>JAUDYJ010000004.1:36081808-37331808 GCA_030761175.1 Masticophis lateralis | reverse complement strand
ATCAAAATCTAATTATGATCAAAACAAAATATTATTTCCTTGATATTCAAGGAGGGAGTTATCTGAAGATTTGAGTGCACAAGAAAGTGGTTATGAAAAAGCTGTTTTTTTGACATTTGGTTTCATTTTAAATTACCATTATAAGCAAATATTGCTATGAATACAATCAGTTATTTTTAACTAAATATTTGAAAATGGAAGGGAGGGAGGGAGGGAGGGAGGAAGGAAGGAAGATTTTCATTTACCTTCTATCAGATTGAATTAGAATAATCTCAAAATTAGTGGTTAATAGCTGGGTTAACACACAAATCATAAATAACCAGATGGGTTTCAGTCACATAATATGCTACCATAGAGAACACTAATTAAAGTAAGAATTAATCAAGCATACCATGTGTGAATGCAGCTAATAAGACTTTAAATGACCTATTAAGTATAATATGCCAACCTAAGCTTCTTTATTAAATTGACCCAAACTATTGTTTTCATTCATAAATATGCATTATGATGTATTAATGTAATTATTTTTTTAAAAAATAAAACACTGGCTTTAAACCTACCAGATGAACTGAATAGTTAAGAATTTGGGAAAGGAAAAGAGGGACAGTGTTTTTTTATTGTATAATACTTTCCTGTTCTATAACACCCTAGAAAATGTGCCGAGAAGAGCATCAAAAAAATGGTAAAGGGTTTGGAGCTGAATCATATGATATATGGTTATATGGAGCTAGACATGACAAGCCTAGAAGAGAAGAATTAGATGGGACATGATAATTGTTTTCCAGAATTTGAGGGACTGTCACAGAGAAGAGAGGGCTGACTTATTCTCCAAACTACCAGAGAGCAGGACAAGAAGTAATGGGTAGAAGCTTATTAAAGAGAGATCTCAACTAGAAATAAAGATAAATTTTCACACAGTGAGAACAAATAATCAATGGAATAACTTGTCTCCTGTAGTTGTAGGTGCTCTATCACTGAAAATTTTCAAAAATAGTCTGGACAACTACTTGACTAAGATAGCATAGGTCTCCTGAGGGAGTTGGACTACAAGACCTCTGGGGTTCCTTCTAGCTCTATGATTCTATATTATATCTTGTAATATCTATTTAAATTGACTTGAGATGCCTTTGGGTAAACACAGTTTAAACCATTTGTGTATACTATTTTCAAATGATTTATTTGTGACACTTTCTTCGACATGAGAGAAGACAGCCAGTCATTAGAGTAACATTAAAAAAAATCCCAGCCTAATATGTATTGTGTTTAAATGATTGGAATTTACTGCTACTGTTTATTCACATTGCAATAAATTATGTTCATCAGAATCAACCCAGGTCATGTAAGCTGACTTGAAAACTAATGGATAACCTTTGGTTATTCCTGTGACATTTATTTATCTTTTTAATCAATTTGCTCTTCTAAAATTGAAAGGCAAAGATTAACAGAGTTGAGGTGACTTAAATCAACATCCTGCATGGAAATCACACAGCAGCAAGTATTTATTACGCCAAAGGTGAAATTGTCACCTATAAATTGTTTGTGCTTTGTTGGTGTTTTGGAAAGCTTAAGCTGGTGCATTGCATTTCTCTAAAAGAGTGGAATGAAATGCTTTTTATTTTTGAATTTTTGGGGATATCATTGGAAGTTGTTTCCTTCTACAACTATTTAGATACCATTTTAGATATAGCAAATCTAGATCTCTTCTACAAAATTACATCCTTGGCTAGGGAACTTATAAGCAGTAACTCGAAGGCAGCAGTTTGCATTATTCCTTTCTCTGAAATTTAAGTCATTCATTGAAATGAAAATATACCTATAAATCAATGTGATCCCTAATGTGAAGATTGGTTTTATACAGCACACTAAACCAAGAGTTGCCCATGCCCAACCACAGTTTATTAAACCCTACTAAGACAAAAAGAAGTAAAAAAAATATGGCTTGGTATGCTATGTAAGCAAACATGGACTTTGTATCTTGATGGACTGTGATGAATCATAACAGCAAAAGTACACTGAGCAGATATTATGTCATTCTCTACATCAGACTGTTTGTATATTGAGGCTGAAATGAAATAGAAATGAATTCACATGATGAGGTATTCAGATTTTCTCTTTTAATATAAATCATTAGTGTGGAATCACTTTGTGAAGGTTATATCAATAAGGCTTTCTCTAATTAGATTAAATATTAGTGCCTTCTATTAAAAATGTAATGCTTCCTTCATTCATCTGTAATTGCATTGCATTATCCAGATTTGTAGTTAGGTGGCCCAGTTTTTCATTTTTACCTTTCTTCGATTGTCTATGTAGCAGGAAATTCACTTAGAACAGTTATTCAGAAAGGTAGTAAATATGTTTTGCTACTATTCTTTCTTGCTGTGTGTCAGAGACAGACAGAGAGAGAGAGAGAGAGAGAGAGAGAGAGGAAGACTGGTCCTTCAAATGTTAGTGATGAGGATACCACAGAGGCAGAAAACCCTGATCCTTTGTCCTGATTAGGGTACTTCTGATCGCCACAAAGTTAGGCCTACAGTTCAAGCGTCCAAGTGTTGCAGTGTAAAGTCATGAAACTATTGTAGGTGACAGATCTCGTTTTTTCCTTGGGGAGAGGATATCTTTTAGAAAAGGAATTGGGATATTGTAAACATAAAAATATGTCAATCTAAACAATTATTTTTATTTCCAAAGCACTTGTGTTTGAACACATGCATAAATAGGGCTATGCAAGCATTTGATTTGGATATTTGATTCAAAGGTAATTTAATACAATATTTAAATGAAATCAATTTTGTGAATTAAGTCAAGAATTTGGATTGAATCATCACTCAAATCAGATGCTTCAGATAGTGCATCTGTTTACTTTGTAACGTCTTTCTTAAATGAAGCATGCAGTTGCTTAAGCCTGTAACCATAGGCTACAATCCTATACTTATTTGGAAGTAAATCCCTGTAAATGGTATGTAAACCTAGCTGGATGTTAGACCCATTAAACTGGAATTTATGTTTGAGTAAACATGTGTAGGAGCGTATTGTAAATTATCCAAATATTATCAGAGTCCTCCCCACATTAATTCAAACATATATAAACAGCTGTCAAAATCATTGTCCTCTAATGTTGCATTATTCAGATGGTTAGAATAACTATCTGAATAATACAACAGAATACTATATTATCATTTTCAGTAGCTATTTGCATAACATTTGGAATATTAGTATTGTCCTTGTCGTTGTTAGTATTATTATTCAATATCAGCTAAATAAAGCAATGTTTATAGAGTTCATTTAGCTTCTTCAGTTTTTTTTTAAGTTGGCCAGATTCTGGACAGTTTTATTGGAGTAATATGTAGAGCTGTATGCTTACTTTTAACCTTTTTTACTATTAAGTCTTTCTGACTTTGGGATGGTGGAGACAGAGGGAGGGAAAGGGGAGTTTTCTGTCTTCATCAGGGATCTCTGAAGTAAGGCAGTTCCATCCATCATCTGCCCCATGAGCACACTTGTAAGCAGGATGTGGCATCTTACACTAAAAAGATTTTTTTAAAAAAGGGGATGGGAAAGAGAGAGGAAAGAACTTTAAATGCTGAGAAACTCAGATTGTTCTTATGCATTAAAAATGAAAACTTTCCTGAAAGTATTCTTACAGCTGTTGATTCAGGCCCTTTCCTCTTTACAGTTCTTGACACATTTCTCTCTACCTTCTCTTTTGTCTTCTTTTGTCCTTTTTGGAGGGACAGGGATAAATTCTAGAAATTATCTCCATCTATCAATTATATAGAGATTCTATTTAGCTCCCTAAATTTAATCACAGGATCATAAGGGTATTTTAAATTCAGTATAATATTATTTTGACCAACTATATGAAAGCAAGACAGTGGCTTTGAAACCTCCAATGAAGCTATTGGTATTATTCTGCTTCTTCCAAATCCAGCAGGTTCTGACAGATTCTGGAGAACTGGTAGTGAAATTTTGAGCAGTTCAAAGAACCAGTAGCGGAAATTTTGACAGTTCAGAGAACCGGCAAATACCAGAGTGGGGTGGGAATGGAAATTTTGTAATATCCTTCCCCCAGAAGTGGGGAGGGAATGGGGATTTTGCAGTATTTTTTCCCTAGAGGGGATGGGAATGCAGATTTTGCACTATCCTTCCCCTGCCATGCCCACCAAGCCACACCCACAGAACCGTTAGTAAAAAAAAATGGACTTCACCACTGTTCTAAATAGACTTGCCATGGGAAGAATTTTGGAAAATGTCTCTTCCTATCTGGTAAAGGCCTGTCTTGTAAAATAACTTTACAACTGTATTGGCCTGAATGTTCCAATTTACTGTATACAGGACCTGCACTTTAAACATTGTCTTAACGAAAGGAATGAAAGCATGAAGTGGTTTCCTTCAATCTTCTGTTATGAACAAATGTTATTTTTGTGCTTATATAGGCCATGCAATCTATGAAAAGGATTAAAAACCCAAACATCCAAAGGTTTACAGATTTTTAGTGAGACCAATCAAAAGCAGCACAAACTGGTGTACAATCTGTAACATTCTTCATGAGGAAATACATCACAAACACCAATGGGAGTTGCAAGAAAATTCTGTTTTTTTCAGTCCCAATAGCTCCATTTCAAAGTCAGTATCAAGATGGAGACTGCAGACCAAAGGGATTAGTTAATTGTCATTTAGAATTTGGGGACAAAGTATTATTGCAATACCTCATAGCCCTGAAAGCACAAAGGTAATGAATCAGCAGTGGAGAACTAATGAATCAGCAGACGCCAGCATCTTCTAAAATACTCCTTGTCATGTGGCAGAATTGACTGTGTTAATATCACTGATAAATTCTCTTTTCATCATTGAGTGGGGATGAAAACAGTGAATACTTTCCTAATGAGTACTTCAATTTTGATCTGTGCTGGAATTCCTAATTTTCTTTTAATAATATATTACATTTTTTTCTTTATGTGATTTCAGTACATTATATGTGCAGCAGAAAGGCCACAGTCAGATAAAAAAATTCTCATCATAATAAAATTATCTTCTAACTCTCACTGGGTGTGTCTTAAAATGCAAGGCAGAGTGATATGTTATGATGTTATTGTTTTCAGCTCTTAATCACTCTTTGTTTTCTAATTCACCTTTTTAACTTAATGAGACTGGACTTTGAAGAATAGCTTGGGAAACAAGGTTTGTAGTTTGAAATATATAACTCACTAAAGTTGTACATTTTAAATATTCTCTAACAGTATTTCTTAATTTCAGTTTCTTTAAGTCATAGTGACTTCAATTCCCAGAATTCTGGATTTCTAAGGATCATTCTAAGATAAGCAAACTCCACTAGTATAATTCAGTTGAGAATTTCAAAACAGTATAAGAAGTTAATATAAAATTTGAGGGTGTATTTTTTTGTTCTTTGAAATGATCCTCAATTCCTAGCACAAGCTAGGAAAAAAGCTTAGCCAGACACAGCTATCCAGTTTTAAATATACATTTACACTTCTAAAATCCTTTCCTTTCTCAAAGAAATTCAGGATGATGTTATACAGCTGGCCAACATTTTTTAGAACAAGTCACTGATGTAGCTAGATCTATGTGATAGTATTTTAAGTTTTTATTTACTTAAAAAAACTAATTAGTGAATTGCAATGAACAAAATAATCCTTCAGTGATACTGCAATAAAGAAACGTATATGACCCAAGGTCAGGTAACATGACCCATGACTTTAAATTATTATGAACCTAGTTTCCCTAGATCCCAGTCAAACATTTTATTTATTACTGTAATAAACTGTGTAAGGCTGAATTAATACAGTTGGAAAAAATATACTATCTGCCATAACTTAATCTTGCACATTTGTAGACAATATATTTGTGTGAGTGAAGTAATTTCCTATTTACGTATATTATCTTCTAGAGTTATCCAAACATTATTGTGTCAAAATAAGAGTAACAAAAATAGGACAGGCTTTATATCATTTCTATTGTGGCTTGATGATAATGTAAGATACTAATGGAGATATGGTGTGTGCATGCATGTGTTTTAATATGGGAGCAATGGGACCGCAAAAACAATGTTGCTCAGAATTGCTAAGCAGGCAACTTAAACAGATACTTTGATCCCAAATACACTTGAGAGAAATATGCAATCTATAATTTTAGTATAAGAAAAAAATATTTAAAACAATTGCCCTCTGAATCCTTGCAGTCATAATAAAATTAGGTAATCCTTTGTATACCTTTTAAAGACCAAAGTTCCCAAAGTTGCCATCTCTTAAGATTAAGGACAATGTTACATTTTATCAGGTCATGTCAGAGGTTTTGAATATTTCAGACTGAGGAACTTGACAAAAACAATAATAATTCTCAAAACTCATGATCAAGAGGCTAAGAAATGGTGGTAGATTAATTGGCACTACAGCAAAAAGTAACTTTTTTTTTTCTAAATGCAAATTAATGTTTTTAGGATACAAAACACAGAAAAAATTCACAATTATGTGGAAGATTAATGTTTTACTACACAAATCAGTCTGTTTGGCATTTTTCTTATTGTTGACTGAAAATATTCAAAAAAGCCATTTTCTTCTCATGGCATTCTGAACAGTTTCTTTTGAAATACTTAGGGCTTTTATCTTTCAAATTGCAATGTTTGGTTTCTAAATGTCTTAATAATTTTGTAGATTCAGACTGTTCATATCCAAACGTGCTGACATTCAAGACACAGTCCATTTGATTTATCTGTCTTGCCAGTTCATGTAAAACTCAATTTGATAAAGCTCTGATTATATTACACTTTTTTACTACTGTTTGATATTAATTTGTCAAAACTTGTGCCATAACAAGAAGCAGTAGCCTTACCAACAGCACTAAACCATGCTATGTTTTCATCTTTTTCTATACTGTTTGCAATTGTGCAGTTTCGTAACCAATGACTCATTTCTGGAAAAAATAATTATTATATCTAACCATTATAAAAGAAAAGAAAAATAATATGTACTGAGAGGTGCATCTTGAATGGGTGTTAACAGCCCATTTTTTTCCTATTTAAATTTCTGGTAGTGAAAATAAAAAAATGTTGGAAATGGAAATATATGAGTGTTAGTGCTTAGTCTTTAGTTGTCTCAGAGCTTGGTTGTTTTCTTGCAAATGTTTCATTACTCAGACTAGGTAGCATCATCAGTGCTATTATGCACTGATGCACCCTGGCTCCCTCATTTCAACCCTGTCTCCCTCATTTCAACCCTGAGCTACAAAAATTCTCCTTTATTGATAGAAATATATTTAGAAGTTCAAAGTTATCATGGATAGGATGGCCATATATTTGCTTTGTTATTTTATATGAATATATTTTTTTGCAGAAACTCAGTTTGCAATTGGCACAATGGAAACAATTTGTTCAATCTGTTTCTAGCAATACATCTAAGTCATCACATTCCATAGAGCCTTCATGTTCTAATAAGCATTTCTCCAGCCATAATGAGGAAAGTTTATATGAAAGATGTCAAGTTGCACCTACTGGCCTGTACAAGAAAAATGGAAAAAATAGAGTAGTGCTGATATTATCAATAGGATCTTTTATCCCATCCCTAGAGAAGAAGAAACGGAAGTATTTGTTTTGATATAAATGACCTTCTACATTTCAAATATCATAGTTGTCAGGAATTCAGATTTGCTTCATTTAGAAGATAAATGGAATAACCAAGCTGTCTTTGTTTTTTGGAGAAAAAGTTCTGTGATCAGATTAAATAACATATAAGGATAGATAAGGATAGATAGATATCTATTTTGTAAAATTTTACCTCACTGGCATAGAACAGCTTTTTTCAATGAAGCATCCTATACATGTGATTGGACTGTAATTCCAAATATACTTTGCTATCATGAAATCAATTCTAATACATCTGAAGTTACCAGCTTGGAAAATTTGATGTAGGACTATGAAGAATAGTTTATGGCTACCTCAACAGCAGTATTGGTCCTTCTTTTCACAGAGAAATGACCCTATTGTGGGCATCTACAGCAAATTGAGATTATGTCAAAATGCTGATATGATGACATCACACAATCCCCCCCCCCCCCATGTACTTAATAACCTGAAACCTGATGCAAATTCATAAGTCACAATTTTGTCCCAAGATATCTGATACAATCTAATGCTGGGCTCAAGGAAGGAGACAAATGTTTAATCATTTATGAATCCCTTCATGCCCACAAGAGATCTAAATTAGCCCACTTAGAGTTAGCCCACTGGTTAGCCCACTGTGAATTCCTTACTTAGTTAGCCCACTGTGAATTCCTTATTTACAGCCACATTGATAGTTTAGATTCCTATAGAGAGTTTAAGCTTGTAATAAATCTTTATACCAAATTGAACTTCCTGGATCTCCTGGCCCTTGACACTTAATTCCTCACACTCTTCCCCTTCAATACCTATAAATTTAAATAGCTTGTTTATTGTCTTGAAAAGATATTCTAGTCATTTGAAGATGTAGTTTTATGTTAGATAATGAATTTAATGAAGTAGCAGAATTATTGCTGTTTAATTCTATTAAAAATACTTAATCCCAGCTCTTAAATACTGTTTCATTTCCATGGGTTCCCATTAGAGTATAAAGCATACTAGTCTAGCCGCATATGTTGAGATGACTGTGAACTGAACGGCATGTTGGCAAAACCTTTACAGGCATCATAGATGTAATGTCTAACTCAGTACAATTTGTTGAGAAGCAGATTGATTCAGTTCAAAAAGTTATCTCAAATAAGTGTGTATATAGTATTGTAAATGTACTTCGTTCTAACTAAACAGTGTCAGAGTTTTTGATAAACTACTACTAAGAATGCTAAAAGAGCGTTCAAATTACAAGGAAAACATATTTTAGTTCAAAGCAATTAAAATGAAAGATTACTACATTCATAATTTTATGAGAGTTATTGCAGGTATAGTCACCCTATCTATGTGGTTGGTAGGAGTCGAAAAATGACTTGATAGCACATAGTCAATCAATCAATTGCAATGCAATTTAAATCAGGACATTTCTTGTTCAGATCTTGCCTTCTGGATTCATTAGATGACTTCAAGGGAAGCTATTTTTTTAACACCTTCAGTCTCCATCTCATCTGTAGTGTTGACAGAATCAGGATTGTTAAACATGTGACAAAATATGAATTCCCTGTCCATATATTAAAGAGGAAACATGTAAAATGGGGAGTTTTAAAAGATAAAAAGCCACAAAATAATTTATGTCTGAATTGTATCATGAAGTAGTGAAAAGGAAAGTCTTTTGCAACATTTTATTCACGTGCCATCCGGTAATATGTGGATCCTCCCCACGTGCTGCGCGTGCAACTGTACCATCTGCACATGCGTGCAGCTTTCATGCATGTGCACTAGTGATTCTGCATGCACAATATCACCATATGTGCATGTGCACAGCTTTCATGTGTGCAATGCATGCACACAAATGCTGTCTGCGCATGTGTGCACAATCTTGCATGCATGCACAAACACATGCGCATGTGCAGTAGAGCTCCGAAAACCAGATGGGTCCCCTGAATTGCGTGCATGTGCACCAGGGGCCTGAACACCAGCTGGGGCATGCATGCATGCACAGTTTCAGGTGAGCTTGGTGATTGCTCGCGTACCCAGAAAAATGGCTCTGCATGCCACAGGTTCCCAACACGGCCCTAGATGTTTTGATCTAGGATTTATAATAAAAAAAATACTAGTTCTATAGTTTTTCTTTATGTATCCAAACATGGCTTTCTTTTCTGCAATTTTTTTCTTCAAATATACCAGTTTCTTAGCCTGGTATATTCAGGCTAAGAAACTGCACAAGTTCTCAAGATCCTATATATCTTTGTTACCCTCTTGAATTTATCAATATACTTCTGGAAAAGTGTCCAGAATTTCATACAAGTATAATCTCATTGCTGATGCAGTATCAGTTTCTTTGTTGACTTGTTGTCTGTAACAGCACTAAAACTCCTTTTTATATCCAGTGCTTCCAAGCAGTGGTGGGATTCAAGTAATTTAACAACCGGTTCTCTGCCCTAATGATTTCTTCCAACAAGCAGTTTTCCAGTCTGCTCAGAAAGTTAACAATCGGTTCTCCCGAAGCGGTGCAAACTGGCTACATCCCACCACTTCCATGTCGTTAACATTTCATATTGCATATGAAGTGTTAATGAGGACCCGGATTGTGGGGGCAATAAGATGACGTTGTATAAAAAAGAACACCGCTTAGGGAGGCCCAAAAGCAGGGCCTACTAAGCCCTACTAAGGTATATACTAAAGTATGAAGGCTATTGCTTAACACATTGTAAGCCGCCCTGAGTCTCCGGAGAAGGGTGGCATATAAATTGAACCAATAAATTAAACCAATAAATAAATATGGCTCCTTGTATATTACTATTCACCACCCTGAGTCCTTCGGGAGTAGGGCGGTATATAAATGAAATGAAATGAAATTGTTTAGGAGATTTCAAGCCTATCCTTGTGAGTGGGGTTCTAGGCTTCCATCCAAGATTTTATTGTGGCACTATTATATATTTTTTAAAAATGCACAATCTGATTTCTTCTATAGATAATGTGCTGGATTTGGATTAATGGAACATAGATCCTATTAAATTTTGTAGGAAAATAAAATCTGAATCCAATTCAAAGAAGAAAGAAATTATATTTAACTATAAAATTCCAAATATACCAATAACTTACAACTTTTATAATATCTAAATTCAAATAAACCTGAAAATAAAAATATGTGCTTTATAGACTTAAAATTCAAACTTTCTAAATTGATTTTGCCCGTCATTTAAAGTTCTGTCCTTTAAATCATAGTGTGATTCAAAATGCCCTGGGATTTACTATACTCTATTCCAATACATTTAAGCCATTCAAGACTTATAAATAACTATTTGCATTAAAGCTAGAAATGAATAGAAGAAACTTGGTGTTGAATCTGATTGCAGGAAAAAATGTGGCTAAAAGTTTTTCCCATACTTCATTCTCCTATAGATTTCTGTCTTTTTGTAAAACATCCATTATGTAATCAAACATGATCAGGAGAGGTTTACAGAAACTAGGAAGTACAAGAATTGAAAACAGGATGAAAAGATTCCATTGCCAATTTCCTTCCAGTTGGGTCTTTCGTATCATAACTTTAATTTTGTGAAATATTTTTTTATATATATTTATGGCTTCTCCCGTCCTTTATAAGTTTAGAATGATCCAACATAGCAATTTCTTCCTTTTTTAAAAAAAATTGACATAAAGGTTGAGATATATTTATTCCAGGTCTATCAGTATTCTGGAATGAAATGGATTGATTAGACAAATTAAACAAAATGTCATTTCAAAATGACATTTCAAAGGCATGCAATTTCTCAAATCAGTAAAATAAAAGCTCTGAGTTACGGATGACTAGGCTGATGGTTGCTTGTTGCTTCTTGGCAGCAGTGTGGAAATGATTTCATACTGCTTTCTTACAGGATGTTTGGTCAAGTTCCCACTCTAGCTTATAGTCTTGTGGTTTCCTAGTGGTCTCCCATCAAAGTATTGCCCAGGTTTGACCCCACTTAGCTTTTGGGCACTAGCCAACATTAGCAAGGGGCTGCATCCATAGCAATTTGAGAATTGCCAAAAAAGCTGTTTTACTAATGGAAGAATTTCTCTGCCAACTGGGCATTAAGAATTAGGCAGTTTGATGGTTCCATATCTTTCATTAAAAAGTCAGGAAACAGCAAGCACAAAGAACCTATTTGGGAAAATGGATCTAAGATATATATATCACTTCTAATATCAATAATTTTACTGACAATATAAAATAAACTGATAAATTTGGGGAGAGGTGTGTATGTATGTTTGTCTGTGTTTGTGTTTGTCTGTGTAAATCTAACAGTACATTCATTTTCATATATCTACTGGTACTAGCCATAAGGTTTCCTAATTCCCTTCAAGGAATGCTTCACGGGATTATTTGTGATAAATGGCAAATATGCCTAATTACTCATATATTGTCTAAATGCCTCCAGAAACACCATTGGTAGATAGACATTTATTTATTAAATTTATATGCCGCCTCTCTGATCATTAAGTGATTGCAGCTTACAATGCAGTAAAATAGAAACATAAAATATAATTATATATAAATATATATAAAATATAATTATAAATACAAATATATATTTATAATTTAAAGGCAATCAAAAAGCAATCTACATTACAAGAATTAAATAGAGAAAAAGAATAAAAGCCCAAGGACTCATGCAAATCATGGGTAGTGCCTTCTATCACTTCACCAATCACTTCCAATGCTGAAGAGTCTCCATTACCAAGCCAAGTTTTAAGGCCCTTCCTGAAGGGTAGGAGCAGACCTCACCTCTAGTGGCAGGATATACCAAAAGGAGGTAACCACAGCAGAAAAAGGCTCTAGATCCTACTAGCTAGAATCCCTTGACTGATAGGATCCACAGTAGACTTCTTCTGCTGGAACACATGGGAGTAGCCAATCCCATTGGAGAAAGATGGTTTTCAGATATCCTGCTCTCATGCGATAAGGGTTTTAAAGATAATAACCAACATCTTGAATTGGACCTGAAAGTAGATCAGCAAGTAATGCATCTTGCATAACAGTGATGTTACATGTGCTTATCTAGTGGCCTCCAAAACCGTCTGCATTCTGCATTCTGGACCAATTGTTGCTTCTAAATGATCTTCAAGGATAGCCCCATGTAGAGCACATTGCAATAATCCAGATGACAGATGACAGGTTATGAATGACTAAACACAGGGCCTCACGATCAAAAAAAGGGCACAACTCAATGAGTAAGAATTGTGAGCATAGAAGAACCCCTCTGGATCCTGACGCTCCACACACCTACAACTACTCCATGTTAGGCTTCAGCTGTTTTCCCCATCCAGGCTTTCACAGCTTGCAGGCAGAGTGATGATATCACTTGGGTCACCCAGAATGAAGATACACAGCTGAGTAAAATATGCATATTGATGATATTGTATGCTGTGGTGTTGTATGATCTTACCGATGGTTTTATGTAAATGTTAAAAAGGAACAGAAGGAATATCAAGCCCTTTAGCATGCCACAAAGGAATGACCATTGGCTGGACTTCATCCCTTATCAACACTGATTGGAATCAGCCTTGAAGAAAGGAGCTATATCAGCAGAACCCTATTTATAATTTCTTGCATTTTCTCATTTTTGTAAATATTACATATATATGTACTAATATTTTAAATATATTTAATAATACAGAATTAAAAGGGGTGAATGTTACCTCTTGATTTAGATCAGTTTGGCCATAATTGAAGCTACTAAATTTTCATCTTTATTAAGGTCATCCAAAGTGCTATCTTGACTGGAATTAATGATCAGCCATCTCTACTGTATCATATATTCCCCTTGAGCTTCTTCTTTTTTCATTCTGACAACTGAAATTATTTTTCTTTAAAAAAAAAAAGATATCAAAAATAATGCTGATGCCAAAAGGGAGGGATTAAGTTATACCTTTGACCTTCAGAATGAAAACAGAAAAGCTAGATTAGATGTTGTAGATTCAAGGCATAAAGATTCTGCTTTTTAGTTTATCTAATTTATTTTCCCATTAATCTACCAAGATAACTTCCTTTGGCAATGTATGACAAATTTTATGATGGGAAAGGAAAATTTATAAAAAACAAAACAAAACAAAGAAAGGTACTTAGTTCTATGCCTGCACAGATCCAGCCCACCTCCCCATCTTTGTATGTACATTTTTTATTTATGTCAATCTTTTCTTACCACCTTTTCTTTTTCCTGACATTTAATTAACCAGATGCCTCTGATGTCAAAACAAACATAAAATATGGTTGCTTGCAAGGAATATGAACCTAATTAAGATGAAGTTTTGGACAAAACATAAGACAAGTTTTGAAATCTCATCAGGTTCTAATCCACTTTATAAAATGTTCCCAGATGTTTGTGAGCACCCAAGACCATCTTAGTATCTGCCAAAGCTAATGCTTATATTGAAAATTGTAATATTAATCATCTTTGGAACAACTGATTTTATTTAGAACATCAGCCTGCACTTATTGTTGGCAAACGACCATTATTTTAACATAACATAGTGGTTAAAATTTGAACCACTATTTTGAAAACATTCAGACTAGGGTAAATGACAGTAATAAATATTTTCAAATCAAGCTCTTTTTTTCTTAATAGCTATTGAGGGTGGTTAGGACCTAAGACTCCACCTTTTAACTTGTCTTTTATCCTTCCTTTCACCTATTTGACATTCGATTTTAATTCTGTTTTAACTGTATCTTTATGATGATTTTATGATCTTTTTGTCTGAAAACTGCCCCGAGTCACTAATATTGTGAGATGGACAGATGGAATTTGATTGACTAAATTAATAAACAAACTAGTTTTAGTTGGCATTGCTTTATTTCCTCCTACAAAAATAATTTTATGGGAGAATGAATTATTCATATATTCAGGAATAATAAGAAACACTATGTATTTTCAAGTTTTATTCATGACATAGATATGGAATAAGATGAAGAAAAAGGAAAGACTGCAAATGGGTGGGGACGAGCAATGGACTTAAAGTAAAATTAAAGTAAAAATAATAGAAGGGGGAACTATAAATAAAATATAAGGATTAAATGTAATATTGTAGAATTGAGAACAGGGAAAAAGAATACATGTTTCATTCCTTTTGCTGAATTGCCTTTCTTAATATTATATATTAATAAATAATATATAATGTAAAAGGAGGCATTCTACCTTTGATAAAATATGTCCATGCATTGATAGATTTTTTTTAAAAAAAAACTTATTTTCCAATTGTAAAATCTTTTTGCGTTAGAATATTTTTTTACTCCTAGCACATCAGTGAATTTTTCAATAAATCAATGGAAAGGAGAAAGTGTAATTCTAATAGATAATTATTTGACCATTTTGGATGCACAGTCTTGTAAATTTGTGAGTCTATCTTTAGGATACACATTTTTTAAAAAATATTGTCATTAAAACTTTTACCTACAAATTATAAAACCTTTGAAAGAGCAACATCAGCAACAACAGTCTGAGAGGTCCTTAGAAAAATTGGGTCTGCAATATACATGTGTGTTTGTGTTTTCCATTTTCTGCTATTGCCAAATAAAGGTTGAACCTATTCCAACTTTAATAAGATAACACTTTCTCTGATATATCATTTGGTATTGATTTATAAAAATACAATTCTCCTACTTATATATTGCCTTCTTTAAGAGCCATGGTGGCATAGTGGTTAGAATGCAGCATTGCAGGCTAATTCTGCTGACTGCAGTTCAGCAGTTTGATTATACTGGCTCAAGAACTCAGGCTTCCATCTTTCTGTGATCGGCAAAATGAGGACCCAGATTGTTGGAGTAAATATGCTGACTCTGTAAACTGCTTAGAGAGGGCTGAAAAGCACTGTGAAGCAGTATATAAGTTTAAGTGCTATTTCTATTTCTTTATTTATATTTGTAAGATAAAAATAAGTAACAGATTTAAAAAAAACATTAGATTTATAATCCATTGTATGTGAAGGCAGTCTACTTTGTGCTGTATCCTCACCCACCCCCACCAACACACACACACTAAAAAACAACCCTATGAAATTGATTGGGCTGATAGAAAGCTGATGGCCCAATGAGAATAGAGCAGAGCCTGAGTTTCTCCAGTGGAATTTGGTCTTTTACAAATTTGCAAACAGATGTTTCATAATTTTAGCGCATATTTATCCTTTGAAAACTATACTGATGCATAGCCATAATATGTGAGGATATACAGTGTGTGTGCGTTTTAGAAAAAAGATAAGGGAAATACAAAAACTATATCGATATTAGGTGTGTTAACAATTAATTAGTAATATATTCCATCTATAAAATTAATTGATTTCCCCAGCTACATATTCTTCATTCATTCAGACACAAACAATTCATTCTACTTTCTACCAGGAGAAGCAGGGGGAAAAAGAAGCAACAAAAATAATAATTTTACTGGAAAAGAAAAAATGAAAAAGTGGGAAAGAGGGAAAGAAGGAATTGGTCAGAAATTAAGAGGGTGATGATATAAAATAAAGGGAGAAAAAAGCTAGTCCTTGTGAGAAACCAGTAGAAATTGAGGTTTCTGTAGTTAGCTCATGAGCTGAGCAACTGGGAGTTAAAAAATTTCCACCAAGCTCACAGCTGCAACATAGCTTTATGGACACAAAGTTCTGCTGAGCCTCATTTCTTAATAACTTTTGGAAATTGCTTATTAACAGCTTTTCACCTTTTAAGAACATTGATCAACAAATTGTATAATATGCTCCTTCCTTCCTTCCTAAAATTTTAAAAATATGCTTAAGGACATAAAACACTGTGTTGGCAGAGAAAAAGTGATTAGAACATTGATTTGGAAAGATATAAACAGACTAAAGGTTCAGATAGATTTGGAATAAGATTTTGAAATTCTTCATACAAATCCTTCCCATAGGAAAATGGTGTTCTGAAATTTTAATAGAAAACATATAGGATGGGAATTTCAAAGCTGGATACTAAAGGGAGCCATAATAAACTAATTAACCTATAATTAAAGGTTAACAAATCTTATATTTGATTTACTAACACAGTATGGAGCCAAATATTTGAACATTGGATATATTGGAGGATATTTGTGAGAAGTTAATCTTAAAAGTGACTGCTATTATAGATAGATGCCTTTTAAAAGAGGCTATAAAAAACAAGACTGAGACTATTTGAAAATGGATTTAAAAGTGACAAGCTATAAGACTTATATACTGGATATAACAATGAAACAGGTTGATGTCTTAATCATGAAAAGGATATACAAAATCAGAAGAGTAACTAGGATAACTTTCTTATGTTGGATTTATAAAAGAGAACTGGTAAAGTTCTAATGGATTTTGTGAAGAGGATAATAAAATGAAAAAAGAAGAAACTATATGAAATAATTTGAAGGGCTTGAATATCAAGATTGTTAAACATGAAAAGAAGGAATAGAAAGTTGGAATTTTGATCAAGATTAAAAATTAAAGATACATATCTTATTATTTCTGGTAACCCTTAATAGATTTTTGCTGCTTCGCTGATTTGCTGATCAGGACTGAGCATGCAACTATCTATTTATAGAGATGAGAATAAATGGGACAGAGAGATTGTTTGCTATATTTTAAGATAATGTTACAGGTTGTTAAAATTGTTTATACTTCTGATAAAGAGGGATATATTTCTTTTCTTTTTTGTATTCTTATTTTTATTTCTATCCATATTTTTCTGCACTACTTTTGTATTTATGGTTGTTTTAGTTTTAAGCCATTTAACTATAACGTTTAAAGATAATAGTAAATACTGAAATAATAAAAATCAAATTATATGTTCATTTCTAATTATTTCAGTTGAAGAATATATACTCAGATCAAAATTAATGGATTCTCACATTTTTTCAAGTTGAGTGTGTTGCATAGCCCAACATGCTATTGCACTGTTTGGAACAACTTTGTTCCCACCTCCAAAAGTTGAAAAATTGATTCAATCTTCTCTCTATACAAAACTGCTAAATGCAGAATCTCCCCAACTACAGTTTGGTCTATTGGAGTGAATGAATAGTACAACAGAGATGATGAACAAAGCAATCCTTAACTGGCTATGCAAGACTGAAAAAGAATCCACAATTTAAGACAGGTAGAAAACTCTCACACATTCTGTCTTTTACAGGAATATCAGCAAAATCATTCGGTTTCAATCCCTCAATCATTGTCTGCCTGTGCAGGCAAACATTATAGCTAACCTACAATGTGTCATGGTGAAGATCCCGTGATGTGATATATAGACCCTGGTATCGACTGCCCTGGACATTTATATTTGACTCAAATGCAACAAGGTGGCAGCTGCATTTTGGTTGAGAAGTGGTTGAGAAGATATTGGTTAGGAATCTGGTCTGAAGCATCTAACAATGTGCCTACAGTCCCTGTCCTAATTTCGCCTTTTATTTGTATCCATTTCATGTATTCATAATCATATTTATACTTATATCTGTTATCTAATACATGTTTGACAATAAATAAATAAAATATATTTTTTTAAATCTAATGTAAGGACTAACCCTTCATGAGATAATATAGATCAGTGGTTCCCAAACTTTTTCAGTCCACTGCCCCCTTGGTACTACAAACTCATCCTCAGTGCCGCCCACCCAGGGGTGGGTTCTATTTACCTTTACTATCGGTTTGTAGCAGGGCCACGCACACGCGCTCACTTCGCTCATGCATGCACACGCTCTTCTGCACATGTGCAGAAGTGTTTTGGTGATGGGGTTGGTGGGTGGGGCCTCCTGCTGGTTTTACTACCGGTTCTATAGAACCAGTGAGAACCGGGGCAACCCACCACTGCCCCCACCCCCACCCCTATAAATAGCATTGTTTGGAATAGCGGTTTGCACGACCCACTAAGGAAGATAGTAACAGTAAAATGCACAGAATACAGCCATTCTATGGCCTCCTGAAGCCTTGCCCCACATGTCCCATTTTTGGGAAAAACGGACTCGTTTTTTGCAAACACAGAGTGCGCAGAGCCTTTGGCAGGCCTGCAGTCTGCTCCAATACAAATCTATCCCTGTAACAAAAATAGCTAACACTATTAGTTAACACTAAAGAAATCTCCTGAATCAACCAATCTAGAGCAGTGATTCTCAGCTGGGGGTTCCTTTTGAATTTGCTGACCACCAGCAAGTGGGAGAAAGCAATTTCACAGAGGAGGTGTTGTGGGATAAATTCACACCCATTCCCAGACCCCCTTGGGATCAACCTGCAGTCCTCCCCTGCCTCCTCAGGCAGTGGAGCTGGGGGAGGGGATGCTTTTCAAGAAGTCACAAAGAGGGCTGAGAGCTGGTTTCTGTCCCACAAGTAAGATTTGGTCCAGAACCAACCTCAAAATGAAGGTCTTTTATTTGGTCCTTGTACTCGTTGTCTTTGCATTTTTAACAGGTAATAAATTAAATTTCTGATGATGTCAAAATAGTTTAGTTTAGTTTAGTTTTACTTATATGCCACCCTTCTCCCGAAGGACTTGGGGCGGCTCACAAAGATAAAACAATAAAACAGTAAAATTACGACTAAAATACTCAAATTAAAAACCCCAAAAGATTAGTTAAAACTCCCATCAGATCAGCAAATTTGTTGGAAAAGCCATGTCTTCAGGTCAGCGCAGAAAGAGCAGAGATCAGAGGCCATCCAGAACCCAGTAGGTAAACATTCCAGAAGGTCAATGCACCCACAGAGAACACCCTCATCCTGTGCGCCATCAGCCGACATTGTCTGGCCGATGGGACCCGGAAGAGGGCAATTCTATGTGAGCGCACTGGGCAGTTGGAGGCAGGCAGAAGGTGATCCTGCAAGTACGCTGGGCCCATGCCATGAAAGGCTTTATAGGTAAGTACCAGCACCTTGAAGCGGATCCAAAGGACCACCAGTAACCAGTGCAGCTCGTGCAGAAGAGGTATAATACGGGAGTAATGGGAAGCCCCCGTAACAACCTGCGCGGCTGCATTCTGGACCAGCTGGAGCCTCCGGGTACAGCCCCATGTAGAGGGCATTGCAGTAATCCAAAGGAGAGATGACGAGAGCATGGGTGACTGTACGAAGGGCAACCCTGTCTAGGAAAGATCATAACTCACCTTTCTAGACAGCTATTATCATGACTAAAAGCAAGATACTCTTCTCCATCTTTTGTCTGGAGTACCATTTAATCCAGAGCCTTTTAATTCCAGAAGTCCAAGTTTAAAGAATGGACTTCTGGAATTAAAGTTCCCGTTTTTTAGCTAAAACTTAATTCACACCTGTTTTGCTTGAGCAGTGTGAACAATTGACAGTGTGATCCTCCAAAGGTTTGAAAAATATATCATTGATTTTTCTTTGGCATTTAAACTAGATAACCAATGTGAAAAAATGCATCAAGGAAGGACTGGAAAGCCAATTCATATTGAACCGTATTGGGTTTTCTGCTGTTATTTGAATAAAATGAAAAGAAATCAAATTGTGGTACCTAGTGCGGAAAAAGAGATGAAATAAGGGTCATTCTCAACACTTGAATAATGAATCCAATCCTAGCCTTTTAAAATTGTATAGGCTAGGATTTTTAAGCTTATTCTTTTGATTTACATATGTGCGTGGGGGGGTGCTTTTAAAGGAGCGACAAGGGGGGCTGAGAGCAGAGTCTTTCTGACAGTGTCTTTTAAAATTGCTTGGAAGACCCATTTTTTCCCTAACAATAATGGTTTGTATATTTTGGAATAAAACATATACCTGGAAAAAGTATTTGCAAAACTTGGACAGAAGGAAAAGAAAGGCAGGACTGGACTCATTATCAGTAGCTAGTTAGTTCATTGTTATCAGTTACTCCCACTGATTCTAAACTCATTTTAAGACTGGAATTGGTGACTACTGAAATTTAAGTATTCAACATTGGTCTCAGAAATCTTTGATTTGAACTATCAAATCTCTGATTTGAACTTTGATTTGAACTATGGCAAGAAAAATTGTAAAATGGGGCAAAACTCACTTACCCATAATAATTTCTAGATATTTTAAGTGTAGAGAATTCAAGTGTTGAGAATGACCCATTATTTCATCTCTTTTTCCGCATTAGGTACCACTATTTGATTTCTTTTCATTTTATTCAGATAAAAGCAGAAAACCCAATACGGTTCAATATGAATTGGCTTTCCAGTCCTTCCTTGATGCATTTTTTCACATTGGTTATCTAGTTTAAATGCAAAAGAAAAATCAATGATATATTTTTCAAACCTTTGGAGGATCACACTGTCAATTGTTCACACTGCTCAAGCAAAACAGGTGTGAATTAAGTTTTAGCTAAAAAATGGGACGGTTTTCTTGTGAGCAGTACCTAATGAAGTGGTCTTAGATTTGTTTAAATGTATTTGGCAAATGAATAGCATTTGCTACATCTGAGACGGGATAGCATGTAATAGGTATTTATTTTGGCATGTGTTTATTTAAACGACTTTGGCATATTGGTTTTGAGCAAGTAAGCAGATTTAGACTTTAGCAATCATGTTAAAACTGCCCCTTTGTCTAGTCAATGAATCACACATAGGCACAGTAGATGGAGAAAAAAAAAGCAATTGCTAGTCTGTGCTTTTGCAGCAATAGTTTATTGCTTCCCAAATGCTGCTGAATCTCCTTTCAGCCAAATCACCATGAGATAAAAATCCTGGGAATTAAAGTTTCACAACATCTGGACAATCACATGATATTGATCTTTCCCTAGGTCAATAAGATAAGGGATTAATAAAACATAGCCAAAAGGTTCAGTTATAAAACAGACTGGTGTTCTTCATTCTTTTCTTCAAAAGGCAAGCCAATGAGATTAACAGTATAGAAACCTCATTGGATTGTTTGTAGGAGATCTAGAAGTAGCTACAGATTGAATGAGTCATTGCTTCTATCTTTATAATATATAGTATTGTAAGCATTAAACTGCATGTATCTGATTTATTACTGGTTCAAGAAAGGTCATGAAATAATAATCCTCCATTATTCAGTTGCTTATCAGTTCAGCTTTATGAAACTGCTTGGGTTGCTAGATGACAACTGAATATTCAATTGAAAGTATTTACTATATTCTTGCTATTTGCCTTAACTAAGTTTTGAAGTATGATAAAAAGAATTTCATTTAAAAACATGAAATCTCTTACACAAGAGATTAAATATGAGTTATTAAATAGATGTTAGGATGGAAGAAAAGCAAGGGGAGGGAGATTTTGTATTTGGGGTTTTAAATCATGTTTTGAAATTCCTTCTCCTATTTTTCCTTTGACTTGCCAGCTACTAAGAGAGAAAACTACTTGTTTGAGGGAAGCCTAGTGTGCACAGTGGGATTTGAGTCAATATAATAATCTCACATAAAACTGAATTCATGAGTGAAGTCAGATGTGCGTTTCACATATTAGCATTATGTGTTCTATTTCAGGGCAATTTCTATAGATAAACCGGTATAAAATCTCAATCATACAATACTAATTGTGTACTCCAGTTTTGCACAGTCTGACACTTTCCATGTCCATGCTTAAAGGAATTACCCACCTGTAACAGAAAAAATATCCAGATTCCCTACCTTCTTTAATAATTCTGTGTATGGGGAATGTTACCATGGTTGAACCAAAATTCAGCTGTCAGTACATGTCAATGTCTGCATATGGAATAAAGCAATATATAATTTGACCATTAGATTTCAGAATAACTGGATTCTCCTGTATGAAGGCCTAGTGGACATATTAAGAAGCCATGGCAAAGCTGATGAATTAAAACTCAAATTGGTCTCAGCTAGCTTTACCAATGGTGAAAAATATGAGGAAATATCATTCATCAGGATTTGGAGAGCTAAATGCTTATTTTCCTAACCTGGGAGATGTAGTGTATTTTTCCATTTCCACATTATAAACTTTTTCAGCCATTCTGTGACAGCTTTTTAAAAAGCTTACATGCAAAAGTTGTTGCAGGTGATAAATGGATGATATGAGGAATTTTGATCTAAACCTTTAACGTTGCTTTTACATTGGTGGATATTTATGAACTCAAAGTATTTTCTGAAGCAGTTTGTCAGTAGTTAATATTTTGCCATTATTCATTTTCATCTGTCTGAAGTGAACTAAGACAACAATTCTGCTGTCTGAAATGATGTATGAACTCACTTTGGATATGCAAATGTTCAAATTTCAACAGTGAATCACACTACTGTGGTAACATGTCGAACAATTTGCAAAGGACTTAAGCAGTTGGCTATGCCTGTTTCCACTTTGTAAATCATTTCAAGTCCATGTTACCCTTGATTTAAAGGAGTAAGTACTAGACTTGATACTACTTAATCTGAAATCTATTTAATCTATTAAAAATAGCTTTCAAGAATAAATAGAAAAAATGAAACGAAGAGTTAGACTAAAACCACCATCAGATCATATAGTGATGGAGCCAAGAATAAGTAAAAGAAATGGCATGATGATTTGTTAGGAAAGTTGCTGAGTATGTGAAACAAAATATGAAGCTGATTAAGTACTCCAAATACTTTTGCACTCTCAAAACTTGGATCCAGACATTTGGGATCAATAATCATTTATATTTTATACTGCCATGGAAAATGGAAAATTTGAATTTGCAGCAAGGAGTGGGAGAGAAAAATTCATCATATCTCTTATTTATTTATTTGATTCACTTATGAAGTTATAGACCATCACATTCTGTCAGATTCTAATTGGTATTTATACTCTAGTACAGCAAATTATTTAGCAAATTTTCTTTTTCAGAAAATTTAAGACATGTTTGAGTTGAGAAATACTGCTCCAATATAGGAGTTACAATGGAGTTTTGGCCATAGCAGTAATTCAGAGTTGCAGTTTTCAACATTCCCAGGCAGCTTTCCACAAGTAAAGTCAATAGAATCAAAGCAAAATCATTGCAGTAAAAAAAAAAAATTAGTCAATTCCAATTTGGTCCTTTTTATAAACAACAAAACTGTCAGAATCACTGTCTCTAAGCAGTGCTGCCATGTGATGTTATACTTAATGACTGTGGTGTTCCCAATCTCAACTGCCATCATAACCAGACAAGGACTGTCTGTAGTTTAAAACTTGACAAGCAGCATAGGAAAATGAATAAAGAGAAGAGGGCTGAGGGCTATGCTAAAATGCCTTCATAATGTAGTATCACTACTTTGCAAGTACCTCTCAAATCAGTAAGCTTCTAATAGGAGTATGGAATTACTAAATATGATGCAGCATAGTTTTATATTGAATTATTTAATATTATACATTTTTCCAATTTGTTTTGTAGAACATTAGCAACACAATGCCTCCACCCTTCCCAGTTAAGCTAATTCAAAATAGTATATCCATAATAATGGCATTATTTTTCATATGTTGATGTTCTCAGTTGCGTGGCACAGAAAATTGGAAACATGAGGGAATAGATGGTGCCAGACTTAGTAGAAAATGAGTACAAGATTTGAAGAGAACAAGTATACTATGAAATATTATGGACAGTAATGTTATGGACAGTTTTCTTGTATGCACTAATCAAAGATGTCTAGATTCAGCAGAGACTTCCTAGCTGGTACTCCTCACTGTAGCCATTTAAATTTTAGCTTGAGGTGCACACATTCTTTCCATTATACATGGCTAGTGATGGCAGTCATGATAAATAGTCCTGGCACTGATAATAGATGAGCTGACAAGTATTTGCTGACATCCACTTAGGTTGATACTGCTCCCATAACATTATTTTTTAAGAAAGATTATTTTGACTGAGGAAGTGGAGTACCCGACTACATATATCCTTATATATCTCACTGTTTATATTTATTTATTTATTTGATTTAAACTGGCCCTCTATCCTGGCCCTCTAATATATATATGTCATTTGCAATTTTTAAAATTAACGTAAATGTATAACCTGTCAGTATAAATAGATATAGTTTATTTATTCTTAGTTCTGACCTATGGTTTTCTAAAAGAATAACCCACAGGGCCAATAAGATAGAGTCTACAATTAACTACTTGTAACACTGCAGATAAACTGTTTGTTAGATGGTACTATTTTGTATTTAAAATGCAAAATAGATGACAGTACTATTGAGACAGAGGACATGAGGGTAAGCCACTATAAGCTGCATTTCTTTGGTCTTTTCATATTACTTTATTACTATAAAGACATTGTATACCTATTAACTCACAGTTTACATTGGATGTTTTTTTCTGAAAGAAGGGTACTTTTTCTATCAAATATGTTTTAAAACATTGTATAACAGAGCCTATTTTTGTGTTCTATATTTTTTGCAATCTAGTTACAGATTTTGTAAATTTTGCTCCTTATAGATATTTGAAACACATACAGTACCCTAGGTTTTCTTCTGTTTCTTTAGTTAAATGATCCATTACATTCTCAAAATCGTGTTTAGACAGACCAGAACAACATAGAATTAGAACCAATGCAAAGCACTGGTTTTGAACAGTCCTCAAAAATGTAAAAACCAAATTGTCAACATCTTTACAACATACAAAGATCAAACCACAGTTATCATAGATCAATCACAAGACATACAAAAGTCGAAGAAATAGTGAACAACACAGGCAAAGAACTTACAAAAAAACCTTAGATACATTCCAGACAGGAGTGAATATTCCACCAAACTTCTTCTTTGCTTCAGGAAACTCAAAGATCTAAAAATAGAAGAAGATGAGATTACAGTTTCATTTGATATCAAAGGATTCTTTACATCCAAAGGTCCAAAACTAGTTAAAGAATCAATGGCAGTTGTATTATACAATACACCCAACCTACCCTAACGAAATACGCTACAATCAAAATGCCCAGAATCATGGAGCTCGTAATCTTTGCCTCATTGTCTACATTCAGTTTGATGGACACCACCTAAACAGAGAAACATTCATGGGAGCACCACTTTCAGGCTCATAGCATAAACTTAATGTAGTATCTAGGAAATATAGCACTCCCATACTTTTGTTGTATACATATGCAGTGGTGGGATTCAGCCAGTTCGCACCACTTTGGGAAAACCGGTTGTTAACTTTCTGTGCAGTTTGGCAAACTGGTTGTTGGAAGAAATTATTAGGGCAGAAAACTGATTGTTAAATTACTTGAATCCCACCACTGTACATATGTACAGAGTACATATATAGATGGCACCTTTGTCATAATAGAAAAGACACTTGAAAAATTTTAGAAATCATCATAGCAATAACATTTACAAAGGAAGGAGGAAAAAGGCAACAAACACTATCTTTCTTAAGTATTCCGGATCAGCAGAAGAAACAATGATAAAAACTACGGAAAAACAACCCCCCACTAAAAAAGTGCTAGTTTATCAAAGTAACATACAATCTCTTACAAAAGAAACTGTGTAAGAACATCTAAAGCAAAACATTTTAAATAACGAAAAGACCCAATAGCCAGGGGTGGGATTCAGAAATTTTAGCAACCAGTTCTCTCCCCAGTTGCTGGGTGGGCATGGCCATGTTGGGCATGACCTATTCGGCCTCCTGCACCATGGGGGGAAGGTGTTTTCACCCTCCCCAGACTCCAGAGATTTTTTTAGAGCCTCCGGGAGGGTGAAAACGGCTTCCCCCGGGCTCCGGAGGCCCTCCTGAGGCTGGAAACAGGCCCGTTTTCAGGTAGGCCTGTTTTTCGCCTTTCCCAGGCTCTGGAGGCTTTCCTTGAGTCTCTGGGCGGGCGAAAAAGGCCTTCCCTGGGCTTTTGTTTCTTTACCTTGATGGGGCAGGATGAGCAGGGTCAGCCAGTCCTTGCAATTACTGGTTCGGTGAACCAGAACTGGCTGAATCTCACCCCTGCGAATAGCCCCAAAAGAAAAAACAAACGTAGGACAAACAGGGAGAAGAATAGATCTGTATTTTGAAGGACTGCTCAGCCACTGAGTCTAATCTGCTGCTTAGTGCAGAAATCCCAATTAAAACTTTTTTTACGAATGTCTATCCATCCTCTCTGCCAACAAAATATTCACTGAATGCAAATTCAGTAAGTCATTAGATAATCAGTCCAATGTTTAAACAATTCTTACTAAGGTAAACCGACTACTTCATTGCTTACTCACAGTGGAAATGTAAATCATCTGAATGTAGATGTAGAAATCTAGCTGTTTTCTATAGATATTCTCCATTGAAATAAATTGAAACATTACTGAATTTTCTTATTTTCAAAAACCAAATACTAATCTGTCATTTCTGATTCAAATTGAACATATAAACTCCATATGCTCCAGAGCATGGATCAAATTTCCAAATGTGTATGAAATTGATCCTATCAATAGAACATTTCTATATTTCAGATGCACAGTAGTATTGTTATCAGTTATTAGGCATGGGCTGTGATATCACATGTTTTATTCTCAAAATTCATAAAAAAATGCCATATCTTTTTTTTCCAACAAATCTTCATTGACTCATCTTTGAGTTCCTTTATGAACTCCTTTATGTGTTGAAATCCTTTATGTGTTGAAATCCTTTATAATCTTATGGGTCTGGAATATATTTACAGGGCTTAACTTATCTGCAGCCAATTTTGCTTCCTCAGAATCTTCCAATATTGTCAAAATCATGAATGCAAACTTAGAGAAACTGTAAATAACTAATTTTGACAGAATACAAGATTGTAGCTCCAACATTTATTTGTAGTAATATCTGGTTTCAATATACCCGAATGTTTTAAATCTTTAACCTTTGGAGCTTGAATACTATCAGGAAAAGTTTTAAAAAGGGAGGTGGGGAAATTCTCCATTTATATTGCTGACCAAGAACCACACTATATCATATATAAAGTTATGATATATGTCCAGAATTCTATGGAAAATATATTTAATATCTTAAATTACAATTAACATCCTCATTTATTTTAGTTCTATTCTAATCATTTATTTAGTTTACATTAATGTACATATTACATATACATATTACATGTACAACTTTATATTTAACATTTAACTTAATGTACCTCAGGTTTTAGTACTGTTTGCATGCTTGTCTGAATGTTATATTCCACATACCTGCAGGTTTCTCTTATGTCAACGTACTTCACATAAGATTGGTTTCATTTGCTGAATGAAATCAAATATAACTTGAGGAAAAATCAGGGAACAACTATTCTAATTTGACACTAGCAATTTGATGCGAATGATAGTATTTGCTTACCTAGAAAAATAAGGGTTCCTTTTATTCTGCTACTCAAATATTGTACCAAGAGCAATTTCAATTTTGTTTTCCATTTTCCATGCTGTCCATATCTTTAGTTTTTCTGTTAGACAAAGTTGGTAATGGGGACAATTGTCTCCACAAAACGGTCTCCATAAAAGCTATTTGAAGGAGCCAGATAGCAAGTTATTTTGACAATGAAGGGGAAAAAGGGTCCTAGCAATTATAATAATTTTCTAGAAAAAAACAAGGAGTAAAAGACTGTAAGAGTAAAAGATCTGTTACTATTTTAAAAGAGATTAATGCCAACGGCAGCGTCATTTTACTTCATTTCATTTTACTTCTTAAGAAACATAATAAAATATAGTGCTTTGAACAGATGTTATCTGTAAAAAAACCTGTGAGTTTCAGAGAGAGGAAAATTATGTTATTTATGTAAAAGTACAATACTTTAATAGCCTTCTTTATCAATTTTTGTTACAAGTCATTGGTGCCACAGATTACAATGTGGAGAGGATTATCTTTCAACAAAATAAATACTTTAGAGCAGGGGTGAGTTCTAAATGTTTTTACTACCGGTTCTGTGGGCGTGGCTTATTTTGTGGGTGTGGCTTGGAGGTCATGTGACTGGGTGGATGTAGCTAGCTGGTCATGTAACCAGGTAGCCATGGCTATGTGTATAGGGACTACTCAGAGGGATGAAAAAAGTCATTTCTAACCGGTCCTTGCACTTTTGACTGGTCCTCACACTTATGACCATCCTCACATTTATGCCCATGCAGCATTCTTAAAAACCATGTCACTCATTTCACAACTGCTTCTCTTCACCATGGTGATAAGATAGGGCAAAAAACATAAAATGTAAGGACAGTCGTAAGTTTGAGGACTGGTCAAAAGTGTGGGGATCAGTCAAAAATAACTTTTTCAGCCCTCTGAATAGTCCATATGCATAAGAAGATACAGCAATAGAGAGGGATGAAGGAAGGGAAGGGAAATTAGAGTAGGAGTGAGGGTAAGAGAGGGAAGAAGAGAGAGGAGAAGGAGAAAGGAAGAGGAAGTAGGGAAGAGAAGAAGCGGGGGAAGAAGAAAGAAAAGAGAGGAGGGGTAGGTTTGAGGAGAAAGATTGCTGTACAATAAAAAAGATGAAAGGGAAGAAAGGCAACCCCAAACAAATATAAAGATATTAAGATAAAGAATGAATTGTTAAACTTTAAAGAATAAAAGAGAACAAATATGAATAAATAGCAATAATTAGAAACAAACATACAAGCATACAATGTATTTTCTTTGAACAGAGTATTTGGCTGGTTCACAAATTTAAACAGTGTTTAGTCATTTCAATTAAATTTACAATTTCTATATTTCCTTTTTGCCCTATTTATTCCTCATCTATTTTTTTTAAAAAAACAATATTACCCTTCATCCTCATCTCTAATCTTAATCAAATTCAATTTTTTCCTTCTATTCTATATTATACCCCTTCCCATTGTCATCTATTTTTATATCCATCCTCACATTGGTTAATTATGTAATATTACAGTTGTTTAATACAAATTCAACATTTTAATATAAATCAATTAGTTATATAACTATCTTTTTTGTATATTAATCAATATGAACATGAATATTCCAATTATTTCCATGCAATCCAATTTCTTACAAATCAATTAATTATATTTACCAATAATAACAAACCAAATAATTTCCCCCATATATTCCTCCACAACTTAACCATTTCTGCTTTCAGCACAATATACAATTAATAGCATCTCAATTATTACAATTCCCTAGTTAAATAGAGCTTTTTTTTCTTTTGTGTTTTAAAATCTTGAACTCTCCTCTTTTGCCCTAAATTTCTGATTGTTTGCAGTTTTGCACCTACCTTTTTTGGTGAGGAAAAAGAAAAAAGAATCTCTCTCTGCCTCATTTTATCACATTGCAGCAAAGACCCTGCTTTACTTTCAGTTTCGCTTTTTCAGCATAGCTAGGGGGAAAAAAAACCAGCTCCAGTCTGCTTGCATTTAGCAAAAGACCCCTGTTCAAAACAGCTGAGAGCAAATCAGCTGGGAGTGGCGAGGCCAGTCTAATCAACTTGTGGTAATTAACCTATGCTGAAGCTGAAAGGGGCTGTTTTTTCTATTTTTGCAGGCACCGGTCTACTCATTTGTTTTCTTTTAACACTGATCAGCTGTAGGGTGGCCCTTTGAAGCCCCGCGGCATGAGTTTAAACAGTTTTTTCCCCTCTATTCTGTTATTCTATAACAGAATAATCAGAGAAGCCATTGAGATAGAAAAACGCCCACACAGCATGAACAAACGAGACGATACCTCCGGCCTGCCAGCCATTTGGAAATCCGCCTTTTGACAAACGAGTCCCTAACACGATGAATGACACCAGACCCACACTCACAAGAACCACACAGGATGTCACCACCACACATCCACGCAGAAAGCAGACTCAAACTCACACTGATAATGAGGCACGACCAAGGACCAGAAGCCAGACCGCAGCTGCATCATTAGCCACTTTTAACCCCTCCAATCCATACATGAATCAGACCAACACCCACCATGAAGAGCTCTCACGACCACAAACATGAAGCCAAACAACAACAACGCAGCTCACCAGCTCAAATCCCCCTGCAACTCAGACTAAGCCGAGCACAACCAAGCCCCCACCCAAACAGAACACACCCCCAGCCAATCAGAGCACAACCAACTCCCCATCCAATCAGAGCACAGCCAAGCCCCTAACCAATCAGAACACACCTCCACCAAATCAGAACACAGCCAAATCTCCCACCCAATCAGCTCACACCCCCACTAGCAGTTAAAAGGAAGAGACAGCTGCAATTTCACATTGCTCCTGGAAGCACGAAGCCGAGAACACCAGCTTGAAGATGACGAATGAGACTTTGTCGAAACGTCGCCAAGATACTTCCAATTCTACGCGGGAGAAGATCCGAATAACCAAAGACCTACATATATATATATATATATATATATATATATATATATATATATATACACATAGATACACATACATACATACACACACACACACACACACACACACATATATATTAGTATTTTAGATCAACAATTGTAAATTAATAAACTAATGCCAAAAAATAGTTTTCTTATTTTAATAACAACATGCTACTGAATATGCGTTCATTTTTCTAAAGCTTTGTAACTTCTTGTTTATTTATAAATAAACCTTCCAACTTGGCTTTATTTCTATGTGTGGGAAAGTCATTGGTAACTGAAAATATAAATGAGAAAGTGGTGATGTTTCGCTTGACTGGGTTGCTGTGTTATTGCCAATTGAAACTTGGAGTACTATATTTGGGGCTCCAATGTGAGACCAAGCAATCCAACATGCCGCTATCACTTCTAGAATTTTCTATTCTAAAACAACCAGAAAATAGAATTAAGATGAAATAAAGTGAAATAAAAAAAGTGCAAAAGCTCAAGTCCTCTCCTCACAAGCAAGATTCCAAGTATATGTGTGAACATGCAACTGAGAGCAGCAATATTTACTACATTATAAACCCCCATTATAATGTTATACATTTATTTTGAATGACACTTAAAACGGACATTAAGATACTACTTACATAACAAAACAATCTCATCCGGTAGTGTGAAAAAGGAGAAAAATGCAATATATAATAACATATAAAATTCCTTTCTATGGAGTTAAAATTAATTTGAAAAAAAAGATGTCTAGATTCCTTGTTTATTGAACTTTATGAAAAAGAATAACTATTACATGTTCTCTGACTATTTATGTGAGTGAAAACACTTCCTACTTTCAATATTCTATCAATTTACTTCTCCCTTGAGTCTCAGGAAATGACTTCTCAACTCTGATGGAATATGATTCAGTAATATAGTTAATAAAATCAATTTTATTTTAATAGAGAAACAATATGTAATATATTGGGGTAGAAAACAAACAAGTCATTTTATCCTGTATCCTGGAGAAATTATATCTGACTTCTAAACTATAGGAAGTTCTGTTTTTATGATTAGTTTGCCAATACATTTCATTTGTATTTGCCAATTCTTCTTGATTAAAGTAGCATTTTATTAGATTTCCTTTTGTTAATCTCATGTTAAAAAGTGTCTTAGCTGGTAACGCGATATCTTGAAATAAGCACTATTGTCAAAAGAGAAAAATATTTCATTGCTGAAAATGTTTGTTCTCAAGGCAATCTATTTTATGTTATAATCTGTATCGTGGGTGAATTAATTATAGCCATAATGGCGAACCTATGGCACATGTGACACAGGTGACACACAGAGCCATCTAAGCAGGCATGCGAGCTGATGCCCAGGTCAGCTCCACCAAGCACCTCCCACCAGCTAGCTGATTTTTGGGTCTCTGCTGGGACACATGCTCACATGCGTGGGGGTGGGTGGGTGGTCGCGCATGCATGAGTGGGGATAGGGAAAGTCACATGCACATGTGAGGTTGGGATGAGGGGGTGGCACTCACCGCACCCCATTTTTTGTTCCAGGAGGCTTCAGGGAGGCCTACTAGAACCAAAGTGGGGCATGGCAAGGTGTGGTGCGCCCCCACCTCTGGTTTTGGTGCTAGCAGGCCTCCCTGAAGCTTCCTGGGATAAAAAATGGGGCATGGGGGAGTGTGGTGCCCCCCCTCATGGCCTGCTAGCACCAAAATGGGGTGTGGGTATATGTGGCTTTTAGCACCTGAGGGAAAAAAAGTTTCATCCTCACTGGTATAGAATATTCATAAGAGAATTCCAAGATAAAATATATTCTCTACATTGTATATGCAATCTTCAGCATTGTACCCCTTAGGTACTTGGTTCCTTTCATAGGCATAAGTAGGTTAAAGCACTAATTTACAAAAGCTATTACTATAATATATTAAGCTTTAGGTTAAAGATTTTTAGTTGATTCTGATACAGATAAAAGATTGAACTCTGATCGATAGGTATCAGTAACTATCAACAAATATTCACTTTGGATCTTAAACAATAAATTGGTTGAAACCTACATATTACAGTATTACATATTACTATATATATATTAATGCAAATATATTAAATGATTATTATATATATAGAGAAAGTATATTCACATTCACTAGTTATTTGTGCTAAAAAGAAATACGATTGCCAGACCCATCTAAAGATAATTCTATTATTAGTTTTCATTATGCTCTATTTGAATTCATTAAGGTCCTAGTTATATCTCGATTAGTATGGACTGAGTTTTATGCTCCCTAGATCCTTAAGCTACAGCTAACAAACCCCAGGATGTTATACATAAACTTTAGGATTAACTGTCCTCTTGATATTCATGTTCCAGCATATCCTTACAAAAAGTAGAATGCACAAGAGAACTGGTATACCCTAAACAGAAAAGGGATAGTAGAGATTGTTCTGATCTAAGCAGCATACATCTGAAAGGCTAATCCAAAATTAATTAGATTGGGGCTGCATAAAATTAATTTGGATTTCTAAACAAAATAACTGGAGTATGAGGATTATGTAGATAAAGAATGGATAATGTAGCTAATTTGTAGGTTGATAACATTTTAATAATGTCACAACGTGCAACTTTGCCTTAATAAAAACCATTTTGCTTTGTAAATATTTATGTGTGACAGAGATAAGGATTAAAGACACTGAAGGAAGGACAAAAGGAGCCAGATAACAAGTGTGAAGATAAAGACTAGATAATATGCAAAAGGATGATGCTTTATTAACTTCAGATTGGTAAAGCTGAAAACAAATTTATAGCAAGATCACTGAATTCAATGAGATATATTCCCAAGAAACACAACCAGCCTGGGAAATCAATATTCTTGACAACATTCATGCATAAGTAGGCAGGCAATTCTGGACCACCAACCTTGATTCTTGTTCCTGCTTTTCCATTGTTTCTTATTTGTCAGCTGTGTACCTCCGGCTGGGAAAGTAGAAGCAGAAGGCTATCAGCTTCCAGTGTTTGAATTGTTATATGCTGTACTTTTACTGGATTCGGTATAGGTTCAGAAAGAGAGAAAAAGCAAATGGCTGATCCCAGGGAAAGTTCTTTAAAAACATGTCCTCTGAATACTCTTAGTAGTTTTTCTACAAAAATCCTGAAAGTCAAATTAGTGGATGCAACCTAGGATTGACTCCCAAGTAAACATATGTGGCCCATGGAAACATTCACATACTATATAATTTCTTGTAAGCTTTTAAAGCAATATTAATATACAGAGTATTTACATAAAAATAATTATATTTCAACTAGTATAACGTATGCTAAACTACATGACACATTTTAAAAAGGAAATTGTATCCTGGTTTCTAGCACAACATTAATTTAAAAAATAATACTGAAGTATCTTATTTGTAATGTTTGTATAATTCTATCACTCATAAACAAATTCATACATATTGGGAATATATTGGAACTGGAATATTTAGTTTTAGGTTTATAGTTCTCAAAATTGTAACATTAACAATAATAGGTTTATCAATCTACAAAACAAGGATAGGGAAATGATAAACAATTTAAAATATAGACAACATTATATAGACTTTGTCTGAATGAAAATTTTTAATATTAATGAAACTCAGGATTCCATTCCTTCACAATGACTCTCTTACAGGAATAAAATATTAAAAATCTAATAAAAAGAATACAAAGTATTTCACCTGCAATTTGCATACTGAGCAAATAAATCAACAGATGATGCTGTTAATATGGCTCTGCAGTACATCCTACAACATCTTGAATCTCCAAAGACCTATGCAAGAGTCCTCTTTGTAGACTTTAGTTCAGCATTCAACACCATCATTCCAGACATTCTTCTAACTAAGCTAAATCAGCTAGAGGTACCTGAACACACTTGTAAATGGATCATAAGCTTTCTAAAAGACAGGAAGCAGCAGGTAAAGCTAAGCAGAATCATATCAGATACCTCTACAATTAGTGCAGGGGCCTCCCAAGGCTGTGTGCTCTCTCCACTTCTCTTCCCTCTATATACCAATGACTGCATCTCTAACGATCCATCCGTTAAACTACTGAAGTTCGCAGATGACACAACAGTGATGGGTCTCATTCGAGACAATAATGAATCCGCATACAAATGGAAGGTTGAACAACTAGCCTTGTGCTGCAACCCGAACAATCTGGAACTGAACAGACTCAAAACCCTAGAAATGATGGTGGACTTTAGGAGAAACCCTCCTATACTACCACCGCTTACAATACTATACAATGTAGTATCAACAGTAGAGACCTACAAATATCTAGATTCTACTATATCTCAAGATCTAAAATGGTCATTTAACATAAAAAATCATCAAAAAAGCACAATAAACAATGTTCTTTCCGCGCCAACTCAGAAAGCTCAAACTGCCCAAGGAGCTGCTGATACAGCTCTACAGAGGAATTATTGAGTCTGTCATATGCACCTCTACAACTGTCTGGTTTGGTTTTGCAACCCAACAAGACAGACACAGACTTCAAAGGATAATTAGAACTGCAGACAAAACAATTACTACCAACCTGCCTTCCATTGAGGATATGTACACTGCACGAGTCAAAAAGAGGGCTGTGAAAATATTTACAGACTCCTTACATCCTGGACGTAAACTGTTTCAACTCCTACCCTTAAAACAACACTATAAAGCACTGCACACCTGAACAACTAGACATAAGAATAGTTTTTCCCCCGAATGCCATCACTCTGCTAAACAAATAATTCCCTCAGCACTGTCAAACTAATTACTAAGTCTGCATTACTATTAATCTTCTCATTATTCCTATTACCCATCTCCTCCCACTTATGACTGTATGACTGTAACCTTGTTGCTGGTATCCTTAAGATTTATATTGACTGTTTCCGTATGACTATATTAAGTATTGTACCTTATGATTCTTGACAAATGAATCTTTTCTTTTATGTACTGTGAGGTGTATGCACTAAGACAAATTTCTTGTGTGTCCAATCGCACTTGGCCAATAAAGAATTCTATTCTATTCTATTCTAAAGTAGCAGTTTCATTTATTATTAATTTTAATGACCTACTGTTAATAAATGCAATGCTTGGCTGATACATACATTTGATCAGTTAAAGGCTACCCAAACCAACTTGCAACACAATTTTGATAACTTTTCATTCTGACAGAAATGCTCTCACTCATTGATTTGGGAATTGTTAAAAAACTAGACAGTTTGGAGAGTGCTGTAAAGCAGAATGGTATATAAGTCTAAGTACTTGCTATTGCTATGTATCAATGAATAGCAGAAGATCGTTTCATCTCCAAATAGAACTTCCTAAAATCTTGGAATCTAATCTTAGTCAAGGAAATAGAAATAAACCATAATCTGTTTCAGTATAAAATCACTTTTTATATCCCTATGATCTTATGTTTAGATTTACTAAGACAGTATATGATATTTGCTAATAACTTAATTGGCATTAAAAAGGTTTATGATCACAAAACTGAATGTTCACAATAAAGAGAGGTTTGCCTTTGAATACAAAGTGCTGCACAGGGAACAGGGAAAGATTGTAACTTACACGTTTTGCCTGTTAGCTTCCTGGAACTATCTAACTCCCCACTAATTAAAAACAAGATTATGTTACTTTTATTTTATTTATTTATTAATTTTCTATTAATTCCCATAGCCCTGATTCTTCTGTTGCAGCTTGCATCCTTGTCGCTGTCTACTTTCTCAAGATACATATTTTCTAATAAAATTATTAGCATGATGACCTGTCAGACTGGCAACAAACAATCTGCCTTTAATAGAAAACTAGTAAAAATAGATAACTGTACTATATAAATATAAAATGTGTATTTCTTTCATACTTCTCTCTTGAATACCTGGACAAATCATTAGATAATTACCATAATAGCTCTCATTTTCTGTGCCTCCAATCACAGTTACATGTCACTGAATGTTTTTAACAGCATGTCAAGTAAAAAATAAAAGGGGTAAAAAGATGATTAAAGTAATACATAACTATACATCCTTGAGTATATTTAATGAACTCTGAATAGGCATGCTTCATAAATTATTTGGAAATTTAAATGACTTTGATTGCAGCCCCTTTTTTTTGCTGTTCATCAAAACAGACCACTTTCAGGCTTCCAGGGAAATGAGAAAAATGGGACAGCCGCTATAAGAGTCATATTAATTTGAATGAGCAGCTTCTTAAAACCTTAAAACCTCTGCTGAAGCCTGGAGCCTGAAGCCTGGCTTTGAACTTCTAGCAAAGATAAGCAGCATTCTTATTCAATGTGGCAGCCATACTGTGATTGTTTTCCCAATTTATTTTCTCCATAGTTGTTTAGTGTTGTTGTTGTTGTTGTTGTTGTTGTTGTTGTTGTTGTTGTTGTTGTTGTTGTTGTTATTCTTTTAATATCAGGCCTTACACTGAAAGAACTGAGTTTTTTGTTAGCACATAAAATATCTATTAAGATCAAATAAACAGCTTCACAGTAAGGATACACTTCTGTCACAAAATTAGAAACTGCACAATTTCCTCTAATACGGATCTTTTTATCAGTATTAAATGCCGATTTCCCTCTATTTTATCCCATAACAATCTTGTGAAGAAGCTGCTTGAGGGAGAATGACCAAGACCAAAGTTATGCAGTGACTTTTCATGATTGAGATTGGACTTGATATCATGATGCTTTCTCCAACAATGTACCAACTGTACCACATAGTTCTACTCTACAATTGATGTTTCATTTCATTTTACATCATTACTTAGGAGACCTCTGTATGCAATTGTTCACATTGATCCAATCAACCTTTATATATAAGTGGCCTACAACTGTTGATCATTACATAGTATAGCTTTAGAGATAACCTCATCAGAGCTACCCACCCACCCACATGTACACATATATATTATATGCAGAATAAATAAAGTAGCATCTAATAATACATAATTGTGATCTGCACAAGCAGCTGTTTATTTATTTATTTATTTTATTATACTTTTATGCTGCCCTTCTCCCAAGGGACTTTGGGTGGCTTAAGACAATAAAAGCAATAAAAGCAATAAAAATAATTATATAAACACTCAGTTTAAAATCCATCCAATTAAAAACCACTCATCAGATCGGCAAATTTGTTGGAAAATTTGTTGGAAAAGCCATATCTTCAGTTCTCAACGGAAAGAGCAGAGGTCGGGGGCCGTCCGGAACTCCGTGGGTAACCCATTCCAGAGGGTCAGTGTACCCACAGAGAAAGCCCTCATCCTGGGTGCTATCAGCCGACATTGTCTAGCCATTGGCACCCGGAGGAGGGCAGTCCTATGTGAGCACACAGGGCGGTGGGAGGCAGGCAGAAGGTGGTCCTGTAAATACCCCGGTCGCATGCCATGTAGGGCTTTATAGGTAAGTACCAGCACCTTGAAGCGAATCCAAAGGACCACCGGTAACCAGTGCAGCTTGCGCAGGAGAGGTGTTGCATGGGAATAATGGGAAGCTCCCATAACAACCCGCACAGCCACATTCTGAACCACTTGGAGCCTTTGGGTACACCCCATGGTCAGCCCCATGTAGACGGCATTGCAATAGTCCAAACGAGAGATAACAAGAGCTTGGGTGTCTGTGCGGAGGGCATCCCTGTCTAGGAAAGGATGTAACTGGCACACTAGGTGAACCTGTGCAAAAGCCCTCCTTGTCACGGCCATCAGATGGTCCACTAAGGACAGCCACAAATCCAGGAGGACGCCTAAATTACGTGCCGTTTCAGAGGGACTAAGCAACTCACTTCCCATCAAGAGTGATGGGGCCACTAGATCATGAGACGCCAGCAACTACAGCCACTCCATCTTGGACAGGTTGAGTCTGAGCCTGTTCCTACCCATCCAGACCCGCACTGCCTCCAGGCACTTAGACACCATGGAAAGGGCATCTCTGGGTTGGTCTGGGGTGGAGATGTAAAGCTGAGTATCATCAGCATATTGATGATACCTCATCCCAAAACTGTGAATGATCTCACCCAGCGGCTTCATATAGATGTTAACGAGCAAGGGGAAGAGAACCAACCCCTGAGGCACATGTCAGGGATTTCGGGGAGGATCTCTGACCCCCGCCCAGACAAACTGCATACGACCCGAGAGGTAGGAGGAGAACCACTGCAGAACAGTGTCCCTACCCCCAACCCGAGTCATTGCAGTAGGATACCATGGTCGATTGTATCAAAAGCCACTGAGAGGTCAAGTAGAACCAGGATGGAAGAATAATCCCCATCCCAGGCCCGCCAGAGATCATTCATCAGAGTGACCAATGCCTCTGCTGTGTCCACGCTGTGTCCACGCCTGAAACCTGATTGGTACGGGTTAGGTAATCTGTTTCTTCCAGGAATTGTGGAAATTGGTATGCCACCACAGACTCAACAACTTTCGTTATAAAGCGAAGGTTGGAGATGGGACCAAAGTTGTTCAAGGAGGCCAGAGCGAGGGCAGGCTTCTTGAGAAAGGGTCGAACCGTTGCCTCCTTAATGGTGGCGGGGAAGACTCCATCCCTCAGCAAAGCGTGGACACCTGGATTCAGTCTCTAGTCACCTCTCTGGTCACCACAACAAGCTAGGAGGGACATGGGTCCAACAAACATGTGGAGGCCCCCAATCTACCCCCAATCCTGTCCACTTCATCTACAGATACAAGATCAAAGTCAACCCAAATGTCATCTTCAAGACTTGCTCCCGTCTCCTTGTCAGATCCTGTCCAGTCAGAGTCTAAACCTGTCCGGATCTGACTGATTTTGTCTTGCAGAAATTGAGCAAAATCCTCAGCACTGCCCTGCAAGGGGTCCTCCCTCGCTCCCTGGTTAAGAAGGGAGTGGGTGACTCGGAACAAGGCTGCTGGACGATTCTCTGCAGACGCAATGAGAGCAGCAAAATAGTCATGTTTCGCCACTTCCATCGCCAAAAGAATAGGACCTAATATAGGTTCTTAACTGTGTTCGATCAGACTTGGAGGGGAAGACCTCCAAGAGCCCTCTAGGCGTCTCTTCTGACACTTCATCTCCCTGAGCTTCACAGTGAACTTTTTGTTGAACTTTTGTTTATCCCATTAACTTCTGATATGCAGTTGCTAGGACTACATGAAGAAGTATCTTTTCTGCTTCAGTGATGAAGCCATAGAAATGTCTATCCTGGGAGGTGTAGCTTATCTCATCCTTAATAACATTTTAACATTTTTTTTTATTGAAAAAGTTTTACAATACAGAAATTTTTTCATTTTCACCCCCCCTCCCCAATCCCCCTACCCAACCCCTCCCATCCTCCCTCAACCCCAACCCCTTCCCTCCCCATCCCCCCCATGATTTCCGCTACAAGTTAAAAAAAAACAAAATTTAGAACAAGGGAAAAAGAAAAAGATTATTAAATATTCAAATTCTAAATTAAACAAATTTCAAAAGAGGAAAAGAAAGAGAAAGAAGGGAAAAAAAAAGTAAAAAAAAACAAAAAACCAGACCTTAATATATTTAAACAATATTATAATAAAAAAAAACCATTAATAACCATTATAATTAAGAACACCATTATAATTCTATCCTAACTACACCCCTTAACTAAAAAAAAAACCCAAACACATAAAACATATATATGCATATATATTTATAATCACGCAGTTATATCATTAAGAAAATTATCTTTTGTTTAATTCATTCCTCAGTCTGTATAATCCAAATTTCAATCTTCTCTTCAACTTGATTGAAGTCAAACATAGTTCCTTACATAAATCCTGCTTCAATAATCTTCATCTTACCGCTGCCCCCATCAGCAAAGTAAAACATTTCCCCACACAACCCCCCGAGTGACTTTATATGAATAATATCCAACCACGAAGATATTCACACCTCTAGGAAGATTCATTCAAGCTAACTTATACTATACCTAAAAATAGGCTTTTGCAGTCTTGACATTCAAGCCTTGAAGAAAAAAAAAGAGGAAAAAAAAAACCAACTAAGAGCTGCATTCCCAGATGTTCCTTCAAAATTATTTCAAATCCTGCCACCCTTTGCAATTCAATCCTTCGGGTTATAGGATATTTTCAATTTCGTAGTCTTCTCCTAGAAAATAAATTCCACAAAAAATATATAATTGGGTAACCAGTGATCGCTGCTAATTTTGCAGCAATCTATCAGAACTCAGGATAACATGTCCAATCCAGGATAAACTTCATAGTAAAAAATTTTTATAATCCATTTTGATATATAAGTTTAAAGTTAGTCCAACTCAGAATGAACTTTTAACAAATTGTTGTACATCTTAAAAGAGTTTTTATAATCCAAATCTTTTTCCAAATCTTTCAATGCTTTCTGATTCAGTATCAAACAATTCAGGATGCTCTTTAAATTTATCATCTGTGGTTTCCAGTCGGATTTCTTCATTGACTTCTAGTTCCTGTCGATTAGCATCACCCCCCATGTCCTGAAGAGTATTGGACCTCTGCTGCTGGTCATCTCGAAGTAAAACTTTGTTTTTTGAATCTTCCTCCAGCAGTTCAAGGTCCTGTAATGGAATCTTCCTCCAGCAGTTCAAGGTCCTGTAATCCCCCAAGATCACTGAGGTGTTCAGTTTTCTCATCTGAAAAATCCATAATAGAATCCTCTGGACAACCACCAAATTCTCCTTTTACTTTTAACACACTTTGATTTTCTTCTTTCTGTTCACATTTTGTAAACTCTGTTTTTGACTTTTTATTCTTAATATATTTCGGTGCTCCCTTAAAAATATTTTGATAAAAATATTCTGCTTTTTCAATAGTATTCAGACAATGTCTCACACCTTGATATCTAAAAATTATACCAACTGGAAAATCCCATCTAAATGGGATATTACTTCTCTTCAATTCCTTGACCAAAAAATCAAAATCTTTCCTGTCCTTCAAGACCTTCGATGGTAGCTCTTTGAAAATCCTGATTTGTGTACCTGCTACCTGCACTCTATCAGAATAAGACTTTTGTAAAATATCATCTCTCAGTCTCTTATCAGTGAAGTAAACAATGACATCTCTAGGCAGATTCCTTTGTTTAGCCAAACGTGAGTTAACTCTGTAAACTTTCGCTATAGAACCCAAAATTAATTCATCTTGTAGCTTTAATAATTCTGCAAAGACCTTTGCACAAGTTGTTCTTAAGTTTTCTCTGTTGTTTTCTTTTATCTCTCTTAATCTAATTGCAGATTCCATAGCCTTAATTTGAAGCATAATAACATCATTCTGAATGTTGTAATTTTTGGCCTCTGCTTCCAGAAGTTTCGCTTGTAATTCTTGTATCTGAGATTCAAATTTACTACTCATCTCAATCACTTTCTTCCCCATTGCAGCCACCGCAGTTGAAAAATCTGAAGCTACTTGAGCAATAATTTGACTTAATTGGTCATATTTCCCAGAAACCAGTTCCTCGAGGTCCTTCTGTGATCCTTTTATCGGAGGATCCTCTCGGCACGGAGCATACCCTGGGGGTATGGAGGGAGCCATCCCTCTGAGCCCTCCCCAGGACAAGGAAAAATTCCTGGGGCGACTCAGTGAGGCTCAACCTCACCCCCAGAAGCTCTCCCTGCTCCTCCCGTCAAGGAGCAGGTTTTTTCGAGCCGCCTGTCTGTTGTAAGGTGGCTCTAACGCACCGAGAAACCGGCGGGCATGAAAAGCCCGCCGCCAACGAGGAAGGCGCCACCATTTTAACATTTTGATTGAATAAAAAGAGATGGATTTTATCAGGAAACAGATGGATTCAGCAAAAGAAAAAGAATAAAATTGCTAATACATAATTTATTAATAGGTTTGTCTATATATGAATAAAATCATAGTGAAAGTGAATACGTGGCTAACCATTCTAGTAATATATGGATACACATATGCATACATATGTACACATAACATTTCAGTTTCTCCTTCCCTATTTTTGTGGTTAACTTATTATACATCTGTTTGATTCTTTTGGTTGTTTTTTGGCAAGCTTCAATTATATTTATTTGTTTAAAATGCAGCTGGAATCAGCACAGCTGTTTTTATTTAAATGACACTCAAGGCATCATTAATACCACCATTCATTCTTTTGGGGATATATAGTGTTTGTATGTGAAGAAATTTGCAACAGCAGGTGTTGGGGAACAAATTTAGGGCTTTACCACCAGCAGATCTCTGTGAAAGTACAAAAATGTTCAGAAAACTAAAAAGTAGACCAAATGTCAATAGTTTTGCTGACAGGGTATGGTTGGGCCCAGCTGGGCTGAGCGTATTCACCTCAGGAACTTACTTTTGGAAAACATCTATCAGTTATCAGTGACTAGATGGCTGGCTGAGCATGTAGAGAGTTACAGAGGCCTATTTTATTATAGATTTAAGTATACATGATTGATATGACATGATTGCTTGAAATAAGTGCTTCATAAGGCTGCATTATGGCCAGATAATATAAACTATAATCTCTGTCTTCCTTGAGCAGTGTGATATTGAGAAGGCATTGGGTTAAGCCTGGGCGTTGTGGACGCCCAGTCCACTAGGAAAAGGGCGGTATATAAATTTAATAAATAATAAATAATAATAAATAATAATAATAATTTTAAATTTTATTGCAGTGATAGCACAAGAAAAAAAATGCTTTTTCTTCATGATACCGTAATATTGGTTAACTCTAAATTTGATTGAATATAATGTAATGCAATAAAATAATGGAAGTTTTACATGAGGACGTGAGGATAAATAGCTATTTAGAAATGTGCACCAAGGGCTTGAGCATTCAGAAATGATAAATCTAAACAATTACAATAGATTGTTCACTAATTTTTGCTTTGTTTGTTTACTTTAGCAATTTACAGGGCTGCCTATCTTAACAAATAATTCTTGGTAGATTCCATTATTAAGCACAGTATTAAAAATGTAAAAAACAACCAATTTAAAAAGGGACATTTGAGGTACCTTACATATTACATAAAATTATCTGCTACAATGTTCTACCAGTCAGTGACTACTTAAGCTTCAACCACAACAATACATGTGCACACAAGAGATACAAACGGAAAGTGAACTGCTCCAAACTCAATTGCAGAAAATATGACTTCAGCAACAGAATGGTCAATGCTGGAATGCACTACCTGACTCTGTGGTTTCATCCCAAAACCCCCAAAATTTTAACCTAAGACAGTCTACCCATTCCTAAGAGGTCTATAAGGGGCGTGCATAAGAGCACCAGCATGCCTACCGTCCCTGTCCTAATGTTTCCTCTATTTGTATCTATTTTATGTATTCAATTCATGCTCATACATACATACATACATACATTACATACATACATGTGTGTGTGTGTGTGTGTGTGTGTGCGTGTGCGCGCATTTCTCTTTAGCCAGGTTCTTCCTAAAAAAACCAAGATTTTATGCAGCCCTAGTTCAGTGAAATCACAATCCACTAGTTTCTGGGCTTTTTTTCCTCTGGCAGCCAGCAGACCCTTTGCTGCCCATTGGGAGACTAAGATAGCTCTATTTCAGCCTTATAAGGCCTCATCAGTTAGCCACACCCTCATCTCATATATCCTCCCTGTAAAGGTACAGTATTTGTTTTTCTCCTTTTCTTTTGTCCCAATGAATTAAAGAACTATAGCACTATAGTGCTCCTTTTATATATTCAAGTGCTATTATCCATACACTATAAAATAAAGTCCTTCTGTTTCATAATGTCAGGTGGCACATGGAGCCATATCTGTAGGCATGTGAGTGTTGCCCTAGCTCAGCTCCAGTGTGCATCTGTGAGCCGACCAGCTGTTTTTCGTGCCTTTTGGGCCCATTGGAAGTCAGGAAATGGGCCATTTCTGGCTTCCAGAGGGTCTCTGGTGTGGTGGGGAAAGCCATTTTTGTCCTCCCCAGGCTCCAAGAAAGCCTCTGGAGCCTGGGGAGGGTGAAAAACAGGCCTACCGGGCCCACCGGTAACCTTTTTGCTGTCATGTGCCAAAAGGGGAGTGCTGGGGGGGTGTCACATGTACATGCGCGGGGATGGAGCACAGGGAGCATTGAATTATGGGTGTGGGCACACATGCCTGTGACCCCCTGCACCCCACTTTTGGCACATGACAGCAAAAAGGTTAGCCATCATTGGCCTAGTCCTTCAGAATAAGACCTTTCACTATGTGTATTGTTTGTTTTCAGTTAGAGAGTTTTACAATATTATTTGCATTTTGTAAAACAGTACTTTCAGTTGTCAAAAAATGAAATCTTCAGTCTTTCTATTTAATTTTTCATCATTAATCTATGTTACTGTATATATGTGTGTGTGTGTGTGTGTGTGTATGTGTGTGTGTGTGTGTATATATATATATATATATGTTTTCTGAGGTTTTCGCGGGTGTTTGTAGGTCTTTGGTTATTCGGGTCTTCTCCCGCGTAAAATTGGAAGTGTCTTGGTGACGTTTCGACGAAGTCTCATTCGTCATCTTCAGGCTGGTGTTCTCGGCTTGCTCCTGGAAGCACGAAGCCGAAAACACAGCCTGAAGATGACGAATGAGACTTCGTTGAAACGTCGCCAAGACACTTCCAATTTTACGCGGGAGAAGACCCGAATAACCAAAGACCTACATACAAACACCCGTGAAAACCTCAGAAAACAAATTATATATATATATATCTTAATTAACAATGACCCACATGGGAAAAAAATTCCACATTTAGGGCAAGATGTCCTATTTAAAACAACAAAAACACCCTACATCAAATCTGGTGTTTATAAACTAATTTCATTTTGAAATTTTTGATTAGGGATTATTTTAGCTTCTGGACAGGATTTCTCTTTAATAGAATAAGTGGTTTAAGTGTTTCATATTTTAGTATTTCTGATACAAATTAATAATTCAGGCAACCTATTGGTTTACTCTGACTGGTTTCTGTAGAGAAACTATAATCCTCAGAAAGAATAATGACAGATGCTGGAATCTGTAGCTATGTAACTTTTGAAAAACCACAAGTCCTCTGTCTTTAGTTAATAGATATAAAAATTTTCAAGCAAATGTAGTACTCCTTGCATCATGAAACATACACTGACACTTGTAAATACGATAATGGAATTGAATTGAATGGAATGGAATGGAATAGAATAGAATAGAATAGAATAGAATAGAATAGAATAGAATAGAATAGAATAGAATAGAATAGAATAGAATCATAAGCTGGAAAGGACCTTGCAGGTCTTCTATTCCAACCCCCATGATTGTCCAATCTTTTCTTAAAAAGCTCCAGCGTTCTAGGCTGAATCACTTTAATGAGTTTCCATCAATTGCTTCTTGCCCTACCCCCAGGAACTTTGAAGAGTAAGCCGATTTCCTCGTCTCTATGGCAGCTCTTCACATACTGGAAAACAGCTGTTATGTCACTCCTGATTCTTCTCTTTTTAAGCCTTTGCTATGCTTTGTTCCCTTAACGGTTCCTTTACAATTTATCCTGGAGACTCCTTATCATCATAGTGAACGTTAATGAAAGAAAAATGTATTTCAAAAGTATTCTTCCTACATTTTGCAATTTAGTACTGCTAGAAGTCTTTACATTGTGATAATGATGGACAAATCAATATTTTTTTACTGAATTACCCTAGGATTTTTGAAAACAGAACAATATCTCAATAACATTGAATATATATAAATGATACAACTTGAATGTAGTCAATGTATAACATTTTAATATTAGTTATAATATTAAAGGATAGCATCAAATTACAGATGTAACTTTCAGAATTTCTTAATACTAAACATTAAGAAAATAACGTTTTATTATTCATGGTAAATGAATTAGCATTTGGTTGGTTTGGTTTAGTATAAATAGATGTAATGGAAAAAGAACAAGAAGTTAAGACTGGGAAGAAAGTCATTGACACAAAGTCATGAAAGATAAGAATATTTTTATAAGAGCAAAGGTCAGAATAGTTAAAGCAATAGTTATTTTATTTATTTATTTATTTATCAAATTTGTATAACGCCCTACTCCCAGAAGGGACTCAGGGCGGTGAACAGCCAAGATAAAATACAGTAAGATACAAAACTTAAAACTTGTTTAAAATAAATTAAATAATTAGGCTAAGAAACAATTTAAAAATCCAATTATATAAAATGTTTTAAAACCCAGTATAAAGAGGAGGTTAAGCCAGACCAGCCTGTTGGAATAAGAATGTTTTTAAGGTGCGGTGGAAGGTATGCAGGTCCTGTAACCTCCTTATCTCAGGGGGGAGCTCGTTCCAGATGGCAGGTGCCCCCACAGAGAAGGCTCTCCCCCTGGGGGCCACCAGTCGACACTGTTTGGCCGACAGCACCCTGAGGGGTCCCTCTCTATGGGAGCGGATTGGTCGGTGAGAGGCTATGGGTGGCAGAAGGCGGTCCCGAAGATACCCTGGTCCTAAGCCATGGAGCGCTTTGAAGATTTTAGTAGTAATTTACAGTTCAGAAAGCTGGATATTGAGAAATAACAAGAGAAAAGGGTAGGCATTTTGAAGTATGATTAGAACAGCCACTAAAAAGGCCATGGATTGTAATAACATCCAAGTACTTATTTCTACAGCAAATAAAAGCTAATTTATCATTTTGATCAAGATCAGCTTGCAAAAATTCATAGACTTTGAAAATACATGGACTAAAGAAAAAAATATTTTGAGTGAAAGACAGCAACGAAGATGGTTAAATGCTATCAAGGAAAGTTGCCCTATACCTTTTTATAAATAAATAATTAAAGATCTAGAAAATATTTATCTTTGCAGTTACTAGAAATGGTGCCTGACATTTCGAGATGAGATGAGGCTAGTTAATATTTAAGGTAGTGAAAAGAATTCAAGAGTAAGCTGTTTACCAAATGATATCTTGTGTTTGATTCTAGAATTGTGATTAGCTCATACTTCCAGCTTTTAGAAGTGTAATTCTGCTAATGATTTTTTTTAAATAATTGCATGTTCATTTCCAAGTGGTTGAATTTTACATGATTCATTTTTTTTTCTAATTCACTTTTTCTATAGTGTTCATTCATATTTCTATTATTTGTGGAGATTTTTGTTGTTTAGTTAGTTAGTTAGTATGCTGCTTTTCTCCCACTAATCCTTCTACAAAGTTTTAAATAATTAAATGAGTTCTCCAGGAAGGGTTTGTACATATTTAAATATTTTTATCATCTATTTCAGATTCTATTACTATTCATGAAAAACATACAGAGAAACTTTTCAGTTCTGTCCCATATATCAATATTTCGCAATAGTGGTTATTTTAAAATGTGTGGCCTTCGATTCCCATATCTCAGTCAGCAGTCTTGCGCTTCTTATTACTTATCAACAGAAGTGTCTTCTGTTGTGGTTTTAAAGGCTTGTCTCACAAAAATAATGGATGGTTTCATATAACAGAAATTCTTGGTTTACTTGAAAAGGTAACTAAGCAAGTCAGAAAGAAGTCAACAGCAGTCAACTTTCCTGATCAACCTGGAAACTCAAGGCTCCATTCTAGCTGATTTTGTTGCTAGAAACCCTATTACAGTACTAAAAACAAACAAACAAACAAACAAACAAAAAAAAAAAACAGGAGACCATCTGTATCTTTCACCTGCACTCAGCTAAAGAGACAATCTTTTAGTTTTCATTCCACAGAATTGCATTTTGACCATGAGATTGTTCAAGGGTAGGTTATTTTTTTTTATAACATATTCATTATATCCACAAGAGGGCTATGATGCTAAGGAACACTGATATTCCTAGATTCCAAGTAACTTTATTTTAATCATCCTTAAAACATGAATAATACTTAAGAAAACTCCGAGCCCTTGGTTTTTAGATAAAGACACCTTGGAGAATGCTTCAAAGGGTCTAATGATAAATATACATGGGATATATAACTATCACATTTGTTCCATGTGTTTTTATTATCTGCTGTTGAGAAACCTGGGGATAGCACTAAATGATACTTCTGCTGTATAAAATGAAAGCCAACAGGAAAACCAATTAATTTACTGCTATTAATAAACAGATCTGAAAAAAGACTAGAAAAGTAATTTATTTTAAAAGGCACCTGAGAAAAATATTTGCTTTGAAATATTCCATTTTTTTGTATTCTGCTTAATATTACTGAAACATCTGCAAAATAATTGGGACACAGTTGCAAACTCTGTTTTATGCATTAACACTGGCATATTCAGCTGCCGCAAGAGCCCAGTTCCTTAAGTATACGTACATAAAGAATCTGACAGTTTGACACTATTTCTTTCTATTTATGATATGTAGTATGATATACCGTATGAAAAGCAGATACAGAGGACTAGTGCTAAAGACAAGTAACAAACTTTTATCATCATATGATCAGGCTGAGACCTAAATATAAACAACTTAAATTCTAACAGAATTTTTTTTTTCATTCAATCATGTTCAATTCTTGGAGACTGCCTAGGTAACTCCCTGCAATTTTCTTCCAGAAGTGTTTTGCAATTGTCTCCTTTCTATTGCTGAGACAAAGTGAATGGCGCAACTACTGCCTCAAGCCGGTTCTCTTAATTATTGATGAATTGATGAATATTAGGAGGTTTGAACACTGGAGTTGGAAATGAATTGTCCAATAAGTTGACAAAAACTGTTACTTAAAAAAGGGGGAAGGTGAAAAGCAAGGATAAAATTCTGAAAAACAAAATGTGTTATGAAAAATATCATGCTGTTGTTAAGATGATCGGTAGCTGAACCATGAAACAGCCTTTGAATGACAGGCTTATAGGGTTAACAATTTACTACCACTTAAGTGGAAACAGTTTAACTGTTACATAAAAAGCTATAGATTAAATTGCTTATTGTGACAATGTATATTAGAATATTTTTAGAAATTAAATTGTATGTTAATTTAATTTAATTTATGGTGTATACTACCAATAAAATTACAAACCATTAAAGACTATAAAACTTTTGGAAATCCACTGCACAACTGTGTAACTTTCTCAACAACCTTTGGAGAACGTTAAGGTTAGAGAAGAGCACTTCCATTTCCCAGCTATCTTTCCTGACTGTTCATTATTCTGATTACTCTAAAGAATGAGCCAAAAGAATAGCTACTACAAAATTTTGAGAATTCAATGGTCCTGTATGGCTTTTTAAAAAAGGACAGCTATATCATTCTTATCCTTAACAAAAACATTAGCATCTGTATGTTTAATTTACATCAATAAATCCAATTATCTTGAATATATTGATGTAGTTATGACAAGAATATTAGCTCATTTATAGCAGTTATTTTGTACTCAGTTCTTTTTCTTTTTTTGTCATTCTCATTTACCTCTAATATGATTAAGCACATCAGAAATATGTCTAATAGTTATACTACCAGATATTTAAGTTGCAGACATCTGGAGCACCTTTGAACGGCACAAGGATATCCACATACAGTATATATGCTTATTTTGAAATATAGACCATTCGTTGAATTTTACACACACACACACACACACACACACACACACACACACTTTGACAAATAACAATTCTTCATTGTACCATACTGGAAAAATAAATATTTAGATGAGAGAAAACTGGCTATTACCACAACTGTATGTAACACAGGGGATGTTAAAAAACCATAGAAAAAGACAATGACAAACCACTCCAATACAATCCAAGAACAACTGAAAAAGTTTATTTAAAAAAAAATCTGCATGGAGGTGGTTTTTATTTCTACAATTGTCAAGACATCATAATGCCAAAAACAACTGTATTCCCAGGCATAACCTATGGTTGTGACACTGAGAAGACTAAAAAAAATTTAGATTGTTTTGCTGGAGCAAAAATGTTAAAAGTAACTTGGATAGAAAGAACAAATTATTTAGTACTAGATTAAACATAACCAGAACCATTATTAAAGAAACAAAGGCTGAAATAGTTAGAAACATAACCCTTATACTTCAAATAAGTAAAGACAAATGAAAAAGAGGTTTGTAGAAGGTAATATGGTTATAAGGATTCAAAGAACCAGTTACTGACTGATAGTTTTAATAAGTTTATCCATTATATCCTGTAGAATGAGAGGTGTGATAATATTTCCCCCAATCATATTGCTTTTGTATCTATACAACTTATTTATATCCTTCGATATTTTTGTTTCAGAAATGGCAATGTTTCAGATAAAATGCAGTGATAATTCTGTTGAATATTTGATTAGATTTTATTTCAGTCATAAAAAGTGTTACATTTATTTCCTTTTTAAAGATATGCTAAAGAAATATTTGCTTTACTACTTGCAGTGAACTCGGCAAATTATATGTAGGTATAAGGGTGTGAATTGGGTTGTAAAAGGAGGTTTGAAGTACACAGCTCTTTAGTTTTTTTTTTCTTCTTACATCTAAGGAAAAAGTGTCTAGGATATGTGGGTGTGTACTTTTCAGTATCTTTATTCATTTGCAGATTTATTTCTTCCCCTGAACAAATCATTCTTTTAGAAGTTTAGCTGAACGTTTATTAAACTTTCAATAAAATGTTCAGTTTAAAAAACATTGGAAAATATATTTGTAGACAAAATTTTAAAAGAATATATATTGAAAAGTGCCCAAAATGTAACATATCTATCAACTGTACAATCTTCCTCCGAGGAGTATACATTTGAATTTAATATATAAAGAGATGGGAATATATGGAGGCATTTAAATTCTGAACAAAAGTCTTGTGATTTGAGGTCTGGGTATTGATCGTGAGGTTTTTTATAATCTTAGCACTGTTGCAGTTGTGAACTACGAGTACAATATAGAGCTTTCAGATTGGGTTTAAAAATAAAAAGACTCTATGGTAGTTTGAGCCAGTGTGTTGACTTTTGGGATGAGAATACAGGTAGTCCTTGAGTTATAATCATTCATTCACTGCAATTGTTCAAAATTACAATGGTATTGAAAAAAATAACTAAAATAATTTTATAGTTGTTTTAGCATCCCTATGATCACATAATCAAAATTCAGGCACTTATTACCACAGTGGTACTTCCAATCTCTCCATCCACCTATTTCAAACCTCTCCCCATCTCTGCACTTTTGTCTGCCCTGTTCTCTTGTTGTGGGACAGTAAGCAGCTACAGAACTGTGCACTTCAGCAACATCTTACCATGCCCCAGGAAGTTTTAGTAGGCACCAGCAAGCATTTATTCACCCAGCTGCCTTCCCTCTCCAACTCACATGACTTTCCAGCCCATGCCAATAAGTGAGCCACCAACCACTCCTTTGTTTCGTAGGAAGTGCCAGCAAACATTCATTCACTTTAGATGCTTTCTGTCCTAAATCTCCCACCCTTTCACCATTTACATCCAGTGCCTTGCTGCCTTTGCTGTGTCCTTTTTTGGACCCAGATTCAAAACATTGCCTGCATATTGCTAAAGCTTCACAGTCTTAAAAAAAAAAAAAGCTTCAAAGAAAATGGGGTTTTACCTACTTCAGAAATGGGGATGGGAAGTTTTTGAAGATAGCAAATGAAGAACTACCTCTTTTACATTATTATGATGCTTTTATTATGATGGCAGTGAACTTTGGACCATAAGAAAGGCTGAGCGCCAAAGAATTGAGGCCTTTGAATTATGGTGCTGGAGAAGACTTCTGCGATTCCCTTGGACTTCAAGGCGATCAAACTGGTCAGTCCTAGAGGAGATCCACCCTGACTGCTCTTTAGAAGGCCAGATCCTGAAGATGAAACTCAAATATTCTGACCACCTAATGAGAAGGAAGGACTCACTGGAGAAGAGCCTAATGCTGGGAAAGATTGAAGGCAAAAGAAGAAGGGGATAACCAGTGGTGGGTTTCAAATTTTTTTTACTACCAGTTCTGTGGGTGTGGCTTTTTGGGTGTGGCATGGCTTTGTGGGCATGGCTTTGTGGGCATGGCAGGCGAAGGATACTGTAAAATCTTCATTCCCTCCCCATTCCAGGGGAAGGTTACTGCAAAATCCCCATTTCCTCCTGATTAGCCGGGACTCAGGAGTCAGAGAATAGATGGGGATGGGGCCAGTCAGAGGTGATATTTACCAGTTCTCCAAAGTACTCAAAATTTCCACTACCGGTTCTCTAGAACTGGTCAGAACCCACTGAAACCCACCTCTGGGGACAATAGAGAATGAGGTGGCTGGATGGGGTCACTGAAGCAGTAGCTTAAATGGACTGCAGAGGATGGTAGAGGACAGGAAGGCCTGGAGGAACGTTGTCCATGGGGTCGTGATGTGTCAGACATGACTTTGCAACAAACAACAAATGATGCTGTTTGACCATAATATGTTTTATATAAAGAACTATAAGGGATTTTTTAATAGAGCAGCAGAAATATTTAAACTTCCCATTGCTGTTTCTGTTATTTTCCACAGAAACTTTTAAAAGTTTCATTATTATTTTTTTTTAACGTTCCCTCTGGCCAATATTTTTTTCTGTAAAAAGTTGTGGAGTAGTAACCAACTGATAAGCTAGTGAGACTTAGATTATAAAGCAACAGAGTGTTATTTCTGAAATATGTGACTCAAGGTAACTCAAGGCAGACATTTTTTTCCTCTGGGTCAGTTAAACATTTTAAACTTTTCAAGCATGCTGAGATGTACACAATAGCATTTCTCACTTCTGTTTCCCTTGAATCTTTGAACACTAAGAAGCTCACTAATAATAATAATAAAGTATAATAAATAAATAATAATAATAAACTACTAACAGCTAAAGAGGCTCGCTAATAATTTTAAGTAATTTTCCTGAAATCTAAATCAGAATGTCCAGAATGTCTAGAGTGCTCATTAATCTTTCTACATTCCCTGTTCCAAAAGTGATCATCTTTCATTAAATCAGATTATGAATTAATATAAAATAATATAGCATGCTTTTATGTGTAGTGTGTAGTATACTGAAGTTGCATAGTGTATATATCCATTTTCCTAATCCACTTGCAATTTATATTATGTAAGGAAATGCTTTGGTGCTCTTTTTGTAAGCAGTTGTTGCCAGAAACAAATTCCTTGTTAGTGGATAGAACTCCACTGACACAATGATAACGTGAAAATTAAACAATTGTGTAAATATTATTATAGAGCAATGTGATGGCAGGAGGGAAGGCTATCTCACCCCTTGAACCAGGGAAGTAAATTGAATTCAATTAAGTTTGAAACTTTGAATTGCAGGTGAATATGTTTCCTAATTTATAAGGAAGTGTTATGGTAAGAACAGTTTTCAAAACTCTTCAATAATACACGAGGCTCATAAAATAAATATTCCACTTACAAACATCAAGATGATCCATGTTCTCTTAATTAAATTGTCTCTATTAACTGAAGCTGCAGCTCTATTACCAATCTTGTAATACTAAAATAATTAGTTCGTGGTTGTCAGCTTGATTCCCTTCCCTGCTTTATTGCTTTCTATTGTATTCCTTAGTCTTATGAGCCTGATTTTGGTTGGATTTATTCTAGAACAAACACAAGTAGTGCCTCACAAAAGAAGTATTGGCCACTCTTTACTGTGCAAAATGTAAACTGTTTTGTGCAAACCTGAGAAACATGAGATCAAATCCAATCAATTTTTGTGTCCTAATTTCAAGTATGGGGACAAATGATAGTAAATAAAATATTCAGTTTCTCATTTCTATTTGGCATTGACTGATTGACTGATTTTGTGCTATCAACTCTGTGTTTACCACAATCAATTTTCTTCAAGATGATCTGCCCTCTCTACTTCGCTACTGATCATCCTCTTTTTCATTTTTCTCCCACCTTTCCTATTTTTTTATTTTTTTTATTTTTAATTTGATTTATATGCCGCCCTTCTCCGGAGATTCAGGGCGGCTTACAATGTGTTAAGCAATAACCTAACCCTAATCTCACTCTAATGAAAATCTAAATGGCAAAGTATTCCTGAAAAACCTTGCTAAGAAAATTGCAGAGATTAGCCCAGGTAGTTACCAGGAGTCAAATCTGACTCCTGAAGACACAAAGGTACAAAAATAAAATAAAATAAAAATAAAGGATAAATTTGTATTCCTGGTAGGAAGAAGGTAAAGTGAAGAATAGCATGATATGGGAATTGTAGGTAAATTAAATATTAATATTTAATTTATATTATCACTGGGGTGAGTATTAAAGGTGGATGGTAGGTGAATGGAATAAAACTTATGCAATGTTTTCTAGTTGATTCTTGGCGTTAAGATTGGGAACACAACTGTACTTAAACTAAGTTGATGTGGTTTCGAAAATTTTTGTTACATAACAAAAATTTTTGTTACATAAAGCAACATATTAAGGCTGAGTGAGTTTTTAGGATTAGTGATAATTTCAGAATTGTATTAAAAATTGAATTGAAATTTTCAGTCTGTTTTAGGGATCATTTTAACCTTATTAAGCTAATAAGATTAATTATCTTAATCTAACCTTCGTTTAGATTAAGATAAATTGAAGATTGTGGTTCATATTATGTTACAATTCCAATTAAATCCAGTATTAGAAGCATTTAAGGATAGTGGAAAATTATGCCTGAATTGTTTATTAAATATTATTTTATTTTTTAAATAAATACTAAAGTATGATTTAATGGTTGAAAATTCAAAGTAAATGAAATGTTGACATCACTACTGAGATCATTTCTAAGATTAGTGTTAACATAACATTTAGCATTGCAATTTATATTTCATTCTTGGGATCAAGATAAGGAAATAAATTTGTATCTACATTAGGTCAAAATTATATATGTAGGGTTTATTTGTGGAGGTTTTTGAGACTGTTTTATTAATTATTAGCAGAAGACTGAGGTAATTTTTAAGAATAATCATAATGCAAAATTTATGTTACAATTTGTATTCCATTTTCTGTTTTGGGTTACATCATAAATGTATATTTAGAATAGAGTAAGATTAAATTAGCATTCAGCTATCTTCAGGACTCTAGTGAAGTTAAAGATTGGCTCTTAAGGCTCAATCTAATATTACAATAATACAGAGTATTTGTATTATTTCATTTTGAAATTACCTTTACGGCATTAAATTGTATGGCAAATGGGTTTAAGTATAATAGGTTTTGGTTCTGTAATAATTTCAGTTAAACTACATTTTAACATTAGCGCTAGGCTGATTTTTCAAGCTGGTTGGGAATTTCAGCATTTATGTTACATTTGATGAATCATTTGGAGGTAGGGTAGAGATTTTATTTTCATTGGCACAAGGGTGAAATTAGGTCAGGGTTTTGATTCCCCAAGGACTCTATAAAAATCAGAGTTAGCCTTAGCAATGGAGTGTGTTTCTAGGTTTAGTGATTTCCTCATATTTATGTTACAATCAAATACCAAGATGGGTCAGTGCCTGAATTTGAAAATTAATTGATATCAAGGGAAGTTATGCTAGCATTAAGATTCCTTGAAGATAGTGTTTATTTAGAAGGTAAGATCAGTGTCGGCACATCTTTTGCAAGTTTGTAACAGCCTGAAATGGTTTTTCATTTAGCTGCTGGGGTCAAAATAAACCTTTACTGGTTTTAGTATAGCCTTTATTGTTATTGTACATCATATATACAATGATATTGGTTATAAAAAGGTAATAGCTTTATAAAAAGTTATATAATTAGTAATAGAAATTAGATTCCTTCAAGATAACATAACATCATAACATAACATAACATAACATAACATAACATAACATAACATAACATAACATAACATAACATAACATAACATAACATAACATGAACAGGTTTTCTTTTCTTTTTTTTGTTCAGTTCTACAGTAGCTTCGTGTTTATATTTCTGTTAAACTGTCATTCCTGTATTCTTAATAAAGTCTAAATTTATATTGGCTTTAAGAAAAAGTTAGGATTAGCTTTCAGGCCCCTAATCTAATTATGTAATTAAATTGTAGAGAATAGCAACAAAAAGGAAGAAGGGATAGCCCAGTATGAATAAGATTCTAACCCTACTGCTATGCATAAAAATATGTCCTACCTCTAACCTGAATTATTACTCTGAGATAGTTATTTTTTAGAATTTCAGATGAATGCTGATAATACTTAATTTAACTACTGTTCTCAAAGCATCCTTATCTTAACAGGAATAAATATTTATACCCAGTGGTGAAATTCAAAATTATTTACTACCGGTTCTGTGGGCATGGCTTGGTGGGCGTGGTGTGGCTTGGTGGCATGGCAGGGAAAGGGTACTGCAAAATCTCCATTCCCACCCCACTCCAGAGAAAGAATACTGCAAAATCTCCATTCTCTCCCCATTCTGGGGCCAACCAGAGGTGGTATTTGCCGTTTCTCCGAACTACTCAAAATTTCCACTACCGGTTCTCCAGAACCTGTCAGAACCTGCTGAATTTCATTGAGTTTATACTCAGTCCTAACTCCTGCATGAAATAATTGTAACTTAAATCCAAGTCAACCAGTTGCTTCAATGGAATTCCAAGAGCATTCAAACAGGAGAAGCTATTCAATTCCAATGAAATTCCATTGTAATTCAATGTGGTAAAGGATAGAGGAAGGCTAACAAAATAAATGGGGAAGCTATAACCAGTTTTTGCAATTGTGCACGCTTAGGCTTAGTTATTTTCTGAAGTATAAAAAGACACAGGAACAAGGATATTGTGTCAAGGCCTTTATATAAAAGCTGGATTTTCAAAAGCAATTTTAAGGATCAAGATTCAATCATGCATATGTTTCAAGGAATAGTAGCTTGTATATCAGATGACAATGAAAAACTGGAAGGATCTTTAAAAAAAATGTTCAAATGAGTAGAGATTATGAAGAAAACCCATGTGTAAACTCTCTAGTTTTCTGCCTCATATTTTGCATTATCTGCCATATCTTGTCCTGTATAAGGGAAGACTGGCCAACTCCTGGAAGCTAAAAGGTAAATGTTCCCCTCAATATGTGCTAGTCGTTCCTGACTCTAGGAGCCGGTGCTCATTTCTGTTTCTAAGCTGAAGAGCCAGCGCCATCCGAAGTAGCCTCCATGGTCATGTGGCTGGCATGACTAAACACCAAAGGTGCACCACCAAAGGTGGTCCCTATTTTCTACTTGCATTTTTTTACATGCTTTTGAACTGCTAGGTTGGCAGAAGCTGGGACAAGTAACAGGAGCTCACCCATTATGCGGCACTAGGGATTCGAACGGCTGAACTGCCAACCTTTCAATCAACAAACTCAGCGTCATAGCCACTGAGCCACCATGTCTCATATCCTGGAAGCTATCCAGCTTTAAATAAATTTTTGTATTTATAGGAGCATTGAAAATAAATGGAACTCATGGTTACTAATTCTGAATTCCTGAATATGTTTAAAGGGAAGTTTTCTGCTTTATTAATTCCTATCCAAAATCCTTTCAAAAATACCTGTTGTTAACATTTCTACTATGGAGCTCTGAGAAGGCATGCCCTCTGAGAAGGCATGCCCTCTGAGAAGGCATGCCCTTGGAATCTAACAAATTCCAAGACGTTTCCTACTTGCAATAAAACAACCTTCCTTCCTTCCTTGAATCTGCCTTCCTTCTACCCTCCCCCCTTCCAGTTGCAATATATCGTATCTATTTTCAAAATAGGACAACCTAGGTTCATGACAATCTAATTCAGAAATAATAATAATAAAAAGAACTGTGCTCCCTCCAAGGTAGTTAAATGCAGGCAGCAGCATCTTGTACATATTTGCATAGATGTAAGGCATTCAACTTATCTCTTCTGTATGTCAGCCAGACAATATGATGGAAATATGTGGCAGTATCTCTGTTCCTCAGACAGCCTTGGTCTACACTGGGATTATTGCATATGAAAGAAATTTGACTTTTCCATGTATATCATTTTCTCAACGACCCTCTTCCTAACACTGCTGTTAAATTCTATCTTTTGAATAGGAATTACATGGAAATGCACAATTTTCTTACTAGGTGAAATAACAGCCTTGGGAGAAAGAGAGGAAAGGGTTTAAACCTCTCTCTCCTATGCAAGAAGCTTCACTTGATTTTTCTCAGCTTCTGGCACAGAGTAACCATTCTGTGCCAAAAGCAAATGTGCATTCATTTACATCTTTGCTACCAAAATACTTTTATCATATTTAACACATTATGTTTTTTAATTTACATTAGATCTTAGTTATTTATATAACCCTGAAGTTATGTATTCCAGTGGATGCAATAGCGCAATGGCTTAATGCAGTTGTGAGTTCGTCCCGGTTTAGCCCGGTTCGGGTGAACATCACCGAACTGATGACATCATCGAACTGGTTCTCTTTGTTCGGGAGCCCTCCCGCCCCGCTCACATTATTCTTACTTTTATTTGGCCCCATCCTCAATCTATTTGCTGTTTCTCGAGTCCCAGCTGATGGCTAAAAGGAAAAAAACTGTTTAAACTCTTGCTGCGGGGCTTCAAAGGGCCGCCCTACAGCTGATCAGTGTTAAAAGACAGTGTGGTGGTAGACCAGGACACAAAAACAAATGGATAGACCAGGACGTTTCAAGAACAAATGGGTAGACTGGTACAGCTCTGCAAGCAGTTAAAAGCCTGTTAAAAGCCTCTTCTAAATCCTAAAGAATTGTCATATGACCATCAAACCATGCCAATGAAATAAGCCATGCCCACAGAAACGGTAGTAAAAAAAAATTAGTACCCACCCCTGGCTTAATGCCACTGGAACTGATGACCAGAAATGGTCTGCACTCCAGCAATTTGAGCCTGGTTCCATGAGATGGGGTGAGATCCTGCCAGTCACTTCCTGGTTGCTATCCACCCAGAAGTTCAAAAGGATGCAATAAGGCAAGTGGATAAATGAGTACCACTCAGTGGGAAAAAAGTTAGCTGTGTTCATGTGTGCGGAGAGCAGAAGCCAGCACTGGACGTGGCTGGATGTAACAATGCAACACAAGGTGAGACAAAGCAAGACCAGCAGAGGAGCCTGGAACAGCCAGAGATCCAAGCACCGCTAGTTGGCTGGTGTAAGCTAGTTTTACCCCTGTGGCGCACCAAGGATAGGCATGCAAGCCGAATAGAAAGAACCAGGAATTTAGGCATCAGGACTACATTGTGTCTAGCATTTGTAGATTTCCTTGACATTGTATGCCATACAATAAATAAATAAATAAATATGTATTCTAAATAATTTTTTCTATGATAAATATTTGTAATAAATCAATTTTTATTAAGACTATTGTTTTGTAAAAAATACTTTTATAACTAAAGAAACAAAGTTCAGATGTTTTTCAGCACAGACATTTGCAAAGAGGCTGCAGGAAAATTTGTTCATTATGAGAAATTTGAAATTAGGTACTTTAAAACATTAAGAGCTTTATCATTCCATTCAAAGCTGCGTTTGTGCAATTGAAATCTGAAAGCTTAGTCTACTATTAGATCATCACAGCTGCTGTTGTATCCTGCAAAACAGATGTTCCATAGGGAGAGCAGTGCTAATTTTCACTCACATTTAGTTAGTACAAGTCACTTTCTTGGCAGTTGTTTAACCGAAGAATTTGTATCCGTTGCACAGGTGCAATTATACATTATTTGTGGTTGAAATATAGGAAAAGCAGGAGAACAAGCAAGTCTCGGAGAAATGTTACTTTACCAGCAAACATTGAATGTGAATTTAAAACAGGTATTTCCATTAGGAATAACTGCATACCAAATTAACCTGAATACAGTAAGTGGTATTATTGATTACCTGTTAAATTCTTAAAAAGAAAGAATCCTTGACGTGTTACATTCTGTCTTCACTAGTTCCTGTTAAATCCTTCTCATCATTGATTCTGTTAAAAACATTTCTAACTCAGTGTCGCTCAAAAAATAATCACTTACCGACAATTGAGAGTGGCTTTGCTTAGAGGCTCCACTTTCTTTTGCATCCTTCTAATAGCATATGGATTCCATATGAAATACTTAATTGCTCTGAGAGTTTTGTATTCACAGGAAAACACCATCATCAACCCATCATAGCCCCTGTGTTATGTTTCCAATTGGAATTTTTTTTTCTAATTAAACTATGACACATCTCATATTAAAATGTCCAAAATAAGTCAAGGGAGAATAAATTCAATTCTATTAATTGAGCATCTCATGTTTTAGGATGGTGTTGTATGTTATTTCATTATTTCCTTTCATGAAAGCATTTCTTTCTCTTAATGCCAAGAAAAAGTTGTAAAATAAAGAATATTTACTTTTTAAGAATCTGATATGGAATATGACATTCTTCTGATCATTTTCTTTACTGTATTTTATTTTTTCTTTAGAACTTTAGTCTTCTTTAAGAGATTCAAAAGCTTGTGAACAAAATCAAAATATTGTATTTTCTCTTCTTTTTTTTCTTTTTTGGCAGAACTTTTACATTTTTTATATACAACCATGTCAGATCACAGCTGCCAGTTCTTTAGCTCAGGCTGGCCTTCATTTGAATGAAGTTCTCCTCAAGAACTGAGGATGTTGCAGTGTTTTAGCATAATATGTGTAGATCCAGTTAGTGGAAACCTTTTAATTGACAGTTGGAAATTTTGTCAATATGCAGATTTCATACGGTTTATGTTGTCAAAGTATAGTACCCAATGTTCTCATAGCTACTGGGACCAATGCCAGTTTGTGCCATCACATTGTTATGGGTGGTTGCATAGTCAGTCAGAAGTTTAGTCTGGATTTGATATTTTTATCCACTATTGAGTTCTTTCCAAGGCCTTAGAATAGATATGTCTACTCCTGTTAGATTAAATTAGGCAGATATTGTTTAATAATATTAAAAGTATCAATAAAGCAGGGTATACATAGCTCAGATTTGAATTGTGTTCTCTGAGTTTGGTTGTTTGCTTGCAGACATATCATTATCCAACTAGGTAACATTGTCAGTGCTAGAAGGATTTGCTCTCTGATAGTAATCTAGGAACTACCAAGGGGAAAATAAGACCATCTCCCCAGTGCTGACCATGCTACTATATAGAGATAAAATATAAATAAATATACTTAGGATAGATTGATGGTGTTGTTTGAATGTTGTTAAAACTAATAATGTTGTTAAAACAAGTAATGCTGTCAAACAAGTTCCAAGTAATGCTGTCTTTTGCAATTGACTGATGTGGTTTTTGTCAGTGTCAACGGCTTTCAAGTGGTGCTCCAAATGTTTTGGGATTGCACCCAAAATGCCTGTCATTACTGCATTTTGTTATGTTCTCCAGTTCTTTTTCTCCTATTTTGCTGCCTCCAGGCACTTCCGTGCCCACTATCCAGATTATTTTGTCTTTCTAAATGACAATTGTTAAGACTGGGATGTAATGTGGTATTATTATTGTTGTTATTATTATAGTCCACAAAGTCAACTCTGAATCATGGTGACAACAAATCTATGCAGTTTTCTTGGCACCATTTTTGAAAGTGGCTTGCCAATCCCTTCTTCCTAGAGTGACTAGTTAATAATGGACTTAAGTCAGGAGTGGGTTCTACTTACCTTTACTACAGGTTTGCAGTGGGGCTGTGCAGGTGTTCTGCGCATGCGCAGAAGCGTTTTGGGTGGGGTCAGTGGGCGGGGCCTCCCACCAGTTTTACTACCAGTTTTGTAGAACTGGTGCGAACCAGGGGCAACCCACCACTGGCCTAAGTACACCTAGTGGGATCTTGTGCTTAAGGCGGGGCTTGAATTTAGGTGTCAAGGTTTCAAATCCTGTGCTTTTCACTATTACAGCAGGCTAGCTACATGTAGGTTGAAATGATTTTAATCCCTCTTCAAAATCAATTAGTATATGAATATAATATTTCTGACACAGAAATGTCATTTCCCCAGCAAAATGAAGGTGAAAATTCTATAATTCCATACCATATTGAATCATTTAGTATCAATGAAGTGACTTCATTGCAAATTATTGCAGCCAAAACTATCAACCTTAGATATGAGATATTATTTTTTTTAAAAAAAAAATCAGGGTGTTTCTGCAGCATTTCCTTGCTTTATATAAAATGGATAAAGCACCTATATTTGGCACATTTTGTTTATTACAATTCCATAATGTTATTTTGTAAGTTTAAATCTTTTCTAGTAAGATCATTTATAGATCCTGAAAATAAGAAACCAATTAGGATTTTAACTGATTGATTTAGCAGTTCTGTAAAACCTGGGATATTGTGCCATCTGATTGAAAGGAAAAATCCTTCCGTGCTTATCTTTGTGCTTGTTTTTTCCCCCTATATCTCAGAAATTTCGGGCAATGCCAAAAGGAAAAGTGACAAGGTTTTGATAATGAATATATATAGGAGAATTTAAAGTTAAAGGCTTTAAATTGCAAACTTCTCCTTGTCAACCAAGGTAGATCATTCGGCTTGCAAAGACATTATGTTAAATAAGGACAAGAAAGAATGACAAACTGTATTTCCTGCATTTTCAGCCAGATACACTTGGTAGTCTCCAGGGTAAGGGTTACCAAACAAGCTTTTAAATAATCCAGGAGGATTGATTTGTAAATTGAAATAAAAGTGGCTTAGCCATTTACATTCATTTAAATTGCAGATATAACTGTTGGCATATTTATTTTCATTCTCTATGGTAAAGTTAGGAAGTTCCAAATCAGAAATCTTCATTGCTCAATTATCGCAACTATCTCAACATATTGGCAGTCTTAGACGAGGGCATTCAATGCAGGAGATATATATTCTTAGAGAGTTCTTGAATCCAATGTAAGTCTTTTTTGTCCTATGTTAAGCTCCTGAACCATGCTTTTAAAATTCAAGGAGGAAAAACTTGTCTTCTGACACCTGCTTCCTTTGTAAATTCTCCTAGTAATCCTCAGTTTTATCTGTTTTCAGAACTAACACAGTTGCTATAGTCATCCAAAAAAACCAAATTTAAGAATATACTGCATCAAGAATTATTTATTCTGTTAAGCAAAAATGATATTTTTCCAAGTCTACAAAATAAAGCTAATATAGGGGTCAGATATTCTAACTTTATTAAATAATTATAAGAAACTTAACAACTTTGCAATTGATTTCTCACAGTTGTTTGTTTTGTATGTTATAGCAATAATGGTGCAAAATCAGTGTATGCTCCAAAATCAGTGTGTGTTTCAAAGAATTTGGGGAACACATTAGGGGTAGGTTGTACTTACCTTTACTACCAGTTTGTAGCATGTCTGTGAGCGGTTCTTCTGCGCATGCACAGATCAACTTTGATGATGTCTGGGTCAGTGGGCAGAGCCTCCCAATAGTTTTATTACCGGTTCTTGCAAACTGGTACGAATGGGGGGCAACCCACCACTGGAACACATAACTTGGACGGAAACTAGCAACCAAGCAGCTCTTGGAGCAGAGTAAACATTACACTTCTATTAGAACTTTACTCATTGCTAGTTTGCTTCCAAGTTCATTTCAAATTGCTTGTTATGATCTATAAAGCCCTACATGCCATAAGGTTGTGTTATCTGAGGAACCAGTTTTCCCTGCTTATATCTATCCATTCCATCAGATCTGGCAGAAGGAGCATGAGTCCCATCAACAAAGATGATAGAATACAGAAAGAGAACCTTTCTGGAACATTACCTTGCTCTCCTGCTCCCAAGGTCTTTGTTGGAAATCCCTGAAGACATGGCTGTGCCATCAGGTCTGAGGATCTCTTGGACATAGGAATGGCTGTATTGATCAATACTCTCCTATGTTTTATGTTTTTGGTTAATTTGTTTTTGTTTTAATTTTTATTTATATGAGCTTGTTGTGTGAGCTACGCAGGATCATGTATGAGTAGCTATATAAAATGAATGAGAATGAATGAATGATGAATGAATGAATGAATGAATGAATGAGTTGAAAGTCTGGAGCAAAGATGATTTGCATCAGGAAAACAATAGGTAGAAAGAGATTGCTATAAGCACACACTTCACATCAGGGGTGAAATGCTCACCCCGGTTCAGACTTTTAAAAGTGCTTTTTAAAAATGCTCTTAAAAGCCTCTGATGATCGCACGGCTCATCTGGGATCATCAGAGGCTTTTAAAGCATTTTTTCTACAACCTCATCGGCCAAAGAGGTTGTAGAAAAAATGCTTTTAAAAGCCTCTGATGATCCCAGCTGAGTTGCCTGATCATCAGAGGCTTTTAAAAGCATTTTTTTAAACAACCTCTTTGGCCAAAGAGGTTGTAGAAAAAAATGTTTTTAAAAGAAAAAAAAGCCTCTGATGATCAGGCAACTAAGCTAGGATCATTAGAGGCTTTTAAAAGAAAAAAAAGCCTCTGACAATCAGGCAACTCAGCTAGGATCATCAGAAGCTTTTAAAAGAAAAAAAAGCCTCTGATGATCAGGCAACTCAGCTTGGATCGTCAAAATGCTTTTAAAAGCATTTTTTCTACAACTTTTTCAGCTGAAGAGATAGAAAAAATTGTTTTAAAAGTAAACAAAAAGTTGGCCACACCCACTCAGTCACATTACCCCACTACCAAGCCACACCCACAGAACCAGTAGTAACAAATTTTACATTTCACCACTGCTTCATATACTGCCTACAGCTACAGTAACTTATTTGTAAACTGTAGAAAATATTTCCTACTTCAACCCTAATTTAATCCTAAGGGAACAATTTTGATAAATACATATCAAAGAGCCCTAACGGGTTTAAAACTTCCTATCCATTCTGTGTTCTGAAGTAGATGCAGGAAGTTTACATAAGAAGCTTTCCTGCAGAGGATTAAAAAGCTGTACATTTGGAAAAATTCAGCATATCGAAAACCTGGCATTAAGCCTAGGCACCTTCTTTATGCTTTCTGTGAGCCAATGGACCTTTGACTGCTCTTTTCTCAGCCTTAAAACACTTGCCACTTATCACATGTATTCTGATAAGACGATCTGGGACCCTCCTCATGCCAAATTCTACTTTTGTACTGCTTTACAGATTTTTATTTCAGTTTTCATCTAATAACTTTTAATGCAAAGTTAAAACTAAATGTGATGCATAATGTAATGTAAAACTAAAATTTGCATCTGAAGATGTTTTCTTTGAAAATTTCTATATATCTCCTAGAATTATTAATATCAAAGGATTGCAACAGAAATAGAAAGGAAAGGAAAGGAAAGGAAAGGAAAGGAAAGGAAAGGAAAGGAAAGGAAAGGAAAGGAAAGGAAAGACAAATATAAATTTAGGCTGTATCACTGTAAATAGAGGATCTCCAACAGCCCTCTAAGCATCTCTTCCGACACTTCATCTCCCTAAACTCCACAGAAAACCATGGAGCTACCGGGATCCCTGTCGGAGGAGAGCAAAGGGGCGATTCGATCCAATGCCCGGTGGCAGCCCGTTCCCAGGCACCCACCAGAGCATCCAGCGAATCGCGGGATAGGTCTGTGGGAAATGTCCCAAGCTCTGTCAGGAACTATCAGGGTCCATCAGGCACCTGGGGCGGAACCAACAAGTCGGTTCTGTCTCCCAGTGGTGGGGGTTAGCAGATAGAAAGTCTAGTTTAAGGAGGGAATGGTCAATCCATGACAGAGATTGATTAGAAAGTTCTCCCCTACCCCGATCAATTATCCACTGCCCAGAGATAAAAATCAGGTTGAGTGTGTGTCCACCACTGTGATTGGGCCCTGTACAACTTGACTCAGGTCCATGACCATCATGGAGGCCATGAACTCCCAAACCAGCTCAGATGTCTCGCCAGCTGATGGGAGATTAAAATCTCCCATAATCATGAGGTTGGGGAGTTCAACCATCAGCTCGACTAAGGCTTCAAGCAGTGCTGGCAGGAATGAAGACACACAGCTGGGAGACAGGTACGTAATCAATAGAGCCAACTGTACTCCAGGGTTCCACTCCAACAGTAGTGATTCACACCCGCCAATCTGAGGGACAATGACCTCCCTAGGCCTAAGACTTTCCCTAATAACAACCACCACCACCCCACCCCTTCCATCCCTTTGCGGCCTCTCCTCCAACAGGGATCCCGGGTAGCTCCATGGTTTGCTTTCTTTGTTTTGTCTTCAGTACTATGTCAAGGAATACCTTTCTGAGAATCAATGTAATCCTTTAACAAGAATTAAATATTTAAAGTTATAATAATTTAGACAGTGATACCGATCAAGGCGCTGAATGTGAATTGAGAAGACTGAAAGTCAGTGTTTTATTCCACTCTATGGAATAGTGGTGTGATAGTTTCCAATGGAAAGTTAGAAAACGGAAAAAGATCAACAACCCTCCCTAACAATAAGAGCAATTTGACAATGGAATAAATTAGCCAGGAAGATTTGATGGACATTAGATCTATGTAAATAGATGCTAAATAGTTATCTGCCTGGGTTAAATCGAACTACCCCACAACTACTGGAGATTAAAATATGAGGACAAGGAAATTATTTAATTAAAGTGATCCCTGACTGTTATGCTAGAAGATTGAACCTGTAAAGTGGGCATAAAGAGGCTTTTGATAACTCCAGGGACTATTTAAACAGAACTGATTGATTTCCTAAGGGATGCAAAGAACAGTGATCAGTGTACTTCTTCAATGGCAATTTTAGGTCTGAATAAATGCTTCTTGGACTACTGGACAAAAGTGGGATTTTTTAAAAAAACAAAAACAAAATAAGATGCTTCATCAGGAAGAAATGAGTGGAACTTTGAAGGAGATGGTGTTGATTTTCCAAAGCACAAAGGACATCATGGAGAAAGGATTTAAGGAGATTATGGAAAAAATGGAAAATACTATACGAGTGATGATGAATAAAGAACTAGATGCTCCGAAAAGGGAGGAGCTAACACAAGGAATGGAGGAAAAGATAGAACCAAAGAACCAGCGAACAAAAGAAGACAAGGAGGAGATAATGAAAATAATAGTGATTCATGAATTAAACCAGGGAGAAAATATTTTAAGAGAGTTGAAAAGAGAATTGGAAATACAGGTAGATAATCTTGAACGGGAGATAGGGGTTTGGGCAGATACTTTGGAAGCTAGGCAGTGGAAGAGGGTAGAGATGGAAGAAATACTTAGACTGTATAGTCAAGAAGAAGATGCAGACAGAGATAAAGATCCAAGAGAGGAATATGGGAGGCAAGTAAAAAAAAAGCATAGCAACTAAGGTACTGAAGTGGGCAAGAGATGATGGTTAGAAAGGAAAGGTTTTTTTTTCTTTGATGTTTTGATTTGCTTTTCTTTTTCTCTTTCTTTCCCTTCTTTTTTTAGAATGGTGACATGATTAGAAGTTAGGTAGAAATAAGAGAAGGGGAAAATATTTGTATACACATACCTTTATATAATTGAATAAAAGTAACAATAAAATGGGAAAACTAGAGATTGAATGATGTTATTATTAAGTATATTTTAATAATATTGTGATTGGCATTGTAATAATATATTGAAACACTGAGCAATTAAATAATAAAAGAATATACTTTAATATAAACATTTGTATTACTATCAGAATTATATAGATTTGATGACTGTAAAGAATATGATTAGAATAATTTTGTATGTCTAAATAATATTGGGATTGGTATTAGAATTGTGTATTGAAACATTGAATAATAAAATAATGAATGATTGTATCTTAATACAAATAGATGTGAAGAGTGAAATATGGGAGGTAAGTTAAAAATGAACAGGATTCAAAACACCAAAGTGGGTGACCAATGTTGCATAGAAAGAAAACATCTTTTAATAAAAGGGTGACATGATTAGAAGTTATAATAGAGAGAGAAATAAGAGAAAGGGGGAATATTAGTGTATACATTTTTACATAATAAAATAAAAGCTATAACAATAGGGAAGCTTAGAAATTACATAATAAAATAAAAGCTATAACAATAGGGAAGCTTAGAAATTGAATGGCAGTATTATTATGTATGAGCAAATAATATGGTGAGTGGCATTAGAATAATATATGAAAACATGGAATAATTAAATAATTAAATAATTAAATGCAGCTTAATATAGGTGTATTATTATTATTAGAAATATATAAATTGGTTAAATGTAATAATTATGAGTAATTCTACTACTTTTATCTGTATTAGAATGTATGGCATCCAGGTGCCACACTGTTCATGCATTGATATGTATATGTAAAATTAAATTAAAAACTTATTTAAAAAAGAATTCAAACAGACAAGCACCTGCCACACAACATCCCTGACTGACAAAAAAAAAAAAAAAAAAAAAAAAAAAAGTCTGGATAGAGGACATTGCTGGAGACAGGAGAATGGGGGAGAAGCGGAGTGGGGGGGAGAGAAAGAGAAACTGGAGAAAAACACAAAATACCTACAAACAGAAATAGAACACCTGTGACAAATGAAAACAAAGATAGCACTTATAGTAATAGTCGCCTGGGTGTCGTTCCAAAACAACTGGATCACGACTTGAACACTATTGGCATTGATAAAACCATCGTCAGTCAATTGCCAAAGGCAGCCTTACTTGGAACAGTTTATATCCATGAGAATACCTATAGCTTAGGAAGAACTTGATAACTGGACAAAAATGCCAAATCCAGTTTAAACTTCTGGATAATAATTTATCACAATGCATATGCCCTAGTAGTCAGCCTTGATTTTTTTTTAATGATGTTAGATTTTTGGCATTGATAGCTTCAGATTACAACTTAATTAAATCAGCTTTACAAGCTAATGTTGCTGTGAAGAAAAACAAAGTGAACTATGCTTCATTTTCAGGATTTCAACCTTTCAACCACAGACAATTTCTGGCTTCTTCCTTCATTTGACATTTTGGTTAAATACGATACTTAAAAGTAAGCTTTGGCTTTTGTAACATAAGCAGTGTCTATTTCTTTTCACTTTTGCTTTTTGGCAGACAGAAAACTATGCTTTCATCTATGCTTTCAAGAAAAGAAAAAAATACGAATGTGTTTCTCTGTAATTTTGTAAGATCAGCCATTGCTTCTTGTTTCCAGACTGCTATGTGCAATCAGATACTTGCTATATTTACTAGTGACTAATGTAGTCAATGTGCAGTTTCCACTTGGGGTGACCACTGATGGGATATTATTGGCAATATTTTTTGTATTTCTCTGCCCCTTTGTTTGTTATGTTTGCTATTTGATGAGGAGTTGTGGGATGTAGAATTTTTGGGGGGAAGGGAGGTTGAAGAAAAACAATGCCTTCCAATGGTTTATTTTTTCTCGCCTGGAATTTCTCATTGATCTTATTAGTGAGCTTCAGAAGAGGTTTCATTTATTGCTGTGCATGCTGTGAATCACTTTTTCCCTTTGAATCCAGAGTACTGTATACAGTAGCCCTCCTAGGTATATTGATGTGATTTGCTTATGACATAGCTGTGCCAGTTGTTCAACATGTACTTGAACGTACTCAATTTGTGTTTTTCTTTATATAAAAGCAAAGCTAACAAGAATGAATACAAAAGTTAGAGGCAATGGTGGTATTCAGACGGTTCTATCTGGTTCAGGCAAATCGGTAGCAGGGGCTGCGGGAACTCTGCTCACCCGCCTGAACGTCATCACATCCCGTTTTTGACGATCTGCACATGCGCGCTCGCGCCCACATTTATGAATGGATAGCGAAGGTAAGTGAATTCCACCCCTGATTATAGTGGTCATTTGTTAAAACATTTTGATGAAAAATATGATTTGTTTTGGTTCCTAATTCAAAATAATAAATCAAGATCACACCAAGAATGACATAGCATTTTTGGATGTTGTTCAAATAATCTTATCCCATTTAACAAATGACTTGTAATTTATATTAAGCAATCATCTATGTCCAAGACAAAGTGTGTGTGTGTGTGTGTGTGTGTGTGTGTGTGTGTGTGTGTGTAAATAAATAAATATTTATGAGGAAAATATTGATTGGATGATTAACAAATAACCAATATATGTAGATATGCACTGAAGCAAAAATCTTATTTGCCAGTTTCCATGACTTTGTCCCTTTACTTAACAACAAAGGAATCTGACAAATGGACACAAGCCCATCAATTTCAGGAGAAAGAGAATGGCAGAAATTGCTTTGGGGAGTACTTCAGCTTGCCACCACATGAGAAGTAAATGTTAATTCCAAATGGACACATGGTGCCATCTCCCAGAGGGCCCAGAATGAGAATTGTTCTTGGCAAAACATCAGACTTTGTCATTCCAATAAAGCTACTGGAAGCAAAATATAGATTGGATTATTTTCTAAGAAGGATGCAGGCTAATTAGCCTTCATTTGTGCACCTGCCACTCCAGAATCTATCTTTTAGCAATTATCAGAATTTCTGCATGAATGGAAGGAAGCTCAAGGTTTTTTTTATCTTCTTAAATTGTTTTTCATCCTTCAGGGTGATGGGGGAGGTGTGGGTAAGGAAAGGATGTCTGCAGTATCTCCTGATTTCTCTTCTGCAGAATTTTTCAGTTACTGTTGCTATAAAAAACTACTCTATAAGATCTCAAAATTACAAGTGAATTAATCTGAGTTTGGCTGCATTAATTTTGTCATTATTTGTGGTTAGATAAATTGACAGAAAAAAATTGGGTAATGATCCTCTGCCAGGAAATCTGTAAAACATCTAAATTTTTATGAAGAATCCCTACATCTGCTTATTCGTCTAGTACAGTTACTGTACCTAGCAAATTGTAATGCTACTTGATAAATTTATCTGCTGCCCCTAACCCTTATCTTCCATATCCAGTATGATGTCTGATCATACTTATGCCAAAAGATGAAGAGAAATCTACCAAGACTTCTTCATTACTAATGAATCTTTCCAGTTCACATTCCAAACTATGATCATAATATGAAGTTTATGTTGAATTAATATTTGCTGTCTCAGACAACCTTATGACAGCCATTCTTGTACCACTGTGTCTGAACTGTAATGCAGGTGCCTTAGTCCATGATTTAAATAACCTTTATCATAAGATACACAAGGTAGCTGAGAGCTAAGGACAATTCAGCATTTTTACAGTATCTTACAATAAGGAGAAGTATTACCCAAAGGTGTTAGTCCTAGAGTTGTATTTCAATTGGAAAAGAAAAGGAAAACTAAATTACCTTTTTCCTGTCGGAAACAGTTTTTCCTACCCCATTTTATTCTTGGAAAAACTAGATACTTGCATAAGTTGGTAAAAGGGATACAAAACCAACTATAGAAGATTGGAAACTATTCCTGTCTTGAGTCAAATAATGAGTGCCTCTTAATGCATCTACCACATCAGCATAAATCCTTACATATAAGGATTTATGCTGTGCACTAAAATGATAGATTGTTACTACTGTGAGTTCAAAGAACATGGGACAGATTATATGTCATCAACTTCTATCTATCTAGGGACCTAGATGCAAATAGCAAGGAATTTTTTTTTAAAGTAGCCCTTAGATCCCCTCGACAATTTAAATGTGTTTAGTCAAGAAAATTGTATATGGATTTTTGCCAGAAATCTTCATATAGATGAGACATACCTCATTAATTGTGTCTGTAATTGACATAACTTGCATTTAAGGGCCAATGATTGGAAATATATTGTTCCCCTAAGTCTATTATTATGTAAATCTTGACTTACTTACTTTCTTTCTTTCTTTCTTTCTTTCTTTCTTTCTTTCTTTCTTTCTTTCTTTCTTTCTTTCTTTCGTTGGTATCATTGCCTAGTTATCTATTCAGGAGTTCATTTCAATGTTTGAAGGATTCTAACTATACTTTCCACAAAAATATTTGACCCCCTTTGAATTCTGAATTTTTGCAGATTTTGCCACTTAATATTATAAGAACATTACGTGGATTCTGGTAATAAATAAAAGAAGCCTGTATGAACAAGTAACAGATGAACTTTTTGTTTGTTTTCTTTGTTTAATAAATAAAATAATCCAATGTAAAATATGCCAGCATAAAAAAGTAACTACACCTTAGATTCAGTAAGATTTATTACCCATACCTGCAGTAATTACAAATAAATGATTCCTGTAATCAACCTCTCACAGTACTATATAGGAATTTTGCCCATTCCTCGTGATTCATTGCTTTTTCTCAGTAATCTCGTGGAGCAGTGGTGTAACATGGGTCATCCTATGGATCCAAGAACTGCCAGCACTGCTGCACTCTGCACTAGTTGAAGGTTCCAAATGCTCTTCAAGGATAGCCCATTGTAGAGTGCATTGCAGTAATCCAGACATGAAATGACCAGGGCTCGAATGATTGAGCACAGAGACTCCGCAACTAGTGTATCAACTGAAATTGTTCAAAGACTCTACCTACAACTGCCACCTGCTCTTCAAGCAGCAGTGCAAGTCCAGGAGAACCCCAAGTTGAAAACTGTAACTGTCTGAGATAGTTTGACCCCACCAAAACTAAGTTAGGTAAAGTCCTGGATCTTGAAGCTCCATGGACCCAAAGCCATTTGATCTTGCCAGTGTTCATCTTATTGTTCCCCCATCCAAGCCACCACAGCCTTCAGGGACCTCAAGATGGTGCAATCAGCATGATTTGAATGGAGAGAGCCTAAGCTCTGCCCTGTCTCTATAGTGAAAACATCACAATGATTAGTTGGACATTTACATAGAGCAGGAGTGGTGAAAATTTGCCTTGGTTTTTCAATGAAAACTTCATAGAACTAGCTCAAATAGACAGACTATATGGATATAATTCATCTACGTTAAGTGTTCATTGTGAACTCAACTCATGTATTTGGGTAACTGACTTGTGCTATAGTTTTACTCATCTTTTTCTATTAGCATTTCATATATCAAAATGCAAGTATTCAAAATGGAGTTACTTCACAAGGTCATCAGAAAATTGTAGAAATAATTTTCTACACTTACACTTCTACACTATACTTAGACAGAAATAATTTCATACAGCTCATTAAAGAAAGTTACTGTGGCATTTCTATTTGAACCAAAGAAGATAATTTCAATAGAATTCTAATAATTCCATTAGAACTGCCCTTAAACAATGGCTTTCTCATAAAAAAGAAAGAAAAATCATCAGCAGATCAGAGGGAAATGTACAAGAAAAAAATACAGTTTCTTTTAAAATCTTTTGCAAGGCAGGATTTATTTAAACAAAATATACCATGCTTACATGTAGAACCTTTCCACTTGCAATTGAACTGTGCATAAAATAACTAAATAACTAAATAAATGCAACATTAACATGATTTGATAAAGCTCACAACACTAAACACTCTGAATAAATATCTATTCTGGTCAATTGGTAACACCTTCCTATTTCTTTAGACCATATTATTGTACTTTTCTCCAACCAACACAAAAGATGATTCAATGGGTCGTTTTCTGTGCCAGGCTGCTTAATAAATTACATCTAATATGTTAGTTTGAATGGAAAAACCCACAAAACATAAAAACACTTTAGTAGTTCTTAATAGCTGAATAGTAGAGATGAACACAAATTGCATTGGAGGTCTTGCCAAAAACCCATCATATTCTTGAGAAATGTTATTGTTCTTTCAGATCTACATGCCAAGCAAACAATGTTTGTTTTTTGTTACTTTTGGCAAGGGCACTACCGCACTGTTAGTTTATTGTTCAAACTGAGCTAGCAAGATTGTATTTTATTTAACATAAATATATATTCAGAAGCATATGCAATGGATATTGAGACTATCCAGAATTGGTAGAATTATTATTATTTTATTTCTGATAAAATATCTTTCTAAGAAAGATAGTCATTCTACTTGTTGAAGTGGTTTTTTTCCCCCATACTTATTTGTAAATGTATTGTTCAACGAAAGAGAATGAATTTCAAATTAATTAGTTTTATTTTGTTTGGCTAATAATCTTTTTTTAACCTTAGTTGTTTTTTACTTTTTTTTTTTAAATGATGCATTAAAAAAGATGTGTGGAACTGTAGTAAAATTTAAAGTAATTCTTACTACTAAGGCATGTCTCTGTTTTCCAATTACTGAAATCAGATGTTGACACTAACACTAGAAGACCTCAAAGGTCCCTTCCAGCTCTGTTATTCTACATTCTATGTTCTCCTAACGTTGTGCTGAATATTCCACTAATACAGTATTTGGATATTTAACAAGAATTGTACCTGTCTAATAAAACCTTCAAACTATTAAATGCCAAATATATAAAAACTCCATTAAAATTAAAATCAGCAGTGTTTCTATTGTCTTATGCCCTCCTAGAAAAGCCAACTTTTAATAATTTTGTGAAAAAAAAATTAGCAGAAAAGTGGCAATCCAGATGTCAATAGGCAGAATATTCCAAAGTAGTAGGTCTGCCATTGAGCTATCCTAATTCAGGATTTCCATTGACAAGAGATGGTTCCAAAGGTAACCTAGATTCAAGCATGTACAAGTCTATGGCTTATAACCAGAATGTAATATTGAATCTGACAACCTGTATTGGTAACAACACAGTGTTCACAATGTAAGTAAAACTGTAAAGTTGCTGAAGCTACTTTTACCCACCAGCATGCATTTTGAACCAAATTTGGCTCCAGAACTGGTTGGCTACATTTTCTAATAAACTTATGCCAATATAAGCCATGATTGTTACCTCTCTGCTACCACAAACTACCATCTTATTTTGATAGATAGCTACAAACCTAATATCAGACAGAAATGTCATCATGTAGCCTACGTATCTTTTACAAATCCATATTTTTAACAAATAGCTATGGCATTTAGACTTATATACCACTTCATGGTGCTTTACAGCCCTCTCTAAGCAATTTAAAGAGTCAGCATATTATCCTCAATAATCTGGGTCCTCATTTTACCAATCTTGGAAGGATGGAAGTCTAAGTCAACCTTGAGCTGGTCAGAATCGAACTTCTGGAGTGAACAGTGAGTTAGCCTGCAGTACTGCGGCACCACAGCTCTGCTCATCCAAAACCAGAATTAACTAAACCTTGAAACTATTTATTACCCAAGGATAGATGCTATCCTACAGGCATATTGTGTTAGCTTGAAAATGACATTCTTCTCCAAAATACTCATTCTCTATGATATCAAGAAAACTGATATCCAAGGAGCTGCTCCTGTTTTATATTCCATTATTCCTGGATATTTATCCCTTCTTTCTGCCAGTAGTATCTTCTAGCTTGTCTCGTCCATGTAGTTCTCAATACCATTTTTTTCTGCTGCATCTTTTGAAAATGCACAGGATGACCATTTGAATAAATAAAGAAAACTGATGCTTCACATCTTTTATCAGTGGGAATCTGATAAACATAGTCTTCATTTAAAACACAATATATGTGCTGATCCCAAATAAGTTAAGCCATGGTGGCAAATTCATCTAGTAAAAATCAAGGCCATAATACTGTGACAAATTCTGTGGCTCAGTATGTTAGATATCAATGACTATGATAACATACAATTTAAGTAACTGTTCAGGAAACTGAACAAATTTAAACTGGGTATTCTTCCCAGAAAGTTAGATTTCTGCAGCTCAGGAACTCAGACCAATTAAGGAAGGTGCCTCAGTCTTAATTAGTATTCTTGTCAAGCGGAAAGAATTATAATTATTCCTCTTGCTAAACTTCTAAAACTTGTAAGCAGGAGCTATTCTATCACATATTATTCTGCACGGTAAGCTGCTTTTTGCCAATTGCAATGCTGTATCAAAGGATTTTCTAGTACAGGCGCATAGCTTCAGTAATGATTTCAACCTTCTCCTTTTCTTTTTCCTCATCTTCTGATATAACATGCTTTAGAATGAAGTAAGGAAAATCCATAAGGGATAAATTGAACTGGCATAATTTTTAGAATGAAACTGGAGATTGTAAGCCAAGCTCTTCTTGGTAATAATGGTATTAACTAGCATGGAATGACAAGGCCTATTATTTTTTTCCTGATTCCACTTCTCAGGTACGAACAGCAGAACTTTAATTTTGTTGTTTTTTTTAGTCAACTGTGAAAGACATGGCTTAGAGTCAAATGTGAGACCATTCCAAAAAACTTGGACAAAGTAGCAGGTATTCAATGATAATAGTTGCATTTCTCCAGTCATCAAACAACTGCTATGAATTAAGCTTTAATGTATATACAATTTATAGAAATCCATACATGTTGGCAGTATGAATTCAAGATTATCAGTAATTCACAACTGTTTATATATACATTTGTGTGTTATTGTCCTTGAAAGAGCCCATGGGGATGAACAGGAAATAATCATTAATTAGGATAGTTTAGCAGTTTATTAACTTTAACTTCATGAATTTAGGACGTTAAAAACTTGGAAAGCCTTAAGAGAAAGAGTTTTCAATTGTTTCCTTAAGTACAGTATCATATCACAATGCACCATATCCAATGCTAGGTCTTTTCTTTGTAGATAATTAGTATTTTGGTGGGGGTACATGTAATTGTTAGTGAAATGAAAGCATAGCTTGAAAAGGTGAACAACATATTAGAAAAACTTTATTATACATTTTAAAGTACAAGTCTTTACTATCTGATTGACCATGTGCACCTAATGTATTGGTATTCAGAATGTACAGCTGCTCTGCTAAAAATATTTGCATGTAGAAATTTAATGTATTGATTTCTTGTCTTACAGTTTTATCTGTATGAATTAAGTCTTCAATGAATGCTGTATATTTTCTTTAGATCATAGAAACAAGTTAAGATATTGTGTGTACTAATATACAGTACATGTCCCAGAAAATGCTGAAACCTTGAAGGATTTATGACTGAACACTGGCAAAATCGACATATATTAGAATAATATATTAGAATAATACTGGTCTATTTGCCTGGCTCACTTGAAATAGATTCGCTGAAATCCATTAGCTGGCATATTTTTTTTGATTCTATATAATTTTTTTGTCCACTGAATCCAAAGATCAAATAATTTCAGTTAACTTCCTTTGGAGAGATACAGTATAAACTTATATTCCATGCATGTATTGCCTAACTATTAAGCATTATCATTAAATGCTTTAGAATGCATCAAGAAAATATAGTCTTCAAGTCAAGGGAAGTAATAGTTCCATTTTGTGCAGGAATGACCTTAAGTACAATTTTAGAAGGATTGAAACAAACTAGAGTAGATGGGAGGAAAGGTAAACTTACATCTGGTATGTAAACTGTGGGAAAACTGGGAATCCTAGGTTCAAAAAATGACAGCCAGATGAACCCTGTTGTCCATTGTCTCAGATGGAATGACACGGAGCCATGGTCTTATGATATAGGAAAGCAAATTCCTAGGTAAACTTTCCTATCATAAGTAGGTGAAATGAGACAGTAGAAAAAATTACTTAGAGATGGAGGAGAGTCCTCTTCACTAGATGTTTCAAGCAGAGCAATAGATATTCACCACAAATGCTTTCAATTGGGTTTCTTCTCTGAAGGGACTATATGACTTAAATAATCCTTTGAGTATTGTATGCTTATTATACATTGAAAATAGTCAATATTTCAATAAAGTATATTGAGATATTGTAATTATGAGTATACAAATGTCAGCTCTGCTTTTGTATTTAACTATTTATATACAATAATATAATATATTTAACTCATGTCATAGGATTGTTGTTGTGCAGAGGAGGGTGTGTTGGATATGTTGACTGCCTTGAGTTATTTGTAAAAACAATAAAAGTGGGATTCAAATAAATAAGCAAAGTATTAATTTATCATTAATGTGTCTTCTGTTCTCTTTTTATGACATTCTTTATTTTAACTTCTGCTATTTTGCCAAAATAGAGACAAGGGTAAAAATATTTATCCTGAGGTTGTTTGTGAAACACTAAGGGAGGATATTTCAAAACCATATTTGATCGACAAGAAGTGTGCATATCTCTGCAACTGGTGGATGGTACAAATCAATGGAATGAATCATCAGATCTCAGAGCCAGCAAACCATTTTAGTTAAGTCTTTATAAAACAGCAATGACTTGCACCTGTTAGCAAAGTTGTCTGTCATCTTTTTGCCCAGTTTGCTCCACAGGAACATGGCATTTAGCCAAGGCAAAACAGGTCAACAATGATTTTATTGTCCAGGTTGTCCTAAAATAATGAATGTTGCCTTCTTTCAAAGGAGGTGAAAACTTAAGCTGCCACTTTTTTTTTAACTTTTATTTGTCAAGCAGCTGGGTTTTTAAAACCAAAACAAACCACAAGCATCCTACTTCTCATTACATATTTTAGTTCTGGTTTTTAAAAGCCTAAAAAATATATACTGATTTAACTTACATGACTGACTATGAATTATGTTTCATCAGTCCAATGTACCCAATCTTTTTTTTTTCATATTGCTTTCCATGTCTTATTAATAAAAAATTTTCCTCAACGGCAGTAAAACTATTTCCCAGAGACTCAACGAACAGTAGAGAAAGGAACAAAGCTAATTAAATACAGGTTCTGGTTTGTTGATCCAGCCAACAAGCCACTCATGATTGCAACAGATGTTTCTCCTTCTTGGGCCAAAGGAAACTTTGAAAGGTTTTCTTCCCCTATGGGGACAGATGCCAGAACAGTCAAGCAATAGGAAGTTTATAATTTGTACACAAGTGTACATAATGCAAGAGAAATGAGGAAGTTGATTTATGTGTGTGTGGGTGTTAATGTAAATGGACAAATTCTGCTATAGGTTTACAGATGTGAGTCAGTTTAATTTGACTAGGAATGAGCTCGTTGGAGCTTAGAAGTACATTAAAGAAAAAGATCAACATAATTAAAGAATTATACATGCATAATTATATATACAATATAATCACTACTACTTTAGACATAATATTCTGTTTGATACAACTTTATAAGCATTCTATCCAGGAGAAGAAATTTTACTAGTTTATTACAAACAGATAGACAAAGCTAGGAAAGTATTATACCAGGCTATTACATTTCATAATAAGAAGTTACATCTGGCATAGAATGCATTTCTTCTTTTGCCCAGTAGCACTGAATATATTATCCTATATAGTGGAGAGGATATGGAATTAAAAACAAGATAAAGAAAGCATTCACATCATGTCTTTTCAAGCTTTTTATCAGTAGCGATCCGAGCACGGATCTGTATTTTTTCTATATAATGAAATAACATGTTTCACTGTTTTTATTTATGTTTATTCCCTAGTGTTCATGTTTATGTGTATCTGTGTACTGGGAAGAAATGGCATGAGCCACATATGTCTGATCCAAATCATGTGACATGGTAATGGGTTCCACTTAACTTTGCTACCGATTTGGAATTGGGAGCATGCTTGTGTATGCGCTTGCTTCATTTGCACGTGGCACTTCTGCGCATGTGCAGAACCTTATGCACATGCGCAGAGTGTCCGTGATGACATCGGGGTAGGTGGACGGAGCTTCCTGCCGCCACAACTACCGGTTCGCCTGGACCGGGGCAAAATGGTAGAAACCCACCACTGATATGACAGAAGGAAGGGGCAGTGGTGGTTTAGGACATGATATTTGCCAACCTGCAAAGTCATACTGTTGCTTTCTTAGAGATTCATTGTTTCACTATCTCTCTGTATCGTTCCCCCCACACAGAGCCTTTTTTTAAAAATCTGGTCCAATTTTGAACTTGATCTCTCTCTTTGTGGCATTGATCACTCTACCAGGTATTTGTTTCAGGAGCATTTGCATTCATAGCAATTTGGTCCCATTCTGTTTTGACTTTGGAGAGTTATCATGCTGAAGACCAGAAAGACAGAGTTCTGAGCAACTTTACATAATTTCTTTACAACATTTCATGGAGTTGGAAAAAATAACAAAAATATGTTGAAATCTGTTTCCTAATCCCTGCATCCTACAGAAAAGAAGACTATAATGCTTGAAGCAAAATGCAACGTTCAGTGAAATTGATACATGAGGAAAACATGAAACTTTCTGAAAATTTTACATTTAGCCATGATGTATAAGCTAAGCAGTGTTTTTGGTCCATGAATGCATTCGACATGTTTTGTCCAGTGCTGAGAGCCTGCTTGCATCAAACTGCTTCAACATGCTCGACTCTTCATTGGTGTGTTTAGGATTCTCTCTGATGATGATCCTTGTTTTCAACTCTGTACTCAATTTGTCCAGATGAAGAAAAGAAGCATCTTGAAGTATTCCATAAGTACATATAAACAGTCCAATAAAATAATTGAAAAATTAACAAATATATTTTACAATTTGAGCCCCCCCTCCCAATACTCATATATTCACAAAAACAAACAAAATGTGTATTCTTTCTCACTTAAGAAAATTAACAGGATCAGGACCAATGCCCATGTGATTCAAAACTGGCACATTAAAGAAGCTTACAAACGTAAGCTTTCTCCACCAGCATTTAAATTTGTTGGGCAACTGTGAAAGCAGACTGCTGGATTTTGTGGGCCAAGAGTCCAATTGAACAGGGCTTATGTTCTTAAATTATACTGCCTGTAATCACTATTTCAATTATGTATTTTCACAAAACTTGAAAACTCTTGAAATATTTCACACATCACTCAGCAACACATACTAGAGCTGGGAAGGGACTTCAATTTCTTTTGTTTTGTTTTGCAGAACTATGGAGAGAAAGAAGACCATGGATGAGAGTGAGCGGTTTGCTTAAAGTCAGAGAAGTTCACAAATGTAAAATGTTTTGTTGGAAAATTGCTGCATACCCTGAAAGGCAGACTAAATGTATTTTAAACATAAATATTTGAATTGTGGATTTTCTGCCTCATTGTTCTCACTTGCAGTCATTATGGCATGTCCATTCTCAAACAAGGAAGATTAATTCTATTCATTATCTATAGCTTGTGATTTATATGTATAGATTCAAAAGGGAGACAACTATAAGCTGTTTTTTCTTCCAACAGTTACATATGAGTTTTAGTGACAGTTTCCTTTTTATCTTTTACTCAGGATTTGTTCATTTACTTTGATGGAGTATCCTTACAACATCACAGCCATATTATTGTAAGGTCCGATCTTTTCAATGTCTATTTCTTTCATTCTTTTCAAGTTAAAATTGTGGTCGCTTCAGCTCAATGGAACTGGGATCAAACAGGTTTTTATATATTAAAAAGAAGAGATGAAACACAATTGAACACAATGCAACATAAAACCCTTACATAGTTTTACTTTTTAGTTATTATTGAAATCAAAAGAAGCACATTATCACAAAATAAGGATTAGTAGTAAGGAAGGTTATTTCAATTCTAGTAGATATGGAAAGCAGAAAATATGATTTAGGAAATTGCCTGTTTCAACATGTATGAAGTAAATTGCCTGTAGATTGAGTCATAAATTGAATAAAATTATTCACTCAAAGATCTTTTGTTATCTGGTCTGTTTTTTTCTAGGGGATCCTTGCAGTATTCTTCCTAGTATATCTTTGGAAATGTAACATAAATATTTGATCCAAGTATATATTTAATTGTCTTGCAAAATAGAGTGTATATTAGTTTAGTAGCCTTGCATTGGCTGAGAATTTTGGATTCTACAGATCATATGTATCTAAAAATTGCAGCTTGGGGAAGGCTATGCTACACCATGCTATGAAGTATTAAAAGGTTGCTTGATTTGAGAATCTGATTCCAGTTCAACTTACCACTTTGTGTTCAGGTGATCGGGTTAAAATGGCTCTTCATTCATTTTTTTGTGTTCCATCTTCTATCAGAATATTAACACATATTATATAATCACCATCCATATTAATTTTCTTTTTGTTATCTTATATACAGTAAATGATAGTTATCTTGAATAATTGCTAAATATTGTTATATTGCCTGGTAATTTTAAAAGGTGATAACTGCTTGACTAATTAAGATAAAGGTAAAGGTTCCCCTTGCACATATGTGCTAGTCATTCCCAACTCTAGGGGGTGGTGCTCATCTCTGTTTCAAAGCCGAAGAGCCAGCGCTGTTATCTTCTCACCAAAGGTGGTCCCTATTTTTCTACTTGCATTTTTTATGTGCTTTCGAATTGCTAGGTTGGCAGAAGCTGGTACAAGTAACGGTTGTATTTACATTTGGATTAGACTTTACAAGTTACATGCCATATTTTATTGTGGTATAGTATAAATGTAAGTTCCAACACGTTTAAAACAGGTGATTTATGTAGGTTCAGTGTCATAGTTTAGTTTTTACAGACACAGGTTCTTTTCAATTTTAGGTTAATATGATTTTGTATTAATTCTTGCTTACTTTTATAGCAGTTTTATAGATTTTAGTTATATTTGTATTGCATATGTTGGTCATTGACTCAATGAACTTGTTCTTTCTCCTCTGGGAAGTATGCTCTAAGTTTGCTTACCTCTGTTACATATAACTCCATTGTCTTTTTTAAAACAATAAATAGTAATAGTATTCTACTATTCTACAAGTTATTCTACTTTTCTTAATTAACAATAAAACAACAACATTGGTATACCAACAAAGTGTGACATACACATTGCAAAAACCCAGAAGGAGTATTTCATTGTTGCCATCTGGTAGATCTCACAAACAACACATGGAGTACAAAGCAAACTGATAGCTATAGGGAACCTTTAGCCTCATTATGGTTTTATTCAACCTAATAAAAATATAAACCACTCACATTAAAGGGCATTTCTTAAAAGCTACTCCTTGACAGAAACCGAGGAAGATCTAGATGCAAAATGCATTACACCTTTAAAACAAAATATACCACTAAAACATGATTTTAAATCAAGTCTCATGTGTATGTGTATGTAAAGGTAAAAATAAAGATTTCTCCTGTCTGCTCATGTCTGACTCTAGGGGGCATTGCTCTTTTCAATTTTTTAGCCAAGGGAATCAGCATTTTCTGAAGACATTTTTCATGGTTATGTGGCCAGGATGACTATACATTGCTGTTACCTTGTCACAACAGTTACCCACTTGCATTTGCTTTTGAATTGCTAGGTTGGCAGGAGCTGGGGCAACTAATGAGAGCTCATCCAGTCATGCAGTGCTCTGTCTCAAACCCAGGCTGTCAGCCTTCCAGATGAAAAGTTCAGTGTCTTTAACTGCTGAGCCATCACATCCCACATCATTATGGCTATGGCTATGGCTATGGCTATGGTTATGGCTGTGTTGTGTTGTGTTGCATTATATTATAATTGTATACCACCTGGAAACTCTATCTGAGGGAGATAGCCAGTTAAGAAATATGAAATATAAACAAAGATTTCATGCTCATAGGAAAGGCAGGCAATGTCAGAATTAATATGCAATATATAAAAGAAATGTACAATGCCACCTGTGCTTTTTCAATATTATTATGCCTATTCTTAATGAATTTTCATAATTTTTTGGTTCAACAAAATGTGTCCCATTCTTCATGTGTTTTATTGGCTGGTATTTGAAATGCAGCGTTAATTCTGTAAAATTAAAATTTCCATGTAGAAATGTTTTGTCATGAAATTATGTATTGTAGAACTACCCTAGTACATTTTCTTTATAGTGCAAAGGTGATAAGCATGATTTCTTGAGATTAATGTGGATGATTTTCTAAAACAATATTAAAGTAATGTGACATTCTATCAGGTTTAATAAGCAAGAACTTACAATAGGTGAATGCTGATACTGGAATAATATTAAATAATTCTTAATGAAAATGTGACAACACTGATAACATAATTTACCACACTCTTTCTGCTTTACATCAACGACCTATGCCATCATATTATAAGCAGCTGCATCTTTTTTGCTGATAATGTAAAATTATTTAACACCACTGCTGCCCTACAAAGCGACCTTGACTATGTGTCAGAATGGTTGCACAATTGGCAAGTCCAAATTTCAAGTAATAAATGTTCTGTCCTACACATTGGCAATAAAAATCAGAACACCAAATACAAGTTGGATGGAAGCAATCTCATAGATGATCCTCACTCTGTCAAGGATTTAGGAGTACTCATCTCAAATGATCTAAGCCCCAGAGCTCATTGTAACAGCATTGCCAAAAAGGCATTAAGAGTTGTTAACCTAATTTTATGAAGTTTCTTCTCTGATAATATTGTATTGCTAACTAAGGCAATACAAAAACTTTTTGCCAGACCGGTTCTTGAATACAGCTCGTCCACCTGGAACCCACACAGTATTTTTTTTTTAATTTGATTTATATGCCGCCCTTCTCTGAAGACTCAGGGCGGCTTACAATGCATTAAGCAATAGCCTTCATACTTTTGTATATTTATACAAAGTCAGCTTATTGCCCCCACAAACTGGGTCCTCAGTTTACCTACCTTAAAAAGGATGGAAGGCTGAGTCAACCTTTTGGACATTAATATTATTGAATGGGTTCAGAGGTATTTCACGAGAAGAGTACTCCACTCTACTCACAATAGAATTCCCTATGCCCCCAGGTTTAAAATTTTGGGCTTGGACAATCTGGAATTGTGCCGCCTGCAGTCCGATTTAATCATAGTACACAAAATTGCCTGCTATAATGTCTTGCCTGTCAATGACTTCTTCAGTTTCAATACAATAGTACACAGGCAAACAATCAATACAAATTCAAGATAAATCACTTCAAATTCAATTGCAGGAAATACGATTTCAGCAACAGAGTGGTCAACACCTGGAATGTTCTACTTGATTCCATTGTCACAGCCTCAAACCGTCACAGTTTCAATCTCAAACTTTTTACTGTGGACCTCATTCCATTCTTTAGAGTTATAAAGGGGGCATGCATAAGCACATCAGAGTGCCTACTGTCCATGTGTTACTGTCCCCATTTATTTGTATTTACTTCCTTTGTTTAAGTTTATGTTCTTGTTATCTTGTACATGTTTGACAAATAAATAAATAAGTAAGTAAGTAAATAAATAATCCTGGCTTGGCATATTGCTATATAATTGGGATATCTTTAGGATTCATAAGAACTACAATATTTTAAAAATACTACAAATACTAATACATTAGTTACTAGTGGGTTAGAAAATGTTTTGAATTGAAACAGCTGTTCTAACGTTAGTGACATACTATAGTTTCAGAATCATTTCAAACTTGGAATTCTTGTGATTTGAATTGTTGTAGATACATAAGAGTCAATAAAACCAGAACAACCAATTTCAGACTCAAATAATGGTTTGCATTTTAAACCAATTTGTATACATTAATGGGAAACATAATTGGTGAAAGGACAGAAAATAATATTAAAAATAAACATTACTGATAATCCCCACTCTTCTTCTTTCCCCACTCAATCTGGCATGCTATGTCCATGAGCAAAGTACCAGTTCTCCCTCATGTTTTTTTTTAAACCACTTACACAAATAAATGGGAACATATTATTAGAATGTTTTACACCAACATGTTGGTTTTACTCACAAAAAAGTAAGAAAGTTTTTCCAGGAAAGCAAGAAGGCTTTTTCATGAAGATTATGGGTACTTGGGTATTTTAAGAGATTGACTTTGAAGGAAGATGGTTACAAATCAAGAGACTGTTCATGTGCTTGTTATTAAAAATGACTTATGGATATTTCATTTAATTTATTTTTCAATGAGGATGAAGTCCCTCTGGATGTCTTTGAATAGACCTAAGACCATTCATCAAAAAACATTCAGAAGTTAATTAAGATTTTCATTTCCACTTTCAGAGTGAATGCAACAGACACAGTAAGATCCTTGGAAGACATGCTGTGGCTCCTAAGAATGCTGTTATTGTTCTCTATGGACTTATTTTCAGGAAAAGAGATATTTTTCTCAGCCAAAGTAGCCTCCCACTTCCATCTCATCTGCACCTGCGGTACAGAAAAAAGACAAAATCCAGGAAAATTTAATGAAGTACAAGGTTAAAAACTTGTATAGTTCAATACACAATAATAGAATACTGGTGGCTTTTTAAAAAAAAGTTTAATGACAACACAGAATATTACTATCTAGGGACTTTATTAGTAGATTTGTAACATCTGGATAGCTTTTAGCATCTGGGTTCCGTCTGTTCACCATTTTTATTTGGCTTGGGTTAAACAAATGATGGCAGTGAAAACAAATGGAATCTCTTTCATTGGTTTGGAAAATTGCCAGGAAGACATTCTATAGGTTGCTTCATGTAACCTAGAAGTTATTAGACTCTGGATCAAAAAGACTTCACACTCTCTAGAGAGCAGGTGTGATTGTACACATGTATTTATTTTGTCTTTTGATTGCAAGCTGGCTATTCAACTGAGGGGCACAGACATAATCATCAAACTATGATTGAAATCTTTTAGAAGTTCATAAAAATATTGGTTTGGAAACAGAAATCAAGAAGGGTATTTCTTTTTAACAAGAAATTATTGTGTGATATAATTGAAGAACCAGCATGCGTGGAATGATTCGAATAATCCGACTGGCATATTAAGGTTGTACTTGTCAGTGATCATAATAAAGTATTCATTTATACTGAAAATGAGAGTTCCACACAGAGTCAGTCAATGAGATAATTGCATCAAAGCTTACACCTCAGGTCATGTTTGCATGCCATAATTAATTTTTTAGTATAAAAGTCAGTTGTCCACATAAATATTTTGCATTAGATGAATAAGAAAATAACTTATATTGCCTTCAATAGGAGGTCAGTCTCCTCCAGAAAAATAGTTACCCTTACTCTGTTCCTGAATGTCTCTGCTTTTCTAAATATTTTTTCAGGTACAAACTGTAACTGAATCACATGCCTTTATTGCCTCTGAAATATTTTTTCTGACACCATTGTCTTATTTGTAACATGTTAAAGATACATTCCACTCATAAGAATAATATGAAGAAGAAGAATATCAACAATCACTGTACAATTACTGTATCGGGCAGTAAATTTATAACCACTTCAATAGCCCCAGCAACTTGAGATGTACCACAATAAATAAATTAATAACAATAAAACAAATCATTAAATAACCATAAAATAATCATGGAACCTAAAGTTAGAGGGAGGACTTCTTCTCTTGGAGATATGCCTACCTGGATTCTGTGTCTCCCCAGCCATGATTCCAGGGGAGACAAAATGGGATGACAGCAATCATCCACAAGTTATCTGTTTTCAGAAGTTCTTCCGTGTAGATAACTGGGTGTGACATTCACTGGTTGAAGTTGAACTCTTGGGAACTGATGGGATTGTTGTTATTGTGCTGCCCTTCATGCTTCACAGCATCTCCCCTATCTATCTGCCAGGTTGCATTGCTAGATTAGTGGCTGAAATCTTGAATGTTATGGTCCATGGGGATTTCAATTTGCTACCCAGTAATAGTGAACCCAGGACAGCTCAGGATTTCACCATGGAAACCATGAAGTATGTCCCAGGACATTACAGACCCAATATATATCAGGGGTTGCACATTGGAATTGGTTTTTGTCTCAATACATTGAGTTGCGATTTGGTTTTGAACACTTAGTTATTTGCCTATTGCTATAGTTGGATCATAAAAAAGGCTGAGCATCAAAGAATTAAGGCCTTTGAACTATGGTGCTGGAGAAGATTCCTGCACGTCCCTTGGACTGCAAGGTGATCAAACTGGTCAGTCCTAGAGGTGATCAACCCTGACTGCTCTTTAGAAGGCTAAATCCTGAAGATGAAACTCAAATACTTTGGCCACCTAATGAGAAGGAAGGACTCAATGGAGAAGAGCCTAATGCTGGGAAAGATTTAGGGCAAAAGAAAAAGGAGATGACAGAGAAAGAGGTGGCTGGATGCAGTCATTGAAGCAATAGGCATGAACTTAAATGGACTCCAGAGGATGGTAGAGGGCAGAAAGGCCTGGAGGAACATTGTCCATGGGGTTGCAATGGGTTGGACATGACTTCGCAAATAAAAACAACAACATAGTTGGCTCATTTTCTGATGGATAGTTTTTCGATTTGCTGATGCCAACCCACCTTACAGAGAGACAAGCCATGTTAAATTAGCCCATACCAGATAACAAATAGAGATCTGATTTAGTCTTACAAGAAACTTGGGGGTTTTCCTGATGGTCTCTTGGGCACTGAGGTTGAGGGTCTACCTGCAGTCAGGAATAAATACATATACAAAAGGAATGGAACTTTGATAAATTGATATATTGACAAATATCTTTATATGTTGCTGATGGTACTATTACCGTATTTCCCCGAAAATAAGATCCTGTCTGATATTTTTTTTGAACCCTGAAATAAGCGCTTGTCCTTATTTTCAGGCAGATCTTATTATTTTGGGGCGCATGGAACAAGATGGCTCTCCTCTTGCCATCTTACCTGATTTCCAACTCTGCATTTAAATATTTTTGAGAAGGGCTTATTTTCAGGGGGAGCCTTATTTTAGTGCATGTGCTCAAAAGCCTGATGGGGCTTATTATCAGGGGATGTCTTATTTTCGGGGAAACAGAGTACGATAAACACAACAGAGATAATATTGATAAAAGTAGTAGCAACTATGTTCCTTTCAATGGTTGTTGTAATTTGGCTCCACACACATTTCCACTTCAGGAAAGGCATAATTTTGAACTGGGGAGAATTCTTGACCTGAAAAATTGTCAGTCTTCTACCTTAGATATTCTTCAAGGACTCCATCATGCCCTGTGTTAATTAGCTTACAATGCAATCTCTGGTTTATTATCTAATCAAAGAAAGTCAGAAACCACTTAAACTATTGTAGATTCCACTTACTCCCCTCCCCCACAAACACTATTGCTTATTCTTCAGATGACATATAGTTTTGTTGAAGAATCAACTTCAGTGTGCAATTGTGCAATGAATCTAAAGCTTAAAATGCTAGCAATGGGGTTATTAATTCTTTCTCTATGTGTCACACACATCTCTCTCTCTCTCTTATATCTATCTATCTATCTATCTATCTATCTATCTCTATCTATCTATCTATCTATCTATCTATCTATCTATCTATCTCAATCCATCCATCCATCCATCCCTCTATCCCTCTATCCCTCTATCCCTCTATCCCTCTATCCATCTATCATTTGCTCCCTCCCTCCCTCTCTCCTGATCTGAACTAATCAATTGCTTGCTGCATCCTTAAATAGATACTTGGCAGTTCACATGTAACAGAATAATATAGAGTAATAAAAACTACAGAAAATACAGAAAAACGTACACCCAAGAAACTTCTGTACACTATTCCAATTTTAAAGTTTGGACTGCATGGAGTGTGATCTGTATATTTAGGAATAATGTCTATGAAACTAGCTCATAAATGCATGTTTTCTCATATCTGGACATAGACTATATAACCAATAATTTAAAAAATACAAAGCCAATGCCAAATAGCTGAATTGGAAGAAATTGGTGCTGGCATTTTTGAATGTATGCTGAACTTCTCCATTTATTTGAGCATATGATTTCAAGTGTTTAGCTTTTACATTTGGATAAAGGGATTAGCCTGTGAGCAATGTCTGACAACCACCGTACATGGTTTATTTGCTTTAAAACATCTGTCGGATCTGCTGAGGTTCAAAATCAATAAAAAAAATTTTAAAAACACCATCTAACAATATACAACACTGGAAAGTAATTTGCTTGAAGACAAATTTTCCTGAATGGGGAGAAATTAAGGGAGACCATAAGTTATTTTAAAACAACACATGCTATTTAGATGTCTGAAACAGCAAAAATCCATTCCCTTAAAACTATTTGTATCGGTGATGCGAAAAAAAAAAATTACAAATGTGAAAGGAAGAAAAAAGAATAAGAAGCTAAATTAATACGCAGCTGAAAGATTTGTTATTGTTGCTGTTGCTACTCCTTTAATATGACAGAAACACCTAGGACTTGAGATTTAAGTAATACAGATGGCAGAATTTTTTTTAAAAAAGCTTAAAGGGGAGTGTTGAAAACATTGTCTTCTTAATTTAAATAAATGATACATATGCAAAGAATTTGGGTGGCACTGGCTCTTCTTGGGTTGTTTTTTTTAATCCCTTGAAAAATATATGGTGTTGATGCATGAGGAGCTTCACAGGAAATGACTGCATAACCAGATGGAAGATATTCCTTCCCTGATCTTTAGAAGAAAACAGAGTAAGGAATCACAGCTTTCTATCACAATGAGCATTATGTAAAATAGCCATTGGGTAAATAAATAACTCTCTTCCAATTTTAAAATTCAATTCTATTAATATCCTTTTAAAAAACCAAATGCTTATGTGATTTAAACATTACTTAGCATATTTTAATTTGCATGCATGTGAAGGAATTGATGAGCAGCTTGGAGTAACATACTATCCACCAAAGGAGGAGGCGAGCAATATTGAAGAGTTTCTTTCAGCTTTTTCCCATAACTCTAGCTCCATGACAGTAAATCAAGAAGGTTTTCAAAGTAAAGCAAGTTAAAGGAACTTTCCCTCTGCTTTTAGAAGGAAGGAAAGTACATTGCTTTATAAAGCAGTTCAAGGAACTTGCAACCTTCCTCAAAAGCAAACATTCCTTTTAAATTTCACACAAGTCTAAATATTATACTAGCCAGTAGTCAAAGTTTTCTAGTGATTTCTACACCAAAAATCATATTTTAATAAGATTTAATAAACAGATAGTAATATAATTAAATAAATTAAACATACAAAAGTGTAAAAAATGTAAATATAACCCAAGCAAAAATGTCAGAAACTAAGCAGTGTCAGAGATGGCTAATGTTTAGATAGTAGATTAGAAGAAAATGTCAGGACTATAGTCCCACTGGGAAATTTAAATAAAATGAAATAAAAGAAAAGAAAATTGTGAAAGAAGCAGCAGTGCTTCTGTCTGTCAGAAGAAAATGTTCCACAATGACAGGTAGTCCTCGCTTTACAACACAATTGGGATCGGAACTTATGTCACTAAACTTTGTGTCTGTTAAGCGAGTTTCAGTCAATTTTACAACCTTTTTGTTGTGGTCATTAATGATCTATTATGATTGTCAAGTGAGTCATATTGTTGTTAAACAAATTCACTTTCTTCATTGACTTTGCTTGTTGGAAGCTCCATGAAAGGATTATAAATAATGAACACATGACCCAAGGATGTTGCAACCATAACAAATACATGCCAGTTATCAAACACATTTGATCTCACTACCATGGGGATGCTGCCACGATTATGCAAGGACTTCTTTAAGTCACTTATTTCAGCACTCTTACCGTATGATATTTATTATTTTACTTTCGTAGGTCTTTATCCCTGGCATAAAGAAATATACACATAAAGACCTACGAAAATAAAATAATAAATATTTGACTGTTACAGGGCAGAATTAAGAAAAGTGGGTGTGGCTGGCTGAAGAAATCAAATAAAATGGAAATAGATCTATATCAGTCTCTCTCTTAAATTCAAACAGTTAGCATGATAGCTGCTGGAATGTTTAAGAAGGTCTAAAAACTAGTGAATGGAGATTTCACTGAAAATTAGGCCATGAAACATCTTGATGTACATAGGAAAATCCCTGGCATAAAGAAATATACACATAAAGACCTATGAAAATAAAATTATATATATATATATATATATATATATATATATATATATATATATATATATTCCATAAAGTCATTAAATTAGCACATATGTATTTTCCATTCTCAGTTTCATATTTGGCTTGTTCTACTGCTGGGCTCCATTTCTAAATTCCAGAGTCCTTTAGCATAAAAGGTATATAGATTCTATATACAAGGGAAACTTGCCAATTGCACCAGCTTTATACCATCATCATTTTCCACTTTATTGCCAAACTTATATGAAAAATAGAGGAAGCTGTCAGTGGGAATGGTGATAACACCACCTATTTACTCTATTTCTTAAGCTTTCCAAAGGCAACGAACTCTTGGAAATCTGCCTAGAATTACACAGTGCAGCAGGGAAGGCTAAAAGTTACAGTTTTCAATTTCTTCTGATTTGAATGATTGCACCATAAGCAACTGCCATCTAGATTTCCCAGGAATCTTGAGATCATCATCTGTCAAGACAGCATCATGGCTCATATATTACCAGTTCTGCTAATTTTAACTAGACTGGGATTTCAGAAAAGAAAAAAGTAACAATGACCATTTCTGAAGAAATTAAGTTTAGTTATAATTAATGCTAGGATATGACACAATTTTTAATGTATTTGCTCCCACTCTTAGTTATGATATTTTATTCAATCCATTCTTCTAGATATAAATGTCAGTAAAATATTTGATCTTTCATTGATGGGAGTAACTATGTACTGTAGATTTCAGAGTCATATATATTCACAATACACTATATCAGTGTTGGCATGCACATGCATACTGGCTACCTGGACTTCTGATTTCTGGGGCACATGCATTCATGAAGATCAGCTGTCCAGTGCACATGTGCTGGCTCTGCCTGGCCTTTTGGGGGTCTTCGTGCCTCCCTACCCACCCCCTGGTCCTATCAGGGTGGCAGGACATCCTCACTGATGACCCAGTTGCATGGCCCTGGACAGGGAGAGAGTTGGGTGGGGAATGCCACCTCCCTCTGCTAGAAAACCGGAACCCCTTCCTAGCCTTGGAGGTAAGGGCATCAGTGTTCCCGGGGCTCAGGTTGTGGGGCCAGCAGGGAGGATATCTTTGCCCCAACTCTGACCGGGAATGAAGCACCACCCCAACCCGCCACAGACAACAAGCCAACACAGCTCCCCCTTTCCAGTCGCTTCTCGGCCAGAGTGCCTCTTACCCCTCACAGGCATCTCCATGTGTGAGCAGTTGTGCTCTCCTCTGGCCCTTCTGGAGCAGTTGGCCTCCCCGATGGCAGTGCCTCCTCCTTTTCCTCCTGGCTGCTCCAGCATCCCAGCTGGAAGTGGCAGCACAAGAACCATTGCCGATCCCTCGCCCCTTGTGGCGGCAGGAGCAGTGGGCGGGTGGATGGCTGCCCAGCCAGCAAACACTTCTCCACTGCCCTGTGCACCTGAGCCAGCCAGGAGGTCCAGACCATGGATGAACATTGATGCTGCAGGCTGGAGGGCTGGGGCTGCGGAAGATTCCCACTTGGGTAGGAAGGGAGAAAACCCTGGCCTGCCCATCCTGGCTGTCAGCTCTGCTCCCCTTGCTCTTCCAGGTTCCAGCCACTTGGTCTTCACATGCACAGGAGTGTTGGAAGAGCAGTTGCCCAGTGTGCATGCACACACTGGGAAAATTACCTTCTGATTTCCAGTGCGTGCATGGGCACTGGCATGCATGCCAGAAACCGGAAGACCAGGTGGCTGGTGTGCGCATGTACACCTGGTGGCTCCTCTTTCAGTTTCTGCCACTCCTGCGCATGTGAAGACCAGCTGGCTGGGCTGCCAGAACCCGGAAGAGCAACAGGCAATGGCTCATGTGCCCAGAGAGATGGCTCTGTGTGCCAATTCTGGCAGGTGTGCCATAGGTTCGCCATCACAGCACTATATTGTTTCTTTTCCTATTCTTCCAGTTGCTCCAGATGGAAATGTTTTAAATTAATTTGAGTAGTAACGTTTCAAATATGAGACTAAACATGCTTCCCTTTTCTAAGAAAATCAATATAGCCAGCTTATGATCATATCCTGCTTCAGAGTCAAATAGACTGTGGCAGAGTTAATGAACACAAAATACAGCAGATGGAAAAAAAGTTTCCCTTTTTGCATCACAGGCAACAACTGACTAATCCTCAGAACAAGGATAGATGTGCTATAAAATGCTGTCTGTTTTCCTCTGTGAAGTTTTAAGAAATGTGACTCCAGCATCTGCAGCAGGCTGACATGAGTTGATGATTTTAAAAAAAAATCTACTGACTTTAAAATACCATGCTGATTTAAAATGGTTGCCAGAAAGCTACCTGTAATCATCACAGTCATATTCTTATATTGAAAATATACAACCAGAGTTTACTATTTCAATATGTTATGGAGGCATGCTGGGGGAGGGGGGGAGAAAACTTGAGGTTAAGCTTGATTTTTCTCTTAGAATTATATTTTGCAGTATTTTTGTGAAGATCTATCGGCATCTAAAATTTCTGTCTTTAACCAACATCCATTTAATATTTTTAATGTAACTTACAAATTCTATGTTCTAAAGTGCCTTAGTACATATTCCTTATCACCTTGTAAGTGACAATTGTAAGGAAATACCTTGAGCCTAATAATGGAGGGAACAACCAAGATGGTATAAAGTTGTGCACTGAATATAACTCTACTGTTCTTTTATATTTGTTACATGAATATAGGGTTTTGACTGAATGCTAGTGAAAAGTCAGCATGATGATAGCTTTTGCACTGTTGGTACTTTACCTAAAATATGCAATAAATCAACTTTTATTTCCTGAAATAACTTTCAGGAACAAACCTGTTTTGGATGTTCCAAGAATTAAACAGAATTTTAATGACTAATTGGCCATTGTATTTAACACTGGAAATGTTATAGAGACTCTAAGGATTCCATATCCTGTGTGATCCCAAAAAGCTAACCAGGGTCAATGCTGGTTACTATTTACATGGAAGACCAGCTTATCAAACTATTGGAAAGTAAAAAGGAAAATCTCAGCAAGCTGCCAATGCAACCTACTTCCATATTATTGCCAGGAAAATTAAAGGGCGTATCTATAGTCATTAGCAAATGAGCTAATCTCAAAGGAGACATTCTTTTTTTTAAAAAAGCCAAAATAACTTGCAGAGTTATAATATAAGGCCATAATATATCTTCCTGTCTTGCATGGGTATGGTTGGTGAAATGACGTGATTAGCATGGGAGAAGCCAACATATGTCAAAAATGTGTTTAGGGAGATAGATGGATGGATGGATGTTAAAAAAATAAAATACATTATGATTAGAATAAGAGCCACATGTAAGCCTTTGTAAATATGCACATTTAGTACAACAAAGCATGCCTAGTGTTTATACTGTATAGAAATTCACACCAACCTCAAGCTACCATTGCTATACAAATATCCAGGACACTCAAGGCAATATTATATTTTCCTGTTGCTTCTTCATCCCTGCCACCATATACAGTTCTGTCAAGTTCTGTGCAGCAACACTCAATATTATTAGACAATGACTTCTGTCTCATGTCTGCCACTATTGAGTATTTTATAGTCTAGAACTTAACAATCTTTTAACTTAGTTTATATGTCTTTCAAGATATTTTATGTCCTCCAACACCTTTTTATACCTTTTATTTCTGTGCTTCTTTTATTGACTATATTTCTCCTGTGTGCTTTATGCTGGTTAAAAATGTAATCACGATTTGAGCTGACTGCTACCACAATATCTTAACATTTATTAGTTGCAAGTTTTATATTCAGAAGAAAACATTCGACAAAAACTAATCTAGGGAAATAGAAACAAGCAATGTAGATAAGCTGCAGAGAGAAAGGAGAGAAACTAAGACAATTTTATCTTGGAGTTATATAAATATAATTTACAAATCATGGAACAATCATTTTACTGCATTGGTCACACCTCACCTTGAATACTGTGTTCAGGTCTTCCAATTTTAAAAAAAGATGTAGACAAATTGGAACAGATTTAGAAATTGTCAGAATTAGAAGACTAGTAACTAAATCCTATGAAGAGAAAGAGAAAAAACTAGAGATCTTTGTATATGAAACAGTAGGCTGAAGTGTTATATGATAGCACTCTTCAAATATCTTAAAGGATGTAGCATAGGACAAAATCAAGATCCAACAGCAACAATATCCCATTGCCCCATTTGCGTCCATAGAGAGGGCCTGCTCAGGGTGCTGTCGGCTAGACAGTGTTGACTGGTGGCCCCCAGGGGTAGAGCCTTCTTGTGGGTGTGCCACCCTCTGGAATCGACTCCCCTTGGAGCTCCGGTTGGCTCCTGACCTTCGCACCTTCCGCCGCGAAGCGTCCCTTGTGAGCGTCCCTGAGTCCGTTGGAGATAGGGCGGCATATAAGCCAAATAAATAAATAAATAAATCATTTTAAGTGCATGACATGAAATCATGGATTAATGTTGCAAGAAGCACAGTTTCAGGGAATGTTAGTGAAAAACTTTCTCCTTGTAAAGCTGTTTCATAGTGGAATTAACCGATCAGATAAATAGTGGCCTCTCTTTTCATGGATGTATTTAAGTCAAAGTTAAATAAGTATCTGGCATAGATATTTCCATTTTCATACCTTTGTTGAGGATAGATTTTGAATCAGTGGCACACACACACACACACACACACACACAATATATATATGACTATAATTAGGAAATAATAAAGTTGACAGTTAAAAGTCCATTTGACAAAGAAATGTGAAGTTCATATATGGATATACATTCCACAGCACCTTTAAAAATGAAGAATATTTTACTTTACTTACATGCATATAAAATCTGCTTCTAAAACAATCTTAATATCAAATATTAAAAAGGTAAAGGTTTCCCTCACATATAGTTGTTCCTGACTCTAGGAGGCGGTGCTCATCTCCTTTCAAACCCAAAAAGCCAGCACTGTCTGAAGATATTTCCATGGTCATGTGGCCGGCATGACTAAACACCAGAAGTGAATGGAACGCTGTTACCTTCACACCAAAGATGGTCCCTATTTTTCTACTTGCATTTTTTACGTGCTTTCGAACTGCTAGGTTGGCAGAAGCTGGGACAAGTAATGGGAGCTCACACCATTATGCGGCACTAGGGATTCGAACTGCTGAACTGCCAACCTTTCGATTGACAAGCTCAGCATCTTAGCCACTGAGCCAAGGCATCCCTATACATATAGTATATGACTGTAATTAGGAAATAATAGAGTTGACAGTCCATTTGCCAAAGAAATGTGAAGTTCATATATGGATCTAATATATACATTCCACAGCACCTTTAAAAATGAAAAGAATATTTTACTTTATTTACACACATATAAAATCTGCTTCTAATTCAATCTTAATATCAAATATTACCACTCAGCAAATTCTTTCAGAATCTTCAGTGTCATCTTGTCACATTTAATACTGGTTGGGTTTTTATAAAAGGTTTCCAGGAACTAAGTTAACTTCCTTTCTTCCCTTTCTTCAGCCTGTTCCTGCAGAGCTTGCACTGACAGCATGAAAATCCTGGCAGTGCTTTAGTCTGTCATCGCTAAGACATAGCTTGTCACATGATTTCTAGTATGTCTTCAATAAATAAACAAACAGATATTATTCTTTTATAAATATGCATGGTTCTGTGGCAAAAAAAATGTCAGAATACATTTAATCATGTTTATACCTATTTTATACCTATTTATACCTATTTCATTTTCTATTTATGTTCATTTGTTTCTTTGGAAAGTTGCTATGTTTAGGAATATGTTTTAAGACTTAAGCAGGGCTTCACAAAGGGTAAGAAATATAGAATATTTTAAATATCTTAAAATATATTATATAAATATGCTATTTTCTAGTGAAATAGATGACACTTCATAAGGAGCTGTCCTCCTTACATTGAAGACAACCAAGGAACTCCAACTACTCTCTTGTATAAGCTTGTTATATTCTAGAATAACAGTTTTTGGTGGACTTACCTAGTTTCATATTTCAAATTGCTGCTTACCTATAAGTCCCAAGACAATGCAGGGCAAGAATATCTAAAAGACTGCTTCCTCTCAGAGGATCTTTTCTAGTGGATTATCTCAATTTTTCAAGCTCTGCTCTGCAATCCATCACCAGAAAAATCTCAGTTGGTGGGAATTTGTGACAGTCTCTTTTCTTTAGCAGCCTCTTTGTTGCAGAATTATTTCCAGAGAATGTGAGATTAATTGTATCTCTGATAGTGTACGGTTATAATCAAAACTTATAATAATTCTAAATATAAGGTTGAAAGATTTAGCCTTTTGATTTTAAGATTTTGGCTTCACAGTGTTTTACTTTTGTGATTTGATTCTGAAATATTTGGTTTCATTTTGTTATTTTTTTAAACAGCTTTTGTATCTTTCTAATAACAATGTTTTATTCAATAGTTGGGTAAATTTTGGTGGTAAATAATATTTTCAGGTGTAGTGCAAAAGATTATAAATACTTAATTATTCAGGAAATGAATGTGTTACTAATTTTAAACTCCCAGATTCTTGCAGAATTAAAAAAAAGTAAGGATGCCTTTGAGCCGAATTCAATTTCACATAGTTTGTTGGCAAAAATATCAAAGTGTTTTTTTCATTACCATCAATTGTGTTTTTTTTTTTAACTTTCTACCATACTTCACAATCTTGGTAGAATTTCATTCAAGTGCCTAATTCAATCATGCTTAACTCTTTCTTTCTTTCTTTCTTTCTTTCTTTCTTTCTTTCTTTTTTGGTTAGCCAACATCAGCTAGTTGCTGCCACCTGCTGTAACACCAATATAGAAAAAAGCAAGCAGAATAGAATAATAATCAATGGAAATAGCTATAACAATTATAGTAGAGATAAGCACTATAAATGCATAGATACTACATAAATATTTATTAATACATTGCAGCACTGGAAGTATAGAAAAAATAAATGTCTCAAATAAATAAATACTGCACAAAAGAGAACAGAGAGTGCCAGACAGAACTCTTTAGTAAGGGAATATCATAATCGGGTGGACATAATTTTAAAGATTCAATTGCAAGAACATGAGGGCATTTGAAACAGGGTCTAGGTTAGAAGTACAAGGTGTACTATTTCAGATATAATGGCCCCAAATCTTGAAACAGATATTTCTCTTTGTTTCTCTACTTTCAGTTTTGCCATCTTTGTGTTGGGTTTCAGCAAGCAGCCTTGTCATTGCCTTTGGCTACATTACGTTTCTGAAAGTTTTTTAGATTTTCTAGAGAAAGACAAAGATACATGTTTCTTTCCAAGCCTCACCTCTCCAAAAGATAGAGGAAAAAAAGAATACAATTGTGCAGTTTTAAAGCAATTGAAAGTCTATTTCTTTATCTTTATTTAAAGGATTCTGCAATGATAGAGCCTTATAAAGGTATAAAATTCCCAGAATTTTATAGAAAATTCCCAGAATTTTGTACAAAGAATAAAATTTTCCAGAAGAAATTGACATCCATTGTCTTTGTATTTGAATTTAGCTTCCTGTGCTGAATTAATCAGACAGAAAATCATTGTGAGCATTTACTTTCATGAAATATATATTTAACAAATGTTAATCTGTTGGTGAACTATGATGCTGGAGAAGACTCCTGCGAGTCCCTTGGACTGCAAGGTGATCAGACTGGTCAGTCCTAGAGGAGATCAACCCTGACTGCTCTTTGGAAGGCCAGATCCTGAAGATGAAACTCAAATACTTTGGCCACCTAATAAGTAGGAAAGACTCACTGGAGAAGAGTCTAAGCTGAAAAAGACTGAGGGCAGAAGAAGAAAGGGATGACAGAGAATGAAGTGGCTGGATAGAGTCACTGAAGCAGTAGGCATGAGATTAAATGGACTCCAGAGGATGGTAGAGAACAGGAAGGCCTGGAGGAACATTGTCCATGGGATCGTGATGGGTTGGACACCACTTCGCAACTAATAACAATAAATCTGTTGGTTGTGACAGGAATTGTTGCCAAAGCCTATTGACATGGCTTTGAGAAACATGGCTGCTCAAAGTCATCCAGCCAGCTTTCCTGTCTAAAATGGGGCTAGAACCCATAGTCTCCAGGTTTGCTTTACCACTAAAACAAAGTGATTTTCTGGTATAATAAATAGCAATACCAAAAGAATTTTAGGCTTCTATATAGCACTCCATAGGGCTTTATTTTCTAGGCAATTTACAATGTAAGAATATTTGTATATTTCTCCCAACAACCTGGGTTATTATTTTATCAACCTCAGAAGAATGGAAGTCTGAGTCAACCTCAGGCTCAAACTTTAGGCTGTGGAAAGAGTTTGCCTGCAATACTGCACTTTAACCACTATGCCACCAAGGTTCCTTACAAATAAAGATAAGCTAAATATATTACTGAAAAAAACAAATTTGACTTCAGTTTGTTGAAATCCCTACAGTATCCAGTACAGATGAGAAGTCATGCTATTGTATTACTGAATGCAGTGAATCCTTTTGAATGGTCTAGAGAAAGTCATGACTTGTGGGATTTTCTTTCTTTTGTGCAGTTTTTAGTGACAAGCATATAACAGTTTCTGATTCAGTTAATTATACAACTGGACGTAGTCTTGATCATACTCTACATGAACATAAAAATGGACTTTGCTACTAAAGTGAAATTGCCACAAATGTGAAATGAAATACAAAGAGAGTCGTGAAATATTAGAAATGTGGCTTATGGTTAGAGACCGGGAAAAAGGGAAAGAGTGCTGTGAAACATAAGACAGACTAAGAAAGAGTCAGATATGCATCACTATGATTTGTATCTGAGCAGGAAGCTACAATAACTTTGTAGTTATTTATTTTTTGGCAAGAGATGTACAATAAGTCTTGTCATCAATATGTTTCACAGTATTCTTGTTCACATCATATTGTACATTTTAAATGCTGATTCCCCCCTTTAGATTTGCCGGTCTGTTTTTCATAAGGAACACCAAAAAAGACAGCTTTTATTCCATTCCTTTGAGATTACTGGAACACTCAATATATGCTCAAATCTGTAATAAGGAAAACCCTTTAGGAAAGAGGGTTTAGGAGAGAGTTCTTAAAAGGCATGATATCTGTGCCACATATAAAATTATTCTAACTTGGACTGAACACAGATATCATACACAAATGGGTCATATTAACACATTTCCTGCCATTAGTCCATTGTTAACTGAGCTGTCAGATACAACAGTAAATTGTAGGTTAGTTGTGGCCCAAAGGAAACACTGGGATCTCTCTGTTCTTCTTTTTTTGTTTCACATGCTACAGTATTATCTTCCGCTCAATACTCCTTTTAATCTTCAAGATGGAAAAAAATAAGTCCCCAACTGGAAAAAGGAGAGAAAAAGACGCAACAGAAGAGAAAAGGAATTGAGCTAATTGAGGCCTATTTGTCTTTTCCAATCCATATTGTATTTGCTATGCTGGACAGTTCAGCTTTAAAGGCATAAAATGCTACTGTCTCAAACAGCTGATTTCACTTTTTCCTTTAAATTATACTGATAGACTTTCCCATTGTTTCCTTTTGCAACAATGATTATACCTGACATATGCTGCCTACATCTTGTTAAGATCCTGAGAGGCCTAGGAAAAAAATACAGTATTCATTTAAGCTCCCCACTTCTACTTTCCTAATGCACTCTGTTTCAAGGTATCTTTTTAAAAAAATCTTTTGTCTATTGAAGACCCACTTATACGAACTTACCTGTAGGAGGAAAAATTGAAATCTTGGAATTGTTTCTCACTGCTTTCATTGTAAAGAATCAGTTCAGCTGAGTCATACTTTGGATGGCATCCCTCATAATTTGAGCCTTGGAAACTTGTTCTACTTATTTCCCCTAGAAGCATTGCTTCTATAACTACTTCTGCAGGCTTTTGTTTTTTTATTTATTTCAATTTTAAAACTTGTCTTTCAATTAGCATTACAATTTATTTTGTTTATTTTGGGGTAAAGCAGGGGTGATCCCAGCTGAGTTGCCTGATCGACAGAGGCTTTTTTTTTTTAAAAAAAGCAAAAATCCCTGGGCCCCCCCATGCTCAGCTGAGCCGCGTGATCATCAGAGGCTTTTTTTACTTTTAGAAGCATTTTTAAATTTTTAAAATGGTTTTAAATGCCGAAGAGGTTGTAGAAAAAATGCTTTTAAAAGTTACCCCAAAATAAACAAATTTTTTTTTTTGCAACTTCTTCGGTTGAAGAGGCTGTAGAAAAAATGCTTTTAAAAGTTTAAAAAAAATGGGCATGCCCACCCAAGCCACGCCCACAGAACTGGTAGTAAAAAACTTTACATTTCACCACTGGGATAAAGTACTCTATTTTCCCAATCAAGAATTACAGAACCAGGTAAGGATCCAACTAGATAGTGCATCATGAATTATGCATGCCATTTTCTATGTTAGACAATTTTTATATTAAATTGTTGGCATGTTTATTAAATAAAAAGAATGCAATTATTGAGCCTTCTACCATAGTGTACTCATCTGTTTCTTGCTTGAGTCACAAACCCCATTTCTAGAGCTGAAGCTGATGATGGAGACAGACATTTATGTAACTCCATGGAATTCAGTGTCCCTACTTACTGCACCCTATGCTTCTTTTATGATGCAAAAGGAGAAAATGGAATTGCACATAAGATTTCACCAATTCCCATATTATAGGAATATGACTGCTGACCTGAGGGTAAGTGCTCTAGTACTCTTCTGGTATCCAAGATAAATTTTAATACTCCATATTAATTTAACTATAAATGTGTCCACTATTGTACAACATATTTTTTGTGAGTCACTTTGTCAGTGAAAAAGTTTTGAGATATTTCTGGGGAGATATATATGTATGTATGTATATATAGTCATCTAGAAAAAATTTCAATTTTCAGCAATACCAGTTTCCTCAAACAGAAATTGGGTACAGGAATTCATTTTAACATGAGATTTTGCTTCCATATGTGTCAGATTAAATATAACTTCTAAAGTACTGAAACCAGCCCCATCTAATTAACATCCCTACTCTGCTTATACATGAAATGCAGTGGGTTTCTTTTCAGGCTACTGATTAATATCAGTGATTAATGGCTGTGTCTAAACAAGCAATTCATTAGCTGCAATCATATTTAAAATGGATCTTTCTAGGTTCAAAATTCCTTACCTTCTACGTGTATCACAAAGACACAGGGAGAAAATAAAGTTAAGTAAGGTATTATCACAAGAGAGATTCATTCCAAATAAATGTTATTATAGAAAAGTGGCAATTAGGATTCCCTTATTATCCCCTAATTATCCGTCATTTTCTATTTTTCATTGTAATGTTAGTTTAACAATACTTTATTAAATCTGGCTTGATGACAAACAGTCTCTGGCAGTGAATCTTGTGGAGTAACATACGGTATTACACCTAATGAATATTAATGCTCCAAAGTGCAAATGGTCTTTTTAGATTATTACTGATGGCTCGGAAAATGCCAGCAGGTTATCATTATTATGCAGGAAGGTGAAGTCAGTTTCTTCCCAATTGTGTAGTTCATTATTTCTGATAATGTCTCCATAACACTTTTGACTGCTTAGTAGTTTTAAACATTATAATACACAGCACCTAAATATTTACAGGAGAAAACAGATTTGTCCTCCACTGGCTCATTTTATGTGAAAGATACAGTGTTAAATCGAAAGTCAGTTTGCTCTAGCAGTTAAAGAATCAGATTACAAGCTAGAAGATCAGAAGAGGTAATTCTGCTATAGGCATGGAAACCAGCTCAGTAACTTTAGGCCAGTCAGACTCTGTCAGCCTAAGGAAATAGGTCAATGCCAGTTCTGAAAATATTGTCAAGTAAATCCAGATATCAGGGAAATTTGATCAGAGAAAGGGAAGACATGTGTTAATTATTCCTCCCTTGGGGTGGGGGGGGGGTATTGTTCAAACTTATTTCACAATGAGCTGTTTTATTACATCCTACTTTAAAACCAATAATACTGTGAAAGCTGGGGCTTGTACATCAATTTTACAAATTCAAAAATGGTTTATTAGAAAGCAGGTCTAAAGATTTCAAACACACTTTGTACAATTTTACAGAGATGCAGGGAGATGAATGGTTGTATGGCTGCATAATTTTAATAGAATAATCAACTGCCATGGGATAACATCATCATTAAGGCATCTGGTTTTCTTATAAGGTCCATTTTAGGCAGGCCTACTCTTAACTGTCTATCATACAAAGCCATGTGAAAGCTTTACATTCTTTAATAATTCTTATTAATATGCTAGAGCAGGGGTGTTGGTGGCCCATGAGCCAGATGCGTCATGCGCAGGCCACACCCATCCCACCTCTGCGAAGAGAAAAACGTCATGATACGTCATGTGATGGCAACACGATGTGGTGAGTTTGACACCTGTGTGCTAGAGCTATGCTAGTCTAGTTACTCTCCTTTTCATAATGTTTAAAGAAATTAACCTAGACATAGTGACAAAATAGTAAAATTTATCAACCAATCCTTTTTCACTTTGAAAAAAATTCATTGGATTTCTTTCCTTCATACATATTTTTATAAATCCTTCATTTTTGAAACAAATTTGTGACATATTCAAAGTTTATTTTAAAAGTTGTCTTACCAAGATATTGTATTGTGATGCGGCTCTAATATTTTACAGGTTTTTCAGTACACATATAATTAAGCTAAAAATCAAATGGGCCCTATCTTCTTGGTTTCTCTATTTAAATTGATGGTTGTATACCATCAAAACTTCAGGAGAATTTCTTTGTAAGGAAACTTCAAAGAAGTTTCACTGGGACACTTCTTGCCATGCTTTCAGATAGCTATTCATTTTTTTTACTAAAAAAGCACAGCAATGTCAAAAAACAATAGCTACTTTAAAAAGAAGGAAGGTATCAGAGGTGGGTTTCAACAGGTTCTGACCAGTTCTGGAGAACTGGTTATGGAAATTTTGAGTAGTTCAGAGAACCGGTAGTAAAAATTCTGACTGACACCCCCCCCCCATCTTTTCTCTGCCTCCCAAATCCCATCTGATGAAGAGGAAATGGAGATTATGCAGTAACCTTCCCCTGGAGTGGGGAGGGAATGGAGATTTTACAGTATTCTTCCCCTTCCACGCCCACCAAGCCACACCCACAGAACTCGTAGTAAACATTTTTGAAACCCACCACTGGAAGGTATGTATTCCAATAATTGTATCTAATCACATCTCTAGTTTAACATTTTTCTTGTTAGGAATCCTGCTTTCATTTTTATGGTTTGTCCAACAAAATTTAGGAAAAACAAACAACTTTGGATATTATGTCTCAATGAACCATTGCACAGATAAGACAGGCAGTTAATCTTTGAAGAAATATTATGATAGTCTATCTTCCCAAAAAATTCTTGCCAATTTTCACTACTCTTAAATTAGAATTGACTGTATTAAACATCTTTTCATTATGTGCCTGAAGGTATTAGTAATTTCATAAACACTGGCTTCCACTTTATCTGAATCATAATTAGAAAATAATTAGAAAACGTAATTAGAAAAAAAAACACACATGTAACAAAATAAAGAGGTGAAGTAATGCTAACTTTAAATATTCAAAGTTTTCATTGAAGTATCAGTATGTACAGTATATGCCCAGATTACCCCACATATTTGTTGACAAAAGTTTTGAAAAAGGAAGTAGTTGGATATTAAATTGATTATATGTAGGTATTTTCATAAAATACAGTACATGCAAACACTATTGACTCATATTTGGCACTTGAGCTGTGTTTGCATAGACATGAAAGCAGACATGAAGGTTATTCTTTCATTTAGTGATTTTCAGTAGCAACACAGGGAACAAGAGACAAGTTTATGGCTTTCTGATTATGATACACTTGAAGTTAGATTCTCCTGATTTCAGGATAGCAGAGAAAGAGCAATGATAATTGATCTCCTAGGAACCAAAAGAACAACAACAACCAAAACCCAGGAATACATCTCTTTCAATCCATGGACTAGAACCAGAGACCCTGGTTCAGTTTGCAGTTTGTGGACCTTGGCTTGCCCACCCATGACCTAAAAGCTACTGAAATTACACACACATACACACGCACGCACACACACACACACACACACACACCTACCTTTATCACTTCACTGGTGTATGTAAAGCCATGTACCTGGTCATTTACCCAGTGGATGCACTGAAAAATTGTTCCTGAAATTTGGAAAACACTGGAAACAGTAAGTTATATGCCACAGGAAGTAAGAAAACAATATGATGTGCTCTGCCTTGCGCCAATAATTCCTTTAAATCCACTAAGAGATATAACTCAGTTTAGTGTTTTATCTTTCTATCCCTCTCATCCTGTTTGAGAAGGCTTTTGGTATTGTATATGCACTAACTTGTGACTTGTCATCATAATGTTAATCATAAATTTAAATCTCTGTAACTGAAATCTGCAGAATTTAAAACTATTAGTATGATTGGATCTTGTCCTGAATATAAAAATAGCTAAGATTGTTATTAGATTTGTAAACTCAGTCTCAGACCTGGTTAGTACTTGGCACTAGGCAAAACCAGAACTGTGATCAAGAATGGAAACACTGAAAAAACATCCCTGATAAAGGTAGTGGCAAACTGCCTCAATATTGTTCCCAAGAAAACTGAATGAATATAGAGCATGTTTTAAGTCCCCAGGAGTTGGGTTTAACTCAGAGATTTATTGTACATTTTGGGGAGTTTTTTTGTAGAGGTTATTGATGAAGGGGAATCAGTGTCATTTTTCAACTTCCACTTACTCAACCTCACCAATCCTTTATGAAGCCTTTTTTGCTCTTTAATTCTGGGATAACTTCCACTGCTTTCATTGTAAATGCAAGGACGATTATCCATTGGAGAAACCTAATTTGTCTAAGGCCCAGCTGCTCTGTACTGCATTTAATTTAATGGTTAATCTGAGCCATGCATGGCCTGTTCAAAGCCAGAGCACACTGTCATACATTTATGCAAGAATCTCAGCTTTTATATTTTTTAAAAAGTTCCTTGTTAAAAAGAGTTCATGGTTAATGTGAGAAGCTTGAAAATAAGCCCTGCATATGTTTTAATGATAGTTAACACTGTGACTTAAACTATCTCACACTATCTTAAATTGTGAAAGTTTGCAATGTATTTCCAGGATTTGAGAATTCATCAGCATTTAACTCATGTATTTTGTAATTTTAGCTCCAGGGCAGCCCTTTTTTAATTACACAATGAACATGTGGTTGTCATTACCATGGAATGGGTCACATTTCATTGAAGGATTAACTTGGGTGAACTTAATCTGGAAACTTTCAGGTGCAGAATGTCTGATATTTATATCATGGAGGCATTTCAAATATGATATAAAGCAGTGACAATTTTGACTCCTGTGAACAATGATGAACGTGCCCCTAAAGATTCAGATTTAATCTCCATAGGTGAAAGAGCCCATATGGCTCGCAGTGAAGAGCAAGCCTTTAAAAAAGAAGTTGAGGGAAGTTGGGGGAGAAGTCTGTAAGAAAATTATATAGCTGAATAACCTGAATAATATTTTATTATAAGAATTGACTGGCGTTCAGTTCAAGAATTGAACTGAAATATCCAGGTGATATTCAGTGTATTCATATACTAGGTCTTAATCAATCAACTTGTTACACAGATTTGCACTGAAATGGAACTATGGACAAACTCCTGCAAAAGTAGCTACAGAAAAATAAGTAAGATCACAGAATGAGATATAAAAATACCCACTAATAAAATTATCTTAGTACCTTGTCTCAGTACAATAAACCACTTAAGGGGCGTGCATATGCGCACCAGCATGCCTATCATCCCTGTCCAAATGTTTTCTTTTATTCGTATCCTTTTCATGTATTTATAATTATGTTTACACTTGTATCTGTCATAAATACATGCTTGAAGAAATAAAGTAAATAAATAAATAAAAATAAATTAAATAAAAGATGCTAGTGATTAATTTAAGCTCTTAGAAATATTTTAGAAGAAGTGACAATTTTTGAATAGCAAAATATGTCACAATGATTACTGAGGAAAATATTGTCTTCAGAAAACAATTTTGGATTTTTAAAAAATGAATTAAGAAGACTAATTTTATAAATATAACTCCTTTTCCTCACTGAATGAAACTTCTGAGAGCACCAAGGACTCCTTATTTCAACCCTGAGTTCCTTATTTCAACCCTGAGCTATTCTCCTTTATTGATACTTCTGAGGTATACAAAATTTAATTCATTCAGTTCCTGCTTCTCTCTATGTATATACATTTATATCTCTTAGGTGTAAGAGCTTTTATAAGAAATGTGTGACTTTTAAACAATTTTCTTATGATGGTATTTCTTGCTGCATATTATGTAGTGCAAAAATTACCTATATTTTCATAGCACCTTTAACAATAGCTAAAGTATATTTTACAGAGAAGAACACTATAATGCTTTGTATGCTTCTGTCTGTGAAAGCTTATATCTTCATAAGTTGTGTAACTTCATAGTTACACAAGAGACAGTATAAAAATAAAGCTCTGTCTGCTATAATATTGAACCAATGTAATTTGCACAAGCCAGACTAATAAATGGATCTGTAGAATATTAAATAGTTTTATTATTATAATCCTTTGATGATATAGTTCTCTATATTTTAGTGCAGTTTTTAGCTCAAATTTATACAGAAATGCAAATTTGAAGAAAATTACAACAATAACAACAAAAATGAGAAATGTATCTATTTCTCATTACAGGAGAAATGTATCTATTTCAGGGGAAGCGTATAGAATTCAAATATGTTTAAGTTTTAAGAGCATCACACTTCAGTGATAGAAAAAAGAATTTCTGTTTCTTACTTTTTCAGCCTTAAGTTATTGTCTTCCACTTCTACATCATAATGATTCAACATATATACCCAAGGATTTTTTTAATGTTTCTATCAATCCTTCTTCTCATATATTTCTCTTATCTCTAAGAAACCTAGTTGCCATGTCTTACTGTACCGTTTTTAAAACAACTATACCTATTTTATTTGAATGTAATTTTCATTAATATACCCATGTTTGCAACTCCCTTCTGATGTTATTTCTACAGCAAGCTTGTCCTTTTGATTGGAGAACTGCACCACAAATTCATAAAAAGAATAATATTTTGCATTTTGGTTTGTGCATTTGCTTCAAAAGTGCACATTAAATATAAATATTTAAATTTCTTTCTCATCTCTGTTCACATCACTGTTTTAATGACAATATCTATTGGGGATGAAGTGTAAAGTAGCAATAATAAGACATCTGGTTGGTAACTGAGAAACAAAGAAGCCAGATTCAGATGAGTCTAAGTTCAGCCAGCAGGTCTATTTTGTGCTCTTTTGTACTCTATTATAGCATAAGGCAACAATAGCAACAATCTATAATTCTAAGAACTCCAAGTGTTCCAAAACTGAATGACTGAGTTGACTATTTATAAAGCAATTGATCACTGTAGTTATTAAGTTTCTAGTGTCAAACAACATTTACTGAACTTTTACTAAAGATAAAAGCATGTGCCAGTTTAATCACATGGGGAGAACAATTCCAGAGTTATATATGAGCATACCTGGTTAAAAGACTGTACTACAGAACTGAATTTATGAAAAGAAATTTTATTAAGACCTTTGATTGATCTTTCATTAAGCTAGGCAATCTTGCTATTATTGGTCAAGTAACAAACAAACAAAAAATAAATAAAGACGAGTCATACAATCTGCATTCTCTAGCCCTTTGAATTTCTATATCTATGGAATTTTTTGGGTTAGCAGCAAAAAGCATTCAAAAGCAACTTTTCTGTCTGAACCGATTCTTTGTCTCATATCTCTGAAATCTGGGCCATGTAGCCTTTAACTTCACTGAATGAATTTTCTTTTCTAAGAGTGAGATGGCATCAGCTTTAATATGCCTGAAGTACTTTCTCTGCACTGACACCATTTTCTATTATTTTCATCATCAAATAATGAGCTGTCCTGAACAACCTTCTATCTGACTTTTTTAAAAAAAGAATCATCCTTGCTAGTTTTATATATAGCTGGAGTTACATTTTTTTTTTTTTGCAAACTAAGATAAGTACAAACTAGGCCCCTTAGAGAGAGGGAGGGAGGGAAAGAAGGAGGGGGAGGGAGAGGGAGAGAGAAAGGAAGAACCTCCGCTTCCTGTAGCGGAGCCTGTGTAGCGTAGGGGGCTAATGCCTCCTACTAAAGGCAGCAATTAACACCAGCTGCCTGTAATTTCTCTGAGTTCAATCCTAGCCAGGCTCAAGGTCGACTCAGCCTTCCATCCTTTCTAAGGTGGGTAAATTGAGGACCCAGTTTGTGGGGTCCTCAATTTATACAAAGTCAATAAGCTGACTTTGTATAAATATACAAAAGTATGAAGGCTATTGCTTAACGCATTGTAAGCCGCCCTGAGTCTCTGGAGAAGGGCGGCATATAAATCAAATTAAAAAAAATAAATAAAAATAAAAGATGGATGAGAGAAAAAAATTCAAATTCATAGCAAAAAAAAAAAAAAAAAAAAAAGGAGGGGAGATAGGAAGAAACAATCCTAATGTCCTAAAATTTGGCATAGTTGCCTAAGGGAAGCTTTCACCGCAACCTACTATTTGTTTCTTCATCCTGTCTCTATATCAAGATGGGTGCTTGTATGGTATCAGTGGTGGGTTGCTACCGGTTCGCCCCGGATTGGCCAAACTGGTAGTAGTAGCAGCGGGAGGGCCCACCACCCGCCCGGACATCATCAAATATGCTCTGTGCATGCGCAGAAGCTTCTGTGCATGTGCAGAAGTGGCGCACATGTGAGCAAATAGGTAGCAAAAGTAAGTGAAATCCACCACTGAATGGTATGTATGATACACGAAAATGTTGAATGTGTGAATTCCTTCAGTGTTAGTGCTGGATTAAGTGCTGGCCTTTTTAAAGCAGTACACTAGCAATCTACAAAGGGAATGTTGGGGGCGAACAAATAGTATATTGAAAAGAGGTAAATCTGGTGAACGTGGTGGAAGAAATATACAAAACTATAGAAACTTCTTGACAAATAAAATCTATAAATAGTAAAATTAAAATAAGTGAAGTCTTACTTCACTTCATTAGGATATGTAAATCAAACCAATATTGTCATAGATCTTTAGCTTATCTCACAAGAAAGAAGTATAGACAGGATGCTAAACATAAGTTGCCCATTAATATTGCCAGAAATGAAAAAAAAGTATATTCTGGTTTATGAACAGGTATATTATATGGCGGATTGTAGGAAAAGATTTTTCACTAAGTTTGCAATGGGTAAAGAAAGGCAAAACTGCCATTTCTTGTATGTATAAAATTGGTAGGAGGAATTAATATTTGTTGTTAATAACATGATCTTAATTTTTATTATGGGATTTAGATGTCTTCCTCAAATAAATTAATTCAGTACTGAGACTGAATTTATGGCATTTGTTCATATCTTCCTGGACATAATAAAATTACACTGTTCAAAATATACTCAAAATTGATGATCAGGCATAGCCAATAATAATACACTATATATTGGGAAGCAATTGTCTCAAGTTTTAGGCCCATAAATTTTCTCTTTTGCACTATCCAAAATATGGTGGAAATGTGCAGTTTAAGGACAGAAAAAGTAATATATATCCTGTTTTGATCTGCTTTTCTTTTTAATACGTTAGGGAGATATTTTCTTAATGTGCCATTGGTTTTCAAGATGATATGATTTATGCCTGCGGTTTTATTGTTAGAATGATCCGAGGTCATTAAGTGGCATTTTGATACTCCCTATGATGAGGTGTGCTTTTCTTCCCTGAGGTACCAGTGGGATCTCTTAATGCTTCTGAAGAATAAGTACTGGATTATGAACTGGATTTTCTTTGTATTTAGAAAATTTTATTGCTTTAACCAGAAAAAAAAATGAGATTCTCAACCCCCAAACCCAAAAACTATTGGGAGAAAGAAATGCATTGAACCAATTTAGTTTGCACTGTGCCAAATTTTATGTGATCTATATCACAGTTATTTGTATGGCATCCATACTTTTCCAAATGAGGCAAAACAGCTTGCATCTCAAACTTCTTCCCGAAACAAAGCACTGTATGTTAAAAATGCATATGTTAGCTAAAAATAAATGCAGATATGCATATGTTATAGCACCAAATGCATAGTACTGACTAAACCTGACTGCAAAAAGTGTACATTAGGAAAATTGAATGCAAATGTGAACATTAAAAGTAAATAAAAATATATTTCCTAGCTTGGTTTCTCCAAATATTTGCAGATTAATGCAAAAATATAATAGAATAAACTTGATACATTGAGTAAATGGACAAATCCAACTATTTCTAAGAGAAATTGACTAGCTAAGAATTAAAGAAGAAAATAATTAAAGAACCCCAGCTAGTTTTGCTTTTGGGCTTCCTCCTGTATATGTGTATGTTAGTATACGTGCTTGTCTCAATGTGCATATAATATTGACAAATAAAACTCTTAAATGTTGGAGTACATTTAAGAGTACATTAAATCTGCAATTACTGAGACATACATATTTTTTTGTCTTTAGCCTAACACTGAAATGAATAAGTTGTTCAAAGTAGTGAAATTGGACCTCAAATTTGGAATATTGTTTTTCACATTCCAATGTGAGAATAGATAATGGTTAAGGCAGTTTAACCAAAAAAGAAAGCAAAAGTACCATCTTCTATGAAATAAAGTATTTTTTCACAATTTTTACCGTATTTTTCTATATAATTACTTCATGTGTACACTATTATAATTTTTTTAAAAAAATATTTTATTTTATTTTATTTTATTTTTACAAGTACATCAATGCATGAACAGTGTGGCACCTGGGTCTCATACATTCTAATACAAATACAACTAATGTTTTTAGTCATTGTTATTACTTTCAATCCAACTTATATATTTCTTATAATATTACATATTTATACAAAATTGCAATCAATCATTATTCAATTACTCCATGTTTTCTCTTATTTTTACTCTTATTTTATTATATAAAGGGGTAGACGGTAATATTTCCCTTTTCTCTTATTTCTATCTCTTATTCTAACTTTTACTCGTATCATCCTTTATTAAAAAATGTTTTATTTCTATTATAATTCTATTATAAATTTTTTGAATAAACTATTCATTTAAAATGGAAAATAGAGGTATCAACATGGTGGATGGCTTCTGGTTATAGGATCAACCTTGGTTGATTGGGTATTGAAAATTGAGTATGTTTAGTCTAATGAAAAGAAAGACTAGGGCTGACTTAATAACACTATTCCAATATTTAAGGATCTCGTACAAAGGCAAGAGGGTCAAACTATTTTCCAAAGCACCAAAAGGCAAGACAAGAAACAATGATTGGAAACTAATCAAGGTGAGAAGCAACCTTGAATAAAGGAGAAATTTCCTAATGTTGAGAACAATCAACCAATGGAATAGCTTGCCTTCAGAAGTTTTGAGTACTCTAATACTGGAGGCTTCAAAAAGAGACTGGGCACCTTTTGTCTGAAATGGTATAGGGTCTCCTGTTCAAGCAGGGGGATGAACTAGAATACTTCCAAGGTCTTTCCAATTCTATTATTTTATGTTCTATATTCAATGTAAAGGAACAAGCAGTCAAGAAATACAGTGCAGACTACCACATGTTAGAGTACCAAGAAGATCTTGGAAAAAGTATTCAAATGCCATGATGTGTTTATAACCTACAAAGACCAGAACTGTACAAGCATGGAATTTTCTGTCACAATCTATGGAAGCAAAAACTGAACATTAAAGAAGCAGAATTTTCCAACACTAAAGTTTGAAGGAGACAAGATTCCCGAGAATACTTGGAGCAGTGAAAAAACAACTGATATGTGAATACCTAGCCATTTAGAAAAGGCTCTAATGCTGGCAAAAAAAGATGTGGATGAACAGAAGTAAGATAGATACACTCAGTTACATGGATGATGAGTATGCCTTTGGGAGACTTAAAAGAACAGGTTAGGGATAGTTTAGCATGGAGAAAGTCTATTGATATAGTTGCTAGAGTCAAAAAGGATTTAATGAAACATAATCAATAGACTACAGTAAACTACAGTAAATTATAATCCATGAACCATATTTTACAGATTAAATAAACCCTCTCATTAATTTATTCAAAATATTACAGAATTGTCTGCTCTTATTATAAGGGTTGGTCACTGGATTAATGTTAATATATGTTTTAAGAAGTGAGGCTTGACCATGAAAAAATATTTCTTTTTAAAAATATCAAAAAATTATGTTGGGCTTTAGCTGGATTTTTGAGAAGAGCTGCAGCTGGTGTAACGCCACAAGCAGATGATATCGGCCAAGCCAGTTAATTTTCCAAGTAATCCAAGGATGATGAGATTATAAATCTGCATGGCTACTTAAAGAGAGAAGCTTCTCAGCATGAGAAACTGATTTGGAGCACACAGTTTTCTACTTCTGAACTAAAGTGGAATTGTAAAATCAGCTAAAAATTTGAGAACATCAAATCAGATTCCATTTGGAACTCTACCTTCTATCTAAAAGTATAGTAAAGAAACATAATTAAACTATAAATAGATTTGATCCGATGTTTTCCTGATATTTGGGGAAATATAAACTCTAGAAATACAACTACTCTCTCCCATAGCTAATATTAGCTGCACATTTCTTCAGATTTTATGTTCAATTATTTGATGGCGCCACTATTAGTTGAGGTCCCCCTCACATTTTCCTGGACCAGTTTATACCAAGTAAGGATTGCTGAAAATGGTGGGAATGTATGCTAAAAATATATAATCCCAGCAGGATCACTGAAAGCATGAAGGTCATACTACCTTACCAGATCAAGCAAGGTATATGGCAACTATATCAGACAATAGCAATGTAGGAAGATATTGGTAGTAGATGATCACATTAGTGAATTTACTACACATTATTATCTTAAGCATCAATAAATTGAAATGGACTTGAATTGGATACTTTCAATCAGGAGATGATACTGTTTACTTTTAAAGACATAAAAAAGAGAAGAAACAGCTGTTATAGACAGGAAGGATATTGCAAAATCACTACAAGGCTGCAATGCAATTAATGATTGGATAATATCAATCATACTTCAATGATATAACCCATTAATATAATTAACCAAGTTTATATTCCAAATACTGTTCCAAAAGAAAAGATTTTTTTTTTATTAAATTCAATCTCAAATCAATAACATTTAAGCCAATTTAGTGTAATGGTTAACTTGACCTAGAAGACAGCGTTCAACATTTTTAAGGTCTAATAAAGCAATTACTGTAAATGTGTGAATGTTACCCAGTTTTTGATATGCAGGAAAAGAGTCTCTTTTTCTGATTGCTATTCTTAATTCTTGTGTTTATCCTACAGATTTGAAATTAATTTTAAAAACCCTTCTTGATTTACAAGGCATTTAGATTATTTACAGAGGCATCTGCACTCCATTAGATTGTATCACACAATTATTTGGACACTTCCCTACCTCTTGTGGCAAAGACTAAGTCTCCTGACAGCATGCAAAAAAGATATGATTAATGATGGTAGTTTTCTTCCAATTTTAGGTACATTTTCCCAAGTGGAACAAGGTGAAAGAAATGTCTTCCATCACCAAGCTAAATGATTGGCCAGAAGCTACTGCTTCATCCACCAAAGACCATTTCCTCCCTAGTGAGGATGTGTCAGAAGCATTGGTACATATAAGATCATAGAAAAATTTCTTTATGTGATTATGTCAGAAACTACATATTATGCACAGTATGACTTCATGATGTTGAATGCTGGGTGGCTGGTCTCCTTCGGTTTCCTTTTTTCTTTTTAAATACATTTATAAATGAGATGTGCTTGAGAATGGACCTGAAAAACTGTTGAGAGTATTCTGGAGTGGTGTAAAAGCGTCTTTCAATAAGCTTTTCTTAAATATAAAACAAATAACAACCAGTGCCAGTTGAATACACAAATGCAAAACTAAACAAATAAAATAAAATACAAACACTCATGTGTGCATACAAAAACAAAAGCACCCAAGCTCATATATAACTATGTACATAATATAGAGACGTTTCACTTTTAGTAGTTTACATGTCTTACTTTTTAAAAGAGCAGAGCAGGAAATTGCTTTTTAATGGAATAGGGAGCTTTTCCTTTACAACAACCACATTTTAAGAAGCAGTATTCCTCTAAACTAATTAATCAGTATATATCTATTGAAGAGAGCAATTCCATAAATATATATTAAGCACTTCCGAATAAAGGAAGTTAGGCAGGCTACAGATATAAGTCATTTTCAGCTTACCTACACATCAGCCCAAGTCTTTAAGATCTGTCAGAGGCACTGAAATACCATGAGTGTGCTTTAATGAGTTTTGTTGTCAGCAGTTATCTACTGTTAAGCAAAATCTTTCCTTCAGGCAGTCCACAAATAAACTGTGAGATCACACTGCTTGCTTTTGAATACATTTATTACCTACTTAGCATGTTCAAACATAAAAATCATAAAAAATACACTTGTTTCACTTCTTAGGACACATTTAATGCTGTTGTTTTTTTCAGAAACCAATGATGTGAATCATAAGATACAGTGATAGTATATCCATGCTACTCTCTTATGAAGGTCAGGCAATATCGACTGTCCAGATGTTGTTGGGCTGTAACTCCCATATTTTTTCATCACTGGGTATTTTACATGACATTGATCAATGCCTATTGACATGGCTTCCTACTGTCTCTTTTGAAGAGCCTATACCTGGTTCCTGATATTTTGGACAACTACTACCCACTTGTAAATATTCCTTTCATGGGAAAGATAAGTAACAGTTATTGGATATCTAAGTACAAGCACACTTGTGGAAATTGCATCTCTTGTTCAATTTCATTTTGCATTCAGGTTTGAGTTTTATACAGAAATAGGTAATGGTTGTTAACCTTTATCTGGAAAGAGACTTAAGGGAAGTTACATATTGAATTGCAGAATCTTAACATACAGCTCTTAACACACCTGAATATACAATATTGTTAAAATGGCTTAGTAACTTGGAATTGGGGCTTTATGTGATGGTGATTCCAGCCTGAAAACAATCAGCACAGAAAAACATGGAAGCTGTACGATATTATGGAGAACAGTTATGCAAGAACTATGGTTTAGTATATCAATATGCTTATAAAATCAGCTTTGTTTCTCCTTCCACTTGAATCAGTGAGGCTTGCATGGTGAGGTATTTTTGTAATAGATGTATTAAAACAATTTAATCAAAATGACAATAAAGGGGTCTTTGTAGAAACGGTATAAGAAAGGGGTCTTTGTAGAACATGTGGATAATTAATTTCCAATCCTAATAATTTTTTTAACACCTAGGCATCCCCTTTCATAAACCTCATGTAAGAAAACACATTTTCCATTGGCAAGTATGATGAAAGCCTCTTTTTCTTGTTTGCCTCTCTGCCAGCTTTTTAAAAAAAAATATTTTGCATTTTTTTCTTAATGCTTAGATGTTTTGTAAATTACTGAAATTCACTGGGAGTTGATGGCACATTTCATTTAATAGAAAAAGAAAATCAACCATTGTTTTAGCAACCACAATGAACACTATTCTGAAATGTTTCTATTCCCAAGGAAGGCAGTTGGTTGCCCTGCATTATAAAATTCTAAGGCGAAGTGATCGTTCAGATGCTGTATGGACTGGGATCTGGTGATATGAGAAGTTTATTGGCAACTAGAATTAGTCCATGACAAATTTATAAAGAGATTTGAGACTCTTCCAAGACAGAAGGGGAACTAAACATGGTGGTAGGATTACTTTCCATCATCATTACAATACATCTTGCATTGATGCAATCATATAAAATATAGAAAGTCTTCAACTATCCCTTCTCAAACCTTGCTTTTTCCAGTGCAGTAGTCTTTGACTTACAACCACAATTGGAATCAGAATGACCATGGCTCAGCAAGGCAGGTTTTAAGTGAATCCCTCCTGATTTTGCTGCCATTATCTGATTGTTAGGTGAATCTAGTTTCCACCATTGACTTTGCTTGTCAAAGATTGGTAGGAGGGTAAAAAAATAATGACATGATCCCATGATACTGCAACCATTATAAATACATGCCAATTGCCCAGCACACACATTTTAATCATGTAACCATTGGGAAGCTGTGATGATCATAATATGAAGACTAGCCGAAGGTTAGTTTTTTTAGTATGGTTGCTACTTCGAAGGGTCACTAGTTTAAAATAAGGACTACTACTACTACACATTGCTGAATCAATAAACAAAACCTTTGTTACTGATCCTACAAATATATTTCCAATCCTTTTTGGGAAAATGTGAAACAAAGCAAATATTAGAATCAGGGATATCAGTCAAGATGCTACTTTTGTATAGTCACAGATATTTTCATTTTGTTTTATCATTTTGAAAAATAGTATCTGGTTAATATTACCAGTATCTCATTTGAGAAACAATTCATATGCCCCATCACTTTCAGACCATTGCATTGTAAGCAATGTCTTTGTCCTGGTGGTGTTGGCCAACTGAAGGATATTATTTGCAATGTCTTCCACTACCTCATTTTGATCAGTTCAGGATCAAATTATTGAAGGTAGACAAATTCAAGGGCTTGGACCTTAAGCAGTTGAATTATCATCTTGCAGATGTGTTTCCCTCCATTAAGTTCTACACCGACTTTGCTGCCATTTAATCTTAGAAAAAAATATTTAAATACTTAGTCATAGTTCTGTCTTTTTTTGTTTTGACCTCTTTGCATCCAATTAACTCTTTGTTATTTCTTATTTTTAGTTTTATTTCATTTTATTGACTGTTATGTTGTGCTACATTGTGGTGATTTACAACAGTAAATTTATTTACACATAAACACAAAAGAATTGTAATCAAAGCATGATTAAAAGCTCAGGAAAAAATAGCACACTCAATCTAATTGTGTAAACATAGTACCGTCTGCAAATCCAGTCACAGTTGCATATAAAACAATACTTCCAAATGTTGGGTCTGTTGTTTTCTGAGGGCTTATAATCACATTCGAAGCTTCCCCTTAGTTATGAATTCTAGCTTTTACTTTAGCAATAAAAGGAATGTCTAAAAGTGGTTTATAATTAAAAGAATATTCCAGACTTTTTCAGTAAAACTCATATAACTGCCTCCATTAATCCTGCAGGGACACATTCAGACTCAGGGAGGCACTGATCATTTCCTTTAACTATGAGTTCAGACTGAACTTCACTAATTTAATTAGCCAGGAAGGCCAAAGGCAAGTAAACAAGATCTTATATCTCTGAAACGTCTTTCTACATCCCAGAGAACTACAAGTTGAAAAGCATCTATATCATCCTGGGAAGCAATTGCTAAACATACTCCCCTATGACTTTCCCAATACTAGAATTTGAATCAAGGAGTATCCAATGAACTTTGTCTGAAAATCATGAATAGTGCTTGCAGCAAGATTCTAACATTCCTGTGTTCCTTTCTCAAGATCTTGAACAATGTGGGAAAGCTTTGCCATCCTGCCCTGTGCAGGCACAATGGAGACAAACAAGTGAGTCTATTTTTACATCAACCATTATCACAGAACTGAATTTCAGTTAGAAAGAGGCACTATTCCAAGTTCCAATTGATCACAATAATTTCTCCATTTGTGCACCAGTTATCTATCTATCTGTTTCATTACACCAACCTCCCTAATGAACAAAGGTGCCAACAGAGCTGTGCAAGAGGGAAGAGAGCATTCAAAAGTGACAGTGCCAACCATCAAGGCATCTCTATTCCACAAATTGACGAGGACTTTAACAATATTGCCAATAGATGATGTGAGAAAGTATGTTTAGAAAGGATATAATTCTTCACTGTTGTAGGTTACAGAAGAGTGATTTGTCTAATGAAGTTACAGAAACATTCTCTATTTTTATATCACTGGCATCAGCTATGCAGAATACCTACTCCGTAGGACAAGATAAAATTGAAAGAAATCCACAGTCATCATGGCGTATACAAATTTGGGGTCATGCAAACTTGGCATGGATGTTGAAATCTCTCCGAGATCATCCCTGAGTTCAGGAGCAAAATTAGTAAATACGTAAATGATGCAAATGACATAATTTTCCTACATTTGTGATGGATACCAAGTGGCAGGAAAAAATAATAATTTTAATTATTATCTATGCATTATTTGTATTGGTATTTTTACACATAATTCATTCTTTCTCTACCATTTATCTAACTAACCACTTTATATTTCTATGCAGAGGAAATGTCACACACAATGAATACATAAACAAAGAATTTGGCATCTGCATATACATACATAGGTACAATCCTGCCTGATTTAGATCTCAATAAACCTAAATTCACTCCAGCTGGCATACAAAGAACACAGCTGGCAAGAAATCCTTTTATTCATTTTTCTTCACGTTTCCATAAAAATAATTTGAAAACAGTTTTGAGAATAGCTTTGAATAGATTTGGTTGACAACAGAGTAAGCTTTAAATGTATGTTAACTAAAACCATAAATAACCAATCAAGCAACATTGATGTATATCCAATTTAAGATTTATTCAACTTGAATGGGTTATGAACTGAATACCAACACTCTTTGAAAAGCTGCTGCACAATCCAGATGTGTAATGCCTCTTCATTTATTTCTCAAGGATTCTGGTGTCTTTCCCCCAAAATAGTTGCCCATTTTTTTCTTCCACCACCTTTTCCATTAGACCAAATAATATAGCCACCAATATACTAGAACAGCTGTGTTTTTTGGTCAGTGCAATGTTTAAAAAGAAGAATATATGTATATACTTGACCCCCATTTGATAATGATTAGGATACCAAGAGTAAACTGACAAAATTGCTGTCTTTACTTTTATCTCAGTTTGGGAATCACTAAAAAAAGGTCACCATTTACATTCTGAGGTAAGACTTCTAAAATTTTGCATTATAAAGCACTCTAAAATGATAATATAATTTGTTCAACCTCAACAATTTTTAAAAAATGATTTAATTGTGGTTAGGGTGGGTAACAATTTCCTTTCTTCTATTACACAAACAATGTAAACATAGTTAAAATCTGTACTTGCTTAGGATGTGAGCAATATCTTCTGAAGGCAAGATATTGTGAAGGCAAAGCAGTCAGTAAAGTCTGGAACAAACTTTTAAAGGCTCATTGTGCCTGTGTAGAGTTAGATTTTTTTAAAACAATAGATCGGTTGTCCAGTTGCTCATGACCCCTTGGAAATCAATAAATGGTTTGAGCATCCTTCATCTTAAGGCTTTGAGTTCAAAATGTCTACTTGTCTCTAAGAGCAACCCATCACATATATGGTCTTTCCATAAAGACCAATATGCCTATAATAAAGAAATATCTGTATTGCAGTTGTACTACTGATTTGTGAAAGTATAGCATAATATTAACAAGTTTTAAATGATAATTGTAGGTGTTAACAATTAACATTTACAATTACAATTAAAATTTAAAGGGTGCAAATGAAATTGCATCAACAATTTTCAGAAGATCCCTTAACACATTCTGAAAGATCAAATGGAATATGATTTTATAGCTTACAATTTTTCAATATCTCAGTCTAAACTGAGCATTTATGAAAAGTACTAGAATATCAAACTCACAGCTAAGGACAAAACAGTGTGGTCATTTCTTTGACCAATGCTGTTAGAGATAACTATCATTATCTGTAATCAGTGCCTTTTCTTTTTCCTAGGCCAAATAGAATAGACTCAAACTGAATTGGGTTATTTGCATTCTCTGAAAACATGAAGTTACATGTAACAATGAAAGCTCCTGACAATCCCCATTGTAAATCAATACATTGATTTACTCCAAAATACTATATCATCTTGATCTAATCCTGCTATTTTCTCTACCCATTTTATTGCTTTATAATTTAAATCCTTAAGTCACATAAGCCTGAATTATTTGGGACAGGTCATCAAATAAAGCCTCTGGACAAACCCTAATATAGCAAACTTATTAAAAAATGATGAAAAATATGTTGCTGCATCAAAACACACACACATACACATTAGTTATAAAACTTAGCCATTTTTTTAAAAAAATAACCCTTGAATTTGTACCTTGGGAAAACATTTCAGAAGGGAATTGCTCATAAACACTCTGCTATCACACTTGTTTCTTCATCCACTGATTTACAAGCTGTGAATGAATGGTAGCCTTCAACAACAGGAAGCTCTGCCATTGAGAAACCTGATCCTTTCACATGGAGCCGGAGACTAGCCTCAGTACCTACAGGAAAATTCACTCCAGGAACCTCCAGGAATCAGAACTGTTAACCAGAAGGAAATGTCTTTAGTGCACTTACATGGCTCTTAATCAACTCCTGTCAGAGCACCTTTGATCAATGAGTTTTCAAAATGAGATTAACTACAGTTTACAATATGTCTACATACGTTTCACAGTCAATCCCAAATGTACACATTTAAAGAAATCATTCAGTCATGATTTTTTAAGACCCCATTTGATTTTCTTATATCTTGGAAAACTGGCTCAAAATATATTGGAGTAATCCCAATTGTTATAATTTTATTTTTCATCGAAAACACCTTCACCTTCCAAAATTAGTAATGCAGTTCTATCCTTTCATTCAGAATATGGACTTTAATACACAGTAAGAGAATACCATCTATGAAAATATGTAACTATATTAGGTGCCTGAATTTATAAAATCACACTATAGAGTTTAAGGAAGGTCAAATTATTTCTCAATAAAAAGTTATTATTGTCAATGATAATGACTGTGATGTTTGATTTTGAAAAAATATAGTAGATGTATCCAATGACTGTTAACATTGCCAGTAGTTAAGATTGTTAACTTAATGTAACTATCAATGAAAGGGAAGATCAATTATTTCATTTAAATCCATTAGTTATTAGGGAAGGCATTAGAAATAATTTAGATAAGGGAAATATCTTTCTGAGATGCAAATCTACAGTAAGTACTCACAGCATTCTTACCAATTTTGTTTTTAGTACTTATGAACAAGAAACTAATCAGTAGAAGAGAAAACACAAGGGATCATGTCCCATTGAATTCAGGTTTGACATACTGTTGGGCAATGTCATGCAATGACCCTGCAACCAATTAAAAAAAATCATCCTATCTCCCATCCTTAGATTTTATCTGAGAACTCCAAAACTACCAAGTTAATCATGCAGGTTCTTATGTGAGATTTCATGTAGCCCCCAATCAATAGAAGATCTGAAAGATTTAGAAATCAAGTAACCTTTCTGTTTTAATGAACCTTTTTTTTAAAAAAATGTAAATGTGGCATCTGAGGCTACTGTCAAAAGTAATACAAAAGTGTAAACCTTCAAGCTTTAAAGAAATTTGTTTTTAGTATGACACTCAGACCAGTACTATAGATTGGATACACAGAACTTAAAACTCCAAACTATTATTCTTGGAGGGTGATATCCAGAGATCTTTAAAAGTTACCACCAACATGTAATTTTAAGTCTTTGTATTTTAAAATTTAAATGATAAAAGAGAGAAAAAGTATTACATATATGATTGGATACTAATTATATCAACTACATAATTCATGAAATCAAAATATTGACATGTTCCATCTCCTGTGTAGGAATCCAAATTCAAGCTTGAATACATCCAGTGAAGGATATTCTAATTTCCTGGATAATTGATTCCACTGCTGAGCTTTTCTTACAGTTAAAAAAAATTCTTAGTACTTAAATTAGTTAAGTGCTGACTTAAGGGAAAATTTGTTCAGAATCAATGGCTTTGAATTTCACTGCCAAATCTTTTTTTAAAAAAAAATTTCTGCTATTTCTCAAAATTGAAATTTTTGAAGAGAGAACTTTTAAACCACTCAAATCAAACTGACTTTGCATTGTGTATTATTTTACAAATCGTAAGTTAAAAATAGACAAGATAAACATAGACAAGATAAAATATAAATAACTTAGCCAAAACAAAATTTAAGAAAACCATAAATCACAATAAAACTAAGAATTTAAACATTCCAAATCAAAGGACCAATCTTTGTCCTATCTTGAAAACCCTTTTAGTTGAAAACCCTTTTAGCAAGAACATAAAATGCATATGGATATGTGTTTAATATCAGGAAATTACATAATATTAGCTGGTGTGTGCAGGGTTAAAGAAATTAGTTTAGTTTAAATGTATGACTGGAACTGAAAAATGGGAAATTAAATGATTTTTTTTGTCACAAAAATATTCTAATTTGGTTGTTTTCTTTTAAACAAAACATGGAATACTTCACAAATTTGCATGTCTTCTTCATGCAGGGGATTTATTAAACAGGTATTTCTTAATTTATGACTGTTAGGAAAAAGATATTTACTACTTGTACTCACAGTTACATATATCACTCTACCCTGCTGCCATGTCACCATAACTTGAGTGATTGGATACTGTCTTCATTTGCAACCAGTTGCAGCATCCTACGGTAATGTAATCACAATTTGTACATTTTTTTTGTTATTTTCCAACAAAAAAATTGCACAAAAACACTTGTTATGTCCTTATAAGGACATCCGCCTGGGATTGGCTGAAGATACTTTCGGCGGGAGATTTGAATCCCTGTCAGTGGGCGGTGCGTCTGCCGGAGCAAATATAAGGAGAGCTCCGGCAGTGCAAAGCCAGTTCAGTTCTTGTTAATAAACGTTGTTACTTGAACTCTGCTGGTCACTTCTTTCCTGCGCCGATCTAACACTGGCGATGAAGGACTAGAGAAGAACCACCACGTGGCACGATCGCCATAACGAGCTGAAGTCACTCGACGCGGACTGAGAGATGGCAACGCCGCAAGCGCGTTCGCCTCGCTGGCTCCTTTCAACCCCAGCCAGGAGAAATGGAGCTCCTATATGATCCGTTTCCGCCAATTCCTCCGGGGAAACGGATACAACAACTTAGACGACGAGAGGAAGAGGGCTCTCTTCCTCGCTCACTGCGGCACCGACGTCTTGGAGCTCGCCGTCAACCTCGTCGCACCCAGGGACATTGAAGTCATGTCCTGGGTGGATCTGCAGACTGCCCTACAAGACCACTATGCACCAACGGGCATCCCCATCTCGAATCGGTTCACCTTCCGCCAACGCAATCAGAAGGAAGGTGAATCTATCAAAGACTTTGTGGCAGCATTGCGTCAAATCGCAGCAAACTGCGAGTTTGAAAACGTTGACAATGCCTTACGCGACGGGATCGTCTTCGGGATGAGAGATGCAAGCCTCCAAAAGAAGTTCCTGAGCAGGAAAAGACTGTCCCTGAAAGACATTCTTGAGCAGGCTACAGCTGCTGAAACATCCGAGAAAGCCGCCGCTGCAATGCTCCAGTCCCGAGGGATCCATAAGATCCGCAAGTCGTCCTCAGAATCTTCTGAAGACTCCGCCACACCGTCCGACTCAGAGGGGGAGTCAATCGTTTTGAAAGTTTCCCGCCCGTCTAGGTGGAAAATTCAAAAAGATGGCCGCCGCAACGCTCAGTGCGGCAGTTGCAAGGGACACCATCCCCGCCAATCCTGCCGCTGGCGTGACGCAACTTGCAGACGTTGCCTGAAGAAGGGGCACATCGCTGAGGCATGCAGAGCCTCTGATCCGGTTCCAGAGTCGATCAGGCCCCGGAATCCCGAAAATTGCCGCGACTCCCAGAGGTCATCCAACCGGTCCTCACTCCAGCACAGCCGCGACGATCGCAACGGTTCCCAGGGCGGCGCGGTGAACCAAACGACGATCGCCCTGACCAGTAACAACAGTGCCACCAAATTCCATGTGACACTGTTGGCTGAAGGCTTGCCGTGCACGATGGAAGTAGACTCTGGCTCCGTCTATTCCATCATTGACTGGCACCAAGTAAAGAGACTGAAGCCGGCACTTACTAAGCGCCAACTTGAACCCCTTCACTCCAAGCTGGTGGACTTCGGAGGGAACCCCATTGGCGTCATTGGACGTACCAGCCTCCAGATCGCCTTCAAACAGTTCCGAGGCCAGCTCCCAATCACCGTCGTGGAGCATAGCCGCCCGACCCTGTTAGGCGTGGAGTGGTTCCAGCCGTTGGGGCTTTCTATTGGAGGCATCCACCAGATTAGCTCAGGCGAACTCGACTCACTCATCGGAGAGTTCCAAGAAGTCTTCGATGGTAAGTTAGGGACCTTTACAGGGAAACCCATCTCCTTTAATCTGGACAAGGGGGTAACCCAATTCGGCTCAAGCCCCCCGGGTTCCATTTGCCTTGCGGGCTAAAGTAGATGCTCAGCAAGATAAGCTGATTGCCCAAGGCATCCTGGAACCCATCGATCATGCTTCATGGGAGACTCCCATTGTGACCCCCATGAAGCAGGATGGATCTGTGCGCATCTGCGCCGACTACAAAGTGACCATCAACAAGGCGTTACCGCAGAGCGCATACCCTGTGCCAGTAGTGCAACATTTGCTTCACTCACTCGGCAAGGGCAAAATTTTCGCAAAGCTGGACCTGGCCCAGGCTTACCAGCAACTGCCAGTCGATCAGGAAACGGCAGAGACCCAGACAATTGTCACCCATAGAGGCGCGTTTAAGTGCAACCGTCTCCAGTTTGGAGTCAGTGCAGCCCCAGGCATCTTCCAATCCATGATGGAAAGCCTTCTCCAAGGCATTCCAGGGGTGGTGCCTTACTTCGATGATGTACTGATCTCCGGGGACTCAAAGGCACAACTCCTTGACCGGCTGAGGCTTGTCCTCCAGCGGTTCAGAGAGAAGGGCTTGAGGGTCCGACGGGACAAGTGCATCATTGGGGTACAGGAAGTCGAGTTCCTGGGCTATCTCACAGATAGTTCTGGCATCCACCCCACCAAATCAAAAGTTAAAGCTATCCATGAAGCTCCCAGCCCCAAAAATAAAGCGGAGCTTCAGGCTTTCCTTGGATTGCTTAACTTCTATGCAATTTTCCTCCAACAAAAAGCCACAATTGCTGAGCCGCTCCATCGCTTACTGGCAAAGGCGGTTTCCTGGAGGTTGGGCCACGAGGAAGAGTCTGCATTTAGAGCCGTTAAGCAACTGTTGACTTCTGACAGCGTGCTCATTCAATACAATGAGATGCTGCCCATCAGGCTCACCTGTGACGCTTCCCCCTACGGAGTCGGCGCTGTTCTCAGCCACGAACTGCCTACCGGCTGTGAAGCCCCCATCGCCTATTTCTCAAAGACTATGTCCAGTGCTGAACGCAACTACAGCCAACTGGACAAAGAGGCGTTGGCTATTGTCGCAGGGGTGAAGCGTTTCCATGAATACCTCTATGGACGGCGGTTCACTATTGTCACCGATCACAAGCCGCTCCTGGGCCTCCTTGCAGGTGACAAACAGACCCCGGCCTTCATGTCACCCCGAATGACTCGTTGGGCTATTTTCCTCACCGGCTACTCATATACACTCGTCCACCTGCCGGGGAAGTCCATCGCGAACACCGACGCGCTAAGCAGATGCCCATCTGCTGACTCCGTGGAAGACCCGGCTCCCACACTTGAGTTGCTGCATATTGACAACGACAGCAGCTGTCCTGAAACATCTGCCGACGTGGCGTCGCACACGAGGAACGACCCCATCCTCCGACAAGTCCACTCCTGGGTCCTGAGGGGATGGCCGGCTCGAATTGACAGCGACGACTTCAGCCCGTTCAGCCGCAAGCAAGGGGAGCTGTCCACCATGAGCGGCTGTTTACTATGGGGAGATCGGGTGCTGATTCCCAGCACGCTCCAACAAAAGACTCTGAAAGCGCTGCACAAAGGACACCCGGGCATTGTCCGGATGAAAGCCCTGGCATGGAGCTACGTCTGGTGGCCAACGCTGGACAAAGACATTGAACATTGGGTCGCCAGGTGTAGCCCGTGCCAAGAAGTCAGAGCTGCGCTGCCTCAGTCTGACCCGACGCCTTGGGAGACTCCTAGCTGCCCCTGGTCGCGCATCCACATAGACTTTGTGGGCCCCATCCAGGGGCGCCACCTCCTCATCGTGGTCGATGCCTACTCGAAGTGGCTTGAGGTCATCCCCATGGCATCCACCACAACTGAAGCCACAATCCGCGCACTCCGGCGACTCTTTTCCACACATGGGCTTCCGGACGTTTTAGTCTCAGACAACGGTCCTCAACTTACGTCCGTGCCCATGGAAGCCTTCCTGGCAGGGTTGGGCATCCACCATGCCCTCTCTGCCCCTTACAGACCAGCGGGAAATGGACAGGCGGAACGCATGGTGAGACTCACGAAGGAGTCACTCGCCAAGATGGGCCCGGGAGATTGGCAGGAGCGCATCGACACCTTCCTGCTCACCCAGCACATCACGCCTCACTCTGCTACAAGAAAGTGCCCTTCGGAACTTTTGATGGGCAGAAGACTCCGGTCACCCCTGGACAGACTGCACCTTCAATACACCTCCGAGGTGCCCGCCACTGCCAGCTGCCAACTCAGCCAGTTTGCAATCGGCGATGCAGTTTTCGCCCTTAATTTTCACGGCTCGCCCAAGTGGCTTAAAGCTACAGTTCACAGCACAACCGGCCCCAAATCATACCGGGTTGAGCTGGAAAATGGACTGGTCGTGAGACGTCACCTCGACCAACTCCGCAAAAGGTGGAGGGAATCGGGCGAAGACCAACCCGACGAGGTAGGCCTAAACCACCCCGACGAGGTAGGCCTAAACCACCCCGACCAGGCAGGCCTAAACCACCCCGACGAGGTAGGCCTAAACCACCCTGACCAGGCAGGCCTAAACCACCCTGACGACGTAGGCCTAAACCACCCCGATGCGGTAGGACCAAACCACCCAGACGAGGGAGGCCGGCGACACTCGAGAGGAGCGGGCACCCCAGCACCTAGCCTGACTCAAACTCCGACAGGGCTAGTAGACCGGGGACAAGATAAGCCGGGAACCCCGAAGCACCGCGGGGCGGATGGCAGTCAACACCCCGAGACCCGAGACCTACAGGCAAACAACGGGAGCCAAGTAGACCGGGGACAACCCAGCAGAGGAAGCCAACATCAACCCTGCGAAGTAGGCAACCGACGCTCCAGGGATGGGGACCTCCATCCAACTCACCAGAAGGCCCCACAACGACCAGCCAACCGCGCAGAAGACCAACCCTGCGAGGGAGGCCTCCACCACCCCGGCAGGGTAGGCCGACACCAACCCAACATGATCAAACACCCCATCGACCAGAGGGAGCGGCGACCATCACCACCAAGCCAGCCGCGCAGAGAGGGCCTACAACACCACTGCGAGGTAGGCCTACACCACCCCAACAGAGCCGACCTGTCACCAACTCCTTCCGCCTGCCGCCCCGGGAGTAAGTCGGACTCAACCGGAGAACCCGGGGGCCTAACCCAACCACCACCACCGAACTCGCACCCTGACCCAGACCAGCACGACTCTGACCCAGAGGGAACCCGAGGGAGACCCAGGGACCTACCATGGCTCAGGAGTTCGGGATCGGTCGAGAGCAGGGATCCGTGCCGGCGACATCAAGATCCAAGCAGGACTGAAGCAGACCAGCATCGCCCAGAGGCGGAGGTCCTCGACCCGGCCGGAGGTTCGGGAACATCACCCACACCCTCAACGGCCAGATCCAGCCCGGCACCAGGGAGGAAGCCCCAAGCCGAGAAAGCACCTTCCGTCCGGGAGAGTGCCCAACTTGGGTATTAACTGCGCAGGTCTACGCGAGCACATAGACGTCCTGTGTACCTTAGTGACTTCCTACCTTGATTGACTGACTAAGAACTAGGGGGGAGGAGTGTTATGTCCTTATAAGGACATCCGCCTGGGATTGGCTGAAGATCCTTTCGGCGGGAGATTTGAATCCCTGTCAGTGGGCGGTGCGTCTGCCAGAGCAAATATAAGGAGAGCTCCGGCAGCGCAAAGCCAGTTCAGTTCTTGTTAATAAACGTTGTTACTTGAACTCTGCTGGTCACTTCTTCTTTCCTGCGCCGATCTAACAACACCCATGAAGAATCTGGATGTGCTTAATACTCATGTGATTCCCTTAATATTTGCCATAAAAATTGTTGTAAAATTGGGTATAATTTGACTTATGACTGCAATGACCTACAATGGAAATTGTGGTTGTAAGTAAAGAACAACCTGTAGATATTTTCTAGGTTTTGTTTGTTTGCTTTTCTTTTCAAGATCTATTAATTTCATCCAAGTCTCACAATTTTTGCATGCCTTCAGGAATGCATCTGCCTATGCCTAGCCAACCTCATAATACTTTCTTCAAGTCCTAATTTTCTAATCACTGATTTGTCCAATCTGTCTTTCTCTGGGAATTTCCACTTGACAGCCTTCCCATCCCTCAACTTCTCTAAAGCATTCTGAAATTGAATGGTCAATCATCTTAATCCCTGCCAAGAATGGAATGCTGAAGACAGCAGGAATCACCATGGGCTAATCTGTGTTTCCTCAAGCAGACCAACAGACAAATGGATAAATCATAATTGTCAGCATTACATTCTATGACAGTTTGTAGAGTTGCAAACATTCCCACACTCACACTCTATATGGGCAGAGTGAAAATTCATTGTTAGCACCTTCTACATGTTCAGACCAATGAAGAAGAAAGCTGACTGGTCATTAAAATATCATTCTTCATTTATGTAAATTCCTATTGAAATCTGTGAATGCCATACTACTGTAGTTTTGTAATCATTTTTTTTTTTAACAATGTCAACCATGTTTATAAATTGCAATATGGAATCTCTATGTATTGAGCTGAATGGAACCAGAAAAAACACAACACACCACGCTCGAACTTTGCAATCAAAATTCATAGGTGGAGCCCTACTAAGCAGGTATATACAAAAGTATGAAGGCTATTGCTTAATGCATTGTAAGCCTCCCTGAGTTTCCAAAGAAGGGCGGCATATAAATCGAACAAACAAACAAACAAACAAACAAATAAACAAACAAACTTCCTAGGAACACAGTGATTTGGTACAGCACCACAATCTATTCATATATTGAGGGACATTCTACAGTATATTGATTAGAAGCAGCATAAAGTCCATATTTTAAAGAGTAAAAAAATTCTTATTGTATATACTGTATGCATAAATTAGCATATCTACTTCTGACTATTCTATATTTTTTAAAAAAATAAAATAATTGCTCAAAAAGAAAATAATTCTTAAACAATCTAATTTAATTATTTCTGAAAAGTCAAACCTGCACATGTATTTTGCTGCTTCATAAACCCATTGAAATATCATAAACCTCCAGCAAGATTAGCTAAAATGTTCCCTGGGACATCTCCACAGTGCTGGAAATGTGGGCATAGCAATGGAACTTACTTCCACCAATGGTGGATATGTCCACTGGCAGCTAAATATTGAATGAAAATACGATGATGGTTGCTTGAAATTACACACCGTAGAGTGGAACTGAAACCTGAAACCTTTCTGTTGGGGTTTAGACCCGCAAATATTGGATTGACTAAATGGTATCTGATGCTGCACATAATCACTGCAGGGAGACTGGCATTCGCACAAGAATGGAAGAATGAGAACTTACCAACAGACCAATTATTTTTATATTATTTATAAAAATAATTTATAAAATTATGGAATGTGTGAAGTCCAACAGACTTACAAAACTGACCAAGAGTAAAAAAGACTCAGATTTTATAGTAGTTGGAACATGTGGTATGATTGGATCAAGAAACGATGGGAGAGAGATAAAGGATAATGTTGAATTATAATTATAGACGATGGTATAATTATGGTAATCAATAAGTAATGGAAATGTAAATTTGTATATAAGTATATGTAAATAATTTCTATTTTTTACTTTCTGATTATTGGTGTATATATACATGGATATTTTGGTGATGTTACACCGTGATAGAAAAACTATTATACATTTGTTTTGTTTTTGTTTTTGAACTATAATAAAAATTAAAAAAAATAAAATAACATAAACTTTATAGAATTGTCTGCAACTAATGGTTGGGAAGAGAATTATGTAGGAAATCTTGCAGATTATTTATGAACGACCTATATTCCAAATCCATCAACTTTTGTGATTAATGTAAATGTGCTGGTCGATAAAAGAGGGTATTGGGAGTCTATGCTTAGCGTCGTAATGGATTGAAAAAGAAACTCCATTGTATTTCTTCAACACTTATTCTAAAAAACATTTGCCTAAGTGATATTTCATTCTTTTGAATTACTGGTCTGAGTCTTTTCAGCACTGTGGATCTATAAATGAATATGTGGGGAGGAATGTGTTTATAGTTAACAGGACCACAATTATGCTTGCAGTCCAAGTGAAGCAAATTTATGAAAACGGCTTATAAGATATTGCAGCCTAGTTGAACTGCATCCATGGCAACTACATAAAAGAATCAGATCTGCTTTTATTTTCAAGAGAGACGGATGACTCAGAAGATGTAAAAGGTGAAAATGGTGTTCATTAAGAAACATAAAATTGCTTTAAGAATCTAGCTTAACCAAATATACTCTAGTCAAATGAATACATCTTAATTAGACAACCAAAATGCCCTCATTTCACCTGGTGGTGGTGGTGACTTGTTACAGCAGGGGTCTAAAACTGTAGGTGATCTAATGTACAACATGCAGTGTACTGTTTAGCACATATGGTATATACATTGAAGAAATGTAACATAAAAAATTACCCACTGTTCTGTGGCTTCCTTAATAGAGTACCTATTCACCACAGGATAGAGTTAAAGAACAATCGTAACTTTAACACTAAATTTCTTATAGAGTCTGGATTCTACAACAGAAAAATAAACCAGATTTACATAAACTTATTCCATAGTTTTAAATTTTATTTCTCTAACAAATTTATATAGCCGAGGAATTAGAGAACAGATAAAATCCATTACTGCATACTTAAATATAATTCCATTTATTTGTCAATAAATAAGCATAGGAATGTATTAAAAAGATTATGGTGGCTTTGTATTTTTACGTGATGGCTTGAAATGTATGGTCATGCACTTTTAGTGAAGCTATGAATTAAAAGCATTAGCTTATATTTTGTAGTAAGGATGATTTGTTGTTATAGCTAAACTACTACAAACTGGTTATTTATAAATTTGGTCTCAATGCCATATAGTTACTTTTTATTAACTCAGGTGATGGGAGCTTTAGTTCTTGGAAGTTCTCTGAAAAGAGAAACAATTGGAAATTTGCTGAGGAAAGATACCACATAACACTACATAGTAGTGAACATTATGTGGTACTGAAGAAGCTATGGTACTTCAATAAGCAGAAAAATGCTTCAAAAGAAAAAAGAAAAAAAGAAATCCAGTTGCCATGATTCAGCTCCCAGACAACTCTACCTGGAGGACTGAGAATCTATCAACGTTATGTGGTAAAGGTGCCATTATTAGTGGAGCTCACCAAATGTTCTGGGTTAGAATACCTATATAACACAGCCAGTTGTATAATTCTATAGTATACAACATATGGGTAGCATTCTAAATTATTTTGGTAATAAATCACCTGTAGTTAGTTTGTCATCAACACTGAAGCCAAACTTTAAATTAATATTTGCTTAAGTGTTATTGACAAAAGTTAAAAGAGAAGCCAAAAATGGAAAACAATGAAAGAAAGGTTAAGGATGTCTTATAATTTTGGTGATGTTGATCCTATTCCAAATTAATACTTATTGTCTCCAATCTTTAATATAGTAATTATAACCATCTGTGTGTCCTAAAAATGTTTTGCCTAAGAGAATTTCAAAAATTGTTACCAAATTATAATTTATTTTGTTTCCTTAGAGTGACATACTATAATTCTCCAATCTATTGCCCATTTAGTCTATTACCATCATTGATTACATTTACATAATACAAAAGTGACCAAATAAGGCTATGTTGAACATTTGGAGTCAGCTTTGACGTATTTAAAAGAAAGAGAGATGGAAAAGAAAAAGGCCTGGATCCAAACTCATCTCAGAAAACTCTAATTCAATGTTTTTCAAACTTAGTTTTAAGGTATGTAGACTTCAGCATAATAGTTAGGAATCCTGGGAGTTAAAGTCTGCACATTTTAGTTGACAAGTTTCAGAAAGAGATCTAACTCCAATATGCAGATTCCCTTGTTTTTTCTACCTGCCCATTATTGCAGCAGTGGATAGTAGTGGTTGAAGCCTGAACTCCTTCAGCACTGAGAAGGTAGAATGAAAGAGGATTAATATGGGGACTAGAAAATTCTACTGATGCCTCTGGGTCAGCCCAATATACTTAGAGAGATTTAGGGAATTACTAAATCACACATTTTGAAGATATCTCTTTGGAAATCCTGTCCCAGTATAGAGGGAGCCAGCTCTTCAATATGTTCTCCGATTCATCTTGGAGCTTGATTACAACTCATTTAATGAGAATTATGCCAGCCATACATCCCAAAGCTTGTGTAATCATCATTTGTGCATGTAAATATCCCAGTCATGGTTTCCCATGCATTGTAATACAAGTCAGAGCTGCATTTTTGCAATTTAATAATCATATATTTAATTCAAAAGATATTTTAATGAAACTATTTATACACTTAAAGGAAACTTGCTGTTGAGGCTCACAATGAACAGAGCCAAACCTATTTGAAAAGAATCTTAATTTAGTCAGCTGACAGAGCAGCTGAAGCTTGAACTCATTAGCCAGAAATGATTAATACAGATGGGAGCAAATGGTAGATCAATCCCTAAGGAAAAGGTGAAGCAATTACAGATATAATAAATAAGATTAATTTTCACTAACAGTGGGGGGTTTGTCTGGTTAGGTTATGACCACAAGTCTCTACTGGCAAATCTGAATGTCCACATTAATAAGATCCACAAGCATTTCTCTGTATCTGTTAACTACAGTATGGCAGACTTCAAACATTACAACATTGTTGTCTCTGTGCATGTTTACATGTAATTTGAAAAACCAAACCATAAATAAACAAAGGGGACAACTGTGCAAGCACCAGGACAAGAAGGACCTTGTTTGCTGACTTGGAGATTGAAAGCAGATGTCCAATGCTGTAATTAAGCACGATTCAAGCAAGCTGCCTGTGGTGCATAAAAGCAGTTGTTTGGGAATCATGGAGGGGGACAATCTAACATAAACATTATTTGTCTTTTTTGCCACACATGGCAAGAGATTAAAGCAAATGCTAACACATTAATCACAGGAAAAATAGTCGACAGGGAGGGCACTTATGTATATACTTCTGGTATCTTTCAAAAGTGAAATGTTTGGAAATCAGGATTTCTGCACTTATTATTCGGACATAGTAGCACCTGAATAGTTAAGGTGCAAGTCCGTGAATTATATATTGGAGAGATGGTCATATGGTTTGAATATGGCTGATAATGAATGTGGGCATGTTGACGCATCTTACGCTGTTTGCTGTAGCAAATTTGACATTTGACAAAGTGAATGGGAAGTAATTTGAGGGAGGAAATTCTAGTAACATGCCCCCTATTATCATCAGTTCCATACTTCTCTATTCAGAAGTAAGCTTCATTCCTTGCAAGTAATATATGCAGATATTAAACTTACTCTAATATTTTTATAGAAATTATATGCCAAAAGTGACTTGTGGCAATTTACTGCTTTGAGCTATTAAGTCATATTTAACAATAGTAGCAATAAAAATTCCTTGTTCCATCTTCTTGCAAATGAAAATTGAATACTCCATTTATTATAGATTATCACCTTTGCATGTTGCATTAGCAAAAATAACAATAATAATTTATTAACCCTTTCCTATTAATGAATTTAGTGAAAATATCTTAGGTAGAGTGTAATAATTTTGTAATTACGTTTCATGATGGTCAAGGGCTGTTGTGAATATCCTTTTCTTTACATCCTTTTCATTGATCATTGACAATGATCAATGAAACAACTTTAAAGCATCCTTCACTTTTCATTTTTCAATGAAATCTCAAAAGAAGATATCATGTGGGAGCTATTGAACATTTTAAAAGCAAGCCAGAAGATATGTAAGAGAAACAACAGTACTGGCAATAGCAAGATCAAAAACACCAGCAAGAGAAATTCAAAATAATTTATAAAACATACTGAGAATGAAGTAGATAATTCTAAACCTCTTGTTGGAGGAAGAAAATTGTAATTTAACTTCATATGTTGAATTTTCAGCATGTTAAAATGAAGTATGACATCTCATTGAAGTGAAGATAGTGGCATGGTGGTTGATAATTGTGACAGTAAGCCATGATGGTCATGTGACCAAGAGGTCATCATAGAGTGTTATTACCTTCCCACTGAAGTGATACCTTTGCATGATAGTAGATGCTAGCAGTTTGAAAAACTGCTGGTTGGGCAGGAAAATATTGATAGTAGTACAGTTTTATTAAAAGTTTACTATTGACACTTTTAATTTCATCCACAAAACATTATTGAGGCCACTTTTAAAATGAAGTTACATGGTCTATCAATTTGTAATGTTCTTGATTTTCAAAACTAGTTCTTTATGGGATAAACTAGTTCTTTATGGGATAACTCAAGACATAAATAATAGCAGAAAAGCCAACACCAACTATAGCCCACCAATTCATGAGTCTCATTTAATGAAGAAAATATTCATTTTTTGTTTACTCTGCAGACAACTTATATATTATTACTTCTTTAAGAAAACAGAGATAGAGATAGGAAGATTAGTGTGTAGGAGACACAGGTGATTATCCTAAGTAACTATTGAATTATTTATAAGTTTGATTCATATCTATAATAAACATCTCTCTTTTCCCAGTTGTTGACACTTTTGGGAATTATTCTCTGAAAGGTAACTTTCTGAGATGCCATTTCTACCTTCTTAATTGCTAAGTACCAGCTTATATGAGACCATCGTTGATGACATGTGACATTGCCATGTCAGCTAAGTAATTTGTTGGGAGAAAATGCCATTCATATTCCCCAACCTTCAAGAGTCCTCATGCAAATGAAATATTACAATTATCACACATCTTTCTTAAATGCTGTTTGGCAAGACCACTCTATCTGTGCTTCTACTTTTGTTGTATCTTAGAAAAACTCTTGCTAATGATTCGTTTTCAGTACAGGTTTCTACTTTTTCTCATTACCACCAACCAATATAAAGTATTGGCAGCAGGTGCTCAGGTCAAATATGGCAGATGATTGTTTTTCCCAGCCTGACCAGAATAGACAGAATATCAGATAGTTCTGTATATAAATCAGTATTTATTTTTGCTGTGAAGAGTAAGTTTCCTGCTGTGAATAAAGCAAACTTTGAGTCCTAATGCTTTTGTTTTATGACTTAGCACTTTCTTATCCAGGGCACTGATATGATGAAATCAAGCCATGATTCATCTGAGGCGGCTGATCAATCACAGCCATTACCTGATTAATTGACACAATTAGGCGATGATGCATAATCCCCAAGCCTCATGTCTCAGTACATGTTGTGACAAGCAAAGCAATGCAGTGACACTCCTTGTTTGCAAAGGGGCCTGAGTAATTGTAGCCAGCTACCTGCAGACAGATTTATGTAACGTCTTTGCTTTTAGTCTTTGCTGGAATCAACCATTCATGATTCCAGATCATAACTATTGATCCTATGTTTCCTTGCTCTTGATCATTTGACTATTGGCTCAGTTGACTACCTAACCCTTTGACGCCTGGAATGAATTTGGGCAAATCTATTGCTCCTTGAGCTTCAAATGAACTGGTTCAGATAAGTATTGTTTGCACAGACCTTAAACAATAGGTCCTACCTACTGTTATCTGTTTAGCTGTAGTAAATAACTCAGTTCCTGTCTGCATGCGGAATGGGACAACTCACTGTGTCCAACTCACCACAGCCAACTTATCATGGACAATTCACCACAGGACAACTCAGGATGACTTGTATGGGACAATTTAACAAGTCAATTTAACTATTTAAAATGAAAAAAAAAATAGTTTATTTTTTGTCATTCACATTTCATTTTGTCCTTCTTTTTTGCATCTTTTCTTTAATGATTCCATTCCACCATTTCTTTGACATTAGTGTAACTCTTGTCCTGCAGCAAGTTATCCCATAGCAAGTTGGCTGTGGCAAGTTGTCCCACAGTGAGTTGATTAGGGCAAGTTGGCCATGGTGAGTTGGCCATGTGAGTTGGCTGTGGTGAATTGTCATAGACCCATCTGCATGTACATGTGTGCAATCTGAGACAGAACAATAAGCATGTAACAAGGAGAACTATAACAAGTCTTTGCAAAGATCCATCTTGTCTGTTAATTGTGTCCTCATGCCTAAGTCAACTGCAGAATGGATTACTACACATGCTTTATCTGAGTTTGCATTTGAAAACTACTTGGCAATTGCAAATGATCCAGAATACAACAATGTACACAATATTGAATGACAATATGCTCACCCATGTTACATTTTTATTGCATGCTCTCAGTTTTCTTGCAGGTACAATCCAACATGCTGGTTATTACTTTTAAAGGTCTATATGGCATGGGACCTAGTTATTTGTGGAACCTCCTCTCACTAGGAATATCTTCCAATTCCTACTAGATCAAATTTGATGGGCACATTCCAGATCTTCTGGAAGCATGTCTTTTCCATGGTGGCCTCCACCTTGTAGAACACTCACTGGCAATTTGACAAATCTCCACCCAGCTAGGCTTTCAGAAATCCAGTAAGACCTGGTTTTTAGTGACATGCTGGGATAATATTGTATAACTGTATAGTATGGAAGTGGGGCAATGGGGGCTGCTATGGGGCTTCTCAAGGAGATGATTAAGAAGTTTTGTTTATTGTTTTACTGAATGAGCCATCCAGATAAATGGCCATATAAATCTTTTAAATAAATAGATTAATAGAAATGAAATGAATTTGGAAACCACTCTTTCTAGCTGGCAAGAAATTTTTTGTTGATCAGTTGATTATGTTCTATCATGTCTTAAAGACCACATTTAGCAATTCCTGCAACCTGCAACCACAGGTATGGTTGGTGAAGATAGATGTTGCTGAGATGTCCAAACTGACCTATTTGATTAGAGAAAAGAAAACATATATTTATTGCTAATGGGAAGCCCCTTATGGACTTTTTGCATGAACCAAACATTCAGTTTGATAATTCGATAGGATAGATTATAGAAAGTATATGCTATAAGCAAAATAAATAAATAGAAAGTATTGTCACTTTGTAGAAAGAGGTAAATCAACAACTATAACTGCTGTAAAGAAGATCAGAACTATTTCTTTATATCTTTTTTTCTTTTCTTTTTGCACTTTAATTTATTGTTTTTATTTCTTTCCTTTCCTTTTTTTCCTTTGAGCCTATATTAGTTGGTATTAATTTTACCCTTGTTTTTAAAACTTTAAATAAATTATATTAAATTAGTATTCAAATTAATTGTATACAACTATACAATGAGTATAGCACAATCACAAGTATTTAGAACTGCTGCATTGGATTCAAATTCCACTCAATCTTTAGGCACTACATTATATTGAAAAGCATCCTTTCCTAGCCTGATATCATTTCAGAATGACATGATTAAATATAATCCCAATACTACTTTGGGATACCAGGAAGGGAAAAACTACTATAGCTAAATGACATTATTACCCAGACATAAAATAGGTCCAAATTAAGTAATATCAAATTTATTAAAGGGGGGAAAAAGTAGTAAAATTAAATTTAATTGGGAAGTCAGATATGTTCTGCTATACAATCATCACAAGATTGGGAAAATAATCTGCATAAATCTAACATGGTGAAACAGTATGTAAAGGCTATTTTTAAAGGGAAAGATATCATGAGAGTCTTGTTGTGTATCACAAATTACTAACTGAAATGATTTTAAACAAATTAATTTGTAGTTATAAGAAAGTAAGTTTGTTTTAAAAATATTTTTTCTCATTTGAAAGAAAATTCAGAGAAAACAATTTAGCACAAAAAATAATAAAAACAAAAAGAATAGAATATCCTTAGAATTATTATATAATCAAGACACCTCAAAATAATTTTCATATAAAATAAAACCATAAATCTATTTATGTAGTTTCAATTTTATTCCAAATAGAAATAATTGGACCAGTATTGGACAATATTGGACAAGAACATTGACATACTCTTAAGTTTCTTACATCATCAAGAAGAATATCTACAGTGGTCTGCTGCTAAAAGTTTAAGAATTGCTCTGCTTATCCCAGTTCCACTGTTGTGCCATATTGCTAGTCAGTTGATTGGCATGCTAGGCATCCAGGCTCATCTCATTTGTAAGTTGTCAGTTGGCTTACAAACTTCCAGAAAAATGTAACAATTGATTCTTGCAAACCAGCGTGAGCCAGCTGCGGCACATCATTGCCTGCAGACCATTTTAAATGATCTTTTTCTAAATATAACAATGTAACATAATGCAGCATAATATAAATATTACATATAAAATATATACTTTGAAATATTAATATATTCATGAGTACATACTACAAAACATAATCTCATATATTGAACAATTTATCAAATTCCCCAAATAAATTTGATTTTTCCCAAAGAATCATATAATCTGAATATTTACCAAATTGTTGAGCCACCTACATCAAGTTAGTCAATGAAGGAATTATCCAATTTTGCCAAAAGGTATAATGTATAATAATTAATACTCAAAATCTGCCAAGTCATGCCAATTGCATGACATGATTGCCTAAAGTTAATCCCTAAAGTCTTTTTCCATTTGTCTATTTAATCATTTTTCTCTGAAGGTAACTAAAAATGAGGGAAACTGAAACCTAACCCCACCCTACCCCCCTTAGAATAAATCTGCAAAGTATTAGGCAGCTCCCAAGGACTTGGTATTCAAAATGATGCCAAAGAGACCAGCAAAGAGTATTCCAAACTTTGATAATCAAGAAGAAGGCAGAGAGATTTCTAACAGAATATTTTTTGAAAATAAGTTACAGATACAAAACTATTCCAAAATGAATTTGTTTTTTAACAGTTAAGCTTCTTGACTCTAAACTATCAAGTCTCTCTCTCTCTTCTCCTCCCTGCATCTCCAATCTGTAAACAGGAATTAAATTTAAGAGAAAGCCTGATGTGGTGATGAACCCACCCACTCAGTTTTGTAAACAGACAAAAACCTTGCATATGTTATTAAATAGAAACTTCTGTTTCCTTAGTTCCTGTCAATGTGAGATATATTCAATTCATTATAATGGGCTATCTTCTAAAAAACAAGTAACATGCTCTACTGGTTAGCTGTGAAAATTAACTTGCTATCTGACAAGAAGGTGAAGAGCTGATGGTTTCACTTAGCAACTTTCATCTGGGAAACATCTGCAGTTGTCGAAAAGATTCAGCCCTATTTTTGGTAAGCAGCTTGTTTCCCTTGCTTTAATGATATGCAACAGCCTCTTAGGAAGCAAAACCTCTGTCATCCTATATTTCCTACAGTTTCCCAATTCTCTAAAAATTTCTGTGTTCTGGCAAGTTTTTAAAAATAGTTTCAAAAATGATTCCACTCAGCACTTGTGAAATGAAATAATTACAGTCTGGTTTCATACATGTTTATTTTAAAATCCTTGAGAATTCAGTGGGATTTACTCCAAAGAGTAGATTACAACTGTGGATTGCCTGCTCTTCACATATGCTTTATTGCATTTTACTGTATTCTGCTTGCCTACATGATGGGACCAATCAAGCGGTTTTGAAATTCCTCATAAATAAACTTCCTATGATTATGAATGACATCAACACACATGAGTCACATTCAAATTGTGGTAAAATTCTTTCTTATCAGCACAATAATAGAAAGCAGGATGAAAGGATGTCAGGATGAAAGAAATTATTCTGGGTTAGTTTGACTAGTGATATTGCACTTGTTTTCTGTGCAACACTATTTGTATGTCTGTGAACACTGCCATGAGTTTTACAGTTGACATGTAAAACTCTCAGAGATTTCCTCCCATCTTTAAAAGTGTATAAATTATAGTGGACAAGATTGTACATGGTGAAAATCTTTCTTTATGTGACTCTTACAGAATTCATGCTATTTAATTTATCAGTAAAAAGAACAAACATGGAAGTATATGGTCTTTATTTTCACTACTCTTACTCACTACAAGATGTGGTCTGTTATTTTGGCTTCATGGGCAATCAACTTAAACCTCAGACTTAACTTGAATTTACTTATAAAAAGGGTTCCAATTCCAGATTTGCCCAAAACTTGCTGGGTGGTCCTGTGCTTCTAATTACAGGCACATGCGACTTTCCATCCATGTACTTAAATCTCCTTTTGGCTTTCCACTGAGAAAAATTATGATGGAAATGAACTGCAGTTCAGTAGGAAAATCCGCCCCCCCGCCTCCTCAGGAAAGACAAGAAAAATATGCCACTCGGCAATCTTTCTGACAAAAAGAGAGACAGAGACAGAGACAGAGACAGAGAGGAGAGGAGAGGGGAGAGAAAGAGAGGGGGAGAGGGAGGGAGGGAGGGAGGGAGGGAGGGAGAGAGAGAGAGAGAGAGAGAGAGAGAAGAGAGAGAGAGAGAGAGAGAGAGAGAGAGAGAGAGAGAGAGAGAGAGAGAGAAACAAATAAATCCTGGTTCTGCATTATTAATGCGTGATATAAACTCAACTTCATGTAAAGTAATCATTTTGACCAAAATGATCAAATCAAATGAGACCTTGCCAAAGTCTAATTACTAAATATTTTTAGAAAAGACAGAAAATTCATAACTGGTGTGAGAATTTAGTATTTTTATTTTATATTGGGGATCAATCAACACTGCAAGATTCCCAACCTCAGTGATAAGTTCAGTCATAGAGCAATGGAAAGGAAAGTCATTTCTATCTATAATATTCCTGCTCATCATAAGCATAGTTTGCCAACACTCAGTAATTCTTTCAATAGCAGTGAGGTTATTTATCACATTACCACTTTTAGCAATTTAAGTCATTTTCTGTCTTTACAGAAAAAAACACAAACCATTTTAAAAGAAAGAAGAAAGTGAGAGAAAATAGTTTTTTTTTCCTAATATGCCCAGCCACAGTTGACATACCAACAGGCAAAGTTTATAAAAAGCAATTTAAGGTTGAAAAATTGTTAATTTATATATGGGCCCATATATAAAAAGTTTTCTCTTAAATACTCAGCAAACTGACATAGAAAAAGGAAGAGTTTGGAATTTTTTTTTACCTGTTGCCATAAACAATAAGTAATATCATGCTCTGCATGATTCAGTAGATAGACATCTTTGATTTAGTAATACTTAAACAAGAGCATTCCATGAAAAACAATGTGTGTGTACAGCTACCGGAATGAACACTTATGAAAATGTCTCTGCTTGTTTGTCAACTGCAATAAGCAGAAGGTGACTTAGCTTCAAAATGAAATCATTATGATATCAGAGCCAGTTTGCAACAGGAGTCTGGCATATGTACCAGTTCAGGCATAATGCTTTGCCTAGACTTAAAATATGCTCAATATTTACTGATTTCAGACTTGGCAGTTCTTTAAAAAGAACATTAGCTATAAAGCTAATTCAGCAATGGATATGCTGCCAACTTTCCAAAATAAGGAAAGTTGGCAGCATTCTCTCCTATTGAAATAGTTATAACAGATGTAGTTTTGTGAATCTAAATGACTGCTATGGTGTGAAATTGTCTTCATTTGGAAAACCATTTCGTTTCTTTCTTTAAAAAAGACAAGGCAAGGCAATAAGTATTGTCTGATTCAGAGATCCCCAACCACTGGGCCTTGGTCCACTAATGGGCTGTGTTCCATTTGGAACTGGGCCGTGCAAGCAGTAGGTGAATGCTTGTGCATGTGCAGCTCCACACGCATCAGCAGCGAGTGTTGTTGCTCACAACCCCACTCATGCCAGCAATGGTTACACCCACTTGCCTCTCACACAAAACCATCCCCCCCCATGTTGGACCACAACCCGGAAACATTGGGGAGTGCTGGTCTGACTGTAATCAGTCTTTCTTTGAACCATCTATGGATGTATAACAGGACAAAAGCTCGTAAAATATTAGATTGGCCACTTGTAATTCTCTAAAGTTATTGCCTTTCTAGTAACAAAATCAAAATCTGTTTTTTTAGAAAATATTTAGTGTATTTCATTTCAGTGTGGCAGGGATGCTTTCATCATAGACTCACAATCTGATGCTGCAGAAAAAATTGGCAATTTAACAATGATCACCACCATTAAAAGAGACTACATACATGGTGGCCATGCATTAATTGTTCTGGGAAGCTTGCTCTTTTTGGTTTCATTCTAGGTTGTATACTGATTCAAGATTTATTCTTTGAAATAGCAAGATTCTGGAGGAATGTTGAACATTCAACTTGGCTTTGTTACTTTTCTCTTTTTATTCTCTTTCTTGCACCTTTGAGTGGAAAGAATTATGTATTCAGTCATAAGTTGTTGTTGTTTTTTTAAGTGGCTTTTATGTTGTGTGTGTGTGTGTGTTGCAGCAACTGTATGTCATTAAGCCTGGGTAAGAAGAATAAAAAAGGAAACGGAGGAATAATTACCCCTGGAAATTCTTAGGAAAAAAATATTTTCAAGCCTTTTCTGCCCACAAGGTATTAGAAAGGATTTAAGCTCCCTGAAGGCAGCCATTAACAAAATGGTAGCAGATGTGAGTGAAGCCAGAACACTGATCACTTAAAGAAATAGAACTGATCTACTATTACAAATCAAGTCCAATGGGAAGAATATATCTAAAAAGTATTCATCAGTTCTGGAAAGAACAACAGCCAGAATCAGAAATAATAGAATAGAGGCAAGCAAATCAACACTGATATATAATATGAAATGAAGAAGTAGAATTAAACAACTGCAAAGGCCCACCTAAGACAAAGAAATTGAAGCTTTGCCAGAAGTAGATCAGACTGTAAAGGCAAACCAGGGGGAATGTTACTCCCAAACTAGGTAATATCTCCTTTTGCCTTCTCTCAAAAAGAACAAAGTCCTCTAACAAGAAAACAGGAGTTGAAACAAAGAATAAATCAGCATCTAGAACAGCACAGAAACAACATACTAAGATTGACTGCATTGAAGCTTGTTCCAAAGAAATTGTTAGCACAAGTATTAACAGATGCCAATATTATAATACCAAATATAAGCACCAGCTCATTGCAAGAAACAATATTGTATTGGTTTTTAATTGGCTGTTCACCGCCCTGAGTCCGGTAGGAGAAGGGCGGTATAAAAAAAATTTTTTTTTTAAAAAAAAGAAACCAACTAATGTACAGTATGGCTGCAGTTATAACTGAATACCTTGGATGGAAAATTAACAAGCAAGGGGAAAAAAAACAGGACAAAGCAAAAATGGAAGTTCAAAGCTGGAAAATAGATTCCAAAGAAAGCAAGCTAGAACAGGTTAAAGAAAAGAAGCTTAAAATGATGCAAAAATACCTGATCTGAAAATATCATCTACAGAAAGATCATAGATGCACCACAAATCGTAAAGCAGAAAATAATAGCTGTAGTCAAGAAAACGATCAGATACAAAGCTCAGATTGTACACTATAGACACAATCTTCAATTTCAGTTGAATCAGAAATGTTTCTACCAGTCCATCAATGGAGAGATTGCAATGAATCAGTTGATGCTAGATAAATAAAAAATAGTGTAGTTGTGGATGCAAGCCAACACAAAGAAATAAAATAAGAATGCAGCTTGGATAAAGGAGGTGGATAATAATTGTTTTGTAAAGCTAAAATGAAAGGACTTGTAATAACAAGAAAATTGGTAGATAAAGAAGCTAGGTAGATCCAGCACCAAGTGAAGATTAACTGCATGAAACAGTGGACCACCTAGCTAGCTGCAGCAAGAAGAGCACAAAGATGACTACAAACAATAACATGACAAAATAGCAACAATGGTGCTTTTGAATTTCTTCAGAAATGCCCGAAAGCAAGAATTGGAGGTACCACAAAATGAATAAAGTAATAGAAAATGAAGAAACTAATGTGCTTTGAGACTTTAGAATAAATATATAACTTGCCAAGTAATGCCCTAGATTTAACAAAGCAAAGTTAATACCAATAGTAAGAGGTGCCTTGGGTGCAATCCTAAACATCTGTAGCACTATTCGAATACCAACAGCATTGACAAAATCACCACCAATCAATTGAAAAAAGTAGCCTTATTTGGAACATCTTACATCCTGCAACACTAGTTTTAATCCCATCAAATAACAACATCTGCTTAACCTGTGTCCTCAGGAAAGACTCAATAGATGGATAAAAATGCTAAATCTGGTATAAATATCTAATTCTGTGACCAACCATAATAATTTTAAATTATTAAATGTATCAGCCTTTTAATATCTCTGTAATGTTTTCACCACATCTTCAATATACTTGCCTAGAGCTGCTTCTTTTTCATTATCTGATGGGAAACAAAATGGGTGTTCAAAACTAAAACTTCAAATCCAAATCTAGTTCAAAGCAGGCAGTTGATTCCACTGAAATGGTGGCATCAGGATAATGTAGGAAATTGACAGCATTTTCTTATTCATATCTTCAAGCACTGGTACATGAAGAAAATCTGAAGTCCTCCTTATAAGATTCTTCTTAGAAACCCAGTCATTAATCATCATATATTATTCTGTTGTTTAGAGTTTGGGTTTCATTAACTAAGTAAGGTAAACATGCATGGCAGAAATTAATTGCAAAATTGACATTGGTTTGGATCAGTGTCTGACTGTTGTAATTCACAATAAATTAATTGAAGAGAAATGTTTAAGGGTAAATGTGGAATAGGAAAGAAATTATTTGAATGTTTTATTTTTGTACATCAGTTAGACCATTAGTTGGCTTGATATCTGTGGAATTTCATTTATAGTGACAATGTCTACTTTTTATCTATACATATCATATTACAAAGTTTAATTTTCCCCACCCATCTCTGTTTAGTAGTTGATATTGTTTTCCACTATGTGTTAAACAGTTGCCCTGCTCTCTATAAGCTCAGTCACAAAATACAACATTGTCTTCCATCATAGTCCCAATTTTAGTTCATGGCCAACAACATGTAGCACATATCCTCAACATGCCACACACAATTAAATAATTTGATAGCTTTTTTCCATTGTAGACTTTTAAAGGTTTATGGATAGGAAAACAGAGCTGATACTAACAACGAGAATATTCACAGACTCAGTATTTCAATCACCAGCTAACAGCCATTGTTTGTGCAGGCATATGGCTGAGGGCAGACAGATGAACTGTATGCATGTGCTTTTTGCACTACTTCTGCATCATTTCCAGATCTTCTTGTCTGCATTAAATTGATTCATTTTGTTAGCTGTCATCATTTTTCTGAATCTATGCTGGCTTATCTACAGTAAAGCTGGACATGCTCTCCATCTTTGTTTGTTAAATTTTTGCCTTTCTTTCTGTCTGTCTTGCAGTGCTGGACCATGTAGATCATCTTGTTTTTTAATGGCTTTTCTTTTCCTTGACTATACCTCCCTACTTCCAAGTACACAGATATTATTGTTCAGTGTACTTGAACATCGTCTGTTCTATTTATCTGTGCTCAGAAATGGTCTTTGCTCAATCTTTGCTCCAGATCACAAAGCAGGATCTCCACAATATCACTCAGATGATTTAGAATGAAGGTAAAAAACTGGGTATCATCAACATAATGATGATGCTATGTAGCAGCTTTACGTAGATGTTAAAAAGAAGAGAAGAGTGTACTGAGGCCTTTGGGCCCATGCAAAACAAAGGCTGAAGGCTGGAACTCTTTCTTCTTTTCAATATCAACCAGAATTAACACTGGAGAAAAGAACAATCACAACATAGCGCCATTAAACCCCTGATACCAGTCCAGAAGGATATTATAATCAATGGTGTTGAAAGCTCTGCAGAATGGCCAAGAAGAACAAGGTCAGATGCACTACCCTCATACAGTGGTGGGATTCAGCTGGTTTGGGCCAGTTCAGGTAAACTGGTTGTTAAATTGCTGACTGCCCCTGCCCATTACAGGAGTCCCCACACGCCCTGTTTTGACTCCCAGGTAAATGCAGGGAGGCCTACTAGGCCCAAAATGGGGCATGGGGAAGGGGGTACAGGAGGCCAAGTGCTCCCTGCCATACCCCATGGTCATGTCCATCCCGTGGTCATGTCCACCATACCCCAGCCGGTCATTAGGGCAGAGAACCAGTTGCTAAATTATTTGAATCCCACCACTGCTCTCATACTATTCCTGTCAGAGATCAACTATAATCATGATTAATGCTGTTTCAGCTCCATTATCTAGATTCAAATTCCCAGTGAATGTGGTCCAGATAATACACTTCTTTCAAAGTCCTCTAGAGTTGTCATACAACCATCTTCTTCACCCCTCCCTCCCAAAAGGAAGATTAAATAGGAAGAGCCCTGGTGGCGCAGCAGACTAAAGCACTGTTATTAACAGTTATTAACATCAGCTGCCTGCAATTACTGCAAGTTCAAATCTCACCAGGCTCAAGGTTGACTCAGCCTTCCATCCTTTCTAAGGTAGGTAAAATGAGGACCCAGATTGTGGGGGCAATAAGCTGACTTTGTATAAATATACAAATGTATGAAGCCTATTGCTTAACGCATTGTAAGCCACCCTGAGTCTCTGAAGTAGGGCGGCATATAAATCAAATTTTTAAAAAAAAGTTGGATCCAACAATGATGAATCCAATAATGTTCTTTTGAGGAATGGGCAAATCATTGCTTCTTTACAAGCCCTTTTCTCAAAGAGAAATTTATTACCACTAAGACCCAATCACATATCGCTTCCTTCCTACTAATGTTTCTCAATTTATATATCTATATAAATAGATATATATATATCTATGAAGGACTCAGAACATGTTGATTGAAGCAGGAAAGATGAAATATTATGCTTCATAGCAAGAAGCTCTATAGGAAATGAATATGGCTGCAAAGGAACCCAACCCAACAAATTTTATTATTAATGGTTTGCTAATGCAACCTAGAACAGAATAAAAACCTCTTTATTTTATATAAATTTTCAGTGTTTCTCTAAGTTTTCAGGTTCACTAGTCCTGGAATATCCAGCTTTGAGGATCTTTATGAACAAAGTACTAAATAAATTCTACAAATAATGCTTTCATCAGAATAAGCATTAGAAAATATAGAGTCATAAGTTCCTGTAACCAAAAGATAGCCACCAATGGTATTGCATACCTGTGAAGAAATAACATGGTGATAAATGCATGGCCCTTTCTTAGACACTCATTCAGGCTGGCAATGTTTCAAGCATGTGTGTGAACCTATTGTTCAAATTTTATCCTTGTGATGGCCAATGACCAGAAAAACTGGATATGCTTTACATTCAGAAAGTTTTGTGCTCAGTCCCCTAATATCTCTGGTATAATACAGAAGATTCATCCAAAAAAACTCTGCAAGAAGTTGAAAGATATTCCCACTGTGCTCTACCTTTCAACTTTATAGTAAGAATAAAAATGTATTAATTGCAGGAGAAAGTTATGGAAGGAAAATGTAATGTTTAGGTATGTATGGTAACATTAATGACAAATATAAAGGATCTAATCCTTTTGAAAACAGTGAGAATAAAAACATTTGTCAATTGCAATGCAGTGAAGTACTATTGTACCTTAGGTTGATAACAATATACCTCCCCCTCCCACACACAATCACCTTTCTCTGCCATTCAGAACTGATGGTTTCATTTACAGGCTTCCAGGCATAATTAGTATGCGCTGTTAGTGCATAGGTCCTACAGATATGAAAGTAAAATAAACTCTACTCTGATAGGGGTTTCATGCCATCAGCAATAACTGATGTACCATTAATATTCAGTGTGTCACCACTCCCAGAAGAACAGCTTGTAAACCTGTTATAACTGAACTTTCACATTTACTTATAGTCTGAAAGATAACAACTGCAACAAAAAGGTGTGCAGACATAATAAGATCGTTAGATTTAACCCTAATTTCCGCTTTATCTTTAAAGGTACAGTATTTTGAGTGATCAAATATATATAAAATAATATAGGCAAGTGGATAGACAGTGGTCAGACTTTTCAAAATGTCAATGGACTTGTTATAACACTCTCACATGGACTAGAAAACAGGATTTGTTGAATTGTACATAGTCAATTCTTCTTCTTCTATCGGACTCTGGTAATTATGACAGACTTATTCATGCCTCTTATCTATTCTAGAGTACTTGCTTCCAGCTGCAAATTTGTAGATGTTTCAAGGAAGCTAAAAACAAACAAATTACCAGGATGATACTCCACAAGTGAAAGAACAAAGACAGAGTTAGACCAGCAGCCTTGAGGTGATTAATTTTGTTCATTCGGGGAAGATAAACAGGTGAAATTCAATTTTTTTTACTACTGGTTCTCTGGGCATGGCTTGGTGGGCATGGCAGGGGAAGGATACTGCAAAATCTCCATTCCCACCCCACTCCAGAGGAAGGATACTTCAAAATCCCCATTCCCTCCCACTCCTGGGGGAAGGATATTGCAAAATCTCGATTCTCACCCCACTCTGGTGCCAGCTTGAGGTGGTATTTGCTGGATCTTTGAACTACTCAAAATTTCTGCTACTGGTTCTCCAGAACCTGTCAGAACCTGCTGGATTTTACCCCTGCATCAAAAACACACATGCTTCTGACTAGAATATGGGACTCTACACATTTTGACTTCTTATGCTTAGGCAAAATGATGGGGAAGTTTTTCTCATTGAATAATGAGAAAAGCATGGAAGTAAAAGAAATAAACATGGAGTATAACCAGTGGCAATAACTATGGGGAAAGAAAGGAAAAGCAGAAGAATATGTACATATAAACAAAAAGAAGAAAGATAACAGGAGTCTAAAAATGAGCTGGTTGGAGAAAATTCATTTTCAAGGAAAATAAGAAAAAGTTATGTGATTGCAGAGAATGATCAGAATCAGATGGCAAATCTGATTCTTAGCTATATGTCTTATACAGTGGTGGGTTCTAACCAGCTTTACCACCAGTTCGCATCATGCACATACTTTGCACGCGATCACCATGAGCATGCTCGCTTCGCTTGCACGCGTGCCAATCTTACGCTTCGTGCAACAGCTGAGGCATGGCAATCCACTCTGTCACGCCTTACAGCTGAGCTAAAAACAAAAGAAAGGTACGGGAGCCAGGGATGAGGACCCAACTGACATTCGGGTTAAACCGGTTCGCTCTCCTATCAAGATTTCCACTATCTGCTCTCCTGAACCAGGGAGAACCGATGGCAACCCATCACTGGTCTTATAGTAATCATGGTTTTCCTATCTGTAAGCCTTCCAAATATAACCTTCCTAAATGATTTTCTCCGTTTACATCAACTTCTTTCTCTATGTCAGAAAACGTCAGTTAATTTCTGCATGCCAGAAGCAAGTTCACTCAGAAATTTTAAAATTCTGGACTGCAGCTAATCTATAGTATTCATTTTCTCCTTCATAATAATTTCAAATTAAATTTTCTTACAATAAAAACAAACATTAGAATTTCTATGAGAACTATCAAAAATAAGTATTCTACATTTTTTCTTGCATTTTGTGTACTTGACATATTTTTTTCTTTTGAACATAGATAAGTCAGATTCATTTTAGTATTACTTAATTTCATGTAAATATATTGACTGGGAAGCTGAAAAATGTTTAAATGGCTAATGGCAGTAGTACTACAAACAATAAATAGAAACATAGCACATAATTTATTATCAATAACCTCATCTTCTATCACAAATGATATTATTAATTTTTTATATATTAATCCACAAGGTCAAAATAATCCATGATACAGGTATCGGCCATTTTATTTTATTTTTTCAGTAATATATCTTAGACTACAAGATATCCATTGAACTTCATGGCTATATGAGGATTTTAACATTAATTTTCCCTACTTTAGACCAGCAGTCTAATTACGACAACATACTGTTTCTCATTGCACTGGGGATATTTCCATGTATATATGCTTGTGTTACACACTGTGGTTACTAGCTTAATAACTGTCTTTAATTTAAATCTTGCAGACACTTTACATAATTATTTTACTTTCCAAACCCATTTTGTTCTGAGCAAAAACATATGACACACTGCTCTTATTTCAGTTACATTTTCTCAGCTGAAATCCTTGGGGTAAGATTAGCAGACAGCCATGATTTCTTGTGACTAAGTTAAGTAAACAAGAATGCATTGATCGACCCTTTAACTTTTCACTGATATTTGGTCCCTATCCAAATATCCCCATACATTCTTTTCCATGCATACATGAAATTTCCGATGTATCCCTTGTGACTGCTAGTATTTTTATTCAGAAGAGGATATAAATGTTCTTTTTGCTTTAAAGTGGCAAGTTCTTCTCAAAAGACACATTTCAGTGCTTCAATGAACACCCAAAGTTGTTCTTGGTCTTATATTAACATAGAATGTTCCAGATGTACTGGTAGCACAAAGAAAATGTAATATGTTTCAAAACTGTAACAATTTAACGGTGTTCTTTCAAATAATTTCTGTTTTTTATTATATTTTGTGTCTATGCATTCATTAAGGAGAGGGAAAGAACACCTATTTCTCTTTCCCTGCTCCCAAAGTTTTTTATTTCATTTTTTAACTGCTTCAGATGGAACTCGTTTTTTCTCGACCACTGCGATAGAGACCTGTATAAAGTAATAAACAATAATATTTACTGTATACAGTAATAAGTACCATATTGTGCAAGGAATTGCTTTCGAAAGAAGCTAAAAAGAAAGTCAACTTATATTAATAAATAGAAAAGTAAGCAAGTTATAAATGAACACTACTTTTACATTCTGATGTTTCATGCAAATTACTCACCAGATTTTTATAGCATTATACAATGTATGGGGGCACAATGACTTAGTGGTTAAAGATGCTGAGCTTCTTAGCTGAAAAACTGAAAGCCTGGATTTGAGACCCAAGCACTGCATGATAGACTGAGCTCCTGTTACTTGCCCCAGCTTCTGCCCATCTAGCAATTCGAAAGCATGCAAATGTGAGTAGATAAATAGGTACCACTTCAGTCGTAAGGCAATAGCATTCTACCATATGTTCCTTGGCATATAGTCATGCTGGCCATATGTCCACGATGCTAGCTCCCTCAGCTAAGAAACAGAGATAAGCAACATCCCCTTGAGTGGAACATAACTGGACAGGGGAGATTTTTACCTTTACAACATGTATCATGTGAGGAATACCTTTACAGAAATGGTGTTGTACGGACTTTGTAGTCTTCAAATATTTTTATTAGAGTTGGGTATGCTCTGAATCATTAGTGATGGTATGAAAAAGAAGTCAAATAAGCTGAAGAATAGACATGAATTTTGAACCATTTTTTCTATAAAGCAAGCATTTTTTTTCTATAAAGCATCTATAAAGCAATTCAAGGTATGGATCAACTGTAACATTTTCTACACTGATTATTCTTCTTAAGAGAATAATGAAGATACAAAGATAAGTTTTCTGTTGGAGTCAGAAAAATGCTACAGAGATAGTCTTAATGCTGTGTTTTCCTAAACAGTTTCTTTCCATGTCGGGCAAAAATAATTTATATTGACTCTCAGAGCCCTTTAGAATTCAGGTTTTTTGGGGGGGGGGGTGAGGGCTGAGGATGGGATGGGATGGTTTCTCAGATTAATACAGGCAATGCATATATAATATACATTATGCACATACATAAGACTCCAAGCTGCACAACTTTCTTTGAAAGCAAATTCTTTTCACTTTCTTAAGAATAAATATCATAGAGATATTTTGGCACAGTATTTTTAAATACCAGAATAAATTCTTCAAGAGAGAAGAAATGTTATATTGCTCCTGGTATGTTGTGGCTCTAACTGCAAACACAATTCTTTGTTAACTTAAGCTGTATATTTTTTTTAAATTTCTAGTATGGTCTGGTTTATAAATGCATTTAAGGGTTGCGGTACAACTCAATTAAAATCTAACAAAGGATTTCACATATTTTAACTATTAACTGTGATTTTATTGTGAAGTATGCTTCCTGTACAAGACATTATTGTTATTAGATGATCATTTAATCATTTGTGGAACCATCATACTATCATTTATGGTATCCTTGAACAGCAGTTGTCCTAGACCACATTCTTTCTCAGGCAAGAGGATAATTAATTACCTTTGTGATCCTTGCCCTGCATTATCTTGCCTTATTGGTGGCAGCATCACAATTTACCATGTAGCTGGACAACTATCCAACTGTTCTAAGGAGACTGTTGTGAAAGGATATAGAGCCTTTGTTGCAAGCATTATTTTAGGAAACTCTTAGAGCAGCATATAAAAGATAGCCTGCCAGAATATGAAACAGCTCAGAAAGCTGATTAGAAGATGGGCATCTATATAAATTGTACACATAAGTTTAAATGATAAAATATTTAAACTTGTCCTAATTACTACCCATTGAATCTAGCTGAAACTGGTAATATTCCAGTAATGACTCTGAAAAATTGGCAAAAGTATATAGGAAATGTTTGGGGTTCACCCTATATTAATAGAGGAAAGGAAGCATTGTGGCTGTCTGAGCATTGGATTAAAGAAACCATAGAGCTGGCATTGATATTATCTATATTGCTAATTTTGCTCACCATAGCTCAGCCATATATCTACTGTTTAAATTTTCAATAGAACTAACAAATAATTCAGACAGTTCCATTGTCAGAAAAACTGACACCTGCTGATTCCTCTTGCCATATTATCACAAGGACTATATTTCTTGCAATTATTCATATCTTATAACAGTTTGTATCATAAATTTGGTTAAAAATAAATGGAGAATGGCTCTGGAATATAATAGATAAAGAACTATACTGAAGTTAACTGAAAAGTCTTAGCAGGAAAGCTGTGGAAAACTTTGTCACATTGAATTGAGTGAAATGAGTCAACACAGAGCCATTTTTTTCAGTTTAATTCATTTTATTTGATCTGAGCCCTAAAATGTTCCACTGTGCATGCACATGAAAACCAATTTTCTAAATCAAATCAGAAAATAGAATTTATCCTGATTAATTCAATTCAATTTTACTTTTTCTATTGAACTGTAATAATTAATTAGAATCAAACTGAACTGATTTTCTGAACTGAATCAGTCTAATAAATCAGACTGGATATGATTTGTACCTTTCTGGTTACAGGTAGGCCCATTATAAAGGCTCAAGATCCTATCTTGATTAGTTCTTTATTCTGTTAATGTAAAATAATTTTTTTATAAAGTGAATTACATATATTCATCGTATTTTGGTGTTCTAAAGAATCCTTTAGGAAAGCAAGGAATACACAATAAATCTTCCATCTTCTTGTGAACCTCCAAAGGAAAATGAATATTATGAATCTGTGTTTCCTGCTGAGGAACACTTGATTTGTGAGAATAGTACAATAAATATATACCTACATAGTTGAAGAGTAAATTTAACTATTTGTGAATTATATGTTTTAAAGAAAAAAATCTATTAACAACAACAACTAGTAAAGTTAACTTAGCTTACCTTTCTATGTAGTTCAAATCAGTGATTTTTAAACTTACTTAGTACAAAAGGAAATAGATACATTTAAAAGAAAATACATACTTCACTCTGCTGTTTTGGTTTTATTTTCACAATGCCCACAATAGGAACAATAGAATTTAATTAATCAGGCATTGAAAACTATATAAATGCTTTAGGAGAGTGAAAGTAACACACTTCTACAACAGTGCTGTGCACCTTTCACGTCAATTGCCAGTTCAGTTAAATTAATGAATGTAGCATGCCAGTCACAGTGTTGCTAGAGGAGAATTGTATTATTATAAAATAAAATATTATAAAGGAAGCTATGGCTTTTCTTCTCTGCAGTTTTACTCATTTAGGTCAAGATAAAAGATACGTTATAGGAAACATTTGTAAGTTTAAACACAAACTCTGCAAGAGTCCTGTCCATCCACTAGATGATATCAATTCAGTATTGCACATAAGACAAGAACCCTCCAAAAATATGTTTGCTCTGTTATCACAATGTTTGTAACAAATATACTAGTGTGAGATGTAAACAATGCCATTGTGTTTGCTGATTTGAATGATTTAAAGTTGAATGATTTAAAGGAAATGTTAGGTTCTTTTAACCAACAACTGGAAATTAATAATAATTTGAATTTACACTGAAATTAATCAATTTCAGTAGCTGTGTTTGACACAGAATATAAAGTGAACAATTGCAAGATATATATAATAATGAAAAACTATAGTAAGTACATATGTGTATACCTTTGTAAAAGTTTCCTGAAAGTGAGAAATGGATGAAGAAATGTTAAAACATTCAAATACTGGTGGAAATAGTATGTGGCCAGTTTTGAAGAATGAAAGTTTATTGAAAGAAATGAAAATCACCTTTTTTATATATATGTAAGGAAAAATATACATGTAAACCGAACAGTAAGAATGGAGTATTTAAGAAACATGTGTGATAAAATAATGTTAACAGAAGAGAACATATGTGGCTCATGGTTGAACTGTTGACTTCTGGTGGTCTCTGAGCTAAGTTGTTTTCTTGCAGACATTCCATTACTCAGCTAGACAACATTTTCTGCCCAAGTATTTCTGAAAAAAATAAAATGACTTACCTGAGGTTTTATTTAGATCTCTCAGTGTCAATATTTCACATGAACAAGGATCAAATTTAAACTTCCTTAATGCGCCAAACAGGTATTGTTATATTTACTGGTGGAACAAACATTTGAATTCTCGAACTAAACATTTGCCAAGTTATAAAAGCAGTCAAAGAGTAAGTTGTGGCCTTAGCATTTGTTGAATGGATTCATTAGAATTCCAAAAAGAAGTAGAAGTCAAAATACAAGCCAACAATAAAGCCATAGGCTTCATATGAAAACTGCAATTTAGTCAGAGAAAACTTTGTCAGGGAAGGGATGTAAGATGGAGAAAGGTATGATGAAAAGGCGGCAAAAAATATAAAACTTTTAACTTTCTACTGTCATACCTGACGGTTTGATTTATTTACTTAATATATATCTTTGCATGGTGTCTTCAGATATGCTTCAGATAAAGCATATCTGAAGACATCATAAAGGCTTAGTTTTATACAGTTAGGAGTCACATATTCATGTTTCTATTCATGTATAATTACTTCTTCGATCAATCTGTAGAAGAAACAGTGCCAGTAATATTCTTAAAGAGTGTAGAAACTAAATTATTTTAACAGAAACAAAGATTGACTTTGGCTTAATTTCCCCTAAATGTGACTTGTACTATTGAAGCTGTAGCCATTGGACCCAGGTCTAGTAGTAAGAATGATTTACAAATAGCCATCTATCCCTGGGAATTGCCAATGAAGCATCTTCATGGATATGAAAATTGAGATCAAGTAAGAATATTCAGAAGTTTTAATCTTATGGTAAAGTAGTTTTAATAATACCAGCTAATGCAATGAAGCCAAACCTAAATCAGAAATTTAGTTAAGCAGATGCTGCAAATTTAATGCAAAACCATAAAAACCTATGCAAGTTTTAAACAATCACCTCCGCATTCCAATATGTAAAAAATACTTTCATTTTGTTTATTATAAAAATATAAAGGTTTCCACTACAAATCATTTTACATTAGTAACAGGCCATCTATATTTGCACAACATAATAAACTAACTGAGTAAGTAATGCTTTGAAATAAATGTTAAAGGTAGATTCAGATTTGTGAGTTCCAATTACATCTATACATCTCGAGTTATTGGATTCTAAAGTACAGCAAAGACTATGTTATATGTTAACAGAAATAAATAATACACATAAAACAATATTTTAAGATACAAAATCAATTATTACATATTATTTGTAATGACTGTGGGTTTTTTGGGGGGCGAGATGTAAATAATCAAAGGCAGGTCCTGTACAGGAAGATGGCCACGAAAATTTTATTTCCTCTACTCCACAGTTAAAAATTTTACATTGCTAAGTTTACATATGTACATGGGATAGGGGAAATGGGGGCTCTAGAATGCCCTTCGGGAGTACAAAAATTGTAAGAAAGAGAAGACTAAGAGCTTTTTAAAAACCCTCTTAGAAGGAAAAGAAGCAATTCTTCTGAACAAACTATGATACCCATTCCAAGTAATGAGCATACGCAAAATAATGTTCCCTGGCATTGCTAGATACTGTGATAAAATTAAGAGTAAAACTGAAATCTATTTTGAAATGTTGATGATGATTCTAAGATAATTTTTCCACATGCTTCTACATTGTTGAGAAGAACAATTCTATTATTTGTATTTTACCTGGTTGAATGTTTGCAATAAGGCATTAATATAAATTTTAAAAAAGAATGGAGGTGTCATTAATAGTATGAAAGTATTAATTTAATCCAATTCAATTTCTTTTAGAACTGTTACATCCTATCAAAACATTTTAAGATGTGGTGTACTTTTCAATGCCCCCAGAATATCATGAAAAATGAAATCATACTGGAAGGATAGTAAAATTATAGAACAAGCAAAGGAGTTCCATGTATAACTAATATTTTGCAATGTTACTTTATCCATTTTCAAATATGATTACATACTACCTTAGATGTCACAGTTTCTGCAAGTTTTGGATTACATTAAAATAATCATTGCTAATTACTATGGTATAAAACAGGATGTTCAAAGAAGGCCAAATAGAGCAAAGGGAAATGAATAAGATGGGAATTTGTTTAAATAAAATTTCATATCCATATCCAAATGCTGCCTTGTAACAACATCATTATTTGACGTCTATTGTGACCTGTAATTCAAAGTGAGAAAATAATATTTCCCAACAAATAGTTTCTAGTGTTACTGATCAAAATACATGGTAGGTAATTGTGTTGTGTTGTGTGTGTGTGTGTGTGTGTGTGTGTGTGTGTGTGTGTGTATTCAATTGAGAAAGAAGATGGAAGAAATTCTGATTAACACAAGAAGCTAACAAATGGAAGACAATGTTATTTGGACCCTTTCTATACAAGAACATCCTTGTCTGGAAGCACCTAAGAGTATCTTTATTTTAATCCTAGGGCAACATAAGCAAAGAATTCTACTATCAAGTAACCCATTAAACAGTTAAACATCTGATACACTCCAAAACTATCTGAATACTGTAACGTTTAAGTACATGCAATTAAATAGTTCCCCAAGAATATTCCCCATGTGAAATAAGTTTGCTATATGGATTGTTCTGTGTTAAAAATGTTGTGCATTAAATTTTTCATATTTGTATAGGATGTATTGTATGTTTATGAGCATTCTTGTATGCACATCAGTTCCTTTCTAGTGATATTTTTATTAGGAATAAAATCACATGAGTTTTACTGATTTTTTCCCCCTTAAATATTGTTGACAGCCAAAATTTAAAGAAATTTGGCATTTGGCAGTCATTAATCCCAGTCAAAACCTATATAAATATAAACAAGAGGAACATCTTTAAAGGAAATAAATATGCATTTTATATATATAAAAAGTTTTGTTTTTAAAGAACACACCCAGGACAAGTATCTGTGAAGTATTGCCTTCATTTTCACCCAATTGTCATTCAGATTTACCATCCACAGTCAAAAACAGAATATTGCAAGGATATCATTGCAGATATGGCTAGACAAGTCTGAGGTATTATCCTCGAATATGCTTACAAGAATTAAAGAAATAAAATGCTACGTGCCTATCCTTTCCTCATATTAAAAAAAATACTGTTTAATGCTGTTGACAGTCATTCCAATCACAGTATTACATCCACTGTTTCTTTTGCCTTTTACGATAGTCAGTCTATTAACATTTGAATGGCTTAAGGTTACATGGATTTTTAAAAACACTTTCTTTTTTCTTCCAAATGCATTTTATGTTTGAGCAGTCCATTATTACTGTAGGGAAGAAACCCTCCTTCAAGAATAAGAGATATAAAATAAGTTTTTCATTCCTATTTTAAGGCAATTGAACTCAACTTTATGAGTCTTTTAATGGGCTTGAAATTTCACATTTGTTGCAAATTGCCCCATTTTGTTGCAACAGTGCCTTTTAAGTCTTACAATTTTCCACACATTACCAGGACCTTTTAGTAATTTTTCTCACTTTCTCCAGATGAGTCCTGAATGCCAGCATTTGATAATTTACACAGGAACAGGGCCATTCTTTGTATGCATTTCCAGAGACTTAATACTGCTAATAAGTTTTTTCTGTGGTCCGACAATCGTCACCCCAACTTTCTTCATGTCACTGAAAAATAATAGTAAAAAAAAGTTTTCTAAGTTTTTTTTTTTAAATAGGAGGCAAGTGACTCACTTTAACACATGCGCGCGCGCACACACACACACACACACACACACACGGTGTAAATAGTAATTACCTTTTTCTGATCCTGCTAAATATTGAGCTGAAATTTAGGATGGGAGATGGAAAGAATTCTATCCAGTCTTCTAAAGATTAAACATGTCCAATTCCATTTATATCAACAAAGAAGAAGTGCTGTTTTCCTAGAACTTAGAAATGCATTATGGACATTTCTAAGTTCAAAGAAAACAGCCCTTCTTCTTTGCTGGTATAAATGGTATTGGGCATATTTAGCCTTTAGAAGACTGGATAGGATTGAAATATCTAAATGGATGCCATCAAGAAAAAGATCAAGACACACTTCTACTGTTTCAAAGTGCAGGATATGGGACAATGGATCTAGGTTATAAAAAAATAATTCAGCAATGAAATCAATTATCCAGAAAGGTGATGAGCTCTTCCGCAATATAAAGGTTAAAAGAGAGGCTGGACAGCTAACTATTAGTGATATGTTAAATTGGCTTCCTAAACAAATCAAGAGGTTTGACTTGGTAGGCAAAATAAACCTCTCCAGTCCTAAATAGTATAAATACTATTTGAAAACTAGTAACTGTAACATTTGTAAAGAAATTTCATATCTTGCATGATTTCACTGTAGTTGTAAAAGACTAGAGTATGAGTTAGACAGGAATAGCAGCTGCCCTGGATATCAACGGCTACCTGCATTCTGTTATTATGTGGATTTTATAGCACAAGGTTTGCTTATAATAACTATTAGCATGTGGGTGTTTGACTAGAGTGAGTGAATTACTCGAATGAATTACTCAACTGATACTAGATTACAGGTGTAAACATTCCTTAATCCTTATGATATCTATGTACCCTAAATTAGAAATATGAGTGCTGTAATAAAATACAGGATATTTGCAAGATAGCAAAGTGAACAGAACAATATTGGAAAAAATATGGAAAATATCAAAAGTGTCATATTTAAAATACATTTAGAACCCCAACACATAAATTTCATAATTTAAATTAATGAAAAGTTTCATATCAGAATTTAATGGCACCACAGATATGCAACTCCAATGGTTATTAGCAGGTTGTAGATTTTTAAAACACTAAAACTTGGGAAATTTTTGTTTCAATGTCCAATTAATCAGGAGTCCCACTTGATTTGAAGGGCTTGGGGAAGAATAAATGGAGATGGAGAACCAATATAGATTTTACTGATGTCCTTGATGAAAATGTTTAGCTACAGAGAGAATGTCCTTCAGGTCCTCCCACAGTGTTTCCCTTTATTTTGGGATTTAAGGATGAGCTGGATTTTAGAAGATTATTTTTCACTGAGATCCCTTTCCATCTCCAAAATTAGACTTCAGCACTGAATGTCTATAAAATGTGGCCTTCTCAGATACCTTCCTAACGACAAGGAGAGAACAGTCTTAATTTGGAAAACTGCAAGAGAATTGAAAAATATGTAATAATATATCTTTAATAAAACTCTTACTCTGAGGAAATATTGGCTATTGTATCACATGAACTGTATTCCACTCCTGTGAATATGTCTTTGCATTGCCCTATCCGAATACCATTGAGCCAGTCACCTGTTGAGCGGAAGGGTGAGATTTCAATGCTACTTTGGTCCAGTAGGAGGTTTGATGGCCTGGAATAAAAAGAAAGTAATAGTAAGACAACAGAAATAAGTCAAGACTGGATTGCAGCTAAATTTATTGTTAGTCAACACAGGTGACCTATCTGTACACATGTATACAGCTGTCAAGGCAGAAGATATTTTGTTTTTTATTGTTCTGTATTTTATTGATTCAATGCAAAAAATCAGGAGTTTCAGATTCTTTTGAATAGACAAATTTCAGCTGGTCAAAATAGCAATAGCAATAGCACTTAGACTTATATACCGCTTCAAAGTGCTTTACAGCCCTCTCTATGCAGTTTACAGAGTCAGTATATTGCCCCCAAACAATCTAGGTCCTCATTTTACCGACCTCAGAAGGATGGAAGGCTGAGTCAACCTTGAGCCTGGTAAGAAACTGCTGGCAGATGGTGATCAGCAGAAATAGCCTGCAGTACTGCACTCTAACCACTGTGCCACTGCGGGTCATGCAAAAATATTTCAATAATAGTTTTGTCACATGATACCAAATTACATCTCTGCTATATAAACTATGATTATTATCAATTTGTTGTTATATGCAATTCAAGGTATTGTTTATTTCCCATAAAGACTTGTAAAGCTTAGGGCCTGGTATCTTAGAATGGCCAGTCCTAATACTCACATAAACCAAATATATAGAAAGCACCTGTTGAAAGCCAGGTCCTATTAGGAAACAATATGCAAAGATATTCTATGAAGGGAAAGAATGTATAATTGTTCTTCAGGCCTATACTTGGCTTTCATATTCCTATTTCCTATTCAAAAATTATTTCATTATGTTTACTTTTGTTTACTTTTATTATTTTATGTAACTCTCATCATTTGCATATTTAATACTTTCCACCTTCCTTAACATTTATTAAATTTACAATTTGAGGGAAATCTCTGAAGCCTTCATCTAAAACTCTTGTAGGTTATGAGCAGATCTGTGGTTATATTTGTGCATTTCTAAAGATCTGTGCTTTAATGAGATTCCTTAAACATTTTAAATAATATTTGTGTTTTACAGATAACACTGAGCATAATTTTCTATTTCATGTTGCGTCCTGCCTCAGACTTTTACCCAACTATTGCATTTGACAAAAAGTTTCTAGTTGATTTTGCTCAAAATTGTGGTCAATACTATAAGATTTCTTAAACAACAGCAGCAAACCAGTGAAAGAAATGCAACATGAATGGATTTACAGCAATGATGTTGCTGAAAGAAGACATCTGTCAGTCTCTCTTTTCATTTTTGTTTTCTTTGCCTTATATGATGCATTCAACAATCTTATGTCAAAATTGTTGACTCTAATATGAATTTGTGCCACTACAGCCAAGATATGTAATACTAACACTACTGGGAGAAATGGTCCACAAGCATGACCAGTGTAGTGTTTTAAGGTTACAAGCTGGCCTTAGCAGCACAAGTGGAAAAGGATGAGTGCCGATTGGTTGAGATGTCTGACAGCTCACATATAAAAGGAGCTGTCAGATAGAATGTTCAATTAGTTCAGTTATAGCCATTATAGGAGTTTCTTGTTAATGAATAATGTCTAGTCTGTTATGTTTAAACTGCCTCGTCTCAGTTTGTCCAATTCTGTCACTAAAACAGAATAACTGCTAACAACATGAGGTAAAAGACAAGATTATGCTTTCTACATCCCACATGCAGCATTCATAAAATGAATCTTACAGCTCTTTTCTTCAAAATCTATTATGATACCTCTCCAACTTCAGTCTACTTGCCTCATTTCACCTAATAATAGGGCTGACCTTATCTCAAATTCCATAATTTCTCCCACTGAGTGCCCCTTGTCTCTTCACACAGTTACAGAGCTATTAAAAAGTATTGGCTGGCACAGGAAAGATTGTATGTATTACACAATAATCAGCATGTTTCGTGCTTCTCTTTGTGTCTTCTAAGAAGTGGAAACCCACTGGGGAATTTGCAGATTATTCTAAACATTATAATTGTATTATTATTATTATTATTATTATTATTATTATTATTATTATTATTATTATTATTTGGAAAATACTGTTTAATGAATACTATTAATAGCATAATATATGAATTATATTGTATCAACTACTGTGGTAAAACTAGAATGTGTCCATTTATGTAAGCATCTATTAGCCACTTTTAATATGAGCTGATGTTTAGAGTTTTCTTTTGAATGGCTTGTGACTATTAAATAGCTGAGACTAAAGAAAGCTTTGAGTAGATATGCAATTCTTCAGGACCACTTATTCACATATGTCTCTGAATTTCTGCCAGTTTTTCTAAATTTTCATTCAAAAATAAATAACAAAGACATTTATATTAATCATAACAAAAGTGACTATTTGTCTCATTAAAATGACACTTTTAATTTCCAGTTTACCTGACAAATATCTAAGATGTATATAAAACTTGAGAAGTTGTAATTAACCTATCCTGCTCCTTTTTCTAATGTTTTATTTAAAAAAAAGATGCACTAATTTAAGCAGCTTAAAAAAAAGAACAAACCTGGGAAAGAACAAAAAATAAGCAGGATAATAACAATGTGCAAAAACTAATTTTTTTCATGTTTACTGATATAATGAACAAAAATATTAACTAATTTTAATTCAAATAATCACAACATTGTGTAGGATGTCGCAACAAAGCCAAAAGGCTACTTTCTTCCTTGGAGAGGACATCTGGACAGTTTATCAATGAACAGGAATTTGTTTCTTGCTGTGAACAGTCTGTGATGTCTCCTCATGAGCACCAAGGGAATGCAAAGCTTTCAGAGCATCTGCATTTACTAACTTCTAGCCCCCCTCCTCCCTTTGACCCAGCCCCTAGACAACAGGTCTAAACATGAAATTTATGGACTGGGTTATATGCACCATAAGCTCACACTTTTACTAGACAAATTAGATAGACTGCAATGCGTACAGCTGTAAATGATGTCCTGCAGGGTTCCACCTGATCTTTCACAGCTTTTCATAAATCAGGTCCTACTAGCGTCAGACTGCAGCCATTAAAAAGAAATCATGGAAATTACATGTTTGCTTACTAGAAGTGCATGAATTTTACCCAACATATTTCTCAAGCTCTAGCTTTGCCTTTCCTCTCTCCCACTTACTAGATCTTAAATTATTCTCCCTAAGGTGATGCACACATATCAAGGTATTTTTTGTATAATTGCTATTGAACAGAACTCTAAACATAGCAGTCTGCATATGGTGTCCATAAATAAAAGGACAGCAGTCTACTCAACACTGACATTCCAGGGTATATGTTCAACCAAATTGCAATTCTCTTGCAATTGGCTTTTATGCACCAACCTGTTATGTTAACAGCTGGAATTAACCCTGTTCTTCTGCAGGAGAGCCCTGGTTTGCTGTCATTAAGATCGATGTTGCCACATTGCAAAGAATTTTGTGTCTTACAATATCATGTCTCGAAATAAACATATACATAGTAATGCTTTGCCTCCCACTGATATGAATCACTGTTCTGAGAGCATCAGCTGCTCAGTGAGAAAGAGATATCTCTATTTCTAACTGCTACAATCAAACCTTGCTTGTATTGCAGAAGCACCATTATGCTACTAATAAAACTTAATTTGATTTGATTTATTTGATTTGTTATGGCTGCCTATTCCAGAAGAATTGAGCACTTTACCAAATCCAGAAAAGCAGTAAAAACAATTTGAAAGGTTGAAAACCACATAAGTAGTCAGCTCAACTAGAGCAATAAAGAGTATAAAAATAAAATAGGGGCCCAACCAAGCATAAGAATCTCATAAATCACATGTCAAAGTCTGTGAACAAAGTCAAGTCTTAAGACTTTTGAAGAACTCTAGGAAAGTCGCTGCTCTTCATATCTGTGGAAGAATTCTATTGCAGAGACCAGGATCCATCAGAGAGGCTAGATAAGGAACTAGAAGGGCTTCTGGATTTATTTTTATTATCTTATTGACAGTTTACTACACTCTCATTCTAGAAAGCAATTATAGCCATGGCGGTCCATGAAAATAATCCAAACTAGTATGTCTCATCATTGTCTCTAATTAGGTTGAACCAACAGAACACAAAAAATGTGCAAATTTTTGACTAGCGTAGACCTCCTTTCAAAATCAAGCAGGTATCATTCAAAATAGGAACAGGTAAGAACAGCCATCTTTTCTGTTACTCTGCAATTATAAAGCTATACTTTAACTATACTCAAACCATGTGTCAGGCACACAAAACCAAGAGCTGGGATAGAGTTCAAAAGTACTATGAATTTATTTCATGCTACATATACACAAAAATTTGATCTACTAATAGTTAAGGAAAGTTGGCATTATATAAGAGTAAATGGAATTCACTAGGGTCTAGATTAGGCCTCTTCTGGGAGCATAAAGACTCCAAATTGATGATACATTTGACCCTGTCCTCAGGCTTAGGCTGGTCATTTCCTACACCAGGCTGGTATTAAAATAAACTCCAGGACTAGAATTCTAGAAAAAAAAAAATACAAGGTTACTTTATTGTCTACAGGCTTAAGGAAACAGTTTTTTCTTCCAATATTAATTTTGTTGCCAAATACACTTACTGTTGTATCATATATTATCAGGAGTCATGAAAATTAAAGACACACTAAAAAAGCATTGCAAAATTGTATAAGAAGTACTATTTCCGGTTTTACAACTATTTATACTTGCTTTCATATTGTCACTGAATAAACAATGTGATCTTTATTATTAAATATGATTGGTGTAGCAGGGATGTGGCTGGGTTAAAAAACATGGCAGCTATGACTTTGTGATCAAAGAATATGTGATTAATATAAAAAGAGACAAGAGTTCCATTATGTTGTGATTGACTTTTTTACTCCTGTTGATTGTAATCTCCTTGTAACCTAGTTCTGTTACTGCTATCCTGCATTCTCAATGATAATTGGATAGAAACTTTTTTGAGCTAAGCTTCCATGTCAATTTGAAAATCAAATAGCAAAGCCTTTTAATTAAAGAACTTATTATATTTGATTTCTCAAATTCTATTCCAAATACGGGACATGATCAAGTCTGTAATTGTTTACAATTGCTGGTAGATACTTTTGTTTGTACTTTGGTTACATTATGATCACTGTACTGAAAACCTATGATCAGAGATTGTGAAATTCTAATTACTATTTAACAAAAGAGTGGCCATAAAAGTTGAAGGAAGGAAGGAAGGAAGGAAGGAAGGAAGGAAGGAAGGAAGGAAGGAAGGAAGGAAGGAAGGAAGGAAGGAAGCCAGTTGGAGGATGGATGATCATTTTATATAATATTGAGTAATTACTCAATAATTGTAGAATTGGGTTGATATTTTAGTATAGGCAGAGGAACCTAGGTCAAATATTCGTCTCCTATAACATCTTAGCCCAAATCATTCCTAGCATTTTTTTGCCACAACTAAGTAAGGGATCCATTTTTTTTTCCAGATGACCAAGTGTTGATCCATTAATTGCAACGGTAACTGACCAACCAGTTCATTGCCCAAATCTGATATCATGGGCTGAGAGTGAGTGACTGATCCAAAGTCACCCAGCTGACTTTCATGCCTAAGAAGAGTAGAACTCTTGGTTTCTAATCTGGTCTCCTGGTTTCTAGTTTATAACCCTAAATTATATCCATTTTAAAACCTGATCATTATGTTGCCACTACACTATCTTTGATACTGTTCTTGTCAGTATCTTAAAGTAGACCAGATTTGAACACTAAAATTATGAATACTAAAATTATTTTCTTTATAGCATTACAGATAACAGAATCTTGCAACTCTGAATATCGTCCTCATTCCCTGCCTTTATTCTAAAGACAATTAAGGATATTAAAGTCTGAGATATTTTCTAAAATTCCATTCTTGCTTTGAATTCATATTTGTTTCATCTGACCATTGTCTTTTCCTAATATTCTTCAAGGGTACACTTAGAGCACATTATAATTCTGTTTAGTTTTTGGAGACAAATCCTTCTAATTAACAGATGGCATAGGGCAGTGATGATAACCTTTTTGCCATTGCATGCCAAAAGCAGGAGAGCGTGGGGGGTCATGGGTGTGTGTGCCCAGATCTATAATTCAATGCGCCCCACCCTCCCATGCATGCGCACGTGACTCCCACACTTCCCCTTGCTTTTGGCATGCGATGGCACGGTGGCCCGGTAGACCTGTTTTCCCCCCTCCCCAGGCTCCAGAGGCTTTCTAGGAGCCTGGGGAGAGCAAAATCAGCCTTCCCCATCCCCCCGGTGGCCTTCTGGAGGCCGGAAACAGCCAGTTTCCTGACTTCCGGTGGGACCAGAAAGCCTGAAAATCAGTTGGCCAGTGCGTGAATGTGCACTGGAGCTGAGCTAGGGCAACACTCGCGTGCCCACCAATATGGCTCCGCGTGCCACTGTGGCACCCGTGCCATAGGTTCGCCATCACGGGCATCGGGCATACAAAAAAGATCCTTAATTATTACATTTATTTGGAAGTATTATTTCAGAGTTGGGTATATCTACATCTACATCTACATCACTCTATCTCTCTTATCTCTCTCTCTCTCTCTCTATCTATCTACTCAGTCATAAATATAAATCCTAGCGAACACAAGCAAATGCAGCTTTAAGCCCAATAATTTAAAAAATGATTACAGCATAGGTCTCCTCATGAGAAAACATTTAGTGAAATGTAATGACCTTGTAATGAGAATGTGGCTTTTGTGAATCACTTAACGGTTGGCTTTATAAATACATAGTTTGGAATAGCTATCACTGAAAATGACATATTTATACATCAGACTTTAACCTTGTTGTCATTTCTACTGACTCTGTTGTGGTTCTGACTCTTAACCCTAGACCTCAACTTTGGATAATGGACACTATTAGATATTTCAACCTTCAAGTGAACTCTGTGTGTAAATATTGGCCTAGCTTCAGAATCTGCTTTATGTTGTCTTCAATATATTGTGACCTGTGTTTATGACATTATTAGGTGCTTTAACAACCCCCCGTGCTGAGACAGGACATAACAAATAGCCCTATCTTCCATTATTTTATGTAATCGCCTTTTAAAACCATACCACACAACTTTGACAAGACTGGAAGCTTTTGTTGATACAAGGTTCCTTTAGAAACCATGCTGTGAATTGGCTTGTTAAATACAATTAAAATTAACCATACTTTGTTGGTTTTTGACAACCTGCAGCTTATTTGAGCAGCCATTAACTTGGAGTAAATTTCTTTTCCCTTTATGGAGAAAAGATGCTTCAGGATTTTATTTCCTCTGATTTTTGTTTGTTTTGTAAGCAAATTTGATTTATCTGTTTAAATCCATAGGGATAACTAACTAATTGCTCTTTAGGTTTTCCACATTTTGCTTGTTTTTAATTTTTCTTCTAATTTCAACTTTTTAAGAAAATGGGTTTTTGGGGAGGAGGTAAGGAATTTATGCTTTGAACTGAAATACTTAACAGTAACTTTCAAAGCTGGAAGATAAAATAATAAAAGAAGTGCATAGAAAGAAGATTTTTCTATGAATGGATTTTATGATCTCTTTCAATATTGCATTCTTGGATGAGAAATGAAAGGTTGGATCTAGGTTAATGATGATTCATATATCCTACTGGGCAAACCATATAGCTCCAAATGGCTTGGGCTATTACTAATATTGCTAATTTTGAGCTGCAAAATGTTAATCATCTAGAATAATCTTGCAATTAGTTTTCACTGTTGCATCTTTCTTTTCAGAACATACAACTTATGCTTCTCCCGCTAATTTTATGCAGCTATTCTTATCCCTACATTTCTTTTGTTTGGCTTAAAATATAATTGCAACTTTGTGTACTATATACAGAAGAGTCATGTCTTGTGGTTTGAATGTTTCTGGTCTGAATAGTTAATCAACAGTAAAGTGCTCTTTCATCATACTAATCTTAACATACACTCCATAGTATTTGCTGAAAGAGCACACTTCAGAGACATTTCCACCTCTCCCTCATAAAAAGGAGACTGAATCACCTGCCAAAAATGCTTCATAGGCTGCATCTTGCTACAGCTAATGAACACAGTAGCTTACTAACTATGTCACATAAGATCGTGTCTAAAGCTCTGCTTATCCTGGACCCATATTACCTCCAGTGGTGGAATTCAATTTTTTTTACTACTGGTTCTTGGGTGTGGCTTGTGGGTGTGGTGTGGTGTGGCATGGCTTGATGGGTGTAGCTTGGTGGGTATGCAGGGGAAGGATACTGTAAAATCTCCATTACCACCCCATTCTAGGAGAAGGTTACTGCAAAATCCCCATTCCCTCCCAATCAGCTGGGACTCGGGAGGCAGAGAATAGATGGTGGTAGGGCCAGTCAGAGGTGGTATTTACCAGTTTTCCGAACTACTCAAAATTTCCACTACCGGTTCTCCAGAACTGGTCAGAACCTGCTGAGTAATTAGAAAAGTAATTCTCTGATTACTTCAGAGAATAACTTATATAACATTTCTTTCCTTGCTCACTGTGGTAATCATAGGGTTAGAACAGACCTTGTAAGTTTTCAGTCCAATGCTTACCCCACAACAGTAACCTTGTACCATTCCTGGCATATGGTGCTTAACTATACAACCTTTGCTTAATGGCCTCCAGTAATGGAACACTTAGGGCTCTAGGAGAAGGCTGTTCTACTGCTTAATAATTCTCAAAATCAGAAAATTTCTCCTGATATCACATTTGGACTTCCCACTGTATAATTTCTATCAACTGATTCATCTTCAAGTATAAGTGATCCGGAGAATAAATCCTGTGATAGCTCTTAAATATTGGAAGACTGATATCATGTCTGGTCTTAAGTCTTATCTGCTTTACTGAGCTTGTTTCAACATTTTTCAGAGGATTTAGGATCTAGGACCCTCACTGTCTTTGTACTCTTTCCAGTTAATCAGCATCTTTCTTGTACTGTGGCAACCAGTTATCCAGGTTTGACCAGCGGAACATACAGCAGCCTGGAACTACATACAGCAGTCAATTCAAATTTCAACAATTTGAAAAGGTTCATTTATAATCATAGTGATTCTATCAAATTGAGCTGTTCTTACAAATGCATTATATATAGGGTTGAGAAGCAGAAATTCTTTGTTAAAAAATCCTTGAAAGGACTTTGCACAATTTTTAAAAATTGAGAAGTTTAATGTTCAGTTAAAATATTCTTAGTTTTATGGGGGGGGGGGGTTTCTGTAAATTGTGATGATACTTTGGTACTTGATGGTTTAATAATGGTTGTTGTTCAATTGGAAGACAAAGAAGACTCTTTGCAACCCCATGGACCATAGCATGCAAGGCCCCCATGTCCTCCTATCTCCCGAACTGCACAAATTCATGTTCATTGTGGCTATGACACTATATAATCATTTCACCCTCTACCATCCCTTTCTCTTTTTGAATTCAATCTTTTCCAACATTAGGGTCTTTTCCAATGATTAATAATGGTAAATCAATATTAATATTAATACATACTATTAATAAAAGAAATTGATCGTATAGTAAACTATTAATATTATAATAATACTAATAAAATAAATGGATCCCATAGTACAAAATCCTCCTAGATTTGGGAATTGAGGATTCCTGGAGAGTAATACTAGGACTACTGTAGTCCCTTAATATATGGAGCTTATTTCTGAGAGATGCTATCAGACCTGTCTGGATTTCTATTCTGTTTTTTCTTTGCAGTTTAGTGAGCAGTATAATTGTACTTTTTCCTTTTTTGCAATGGATAATGAAAGCATATAAATAAATAACCCCCTCCCCCCCCCTTTTTTACTTGCTCATTTCAATTAGTTATTGACAAGTTTGCAGTAAAAAAGTATTGATACTTGTGGAGTTTAGGATTGGAAGTGGATAAGGATATGTAATGTACAAGTTGTATACCCACTTCAAAAGAATGCAAGTTTTTAAAATAAATGTATTGGCTTTTTGTATTTTATTATAGGTGCTCTATAATCAGGTTTAATATTTATATATATAATTATAAAGAAATTAATATATATAATTATAAAGAAATGTACCAGGATCTAAAAAAATATTAAGTTTTAAATAGAAAGCAAAATGAACTTGCTCTGAATAAAAGCCCAAAATTTTATATGTAAAGCTGAAGATATTTACAACTATTAAAAAATCAAATAGATTATGGTTATTACTCTATTCTAATAATAGAATAATAACTTAAAAAGTAACAAAACTTGAAAGATTGTTCTGTGGTTTTTCAGTGCACTCAAAACTAAAAAGACTAGGTATGTTGAGAGGAAAAAAACCCAACATTGATGCTGAAAATAAAACCAATTAGTACAGTTAGAAAGACTTTAAATTATTTAATGCTACATATGTAATTATTGGAAAAAAGTAGTTCAAAAGTATTTTCACAGTAGCAAAGAATTTGTGCAAAATTATTCTGATTCAAACACTTGGTGTGGAATTTCTGCCCTATAAGATCTGTCATCACTTACATCCGTTCTTCAAATACATAAATACATTTTCCTTTTTGAGAAGGATTTGGCCTCAGTAGTGAATTGTGTTTTATTTTAGATATCAATACACATGCTGTTTAAATTCTCAACATACCTAGGCTATTCAGGTCCTGAAATTCAACTAGAATTTATGATATACTTTCAAGTTATATGCTAAGAAATAGAAAAAAGTACTCCATGACATACAGAACAGTCTTGAAATAAAAGATAATTGGGATCAATTCTTCTGATGTTGTGTCCATACTAATTTAACATGATCACTCAGTTGCAAAGTTTTGTTTTGATATTACTTCTAAATCAAGCCTAAAGAATGCCCTGGAATGCATTACTGAACTGGGGCATTCTGTCTCCCTAACTAATATCTCACAGCAGACATTTCTTTTGCCACATATTCAAGTTATAGCTAGTTATAAATGTGTAGATTTTGTCACCTTGCAGCTGCATTGGTGATAATTTTTAAACTGCTGGGATTACGGATCAGCTTGTCCAAGATGCTGACAATCTGTTCAAACTTTGGTCTGTTGTTTCTGTCTTTTTGCCAACAGTCCAGCATCATCTGATACAAGGCAGCTGGGCAGTCCATGGGTGGTGGCAAACGGTATCCTTCCTCCACTGCTTTAATTACCTGCACACAAGGAAGACAATTTGTAGAACCTGAAGGACATTCAGTTCACTTCTCCTTCCTTGGTTCTGAAAATAATATGCATTACATAATCCAATGTGGAGGCTTAGTAATTAAACAGATGTATTTTATTCCTGACTATTGTGAATCATGCCTATTCTTTTTCATCTCCAAAATAAGCCACTTGACAATAAGAGATACAAAACATGACGGAAAAAGCAGAGGATAATTACATATCTTTGAAGAAAGTGACACTCAATCTTGTCCAATGTTTAAATTTGATTAGACCAAATACGACTCAATTTAATACATTTCCTACAGTACTAGTTTAATTACTCCGAAGAGAAAACATCTGGATCACTGCTGTACATTCATCCCCACCTCCTTCAATGGTCTTATAGGAATTGTTATTTGAGATCATATGAACTTAGAAAATTGCTTGATACCAGTCCATAGTTTAGCATTATTTACAATGACTAGCAACAAATCTCTTGGGCTTCAAATGGAGGACAGTTTTCTATCTTTAACTGGATTAGCCAATGACTGAAACAGAACATAGCCAAAAACACAATAATCCTGTTTCTAATATTTAAATATTTCAGAATCTTCATTTATCCAAAAATCTTGACTTGGATACAATCCAATAATACATAAACAGAAACTCCATTTGTAGGAAGAATCCTATATAAACTACTTTTATTAATATAGAAATATGAAAATGTAAACCATTAATGTAATTTACATTTCTGGTTCAGACAAAAAGACAAGACTTGAGTTATTAAATATACATTATTGGCTAATAGTATTACATATATATGTATGTATGTATGCATGTATTCATGTATCTGTATATTTTGCCCATTGATATTTTAGAATTTCAGATTTGTGAAAGCCCATAAATATTATTAGGCTAAGCCTTGAAATATTGTGAACCACATGGTTAATAAAATTTCTAAAATTTTCATAATTAGCATTTCTATGATGCTTTGATTTGAGAATTGCAGTGCTTATTGGCTTCAAATCAACCAAACTTATTCATAAAATGACCCAAAAGCAGCAGAAAGCTTTAAATATATCATGTATTCATCTATTTCCTAACTTTTTATAGGTGGAGCAATTATTAAATTCTAAATAAGATAGCACATATTTATAATTTAATTATTGTACTACATATTCAGTTATGCAACAAAATGATATGTTGACATTAAGCTGTATACATTTATACATACATTTATGACTATATTAAAAATATCAGCAGCTGCTGAAAGGTTTTCAGAGCCAAACACAGTCATAATTAGAAACTAATTTAATTAGGTCTCGTATGTGTTTTCAAACTTTATTTTAAAGTTAGTTATTACTGCTGTTAACAGTCATACAGTTGTTATATGATGGCTAATACTGAACAATTGTAAGGTGCTATTGATATGAGCAAACATTAGAACATTCATCTCTCAGAATACTGGTTATGTTGGGAAATGTTGTACAACTCAGTGCATGAACACAATATAAAACAAATTCACGAAATAGTAAAGGTAATTGGTACATGAGAATTTAAAAAATAAAGCTATGACAGAATTTATAAACTAAGTAACAAGATGACTATATTCGTTTTTAATTATATATAAGGTTAAGACCAGAGCAACTTTATTTGTGATATATGTATAACATTAGAAGAAATTGTACTGTCAAGTAAATCAAAGTAAATAAAGTGCACAAAATGACATTTTTATTTATTGAGAAATACTATATTCCAAAGAAGTATAACTGCAAAGCAAAATATAATTACTTAAACTGTTTACAGGAAACAGTTCTAAGAAAATCAAATAGTCACTTCACATAACATATATAGTACTTCAAAACATGTTCTAAATGTTAAAAACGTATACACAAATATTTACTTTTCCTTTATAAAGTTCAATTTAATCTAATCTATAACAATCATGGAATAATTCAATTAAAAGAAATCAGGAGACATTTAATGAGGAACTCTAATCACTGAAATTTTAATTCAAAACAGTTTGCCATTTTATGACTTACTTGAATCCCTTTTCTTGTTCTATTGTGTAAAAACACTAATTGTTTAAAAATCTTTTTTTTGAAAAAAAAAAGAAGCAAAAAGTCTCCTAACAAAATAAGTCTTTACTAACAAAAGGGTTTTTAAACTTTGATAATTTTTTTGCATAATAATTGTATGTATGTATGTATATATGTATGTATGTATATATAATAATTGTATGTGCATATATAATTTAATGTACTCACATCTTGATTAGACATCTCCCAATAGGGCCTCTCTCCATAGGACATTACTTCCCAAAGAACAATACCATAGCTCCATGCATCACTGGCTGATGTAAATTTGCGATAAGCAATAGCTTCTGGAGAGGTCCAGCGAATTGGAATCTTGCCTCCCTAGAAGGCAAAACCACCATATACACTTATGTATCTGTGTTCTCTTTATCTTTTGAATAGAAATCTAAACATAATAAAAACATTGTTCATTATTTATTTGTTACTTACTTACTTACAAGATTTATATGGCCACTCATCTCATAAAATAACTCTAGAGGGCTCATACAACAATCCATGTAACAGTCTGTACCAATGACAAAGCCAAGAAGCTGGCTTCATTGTGGCAGATTAAAGTTTGATCTAGACACGGAACAAGCTAATAACACATAGAACATAATTACCCTTCTCCCTATTTCCCCATCTTGCACTAGTTTATCAGGATTAGTTCATGTATGTTAGAAGAAGTAAAAAATAATGTTACTTTGAAGGGCGCAATATTCCTACATGACTATTTCCTCTTAATGAAAGGGTCTGTATATTTCATAATATGAAGTTATAGTTATATAGGACAAACATATCCCCTGTTTTCCTGAAAATAAGACCTATCCCAAAAATAAGCCCTAGCATGTTTTTTACCTGTGGGTATAATATAAAAGCCTGCGCAACTGCTGGGCCGCCCATTCCATCTGATTGCTTGCAGGCCCACTTCTTCTGCTTGCTCACAGCCGCAATGGAGCGGAAGACTGAAAGGTGTGTTGGTGTTCGTTAGCAAGGTGAGGCATGTGTCAGAGCATGGATTGCCTGGCTAAAGGGGCCCAGAGGTAAGCCAATGTATAGTGCATGGAACAGCTCCACAACCTGCCATACCTTGTAGTCATGGCACCAGTGTGTTGCTTGGCGTCCTGTGCCATTGTGGTTGCAAGCAAGCAGAAGAAGTGTGTCAGTGGCCACCAGGGGTGAAATGAAAAATTTGTTACTGTGGGCGTGGCTTGATGGGGGGTAATGTGACTGGATGGGTGTGGCCAACTTTTTTTTTTAACTTTTCAAAGCATTTTTTCTAATGCTTTGAAAAGCCTCTGCCTATCAGGCAACTCAGCTGGGATTGTCAGAGAGACTTTTTAAAAAATATCTCTCTGATGATCCCAGCTGGGTTGCCTGACTGGCAGAGAGATATTTTTTAAAAAATACCTCTCTGACGATCCCAGCTGAGCCGCACAATCATCACAAGCTTTTTTTTTTTACTTTTAAAAGCATTTTTTTGTCGGAAGAGATTGTAGAAAAAATGCTTTTAAAAGTAAAAAAAAAAAGCCTCTGATGATCGTGTGGCTCAGCTGGGCTTGTGGGGGGTGCAGGGATTTTTGTTACCGGTTCTCCGAACCACCCACTGCCATTGTTACCGGATCAGGTGATCCAGTCCGAACCAGGAGCATTTCACCCCTGGTGGCCACATAGGATCTTGGTGGATGGGACTGCTGGAACCACCTCTGCAAGGCAAGGCAGGTGTTGGGGCATGGGTGGCCTGGCTGCAAGGGCCCTGAGCTGGTGCAGAGCACATGAGGCATCTCCATCCCCTGTCTCATGGCGGCAGTACCAGCACACCACGTGGCCTCCTGCCCCCTCCCATGAGCTAGCAGAAGAAGTGGGCTCCTGTACATGGAACAAAATAAGATATCCCCCAAAATAAGCCTTAGTGCTTACTTTGGGGCCCAAAAGAAAATAAGACCCAGTTTTATTTTTGAGGAAACACGGGTATGTATTATATATCTGGCTAGAAACTACCTTCTGTAGAACTAAAGAGAATAGAAACAAATAATACAGAATTACTTAGCAATAATAAGACATAAAATGGAATCCTCTAACATGTACTTCCGTGTATATATTTTTTTAATTTAAAAGGACTTAATGCATATTACCACTTGTGGATTGATTGGTTGGTCTGACTGTTGGCTTTATCTCCCCAAGAATTCAAAAGCTGTTTGACGCTACATGGATTACAAACTAAGAGCAGAAGGAGTAGTAAGAATCATGCATTCTGCTTTAAGGATCTTCAAAGAAGAATGCAATTTGAAAAAAAGGAATAAAAGCCTTAGAGTAGTTTAGGGTTTATATAATCTTTACCATAGTGTTTGAACACAACAGGCCAATTAAAGGGCAATGTTCTTGCTATCACTATACTGAACAATTGCAGTCAGAATAAAATGGTTGCGTATGCACAAAGTATCTGTACATAGTAAGATATATCTGCAGTTTCTCCATATTATTTGTGACTGAGATAAGTCTGCTTTGTTGCAATAAGAACTCACTCTTGTTGTATAGGCAGCTTCTGGATCATCTTCCAATATGCGGGAGAGGCCAAAATCAGACACTTTGCATACTAAGTTACTGTTGATGAGTATGTTGCGGGCAGCAAGGTCACGATGGACGTAACCCATATCTGACAGATACTTCATGCCAGATGCAATTCCTCGAAGCATTCCCACCAGCTGAATGACTGTGAATTGAGCATCATGTTTCTGCAAACAATTTAAACAACCTTTTAGCGCTTCAGTTTACATAAGGCTTCTATTCAGAAATAATCTACACAAGTCAGTATAGCTTGGTTTTGAAAATAGTGTGCTGAAATGTACCAGTTAAAGCAAAGGTAAATTTGATATGTATTGCCAAATAAGGCATCTCTCTCTCTCTCTCATTCACTTGTACTCTCTCTCTTACACACACATAGTCAAAACATAATGTTTACTAACCCAAATCAAATGTCTCTGATTGATGAAAACTTTTCATTTTAATTTCATACATTAAAATAATATATGGGAACTTTGATAAAGTAACATTATGTATATTATGGATTCAAAATAAAGCATTGTATCTAAACATGATCTTTGACACAGTATTATTTTTCTATAAGCCTAATACAGCTTCACTTTTTCTGGCAAAACCCGATGACTGTTAGCAAACTTAAGCAGTTCTATTATAGATATAGTAGCTGAATATGCAGAATATGTTAACATTAATATTGATAAGATTTCATTTGTTTTTTGTAGTTTACCTGCTGGGTAAACCATAGTCATCTGGCTACAATATACTGTGTAAATCTATAGTGTAATTGCTCTCAAGTAACTAGGTTAAGAGAGTTCTATGAATGTAACCAATATGCAGATCATCCATTCTTTCCAGATATTTGTATGTGTAATTTATTCTAGAATTGAAAGGGAAATTATGACTCAAGGTATATATATAAAGTTGAGTCATAATTTCGATACACACACACACACACACACATAGATATAGATATGTATCTCTCTCTCTCTCTCTCCCTCCCTCTCTCTCTCTCATCTATCTTCAAGCAATATGATTTTCATCTAAAATGAAATCTAAGTTTAAATGCTTAGTGATTCTGTATTAGACCAAACACTGCATGAAATAAATAAAATGGTCTGTAAAATACACACCAAATAAAATGGTGTGTAAAATGATGGTGTAAATTATCATTTTCCTAAAAGCTGTAGTTGCAAATAGAGCTTCATGTTGGGATAGTTCACAAAAACTATGTGCACATTCTGATATATGCAAAGACTTAATATATGCAAAAACTAAGAATGCTTATAAAAGAATAGACTTGTTTTTTTTTTATTGATAGTGATGCTTGATTTTTATCACTTTTTTCATAAAAAATAATAACATTTCAAAATAATGGAGGTTCCATTTATCTAGATATTTATCTCTTTAAGATAGTGAAAGATAATTTTTAAGATAATAATTTCAGATAATTATAGGATGATATCAACAAGTCACTTACCCTGAGAAAGCTATCTAAAGAACCGTTTTCCATATATTCAGTAACAATCATGACCGGTTTACCTGAAAAGTGTATAAAACAAAGCAATTAATTGTATAATCATGGCTGTATAAAAAAGTCAAAATTGAAAAATTCTGCAAAATATCAAAAACATACTAAATATTCCATAGTATTCCAAAATTGAAGGTTGCTTTTAGCTGCAAGAATTGGATATAGTGGGCCTGTGTATATAAATTCAACATTCCATCTCTATATATTTTGATAAATTGCATATATATTTCTCTACATTTATTATTATGTCACATTTATAGAAATTATATTAACATGAGAATGAAGTCTCTACACAGAGTCCACCTGTGTAGAGTCCCTGAGGTCTCTACATAGAGTCCACCAGTACCTTTTATTATATATTATATAACATATATAAATAAATGATTGCTTCCAATAAATCTATTTATAATTATGGTTTTGCTTTACTTTTGAATAGATTTATTGGAAGCAATCATTTATTTATATATATTATATAGCATAAAATAATTAAAAAATAGTAAAAATGATCAAATTTAAACAGATGAAATATGGTAATATCTATAATAATATTATAGCATAAACCTTCTAGGTTTTTATGTATAGTAATTAAGTAGAAATTTTCATCTAAACCTATATGCAGAATGAACTTAATGACAATTTAAGAATCCAAGCTTCTATTTTTCTGAATTTTATTCCTATATATAACAGGTTTATTAAGAAAATGTTCATAAATTCACATGTACTGTTTATATGTATATTTATTCTATAAAAAGAATGCACAAAATAATACAAATATTAGCTCTAAACCTATGGTCCCCAACCTTTATGGCACCAGGGACCAATTTTGTGGAAGACAATTTTTCCATTGACCACGGGTTTCATTTCCATCGCTCATCTGCTGCTCACCTCCAGCTGTGCGGCCTGGGTGTTGGTGAACCTTAGTGAATTATTACTAAGAGAACTATGTACCATGGAATTGCATACAAAGATACATTTGGATTATCTATTCTGCATTTGATGCAAAATGGACAGAAACAAACTTACAAATTGTTAAAACAACAGAACTGTTTAAAGGGTGTATAATCTGATGCCTTATATCAAGTATTTCTTCCTAAATTTCCTTTTGTTTATTTGATTCTCAAAGCTCCAATTCAAAAAAAGAAATATCAGCATGTCTCTATTCTATGAATTCTAGTGCCTTAGACACTAATATATAGAACATTATTGCTATTGTTGGCAAAAGATTACCATAGCAGAGTGCCATCATGCTCCACTATGACTAATTAGCCAATGGCAAATGTGCTATGTTTAATTATCCCAAGTGCTAAGTAGTTTAGGAATAGCGTTTCACAGCCTCTATTCTAACAGCCTTTTCACTGCCTAATGACAACTGAACACAGTTCTTTCATGTGGCCTTTTGTGAAGAAACACTGCCATGATTATGCTCCAATGAATCTTTACAACCGCCCATAACTCAAATGTTTCTAGTCAAGTCTGACATAAGTTATGGCCTGGGAACCAACTTCCTCCCTCCCAACATACATACATATGTTCCACTTAGCAACTGCTTTAGCCCATTTGGGATAAGGTTTCTCTTATTCACCACTTTCAATTCATTGTCCATAAAAACATCTGAGTGTAGTATGGTATTGACTTAATTTATTAATAATTACGTTTCATCTGAAAACAGTTGCCAGAATTATGGACTGCTTTTGCAGTATGATGCTCTTTCAGTGGAAACATTTTTTATATGACTCTAGGCATCTGTATTGATAAAGTTAAACCGCTAATTTAATTTTAATTCATTTTATTTTTTAATTAATTGAATTAATTAATTTTAATTTTATCACAGAAACACAGGCTTTATACCTTAGCGAGGAAAGAATTTAGCATAATTGCTAAATTTTAAAATAATTTCAACCACATATTGCTGTATTCCATCTCAATTTTCTTTGGACAAAATTAAGAATATTTTTTGGAGAAACAAAGAATATGTAACAACTTTTACATGTCTTAATATGATTAAAAAACTTAAAAATACTCATAAATGATTTAAACAACTAATTAAAATACAACTGTTTTTTTTAGTGAAGTGTAGTACTTTTTGATAAATTCATGTAAAATACAATGCCACAATGCAATAAGAATATACAAAATATAAATTAATAAAATAATGAAAAGCATTTAAAATTATTAAATGCACATTTCCTTCTTTATATTTACCCTATCTGAGCAGATTTTCACATATTTAAGCTGGAAATGAACAAGCAATCAGAAACACATGTTCTACGTTAACCCAACTTATTTTTAGAGAAACATACTATGTTCATTTATCAAAATGTAGCCATTTATATGATAACAACTTGTTTCAACAGTGTTTCTAAATTTTATTATACTAAAACCTGCTGTAAATTATTACTAAACTAAGCAGAACATGTGTGTTGGCTATTAGAAGTGCTGTCTGTAAAGCACCTTGGAGACTAGCATAGGAGACTAGCATAGAAACAAATATGAAACAGGGGAATAATTCAGTGTTGGAAAAACAGACTGAACTCTTCTTTAGCCTGTGCACCTTATCATATCTCTAGTGAGCAGTAAGCCACACAGCTGCTGAACAGTATATGTGCCAATGTTCCAACTAAGGGTTTTTTACAGATGACAACCATGAAAGTTGTTAAGAATTATGCCATAATGTGCAATCAGCATGAATAGCTTATTTGTAAAGGCTATCCATCAAAATTTGGCTTGCCACAAAAAATCCCAATGCCAATTAATCATATATATCATATAGGAAGGTATGGTTGGCACATTTTTTTCAAAAAGAACACCCATGGATAATCTGCAAACGTCCTCTATTTCTTTGAAATAATTCTAGCCAAACTTTAAGGATTACATAATTACTGGAAAAATATAAGTCAAAAGCACCGGAAGATTTTTCATTATAATGTATCAGTACAGAAAGAAAAATATACCCGGCTTTTAAAAAGTTAGTGATAATTCAAAACATTTTTTCACAAAAATAATTTTAAAGCCAAAAATATTATAGAGTATTTTCTTATTTTCACTTTTCCTCTTGGTTATAATAAACTTCTTTAGAATGTACCTAATATTTATTAGGCTGATCTACAGTGATGGCATGCTTGTGACTATAACTGCTAACACAATAGATTCATCACTAATAGGTTATTTCCCCCTCCCCTCAAAAAAAAAAAAGTTTTGTCAATAGGCAAGGAACTATAGTTTAGAAATTTATCTGAGAAGTGCGGAGAGTTAAGAAAGCTAAATTAGGGAGAGACTATAAGAATAACCTCTTAAGGAAGAGAGAAAATATTGCAACAGACTAAGAAATAAGAACTCGGGAAACACACCGGAAAGAGAAAGCAGCAAGGAAAAAAATTGATGGACAAGAACTACCTATATATAATAACAAGTTTCTGGAGGAACAAGATACTCACCATTGCCCACTGATTGGTTGTATTGTAAAGTACATCTGAGGAACTTACAAGTTTTTTTTTTTTTTGAGTGAGTCCTCCATTTGGCCTTTCACTATAGAATGTTGAGTGGGAAGTGAAGAGATTGGTACAGCCAAAACAGGGTGGAAACAAATAAGCTGAAACTAAGTGAAATACATGATGAGGATTTCAGTAGAGTCCTACATCATATATCCCAAAAATTTGTCTTCTTATTCTTTTAATAATATTTTAATGGCAAATTTGGAGAGACTCTGAAAGACATGTCCCAAAGACCTGAGAAAGACATGTCCCAAAGACCTGAGATCATGACCCTTTTTCTACATATAGCTAAAAGTTCTATGCACAAGCAAAGAACCTCTGCAAAATGTGTCACCTCTCCCATCATTGAAGGATTGTGTATACATTATGTATGAATACCAGTATGCAGCAGTGCCCAACATTTATGGCTTGATGGCCCACCTATTGGAAAGAGGGAAACTGGACCCCATGAGTACCGGGCCAATAGTGCGCATGTACCCACAATTCTTGTGCAAGTGGCATGCCAGCATGCATGCGCACATCTCAATGTGTGTGATAGGGAATCAGTGTGCACATGCATAAGTCTCCACTGTCCTGCTGCTGGCACAAGCTGACCTGTGTGCACGCGCATTCCAACCAGTCACTCACGTAGTCCATTTCTAAGTAAGCCACTGCCTGGTAGGGGCTGCAGCTTGGGGTTGGGGACCCCTGCTATAATGCATTTGAAGAAAAAAGTCATTTAGAGAACAGGTACTGAACCAATAAACTGGAGAAGCTCTATATTACTACAAAAGAGAGCTAAATAGTTATGGTGCTAAAGACACTGAACTAAAGTTTATATCAATATGTATATTAGTTGTGGGTGAGAAGAAGAGAGGCCTGAGGCTAAGGGGGATATAAGCACAGGGATATGAGAAATGGAAGAAATAGAATAGGTCTCAATGATTCATAAGGGAACAAATAGTTCCATTAACCAGAGTAAATTTTCTTCTTGTACATTGATGGAGAATTTCCAAAAAAGTGATGAGTTCCAGATTAAAAAAAAATATTGTTTGGGTTTCTAGTAAACACTATGTAGGGATATAATTAATATAATTCTAGCAATTTAATTAAACTTTTAAATATGTTAAATATTCAGTTTGTTTTCTCAAAATATTATTATTTTTGTGGCAATATTACCCATAAGGAATGTAATTTTATCAATACACTTATCACCAACACTTGACAAGTTATCAGTTGGAAATTCATATTTGCTACATTTATGCTTTCAATTATTACCGCTGTTCAAATAAATCCTGAGTATGAAATTAAAGTATTACAAAGTTCAATTATTAGTTTTTTGTTTGCTTCCTGAATATAGTTCTTCAAATATTTGCCAGATGCTGACACCGTGAGGTAATTTGCAGTATGATTTTCCAAGTCTAGGCAGAATGCCTGCAACTGTTTAAGAGCAATCAATGTCAAAGCAGAACCCAATACTTTCTAATACTGAATGACAACTGTAAAACATTATCATCTTTATTACCACAGGAGGGTGTACACTGCACATTATAATTTTAAAATCTACAATGGATTCATAGCAGGGTTCTTCACTTTCTAAAATTGTATTTCAATATAAATTTAAGCTACTACGTTGAAAATGTTGTACTTCTTTGGATACTTCACCATACTTCTTTGGATATTACAATATTTTCATTTTATAATACTAGCAGATATTGTAGAATTCAGAAGCTGCAGTTAAGTATAAGCATTCTATGAACAATGCCAACATATTTATAGCTCAAACTATATACTGCATTGCATTATAGTCTATTTTACCCATAACTAATTGCAAGCATTTTAGCTAAATTACATGATATGGTAAAGGCATAGCATATATTATCCTTCTGTTTTAAAATGTATGCAAAATTTTCAGTGTTGAGACTCTGCCCAGATTAAAATTAAAACCTAACATATATGCCATGGTTTTAGAAAAAGTTTTCACTGACAATAATGGCATTTTTTTAAAAAAAAGTCTGACTTTTTTGCAGATTTCATTGTGGCTTAAGTGTTACAAAAATAAAAAATAAAAGAGGGGCTGCTATTTTGGAACTGGATACAAGACACTCTAATGCAAATATTTAAAAAAAAAACAAGAAGAGGAAAATGTAGCAAGTATTCTATGGCTAACAGAAGCTAATGGTTCTCTCCATCACCCAAAGACCAAAGCTGGCTAGAAAATGGGCAGGCAGAGTTAGGTGAGTGGTGAAAATCCTGTCTATACAAAACTTACAGAATCCAAGAATATATAAGTAAGCTGGCACCCAAATATGAACTGCTGAAACAATGCCTGAGACATGGGAGAAAGATCAAGCAGAGTAGTACCATACAAGACAATTACCATAGTATAGTATAATACCATAACAGACAAGACCCTGCATCGAATATATGATCTAGTGATAGCTGAAAACGGCAGCCATTGGGAATGTGGTTGGAATGTCTGAATTAAAAGATAGCACTGAGGCATTGATCATAGCAACACAAGAACAGACATTAGGCATCAGATCCATAGAATCAGTAGTATACCTGACAGGATCCAAGGTGCAAACTATGCAAAGAGGCCTTAGAGATAGTTCAACAGATAGTAATAGAGGGTAAGGTACAGGAGGAACAGCACTGAGCTAAAAACCAAGAGACTGAGTTCTAGTCCAGCCTTAGGCTTCAAATCCAGCTTAGTGACTTTGGGCCAGTCACTTTCTCTTAGCCCAACCTATCTCACATAGTTGTTGTGAGGCAAAGACAAGAAGAGTAATATGTATGTTTATAAAGCAATAAAAGGTGGGAAAAAATCTAAAAAACAAAACACACCTAAATTGTGTGGGAATATTGGTAACATGCAAATTGGCTGAGCAGTTAATGAAATAACACTGGTTGCAAACAACTTTAAAACTGTGAGCTGGGTAATAACTGCAGTCAAATTGCCCTTTCCATGCATACTACCAGCCATTAAAATAAAAAAAGAGGGGATATTTTCCTTTAAATTCAGATACCCAATGAAAAGAGACCTCAGCAACTTTTCTTTCAAGCAGATCATTCAAAATGTTTTCTGCTAAATATTGTTTATTTCAGCAGTTAACTTACTTTTGGTGACCACGCCTTCTAACCGGATTATATTGGGATGATCAAATTGTCCCATGATGCTTGCTTCGCCAAGGAAATCTCTTCTCTGTTTTTCTGTGTAGCCAACCTTCAGAGTTTTTATTGCAACTGATATTTCCTTTTTGGAAGGAAGTTTTAGGCGGCCACTACATACTTCTCCAAACTCACCTGTCAGTAAATGCAAACAGAAAAAATGTGAATTTCTAGCTAGAGATCATGACAGATTAACTGGTTCAGAAATTATACTTTCAGTCTACATTGTATACACTGTGGCTTTTTACTCTTCTGGAATATTGCACATAGTCCAGATGTCCAATTCTGGAATCCGCCTGAAACACTTCTATTTCTTGAGATATATATTTTATGGACCTAATGTAATGTCAAATCTCTACCTTAGAGGTTAGTTGCAGCATTCCAGCAGAGTAAGAACAGATGTTTCAAACATCTATTTTAAGCAAGACTTAAACATGCAAAGTTTTATAAAATTCTTGTCAGTGAACAGTGATGTTCAACAACATAATGCAACTGTTAAGTAATCTGATAAAACAAACTTTGTGATGTGTGCATATAAAAATGTTTGTGCATGATGGCAAATTTAAAAAAATCATTTTGTTTAAAGATTCATGGAAAGACTTATTTTTTGAACTGAAGATATAAGAGATAATATAATGCATTCAAGAGACCATAAAAGCAATAACAACAAAAACAAAATTTACCGGTATCTGACCTTACATGAAATCACGTCTACCAGTATTATCTACTCAAATCAAGATTAAAATATGAACATTAAGTAAATGTCATTAATTTAGAAGAACTTACTGAGAATTGAAAATTGAAACTCAATATTATACAGGTTTAAGCAAAAAAAAAAAAAGAAAGAAAGAAAGAAAGAAAGAAAGAAAGAAAGAAAGAAAGAAAGAAAGAAAGAAAGAAAGAAAGAAAAGAAAAGAAAGAAGAAGAAAGAAAAAGAAAAAGAAAAAATCAAGTACTTGGAACAAATTATGTGCAAGCTTGGTGTTATATTTTTAAGACTCTCCTAGCTATTTATGTTAAGGTTTTAACACCTTTAACACTTAAACTGTTATCACTCTGTACCTATCACTGTGTTATAGTCAGAGCCTTTTTATTTATAGTCTGCACAAATTTAGCTATTAATGATACAAAATAGCACAGTAAAAATTACAGCCATTTTGAAGCTTGATATTTAACAAGTGAGCTTTCTTTTCCCTTAAGATGTTCTTCTTATACTGATACGTAGTAAATTATATTAATGAGTAAACGTGTAGTTCAAGGCTATTTTTCTTGATCTTTCATAAAGCCCAGTCTTTTTTTTTTCTCCAGAAGCCTTTTATATCCTTAAAGCTTTCTGAAATCTTAGAGGCATTTAAGTTCTATTATTATTTTTGGTTGGGAAGTTGTCTGAATATGGAGATTTATATTGTCCCCATATAAGAGTATTTCAAACCTTTCTTTTTTAATTCCAGTAGCCTAGCACTAAATATATCATATTCTAACCAAACATCTGTTGGCTTTGGATGGGATGTGTGGGTCTCTTCTACTCCTTTCTCATATTTTCCAGAATATATCAAACAAGTCCAAACATAGTTGTTTGGTTATATAACAACTATGGCATAAATTGTTAGATCACTTACATAAATGTTGAACTCTATATAAGGATGTATCCAGATATGGATAGGGTCATGAGAGAAGAATGGGTAAGTAAAATGATTAAATATAATTTATATTTATTAAAAAGTAATAATTAAAATGTTTTAATTGTACTTAAATAATGATCTTCTATCTATCACATTAAGCATGTAATTTGATGGTGTTTACTGAAAATCATAGATTCTGGTTACAAGAATACATAGGTACCATAAACATGTATCTTCCATATTTTTGTTTATGTTTAAGACAAGTCTCAGTGTTTGGTTTTCATAAATACTTGGTAAATAATTCCATCAGTATATTCAATTACAGGCTGCAATAGTAACTATATTAGGTTTACTTGTAATTCATTGTTTACTTCTGTTATTTTTAAAAAAGTCTTGACTTTAAATCTTGCAATCATGTCATTTCTTGTATACAATTTCATCTATACCACACTAAACATAAATAAATGAATACTTCATTATCACAAATATTATTAGGAATTTAATGTTGTTAATAGTCTCAGGCAGCTTCAGTTCAGTACTGTTCTATGAACAATGCTTTCTGGCTTAAAGTACTTCATTATAATATGGCATACATATTAAAGGTTTTATTTTAGATTATGTGATCAATGCGACTTAACAAAATATGGGAATTCAGCATGTGAGCTCACATCTTGCAGTATGGATATAAAAAAGCAAACATGCTGACAAATGATGCCTGAATTCTAGTGATTACATGACATAACCAGACAGCTGTCTTGGCAACAGTGCAGAAATATTTGCCACTGACTTCTTGTTAAATTATTTGCAGCCTGATATTCTCCAGAGATCATTTAACTCATATGAACCAGGTCTAACCTTGCTTATCTGCTGAGCATCAAAAAGGTCAGCCAGATGCTGCCACCTGCTGAGACTTTATGCATTTACACGCTATTAAGCCATAGGCGTTCTGAAGATAGGAAAGGAAGCAAGCAAATGGGAAGTGACTGATGATCTGCAATCAGATGAATATATTATTCAGCATAGTCTCTTAGTCTCAGGTATCTGTCATAGATCCAATGAGCTATTATGATCTATAAAAAATTAAAAAGGGCTGACTTTTCCCATCCTGTGTTTTAGGACGATAAGGATCTATGACCCTGCTGTCCAGGCAAGAACCCTAGATGACTTTCTTTAAAATGTTTAAAATTTGGTTCCTATTACAAGCCCATATAAGAGTGATTTGTCTGGTTTCAATCTGAACTGTATGGGAATAGAAGGTTATAGACGCATACAGATAAATCATGTGCTACATTACATTATTTCAATCTACTCAGAAGATCTGGGATGTTTCTATCAATTTAGGCACTTCCTGCTTCAACCACTTCCATTTTGGTGACAATTTGAACATGGGGTAATAGTAGATGTAATTGTTTTTTCTTCCCAGCTAAGTATGCTCTAAATCAAATCCTTGTTCAGCAAAGTTCTCCTTGACATTCTTTTTCCTGCTCCAGCAAGACAAATGCCTAACATGAGCTGAAATCTTTTGTGCTGAAACCTTCATTAGTGAGAACAGGATAATCTATCAATGCTAGGCTAGATAACTCAGTAAGTAAGGACGTAAAATTCATTCAAGGAAGCCTTCATGAATCTTATTCTCAACTGTGAGAATTTTGCTTTTTTAGAAAACTTAGAGAAGAGCAGAGACAGGCCTGCCTCATGACATCCCTATCAAAATGCTTTCCCTTAAACCATTCTCTGTGCCATGAACTTAAACAGTTTAGTTAGACTGATTTTACACAGACTGATTTGTGTATGAGTTCTTTTTGCATTGCTTTGTTCTTTAGATTTCACCATTTGTTTCTGGTCAGCTTTCCCCCGCCCTCCTTTAGATTATCTAGAGACCTGTTGGTTGAAAAGTGACTTCTCATAAAAATTGTTCACCATTTTTGTGCAAAATTGCAGAGTTGCACAGCTACTCCTGTAATCCTGCCTCTGGGCAGGCAGATTTTTTTTTTAAGCTATATAACTGGGCTGAAGGAAGAAGTCCTTGACAAAGTTGCTAAGAATGCTCCAGCTGGACAAAATAGGATGTGGCAGGAGTGTGACCTAAAAGGTTAATTTAAATATACCATGAATTACCTAGCACAGGGCTCACAACCCATGGGCTCAGTGGTGAAATCCCACCGGTTCGCACCAGTTCGGGTGAACTGATAATGATAAAAGCTACTGGTTTGGGAAACGGGTAGTAAAAAAAAGCTACCAGTTGGTCCAAACCGGTATTTCCAACAATCAGCTGTGCCGCGTGATTTAATTCGCTAGAAAGCAGGGAATCCTACTTTCTAGCAAATCTCAATAGTGTGGCACAGCTGTTCCCCCCTCGCTGTTCTACTTACCTTGTTAAGCATCCTTTTTCTACGCAAAGTGTGTGTTTAGCGCACGCTGCACAGGCACACAGCATACATTTGGTGCACAGTGCACCTGCGCGTACATGCAGTGTGGATTTGGTGTGCACTACACTTGCACGTAGCATGCATTTGGTGCACACTATGCATGTGCACACACAGCACGAATTTGGTGCACACCGTACATGTGCTGGCAGCGAACTGGTGGCAAACCATGGAGGATTTCACCACTGCATGGGCTGAATGCATCACGCCTGGTTAGCGAAGGGAGAAAAGTCACAATACTTCACATGATGCCACAATGACGACACAAGTTTGACACCCCTGACCTAGCATATTCAGGATGCCCCTATTAATTAGATTATATTAAAAATATCTGAGCCATAAAACAATTTAAAAGTACATATGTTTGAATATTAAAAAGCAGAATGCACTAGAGGGGAAGAATGGGATTCCTGTTCCAAATTGCACATTTATAAGCAAAGAATGCAAGTAGAGCTGTCTTCATTTTAATTAGAAATATAGCAAACCACGTATTTGACTATCATTTCCAAAAGTGACATGAAGAGCCCACTGTTAAGTAGTTGTTAAAAAACCAATTTAATTTATCTTAAAGTCTTGAGAACAAAATGAAAGATGTTATGAAATGGCATAGCATTTATCTTTAAATAAATACTGTAACTGTTAGAAAGCATAAGCATCTTTTGATTTGAAAATTTTTGGAGTTTTTCAAACCCAGTCATACCGGTAGCAACAGGATTTGGAATCTGCCCCTGGTCTGGATGATGTTCTAAACACAGAATGAAAGATCAAAATTCTTTAATGCTTAGTTACACAAGAAATTTTAGTGAACAAAATGACTACATCTGAAAAGTTTTCAATAGCAATTGGAATGATATGGCATAGTGATTCTTATTATTAATATTTTTACCTGCCCCAACGACTTTATCAATAGCTATGCTAGAAGCCTCCAGTTCTCTGGCAAATTCATGAACAGCCAGATTGGGATCTTCATATGTATGTGGATCCACATAGGTCCTGAGTCCTGGAAGCTTCACTGTGTAAAAAAGATATATGGATAAATAATCACAAACACAAAAACTTAATGATTCCATAACAGAATATGCACAAAATGCTTGAAAGAAATTCTTCTGGGAAAAAATGTATTTTTTATAGAACACCACTTTTTAGGACAAGCAATAATTTATTTATTTTATTTAATTTATTTCAATAGTAACAATTATAAAAGACTATAATTTGATCATTTTCTTTATATTCCAGAAGACTGGAAAAATAGTCAGACAATATTTTCTCCTTTTACAACTTCAGTCATGCACTGTGGGCTAGATGATAACATAATATCAACAGCATTTCTCACTAAATTTATATTTTCCTTTGTTTAGTAGTGTTAGCTGCCCCATTAAGGAAGAAAGACATTCCCTGAATTAAAAATAAAGATTATCTGTTTAATCCATTAATTTATATGATTTTTTCTCATTTCACACAGGTAATTCTGGGTGGCATTCAAGAATTAAAAACATAAAAATCTGCAATATACAATCCTTGGCTCCCAGGTATATTCTGGAACATGGGTCCCTAACTTCTGGGCAGCGGCCTACGAGTGGGCCATGAGCAACTGAATCATGGAAATGGCAGGTGAGCATGAGTATAAGCAGTGTGCAGTCCCATCTCTTTCCAACAGTCCACAAAGCTGGAATGGTTGGGGTTCTTGAGTCTGTTCTTGAGCCCTGTAATTAGATCAGCCTTATTTAGGTCTTCTTTACTAGCAGCTTGCTCCTATGTCCTATTACAGTTTTTGAGATGTTCTATTTATAGTTTCAAAAAGAATATAGTAATTGTGACGGATTGTGCCTATAAAGGATATATAGTGTGATGGGCTATAGTGAAATAATAGGAAAGATAGTGTGCATTTCAGGAGGGGGCCAGGCAAGAGACAACACAGCCCAAAGCTGGATAGGATACAGATGAACAGAATTAGGATTGCCATTCCCTAAAGAAGGGGTGTCAAACTGGCGGCCCTTGGTCTGGATGCATCGCAAACATCAAGTGAAAAATATGACGAAACATCAAGTGAATTGGAATTCTTTGACACCCGTGCCCTAGAATTTTCAGGATATATCCCTTGAGATGGGATTAGTAAAGGTTTAGTCTGACAAGATTCTGCCTACTCAATGTAAGCAAATAAAGTACTGAACTTTGTCTGGAACTTTGTCTGGGTTGCTTGATGTTATTCTTGTGCTAGGCCTGATAGTAATTGACTTCAAAGGTTGGGTGCTATCTCTGTGGCAATGCTTTGGAACTTTGGAAAACCCATTCATTGAAAATTAGACACCTGCTTTTTATATGTGCTAAAATTTGAAGTGGAATAACAATCATTTAAAAATCTTCTCACCCTCTTCTAAATCATTTTTTACCATTGTGATTTATTTAATATTTAAATATAAAGAATTGCAATTCTTTATATTTTAGAATTTTTCTGGATCCCATATACTGTCTGCTTTAAAAAGAATCATAATAGAAGTAGAGGAACTAAACAGAGAAATGAAAATTCCTTTTCTGGTAATATTGGAATTCAGTGTCAGCCAATGAAGTGGATTGGCAACACATTCAAGCCAGGCAAAATTTCTGCTCAAATATTATTAGGCTCCCAAGACATAGCAAAGCTTCCAAGACTTAACAATTTTGATGATCACTCTATAAAGAAATCTACATACACAGGCAATTCCAAACTGTTCTACAGAGTTTTAGCTAGCTATGTTGAGATAAATTATTAAACATGTGGTGTGTCCTGCATAAAGCTACAATGATGACCCTCACAATATATGGCTAGTGACCCAAATTAAAAGTAATTTTAATTACCAGAGGTATTAGATGAATTTGTAGCAACCTAATGATGGTTTACAGAGAAGAGAACATTATGGAAGCTCTTTAGGGAAACACCTGAGTGTGGCAAGCAGATTGCCGAACTGAATATTTCTTCAATCTGATTCACATCAGAACTCTTTATCTGTGCTTGCCTAATGTACCAAACCAGCTGCTGTAAGACTTTAAGCACATTACAAATGCTTACTTCCTTTGTTCTAATGCTAATTGCCTCCAATACAATTTAAGGAAACCATTCAGAACAGAGAGACAGCGCTTTGCCTAAAATGACATGCACTGTTTTCTGTAAGACTGAAGTCAGTTAAAGGAAACATTACAACACAACTTTCTGAAAAACAGCAATAATTAAAACCCAGGTGGACAACTTGACAGAGGGTTTAAGTCACAAAAGAGTTCCCTGTCATCCATACTGGTTCTGTTACATATCCTTCCTGCTCCTTAAAACAAAGTAAGCTTCCACAATTACAAAACTTGGAGAAAAAGTTTTGTCAGCACTCAGAAGTGTTATGTTCCTATATGACTGTCTTGCAGCAGAAAATAAAACACACACACATATATTGAATTGCAGAACTTTATCACTACTTTTATGAGAGCAACATCAGTTCTATTTTACCAGATGAATTGCCCTATGAGAAATGAAAAAGTTAAAAAGGCTTGGCCTATGAAGGGCAAACAGATGAATTTAAGGAAGAAAATTATATTTTGATATTGTGAAAGAGGAAATCAGACTACCAGGAACTGTTAATGGCTGAGCCTTTTGCCCCCTAGCAATTCAGAATCAGACCGGAGTAAGTCAAGAATTTATGGGTCAATGTGGAAAAAATTTATTCCAGACAGATTTTGTTTTATATTGTTGCAATTAATCCAGAAGAATATTGTTTGCTGTATTTACATGCACTTCACTGTGCCAAGGAACTCCAAATTATCTCCCTTACCATTGAGTTTACAGTCTCCGCATGAAAATTTGGGAAGAACAAATTATGTTTGGAGGTCCCAGCAGGGAAAAAATTTTTTTGTATAAAACTTTGATGATATGCACTCTAATAAAACATGTCACAGTTAAACTGTTTGGAGTGTTAAGTTTTTAACGGGAAAATGTTTAATGTTATGAAGTCATGAAAAGGAAGCAGAAGATTTGAAAAGGTTTTAAATAAAACCAGAACTCCTCAATGCTTGATTCAGAAGCTTGTTTCAAATGTCAGTGTTTGCCCTGGAATTTATTTTAGTAGAATGAAAGACGACCACCTATGAGTATTTTTTGGAGTGCATTTCTATCATCACTTAATAGTCCAAAGCTAGCCATGATGATTCATGTAACATTAATGGGACATATTTTCCAGTTTGGCTTCCAGGCATTATTAAACCATCAGAATTTATCTTTTTAGAAACAAGTTTTCCATCCTGGCAAGAAACAAACTTTGTTAGTAAACCATAAATTGTGCTATGTATGTGTGGGAACACCCACACACCCACACACAGAGACACTTGAGAAATATTGCAAAACAAAATAAAAATACTATTATCAAAATAATTTGTTTTTCAGCAAAAAAAAGGGATTTTTCAGTACAGTATGAATTTTGTTACGAAGACTTTTAAAATGTAGTATCAGTTTTGAAATCTAATTGAATATGAATAATTAAGATGTTGTGAAGTGAGGTACATTTTATTAAGTGGGTAGCTTAAGGCCAGATTGCTATTCATTATTGTGCTTTCTTAAGTATCTTACTTAAGCATAACTTACATGTCTGCATTAAAGAAACATACTGTTACTGTAAAGACTGCAAATATAAACAATTTGAAGTTTTAGTCACTTTAACAGTTGTGTTTAGATTTAGCATTTAATTATTAGAATGACAAATAAATTATAATACATAAAACGAATTTTGCTTGTAGACAATCATATTTTAAGCACTTCTATTTTCTTTTTGTGACTTTAGATTAGGAATAAAAGAGCACCAAGTAAAATGTGTAATATAGGGAAGATATGTTGCATTGATAAATGAAAAGTTCCTTAAGTTAAAAAAATTAGAATTATATAGATAGAATTATATAGTCCCTTTTTCCCAACCATTTGCTCTTAGAAGGAAATACCAACCATATTTCTTTGCAAGCATTAATTCTGATTTAAATGACTTTTATCCTAATTCAAGACAAAAGGAGTGCAAAAGAAATTTCAAATCGTATCTAGAAATATCCTCTTTTTCACCCACATCCCTAGCTTTATTTAGCACATCTGTTTGAATCAGTTACTATGAGCAGTTCAAAAGGAGATTTTTCATACAGTAATAAGTATAGGTTCATCTAAAGACAAATAGTCCTTCCATTAACAGAGTTTCAAAATGTAATAATATTTTCACACTGTTCACAAGATGGAATTACTAAAATGTTTGTTGTTTTACAAGATTAAATTTCATATATATATATATATATATATATATATATATATATATATATATATATATATATATATATATATCAATACTTTATTATAATTTGTTATTGGAAGTATCAATAAATATTGCATAGTGCCAACTGAACAAATCTGCTCAATTTCAATAATGTCAGAAATAGTTTAAGAAGTTAGCAGAGAGTAATGGTGAATGAAGATACCAGTATTATTTTATTGTTCTGTAAGCAATACATTTTTCTTCATTGTAAAACTCATGATATTACAAATATTACTAAACCAAAGGTTAGTTCTGTCTCAACAAAACTATTTTGTTTCCACTAAAAAATAATTCTGAGAGTTGATTAAAAAAAGAATTGGATATATCTCTGTGGAGCTTCTTAGTCCATGTCATAGTTGTCTCAAAGGTGCTTTTTCAAAAGACAACTGGATTGGTTTTTTTTTTCCCCTGAGAAAGAGGATGCTTCTCATCCAAGAAGCTTCTGGCAGAATAGTGGGGGATAATGGAAGGATTAGTTCTGACAGGATGGGAAACATTTGGAAGCACCATATTTCTTTGCAGTCTTTTTCATGCAGTCATCTGGTCTTTTTTTTCCTCAGGGAAAAAATACATTTGAGCTGTGGTGGAATTCAAAATTGTTTACTACTGGTTCTGTGGGTGTGGCTTGGTGGACATGGCAGGGGAAGGATACTATAAAATATCCATTCCCTCCCCACTCCAGGGGAAGGTTACTGTAAAATCTCCATTTCCTCCCAATCAGCTGGGATTCGGGAGGCAGAGAATATATGGGGGCAGGGCCAGTCAGAGGTGGTATTTACTGGTTCTCAACATTTCTGCTACCGGTTCTCCAGAATTGATCAGAACCTGCTGAATACCATCTCTGCCTTTGAGACAAGAATAGAATATGTTAAACTGACTGTATTACAAGGAAGAATAAAAAAATAGATTTGCCTACTTTGATAAGTGGTACCATTTATCATTCATGTCCCAAAGTATATAGTGAACTACTGCTCTGCTAGAGTGAACTGATCCCTATATTTAACCTATAGCAAAGAGAATGGCAAATAGCATTAAAATTAAGAGTTGTTCTTATGTTCATTATTGCAGAGGTAACCATCTCCTATGATTTTATCTAAAGTGTGCTACAACGGGCTTAGATATTGGTAAACAGCATGATTAGATTGATGATTCAACTCTGAAATATGATGCTATTGCAGAATGGGACAAATTTGAATATAAAGAAAATTTGTCCCTTAATTTGTATGGATATACAGATATCTATAGCTACCAAACTTTGCACTACACTATTACTAAGATGTAAATTTAGAGTACATATGAATTTGATTAAGTCAATAATCGGCACAACTTTTGTAACTTACAATGGCCATTACCAAAATATAGCCTCTTCTCATCAGAGCCATGTTTTGATTTATTATGTCCGCAGAATCTAAAAGCAGTAAGATATAAGAATATTAGAAAGGTAACATATTATAGACAGCTATGTATGTAAATTTAGGTGCAACACAAATATACACATGAACAACTTCAGGAGGAAATATTTTCTCTGAATGTCTTAACATTTATAGTCTATGAACCCCACAAAGCTGAGGTAAAATTATGGGAATATAAGAAAGTCATATAAGAAGTAACATATTGATTTTTCATTCATCTAGTTTTCTGCACAATTGTCTATAAATAGTTGTTTTTAACTAGTTTAATAGGGTGCTATAGTTAACAGGCCATGTTATCTATTCCTCTATAACTTTTGGCACAGAACATGGCTGTAAAGACTAAATCATTGTATTTCTAATTGTGTCAATATTTCATTATGTACATTCATAAAACTCTTTTATATATTTCTGTAATTTTAAAAAATATTCTGTAAATGTCTATTTTTAATGTACTAAAGTATAAATTACAAATTTTTTTTTTCAATATATGTGTATATATTTGTAATATCTTAAAATACATTTTTACATGCTTTGGGTATCAATTTTGAACTGAGAACTGCAGAGCAAAATTCAAAGATATATGAAACCCAAAGGATAACACAGCCAAACTTGCACATTAGTCCAGGAAGTATGAATCAGATCAATTTGCCTTGAAACGCATACCAAATTAAATCCTTGAGTATCCTTGACAGTATCTTGGTGACAGTGCTTATCATTCTACTGCAGGCTTTAAGAAATAAAATCCAATGTGTAAAAGGAATGAGGAACTAACCTCCCAATCAAAATGTAAACCACAATTGTGAGTAGAATAATTGCTACAGCAGCTGAAACAGCAATCATTACAACCTGGCTATTCTCACTGGAGATGGAGAAAGCTAAAAGTGAAAAAGAAAAAGAAAAAAAATGAGAAGGATTGAAACAAAATGCAGTAAATGCAACACTGGTGGTAACTGGAGGAACTTTAAAATGTTATTGCTGTTTTTAGCTTACAAAAGAATTGTTACCCATTTTCTCCCTATTTACCTTTAAAAAAACTTTTTTAGAGATTAAAATAAATTATATGATTGCCAAGAAAAAAGAAAGATAAAATAAGCAATATTTGCTATACTGCTGAAAAATGCAAAGTTCATTTGTACAACAGAGTTTCTTGGCTCGGGAACCTTGTTATGCTAAAATTTAAGTTTGACTAACTTTTAGGACAGAGGACCCAGAAAAAGGCATTTTTAAACACCATTTAATTCAACACGCAAGAATTCAAATTCCTCTGTTCCCATCCAGCCCACTTCCCCTTCTCCTTGAAAGTAAGGACAGAGTGACTAGGGAGTGCAACACTAGTAACATAAAAGTATAGTTTTACTTTCAGAATATTATCACAGAAAAGAAATATTTCCTTTCAAGACACCAGTGTTACAAAAGCAAGTATGACTTTTTCATGCCGGCACAATGTAGGCAAGAAGGTGCTATTGTTTTAGTAAACTAAAAAAATTGTCAGATTAAAAAAAAATCTTTCTTCCTTTAACAAAAGAAGAAGGTTTCAAGAACAGAATGGTTTTATAGTAATAGCGAGAAGATATTTTCTTAGAAGAATATTTATAGGACATTTCTCCATAATAAAATATGTAGTTCATCTATAAGACTCAAAGAAGTTTTGTGTTAATTCAGTTCCTATAATAAATAAATCAACCTGTGTGTATGCTGATCATCTCTTGAATTATCATGTTGAGATAATATCTAATATAAAAGGTATTTAATAATGTTAATCTTGACTGGATCATATTCACATTTTCAAGCACAAGGTATTATACCGTATTTTTCAGAGTACAAGATGCACCTGAGTATAAGAAGCACCTATCTTTTTTGGTTTTTCTTTTTCTTAAAGAAGTTTTTTTTTTTAATTTTTAGATAAACACACATACAAACATACAATGTATTTTCTTTGAACAGAGTATTTGGCTACTTCACAAATTTAAACAGTGTTTAGTCATTTCAATTAAATTTACAATTTCTATATTTCCTTTTTGCCATATTTATTCATTTTTTTAAAAAAAACAATATTATCCTTCATCCTCATCTCTAATCTTAATCAAATTGAATTTTTCCCTTCTATTCTTTATTATACCCCTTCCCATTGTCATCTATTTTTATATCCATCCTCACATTGATTATGTAATTATCATAATCAATGTGAGTTAATTGTAATATTACAATTGTTTAATACAAATTCAACATTTTAATATAAATCAAGTAGTTATATAACTATCTTTTTGTATATTAATCAATATGAACATGAATATTCAAATTATTTCCATGCAACCAATTTCTTACAAATCAATTAATTATATTTACCAATAATAATAAACCAAGTAATTTTCCCAACTTATGTTACTCATTTTCACATCTTAAACTCTCCCGATAACTTACATAGTTTTGCCCATATAATCCTCCATATCACAACTTAATCATTTCTACTTTCATCACAATATATAATTAAAAATATTTCAATCATTACAATTTCCCTAATTAAATTTAAAAATGTTCTAGCTGTTATCCAATCTATAATTAATCCTTTTTACCTTCACCACCATATACCATTAAAGGTACTTCAATTGTTACAGTTTATATTTATTCATATTTCTAAAAAAAATAAAAAACCTTTTCATTCTCTAGATTTCAAAAAGACAAATATTCCAATTATTATTCATTTCATTTTTACAATCATGATTTCCCATTTATTTCTACTATTCATATTTCAATTCTAAATATATATAACATTTTCCTCTTTCATTTCTTTTTCTCCCTTCCCATTTTTATTTTTGCCTTTTTCTTTCTCCTTTTTTTCTTTTGTGTTTTAAAATCTTGAACTCTCCTCTTTTGCCCTAAATTTCCCATTGTTTGCACCTATCGTTTTTGGTGAGGAAAAAGAAGAAAAAGAAATCTGTCTCTGCCTAATTTTGCCTTGTTGCAGCAAATAGCCTGCTTTACTTTCAGTTTCGTTTTCATCATAGCTTGATTAGCACAAGGGGGGAAAAAATCTGCTCTAGCACTCTTTGCAGCAAGCAGCAGAGCCCTGCGCAAAAGAGCTGAGAGCAAATCAGCTAAGAGTTGGGAGGCCAATCTAATCAACTTGTGCTAATTAGCCTATGCTGAAGCTGAAAGGAGCTGTTTTTTTCTTGCTGTTTGCCTGCAAGGGGGTAACTGCTGCGAAACACAGGCCAAAAGGTGGGGGCCAGTAGGCAGGTAGGGCTACATTTGGTGTATAAGACACACCCAGATTTTCACCCCCTTTTTGGGGGTAAAAAGGTGTGTCTTATACTCCGAAAAATATGGTATTTTTTTAAAAAAAATTAAGTTATCCAAATTCAATTTATTATGGAAAAGTAATTTATTGAAATGTGTTCTCAACTAATATTAGAATAAAGAAAAATCTTCTATATGTAACACAAAGTTGTCATCTTTATTCTATTACTTTCACAGTCATTCACACATTTTTATATCATATGACAAAATGTATGAAGATATTTTTTTTCTTGTTCTCCCATCAACTAAATTAAAAAAGATCTTTAAAAATATATCTGCATATTTTGCCATTTATTCCACAGTCTAAAGTCACTGAAAAAAATAATTTGTTGAGTAAAAGAGCAACTCTAGCTACTTTATAAAAAGTGAAGAATTTTTTAAAAATATACAAATCTTCAAAGTATAAATATTTCAAATATTAATGGCTTGAAATAGCAATTAGTTGAAACTCAAACATGAGTCAGTAGTGTGATATGGTTACCGTATTTTTCAGAATATAAGACGCACCTTTCCCCCCCAAAAAGAGGAAGAAAATCTGGGTGTGTCTTAAATTTGACATTGATTTTAAATTGGGTTGTTTTAATTCTCGGCCGAATAATATTTAATTCTCGGCCGAATAATATTTAATAATTTTTAATTGTTTTTAACTTTTGTATACCATGTTTTATTCTGGCTGTTCACCGCCCTGAGTCCGCAAGGAGAAGGGCGGTTTATAAATTGAAATAATAAATAAATAAATAAATAAATAAATACTCCGAATGTAGCTCTGCCCAGCCTCACAAATGGAGATTTCAGAGGCTGAAAGAAGCCTCTTAGAAGCTTCAGAAAAAAAGCCTCAGAAAGGCTTTTATCTAAAATAATATGGAAAACAACAAAAGAAGAATCCGTAAGGGTCTAACCAAACTATGTTAACAAATCTGGAGAATGACACAATAACCAAGAGATCGGAAGAGGTTAATCTAAATACCAATACCAAAGAAAGGATATTGAACAGAGTACAGATAGTCATTCAGAATAAAAGTATCAGGTAAGACCAATGTCCATTCTCCGAAGGAAAGAAAAGCCAGTCAGGCTGGGGACATACCAAAGCTTCATGTCACCAGGGAGGGAAATCTGGCCTGAGGGTCTCAATGACGAAGGACTTCCTGCAAGACTCGGCGGCCAAAGGCTGCGTCTGCTGATGCGAAGGAGTCCACACGGTAGTGTCGAATGAACGGGGAAATGGAAGTCCATGTAGCTGCCCGACAGACCTCTTCGAGGGGTGCCTGAGTAGCCCAAGCAGCGGAGGTTGTGGCACTTCTTGTCGAGTGTGCAGTGATATGGCGAGGTACTGGAAGATGTTGAACTTGGTAAGCTGTGGCAATGGTGGCCTGGATCCAGCGGCCAAGAGTGGTACTCTTGACTTGGGCACCTATGGAAGCCGGCTGAAATGAGACGAAGAGAGCCTCCGTCTTGTGAAGAGCGGCCGTTCTGGAAATATAGATCTTTAGGGCCCGACGGACATCGAGACAATGCCAGGAACGTTCCAGTCGATGGACGGGATGGGGACAAAAGTCCAGGAGGACGAGTTCCTGAGCTCAGTGTTATATCGAGTTAATTTTTGGGAGAAAGGCCGGGTCAAGCCGGAGGACTACTCTGTCCTTATGAAAGATGCAGAGGTCGCTGCGGACCGAAAGGGCCCCTAGCTCTAATATCCGGTGAGCCGAAGTGACTGCAACGAGGAAAGCAACCTTGAGGGATAAGAAGCGGAGAGGTTCAAATGGAGACAGAGTCAAGGCGGTGAGAACCTTATTCAGATTCCAGGTGGGGTAACGATGGATGGAAGGAGGACGGAGGTTGACAGCTCCATGTAAAAAGGTGCGAATGAAGGGATGACGGGAGAGAGAAACCAGAGAGTTGTACAAAAGGATAGAAGTGATGGCCGCCACTTGGTGGCGTAGGGTATTTGGAGATAAACCTGACTCAAATCCATCCTGAAGGAAAACGAGAACCTGGATGATCGAGGCCGACAAGGGGTCAATGGAAGAGCGTTTACACCAGGTTGAAAAGGCTTGCCAGATTGCTTGATAAATGCGTGAAGTGGAGGCCCGGCGAGCAGCTTGCATTGTGGAAATGACTCTAGAAGGAACGTTGGCCCCCGTCAAGAGGCGCCGCTCAGCCTCCAAACGGTTAGCTGAAGCCAAGATGGGTCTGGATGGTGAAGAGCTCCTTGAACAAGATCTAACCTGGAGTCTGGTATTCACCAGTGGGCCTGGATGGACAGAGAAATCAGGTCCGCATACCACGGACGCCGAGGCCAGTGAGGAGCCATGAGGAGAAGTTCCGCCTTCTCTTCCAGCATCTTCTGTAGAACCCGAAGAATGAGGGGCAGGGGAGAGAAGGCGTAGAGGAGTCCCGCTGGCCATGGACTGCGTAGGTCGTCTGTGGCCTTGGCCCGAGGGTCCGGGAATTGGGCAAAGTATCTGGGAAGTTTGTGATTTTGAGAGGAGGTGAAGAGATCGAGAGCCGGAGTTCCAAATCTCACCACGATATCTTGGAAGGGAGGGGGAGGAAGGCTCCACTCCCCATGATCTAACTGGGACCGGCTGAGAGCGTCCACCTGAGTGTTCGCAGCTCCCGATATGTTGTCCGCCTTTATGGATTTGAGATGAGCCTCGGCCGAATGGTAAAGAAGGATTGTTTCTGTCAACAGAGACCTGGAGTGCGTGCCCCCCATCTTGTTTATGTGGACTTTTGTGGCCATGTTGTCGGTTAGAATTAGTATGTCCTTGCCTTCCACTAAAGAGTGGAAGTGGAGAAGGGCCAAGCGAACCGCTCGTAGCTCCAGGTAATTGATATTGCGGCGGCGGTCCTGAGGATACCACAGTCCCTGGGCCATGTGATTCTGAAGGTGGGCCCCCCAACCTGTCAAGCTGGTGTCCGTGGTGAGGACCAGTCAGGCTGGGGACATACCAAAGCTTCATGTCACCAGGGAGGGAAATCTGGCCTGAGGGCCTCAATGACGAAGGACTTCCTGCAAGACTCGGCGGCCAAAGGCTGCGTCTGCTGATGCAAAGGAGTCCACACGGTAGTGTCGAATGAACGGGGAAATGGAAGTCCATGTAGCTGCCCGACAGACCTCTTCGAGGGGTGCCTGAGTAGCCCAAGCAGCGGAGGTTGTGGCACTTCTTGCCGAGTGTGCAGTGATATGGCGAGGTACTGGAAGATGTTGAACTTGGTAAGCTGTGGCAATGGTGGCCTGGATCCAGCGGCCAAGAGTGGTACTCTTGACTTGGGCACCTATGGAAGCCGGCTGAAATGAGACGAAGAGAGCCTCCGTCTTGTGAAGAGCGGCCGTTCTGGAAATATAGATCTTTAGGGCCCGACGGACATCGAGACAATGCCAGGAACGTTCCAGTCGATGGACGGGATGGGGACAAAAGTCCAGGAGGACGAGTTCCTGAGCTCGGTGTTATATCGAGTTAATTTTTGGGAGAAAGGCCGGGTCAAGCCGGAGGACTACTCTGTCCTTATGAAAGATGCAGAGGTCGCTGCGGACCGAAAGGGCCCCTAGCTCTAATATCCGGTGAGCCGAAGTGACTGCAACGAGGAAAGCAACCTTGAGGGATAAGAAGCGGAGAGGTTCAAATGGAGACAGAGTCAAGGCGGTGAGAACCTTATTCAGATTCCAGGTGGGGTAACGATGGATGGAAGGAGGACGGAGGTTGACAGCTCCATGTAAAAAGGTGCGAATGAAGGGATGACGGGAGAGAGAAACCAGAGAGTTGTACAAAAGGATAGAAGTGATGGCCGCCACTTGGTGGCGTAGGGTATTTGGAGATAAACCTGACTCAAATCCATCCTGAAGGAAAACGAGAACCTGGATGATCGAGGCCGACAAGGGGTCAATGGAAGAGCGTTTACACCAGGTTGAAAAGGCTTGCCAGATTGCTTGATAAATGCGTGAAGTGGAGGCCCGGCGAGCAGCTTGCATTGTGGAAATGACTCTAGAAGGAACGTTGGCCCCCGTCAAGAGGCGCCGCTCAGCCTCCAAACGGTTAGCTGAAGCCAAGATGGGTCTGGATGGTGAAGAGCTCCTTGAACAAGATCTAACCTGGAGTCTGGTATTCACCAGTGGGCCTGGATGGACAGAGAAATCAGGTCCGCATACCACGGACGCCGAGGCCAGTGAGGAGCCATGAGGAGAAGTTCCGCCTTCTCTTCCAGCATCTTCTGTAGAACCCGAAGAATGAGGGGCAGGGGAGAGAAGGCGTAGAGGAGTCCCGCTGGCCATGGACTGCGTAGGTCGTCTGTGGCCTTGGCCCGAGGGTCCGGGAATTGGGCAAAGTATCTGGGAAGTTTGTGATTTTGAGAGGAGGTGAAGAGATCGAGAGCCGGAGTTCCAAATCTCACCACGATATCTTGGAAGGGAGGGGGAGGAAGGCTCCACTCCCCATGATCTAACTGGGACCGGCTGAGAGCGTCCACCTGAGTGTTCGCAGCTCCCGATATGTTGTCCGCCTTTATGGATTTGAGATGAGCCTCGGCCGAATGGTAAAGAAGGATTGTTTCTGTCAACAGAGACCTGGAGTGCGTGCCCCCCATCTTGTTTATGTGGACTTTTGTGGCCATGTTGTTGGTTAGAATTAGTATGTCCTTGCCTTCCACTAAAGAGTGGAAGTGGAGAAGGGCCAAGCGAACCGCTCGTAGCTCCAGGTAATTGATATTGCGGCGGCGGTCCTGAGGATACCACAGTCCCTGGGCCATGTGATTCTGAAGGTGGGCCCCCCAACCTGTCAAGCTGGTGTCCGTGGTGAGGACCAACCTGAGCGGTTCCCTGAACGAGGAGCCCTTGGAGATAGTGTCCGAAGTCCACCATCTAACGGAAGAAATGACCGATGGGAGGAGACGAAGACAGGATGTAGAAGAGGAGAGACCTAACCGTTGATGAGGCAGAAGGAACCACTGAAGGTCCCGGGAATGAAAACGTGCCCAAGGCACGATGCCAAAGGTGGACACCATTTTGCCAAGGAGGCAGGATAACTCCGAAGCCACTGTTGGTTCCGCAAATAAGGCAGAGGCTGGATCCACAGAGGAACTAGAAGTATCAGGAGGAGGCAATTCTCCCAAACGGGTAGTAGCGATAGCCTTATACAGAAGGGAGCGAAACATTTGAGGCCTAAACAGGCCTATAAAGGGCGATTGGTCAGGGCTTAGTCCTTAATCTTCAGAAAGGGCTGAATCAAGAGCTTCCTCTGGTTCAGAGACAGAAGCCAGATCACCAAAGCAATCTAATCCTGCTTGATCTAATTCTGAGGCCTGGTTGACAGATGGGGCAGGATGTTGAATTCCAGAAGTAGAGGGAGCCAAGGCCTGGGTGCCTGCTAAAAGCCCAGCTTGTTGCATACAGATGGCGAACTCCTGGCGTATTGCTCTGGATAAAAGGGCCCCAAAGGGTTCTGGCAGCTGAGGAAGGACCTCCTGAGGAGAAGGGGGTGTCTGATCCAGAGATGGGGGGGACGGAGGAGAGGAAGGATCTGCTGAATCCGTCTGGAAAAGAGGCTCTTTACCAGGAGGTGGAGCAGGCCCCAGAGAAGGAAGGCGGTCAGGAGACAGATCCCTGACACTTTGCACCTCGTCTTGATTAAGTGATTGAGGTCTGGACTGAGCCTGGGAAGGAGGCGCTGGAGAAGCAGGCCGAGCCTGAGCAGAGGCTTTAGTAAAGGCCTTTTCAATGGCCTTGTGGCGACGTTGGTCTTCCCTAGAAAAGGCTGAGGAAGAGGGGCCCGCCTTGCCCTTGGCCTTCTTATGAGGTGCCTGACCTAACGAGGCCTCTGGGGGGTCCGAGGCCTGGCGGTTGGTGTGTGAGGAAGACCCCCTGGAATGGGCCTTGCTCCCTTTAGAGGAATCCGCCATTCTATGAGGTAATTATATTTTTCAAAATGGCCACCACAAATTCGCGCCCAAATAAGCCAAGAAAAGGAGAAGGGAGACTTACGGAGAAGCAGCTCCCAGCTAGAAGATCCTCAGGCTGCAGAAATAGCCGCGATCGCTAGCTCCTGGCTATTAATGCGATCAGGGGCGGCTGGATTCCGATCCGAGCAGCTCCTAGGCAAATTGCCGTTAAAACGCAGCGCTGAGAGGAGGAGGAGATCGGAGGCCTGATAACGGCTAGCCAAGCCGTTAACGAAAGGAATCTGTCAGCTGACAGATTCCAAACCGGAGCCCCAGCTGGCAGCAGCAATTGAAGGCGAAAGTGATAGGATTCAAAGGCCCAGACTCAAAAAGACAAAAAAATCTTTCCTTGGAGCAGAATCTGCTGTAAAACAAATTGTTTGACTGGCTGGCTGGAAGACACGTCTATCCAGCATAGACCAGGTTGAAACACTGGGCCTCAAGGGGCGGAGCTATTCAAATTTAAGTAGACCCGGTCCATGCTGCATAGGCGTGTCGCTTCCCCAGCCTGACTGGCGTTTCTTTCCTTCGGAGAAAAGGCCTTTTTTTTTTTCTAAAGCTCTGCTTCGGAACTTTCAGAGGCAGAATTTTTTTTTTTCCTGAAATGGAGTTTCAGAAGATTCAGAGGCAGAAAATAAGGAAGAGCTCATAACCAAAGAACCTGTTGCTAAAATTCACCTCTGGAAAAAGCTAATTGAGGTTATTCCAGGAGGCCAATTTTTTCTTATTTTCCTCCCTAACAACTAAGATTTGTCTTATACTCCAGTGTGTCTTATACTCTGAGAAATATGGTACATAAAAACATAAAGACTGCATTAGCAGAAGAATATTTTCTGAATTTTTGGATATAATAGATTTTTTAAATTCTGATTAGATGCTTTTTTTCGTCAGACTGCTTCTTGAATACTGTGTCCAGTTCTGGGCACCACATTGTAAACAAAAGAAACCAAAACAGATTCAAATTTCCAACACAAAAGGAATTAACATTCTTCAAAAAATGTCATGAAACTGAAGGCGGGTTCTTTGTACTTTTGCAGAAAGCATGTTCTCAAGGACATAAATCTAAAACATGACAATTTATTTAGATATTCTCAGATACGAGAAAAAATTGGCACATTGAATAAGGAAAACCTCGCTGACACTATCAGAATGGAGTACGAAAATTGGAGTGTATGTAGGAATGGAAAAATTAATAATTAATTTTATTAATACATTAATATAATTAATTCCATAATATAAGTCCAAACAAATATAATCTCCCATATATACTGTACTACAGAGTAGGCCAAATGTAGACATTTGGGATATGTTTTTTTAAGGAAGAAAGTTATAATAGATGAAAACATTAATATAAATACTCAAAGTAATTTTTAATGTAAAGTATAAATATCTAGGTTGTGATTAACAGTTGTGGAAATAAATAAATGGGAAAGGGACTTAACCATTAAGTTTACCATAATGTTTTCATTTATGACTTGAAACTATTATTTGATGGAGCCTGTAAAATTATTAAAGAAGAAAAATATAAGTAAGAATGTGTTAGACATATAAGTGCCATTTGAAAATCTGGAATTAGAAAAAACTGATGAATTCACTAATTAACTTCAATTAAATGAAAAGATTCTCTCCCGAATGTGATTTTATTTTGAGAAAACAATATTGAACAGTTTTGGGGAAGGAAAGGATACAGGAATCTACTTCCATCTGACTGAAATAAAAATCTTTTTAAATATAACCCACTAGCATTGCAATAAACCAGAAAAATTACTGAAACAAATGTACCACCATGAGGCTTTTAAATACTTAGAAAGAAAGAGAAAGAGTTCAGAAGTTTAGACTTCACAAGTTCACTCAACAAGACCAGATTATGACACTACAGATATTTGATATTTCTCCTCTAGCGTCAGTTCCACCTAGTGCAAGATTCATTGAATTCTGGTAAAATAAATAAGATATGACAGGAGAAAGTACAGCATTTCATGATATATTTCTCAAAACATGTTTTAAGAATAATGACAAAATATAGAAATTTATATAATGTTATTCAGAAAGCCAGATCATAAATATAAAATCATATTTGCTGAACTATGGACGATATGAAACTAGTCAGCCATATAATTTTGAAGTTGTGCAGGAAAACATTTAAAATCATTTTTTTTTTTTTTTTTTTTGCAAATACTTACAGTCTGGACTGGTTTCAAACTCAAATTTGCGGCTGTTGGTGCCATATCCTGCAGCAGTTCGGGCTCTGATTTGGAAAACATAAGTGGTGTCTGGCTTAAGGCCATTAATAGTAACATTCATAGTTTTTGCTCTCAGAATGGTGTAGCTTGTCTCTTGTTCCTGCTTTAGAAAAAGAAATGGGCCTCATTAAAACCCAGGTAGTCAAACCTGGTTGCCACAATGAATGAGTTTATTTCATTTTCATAGCAGTTCCCATTCCATATTATTCCAGCTGTGCAAACAGCATTTTTGAGTGCAAGTTAATTGTATTCATTGTACATTTTATCTTCTGTAACCAGAATGGCTAAAGAGATTTTGTGTTTGATATAATAATAGATGCCTTTTCTGAGAATTATTTTGGTGTATTCTGATTTTTCAATAGAGTACAATCAATCTCTTTTTATCTTACCTCTTCAAATACATTGTATGATTAGACCCTAGAGAAGGAAGTTCAATTTCAATCCTAGAACCTTTTTTGCCTTCAAAAGAAGAACTACAATAAAATTGACAATATGTACAAATATCGTCCTAGATATTTCCATTTCAAATCTGATCTCTACTGTTTAACACCTTGGGAGAAAAAACACCTCCTTTTTTTCTTCATGCTTTTTACATGCTATTTGTAAGAAATCATGTCTGATGTTTTGTAAAACATCAGACATGGGACCCCTTTTTGAAAATAAGTACATCACTGGTGTCGTGGCTTTTAATAAAAAGGTAAACATTAAGAAACTTATGGACCAACAGCATTAGTGGGATAGGTGTGCATTTAGAGGAGTGGCACAGAAGAAATGAAGACAGTCTCAGATCAATTTTGCTTCTTGTTTCCAATCTGAGATATGAATAAAACATCCAGGAGTTCCTGGTAATTTGAGTTTGGCTTTCAGCTTTAGCACTAAATTACTCTGGTTATTGCGTTTGAAGATAAGCTAATAATGTAATTTGGATACCTATTTCATTATACTTAGATATTACTGCTAAAATTTCATTTATGTTAGAAATTATATAGATCAGAGATTATTTCACTTGTGATTTGTCTGGACTCAGGTGCTGGGTAATATGTATGCAGATACTGTGTATTTAATTGTCTGTGACTAAGTTTCAACATCTTAAAATGGTAAGGTTTTCTCCTACCACTGAAAAGAGCAAAAATTCTGAATACATATGGACCTAGGAATAATTCAACTTCTGTCATTCATTTTAACATTTCAGTGCTGTAGCTGACATTAATGAAGGTTATAAGACTACGATGCAGCTCTATGTATGTACCTCAGCTTAACATATATAATATTACTGCCTAAACAGTGAATATTACAGTTCATAAATTCCCATCCATACAACTCCAACATGGCATAATATAGAATACCTAGTAAACAGGTTTTTTTAGAGTTGAAGGAATGCTATACAAGTTACTTTCTTTTGCCATAAGGTGTATCTGCATTTTATAGACTTACAGGTAGTTCTTGAATTATGACTGTCACAGAGCACACTGATTACAATCATAAATTGTGATGATCAAAAACAAGCCACCAAGTGAGCAATCCAGTTTTATGATTGTGATAGTTAAGCAAATTACCATGGCCATTAAATAAAATATAATGCAATATAACTGCTACGTTTTGCATGATGGTTAATGCAACTGATTACAGTTGCAAATAGCTAATGTAACACTGTTAAACTATTAAAACTGCATACATCTAGTATAACATACATTATGTCTATATGTAAAAAGCACACATATATAATCCAGACATAGTTCATTATATATTGTTGAGGATAGCAGGAAGATGAAAACATCCCTACATTATATAAGAAAACTGACAATAACATTTTAAATTTTAATTTGTCCTTACCAAATTTTTCATTTTGTGACCTACCTAGAACTCATTTCAAACTTTTACATTTCAAACCAAGAGGATGACCTTTACAAATGTTAATTAGTTCCTAGCAGGAAGTGAGAATAGGGAATGGAATTTCTGATATATGGAAAAGTCAGCATTGTTTGTCACTAGCTTTCCTACAAAACTAGAGTTAAGACATTGGAATATTTTGGATGTATTTTTGCCTTGCATACTTACAAAAATTTATAAAATCCTTATTAATATAAAATATATTATCTAATCTTATTTATTTTATGTTCTTCATAAACAAAACCTTACTACATAAAAATTAGATGCTTGTATTCTTAAATCAAGATAACATCTTCATTTATATTAAAATACAACCTTTAAAATATTATAATAAAATATTAAAGCTGCTTACTTCAGATATACCTTAATATGGGCACTACTACAATGCAAATGTCATTCTATGTTTTGCTCATACTGTGGGAAAGCTACTGTAGTATATGGACCATGAGCACATTTAAAGTATATTTCACTTTCAGGTTTACTTATCTTTATCCAAACTAGATTTGACTTTTTCCTGTCCCTTTGGTGTTGTCATCTCACCTTTTCATAGTACTTGACTTCATAATCCAAGATGATCCCATTCGGGTGTTCAGGTTCTTGCCAAGACAGAGAGACGCTGTTTCTAGAAGTTCGGTCCTTTCTGATTGTTGTAATAGGCGATGGAGCTAGAAGAAGAAAAAAGAAAGGGTGCTTAAGGAAAGAAAACAAATACACTAAGCCTTGCAAAGAATAGAAGATCCTGAGTATAAATCTGGACTTGGATCAACCCTCAGTAGCTGGATTGTAGACTTCTTATTCAAGCCTTGAAGCAGGATAGCCTGAAGGAAAATAAGTTAGACTTATCCTTGCTAGTACCATAGGAGTGAATGAGCAGATGTTTATAATCTACTACCATAATGTAAGCAATGAAATTCAGCTGCTATATTAAAATGTGAAGCCAAAAGGGAGAGTTTTGTCTATTCATTAGAATCTGTGCTATTATTACTGAAATCTGCAGCTCATTGATAATGTTGCTCATGTCAGATATACAATGTAATGGAATACATTATGGACAAAATCCCAAGAGGTCCATTGTTAGTATTAATCATCAGTGTGCTGTTAAATGTCTTATTTTTTTGGTGACATTTTCCATGTTTTCCCCCATATCTCACTCTGATTAATAAATTTCTCCCACATTTTTAATAATTTTCTATGAAGCTCAGTTAAAGACAACTATTTCAGAATGTTAACAGCCAGACATACGCAAACACACACACAACATAGAAAGACAAAGAGAGAGAAAGAGGAAGAGAAGGAGAGAGAGACTAAAAATAAGGTTATTTGTGTATGATGATGTGAAACAGAAATTTGTTAGATATAAATAATCAAATGATTTTTAAAAAAAAATACATTCAAATTATTATTAAAAGTCTTTACTGTCTATTGACCAGAATGCATTATGATTATATCAAATCACTTTAATTTCATTGACTGTTATAAAATAGAAAAATTCCAGTTCAATGTATAAATTATATGTGCAACCTGATGTTTATAAACATTCACTAATATACACACACACCCCACGAATACTATGAATCCTGGAAAAAGAGTGAAGACCGAGCAATAAAGAAGATTTAAATATATTGATTTATAACAACTTTAATTGTTATAAACCAAATATTGAATCAGTCTACTTCATCTAAATCTATCTGACAAAAAGGTTCTATATATTAATTAAACAGTTTTTTTAATTTTTATTTTTATTGCAATGTTTTCTGAAAAACAGCTTTCAACAGCTTTGCCATCACAACGAAATAAAAGATGATAAACTAATGTTGAGTGAATGAGGTATGAGATTTTGTAGTTTCTTCAATTACAGGAGGCCAAGACATGTTTAAGATACATCGAAACACATACATCATTCAACCACATCTCTCTTAACCTGCTTAGCTTTCCTCTTTGAATTAAATCCCAAGAAAAGACATCATAGTGCACTTCTACTGTGCTTCCTCCTCCCCCCATGACCCGCCATGGGGATTATAGAGTTGATGAAAAATTCCAAAGTATGTTCCAGCAAATCTGGAAAATTTTAAAAAGGGATCTTCCAAACTGCTAATTCTAAAAATTTCCAAAAATGTACTTTCATCTATCACCTCCCATTATACTATTCACTATGGGGTATATTATGCAAAGAACAAAAAAGTAGAAAGCATAAAAAAATTGAAAAGAGATAATACTCAGTAGTGGATTCCACTTACCTTCACTACTGGTTCAGAGCTGTGAGCGCACACGTGTGTACTCACTTGGCTTGCAGAGGGCGCTTCTGCACATGCGCAGAACCTTCTGCACATGCGCAGGGCGTTCATGATGACATGCAGGGAGGTGGGCGGAGCCTCCCACCGCCACCACTACTGTTCGCTCGAACTGGGGCGAACTGGTAGAAACCCACCACTGCTAATACTGTATACATGAAAAGGAATTTTCATCAAACAGAGTTAATATTAAAAAAAATAAGGCAATAGCAACTCATATTAACAGTTAATGTAGTGTAGTTAAAGACATTGGCGCTTGAAAGCAGGACAGTGTGACTCAAGTCCTGCCTTAGGTACTAAATAACAGGGACTTTGGATCAGTCACTCTCTCTCAGCCGTAGAAAAAGGCAATTGCAAACCACTTCAAAAATCTTGCCAAGAAAATGGCAAAAACTCATCAAAGCAGTTGCCAAGAGTGTAACTATATATTAAAATAGAAACATTGCTTCACGGGAGAAGACAGTTTCCAGAAAATGAAGAGTTAGGTTTCAGCACAGAATGTATAATGTAGCTTAATGGCTCAAAGTGAGAGTTATAGGGTAGCTGGTCAGCTGGAGGCTGAGTTATGGATTGCTGCGATGAGGGAAAAGATGTAAAAGATGCAGCACATAGTACATGGACTAGTAAGATCATAATATCATGACTTCTATTTTTATTTACAGGTTTAACTAAGAGCTTGGAACTATATTAGTAAATTAGTTAATAAGCTGAAGTGGTTAAGAAAAGTACTAATTCGAGGGAAGGTTGAAAGAACTGGCATTTGTAGGAGAAACTCATCCTTCCATAAAAAACCTCCCAATACGTGATTCTTGAGAAGAACCACAAGATACTAATTGCTTAGAACTTCTGCCATTGATAGGGTGATACAGAAAAGTTCAATGGTATCGATCACATTAGGGAAAAAAAGGAAACAGTACTTAAACACTACTTTTTATTCATAAATATAATTAGTTTTCTATGTATATTTGTTCAATCTTTTGGGAATCTCTGGTAGCTGGAGAATAACACCTAAGGGTCTATTCCTAAATAGAGCATATGTACATAAGAAAAATAGTATTCACCTAATTGTAGCTTTGGGGATTTATCTTTGAACAAAGTTCCCATAATTCAACAAAGTATCTTAATATAAAGAGCTTAAGGTAAGATTCTTTGAAAATGGTTCTATAAATCTGTTAGCAAAATGATTTAAATAATATTTTATCACTTGAGGAATAATTTCATACGCATGAGTCTGGTCTAGGTTTTTTTAAATGCATTTATTATTGTTGCTATTGTTAGTGTTTTTAAGAACTGCAATTCTCTGAAATTCACATATTTACTAAAGCAGATTGTAAGTTTTTTCTTAAAAAATAAAAATATTAAAATACAACTAATAATTCAGTGTCATGTATTTTATATTCTAGTAAATCATTTGATGGCTCTTTAATTCATTCTTATTGTCTGTTTTACATTAAAAATGCAAAAAAAAACCAAAACAAAAAACCCAAGTATGTCTGTTAAGATAAACTTCATAAATATTTATGACTAATTAAAAGTAATTATTTCCAACACCTTTTCTAATTATTTAAAATGAATATATAGCATAGTGATAACATCAGATTAGTCTTATATATTATTAATCATAATAATTCTAGAAAAAGAGATTTTTCATATTTTGTTAAATTACTTAAGTTTCTTTGCAACCTACCAAAAATGTGAATGGACCAACAATGAATTTATCAGAAATGAATTTTCAGAGTTGCTTTACTTTACAAATTTTTGAAGCAGCAGTACCACTACAAACAGGCATATATAATATATTTCACAGCAGCATGTTTATAATAGAAAGCTTTTTACAGTTCACTGAAAACATGAAAGAAGTGGCTCATCTTCAGACATCATCTTAAAAGGTGATTTGAAAAACCACTGACTAATTGGAAAAATCATAAATGAAACATTGACTTTATTTATTTGTTTATTTTATTTTATTTATTGGTTCAATTTATATGCCGCCCTTCTCCGGAGACTCAGGGCAGCTTACAATGCATTAAGCAATAGCCTTCATACTTTTGTATATACCTGCTTAGTAGGGCTTTTAGCCCCCCATAAGTTGTGTACTTTTTTATACAAAGTCAGCTTTTTGCCCCCACAATCTGGGTCCTCATTTTACCTACCTCGGAAGGATGGAAGGCTGAGTCAACCTTGAGCCTGGTGAGATTCGAACTTGCAGTAAGTGCAGGCAGCTTAGCTAAGCTAAGTGCTATTTAACAGTGCTTTAGTCCACTTTAGTCCACTTTAATGACTTTAAATGATCAAGATGAAGAATGCCTTTACCCACACAGCCTGAAAGGCCTGTAATTATACAACTTGTTCATGAAATAAAAATTAAGTTGTCTCCCATTGCTGTTTTGGTTTCTTTCTTTGAAACAAATGACTTTTGCCTAGCCCCATCTGCACTGAACTTGTTTAAAGGTAAAGATAAAAGTTCCCTTTGCACATCTGAAGAATGGTTGCAGGAATTGAGTATGGCCAGTCTAGGGAAATGAAGGACTGGGGGGGAATGATAGCAGCATTCTAGTATTTGAAGGGCTGCCACAAAGAAGGGGTCAATTTATTTTGCAAAGCACCAGAAGGCAAGACAGGAAACAAAGGATGGAAACTAATCAAGGAGAGCAGCAACCTGAAATTAAGGAAAAATTTCCTAACAGTGAGGGCAATTAACCAGTGGAACAGCTTGCCTTCAGAAATTGTAGGAGCTTCATCACTGGAAGTTTTTAAGAAAAGACTGGACAGTCATCTATCTGAAATGTTATAGGGTATCATGCTTGAGCAGGGGATTGGACTAGAAGACCTTCAAGTTCCCTTCTAGCTCTATTCTGATTAAAATATGTCTGAATAGTTCTAGTAGCAAATGAATCCATCTGGATTCAGGGATTCAGGACATCACATGAATATGGAAATTCTGTTCCCATATTTTCTATGGTAAGAACTAAGCTCAGTGAATTTAGACCACATAAAAATGAGGCATTTCCAAAGCAAAAACAAACAAATAAAAAACAAGCAAACTATGGTGGGTTCCATAAATCTGGAATTTATGGAATCACTTGTCACATATGGCATCATCCTTATGAGAGGGGGTATTCAGCAGGTTCTGACCAGTTCTGGAAAACCGGGAGCAGAAATTTTGAATAGTTCAGAGAAACAGTAAATATCACCTCTGACAGGCCCCACCCCCATCTATTATCTGCCTCTGAGTCCCAGCTGATTGGGAGGAAATGGGGATTTTGCAGTAACCTTCCCCTGCCACGCCAACCAAGCCATGCCCACCAAGCCATGCCACACCCACCAAACCATGCCCACAGAACCAGTAGTAAAAAAACTTGAAACCCACCACTGATTTGTTATATAGGTTGTTAAACCTGGTCTTCTGCTTCTCTCTCATTTTGAACTATTTGCCTGAATGGTAACTTGTCTTCTTTTGCCAACTATTACTCTCTCTGGGAAATCCTATACACTGCCAATATCAATATTGTTTTTAAATTCAACAACTTAAAGAGATAGGTAAAATTATCTCAGAATAAGACAAACTAGCACATGTCTCCTTTAGTGTTATGGGTAGTATATTAATAGGGAAGTGAAGGGGTAAGTAGATGACAATTAATATTTGCTTAGGTTGAAAGGGAGTTGTTAAACTGTCAATCAAGCCTCGGACTATCTGAATCCAATAACTGGCATACAGTTTCAAAAATAGCTACAGCAAAAGCTGACCTCATTTCTGAACAGATCCAGGTTTACTTTTCTGTGTATGCATGTCAGTAGTGAGTTTCAATTTCAGCTGTTACCGGTTTGCTCGTCGGCGCACGCGACACATGTAGAGATGTCCGGGCAGGTGGATGGAACCTCCTGCCACTGCCGCTACCAGTTCGCCCAATCTGGGGCGAACTAGTAGCAACCCACTGGTGCGTATCTTGTTAGTCTTTCTGTTCAGTTTACTGCATGCTTTGTAGATACAAGCTTAGAAAAAATATACACTTTATATACATCTTTTAAGCATAAGGGTGAGAAATTACTGAACGATAGAATGATAAGAGATTATGAATATTCCACAGAGTGTTTGATAGTATCATAAATGGATCTTGGGAAAAATCAAAGAATTTGATGCTGCGGATTCTCATTCATTACATGAGTTTTATGAAAAGTCCTGAGAAAGTCTATCTAAATTCAGTTTCTATGTTAGCATTGTTTGTTCTATTTTCTCATCAACAATTTTGTCATTTCTGTGAATTTTATAAGTTGCATTCCATGCAGATACTCTTCAGTCTGTTGCATGTTCTTTTATTATTATTGTTGTTGTTTTATATCTCCTTTAACATTTTTATTGAGTTATAAAGTATTATAAAATACAAAATACAAAGTAAATAGAAAAGCAGGCGGGAGGAGAAAGAGAAGTGAGGAAACATAAGAAAGAAAAAGAAAAAAAAGCATTGACGTCCGACTCTCTTTGTTACAGTAAAATAAGTCATTAACATCAAATCACAGCTTTTTGCTTTTTCATAATAATATGAACAAGCCATTTCTATAAAGATCTATCATCTAATAGGTAAATTCCAAAGTGAGAGTTTCATTCTTCTCCACATCAAGCATGAAGTTCAGAAGCGATATGGAAACAAAAGTACTTATATACTTTTCCTTAACCAAAGTGGTCAGTTTTGTCATTTTAACTAACTCCATCAACTTCTGCAACCATTCATCCATAGTAGTCTGTTACTAGTTTTGTATTTGTTTGTCATCTGCAATAATATTTAGCAAGTAGTTTTTTAGAATTTTCCATCCTAATTATATCTTGTGGTTGTCCCCCAAAACAGCAAACAAGTGAGGTGCTTTTCTAAAAGTTGTAATGTTAAGGAGGAGGAGGAGAAGTTGATATTTGTTTTTAAAAAAATCTTTTTTTTAGACACAAATTTGATTTTATATTGTTTTTACATTTCAACTTAAAAATCAATATTACTAAAATCATAATAAAAGATTGTAACAAGCCACAAAAGAATGCCATAGGTCCGTGATGGCGAACCTGTGGCATGAGTGCCTGAAGTGGCACATGGAGCCATGTCGCCTGGCATGTGCAGCATCACCTGTTCCTCTGCTGGATTTCTGCCACGCATGTGCACGCAACGATTGGCTGGCCTTTGTGTGTATGGAGTGGCGGAAACCAGAAGAGCTGGTCTTCCGTTTTCTGGTGTGAGCATTCCGGTGTTCCGTTTTCTGGCCAGCTGATCAGCACATGTGCATGCGCGGCAGTAACTGGAAAAAATTCTGGCCAGCATGCATGCACACACTAAAAACTAGAAGTACCTTATCCGGCTCATCCATGCCCGCTGGGCAGCCCCAATTCCTGGTCGTGGTCCTGATGAATGCATGCAGGAAATGCTCCCTTTTTGGCACTCAGTGCCGAAAAGGCTTACCATCACTGCCATAGGTACAAATCTTATTTATTTCTTCTTCAGTACTAAAATGATGCTTTTATGTTGCAATTTTGTTTTCTGTACGCAAATGTGCAAATAATTTTACAAATGGATTTTATACATTATTTTCGTGTATATAATAATCTATTCTTTCAAAGCTTCTCTTTACAAAGAAAATTGCAATGCAAAATGCAGGAAGAAAAATAGTAAATTTTTAAATAGGTGTAATATTATACAAATTAAGATTTGAATGAAAATGAATTTCTGTCCTATCCCTATACCGAACATTTGCAATTTTAGCACAAATAGTCTCTTTACTACATGGTAGATGCTCTATAATCTGAAGAGCAGGGCATGTACATAGTGGTGTATGCTGCAATTAACACATGGATGTCCAATGAAGTTGGAAACAATCACCCTCAGATGTTAGGGAATGTACATATAAATACTCAGATTATATGAGGTTGTTCATATATTTATCTGGTTTGATACTTTTAGATCCTTTGCTTCTGCAATTTGATAATACTGATTAGTTTTACTGTTTAAGAGTAAAGGCTGATTTCTGAAATAAATATAAAAATTCTTACTTTGTATTTCTTTAGATATATAGCTAATGGGTACTTTTTTCTGCTATTTTTAATTCTTCCTCTTCCTATTTTTCCACAATTCTTGTTCTTTTGCATTTGAATTTATACAGTTCACACATTCCCTTGTTTGCACTTTAACACTTTTTATAAAAATAACATTTTCTCTTACAACATGTGGTTTAATTTGTTTTACAACCTAAAGGCAATATGAGTGAACCTGAAAAAAGGTTTTCCATTCCAAATAAATATCTGCATGTCCAGAATCAGGCTATTTGACTTAATCTGCTCGGAACTGGAACAATTTTAATATGTTATGGTTTTTTATTTTTCCTGAATTATTGTCAAGAAACTATTGAACCTGATTTAAAAATGAATTGTCTATTATTTCTCAGCCTTGATTTTCTGTACAAAATAATTTATTAAATATATTGCAGAAAGCTGTAGCAAAGAATATATCTTATTTTCCCCCTACTCTTTATTTTTAATCAAAAATTTGCTTCCCCAGAATACTCGTAATTAGTACCAGGGTAGTATAAATACTATAAAAGATATAGTATTATATTTAGTACAATGCTACCATTTCCCCTAAATCAAGGTATACCTATAAACCCAACAAAATTCAATTAAAGAATGTATGGATCTTTAAAACAGCAACCTAAATGTAATGCAGCTACTAAGTTAATATTGGCAAGGGAATCAGGCAAATCTGCATATCAGCTTGTCAGAGAGACACAGCTGTCCATCTCTTTCTGTGTCAGATTCATAATTAGCACCTTGCCTCTAGGGATTGTGAATGTTATATAAATCTCTTGCGGCAGCCAGTGACCCTTCCTAAGCAGGGTTGATTGGTGTTATTAGATAACATCTGTGTGAAAACATATTATTGTGAACTGAGATGAGCTTGTTCCTTTCAGCATGGTTGATAACTGCAGTTCAATAAGCCTTTCCCTTAACAATAAAAAGAAGAGCCAACTGATTCAAACTTATCCTATGAGCTGTTAAAAACATAGTGTGATACTGTCATAATGTCACAAATGACAACAAAGCCAGTTATCTCTTTAAAGGCAATTTTCCCAGAGTCTGGATTCAAACAGGAGGTGAGAATCAGAAATAAAGTGATGAACATAAGAATATATTCATATTCTATCTCTGTTTCTGCTTATTGATGTGTCCTACATAGTGGAAAAAATTTAGAAGACTAAAACTACATGGGACACTCATATGATAATTCCTCACAGCACTATCCCAAACTATCTTCATCACAATCAAATCCTCCTTTCTGCAGAATCTTCTCTTGCCCACAAGTAAACATACTGCAACTGAACACATTCAATGTGATGTACAGTAGATGTATGACGGACAGTTGATACGAGTTTGTTCTCAAGGGAACAAATAGATTGAGGGGAATTCTTTCAGAACATAATGATTACTTATTTATTTTTTTTACTATATTTTACTACATTGTTGTAGGTGTTTACTAATTTTATTTTAAACCTTTTGCCAGATTTTTAAGGAAATGCAAAGAAATATAATCATCATTTATGGAAATAATGAAAATGCAATCCATTTGTCAAACTCTTCAGTACATAATTTTGCACAGATCCACACAAATTTCAAAGGAGAAACATGGTTTAAATCAGAGAACAAATACATCTTCAGTAATGTAGTATTAATACCATTGCATCTTTCTATTCTATCAACACTTGGAAAAATCAATGATTGACCAAACATTTATGCAAGCTACTAATCAGACATTATTCAAGACAATTGGATGAAATTGAATTAGGAATAATAGCATTCACCGGTCTACAGACTTAGCTGAACTATAACTCCTATCCATCATGAAATTTGGGACTATAAAGTACATAATGCCAGTTTGGAGAACTTGTTGATAATTTAGCCAAATAAATAAAATAGCATTTAATACTCAGCAATAGAGAATTTGTATTAGATTTTAACAAAATAGAAAGGGGGATACAAAATGGTAAATTTGTGCAAAAATCCACAACAAAAACCTAAACTGATGCCAATTGTATAACTTAAATGGATAGTATAATAACCCACATATTCCTTAAAATTTCCAGGAAAAAAACTATTTAAATTTTTTATAATTTTATTCTGCAATACAGGTAGTCTTCCAGCTTACAGTTTAGTGATCATTCAAAGTTACAATGGCACTGAAAAAGTTGGTTAAGGACCATTTTTAATACTTATGCCCTTTGCAGAATCCCCATAGTCACATAATGAAAATTTGGACACTTGGTAATTGGTTCATATTTATGATGGTTGCAGTGTCCCTGGGTCATGTGATCATCTTTTGTGACCTACTGAGAAGCAAAGCCAGATTCAAAGCCAATCATGTTATTATTTGCAGTGATTCACTTAACAACTGTGGCAAGAAACGCCATAAAAGGAAGCAAAACTCATTTAACAAATGCCCTGCTTAGCAACATAAATTTTGAACTGAATTTTTATTGTAAGTTGAGGACCACCTATAAAACTGGTAAATCCACAAGCTGCATGAATGAAATATGAATATAATTGGTATTTTAAATGAATATTCACATAAAACTAGTGATGATCAGAATCTACAAAGAGAAAAGAAAACAAGGATGAGCAGGAAATCTAATCTTTTATAATATAAAAGGATTTTCTTCATTTCTATTATCAGAATTAATTAATCTCTATATATATAAAAGAGAAAACCACTCACGTCATAATCACGAAATCTCCAGAACTGTAAAGCCTACAAACTTGAAATTTGCTACATATGTTCCTCTTGGCTTCTAGGTGCTCATTAAGAAAGGGTTTTTCAAAATGACCATCAGAGCATTAATATTTTCTATGTTATGATTAACATGCTCTGATGCTAAGGAGTTATACTCCCCCGCCCCACCTGAAAAGAAATTTGTTCCAAATCCACACTACAAGCAGAGGAAAGGAGTTTCACTTTCAGTTTTACTTTCACAGCAGGAAGCAAGTTTAATACTGAACACTTGAGCTAAGCCACGGCCAGGCTCCTTCCTGTTTTCTTCTTGCTCACACAGCAAATACTGTTTCACTTTCCAAACAACCCTCTGATGCTAAGGAGTTCTACTCCCCTCCCTATCTGAAAAGAAATCTGTTCCAAATGCAAAACACAAGCAGAGAAGAGGAGTTTCACTTTCAGTTTTACTTTCACAGCAGGAACCAGAGTATAGGATAAGGAAAACTTTTGTGGGGCAAGGCTGAGGGATAGAAGGAAATAGGACAGGGGAGGCTTTTGTGTGGCAATGCTGAGGAAGAGAAGGGGATAGGATAGGGGAGGCTTCTGTGGGGCAAGTCTGAGGAGGAGAAGGGGATAGGTTTGGGAAAGGCTTCTGTGGGGCAAGCCTGAGGGAGAGAAGGGGATAGGATAGTGGAGGCTTCTGTGGGGCAAGGCTGAGGGAGAGATGGGAGTAAGATAGGAGAGGCTTCTGTGGGACAAGGCTGAGGGAGAGAAGGGGATAGGATAGGGGAGGCTTCTGTGGGGCAAGGCTGAGGGAAGAGAAGGGAGTAAGATAAGAGAGGCTTCTGTGGGACAAGGCTGACGGAAGAGAAGGGAGTAAGATAAGAGAGGCTTCTGTGGGACAAGGCTGAGGGAGAGAAGGGGATAGGATAGGATAGGGTTTTGTGGGCCAAAGCTGAGGGAGAAAAGGGGAGAGGAGAGGCCAATCATAACTACTCATTAATTTTCAAGCTGTAAGTGTCCACTTATCAAGACCGATCACATAGTTTCGTAGTGAAGCACGGGTATCCAGCTAGTTACTTATATTACCTCTATAATTTACACTAGGTATCATTGGCATTAAGTTTTGATTAATATCTGATTTTATTAATAAAATATCATTTAACAAAATGATATTTTACATTGCTCACTTGGCATGAAAGTTATTAACCTTGCTGGTAATAACATCACCTAACAACTGACAATTCTCTCCTATTTCAGTAGTCCTTCCTTTAAGAGTAAAGAAACTAAATCAATCTAGATCTGTTTCTCACAATTTAAAACTGTAAAAGGAAAAAGTACCATGCAACAATGATGCACAAGTTCTGCCAGAAGAATAATTTTATCATGAATTGCTAAATATAAGAGATTGTTCATATTCCCTGTATTCAATTAATGTTATGTATTCTTAACTGGAATTAAGCTAAGTCATGATCCTTACTATTTCTTTGCCCTAAAAATACATAAGGCAGATTTGGTCAAAATCTGACTTACATATTTTGACATAGAAAGCAATATATTGGCTAGCAAGCCCTAAGAGATGACAGAAAATAGCATGGCCTTCTATTTGTTCTTCTGTATGAAATCTCTTCAGATACTTGGAAAGTATTAGAAAATGTCCTCCACATCATGAACATAATATTGTACAATAAAAAAGCTTGTATCTCCCATGATGAGATACATTGGGAATTTTCAGAAGAATCACTCATGATACGTATGTCATAGGGGGAAAAAACAGATTAAATGAATTCAATCCATTGGAAATGGAAATAGCAACCATCTGTAGTAGATAATTAGACAATTACAAGAAGGAGAAATCAACATAATACCAGAAGGTTAAGCTTTCACTCTAGAAAAGTCCAATGACCTATTGGGAAAGAACAAGGACAAGAAGAAATGACACTAGTCCTTATTATGTGGCCATTTTAAAGCCAAAAGGAAGCCCGGCTGTTGTGGATAGAGCAAAAGGAAAGTACAATCCTGAATATCTATTAATCCTACAGTTAGAGGGAATGTTACAACCAGAAACCAAGACAAACTTAACAAGGTTAGAGCAGACATGTCAAGACTGAATGTTGACATTCTGGGAGTCAGTGAACTGAAATGAACTGAAACTTCATTTCACATCAAAGAAACATCAGTTCTTCTATTGTACACTAGAAAACCACAGAAGAAATGGAATTGCCATAATTATTAACAAACCTAGAGCCAAAGCCAGTGTTTCAATATATCCCATCAAAATGAAAGACTGTTCGTTGTTTGATTCAGGCCAATCAATATTGTGGTAATTCAAGTCTATGCTGTAACAGTAGAGGCAGAGGAAGCTACGGTTGAACAATTTTATGGTGATTTGTAACAGCTTGTCCACACTTTAAAATTGTCGTATTAATTATAGGAAAACAGAATATTAAATTTAGAAGCACAACAAAATCTAGAATAATGGGGAAATTTGAACTTGGTGAATAAAATGAAGTAGAAGTGAGACTAATGGCATTTTGCCAAGAAAATTTAAATACCTTGTTGAATATCTTCTTCAAACAAACTTAAAGATGACTTTCCTTATGGATACTGCTGGATGGAAAAAATCAAAATTGACTACGCATTGTGTAAACAAAGAAAAACAAATGCCATTCAGCCAACAAAAACAAGATCAAGTGCTGAATGTGGCAGAGATCAAAAGTTCATAGCAAAACTATCATTTAAACAAAACAGTAAAGCCAAATAATCAAACCACCAACTTACAGCATCAACAATATTTCATATTATTTTGAAATGATTTAATAGATTATATCTGCTAGAATACCTAAAGAATTCTAAAAATAAATTTATAATATCATTAATGAAGAATCAAACAAAATATCTGAAAATGGAAAAAAGAAAATTAATAATATAAATGAGTCTCTGTTCATAAATTGAAAATAGATGAAGAAATACAGAATGCTGGAGGCAACAGAAAATTGAAACGTAATACAGGGTCACGGAAAAAAGGGAGGGGGGAATTTTATATACATAAGCAGTATACAGAAAATGAGGGTATTTAAGTAAAATATACATATCAAGAACATTTTGTGCAAAAATGGAGATCATAGAAATATGTAGAATTATATCATCAACATCACCCTCTCCAAGAAAACAAAGGAAGAAATTTCCAAATATAAAGGTTTGATAATTAAACTAGACAGGCATAATAGAAAATGAAATTTTATAAGCTTTAGAACATATTGCTAACAACAAAGCTGCATGAGTTGATTAAATACCAGATGTATTCTTTAAAAGCTTGCAAGATAATGCAGTTAAAATGCTATAAGCAGTGCCAAAGAACTGGAAAAGATTAGTTTATAATCCTGTAACATAAATTGCAGTGCTAAAGTATGTTCAAACTACCAAATAATTGCATTTATCTCATATAAAACAGTACTTAGAATTAGAATTGGTAGACACACAAGTTGAACTCAGAAAAGGCAGAAGTAAATGCCGCATTGGTAATACTACTGGATAATGGGAAAGGCAATGGAATTTCAGAAGAATATCTGTTTTTGCATTATTAATTATATTAAAGCAGTCCTTCAACCATGCAGATTATAACAAAGTCTACTTACCCTAAATCATGGGTTATTGTGATCAATTGAAACACAATAAGAAACAATGAAATGGTTTGGAATTGGGAAATGAAACTTTCTAAATGTATATATTCAATTCATGTAACTACTATTGTGCAACAGGCAATGCAAATTGGTGGACAAAAGAAAAAAAATTATGTTCCTAAATTCAAAAATTCTTGACTTGTCTATGAATAAATAACATTTGTTACTTAGGAGAAAATATATCATAGATCAAGTCTTTCTCCCAATCCTGAGGCTTTACACTGATAATGAAGCTAAAGCAAAGACTGAAGATCTTAATGCTTGGGGGGGTTGGGATGGGAATTAAGATAACTAAAAAAAAATAGTCAGTTAAAGGAATACTCTCAGTGATGAAGTATGAAATAATGTTAATGAAATATAAAATAACAATTCAAAGATGTAACTATTAACAGACATTCCTGACGAAATAGTGATCGAATGATGTGAGTAGCAAACACAAGTTTCATTCCATGGTCAAATTTTTCTCTTACAAATGCTAAATGTATCCCTTGATCAGCCTTCCTAAAACTTAGCTTACAGTATATTAACCATTCTTGCTACTATTCTTCCAATCTGTTCAAATTTATCATGATCCTCCAGATCAAGTCAGAACTTGGCACATATATGAGATGCCAAGACAGTAATGAAGTAGAAAACTACTTCCCATGATTTAGAAACCATGCTTATATTGATGGAAATGGAAATTAGGTTTGTCTTTTCTGTAGCAAAATTATTGCTGACTCACATTCTACTGATAATCGGCTGTAATGCTAAGATCCCTGCCTTTCATATAACTGCCATTCTATTTGCTTGATTTTTTTTAAAAAGGTGTTTTGAAGGTTGAGTAAAAGAAGATGTTAAGCAGAGGGATGAGGAACGCTGCAAGTTCTATCATTCTTTTGTGATAGCAAAATAACCATTTCTGTACTCACCTGCTTGATTGGTTGTTATGCTGACTGCAGCAAACTGTCTTGGGATGGTACTTAAATCAGATACTCCATTAACAGCATCTATCTCAAAAGTGTAATTTGTATGAGCCAAGAGATCCACTACAGTCACAGTTGTATTGGAGAGTCCCATCTGACGCGGAAGAAATCTTACTATATTGCTACATGGTTCACAGAGCTTGTTGGTTCCACATTTCTTGCATACAATGTTGAAAGTGACATCCTTTCTACCCCCTGTGTCCAAAGGCCAGCTCCAATCTAGGATAACTGAGGTTTCATTGATATTAGAAATAACATTTCTGGGAGCAGAAGGTGGTCCTATATGGGAGGAGAATGAAAATAAGTATTATTTTTCCTGTTTGAATTCTGTTTAAGAAATAAAGTCATTCAAGCACACATCTAACAGTTGTCTCTGACATATGGTTTTATGATCTATCTTATATCTCTTAAACAGAGGTGAGGAACTGTGGCCCCTGTATTGGACTTGTGGACTTCAACTCCCAGAATTCCTGAGCCAGTATGGTTGGCTCAGGAATTCTGGGAATTAAAGCCCACATGTTATAAAAGGGCCATAGTTCCCAATCCCTGTCCTAAAAAAAGATTATATATTATATATTCTCTCACATATTTTTAAGACAGGGGATCTGGTGTGCAGGGTGCTTAGATCTGGCCGGGGGGGGAAGGGGCGTCCTGGAAACAGCCAGCAAAAACGGAGCTTGGAAGGACCATGTACGGCCCTCCCAAGCTCCATTTTTGCTGGCAGAGGGTTGCAGGACGCCATCGCAGCTGAAAACAGAGTTTGGGAACCAGCTTTTGCTCGGGCCTACACAGACGTTCCCAACATGAGTGACATTGGGCTGGCCATGCCTACCCTGGCCACACACCCGTCCCCCTGAGGTCAAACAAAACCTGATGCGGCCTCAATAAAATCAAGTTTTACACCCCTGCTTTAAGAGATATCAACCAATTTTGTAACACATATGTTTGCTAATGTCTAGCTTTAATTCCTCTTTCCAAATTAACTAATATTCAGAGTATTATTATGAATAAATTCAGCAACACTGAAAGACAATAAAAACATTTGGTACCACCATATAAAACACTTTATTAAGAAATTAATAAACCAGTAAGAGTATGCACTGCTTTAATGCTGTATTTTCATTATCCAGCTGATGCAATGTGCCATAGCAACTGAGGAATTAGAGGCCACATATTCAGGCCTGTGAAGTATCCAAGTTGGAATGAGGGTCAATCCTTTTTTACTGACTGCCCTTATGGTTAAGTGACTACCAACTAGCTGTTTGTTTGCTTGTAGACTGTGGGAAGGAGTTGACCAATAAAATGCTTATGGCACCATTGCTTCAATTCAGTAATTTAAAAAAGATTGCTTTTTTCATTGATTTGATTCAGTGGTGGAATCAATCAAACCATGTGAGTTCAGTCATCCATCAAATATTTGTACAGTCTTAATAAAAAGCAGACCTTAAATCTAGGTATTCAAGTTCTTAATACATAGCCCTATGCTTAATGTTAGTCTTCCACAATGGACAACTGTATATCTGAATTTCCAAGAGTGAATGAAAATTGTCACACCCAGAAATAGGGTTAATTGACCATTTATATGATTGGAAGTAATTCTAATATAAAATTGTACTAAAATTAACATTATGCTACTGTGCATAATAATGAAAGTGCAATAAAAGTAGTAATGATAAGAGTGGTGGTGTACCATACAGGCACAATGTACAGTATTATAATAAAATTGTGCCTTTTCCAATTTTTTTAACTATAAAAAATTAAAGTAGAAATGCAGACTAAAGGCATGTCCATATTATTGTTTATATTGCAGAGAAATTATATCTGGGCTTAAGTGACCCTACACTACTGTTTTGAGGCTCTGGATTTACTTGTTTCTACCCATGCTTCTGGTTATTGCAAATTGGCACAAGTCTTGTATCTTTCTTTTAACATAATAATAATAATAATAATAATAATAATAATAATAATAATAATAATAATAATAATAATAATGCCTGTTCGCCCATGGCTACTCAAGGCGGCTTACAGAATATGAAAACTACATTTAAAAACAATAAAACTAATAAAAAATAAAATAAATTAATGTAATAAAATCACCCCCACCTCACACCTCCCGGCCCAGCGACAGCCAATCACATGAGCCATTTAATGGGCTCCTTCCTGCTCTGGTTCCCCAGGCTCACTGGCAGAACCAGGTCTTCAGCGCCTTCCGGAAGAGAATTAGAGGGGGGCGGGGGCATTCTAATCTCTGGTGGAATGAGGTTTCAGAGAGAGGGAGCTATCACAGAGAAGGCCTTTCTTCTGGGTCCAACCAGGCATATCTATCTCGGGGACAGAACTCGCAGCATTCCATTAGCTGAATACCTGCTTGGTTTTCCAATTGGTATGAACTTTTGTTTCATCCCACCTCCAGATTCCAGAGTTCAAGTCTTTGGTTTGTCTCCCTTTCTCTTTCTCTCTTCATAATAGAATGCAAACTTAGTCTTCCAGGAGTTTGCATTTTTGTGCTTAAAAATTATTCTTCACCCCTTTTCCCAAACCAGTAATCATAACAATATCTAGTCATGATTAGTCTGGAAACACTAATGACATGGAAATATTCTAAAGTGCATGCCTAGATTACCAACAACATGTAAAGACAGGTTTCAGGATCATCATAATGAGGTTACTCACTTGTGCAAGCCATTGATGGAATATCTCCTTCAGATCGAAAATAGTTCTTCTCACACTTGCAGTTTGTAGAACCTTCCACATTTGTTGAACTATGAGGTGGGCATTTGGTGCATTTAACATTACCAGCAAAGGCTTTATAAAAACCTGGTCGGCAAGCTGTAAAAGAACAATAATTGCTTACAATTTTTTCATATTAAAGTTTCATTATTCCTTGCTGGGAAGGTAAACGATATTCCACCTGAAAACTAAAAGTCAATATTGAAACAACATATATGAAAAAAAGATAGTTTGCCTTGGTCTTAGTGCATCGAAGTATATTCCCCTTATGACTTTGCCTAACTCTAAGCAAAGTATATTAATTCTAAACTATATTCGGTAGAATTGCCAAAAATCAGGGCCTTAATTTAAGCCTTCCTTTATTCCTTTCCCTTTTTTTCTTAATCAATGCTAAAGTTTCAGATTTCATTTACATTGCACATGCTTTGCATGCATAAAAAAATCATGGTTGTTATCCTGGACATTTTCAATCTCATTAATCTCTGCCATTTTCCAGGAGGGCTGTGAATTATTGTCTAAACCAATATAGGCACTCTTGCTACAGTACTGATGTAGAAGAACTTTGCATAAAATAGATATTTATGTTAGGAATACAACAGGTCTGGAATATGCAAATTATAACTATCAGTTATATTCAGTAGGTTGTCCAGACAAAGAAATATCTGATTAACTAGCAGACCTCTGTAAGATCTCTGCATCCATGAAGTGCCACCCCATTAAAGTGGGCTTGATCAAGAAACAGGTACTGCAGCAATTACTTTCAAGAATCCATTTTATTACTTATTCAGCAATATCACCTTATTTTTCTAGTATATAATAACATGAAGCTACAGAACTCCACTCTTTTGAAGAAGTTTCTTTTCCAGTTGCACTGCTGACTTTTGGTTTTCTTGCATTTTGAGACAGAGACAAGTCGAAATTATCATAGTTTTAAAAGAAACAGAAAAGTCTCATATATTCCGAGGCTCACTTGGCATGTCTGCATATCTATCACTATTATTATTTTGATCCTTGCTCTATCTATAAATAATTGAAGTTATTTTGTCACTATAAATTATCCGATCCTATCTTATTTTATAGGGAATATTATTACTTCTCAAATAAAATATGGATTATATTTGTAATGCTATCTTAGAAATTTAAAAACACAAATATTTCCTAGCTTGCAATCTTTCAAATTTACTAAGTATAGCTACGCAACTGTTTGAATAAAGCAGTGTAGCTTTTTGTAGTGTAGGTCAGCATCCAAATTAAATAAACAAAGCAAATGAACCCATACAGTATCTACATACATAGGGGTTTAAACTGAAAAATAACATTTTCATTTGTTGAATATTGACATTCAAAAACACTCACTTATTCTTGCTGGTACAGTTAAAACAATGTGAAACAGAAGAGAAATGAGGTAGGCAGAAAAAGACATAACGTTTAACTAGGGAATATAATACTTATAACTGCTAACAATTGCACCATTACTAAAGAATGTGTCCAATTGAAGGAAAAAAATAAATTCTACATTTTCAAATTGCTTCGATTTCTATGTTCTGTAGTGGTCCTTGAGAATGAATTCAACTCTAGCAAAGTCTAATGTTTGCAGATAATCTAGCATACTTTGGTTTGATCTTAGTATATGCAAGCAAGCCATAGTAACCATAACAAAATGTGAATAATGAAATGTTCATATAATTCTGAAAATAAGCAAAAGCACAATGAGCTTTTTCTGGTCAAAATTAAATTATCTCTCAGTATATGATACTTGCACTTACAGACGCTGCTGCAGATAGTGTCTTAGCTTGTATAATCTGTTAATGACAAACTCCAGGAGGTGGTGTTTCATTAACATTGGCGTGCTCCTTTAGTCTTTTTCATTGCCCAGACTGAGTCAAAACCACCTCACATCATGTTAATACAAAGTGAAAAGTGAGAATGACATAATCTGCAAGTAACTGCATGCCTCTACACTTCAATAGAATACAGTATTTATAATGGGTAAATCCTGGGGATGGGCATACAGCCACAGTGGCTGGACGTCTGCCATTACCTCTTCTCAAATGACCATAAACTCTCTTTTATTTATTAACTGAATTACGTATCCTGAGATAACAGCTAATTTTACTGGCTTCAGTTTGAGTGTACCTCTCACACTAATTCTTCAACATTGAAAAAAAAAGGACCATCAAAACCATTTTTCCAATCTACAAAATATATTTAATCACATACAGAAATACACACACACATATCCTTCCTTTAGTGTCTCTTAGTTTAGAGACTAATAGATATATCAAAATGGAGATATTTCCAGAAAGAAAGAGCTCCCACTTTAATGCTAATTGTAAGTACCATGAAGGCTTCAACTTTCATTAATACCAAAGTTTTCTCCACTATTAGCAGAAGTACCGGTAAATCATGGCCTTTTCAACTGTGGCCTATTCAGACTGTAAGTCCCGACTAAGCATCTTCAAGTTTAGCCCGATTTGTGATTTTAGTGGGCAACAAAATCCTTTTTATCCTATCAACCTTAAATGTTAGCATTTTAAGAGATGGTCTTTACTTGCTTTATATTAGACCATGTTAAAAATTTCCCCAGGATAGAGGTTGCTTTCCCCTCAAACATGAGGGGAATTTGTATCGTATAATCTTACAAGCTCCTGAGAAGTCTTCTGAGGATTGAAAGGATAACTGTATATTTATGAATGCCCACCCTAAAGACAAAAGCAGAAAGCAAGAACCAGGAAGCCAAGCGATTGCAGTTAATGAAGACAAGGGAAGTGTAAAATAAGAAACATCACTACAAAGCCAGATTATTCTGCTTATTGTCTCTAGAGGCAAAAACTTTGCAATCTCTTTGTGTTTTCTGCATGGCTAAGTTACAGTGCTATAAAGATAGCAATTATGAAGCAAATGAGCTAGTTAGAAGCCTGCTGTCCCAGCAAGCCTTAGTGGAAGAGTCTGATTTGTATCTCTTCTCCCCATCCTGTGTGTCTTACAAGTCTTCTGCCTTTGTATGTCAAAGTGAAAATAAGATCATTCAGTGCTACAATTCTCAGGAGGGGAAAAAAATAAAGCCATTAATTACATTGTAAATTAAATCCTGGAACGTGAATGGCGTGAAAAGGTGGCCACATGATTCTCTTTTCTGAATATCATGAAGGATGACGGAAGGATGGTTACCTTTATCGTGAAACATATTTTTTCTCAAGAAGAGGGATAATGGATTTTTCAAATTATCTTTGATTACAGAGCCATATTATCTTTCTGCATATAAAATATATTTTAGATTCGGTATAGAGTATATTTAGATTCAAAGAAAAGGGCTAAGATGTATGTATATTGATTTTTATTATTTTTTAAAAGGAACTATGAAATACAGCTTTTGTTTGTTTTATAGGTAGTCCTTGAATTATGACTCAACTGTTTGAAAATAAGACAGTGTTGAACCAAGGAACTTATGATTGATCCTCAAAGCTACAGCCTCGTAGTCACATGAACAAAATTCAGGTGCTTAGTAACAAACTCATATTTACAACTAGTTGTAGCAACCTGTGGCCATCTGATTGCTATTTGTACTATTCCCTGTCAACTTTCCCCAAGCAAAGTCAATGAAAACCAGCAAGGTAGATCACAAGTTGGTAGGCTTTTCTTCCTTCACATGCATTGTTCCCTCTTTAGCCCCTTTATGTACAACTACCCACATCTCATTTTCCTAGCCTCCCTGTGCTTGCACACACAAATACATGCTTCCTACTCCCTTTTTCCTCAGTCTCAACCTCCCTTCAAACACACACACAATGCATGTCTTCCCTTTTACTATGGCTTTCCTCAATCACATGTATCCCTCACCCTATTTTCCTCACCTCCCTGAAATCACGTGCACCTGTGCATCTATCCTATGATCTTTTTGAGCTCATGCCATGCAAAGTTCTGTCTTTGCTGTGCAGCCTGTGCTAGGCATCCTAGAGTCTCTCTCAATGGAAGCCACATGCCCCTTACTTAGGACTCACTTCCCACTTAATGACCCACATCTTGGGTTATCAGAGCAATTGGAACTGCCATTGCTAATTTATGCAATCATGTGACATCATATTAGAAACAGCAAAGTTGTGTCCCAATTGCAATTTCATTAGACGATTACCTGTAGATACTGTATGTATGTATGTATGTATGTATATGTGTGTGTGTGTGTGTGTGTACACACACAACACATATATTCCTAATTTATATTAGGCAACTAAGCAGCAGGATTATAATATGTGTTATACCTATTGCTAACCTCCTAAAATTTCTTCAGTTCTCATTTCACAAAAGTCAAGATTTCTAAACCATGATTTGTTAAACAAGCTATGTAGGTTTGGATCACTTCTTTCACCTTAATGAAAACCACATCATATTAAGTCATGATTTATTTTAAATAAATGAGGGTAAATAAAAGTCACGATGAACATTTTCATTTAAAAAATACCAAATGCAGATATCATATTAATGTTTATTCAGAAAACTCCACTGAGTTTAAAAATTCATCTCTCATATTAATAAGATTGCTTGCAGTACCAATTTCCCAAATAATTTCTATCAGAGAATAATTAATTGTTGGCAATATTTTCTAAAAAAATAATAAGATGAAAGGATTTTAACCAGATTTAAGTTTGCCAACATATTATTTGAAAAGAGATAATAGAAAAAAATTATCACTGTTTTGAAATTTTAGTAACATGGAGATGTGACAAAAATCTTATACTGAAATGTGGTCTTAAAGTTGATGCCATTTTGTCAGAATCATGGAATGTACAAAGAAATTACAGCTGTGTGCAAAATATTAAATGTATTGTCATTTAATTGAGATAAGAACACTGTCCTAAGGGCACTGGAATATTTTGCCTTCCTAGCAATAATTCCTCTTGTTTTCCTGTTACTACAGTTTCAATTTCCAATTACTGTAGCTGCTGCTCACCCCCATCCCTCCTTAAATATATATAAGAAGGAAATAAAAGAAGGAAATATAGGATCATTTTGACCATGATGTCTATTGTTTACTAAGCATAAGATTTGAAAACATTCAATCCCTGCACATTGAACTGCTGTAAACTTTGCCTTAAGTATTGTATTTCTACTCAGAACATTAAGAATGGAGTTCCTGTTAGATCATACCACATGCCTCATTTGATAAATAAACAGCCTTGTTGACCTTGCACAAATAAGTTAAGGCGGAATAGTTAATTCAGGAAGTTATTTTGTTTATCTTGCAGTATTCCATATCTGTTAGTGTATAAAGCACTAAAAAACTAAAAGGCTACTATTTATGAAGGGTGCATTTCAGAAGTATAATGCATATTAGGATACATTAAAAGAAAGTTATAAAATGGATTTATTTGTATAAAACTCTTCAGAAATATGCCACATTTTATAATTTTGGAATACAAATAATAAATAAAACAGTTATTTTTCCATGCATATTATATGACATTTGACCAAGGATTAAGTTATGACTGGCATCATCTGAGCATGAATTACATTAGCATGATATTCTTACTATATACCAGAGATGGGTTTCAGCAGGTTCTGCCCAGTTTTGGAGAACCGGTAGCAGAAATTTTGAGTAGTTCGGAGAACCGGTAGTAAAAATTCTGGCCCCGCCCACATCTATTCTCTGCCTCCCAAATCCCAGCTGATCAGGAGGAAATGGGGATTTTGCAGTAACCTTCAACTGGAGTGGGGTGGGAATGGAGATTTTACAGTATCCTTCCCCTGCTATGCCCACCAAGCCATGCCCACCAAGCCATGCCATGCCCACTAAACCACACCACACCCACTAAGCCATGCCCTCAGAACCAGTAGTAAAAAGTTTTGAAACCTACCACTGCTACATACTCTCCATACTTGGTATATACTTCGTAAAATAAAAATTGAGCTCAATTTTTCATCAAGGAAAGGAAGGATAGATGGAAGGAAGGAATGGAGGAAAAAATATGAAAATTGAACAGGATAGATGGAGATAAAGAGATAGCCAAAACATGAAAATGAGAAACAGTAAACCTTTTCCAGAGACTCTGAATCAGCAATATTCCCGTGGGAAACAAATGATACTGAAAATAACTTTATGAAGGCTACTCAGTAGTCTCTATCCTCCGTAAAGTCAAACTGCATTGTTAGTGGACATATTGCTGCTTATAGGCACAGTCTGCAACATGAAGCTTTCATATATACTATACATGCAGGCTTCCAAAACACCTTGAACTCTCATTAGTGAAGCACGCAAAGGCTTCCTGTTGCAGACATCTGCACTTTACACAGTGACAGCTGCTATTTACATACATCACAACACAGCTTTACAAATGGATGGTGCTTTCTATTGCTGGAATTCTCAGCTGAGTGTAGAAAGATAGTGTTTAAAAAGGACTTTCTATTACCAAGAATGTGATTTGATCAAAGCAGCAGCTTAGCCTATCTACCACTTTATATCCATATATAAAATACATTCACTATTACAAGGGTTTTTTTTTATAGAATTTGACTTGTGTCCACTTTCACAGAGCCAAGTTATATATCTGTTTCAAATGCTTCCTAAGTTCTAAATCAGTATATGAATTGGCTGATAAAGAGAATCTCATGCAGTATGCAACAACTACACTGCCCATATACCAGTCACTTCTCACTACTCTTCAGATCCCCCATCCCCTTAAAGTAGAACAATCTAAGATTGCACTGGGCTTTCCACAAGCCATGTTGAGTGAAATAAAAACTGGATTTTTCCCCAAAAAATTTAAACAGCCCTGAAATCTATATTACTAAAATTCTCATAATGCCCTTTGAGTGCAGTAGGACAACAGTCTTTTAAACAAGGAACCATAACTTGGATAACTTTCAGAAATGAACCCAAAATATAGGACTGATGATTCCCAAATAAAGGAAATTTGGAAAAGTTGTGGTTCCTTCAGTGCTATTGGCTACTGCTGTGTGCTACTGCTATGTGCAGGTGATGTTCATTTTCAGTATTTCCTGATAGTTTCTCAGCCAAAGGATTCTTGCATTCCTTTGCAATCCTTTGGTTCTGCCCCACCCAGCTGCCAGTACTGGGCTAAGGGGAAGGGAAAGGGGAAGGGGAAGGGGAAGGGGAAGGGGAAGGAAAGGAAAGGAAAGGAAAGGAAAGGAAAGGAAAGGAAAGGAAAGGAAAGGAAAGGAAAGGAAAGGAAAGGAAAGGATGAAGGAGGGAAGAATAGGGAGAAAGGGATATGACATACTTTTCCTGGCCAACGTCATTCCCTACACATCACCCTCTCTAATTTATTCTGTCCCTTATATGCATTCACTAACCCATGTGGCACTTCTTGCACACTACTATATACCCTAACTATGCCAGCCACTCACAGACCTCCTCTGACCCTCACATGTTTTGTTCACCTCAATGCATTTTTTCCTAACTCATGCAGCTCCACTATATCCTTTTACCTGATCCTCTTGGACACCTTCATGCATTCTTCCTGACTCACCCACCCCACACGTACCTTCCCATGCCTTCATTGGATCTCTTGCACACATCCACTACATTCAGAGTTCTCAACCTCCATTTTACGTAACATCCCAGACCTGCTGAACGCCCACAACATAAGAGTCAAGATATTGCAATAGAATGTGGACTGGACAAATCAACCATCCTCACCATCAACAGGGGAACCCTCCCCCCCACCAAAAACTATCAAGTTGCCCTGTGGAAATAACATCAAGAATCTTAATGAAGATGATCAATACCAATACTTAGGCACCTTGAACCTGACAGCATTAAGGACACAATAGTCAAGAAAAAGGTTACAAGTGAATTCATCAAGTGAAGAAAATTTTAAAATCCAAAGTCAGTGGAAGAAACATCATCAAGGCAATTAAAACTTGGATAAATTCCAGTCATTAGATACACAGATAGCATAGTGGACAGGACTTAAGCAGAACAAAAGTCCCCGATAGTGACAATGACAATGACAATGAAAACAGTGACAATGACTCAGGCCCTTCATTCATGTAGAAATGTTGACAGACTTTACTTACCCAACAGCATAGGAACACATGGAATGTATAAGAGATACATTCTCTTTTTTTTTTAATGGGAACTTTTATGTTCCCATTAATAAAATTCCCATAACTGCAAAAAACTGATCTCTGGTCTATGTGTATAAAGATAGTCATGCATAAATTATTAATTGCAGATTAATTTCATTATCGTAGATACTTTGATCATACAGTATGATTTATCTTTTCCTATGAATTCACTGCACTATAAATGGAGAATATAGTTTTATAATTCACATATAATGGTTTATGGTTAATCTTTCTCTTATCTAATTTTAAGTATACATTTTAGTCCACTGACTTACTGTTAATAGGCTGCAATGCTGCCCTATTTTACTTGTACTTAAGCATGTTATATCTGCACAGCTACATTTTGACATATCTTGCTTTAAGATGGTCATTAATCAAAATAAAATTATCTTTTTATAGACAATACCTTTGTTGGAGAGAAAAATCTGTTTTATATCTCAAACATGAGATAATTTCTGCCATTTACTTTGCACACATTGTATTTTATACTAATCTATGACATTAACATTTTAATAAAACATTGGCTGTAGTCCAGGTCAAGTTATTCAACAGAAGCAGACTTTTAATTCTTGAATAACTTTTACCCACAGAAATATTAATTATGTGTACATAAAAGATAATGTCAGCCTATGGGAATAACAAAGTAATTTTGTTTTGCATAGTAATTTCATATTCTATTTATGTAATTTTAATGTAATTGCATTACTATACCATATAGTTTTTTGAAAGTGGCTTTAACAATAAATGTTAAAATAAAAGGGCATCCTATCAAGCAAGTAGTGGTTTAACTGTATAAGTGGCAGAAATCTTACTGCATACAGATGTAAAATTTCTTATATTTTGAACAAAACAATTAGTTTCATTGAATGTTCCAATTCAGTCATTTATTGTAGTACACAGTTAGTATAGCACAGGACAGCATATACTGTATTCTGTTTAAATGACTATTCCAAGCTTCAGAAAGTTATGCCAGGAATTATTAGCTATTCAAGATAAGAAAGAAATAGCAGTTTATAGATATCTGTTGTAATGTGGATAAGATATTGGAACTGCGTCTTCCAATACCTTATGAGTTGTAGCAGAAACAGGCTTTGATTGGCCAAGCCACTTACTTTTGTTTTGTCAAAGACAGAAAGTAGAACTTATACTAGAGCTGCCAAAATTGGTACCATTTTTTGTAAGTAGGTTACTTTATGTACTAAAGTTTGAATGAAAGGACATTGGATCTGAAGGGATCAGGTTAGTTTGTGCTGTGCAAATTGTATATAAGGTAATACTGACATATATAAAAAGACGAAATTAGCAGGAATTATTGTGTCACCGCTTCACCACCAGCAGACTGTAACACACTTATTTGAATAGGGTACATTTTATTAGCTATAAAAATAATATACTTAATTGAATGTAGCTGGTCAATAGCATGTTTAAGCCTGCTCTTAAAAATACTTAAAATTTCAATGATCTAAGTCTGTTCTAAATTGACTAAACTAAAAAAAGAGTTCTTTGTGAGAAGCAGATTCAGTTGATTAAACATCAATTTCATTCAACTTAATGAGAAAAGTTAAATGACTTTTAGGGCAGTGCAGGTATAGAGTATAATGGGTCTTAATTGGGGTAATAATACCCTGTTAATAAAGCAAACAATGAGGGGAAGGAAAGGGGCAGCTTTAATCCAAACTGTTGGTCAGATTATTCTCAGCAGTCATATGAACCTGGTACATTTAGTCAACAATGGGGTAGTGTCACTGCCTTTCCTAGGCTATTCTCTAAAGGGGAAAAAAAGGCAAAGTTAGCAAGCAATTACAAAGTGCTCTGTTACAAAAGAGTAATTACATTAGTCATAAAATATACTTTCAAAATTCTGATTGCCTGTAGAATTTAGTCTTGTCCATCACTGCCTGACTGGCAATGGGAAAAGAGCACTGATCTAATAAATCCTTCCTACTGCTCTTCTGGTGTAATATTAATGGGACATTGGGCAGAATGCCCTAAATGAGTAGACATGCTGTATCTGTTAAAATGGAAGCCTTTGACCTGGTTAGCGTGAATATCTGCTGGCAAGTTCAATAGTATGGAGCTATGGCTGGATTATTAACCAATTAGGTTAAGTGTGGGGTTTATAAATGAAATTGGTGTCCTTGGTACTTGTGTGATCACAATATAGATTAATTAGCTGCTATAGACCTAGAAGCTATATTTGTACAGCATATGTTTAGTCAGTATTAACAGGGTTCGCTATTTATAGTTTATTTATTCATCAAGTGTACATAAACACTCATCTCCCTGGAGGCAACTCTAGGCAGCAAACATCAAACAAAAACAAGTAAAAACCGAAATATAAAACACAAAATTCATATAATCAGATATCGTAACAGGTAGAAATTCAAGCCATGATGCCAACGTATTCAGAAGTCTCCCTGAAAACTTACACTTAGGTGATAGGAAAACTGGAGGCTGAAAGAATACATTGTTTGATTGTTTCCATTGTTAGCTTTACATAATACAATTTTTCCTGTAAGAGTTTAAGGCAACCAGCATCCTAATGCCCAATTCCAATTTTATCTTGACATCACCTGTAAAGTAGGTTTTCATGCAAGATTGTACCCAATGGCTTCAAGCTGCGTTCTAGATAGTTCTAGACCTAGTTCTAAGTGTATATATTCATCGTACTACCTATTTTTGTCTAAAAAGATAGCAGCATCTGTTTTGTCCCAGACGCTAAATACAATTAGGTTTGGATAGGACTTCTGTGAGATTAGCAGGGAATAGTCTCCATTAGGCTAGTCTGAGAATTTGAAAGAAATAACACAGACTGAAGAAGGGTGGCCAACCACCTACAAACATTCTCCAGTAAAACTGCATATGTTTCATTAGTCATCAGAAATTGAACTTACTCAAGAACGTTTTTTTAAAGGAATACCATCTTTAAAATTGGAAGCCAGTTTGTCAAGTACACTGAAGAATAATTGCTTTTATGTTTAGAACATTTGAGAAAGAATGTATCCATTCATGCTAGGTGGATAAAGAAAAATATTAATTTTTGAGTGTATCATTTTTGCCTAAAATAAGGTAGATGCTCCTGTATTTAAAAACAGTTATAAATCCTTACCTCAGTAAACATTTCTATTACTAATCACATTGCTTTCATGAAAATGTATTTCTGATAATTCAATCTCTCCATAAGCATAGTTACAATGTGGATTTGAAAATTGAAGTTTTAAAAAATAGTATGTTTATACTACATGATAATAGAATAAACCCAAAGTGAAGTGCCAAAAAGTATTTCAATTGGCAAGTGAAGGTTGTTTTTATTATTAGACACAGTCATAATGTATTAGTAGAATAACATATTAAATCATACCTAATGTGAAATGATGTCTCACTGATAGCATGTCGCTGCTACTATAATTTATTCTACTGACATCACACTGTCAAATCAAGGCAGTTTTCCATAGATCTGGCACTGGACAAATTCTTGTGCCAAAGCAACTGATTAAGAACTCTTATGCCCACCTGGTGCCATTAAAAATGTGACATAATGAGCTTTCATTGATTACCACTCTGTAATGACCTGAACACTTAATCTAATTTGGCTCTTTTCCTGCTAAAATCTTCAATCACCTAAAGAAAGCACAGTCAGCAATATGGGCATAAAAGCACAAATTAGATGGTTTAACACTGAGGTTTTTCTTAAAGACTGTTTATAATCTATAACCTATAAACCTTGTATTGTAGAATATTCAAATCTAGAGACCATGAGTTTTAGTTCTGCCTTAAGGACAAAGTCAAATGGGCCACTTACTTTCTCTTAGCCCTAGGAAGCAGGCAATGGTAAAACACTTCTAAAATCTTACTGAGAAAATTTCAAGGATTTGTCCAAGCAGTCACCAAGAATCAAATATGGGCTCAAAGGTACAAAATATTATATTGACTGGAGTGCAATCCTAAAAGCCTTTAGAGAGAAATTATTGTAGAAATAGTTTATTTGGTTCCATATGACTTATGCATCAATGCAGGTGAATATAAAATTGTATTTTAATTCATTCCAATTAGGACATAATTTTCAAAGGATAAATACAAAATCTAGAAGGAAATATATTGTAGAAATCACATGAATTATACGAGAGGGCAGACATAACATTATGACTGTAAAGGGCAAAGAGAAATGTGATAGGATTGCATTAGACAGGCTACTGTGGAAAAGGTGGTGCTGCTAAACAATTATACCACTTAATATTATGAAAAAAATCAGGAATGTTTATATTCATAAATCATTAGTTGGAAACATTTTAAATATTGCTAATTTTAAAAACTGAATATTGGGTTTTAAAAATATATCCTATACCGTATCTGTAGAAAGTAGAAATCGGTCATTCATCAAAAATGAAAGGAAAAGTCTTGCACATTTCTATTGTTACAGCAACCTAGTTGTGTTGTATAAAATGTCCTCTCAGGAAGGAACAGTTTGACACTTATTCTCTAAGTAGTGATATATTAATTTAACTATTATAAATTATGTTTTAAGGAAGAGTGAATAACATTCATAAAATATGTGTACTATGAAAAGGAACTACTTTTGAATAAGCTCTCCTTTATTGTGAAGGTAAATTAAAATAACAGAATTCATTGCTGGAATTTGACAGGACAGTGGAGCTCTGGTGACAGCAAGTTTTTCCACTCACAAGAGACAACAAAATCAATCACATGGAATGCTTGTGGCTCAGCTTGGATGTCAGCAATTTGTTAGAGGTTGACTCGTAGCCACCTCCCACTTATCTCTACTGACTGTATACTAAAACTGTCATAAGGCACAAAGTATAAACCTGCCCAAAATGCATCAAGCCTCATCTGGAACATGAATCAGTTCATTAAGAAAAGAGATATTTTCATATATCATATCAGACAGACACATTCATTGCATAAATCAGGCCAACCCTTTTCCTATTTAAGGTTGAAAGTTGGTTCCTTTTCCTCTCAGTAAATTAGAGGTTTTTAAATGGAGTAAATGATCTGTGCACATAATCTCATGCATCAATGAATTTCAAGGTCTTACATTGGTTCTTAAAAATTTCTCAAACTTATAAAAAGCCTATAATGCATTTGGAATTTGTAATAATCTATTTATATGTTGTTATTTTTCTTTGCAAGTAAGCCTCTAACTCTTCTAGTTATATCCCTAGCAGCTATCTTTGTCAAGAGTAAATTAAGTAGAATGTCATTCATTTTACTTTTGAAGAACTCAGAGTAACTATATGTGTGTGTGTGTGTGTCTGTGTGTGTGTCTGTGTATGTGTGTATAGATCTATTTTGAACTATTTATGCAATCAAATCCTTTATTTCTGGAATACTGCAATTTAAGTGTAGCATTAAATGTATATCTTCAGTGTATTCTGCAAATGTTACACAGAAGAGGTCTCATAACTTTGCTGATCAAGGGATACTGGAAGCTAAATTATATGCTATTAAAACACTTTAAGTTAAATGAAACAATAAGTGAACATTAAGGATATAATGATTGTGTCCTCCACTGTATAATGGGAACTAAGTGTCTCATTTGATTATGCATTTAGCTGAATATTTACTTCCAATGTTTTGAAATATCATTAAGGAAGTTAAAGTGGCACTAAGAGAACTTTAGTATATCTTGGGAGTTTAAAACAAAAAGAATTGCAATAGAATAATAACTGGAAGCTCCCACACTGGACCAGGGTCTGAACTTCTGATGCCACAGCTCATTAATTAAAAACATATTTTTCTAACGGGAAAGTTTTGCTTATAAAATATTTCTTGTTCTATTCTGATAACTCTATTAAGATCTCTGATACCACATTCTGAAATCTCAGAAAGATACAACATTTTGGAACACAAATAAAAAAATCCTGGTCTTTTCAAAAACAAGCATATCCTTCAGAGAAATTCTATACCACAGTTACCCAACACTTCCTCTTCTTGGGGTGGAAAAGTAGCTCATATCATTCTACTTTTCAGTTTAGGGAATTCTTTTTCTTCTGGAACCCAACATATAAAGAAGTAATTATACCAATTCCTCAGTAGTGTCCATCAGGGGTGAGTTCTACTTACCTTTACTACCGGTTCGCAAAGGGGCCACATGAGTGCTCTTCTGCGCAAGTGCAGATGCTTTTGTACAGGCGCAGTAGCGTTTTGATGACATCAGGGTAAGTGGGCAGAGCCTCCCGCCAGTTTTACTACCAGTTCTATAGAACCAGTGCGAACCAGGGGCAACTCACCACTGGTATCCATGCTTCTCTTTTCTGCTCCCCTTGCCAGAAATGGTAAAATGACAAGAATGGTGGTGGGATGATAGTAGCCATTTGCTTTAATATATTGCCCAATTAGCTAGCTGGAGAAATAAATGATTGGAACAGAGGGAAGGATGGAGATGGGAGGGATGGAGGGAGGGAGGAAGGAAGGAAGGAAGGAAGGAAGGAGCTAATTACCCATATATATTTCAATATGGAAGAATATTAGTAGACTATGTCCTATTTTTTATTTCCTAAAATAATATCAAAGTAAATTATACAAACTTACAATAAAGGATTTATAATAATGTTATGCTGTATGTATTAATTTATAATCCTTATTCATTATTTTGTTGAAATGTAAGTGTAATGCTAATATTCTGGCAACTCACAGGCTATAGGTTGAGAAGAATTTATATTTATTTGATCTTACATATTATGAGTAATGATCTAACTACAGACTGAATTGTCAATTAAACAAGCTCTTAAAAAGAATTGAAAAAAAAATAGTACAATGCTATTTAAATAATATCTTTGGGTGTTCAATCTAATAATAACTTAATAGTTTGTAGACCAACATTTTGCCTAGTCATGAAAATACAATTTAATATTAAAATCAATTAGAGTTTTTTATTTGACCTTAATATGATAGAGGAATTAATCCACTAAAATACATATACATATATTTTGCAAAATATAGGATAAACAGTGTCTTTGTGTGTGTTTATGTATATTCATCGTTTAGATGCTAGAACATAAAATGCTTAGCAAAATGCTTGGTATAATTGTTGTTGTATCTATTATTAACAATGTTTATAGTATATTCTTATAGAAGTAATTGACCAATTACTTCGGACAATGATTTCTCAAATATGTGAAATGTACATGTTTATAGTAATATTTGGATTCAGCTTTTATTTATATACTACTAAAACTCTGATTGTCAGGATTTTTATCTGGGCAAAATGATGCATCACAGGACAAAGAATTTTGAAGCAAGGTATCTCAAATGAGCTAGTACCGCGATGGCAAATGGGCTAGTACCGCGTTGGTAAACGTGTGCTGGGAGTGGCACGCAGAGCCATCTCTCCGGGCACACGAGCAGTTGCTCATTGCTCTTCCAGGTTCCTGCGCAGCGGCCAGTTGGTTTTCATGTGCACAAAAGCGCCGGAAACCAGAAGAGCAGCCGCCTAGTGCGCATGCGTGTGCTGGGAAGATGATCTTCCGGTTTCCAGCACGTGCATGTGCACCAGCCAGCTGGTCTTCGCACGTGCATGTGTGCCAGAAACCCGGGAAACCAGGGAGCCAGTCTGCATGCATGCACCAGAAACCGGAAGATCATGTTCCTGGCACGTGCATGTGCACTGTGCGGCTGCTCTTCCAGTTCCTGGCACACACATGTGCACTGGCCAGCTGGTGTTTGCATGTTCATGTGTGTCAGAAACCAGACAACCAGGTGGCCAATGTGTATGCACACTGGGTGGCTGCTCTTGCAGTTTCTGACGCATGCCGAAAAGGTTCACCAACACTGGGCTAGTATATAGAATGCATCCAAAATCCAAGGTCCAGGATTCCTTGTGTAATGAAGTTTGGGAAAGTTGTAACTGTTTCATGGGTAAAGGCTACTGCAAAGGTGTTGGGCTTTAGTATTTCCCAGGCAGTCTCACAATAATTCACTTTTTTCCCCCACCCAGTAGCAGCCATTTACCTGCCTGCTGGGAAGGGAAGAGAAAGGAAGGAAAGGAAATTTCCAGTGCTCCTTACCAGGTTCCCACAATGAAAGTGTCCCTTGGGTGGCATATAAATGTGACAAAATAAATAAATAATAAATAAACAAATAAATTCAATAACTAGCAGGAAGTCAAAAGTTGCTCCTGCTCCCAGGGTTTTTTTGCCCGTAGTCATTCTGCTTGTTTGTTTAGGTAAGAAAATATCTATGAAATGATGATCTAATATAGAACTGACCGTCTAATATAGATTAGTTAGTTCAGAGTTCCATTATTTATTGATACCCTAATATAAATTTTCTCCTATAATACATCTAGATATCACAATTATACAACCTACCCTTCAAAACAAACAAACAACAAACCAAAACAAAAGTTAGCACAGAGATTTGCCTCTAAAATAATAAAAGTTGATATAAATTGCCATAAGACATGAGTTTGTATGTAGTGACACTGTTCTTAGGAAATATCCTAGTGTTGCTGTTTCTGTTTCCATTGTGGGATGGGGGCAATGGTGACTGGATTTTATGTCATGGGTTTTTAGTGTCATATGCTCCAGAATCATCATGTATGAATTACACAAATGTGAATCCCCAAGACCCGATTTGCACCCACTTGCTAAGTCCTAGGAAATCCAACACTAATCCATCAAGATGCAAGGCTACAAGTCCAAGGGAAAGGCAAATGCAAAGTACAGAGTCCACAGTCCATGTCCAGTCCAAAGTCCAAGGCACAGGTCCAAATGTACATTCCATCATAGCACAATCCGTAGTCAAGGAAACCAAAACCACAAGGACAAAGCATGCACATGGGAAGGGAATGAACAGTTGTTTCTAACAACTCCCAAATACACTCATTCGACTAAATAGGGATTTGCTAGTGCAGCTCATCAGGAGGGACGAGGCTGCTGCCTCATGAATAGTCTCATTGACCTTCATTGTGCCTGTCTCCTCTCATCCCTGCATATTCACAAGATCAGGTGGAGAAGGCAATTCTTTCTCATTCCCACTGGCCAGTTGCAGCTGTGCACCTTCTCCACCCTGCACTTTCAGTGGGACCTCTGAATTCTCCAGCTGTAGTTGTGCCTTTCCTTTTCCTTTTTCAGCCTGTTGTTCCTCTGATCAACTTTCCAACTCTCCACTGTTCCTGGCCTCTCCAGTCCTGGCTCAGAGCCCCCAGCAACTTTCAAGCTCTCCTCCGCATCTTCTTCCAAAGTCCCCGGAACCGGCTCTTCCTTATCATCTGAGCTGGCATCCAGGGATTCCCTCACAACAATCTTATACTGTATTGATTTATATTGATCGTTTTTATTTAGTATCCTAGTATGATTTATGTTTGATTGCTTATTTAGTATTCTATAATTATCAATGATCATTGTATCTTATGATTTATGATTATTGTATTTTATTATGATGATCATGATTTATCACTTGTTGCTTGTATGAACACTGAGAGTTTATGTACCAGAGACAAATTCCTTGTGTGTCCAATCACACTTGGCCAATAAAGAATTCTGTTCTGTTCTATTCTAAATAATTTTTTTAAATAAATAAGATAATAAATAAATACAATGTGAACACTTTCATGTATGTTTGGTCATTAATCAATTCTGACTGAATTATGAAAATATACTTTATATTAAATTCATTTTTCACCAAGTATGCATTTTAAATGTATATTGCCCAAATGCTATTTGTAAGTCCCCAAATTATTTTATTGTGAAATACATACAACTGAACATGTTTTAACTGAAATATATTTAAGCTACATCTACACAATTATTTAAACTCAAAGGTATCTCATGAGCTACTTCCTTCCTTCCTGAGTCACTGAATAATCCATACTCCTTTAAAAAGAAAAAAAAAATCCTTCTCAATTTACCACTTGAGAAGCAGTAGCAAAATGAAGTAAGTCAGCTTTAGATAATTATAGAAATTCAATAAATTGGCAGCACTACATGTAGTTTCTACAGAAATTGAAAAGTTTACTTAGCCTCACCTACGTGTAAAAGGAAACTGACAGAATGAATTAACTTCTCCTATTAGGAGGGATTCACCATACAATTTATAACCCCAATTGTTTGGGAAGCTCACTAGGAAATAAATTTAGAAAAACTCCATCATAGAAAAATTCCAAAATCCATTACAGCTTCCAAATATGGTAATTGAGAAATACTACATGTTTTTTAAAAAACCCTCCCAGAAAGATATTATTACATTATTATATCAAAAAATCCCAGATAATTCTCATTTTAAAAGACATAAATGAAAGAAAAATATTGTTACATGCATACAATATGTTGAAGATGCTTTGAGTTTCTGTAGTGAGGAGAGTTTCAGCCTAAATGACCCTTACAATTCAATTATTCTAGATGTTTCTGTTCATCTATAAATAAATAATAAACCAACAGGCAAGCAAGCCTATTTTATCATATCTCAACTTTTTGTTTCTGACAAGAATTGTAATACTAACATTGGGAGTTACAGCATTCTCATAAGTACAATACAATTTACTTCTTTTCCCTAAGGATATCAAGAGAATATACAGGATGCAAACCAGTTTATGGAAAATATATTTTGAGGAGATTCTGCTTATTTTTGTGAACAGATTGTTTGCTCAAAAATAAATGTACTGTGACAGATGTCATTACATGCCTCAGTCTTCAGCAGCCTCTAATGTATTTCAATTCCAGAAGACTGAGAAAAAAGTGCCAATCAAAAACAGTTGTTTTTATGAAAATTCATAGTATATTAATCTGTCAGCTTATTTTTCACTACCACCCAAAAACAACCTCTGCTACGCATTTGTGATCAATTCTGACATGTTTCCAATTATAATCAACATGTAGCACAATAATTCATATGATTATTTTTTATTTATTAATCAAACTTACATCTTTCCACAAGGGTCTTTGGCAGCTCACAAAATAAGAACATACCACAACATAGAAAATATAGACATGGAATAAATAAAACCCCAAATTATGGTGGTTTTAGAATAAAACAAATAATAATTATTTTACTGTTGTTATGGTCATCCTCATCCTCACATTAAAAATACAATGGAAAAGAAGACCCTTGGGAAATAACCAAGAATAACTTCAATAGCACCCATTTCACAATAATGAAAATGGGATTTCAGCCTAAACAAATAAATGAATAAAACTTGGAATAAGGTAAAATCCTGGCATGTTTTGCATGTGTCTCACACTGGTTCCAGAAAGAGGGGTTGCTATGCACTCTTACTACAAAGAAATATTATTAAAACCTTACATTCTCTGCAGGACAAATATGCAGCTTGGAATTTCTATTGTTCCTTTTCGAGAGTTATCGTATTTTTCGGGGTATAAGACGCACTCTTTTCCCCCCTAAAAGGGGGTGAAAATTTAGGTGCATCTTATACACCGAATGTAGTCCCGCCTACCCACTGGCCCCCACCTCTGCCTCACTGCAGTTACCTCCTTGCAAGCAAACAGAAAGAAAAAAACAGCTCATTTCAGCTTCAGCACAGCCCAATTAGCACAGGTTGATTGGATCAGTCTCCCAACTCTGAGCTGATTTGCTCTCAGCTGTTTTGCACAGGGCTCTGCTGCTTGCTGCAAAGAGATAAATTGCTGGAGCAGATTTTTTTTCGTTGTGCTAATCAAGCTATGCTGAAAACAAAAATGAAAGTAAAACAGGCTGTTTGCTGATTGCTGCAACAAGGCAAAATTGCTCAGAGGAAGAGGCAGAGGGAGATTTCTTTTTCTTCTTTTCTTCACTAAAAAAGGTAGATGCATCTTATACTCCGGTGCGTCTTATACTCCGAAAAATATAGTAAGTAGCAAAATAAAATGCAATTAAGGAAGCCCACAGGTACTGTGCATTATAGTATGATAAAGTGTGATTACTCTCCTCCTGCTCCCTGACATTTCCCAAGATACCTCTTCAGATGTCAGCTCAAGGAAGGATAAACCAGTTCCTGGCACATTAGGAGAGGAGTTGGTCAGTGACTCCAAGCAGTCCTCTGAGTGTGATTTGGCTGAAGCACAGCTGCAGCAGTACAGCCCTATGGCATGAGATAGGAAAAGCATGCAGCTGCACCCAGTCAGGGATGAGGAACTTCCTTCTGCACCTGATCCAAGAACACGTAGATCTGAGAAAAGGCAGGAGCAGCAAAGGTCATCCAGATTACTTGTGAGGAGAAAGCCTCACCCTTCTTGATGGGATGCACCAGAAGCTGGCTATTTAGCATAGCTGACAGATGGAAGCAATATTGAGAACAATGTGCTCATTTCCCAGCTGTGTGTTTTCTGGTTGTTGTGATTCCTGTCTTGCTTTGGATTGACACTGTGTCTTGACTTGAAAACTCTGTCTGAGAGGAATTTATCAATCCAGTTCTGTAGATGCTTTATCAGGAATTCTGAATGAATGCCATTGAAGCCTGATTCTTCACCATATTTCAGGGTACCAAAGTATCAATTTCCTTTATAGAGAAGGAACAATAATACTCAAAAAGCATTTGGCCTGACTGTTTAAAAGCACTTTCTTGATGACACAAGAGTATCCTTTCACCTTTGGAGAGGGATACAATTCGAGAGGCTGTTTGGTCAAGAGTCACACTTGGTGTTTGTCATGTGGGTGTCTAACTCCACCCAGTTTCCTTAATAAGCTCCAAGCTTTCCTGCTGGACTTGCTGAAATTTAATCATTCTGTGTATTGTTCCAGGAATGGTATTCACTTACCTTCGCTACCGGTTCCAATGTGAGTGCTCAAATGCACCTCCTCCACACATATGTAGAGCCTTCTGCACATGCGCAAAGGGTCAAAAACAGGACGTGATGACCAGGGGTGGGTTCTACTTACCTTTACTACTGGTTCGCAATGGGGCCACGTGTGTGCTCTTCTGCGCATGCACAGAAGTGTTTTGATGACATCAGGGTCAGTGAGCGGAACCTCCCGCTGATTTTACTATCGGTTCTATAGAACCGGTGTGAACCGGGGGCAACTCACCATTGGTGATGACATACAGGTGGGTGGGCAGAACCTCCTGCCACCGGCACTACCAGATTGTGCGATCCAGATAGAGCTGGCTGATTTCACCACTGTATTGTTCCCACATAAGGTCAATCTGCCTCCAAGCTGTGTAAGAGATTGTTGGCGATCTCCGGGTCACTGCTCTGCAGGAAGGTCTGGAAGAGTCCTTCAGTTTCTTCATTCCATCCTGGTATGGAATACTCTTTTTTAAATCCTTGAGGTGTATGTCTTTTCGCTGAAGCAATTATTGCCTTTTTGAATCTATGATAGTACTGACTACTTGGTGGAATCTATTATATAGGTTTAATGTTAAGTTGCAGTGTTCTTTTATCAGAAAAAAAAATTGATTTTTTGGTTCATAAACATCTGTTCATAAATTGCAATAGACACTTAGCTTTATCTTTTAATTTAATCAACATTCCCCCCATCAGTTATGCTATAATTTCTATTTAAATCAATTTTAGTATGGTTATGTGAATTTTTAAACAAAGATCTTCAGTCATTTTTCAGAATTTCAATATCTGAAATAATCTTAAAAAGACAAACATAATATAACCCAATTCCCCCGCCACCCCATGAAATTCAGAAGAAAATTTGGAGTTGTGGCAAAAAAATCTATTATGTATACAAAAAGTATTTTCTTCTGCTATCTATTCTTCTGGTTATAACTACTGTATGGCATTCATAATGCCTGAAGCGGGTGTCTGTAAAGAAAATAAGTTGGTGGGAAAATTTATGATGCAGAAATTTAATAATTTACATACATTTCATAGATTCTTTGATGATTTCAATTTTTTGTATCTCTAAGTTTCTACACTTCTTACAAAATATTTCCATATATTGTGTGAAAGCCTTAAGATCCAACCCTTTGCTTTGTAAACTTCAAATTATCTACATTTTCAGTCTTTTTCAGCTTGCTTTTTTGTAAAAGTTTTGTGCGAAGAAAAAACAGAAGATGACAATCTGTAATGATTTCTAGAAAAGATATCCCCCCCCAAAAAATACTTATTATTGATAAAAGACTTTGATTTGTAAGATCAGTACAACAATGGCTAAGTCAAAATGACAATGTGCTGTTGGTTCTCTCTGCTGTTCTTTAACTGCCTATCTGTACATTTAACATTAAATATGGGAACTCTTCTCACCTTGCTACTGAAGAAAGACAAATTTTTATCTCCACACTTTTGTCCAAATATACTCTTGTTTTCTCCTTTGATCTATGATTTTTAGCATATTAGCAGAAAAGTATTCATACGGTCTTATGGGAAAACAATCACTTTTTAATTCCTTGGCATGGAAATTCACTTAGCAATGTCTTTAATGGTGCTGTAAACATTTTAATATCTCTGCTTTTTTTCCTGGATTTTGAATCATCACATCTATTTCTCATAGCCTTTAGGGGATTGAGGAACAAATTTTCATTAATTTCACATTCTCAATACAACAACTGAAAATGGAATAGGTTACTTGCAACTTACATCTTGTAACACAGCTAATGTTTAAAGAACAATAATATTATTGATTATCTATGATGAAGCAATTTGCAGAGTATGCTAGCAAATTTAATCTTCCTGTAGAACACACTACAAATGGATTCGGATGCATTTGCTTTCCAATTTGGTATTGTAATTACCCCAAGTTTTCTTATTTTTGCTGTCATTGCATATTATGGAACAGTTGCTACTGATTGAATATTAAAAACAGAAGAGACAATGCACAATTACTCACAGCCTTATGCTGCTGCTGTGCCTAGCACATATTAAGAAATGCTTCTGGCAGATGAATTGCCCCATTTAAGAAACAGTAGGATGTCACTTGTAATCAATTAACGGAAAAGCTTCCATGTATGAATGGGTGATAGACCAGCTTACATCATTGAATACTAAGCAAATTGAGCCATTTCTCTAAATTTTCAGCCCCATTTACCTTAGGCATGTATTAAACAAATCTTTAAAATCCTTAAGCAATTATCACTAGACAGTGATAAATAAAAAGCAAGAATGGCATTAATCAATTGTAGATAGTATAAAACGACTCTTAAAAATGAATCCTTATGCAGAATTTCAACAGTAAATATAAAATTATAGCTACTAATCTTTTCCTCCAGATATAGCCCTTATTTGAAGAGTATTTTCAAGAGTGGTGCATTTAAATACATTTCCTAACATGAATGCAAAATGATGGATCACTCTTTTTAAGGCTATAATTGCCCGTCAAGGAGACATAAAAAATCTTGTTCTGTTACCCTCTTTATATGCTTTTAGAATTTAAAATGAATTTTTAGAAGGGCTGGTGAAGTTGGATTACATGTACCTGCCAAGGCGCGTTTTTTTTTCCCCTCAAAATACTGGAAAATAATGGTTTCAGTTCTGCAGAAAAACTGCATAGATATGCAGTTCAGTTAACATATTCTTTTTGGATTTTATTATGAATGGCTGTATTAGGCATTTGGAATTCTGCAGAGTCAAAGCATGCTAAAATCTGAATCGAGAAACTACCTATTGGCACTAAAAAGTCAAATTATTTAAATCTATCATTTGTCCATTAATTAATTATAATATTATCTTCCCACATTATTGGTTTCATCTCTTTCTATTAGACTGTAAATAAAATTGCCATTAAAAACCAACCGTTTTTAACAATTTCTGAAATATCTTCCCATATAAGAAACATATGAGGAGACAGACAGACAGAGATAATTTCTTCAGAATAAATTCTTACTAATTTCAGTGGACTAGTTTAAGAAAAATGTTACTCGCATATATTAAAAAACATTAGATATGAAGTTATTTTAAACAATTAAAAAGCAACATATAGTTTGTACGGTTTGCACTGCTGGAAGTATGGATGAGAAAAAGACTAAAGTCACAACTAAGATTAGATCTAAATGCTAATATAACTCCCATTAATTTTTGTGGTTCTACTCAAAATTACTAGATTTGCCGCCAATTGAAAGTGAACAGCAGAGTGTGAAAGATCGTATCTTGTAATGGTTACAATATATCAAATCTCACAGGAAAATGCATACAGATCCAGTTGTCTGCTTGTCTGACCATTTTACTCCTAAAATATTGTCATAATTCCAGCATCACCATAACATGAACCATTGATATGTATGCTTCCTAGTTCCAAAGTAGGTTTCAATCTTGCAAGTCTTCCCTAACATCTTTTGGGGAAATTTTATAAATTCTTTTCCAGGCAAGACAAGCTCATCAACAACCTAAAGATACCCAACGAGACAACACAACAAATAGCAATATGGCAATAATATTGCGACTAAAAAGTAGACCACCACAAATAATAATAATAATAATAATAAAAACAGGAGTCATCTACAACATACAGTGTAATTACTGCAACAACCACTACACAGGACAAACAGGCAGAAGACATCCATGAACACCCAATTGCAGTCAGAAGACATGATGAAAACTCTTTAATTTCAGATATATGGACAGATTTAACCATAGTTTCAATTGAAAAACTGTGATCATCCTAGACCAGTGTTGGCGAATCTTTTCGGCACCAAGTGCTGAAATAGGAGTGTGTGCACATGTGTGCAGCGGAAACCAGAAGAGCAGCCATCCAGTGTGCATGCATGCGCCGGCCACCTGGTCTTCCTTCCATGCCAGTTTCTGGCATGCATGTGTGCGCAAAGACCAGCTGGCTGGTGTGCTGGTCTTCGTGCATGCATGTGCGCCAGAAACCAGATGATCAACTTCCTGGCACGCATATGCACACCAGGCGGCTGCTCTTCCGGTTTCTGGCACATGTGAAGATCAGCTGGCCGGCATGCCAGAACCTGGAAGAGCAACGGGTGACGGCGTGCCAGGAGAAATGGCTCTGCATGCCACTTCCAGCATGCGTGTCATAGGTTCGCCATCACGGCCCTAGACCTAGGCCAAATCTAAAAATGCTAGGGAATTTCTAGAAGCATAGCACTCTGTCAAATTGGTCACATAAACACAAACAATATGCAAAGAGACAATCAACAAGCCAAAAAGGGAACAAAAAGCACTTTCCCACCAGCAATCAGCACCCATATGAACATAGATTAACGCAATTATTAAAATCAGACCAACAATCAAATAAACAATAACTCAATCAAGCCAAACAAGGCAACAGTAAGTAGCCCAACCAAAGAATGTCTAAGACCACCCCCACCATCACTGACAGAGCAAACCACTCGAATATAAACTGAGAGCAAATCCCACTGATGATGTGATCTAATTTGGATAATGGAATGTCTGCAAGAAAACAACCAAGCTCAGAGAGCACTAAGGGTACCTCATGCACCAAGATTAAAAAATAGACCAAAGCAAACTCAAAAGCAAGAACAAAGAGAAGGAATAATGCAAGATTAAAAAAAAACTATGAGGTTAGGGTAAGGGTTTATTTAGTCTTTAATCAGCAGCAATCTCATATTTTATCTTAGCTTTTTTTTTAAGTTAAACTAAAATATTTTTCACTGAGATCTTTCTAATGAATGTCTCAATCAATGTACAGCTGCTACATTTAGCAATTATCAGTAGTAGACCCAGCTAGGGCTTGAATACCAAAAATATTTGGTAGATTATTTACATATGTGCACTGAAATATCGAAGATGTTTTCAACATATTTTGCAGTAGAAATGCAATTACAATGTTTTTTATTCTTTTAAATGTAATGATATATAGCGAAAATTAAATTTAGATTAAATTAAATCCCATATTGGCTCTTGCCTTTTTTGAGGGAAACATTATCATCACATAACAGACTTACTATTATAATATTAGAATGAGAGTCAGTTGAAGAAACAAACTAACTAATTTAATCACTAGTTTTGTATATTGAAGACTATCAACCCGGATATCAACCACTACATGAAATGCAGTTACTTCTAAACAGACACATGCAGAATTCCACTATAAATAATTCAAAAATGTGAGCATAAACATTTATAATGTTCTACCACACCGCTGTACTTTAATGCTATTAGATTAATTTAGCAGAAAGAAACATTTCAAATCTATCTTTAAATGGCTTCCTGGGGATATTATTAACTGTTCTTTTCCATAAGCAATTTGTAGAAAGTACAGAAATTTGTATGAAGTCATCATGTATGCCTGTAAAAAGAAAGAACATTGTCGGAGAAAAACTGAAATAAGATCAAGGGAAAGCTCATGAACTTTCTTCATAAAACAGCTACAGTCAGACATTTGGATATAATATTACATTTTATTAAAATGAACCATAAGCACAATGTTTTTTGAAATTTCAGGCATTGAAAGGAATCGATGTTTTGATTAAATCCCTTCAATATAAAAAGTTAAATAAAAAACAGAGCAGTGAAGCTTCCTTCACTCCCCACCTACGAACCTGTCAAACTACATGCGAGTTATTTTTTCTGTTGTCATAATATGATTTTATTTTTTTAAGATCTACAAAAACAAGAGCATAACAAATGTGGCTTGACCATTGAAGGAAACATCCATAAGTTTATATTGTTTTGTGAACTATATACTGGTTACCATATTGCTTCTGGATGTAGTTCATGGTACTGGTTATCACTATAAAGCCCTAAATAGCATTGGGTCAGGTTGTGTGTGGAACTGTCTGTGTCCCATAGTTTCTGCCCATCCAGCAGAGTTAGTGAGCTCTGGATCTCACAATGTAATTTTTCAGAATCCAAGATGTGTTCCAAGGGGGGATATTCACTTACCTTCGCTACCAGTTCGCAAATGTGAGCACTCACTTGCTCGCACACTCCCTACGCTCTCGTGCACCTCCTCCATGCAGAGGGTCAAAAACGGAATGTGATGATGTCCAGGTGGGTGGGCAGAGCCTCCTGCTGCTGGCATCATCCGGATTTCACGATCCGGATAGAGCTGGCTGAATTTCACCTTTAATGTGTTCCCTCTCTGTCATGTTGCCTGCCTCTAGAATGAGGTTCCCCTCAGATGTCCATAAGGGGATTTCCCTCCCTGATTGCCTTCCAAAATGACTTGAAGAAGTAATATTCTTGTTAGTTTTATTGTTGTTATTATTACGTGTCTTCTATGAACAAGTGCTGTTATGTATCATTTATTTAACATATTATATACTGTGGCTTACTTTAAATTCTGAGCAGTTCAAAGTCATCTTGGAGTTATACCATGCCTAAATAAATCAGTACACTGATGATACTCAGCTGTACATCTCCACCCCAAACCACCCCAACGATGCCGTGGAAGTGATGTCCCAGTGCCTTGAAGCTGTGCGGGTCTGGATAGGGAGAAACAGGCTTCGACTCAACCCCTCCAAGACCGAGTGGCTGTGGCTGCTGGCGTCCCGATATAGCCAACTGACTCCATCGTTGGTTATTGGGGGCGAATCATTGGCCCCCACGGAAAGGTTGCGCAACTTGGGCATCCTCCTGGACCCACGGCTGTCTTTAGAGGATCATACGACAGCTGTGGCCAGGGGGGCTTTCTATCAGGTTCGCGTGATACGCCAGTTGCGGCCCTTTCTAGATCGGGACTCCCTACGCACAGTCACTCAGGCGCTCGTCACGTCTTGCTTGGACTACTGCAATGCTCTCTACATGGGGCTCCCCTTGGGATGCACCCGGAGGCTCCAGCTGGTACAGAATGCGGCTGCGCGGGGGATTATGGGAGCGACGGGGCGCTCCCACGTGACACCTCTCCTGCGTGAGCTGCATTGGTTGCCGGTTGACTTCCGGGTGCATTTCAAGATTTTGGTAATCACCTTCAAAGCGCTCCATGGCTTAGGACCAGGGTACATACGGGACTGCCTTCTGCCACCAATTGCCTCCCACCGACCGGTTCGTTCCCACAGAGAGGGCCTCCTCAGGGTGCCATCAGCCAGACAATGCCGGCTGGCGACCCCCAGGGGGAGAGCGTTCTCTGTGGTAGCCCCCACCCTCTGGAACGATCTTCCTCCAGAACTGAGAACAATTGCTGACTTCCAGACTTTTCGTCGGGCTCTGAAGACTTATCTCTTTCAACTTGCTGGACTTCCCTGATCCCTTCTACTTTTTAAAATTTTTAGAGTTTTATTCTGTTTTAAATTCTTAGCCTAATTTATATTTGTTTTTAATACGATTTTAACTTTTTTGTATTGGTTTTTTAGCTGGCTGTTCACCGCCCTGAGTCCGTCAGGAGAAGGGCGGTATATAAATCTAATAAATAAATAAATAAATAAATAAATAAATAAATAAATAATAAATAATAAATAAATAAATAAATAATAAATAGGCTATGCCTAACTTTTACAAATGTCCCCCTATGTTTAGATTTTTCCTCTATTTTTTTTTCTTTCTATTCCGTCTCCACACTCAACCCCTGTATCTTTGATGTATTCCAATAGGATTATCGGATTGTTATACATCCTTTCATTTCAGCTGCAGGTAACAAAAATCTGTGAAAGCTTCCACTTTATTTATTTAACATATGCATATCAAACATGGATTTGCAATATATATCAACATTTCACCTGGATTAAAAACACAGTAAAATATGAATGTTAAATTTTTTTTTTTACCAAAATAGATTTTTGGTAAAAAATTTTACCAAAGTATACCAAAAAGATATATATCCATATACCAATGTTTAGGCCATCTAAACATTGAAGCACTGGATCATTTATGTAAAGAAAAAATGAAATCTTGGACTAGTATATGCCCTCAGTTTACAGCTATCACAATGTGATCTACAGTTTGACATGGGACTCCACAGTCACACTGAGAGGAGAATATTATATACCCATTTATATAGTGAATCTTGACAGACACTGTGTGAGATGCAAATCCTATTCACAATATCAATATAATTTAGACTTATATAGCACTCCACAGTACTTTACAGCACCCTCTGAGCAGGTTACATTGTGAGCATATTGTCTCCAACAATCTGGTACTCATTTTACTGACCTTGGAAGGATGGAAAGTTCAGTCAACCTTGAGCTGGTCAAGATCGAACTCCAGGCTGGGAAAACAGTTAGCCTGCAATCCTGCAATCCTGCATTCTAGCTACTGCGCCACCACAACTCTTTATCAAGGTTGATGTGGTAGTTAAAAACTGGCACCTTTACATAGGATCATTTATATGTTTACCTGTGTCTGGATGTTCAATGCCGCATCTGGATCTCCACTGAGAATCTATATTAAAGTTAAGTATGTCATGCAAGTGCCAGTTACCACTTCAAAAGGAATTATGAGATATGGATCATAGTATCACAGCTGGAACTCTTCCTTTTTTTCCTTACTGTGACACAAATATGAAAGGATGGAGCTTGTGTTGTGATGTTACAATGCCGGTTTTATCATTTTGGTAAATAACATTTGTGAATTCAACTATGTAAGATCCAAACATATTTAGGTCTCTTTTCTATTTAAGCCTTCCCATTTCCCCTTTATTTTTAAGCTTAATATTAACCCTTATATTCTATTGGGAATAATCTGAAACTTTAATATGGCAAACACTATGTGTTTAATCCCTGGCAAATTTAATGACATGTTTTGAATTTATCATAACAAAATCTGTATTACCATTACATCACATACAAAAACAAAAAGGACAGCTTTTGATTCTGATTACAACTAAGAGTTTTAATTACAAAACTAATATTTTTTTAAGAAGTAAAAATTCTTCCACGTGTATAAATTATTGTTTTTTAAGAAGTAAGGCATACATAAGCCTCAATTGTAGAGTATATCATCATATCAAACTCTCAAAATGGAAAGAGTAATGTACCAAGAAAAACACAAAGCATGCTGAAAACAAGCATGTAATTTAACATTTTTCAGATATTGTTCATGGATTGTAACAGCATGTTGCAAGATACTAACAAATATTACTATACATTTTGAAGCTTCCAGAGAAAGAAAGAAAGAAAGAAAGAAAGAAAGAAAGAAAGAAAGAAAGAAAGAAAGAAAGAAAGAAAGAAAGAAAGACATCAAACCAATCAGTTTACATAAATTAAATATATTTTATTTTTAAACTCCTGTTTTCAGCTTCTCTTTAACAAGATCCCATCTCATTCCAGAATCATTGCCATCTATTTTATTTAACACTGCAGCTGCATTATCTCCAAAGAGCCAGGACTTTTGATACTCTCCTTAAATACATAATGTGCTTTTTAGTGTGAAAGAAAAATGCATCATTTCCTGGATTCGGTGGGAAACTTGGCTTCCTGAGTGAGCCATTCAACATGGTGTCGTAAATCTTGATGTGCAATGTAGAAAGCTTAGTAAAACTTAGACTCCTTCACTTAATCAAACATTTTCATTATGTCTTTTTTCAAACACTGCCCAAGAGCTAGAAGTGATGGTATGTAACTCTTTTTTTCTACTTTGGCTCCTATATGTTTGAATACCCACTAATACTTTAAGATTAAACTTATGAAAATGAATGAATGCACCAACTTCCATTTGTCAGTGGGTGTTTTACACCATGCTTTCTTAGTACAAATAGTTCCAAGTGTTTCTGAGGGAGGGGGTCTTGCCAGACATGTAATTTGTAAATTGAGGATATATTGGACAACCAACGTATAACAATTGTTCCTATGATATAGTAGTCCAGGGAAGAGTTATAATACAGTAGCAGACATTAATTTTCATATAAAACATTACAACTTCAATCATTAACTACTGAGGAAATGAATAATATAATGTTCATTGGTAACCTCTTTTAACCATTTCTTCACATGAATGATAATTTTTAATAATGCTACAAGAGGTGCTTGTGAATTCTCATGTCACAAAAAACATATATGCATGTTTATCATAAAAAATAATAAAATGCAGACTATATTTATGAAATTTTAACATATTCATTTTTAACTCAAAAAACCTGTATGATATATAACAACTAACTTGCAGCAAAAATTGTCAAAGGTATACGCATGGTTTAAAATCAATCGTTATTATACAGAGGTTCAGTAAAGAAAAACTTGATTAAAAGTGTCTGAAAATTTATTTGACCAAATATTTTCAGAACAGTAGTAAAATTCCCAGAAGGAAATTCTTCATGTTCCAGAATTTGGAAAGATAAAATATTCAAAGATTTCTAAAATGAGGCAGCAAAAAAAAAATCTATGTTAACACTAACAAGTCTCAGTCTAAGTAAAATATTATTCTGGCAGTAAAATCATACAAGGTTTTCAAAAGCAAACACAGAGAACTATTGCAAACAATTATAAAATAATACTGAAATTTAATAGATTGGCAATATGGGAGGTTTAAATTATCCCTAGCCAAAGTAAAGATGTCAAATTTACCGTACCAGAATATTTATTATTTTGTTATGTTACTATTATTGCAATATGAAAGGTGTGATGGATCATCTGTTTCCATTCCAAAGCCATTATTTCAAAGAGTGTTTTATTATTATATATAATAATTCCTTGGTATAGGACCACATATACATCATAGGAAGAGATGTTCTTTCATTCCATGCATTTTTCACTTTTTCACTTTTTGGATATTCACCTCACACATCTGGGAAATATCTTAGTTACCCTAAGCATGTTCAGAATAGACACATCTGAAGTTCTGAAGACCCAAAGTTGGGGATGATGCCTACACTCTCTGTAGAATACACATTGTAATAATTTTCTACAAAAAGACAGATAGAGGTAAAAGAAACAAAACAGACAGAAGGTGAATTATGGTTAACTGTTAGACCATGTACTTATACAGTATTCAGTATTATTCAGATCATCTATGAAATATAACAGTTTTTTGCAATCTTTAATTTAAGGGTTAATGTGCCTCATGAATGAATGCCATATATCTATTCCATATGGTCAGTCCATTTGAAATCACAAATGGACTGACCATATGGAGTCAAATGGACTAACCTAAAACAGTTTACCATATTTTTGGAGTATGAGACGCACCAGAGTATAAGACACACCTACCTTTTTTGGTGAGGAAAAGAATAAAAAAAAATCTCCCTCTGCCTCTGAGAAATTTTGCCTTGTGGCAGCAAACATCAAACGGCCTGCTTTACTTTCTTTTCTTTTCTTTTCTTTTTTGTCCAGCATAGCTTGATTAGCACAAGGGGGAAAAAAATCTGCTCCAGCAATTTACCTCTTTGCAACAAGCAGTAGAGCCTACGCAAAACAGCTGAGAGCAAATCAGGGAGGCTGATCCAATCAGCTTGTGCTAATTAACCTGTGCTGAAACTGAAAGGAGTTGGAGTTTTTTTGCTGTTTGCTTGCAAGGAGGTAACTGCTGCAAGGCAGAGGCTAAAGGGTGGGGGCCAGTGGGTAGGCAGGGCTACATTAAGTGTATAAGATGCATCTAAATTTTCACCCCCTTTTAGGGGAGAAAAAGGTGTATCTTATACTCCGAAAATACGGTAATTATTACAATGTATTTTTATAAACTTTAAATATAAAATAATGAAGAAAAGGACAAATAACAGCAAGATAATTGATTCAATTGTGGTAGCAATGGATAAAAAAATGGAAGATTTGAAAGATTATATTGGGACAAATCCTACTTAAAAATAGTGTGGTTGCTAAATATTGACACCAACATAACACATAATCAATCAAAATATAACATGTATTGTTTCTCAGTTCTCAGTATTATTGTAGAACTACCATGTCTCTTACTAAAGATTCTTCTTTGTAGAGATTCATCATATTTTTTTCAAAGCCCTTATTTGGAAGTAAAGGTTATTGTGACAGATTGCATAAAGATTCTCATATAGTATCTTTAATTTTAATTCACCTAGAAACAATATAATACATCAAACTTCCTGAAAATATAATACAATAATCTTAAATTAGCATTTTCAAATCTTAATCATCTTCCTTTTTAAAAAAGGAATTACAGTTATTGTTTCTAACCCAAGAAGCAAGCCTGCCAAATCTTCACATTATATTTTTTAAAAGTGTACTGTGATATAGTTCATAAAATCCTCAAACTAGCAAATGAAAAGAATTGGGGTCACCCAATAGTCCATTCTTGCTGCAAAAACGTCTTTATTATTTAATATTCTACATTTTGCTAGGCATACATAAAAGAACTGCAATGCAATTTAACTTAAGATAGTTAATGTATATGCTTTTAGAAAATAAATAGAATAATGCTTATTAAATTGTTTAGATGGTAGAAGATAGCTCAGCCTATAGTGTTCCTTTCAAAATCTATTTAGAAGTTAAAGGGAGTCTAGTTAGCAACTGGAGGTTAGTTACTAGTAATAATGATTATAGCATTTACATCAACTTTCAAGTTATTAGGCTACATTCCTTCCTGATTCAACTTGGTCTTTACCCATTTGCTGCTATGTTTGATTTGATTTGATTTAAAATCAAATTGCAATTTTTCTTTTTGCTGGTGATGGAGAAAAGATCAGTTAATTCTTTCCTATGTGGCATAAATATATCCAAATAATAGACAAATATTAAACAAACACAAACAGGAATTAATTTTGCTTGAAAATTCCTGTATAGTATATATATAGTATGGTACATAAAAGTTAGCTACTTAAGAACAGTGCAAAAGAGTATACAAAATAGTACATTTCACATAATTAAATAGTCTAATATTTATTAGAAGAAACACTATTAAGATTCTGACATATTTGCAAACTTATTTACTGTTTTAATGTTTGGCATCTATTACTGAAATAAAACTATTTTTTTTCTGATTAATTGTACCCCTCCACCTTTTTCATAATGTATATCAGTATTGATTTCTCATCTTCTTCTAGGTTTAAGTGAAGGAGATTAGATAACAGTTGCTTTGCATTAGGAAAAAAAATCAAACTTCACATCTCAAGTGATTCAGTTCCTACAATTAAATATTGGTTTAATAATCTGACAAACAATTGCACTCTGATCATGAATTCCCTTTTGTGTCAATGGTGATAATATAAACTAAGATGATATGATGTACCACTGCATTCCATTCTTCTGAACTGGAAAACATGGGAATCTAGCCAGCAAATTTATTCATGACCTAAAGCTATACCCTAGTGTCTTTGGGAGATATTAACTAAAATACCCATTTAAGTACAATGAAAAAGCATGTTAGCTTGTTGTAATGGTTCTGTGAAGTAAGATGTACAGTAGGATTAAATGGCAGCGTGAATGAAGCCAATGTGTATTTTAGCAAATGAAACTGAGATTTATATGACTGCAACAACTATAAGCAGTAATTTCTTCACACATAATTAAAGTTATTACATAACTGTGGCATAATTTACCACATGGTCACAGAATTTGCAACTCATTGGCATATTCCATTATGCTCAATCAATATGTAAGGGTAAAAACTTAACATTCTGGCCCTAAGCCAGTGACTTTCTTAAAATTAAGTTTTCAAGTTGGGTGTATCCTATTTTGGAACCAGTCCAATCCCGAAAAATGTGTTTTGCCCAAAATACTATGAACCACTTCCAATTGGAAGGACTAAATTCCAGTACTCACTAGAAAACTTCTCCTTGAGAACATTCTGTTCCCGGAACAGCAAATTTGTTATATTTATCACTCAAATATACACCACTAGCTGTATATATTGTAAGATTATAGAGCTTTCTGAACTAGTTATGGAGTTCTCACTTCATATTTGAACACTGATTTCCCATTTCTTATGAGTCCTGAAATATAGATGAAGACCTTACTTCTGGGTATTATATATGTTTGGTAAACATTTGTCATTTTTGTTTAATTTGCAATTTAAAATTTACACTTTTAATGTCAGAACAATTACCTAAACCAATACATAGATATTTGTGAAAGTTAAGAAAAAACATGGCTGATCATATCTATGTAGCAAGGAAAACATTTGCTTAAAGAAACTTCATCTGTAAAGTGAAATAGAGAAATCAAAAGAAAGAGATTTCTCTCACTATTTTAAAAGATTTCTATATTTTATATCTTATTTTACAATAGATACTATCAACCATCTTTTATCAAGCTAAGTGTTTAGCTTTATGTAGAAGAAGAACTGGAATTCATTTCAATTGAATTGTCACCTAGAATGTCTGTCTGTCTGTCTGTCTGTGTCTATCAATCATCTTTTTACCAATCTGAGAGAAAGAGCTAGAGAGAGGGAGGGAGGAACGGAAAGAGAGTGAAACTCATACAGTCATGCATGCAAATATAGAGACTGTCATTTGGGATTCCCCCCCCCTTTTTTTTCTGCTCTGTTTTACTCGTTGGATTAACACTTGAAAAAGAAAACTCCAAGAAGAGTTGCAGTACTGATACATGTCAATGTCAGTTGTTCTTGTTAACGTAATTGCAACTTCTGGGTAGACTTTAAGGGGGGTTCATGTAGCATATGCACTAATCCATCTGTGACATGATATGAGGAGAGTATAAGTGACTCTAACCAGTAACTTCTATTTTAAGGACAATCACAAGACAATAATTGTCAAAAGCTTTTGTGTCCACAGGTAGTCCTTGCTTTTCCAGCATGAGTTGAGAGACTCCAGAAATGATTTTCAGACCTATCCCCAGGACCCCGGACTGAAGAGCAATACTTTCCAGAGAGGCACAACCCATTCAGAGCTAAAGTTGGCATTGTTCCAGAGTTCGTTTCTGACCCTTCAATCACTCTGTTCTGCTAGACTTTTTCCAAAAGAAAAGAACCCACTTTTCTTCCTCTTATAGATATGTTAATTTAGACTTTGCGAATTATGCACACATACACTGACATAGCATATTTAATACAACAGATACTGCAGCACTAGTTTAATAACTAATGATTCAAGATTTTAAATTTATATTAGGCAAGAAAAACAAAATGCACAGGTACGGTATATGTAGTACCTTGCTCAACAGTAGTAACTGTGAGAGAGATCTTGGAGTCCTAATGGACAATCATTTAAATATGAGCCAGCAATGTGCTGCAGCTGCCAAAAAAGACAACACAGTTCTAGGCTATATAAACCGAGGGATAGAATCAAGACCACATAAACTGATAATACCACTTTATAATGCCTTGGTAAGGCCACACTTGAAATACTGAGATACTCAACCAGTATACTGAAACTCTAGAAAGAGTGTAGAAGAGAGCAACAAAGATGATTAGGGGACTGGAGGCTAAAACATATAAAGAATGGTTTGGCTAGTCTAGAGAAAAGAAGGACTAGGGGGCATATGATAGCACTATTCCAGTATTTGAGAGGCTGCCACAAAGAAGAGGGGATCAAATTATTCTCCAAAGTGGGCTGGACAAGCAATGGGTGGAAACTAATCAAGGAGAGAAGCAAATTAGAACTAAGGAAAACTTTCCTGACAGTTAGAACAATTAATCAGTAGAACAACTTGCCTCCAGAAGTTGTAAATGCTCTAACACTGGAAGTTTTTAAGAAGATACTGGATAACCATTTGTCTGAAGTGGTGTAGGGGTTGGACTAGAAGACAACCATTGTCCCTTCCAACTCTGTTATTCTACATATCATTCTAAATATTGAAAGCTGTCAGTGTATTTGAAACACATAACTAGATGCTGGTTGTATGGATATTTATCCCACGCCATCTATATTTTGTAGTATATAATTTAATAGCTGCTAGTAAAACTATGGAAAAATAATGGCAGGATTTTTCCAAGATCAATATTAAGTAGGAAAATTAACAAAAAAAAAAAAATTCTTTCGCTACCTTTTCCCATAATCTGTTTTTCACTTCTCGAAGTTCTTTCTTATTATTAGCAAATCACTGAAACCAGTTCAAAACTACAGCACTTTTTATCCCTGGTTTATACTTTAGGCAAATATTTAATCTATAATTTCCATAAACCTTTTCTTCTCTTTTGATATGCAAGAGTTTAAGTTGTTAATAAACCATGAGTTGTGACTGTTCTTATTTCCTCTTGATTAGTCTACTATAAGAATATTCCCTGCTGTTTAATTAGATAATAACTGGTTGATGATCAATAATGCCTTGGTCAATAAACATATCTATTAAAAAATAACTGAGGAAACAATCCATAATGATGCATTTGTGGCACAATAGCACACTGTTAAGTTCAGACTTTTATAAACTTGGAATTCAGCAAATGCTAAAGTCCCACAGACTCTACAAGTATTTATATTCTCTGATTAGCTTTTATTGTACACCTCAGAAATCTGCAGGTCTAAATGGCAGAAGTATTATTCTCCATTAAATGTTGACCATAAAGTAATTTATAGTTATCCACAAGGGGAAACTTGGCAGGGAAAAAAAACAAGATTGCCAGTAACTCCTGCTGGGATCAGGAATATCATTTCCCACTTTTAACCACTGCTTCGCTTCACCACTTGTCAACATATAAATCTTATCACTAGAAGTAACTCAATGACACCTGGGGAAAACATGAATAGAGGTTAAAAAAAAGTAGAGGTAATGCAGAAAGGCTATTCTAAAACTGAATTAACTCCAGTCAGAGCTATATAACTATAGCACTGGCTTGGAAAAGACTAGGCAAATATAATTATTATCTTGTTTAAGAAAACATTTTTAATTGGTTAAAGGCTTATATAAATCCTGTATAAAGACTCTTCAAAATAACAAATAATAGATGTAGGAAATGCTTTTGGTTCTTGATGAAAAGGTTAAGAAAGGAAAAAAGCATCTCAGTTAAAAAAGGAAAAAGAAGCACAATATTGAGTTTTAAAAACTAGCTCCAAATTAGAAAGGCAAACTTGGGACTTTTCCAAAATACATGCATAGGTTCTGCTTATAAACAATAAATTATATCTTCTAAGATTTCAATATTAAATACGCTTGGTTTCAGTGGTGGGTTTCAAATAATTTCACCACCAGAGTGTGGTGTGTGCACATGTGTGCATGGTTTCCGCACAAGCATGTCTGCACGGCTTCCACATACGCATACATGCATGGCTTCCATGCATGTGCGCGCGCAGGCTTCCACCACACAGTGAGGCTTGCCCAAGCAGTCTTTTGGGGCCTGTTACCGTCCATCTCTGCTCTCTGGGGCAGCGGCTACTTCTCTCCGCACTGCTGGGAAAGCATCTTGTGCAATTTAGCAGCTGTGAGTCACTGTTTTCCTCTAAGTCTCATCCTCTAAGTCCCATCAGTGGCTGAGAGAAACAGCATTCAACATGGCTGCTGCTTCTTTCCGGATAGGTCTTAGAGGAAAACGGTGGCTCACAGCTGCTAAATTGCACAAGACGGTTTCCCAGCAAGAGCAGCAGAAAGAAGCTGATGTTGACCCAGAGAGAACATGGAGTGTCTCTGCGAACGACCGAGTCTTGGCAAGGGATGGAAAAAGATCTGGAAGATCTCCGCTGCAGCACTTTCTGGATGGGACTTCTTGCGGGTAAGAAGAACTGTCCGGTCCATTCCCAAACCACTTTGGCCCCCCTGTGCGCCCCCCGTGGCCCTTTGGCCTAGGGTGGCAATAAATTGCTTCGGCCCGGGAGGCCTGCAGGCAGAGGCCTGGGACAAGGCCAGAGTGTCGGAATGGTGCATTCCCCGACCTGGCTGAGGCAAACAGTGAGCAGGCGGACGTTCCAGGGTAAGGCCAGAATCAAGGAATTGCACATTCCCCAACCAGAGATGAAGGGAGAGTGGGCAGCATGTGGACAGAAGGATGGTGATTGGCGAGAGCCATGCCAAAGGTAGCCAAACCTTGCCGTGTCCATCCCAAGGTGGCCCTTCAGCCAAGCACCTTACCTTCTTAGGCAGGCGCAGTGAGCTGAATGGGTAAAGCATGGATATTAGCTGGGCCATATGCCCAGAGTAGAAGTCCATGATGAAGGAAGGCAAGCTGGCAGTGCTACATTGGACAGTGGGAGGCAGCTAGCTAGGCCGCGACTTGTAGGTTTACCCAAGCCGCTCAGGGCCACTCAGTTGGGCTGCAGGCACCGCATTGAAAGGCAGGCAAACTGGCTGGCCCACAGAGACCTTGTGGTCAACAGCAGACAAGGAGCCAAACAGAATCTACAGCTATGCCGGAGAAGGGAGATGACAAATGACTGGATAAGGCAGGGCAAGTGAGTGGGGCAAGCGGGCAGGGTAAGCTGGCAAGTGGGGGTTAGTGGGGGCAAGCAGGCAGCTGCAAACGGGCAGCTGGGGGAGTGGTGGGATTTACCCGTTCCCCGAACTGCTCAAAATTTTCACGACCGATTCACCCGAACTGATGCGAACCAGCTGAATACCACCTCTCATTGCTTTAGTACATAACTAAAGCAGGCATAAAGTTATGTTGAATTTATTGCACTAATTGTATTAAATTTAGAATACTGATACTCTTAGAAAAATATCAATATAGACTTTATAATTATTGCTTAGATGTTATTGTTGTTAGTGGCGAAGTCGTGTCTGACCCATTGCTACCCTGTAGACAACATTCCTCCAGGTTTTCCTGTCCTCTGTTAAGTTTATTTATATATAAAATGTCACTACTAGACCTAAATGCCACTCATTCAATTAAAATAAAGTAACAAGGCCAGAAGAGTATATTTCAGGGCAAACCCATAAGTAATATAATAGTGTCCTTTTTTTCCTTTTATAAACTTAAGTATGCAAAAAGATGATCATGGATAAAACTGAGAGCCAAGGCTTGGATATATTTTGAAGATGTAAGGGTTAATGGATTCCTGACAAAATGTGCTATATCACGAGGGATAGTTTTTCAGACATAGCTTTACTCACAAAATACTACTCACAGAATAATCTGTGAAGTTCTTCTAAACTACAGTTGAAATTTTGATGACAATATCCATAGATACAGAAAATAAAAAGGATGGCCTTGATAGAGATAAGGAAGATCTTCTGCCAAAGCAATGAATACATAAATGTGTTTTAAATCCATATCAAGATATATATTTGTGAAAATACCTAGGGCATCCTCCTCGTATAAACTCTCAATTTGTAATACAAAACCTATTCTGTTGCAATTGTACTGCAACATTGAAAGTGTAAGTGTAAATGTATGTAAGTGTGGAGTTGGAATAATGGCATCACAACACACATTTTGTCATTTGTAGTCCTTTGTAAACACTCCATGCCAATGGAAATTTCTGAGAAAATACATTATGTTTTCTATTGCTAACAGTTGCAGGATACAGAAATATCCCTTTAGATGCTGTGATGTTTCATACAGAAAATTGTAAAATGCAATAAATATTAATAGCACGAATCCCACAGGATTACTAACAGTTCATATTTCATAATTCTGTCATTTCTGACACTTTGTCGGTCTCATATTTGCAATGCTAACATTTTAATGAACACATCCACTGGGTTACATCAATAACATCTGTAAGAATAGTTACAGCAGTTCTGTTTGCATATTTCTTGTAACAGATCCCCATTATCTGAGGTACTGTATTCGACAAAGGAGAATAAGTATTCAATAAAATCTTTCCCAACTCTGCTATTTACAAAAACTCTAAATTACAGGTCTTTATCAAAATGAAAGGAATATATATATTGTAGGAATTTTTTCATTTCCCACGGTGTGCTCCATTTACTTTTCACCAAACATGAAAATTTAGATGGATAAACTTAGAATTTTTATTTGTTAATCTAGCTGAAACCAAATTATATAATAATAAAGACACATCTCTCTGCTTGATAACCCAACTAATAGCCTCATTCAGATATGTATATCATTTAACTTACCAAACCAAATGCAACTACTTGATTCTCAATTTCCTGTGACACATGTAATCTCTGCAAGTGACAATCCATATTACTAAATCATAAATTCTTTTTAAGATCATGTTATGTCTTTAAAATCAACAATGGTTCTGCTTGAAATGGTTACAGAATCAGAATCAGTGAAGAATACAGACACCAAGGCACAAACATTTATACCCATATACTGAAACAATATGTTTATAACACCTTCATATCAGTCCTAGATTAGCATAAAAGGTTTTTAAATGAAATGGGAAAAGGGAAAATAACTTTTCCCTTTTTCCATTTCATCAGGAAAAAACTCTTATGCTAATCTAGGATTAATATTTTTTGTTTAAATACAGCTGGTATAGTACAAATGTGTTAGAGAATCCTCCTCTACTTAGAATATAGACTAACAGAGTTGGAAGGAACCTTGGAGGTCTTCTAGTCCAACCCCCTATTTAGATAGGAAACCCTATAGTATGTGTGAATCATATCAATCAAGTATCTGAACATTCAACACTGTCAAACTAATTACTAAGAATGCATTAATATTAATCTGCTCATCGTTCCTATCAACCATCTCCTCCCACTTATGACTGTATGACTGTAACCTTGTTGCTGGTATCCTTAAGATTTATATTGACTGTTTCCCTATGACTATCATTAAGTGTTGTACCTTATGATTCTTGACAAATGTATCTTTTCTTTTATGTACTCTGAGAGCATATGCACCAAGACAAATTCCTTGTGTGTCCAATCACACTTGGCCAATAAAGAATTCTGTTCTGTTCTGTTCTTTTCTGTTCTGTTCTGTTCTAATTAGATGCAGTGACCACTTAATAGACAGAAATGCATTCCATCAAATTTATTGCTTATAAGAAATTGCTTCAAATAACACAAATCCTTACACTTTTATCTCCTGGTCCAAAGACAAGCAACTTCCATTTTATTTTCCAAAGCTAGCAAGCTATAATGGATCATTGGTCTCTTGTACGCAGACAATGCGAGAGCAAGAATCCTAAAGTTATATAGGTGTTATATAGAATGTTGATTAGGTAAAATGTTATATAGAATGTTGATTAGGTAAAATAAAACACTAGGGGCTCCAATAGAGACAAATGCTTTCAAACTCATAATAGAACATGGTAACTTTAATGGAGAGACACGTAACATTCAAGGTATAAAATATTAAAGACACGTTCTTTGATATACAAGAGGTAACAAGGCTGTAACTGCTAGTCTAACAAGCTGATCCTGTACTTGCTCACGGGAGGAAGGAGATAAGGAAGTATAGCAATTACACTCCTCCATCTACTGCTTCTACTGTATAGACATGGAATATATTGATACTGTAACAAGAATGCCTTGTTTAACGAAAGCAATGTTTTTATTGTTTTTAAACTGAGTTAAACATGTGGAACAAGTTTGAAAGTTTTGAAAATCACTCTGCTTTACCATTTCAGCTTAGAGGCTCAACAAGATATGCACAATTCCCTATAGGTACCACTAATCACTTGCCCAGAAAATATACACACAAGGATCTCTGAAATATTTTGTGCCACTTACATATTATGGTTTAAATGCTGTGATTTATTTTAGTTATTTATTTATTTTTAATGAGAATATAGTTACACAGTTCAATATCTTGCAAAATTAACAATAATGCTATTTATTGAGGTGGAATTGTTTAACCACAACTGATTCTAGAAACAAAAATCTATCACTAATTTTACAGCAGATAAAGGAGAAGATATTGAACTTCATATTAATTGATTAATTTGGAAGGTCTTCCCTTCATTAATTTTAACATCAACCTGGGACAGGTCTCTGTTTAGGCTTACCTCTCATTAGAAGGAAAAATTGGAGACTTTGTAGTTTCACTATATCAAGTTGTCAACTTTATTTACAATAGTTTTTATATATTTACAGGATCAGTACATTCATACAAATTAAGAAATAGAACTATTAGTATCTCTATAGCTTAGGCTATTCACATGATAATATATTTGTGTAATCAGTGATCATTCAACTTTGCTATATTTCAGCCATTATAAATTAAATTAGAATCGAGTCAGTTTGACTGAATCCCAGAAGTCAAACTGTTGTTTTAAAAAAATGACGTACTGTTTTACGTCTATCAATTGTAATAGTTACTTCTATGTCTTCAGATTTATTTATTTACTTTTACCCTTGCATTAAAGTATTCAAACAATACATACAAAGGAAAATGTAGAAGAAAAATGAAATAACTTGAGCATTTGAAAAGAGAGCACCCAAAAAATTAAGATTCCCTGGAAGCATATATGACATACGAACATATTTCAGTCTTCAATGAAATAAGGTGCAACATGCAAGTCTTATTCTTAATAGTTTCTGAGTTTATATTGACCAGATGTAATCAAATGATGAGAATTTAATTATTCCTTAAATTATATACATATTAGAATATTTTAACATTAGTTCTATGTGAAGTCATTCTTTCTCACACATTGATAACGTTTTGAAACTAAAATTACTATTAATTGTGACTAAACTTTGCATTCCAAATGGCACCTGGTTTAAATACTCATATATCAACCTAAATTTGATATGAAATAGGACTTTGGCTTTAGAATTTACCATTCCAGATGTTCAATTTTTTATATAATTGACTTGTTTCATATATGTATAAAATTTGAGATATGGAGGTTTGTAATGTGCAGGTTAATGCAACGTGGCATTCAATGAGAATATGAGCATATCCTCTACTGATGAGAGGATATGCTCTTATCAGTAGAGCATATCCAGCTGATACAAAACTGCTGGAAACAAAAACAGAAATGATCTGGAGAATATAAAGGAAAATATTTGATCATATTTTTAAAGTTTATGCCATAAAGTATTTTCACTGACATCTGATCTCTGTATATCCTCACAATTTATAATTCAATGTTTTTCAAATACGAATTCATTGAAATCTTATTATATTTTGGTCCTGTGTAAATCCACAAATTCAGAATAATTCACCGTGAATTTTAATGGATTATTTTTGTTTATATCTGAACATCTAGGAAAGCAGCATTTAAGGGTTATTATATGTTTTATATTTTTAATAGAAAATGGGATATGAATATTACATATGTTTTCAATCACTAATTACAAATTGCTATTACTACTAACAATGAATTGAACAAACGTGAACTATTAAGATAATGAAAAGTATCTTTAAAACTCTTTTGGAAATCTTTATACTGCTGAGAATACAACAACTTAGAATGAAAAATGAGATTGTACGTATTCATCACAATGTCAGTTTTGAGGTTATCAAGGCATTTTATCCAAATAATTAATATTCCTGTGAAGACTAGTATTGTGGGAATGTTAGTAATGCCAATGCTTGTCAGATGTCTTACTATACTGTTTTAGCATTGATAAGTTTATGAGCCTGATGAGATTTGTTAAATTGTCTGTGCTGTGCTATTTAAATTTACTTCTCTATTTTCCTTCATAAGCAAGTGTCCTTTAAAATGAAGGCATTGGTTATGGTATCAATATATTCATATTTAGGATTTATAGCATATCTGTCTTATATAAACGTTATTGTATAATTATATGTAAATCATACATTTCAAAAAAAGTGTTTTTACATAAGATATGTAATTAATGATATGTCTCCTTAAGACCACAAATAGCATTACTGTGTCAAAGGTAAGTGGAAAGCTACAAACAGTTCTAAATATGCTGCTAGAATTGCTCAACAAACTTATTAATAGTTTCCTTAATATGTTATAGGTAGTCTCAGGGTTAAATTTTCAGTTAGAAAATAATATGTGTTATTATTTTCTAATAATAACACATATTATGTATGTGTTATTATTAGAAATAATAGGGTAATGCTATTTCTCTAGGTATTTAAATTGTATTAATTACAGAATAGTATAAAATCTTAGCCTGTAATTTTTGTGAAGGTTTAGTATTTAATAATAGAAAGGTTTATTTAGCATTTAATCACTGTTTCCTTTTCATTACTATGTTGCTTAATGTTTTACTGTTGCAATCCTAGATACTTGGGAATGAGCCCTGTTTACTAGAAATTTTCCACCCATATTCTGATGGTGGGATGGAGACTAAGTTTTGTTACAGAAGATAGACCACACCAGCTCTTTATCGAAAGGAAAGGTTTATTGCACAAGGTTCAGCAGCGATAGCTCAAATAAGTCTGAACCACGAAGGGTTGTTACATACAAGTTTATATATTCTTTTCAGTCAATATATTCATTTCCGGATGTACACATGATTACCATATATGGGTATGACATGCCCACTTCCTTAGTCCTGCCGGGGTAGCTCAACACAGGTGAGATGTCATGAGCGGAGGCTTAATCCCATCAATCCTCTCATTCCACAATGTCACGTAGGCATTGAGAGCAAGGACTTAATCCCATCAGTCTACTTTATTCCCCCCCTCTGGAACTCTTCTGACTTCTCAAGAGGAGTTTCATAAGTCTGATACTCCCACATAGCCATGACCCGGGTGACTGCTTCCCTTTTTGCCAATAAAGACAAACTATTTGACATATTTTTAACAAAAACTGGCAGAACACATGGTAAGATGATACATCCGGCCGCTATTAATGCCATAATCGCTTGTAATCCTGAAAGTTTTGGGAACCAGCCATCAAAGATGTCTTTGAAATTGAATCTATTCCATCCCTGGTCAGCATTGTGGGTGAGCTGTCTCATTTCAGTGGTTAATTGCTTAATAACTTTCCCTGTTTCATCAATTTGTAAGCAACAATTAGAGAGGTTAAATTTTCCACACACCTCTCCTTCCTTAGCCAAAATATAATCCAGAGCTATATATTTTGATATATAGCTGTCCTTAGCTTATCTGTGGTTTCAGACAATATGTTCAAGGCCTTGTCTATCTTTTGACTGGCCAGGTCTAGGACTGCCTATAACTTGATAATCCTGTTCAGCATATAAATAGGGGTTCTGTATCCATATGAGCCATCCTCCGCCCAAGTGGCCTGTCCATATGTGCATACTATTCACTTAGAGTTCCAAGTGTTGTTTTTTTTCATGTTCTGCCAACTCTTTACATGGAAAATTAGATAAGGCGGTATTCACATCCCTTCTGCGTCTCTGTAACCCCACTATGTCATACACAGGAACACCCAACACTTGTCTCGACTGAACAGGCAAAAGGAAGAAGGATGGCTTAATCCATCCTAATACACAAGACCCTGACCAGTTCCAAAGTAGTTTTTCATATGCCAAGTTGCCACATATCCAGTACATGTTGCCTGGGGCTACCCATTCCTCCAAGGTACTATTAAGATAGTAAAGGAAGGTAATATTAAATTTACTGGGCTCTGTCTTATTACCAGAAGAGATCCAGCTTTTATATTCCTGATCCCAGTATCCTAGACAGATGAGGTCTCCCACAGGGTCAGTTTGATTCCTCACAAAACAATTTCGCCCCACTAGGTTAGTTGATAATGTCCATACAATACCAGAAAGACAAGTTCTGACTGAAATATTCCCTGCCTGAGACATATTATTGAAAACTTCAGGGCTTGCTTCCAAGGCTTCCCATGGCCATTGTTCACCCATATTCATACCACCGCACACAAAACAGTTCCTTACTGTCAGTGTTTTAGCCACTTCTTCCGCCATTTCTACAAACATATTGTTAACCTTTGTACTTATAGAGAGTGGATCATTATCCAATTTCCTTAGATTATCATACACAGACCAGCCCAAAGTTCTAATTTGCCCTTCATGAATCTTCTCCATTATTATGGTTAGGTAAGTCAAAGGGTCCTGGCCTATTCCATCAATTCCAAACCCATAGGCAGTAATCCAGGTGGTATTGGTGCTACACAGATATTTATGGTCGTGTTTGTATGCATCTTTCCAAGAGTCAGATCCACAACCCACTTTACCTGGTCGGCCTGGTTTATCTATAGCCGTACATGCATCAAATTCCAATATTATTTTCTCACTTCCTTGTCTAAGGACAGTGGTATGATTCACATATGCATACCGGCCCTCTATTTTCTCACCATAAAGTTGTCCAAACCCTGTATACAAGGGTTCAACTTTTCTGGAGTTTCAGGTTTGAAACTCCTTACTTCCTAGAATACACAACGTATACATGGTTCCATTTTTCTGACATGTTCTTCCCATGGGCTTACAATCTTTCGGGGCTTGGTGTGATAGATTAACGTAGTCACAGTCGCCAAACCTTGCTTCGCCTGGGTAACATATTGTTGACAATTATCAGAGATGTCAGGTTTTACAGCTTCCCGATTCCTACAGGTCCTGTGAGTATTCTGATTTATAGCAATGGACACTAGGGATTAGTGTTTCCGGACTGAGCATAACCCTGCCCATCCTTTCCTTAATTGCCATAGGCTGATTGCGCGCCCTACAACAAAGAAAGGTGGGAAACCGCAATCCAGACTTAACAGGGGCAGGCCAGTGTCTATTAAGGCATGTCCACATATACCAATTCGGAACAGCCTATCCAGATTCCTACAAACTTCCGAATTTCCTGGTCCTTTCTCTAGAGCCTTATTGAGACATGTATATCAAAAGTTGTTGGATCATCACACGGTTTGGGCCACTTATCCTCCCAGTATGCTGGGTCTAGCTGAATTATGTTGTCGGTCTCACATTCTGTCCTTCCTATCGGTTTGCTAAAAATAATGTTTTGCTTAGGGCCCCAGTCACCTACATTTTAGTACTTTCTTCTCTTGCACAATACTCTAATACCATGACTAGGAGTACTAGTCCTAGTTCCATTCTTCTGCTGTGCATAGAGGGTCAGCTTCCAGTATGACCCAGCAAAATTCTTCAACACTGTGTGTAGGGAACCTATTGCCGGTAAGGTTCAACAGAGTGTCCTTTGCAGACAAGTAAAACCACTGCCAATGCCATTACTTCAATTGAAAAGTCTATATGGTGTCAATTCATTTACATTTAGGCTTATGGACCAATGGTTTCTTGGTGGGTTGTACCTCCCACTGGATCGGGTTGCTATTAACAGCGCCCTTCAGTCTGATCCAATGGATCCACAATTTGGATTCCACAGGTTTTTACTGCAAGGGGAGAACACATCACTACGATATATGCCCTTTCCATTGTGGTTTAAGAGGTTCATTTTTCCATGCTTTACCCACACCTATCCCCTGGTTTAAAGGGATAGCATTTTGTACTTAATAAAGGTGGTGTTTGTTCTCCTACATATGTCCTTATAACCTCTATACATGTATTCAATCCTTGCAATTGATCAATTAATTAATTTCCTATTCCCTATTCCCCCCTCATGGGACAAGTCTGGCCAGCTTATCACGTCTGTTTGTACAATCGTGGGGGGTCTTCCATGATGACTGTATGGGGCATAGTCATTAAATACTTAGTGATAAGATTCTGAATGGATTCAGTGGCTTCTGGGGTATAGTATCTCTGTTTAACTCGTACAGGGCAGACGCCTGGCTTTACGTCTACCACCACAAGAGGCTGGAATCTTGCATATCCTGGAGGATTGTCTTCCACCTATATCCCAAGGATATCAAATTCTTGCCATTTCCCAGATTTCAGAGTCTCTCTAATAACCATTAGGCACCAGGTGTGAGCCAGGTGATGGTTTAAGGTTAATTCACTACCATCGGATGTAAATGTGACCGTCGTCCTTAATTCAGTAAGTAAGTCTCCCCCTAAAAATGGGATTGGACATTCTGGCATATATAAAAATTGATGGCTGAGAGTCGTATTACCGAATTAACATAAAATAGGTTGTAGTATAGGCCTTCCAAGTACTATTCCTGACACTCACTGAAATCAGTGGCTCTGGGGGGTGGATCCTCTAAGCCTGGTCCCCGTCATTCAGTCCAGTCCATCTCCGCTAATCCAATCAGCTCCTCCCTCTCTGGGGGGTGCCTCCCTTGTCCTCTTATCCCATAACCTTCTCCTCCTCTCATCTCGTTTCCTCTCATGGAGGGAGAAGGCGACGCCCTGCCTCCTCCTCTACCCTAGAGTCCCAATTGCTGTGGGCATTCCCACTGCCAGTGTCCCTCTTCTTTACACAGGGCACACTGGTTGGGTCCAAGAAGCACTCCTCCTCATGTGGCAGCAAGTAATTCTGCCTTCCTTTGTATTCGTCCCTTTCTCTCCTTCTTCTCTACCTTGTCTATATTTACAAACACTTTCCTTGCTATTTCCACTAACTGACTGGTATTCATTCCCAATGCTCCTTCCTGTTTTTATAGTTTCCACCTAATATCCTCAGCACTTTGGCAATGAATTTTTCATTCAACATAGCCAAATTTTGTGATTGTCTTATGTCAAATTAGGCATACTGCTTTTATGCCTCAATTAGCCGCTCTAAGAAACTTTCTGGGCTTTCATCTTCGTGGCGCCTTGAGGTACCTGAGCAAGGGATCCCTCCATCACTGTGGGGTCCTGGTTGTCTGGAGCAAAAAATTGCTGATGACTCCTGCCTGGCTCGCCAGATAATGTTACAGAAAAGAAACCACACCAGCTCTTTATCGAAAGGAAAGGTTTATTGTGCAAGGTTCAGCAGCGATAGGTCAGCAAAGTCTGAACCCGAAAGGGTTGTTATATACAAGTTTATATATTCTTTTCAGTCAGTATATTCATTTCCGGATGTACACATGCTTACCATATATGGATATGACATGCCCACTTCCTTGGTCCTGCCAGGGTAGCTCAGCACAGATGAGATGTCACGTATACCATGAGCGGAGGCTTAATCCCATCAATCCTTTCATTCTACAATGTCACATAGGCATTGAGAGAAGTTAATCCCATCAGTCTACTTTAGCTTCATCTTTTTGTTCTAAATGCCCTTGATTGGAATTGCTGAGGGAGAGTAGGATTTAAATTATTTTAATCAAGATTGGCCTTTTAAATTGCTAATAGCAATACAGGAATAATATATTCCTAACTCAGCTTTGCTGTGAAGGGAAACGTATAGGAGGACTCTTGAGTGTTTATAAAATGGTGGGGTGAATGGCCAACTGTGCCACAGAAACAAGGTTGTCCCTCAGCATTCTAATTCTAATTCTATACAACAGTGTTGCCATCTTAAAACATTCATGATATCTCTAAGAATTTTAACTGAATAACTCTATAACTAAACAGTAAATCAAGAAAATAACTCCCTTGAGAGTAAAAGATGATATAAATTGGGTTTTTTTTCTTCTTGGAAGAAGACAATTGGATCCAATTCATGAAGAAAAACAAAATTGTACGAAGTCTAAACATCAATAAAAATAATCCATATTATGGCAATTTAAATTATAAAGTGAACTTATTGATTTCTCTACAATATTCATTGCTACATCAGAGTAAAAGGGATTGTATTAAAATTTTTATTAAAGTAAACATAAGGTGTCATAAATACAGAAAATACTTCATTTTAAAATTGATTCCCCATATTTTTGCTATCTGTGCCTTTTAATATTACATAGTCTACCGGTAAAGGTGACCGCTAATTATTAGAGGACTACAGGGTATAAATGCTGTTTTGAAATTCTCTTTGATCATTGTTTCAATTAATTTCCTTCTTGTATTATAAACAAAAGCCTGACTAATAAGATAAAGTTCATTTTTCTGCCCCTTCCAAAAGAAGTCAATCAATAGATTTTTATTTAAAAAGTGAAGAACCATTTTACATCTAGCAGTTTCCTCCTTTGTGTTACATACATCTAGCTGCTATTCTATTTAAAGCATTTAATATATTAAAACTTTCCAATTTTACATTATTCACCCAAAATTAGTTTTGTCTTACATGAGGATTAACAACATTTTTCTAAACCAGTAATACAGTACAGTTTACTTCAGAGGTGCTTTTTCAAGAGGCAACTGGACTTTTCTTTGAAGACGTTTCTTCAAACTTATCCAAGAAGTGTCTTCAGCTCTGAGTTTGGATGAGAAGCAAAATGTCTTCAAAGAAAAACAAGAAAGTCCAGTTGCGTCTTGAAAAAGCACCTCTGGAACAGAGGTGACCTGGATGACTGAGAATCTCCATAGATATTTAGTACAGTTTATTGTGCAAAAATCTGGTGGTCAGATTTTATTTTTAATAATTATTAAATTTAATCATGAACAAAGTTTATATCAATAGTGAACCCACGGAAAAGTAAATGAGGTTGGGGGATGGCGATAGAGGTTTTGAAATCAAATTAAGTTCCTTTCACTTTAGAAGAAAAAAAAGTGGAAGTCAGGCACAGGAAAACACTACACCTTGTTCCTTTCACTTTTCCTACCGATGAACTTTAACCTGCAGTCATTTATCTTATTCATGTGCTGGCCTCTAACTGCTACTCCAAACTAAACATCCAACCTAAACATCTGAATATCAATCCCATGTCAAATTCCTTGCAAGCAACAACTATTGGAGGAAAAACAAAAGAATAAGCTCCCCACTACCGACATCACGTGTTTTTTCTTCATGTCATATGTGGCTGACAAAAAAATAGCAGTTTATATAGGGCCTAAAGGTCCAGAACAGCAGGAGAAGGTGAAAGCAGAAGTCATGTCAACAGAAAGAAAGCACACAAGGAATGCTTTGATCTTATGTGTAACTACCAAGACAAATCATTCTGACTACAGTGCAACATCCTTTGCCATTAAACAAAAACACAAACCCATAAACCAAAATTGGCCTTGAGTAACTTTTCATTCAAATGAACAAAATTTCAGCAATCTGAAACAATCTGCATTGCTTGTTTTTCTTTTCCTTTTAAAATAATTCAACCTTAATACTCAAACACGCAGAGCTCATTTCATACAGGATTAAAGTTTAATGCCCATATAGTAATGCTGACTTTAAATGAAAACAAGTGCAGGTAGTCCTCAACTTACAACAGTTCATTTAGGACACTTGAAGTTACAACAGCACTGAAAAAAGTGACTTCTGACTGTTTTTCACACTTACGACTGTTGCAGCATCTCCATGGTCATATGACAAAAATTAAGGCAGTTGGCAACTAACTCATATTTATGATGGTTACAGTGTTCTGGGGTCATGTGATCACTTTTTGTAAATTTCTGACAAGCAACATCAATAAAGAAGCCAGATTCACTTAACAACTTTACTAACTTAAACTACTACAGTGATTCACTTATCAGCTGTGGCAAGAAAGGTCATAAAATGAGGCAAAATTCACTTAACAAGTGTCGTACTTAGCAACAGAAATTTGGGATTCATTTGTGATCATAAATTGACACAAATTTGGCATTTGCCAAATTACTTTCTATAAGAAACCTCCTAATAGGAAGTATCTAAAGTACATATGTGAAATACCTTACCACACCAACTTATCTTTATCTTTTTGTATGAGCAGATGGAATCAGATCTAATCAAAGCAATTATGGCCTTGAGATATGCTTGTACATAAAAGCATTACATGATGTATTTTATATTGTCATATGTCAGTTATCGAATTTCTCAAATAAAAGGAATTTTAAAATGATAAATATGACAGAAAGGTAAACAGGCTTTTGGCAGGTATATTGGTGCTCATGATCATGTTTCTAAATCTGAACAACATTATGCTGTATATCAATCCTTCAACTTCCAATGAATGCTGAACTGTATGCATGCTTACATTATATTAGCAATACCATTGACTGATTTCAACAAAACTTTCATCCAGTAATTATCAGCAATACATGTATCACATTATGTGTATCTATGCAGGAATTTAAGTATACTGTAATAATGCACATTGTCTTGCATAAGTTGGTCATTCACCCTTGATACAATTGGTATAAATAACAAGAAGTTTAGAAAGCAGCGTTAAATTAAGAAGAAACTAAGCAATGTTTCACTTCAATATCAGTTGTCTGACAAATAGTTTTTTACAAATAGCTTGAGTAAATATTTACTTGCTTGGATGCCATAGGAAAAATCTTCTCATTCATGAATTTTTATAATGAACCTGTAGATAATAAGTTGATTAAAGTAAACTTCAGGAAATCTCTATCTTCTTTCCTAATACGCTAAAAAAAAATATGAAAACTGAAAGCCTGAATTAGATCATGATAACTTACCTACCTAACATTTTGTGCATACGGCAACTGCGTTAATAAACCAAAATATGTTGTGGTCTAGACAACCATATGCAAAATTGGCCATAACCGGAAATTATCTTTTCTGATATCTTTTTTACATCTTATACCACTGCAACATTACTTTAGCAGTCCACAAACTGTTCATAAAAGGTGATGTTATATACAATTGTTTCTTGTCAATTGTGAAGGGTTCAAAATATATATATATATATATTAAAAAGTATTAAATAAACATTAGGCTTGGGGGGGCATTACAATGTATACAGTCAAGACTTTTTGTTTGTCTTCTCCTTTTAGTTGCATAACCTCTAAACACCTTTTCTAATAGTTATCATATATATCTTGAAATAGTTGTTAAATGGAAAAAATCCATATGTTCTGAAAATTAATATCAAGCTAACTTTTAAAGTTATGTCGGAGGTTTTGATAGAATTACATTTAAAGAAAGATTGACAAGGAGCAATTTACCGATTAATCCAGTCCAAATAAGAACAATCGAATTAAGAAATGTTAGAAGAATTTGAAATATACACTTTGGAGAATGGTGAAGAATCTGAGAGTACGCTCCTGGGAAAAATATTCAAAGTAATTTACCCTGTTTTTTTGCAAATATGCTAGTCAAACTTCTTATATATCTTCAGAAAACTAATTAGGAAAATCTAGAAACTTTTTGTAAGCCAATACTTTTTCATTAGCAGCAAATGTAATTAGTTCAAAACAATACAGGAGGAGCCTGTGTAGCCTAGGGGGCTAATGCCTCCTACTAAAGGCAGCAATTAACAACAGCTGCCTGTAATTTCTCTGAGTTCAATCCTAGCCAGGCTCAAGGTCGACTCAGCCTTCCATCCTTTCTAAGGTGGGTAAATTGAGGACCCAGTTTGTGGGGGCAATAAGCTGACTTTGTATAAATATACAAAAGTATGAAGGCTATTGCTTAACGCATTGTAAACCGCCCTGAGTCTCCGGAGAAGGGCGGCATATAAATCAAATTAAAAATAAAAAAATATATATAGTATAAAAAGTAAAGAGGGAACAGTATAAGATACAATGTAAATTGTAATGCATTTCTTTCATCAGTTATGAGAGGAAATGCCTTTAATTTTAGCATAATTTTAATTTGGATTGTACCATATATCATCATCTCACAGCATGCAACATCTCATCAAATATAATTTATTTTATTTCAATCTATTTTTATTAAATCTCTTACTATCAGGAGGTAATGATGACTTTCTTGCAGTGATGTCTTAAATCACTGATGGTATGCTTCCTGGGTGATGAATAACTGACCCACTACACAGTAATCCCTAATTATGAAAGAATTTGGAGGATAGACATGTCTAGTATTAAGACAGCAAGCCAAACAATCGCACTGACCTTTTAGAAATAATTATTGTTCAAATCTGTGGTATATCTCATTACAAAGTAGTGATGGCTTTAGTTTCAGTTTGTTTTTGAATACAAAAATTCTACTTTTTCCATGCTTAATACATTTCCATACTTATTTCTAATTCTGATTTAGTTTTGATGGACGTGGAGCTGAGGAACAGTGTGTATCTGTACTAAATACCCAGAAATCCAGATAAATTCTATGTGGAACTTCTATGTTCAGTATTGCAGGCTAACTCGAAGGCACTTATTAGGAAAAATAAAATGAAACAGAAGTAATCAGTCAAGAAACTCTTTCTTGAACTAAAAGACATTATTCGATTAATCACAAAAAGGTGTTGACAATTTTCTTTGCTAGCCAAAACAAACAGGCAGAGAACTTGGAAAAGAATTACTCAAATCATAGGCACTGAAGGACTAAATCTCACTATACTCAAATTTAGTCCAGGCAGAGGTGCATCTTAATTCTTGCTCTATTTTAATTTCCAGCATACTGATGGCAATGGGATCTCAAAGAAATATATGAGTCCCACCGGACTGATTCATCACATCCAGGTTTCAGCTAATCTCAAGTCCAGGTGACTTTTGGTCTCTTTGATTACTACTATTTCCAAGTTTTAAAATTTTATAATTTAAATCAATCTAAATTTTATTGAAATTAAGTTAGAATATTAATGTTGATTAGATCTGTTATATTATTCTGTCACTAGGATCAATTATATTTACTTTTATGAGAGATTTTAAAAAAAACATTGACATCTCCAAAAAATATGTTTTGAAAACTTTCATTTTATAAATGTGTTCTTTTGACGTGTACCATATGTAATTAGAAGAAAAGAAAAGCTTTTGAAAATGTATGTGAAAGAATATATAATAAATAAATAGGAAAATAGAATTCCATGTTAGTTTAAAAAATTTACAAATTGAATTCCAATGTACAAAATGAAACCTGTGGACAGATTTATACTGCTCTTTTCTGCAGCCAACACTCAGCTAAGTCGAAATTAACAATAAAAAAGAAAACAATGCCCTAATCAAGGAAGTTTGAAGTATACCCTTACCAAAACTGGCAGTGTAAGCTACTATATATAAATATAAAGCAAATCTCATAGTCATAGCCACCAGCAATAATGATGATATTTCATTGGGTAATGAACATCTGCAAGCAATCAAATTCAGGGAACGCCAATGATTCCATAAATTTATATTTAATTTTCAAATGAAAGATTGTGATTATCCTTACGCCAAGTCTGAAAAACTAATTTGACACCACCCCCACCCCCATCTTAACTCTGTTTGTACACATGTTGACTTGTTTCTAACAAACCAGAGCAACAGAGCTTTACCATCTTACTTATGCCTCATAATTTCATATTTCTTATAGGGTTGCCTTTTCTTTTTAAACTTGTAATATCTAGAACTACAAATACATCAAACAAAAAAAAAGGAAAAAGTTTTGAAATGTTTCAAAAACTACTTGTCAATAATTGATAATAGTCTCATGTTCAAATTAATAGCTTTGCAAAACATCTGATATTTGAGATATTTATGGGTATACTGACTAGTAATGCTTTTATAAAAAAAAATCAGATAAATGAATTATCAGGCAGATTCATTAAAGTTCATTCCATTAACAATACCCCTAGAGTGTTTGATTTACAACAGACTAGACAATATTTTTATTGGGAAGCACAACAAACCTATGGAAAAGGCAGAGTGATAATGCAAAATGCACAGGACCATCACCCTAACATTGAGAAGAACATTAAGCATTATAACCACCACCACCATCATCATCACCACCACTACTATTGTTATTCTTTATTTTTAAAACTACTCTGAGTTATTTTAAAATATCAAAATCATTACGAAACAGTATTACCTATTTGTTGCAATCATAACTGAAGGAGGGCTCCACAACTGCAAAAAAAAATTCATCTCTATATTCTTAGGCCCCAATTCATATTAAAACATATATACAGTAATGATTAGGATTATGGAAAGCACTTTAAAAGTTGTGTTCTCCAATGCAATGGGAACATGAGGAACACCCGTTCTTCCAATTAATAAAGAAGCTACATTCAGTTCAAAATGAAATAACTTTACTGAATTTGCATTGATCATCAGAACATACCCATTTATATAATAGCTCTTTAGCAAAATCTGTTAATAGCTATTATATATGTCATCCTTGAACTAACGAACTACTTTATTAGCTCTGAGAATAAGCAGAACAGAGAAAACAACCAGTCAGAGAATCAAACTATAATTATGCAGACATAATGTAAATATTTTAAATAAACAAATGAAAATAGTTTCTACAAACTAACCATTTAAATGTGGTATAAGAAGAAAAATGGCCAATCATACTATTCACTTGCTTTTCATGCCTTTATGAATGTTTCTGCTGGATAAATGGAAAGACATTTACTGATGCCGCATCTGGTTTTATAAAAACCAGTATTCCAATAATTCACAATGAGACAAAACCATCTATCAAAGCCAATCATAAATCTAGATAAATGCCTTCCCTCATAACACAATTTTACCATTCATACCTACTACTCATTCATCTACTGTTGGGGATATGTACTCATTAAAATAAGCATGATAAAAACTAACACTATTAAAATTAATAGTGTTAAAATTAAAATTAAAAAAAATATTCCTAGCTTCAATGGGGCTACAGAATTAATTTTTCTTATTATCAAATATAAATAGAAACCAGATATAGAAATAATTAAAAACACAGTAAGGTAACCCTTAAAGAATATTTCAAAACTTTTATTTTATCCTTATCAATGTTTCAGCTTATTTAGCTTTGAACATCGATTCATACAATGTGATATAATATTATGTTATATATTAATTAAATGTATACGTTATATTGTTTTTATATATGCATTTAAGTGGTAATTATTCTATGGTCCAGCATTTTGGATTCCAAATAGATGGTTAAGGCATCAGGCTAGAAAGCAAGAGATTGTGAATTCAGCCTTAGTCATGAAAGTCAGGTAGGTGACTTTAGGCCAGTTACTCTCTCTCTCTCTCAGGCCAATCCACTTCACAGGGTTAGTGGTATTGTGGAGAAAATAGAGGAGGAAGGAATGTTGAATATGTTAACCACTTTGAATGGCTTATATAATTTTCCATTTCCCCTAAAATAAACAATTAAAAACCTATGTCCATTGATATATATATATGTATATATATATATTTTCATATATATGTATATATATATATTTTCAGAGGTTTTCGCGGGTGTTTGTATGTAGGTCTTTGGTTATTTGGGTTTTCTCCTGCATAAAATTGGAAGTGTCTTGGCGATGTTTCAACGAAGTCTCATTCGTCATCTTCAGGTTGGTGTTCTCGGCTTCGTGCTTCCAGGAGCAATGTGAGATCGCAGCTGTCTCTTCCTTTTAACGGCTAGTGGGGGTGTGAGCTGATCGGGTGGGAGCCTGGCTGTATTCTGATTGGGTGGAGGTGTGTTCTGATTGGTTAGGGGCTTGGCTGTACTCTGATTGGATGGGGGGGTTGGTTGTCTCTGATTGGCTGGGGGTGTGTTCTGTTTGGGTGGGGGCTTGGTTGTGCTCAGCTTAGTCTGAGTTGCAGAGGGATTTGAGCTGGGGAGCTGCGTTGTTGTTTGGCTTCGTGTTTGTGGTCGTGAGAGCTCTTCATGGTGGGTGTCAGTCTGCTTCATGTATGGATTGGAGGGGTTTAAAGTGGCTAATGATGCAGCTGCGGTCTGGCTTCTGGTCCTTGGCCGTGCCTCATTATCAGTGTGGGTTTGAGTCTGCTTTCTGCGTGGATGTGTGGTGGTGACATCCTGTGTGGCTTCTCGTGAGTGTGGGTCTGGTGCCATTCGTCGTGTTAGGGACTCGTTTGTCAATAAGGGTGGGTTTCCAAATGGCTGATTTTAAAAAGACCAGAACCATCGCCAAAACTGAACACTTAACAACAGAATAATCAGAGAAGCCATCGAGATACAAAAACACCCACACAGCATGAACAAACGAGACAATACCTCTCACCTACCAGCCATTTGGATTTCACTAGTGAAAAAAAAACAATGGAAGGTATTTTTTTTGAGGTTTTCTCTTGGGAATATGGGAAACTTCAGACTGCTGGAGGTATGATTTAAAGAAAAGATATCTACCCTTTAATCATATACACAAGTGCAAGAAAACTCAGGTCCTCTCTTAAAACCTTCTCACAAACTCTGTTATCCTTTCAAATAATTTCTGAAATATTTTTATTTTAAAAGATTTATTGAGAATTGATACCAAAAATGCTGGAAAATTTTTGTCCTTAGCACTAGTTAAAAACTCCTTTCATGCCCATAACATACACAATCTAGATTAAAAACAAACTGAAATCACTCAACTTCATTTTAAGAACACGGACCCAAACAGCAATATATTTTATATAAAATATAAGATCTGTGTTAAAATATAAGTTTATATATAAATAAATATACTGCATATTTATATGTCAAATATAAATTGTTTTTTACAACCATTTTAAATGGTTCTACCTAAAATGTTTACTATGTTTCACTGAGGATTAACAAAATAATGATATTATTCATCTATGTTTTTGAAGACACAAAACAAAAACAAAAAAAAATAATAATCACAATCACAATATTAAATAAACTGCATTGTTCAGTATCTGTAATCTGGTAAATTAGCAGAAAATTCTCTGCACCCCAGGGAATTAGAGCCCCATGAAATATTTTCGGGACATGACCACCATTAAGAAAAGGGGAAATGACTGATGCAATTAGATTTAATGCCTTGAATAGGAAATAGATGAAGACTTTTTAAAAAGAAAAAGAAAAAAAGTAGCTGGCAAATAGGTCTAGAAGAAAAGTACTTAAATAAAAATACAGGGGAAATGTGGTCCAGAAACAGAGGCAAGAATTCTATTCTGAGATTGGATATTATTAATTTATTTGTTTATTTATTTTTTTATTAATACATGCCTTTGAATAAGTTTTTGATTCCTGGCAACTAACTGGATAAATCCTAGCAGTTTTCTTGGCACAGTTGTTCAAAAGTGATTTACTGTTGCCTCACCGCTAAAAGTTACCAAGTGGCTTTGTGCATTAGGTCAGGGGTCTCCAACCTTGGCAACTTTAAGCCTGGCGCACTTCAACTTCCAGAATTCCCCAGCCAGAAGCTGGCTGGGCAATTGTGGGAGTTGAAGTCCGCCAGGCTTAAAGTTGCCAAGATTGGAGACCCCTGCATTAGGTGAGACTAGAACTTCTGGACTACTGGTTTCTAGCCTCGTGCTTTAAATACTACAGCAACTAGCTAAACAAATTTGCATAACAATTCACAATATGCTTGTCCTTTCATCTGCTTTGAAAACCAAGGAGCTTAAGTAACACTCACAGAAAAAAAATCAGTGCCTTAGGATCAGTTCAGAGTTCAAATTAAAGCTGCCAAAGCATAGACCTCTTCAAATTGCTTTTGCAGTGACACCCAATCTATCTCCTCTTCATTCATGGTTTTCTAATACTTAAAACCACTATGCTATTTTCTCAAGCATAGCAAATACATGCTTTCTTTTTAAAGGTATATAATAGTTTGGGTGTACTACAGAGAAAGATCTTGCTCATGAGGCCCAGTCTATTTGTGGATCATTGCTTCCCTTACTGCCTGAAGTGGTAGTGTTCCTGTAGAAAAAAAAACTTCTAAGTTGTCATGTTATCATTACCTTGACAGGTGTAGCCTCTTTCTTCATAGCCGGCATTACATAAGCACTTCCCTATGGGTACTAGCCATTCTCCTTCAGTACTGCAGTACATCTTGGGTGGGTCTTCCTCTTTGGAATGATTAACACAAGACCCTTGCACTTCCACCAGTGACTGGGAATCCATAGGTACTGTATCTGGAAACATGGCCAGGTTCTTTATAGTGAAAGGGCATTTTTTGAAGTACACTCGTACTGATACTAAGGCCACACATGCACCCACATCTTGAAAAGCCAAATAAAATCCTTTCCTGCTCACAGGTCCCACTTCACGAACTTCTGTATTGAGTTTAAGAATCCGATCCCCAAGATCCATCTGAGTGAAGCTCTCATCGGCAGCAATGGTATCAATCTTTGTAAACTGGTGTTCTCTGAACTTGACAGAATGGTCATCATCAGATTCCATATAATACAAATTAAAAGTTTCCTTACAGGTGCCCAGAACCAATGGGATACTGTTACAATCCCTCAGAGTAAATTTGAGTTCCACATAGATTTTCTGAGCTGAATTGCGTGGTATCCAATTTGTCCTTAACCAATTATTTTGACTGTGGTCCATGACGTTGCAGACCTGGTAAGTTCTGATTGGAGTATAGTTCTCATCAACGCCACTTATTTCTTCCCACTGAAAAGAAGCAAAAAAAAATTAGCTAAATAAAAAACTGTATGTAGTCACTAATAATCAGACAAATCACAAAATGGTGATTTCTTGAAAGGTTATCACCAAGGAAAAACCTTATAATTTCAGAAGCACAATGACATTGTGCAACAATGCAATTGTTACAAATCCATAAACATTTTACTCATTTTTTCATTTAAAACTTGTAAGTTGGCAAAAATATTTTTTTCAAAAGTTTCCAAGAAGACTGTAACATTAAAACCATCTGATTCCCATCTCTATTTTATATCTTTTTTTTTGAGGGCTTTATTATACATACATACATACATATATGTATATAATATTCAAAGCATTAATTTATTGTTTCTTTATTTAGTTTTCACATAAAAGGGTAAACACTTCATTTTGATGACAAAGAAAATGGATAAACCACAACAAACGAGACACAATGAAGCTGAGCTAAAAAAAAAAATCACAACCGAATGGATGGAAAAGAAAAAAAATAGACAAAACAAAGCAACAGAGTTATTTAAGAAAACTGATAAAATGCAAAATCTTAAAAGTAATGATCTACAATAGATCAAATTGAGTCACTTTCACTACAAAGAAAAAAAAAGAAGCCTCACACCTCCAGCTTCTTTGTGACAAAAGAGAAAGTATTTTATTTTAAAGCACTAAAATAAAAAAAACCCAAAAGTTTATGAACATAAGCAAGCAAAGAGCCATAAACAAGTCAGTATTTAGTCAGGCTATTAAAAATTAGACTTTTAAAAGTGATGTTAAAAACAGAAGACACACCTAAAAATACAAGCAGCTGGAAAAAAAGATGGAGACCAAACCACTCCAGCCGCTCTTACCGAGAATTGGAACCATTCAAATTTCTCTCCCCAGTCAAGTCTGTGGTTCTCCAAAGGTATTGTAGGTTATTCCTAGTTACTCCAGTTCAAATCTGGGGAGCACACTGCCAAAGAACCAGCTTTGGTAGCAAAACAGTTGCTTTTTGCTACCAAAGGCTTTTTGCTACCATGGAGGGAAAAAAATTCCCACCTTCAGAGCACCATTTCTTAGGACCTTTGCCATTTTCTAGGTCCCAAGAAATAGTTAACCTTGAAGTTTTATTAGGCAAGAAAAAGAAACACAAAATACTTGCTTTTTACTTACGATTGCTCTGGTAATTCTGAACCATGCCAATTAATTCTAATATATATTTATAATGCAAATTTCCATTTTTAAATTTGGAAAACTTCAACATGTGAAGAATGGTTATTTTTTTAATTTTGTAATTAAAGGAATATAATTAAGCATTCCTCAAGCATTCTTAAACTTTAATCATAATCAAAAGTATCCATTATTCCCAATAAGTTTATTCACAAGTGAATTGCACTTTTGATCATAATGTATGTAATGTTCCGTTTCCAACATTTGGTAAAATAATACATCCTCTGCTACTCAAATAAAACTTTAAAATATATTCTAAACAATTACAGAAAACATTAAAACATATTGTCTAAACAATTACAGAATGAACTATTGAAATACCGCTTGTCATATCAATATGTTGGGAGACACATAACTAATAGGCAAAATGATATAACATAATTATCTATTTATAAAAAGTTAAAATTAAGAAAAACTTTTAACAGTGTATCCTGAATAAATTAATCTCAAAACTTTTAATATGATTAATCCAATTATGGATTGGAGCTTTCACAATAACCTTAGAAAAGAATGCCAGTCATATCTAATTCCAAATTAGCTCTCTTGAGTTTTAGTTTTACTTTCAGAAAGGCGGATAAATAACACAAACATTTGAATCTTTGATTAAGTGTCATCAAGTAAATGTCAACTCTTTTGTACCCCAAAATGTCCCTGATTTTTTAAAAATTAGTTTGTAAAGTGCAGCTAAAGAAAGAGAAAATAACCAGGAAGATTTTGATTAATATACATAGAAAGACAATTTTGACTTGCTGCTTGTCCAATAGGTCTAAAGTAAGAAAAACAATTTTATTGTAAAACATGCTGGAACAAGTTTGACAGACAGCATCTTGCATTTTATTTCAGAAGCAACTTTATGCTTCTGATTAGTATTGATTTAGCATAGAGTTGTATCACATTAAACTGCACAAGGTATACTATAGAATTTTTAGCATAAAACCTACAAAACAAATATATCCACATGTTCCTAGTGTGAATATGATTTACTGAAAAAAAAAGTTAAAAGATTCTCAAGCAAGTCCAATCCATAATTGGACTAATCAAATTAAAATTTCTGAGATTAATTTATTCAGTCTATACTATTTTTTTTAATTTTAACCTTCGTAAAAGTAACAAAATACAGATTAAAGCAGCCAATGATATTTCTGTGCTCCTTTAGTGTTTAGTCATGCTGGCCATATGACCATGGAGACGTCTTCAGTCAGTGCTGCTCTTTGGCTTTGAAACGGAGATGAGCACCACCCCCCAGAGTCAGGAACGACTAGCACATATGTACAAGAGGAACTTTTACCTTTTATCTATTATTATTGAAAGAAAATAATGTTTAAATGTCTCTCCATTCAACTATTTTTTAATTATTGCTTGAGTAGATTTGATTTCCTAGAGATATCTTAAAGAATTTCAAACTATTCCTCAAGTATTCATGGATAAATGAATTACAGATAATTAAAAGTGAGCACCAAAATTTTGAACTGATTTTGAGATTCTATATTATGTAAGATATAGTCAATGTTTAGGTATTGTGTTTTCAGATGTTGGATAGTCATTCATGTCTCTCTACCTCTTGGTCTGAGAGTTAATGGAGGATAGAATGTTCTAATTAGAACTGTTCTAATAGTATCTATAGTTCCCTTTCTGAAAATGACTGACTGCCAATAGAAATATATATAGAAACATGAGAGTTGAATTCCCAGTAGAAAATTTGAACCACAAAGAATAATATCTGGCTATCCATGTCTGATGAATCTAATAAGGATAAAATCAAGAATGTGGTGCCTCCTGGTCCTGGTAATTAACTGGGGAAAAAACCCTCACATATATTAACTAAAAATTTTATACACACGCACTCTAACAATGGAGATGGCATGACATAATGTTACATGGTATCACTGTATATCTCTCTCCTCTGAAAGCTTATAAGAAAGTGAATTTTATCCCATTCTCATAGCTTTTTATGCAGAAATTCTTTACCAGAACTTTTGATTAACTCATAGCTATCACCCACTTCCTAAGACTAGTGTAGGATGTTCTTTGATCAAAGAAACCGCACATCAATCTTATTTTGATTAAAATGTTTTTTTAATCATATTAGTGTTTTTCTGATATGCATTAATATTTATTGATAAAATGCCATATTATAAATTAATCTACATACTTAATGCTGGATCCAAATGTTCTTTTATGTGGTATTACTTTTCTTTCTTTCTTTCTTTCTTTCTTTCTTTCTTTTCTTTTCTTTTCTTTCTTTTTCTTTTTCTTTTCTTTTTTTCTTTTTTTATTTTCTGCTGAATTTTATATTTGCACACTTGAATGGACATTAAACTATAGAAATAAACTAAACAAATCAAAAATTGTGACAAAGTCCTTTTATCACTTCAAAGTCTATAACATAAATTATAGAAATTAAATAAAATTATAAAATTATCTGAATAAGGGGCAAAGGGAATAAAGAAGATCAGAATGAAGTCTCTCAGCTATTTTATCAACAGCCATTTTGTATACAACTGTTTAATTTATACATGATAAAAGAAGACTCAAAAAAGTTTATCTATAAAAATGAAAGCTAAATTTAATACATGGAACAAAACTAATGAAACTAATTTTAAGCTTTGTCTGATGTTGTTATATGATGTTGATCATCACTTTGCTTTGATTTACAGTTTGTTATGCTACTCATAACTAATATTTTACATTTAATGGAATATTTATGCATACATATGCCACAACTTTATTCATCCTCTAGTATGTTTATTTTTAAAGAGCAAAGAAGTATCAGTGGTTAGCTCAGCATTCAACTGATTGGAAGTAATATTTTACATATGAAGACAGAAATAGCTTTTTAACTTAGGGCATACATTTGCTTTAGTAAAAGAAAGACACATTTGATTGAAGTATGGAGAAAAGATAATTGAATGTGTCAGTATGTTGGAAGAGGCAGTCTATCAAGAAATTCTTTTGTATAGTCATGACTAAAATGAATGGAATCACTAAACTTTTACCTAATAACATAATGAGGAAATGGATTCCCAGGAGGTAAAGTAGTGATAATCCTGAATAAGTAAAAATGACAGAATATTTTTTCTACTAGAATACATGGTAATGTATTTAGCATGCGATCATATCAGATGCTAAATTGTCACAGACAATTTATACATACTCAAAAGGGGGGGAAACCCTAGCAAAATTTGGTGCTACTTCCTGAGAACATTTTTTGCCCACAATGTAGGCCTCACAAAAGGTCATTGGAGCATAAAGAAGTTAAACCAAACAGCTGTTTCTCAATATTGTTATCTTATATTTGTAATCTTCTTATATCTTCTGTGGAATAAATTGCTATATGAAATTAGTGGCCACCAACTATTTTAGATATTGATAAAGAAAGGAAAGTCACAATGACTGCATAATAATTGCCATCAGCATTTGTCAGCCTTGTAAATATGTGAATTAGTTGTTCACACCCAAGACCAAAGCATCTTCTTGCTAGCAATGAAGACCTAGATAAGCAGATTAAAATCAAAATTTATCCTAGACCAACAAGCATGCAGGAAACAATATCCAAACCAAGGTACAAATAAATAGTAAATAACAATCTAATTAAGGAACTGCCAAAAATATTTCTACCAACACTGACAGGGCAAGCCACTTGAATATAAACAATGAGCAAACGTCATTTTTTTCTAGCACTGATGATGTTACCAAAGATTTGCAAGAAAAGAACCAAGCTCAGAGAATACCAAGGGCCCCACAGTTTAAACCTGACATATATGTACACATACATATTCTCTTTTATTGGGAGTTGTTATTTGTGAATAGAATAGAATAGAATAGAATAGAATAGAATAGAATAGAATAGAATAGAATAGAATAGAATAGATTTTTATTGGCCAAGTGTGATTGGACACACAAGGAATTTGTCTTAGTGCATATGCTCTCAGTGTACATAAAAGAAAAGATACATTAAGCATGAATCATAAGGTACAACACTTAATAATAATCATAGAGTACAAATAAGCAATCAAATCATATTAAGAAACAGTCAATATAAATTGTAAGGATTTTACAGTTTTAAAAGCATGTAAAACCTTTTTAATTGCTAGGTCCTACCACTTTTTATCATTTGCGACATTATTCTAAACATCAAAATTCAAAGGTAAGCCTCTGATACATACAGTAGCTTCTTTTTTAATTTTATAAAGGCCTTTTTAATGTTGCATATTTCAACGTAAGCCATCAAGAGTCATGAAAAATAAATAAAATATTCTTCAAATTGAACTTGGCTCATAGTGATTCCATAGTTACAACTATTTAATTTTCATGTCGATAGTGCATTAGTCCTCTGCTACTGCTATCCTCTGGAATGTTTCCTTAATTTCTCATAGCAATTTAGATGCCTGATATTCTCTCAGTTTGCGCTCCAATTTCTAATCAGGCACATTACTCACTCCAAACCTAGACAAAGTCTGCCAGATGCTTCTTTTCTATGCATAAGAACTAAAAAAATGAGGAAGAAGAAAACTTACTACAAGGGTGTATCTTGCAAAGAGGGCATCCTGCAGTTGGCCATTATCTGGGGGCAGGCAGCAAGAAGATATTCTATTGTTGTTTACAAATATATTCCTTCAAGAGCAATTCTATGGAATCCACAGCACAAAACTGAAGCAGTTAGTGGTAAAAATAAACAAAGCACAAAGTGAAAAGAATATGTTGAAAGGAAAATGTTAGGCTGCTGGCAGCTGCATGAATCAAAAGTAAATCTTTTTTCAAGGAAGAATCTCAGAGTTGTCATTAGCAAGCTTATTAAGATGAAAGTAAGAATGTTACAAGAATGTGACAGCAAGTGATTTTTTTTCTTTTTTCTTTTCTTCTTTTCTGTATCTGTGTACATTACAGCAGTGACTTTAGATTCTTCTCTCCATATTACTGGTGTAACAGCATAGAGGTTTGTCTTTTCTCAGATACCATGGAATCTATAGCTGTGGATTTACATAGGTTACAGTTATTGGAATCCTTATCACTCTTCCACCAAACTCTTATAGCAAACCTTGTCATAGGGGAGAGCTGGAACCAGCAAGGTGGAAAGTGAATAGCCCAGAACAGACAAGACAATTACATAAAAGTTATAAAGATAGCACCAGCCTGAGAAAAGAGTGACAAGCAGTCCATTAGAATGAAGGAATGGGACAAATGAATTTAAGATTTTAACCTTCATATAAAATATTTATCTGCATGGGTAGCTTCTCCTACTCATCTGATCTTTTCTTGTTATTCAGTATATAAACACCATTTATCTATCTGAGCCTAGCCTTGACTTCTCATGATAGCTCTAGAATAATTTTCTAGAAACAGATGAATTACCATGGCCTGGATGTAAGCTTGTGATGGAATGTGCCTGCAGAAGCATTGTGGGGGTATTTTTTTTCAACTTAGAGGCTTCCCAGAAAGAGATCAGGATCAAGAGACTGTGCAGTCCTAAGGATGGTGGTATAAGGTTTATGATAACCACATCCTAGAATCTCTTAGGATATAACTTCTTTTTGTATAAAAAAGAACACCGCTTGGGGGGTGGGGGCGAAAGCAAAAGCCTTCATACAAAAGTGTAAAGGCTATTGCTTAACGCATTGTAAACCGCCCTGAGAAGGGCGGCTTACGATGTACAGTACAATGTACGGAGAAGGGCGGCATATAAATTGAACTAATAAATAAATAAATAAATAAATAATAACTAGCTTAGAAAATTGTAGCTTTACAGTGGTAAACTAGCTTTACGGCTTGGCAAGATTCTGTGAAAAAATAAAGGATTGGACTCAGCTGGATTTCTCAGCTTAATCTCACCCATTGCTTTGCCTAACCATAGAAAAAAGGGAATTCTTCAGGTCTATGTAAAGCATCTTTTCTTGCATAGAAATCTGGAAGATGCAATTTATAGTCAAAGTGAGAAAATAAGTATTTGCTGCCACAGACCTGTCTTTTTTATCTCCTTCTTGGGACAGGAGATGACTTGGAAATTCAAGAAGAGAAACATGAAAAATGATCAGTTTGGTTTTGATGTACCTGTATGGTTTTCTCTTTTCAAATTGTTGAAACAGCAATGCTCTACCAATTTTGGGAAGATTTGCCATTATCCTAGATCAGGGCTGTCAAACCCGCAGCCTGCGGTCCAGATGTGTCACGCGCTGGCCACATCCATGCCTGATTTGGCTAAGAGGAAAAAAGTCACAATACATCATGTGACGCCGCTGTGGTGCTGTGAGTTTGACACCCTGTCCTAGCTCTTTCCCTTTTCAAGATTCTATCTTTATTGACAGACCTTTGCTGTTTTTGTAACCTTTCCTAGACCAAGCAGCATCAGTGGCTTTTTAACTGAGATCCTCAGAAATTTCTTTTGACCAAGGCATATTGTACCTCTTGAATGTACATGGTGATAATTTCACAGTGATGAAGGTTTATTATATTTATACAGGGCTGTGTTGAGCCCTATTCAGGTCTAATTAAATAATCACTCAATTGGCTTTCAACTACTTATTCATTGTACTGAATTACTTGAAGCTGAATGGTATATGTTATTTACTGAATCAGGGATTTCATTACTATTACAATTACGCAACATAGTATTGGAGAAGATAATCCACAAGACTTAGTCTATTTAACAGATACAGTATATAAACAAATTGACTGCACATTTGTTGCTATTTGGTATCATGACTATTCCGATTGTTATATTATCTCAAGCTTATATTTGGAAATCAGGCTGAACTTTGCATTCCTAAAAAATAAATAGCAATATGGACTTGGGAGTAACTAAGAAAAGTAGATAACAATGAGATACTAAGATACTAATAAAATGTGAAGATTCGTACATGTGCTAACAAGTTCCAGCTAACAAGATATTCTGCTGGAAATAAATACTGTATATCATTTTTTTAAAATTCCAAATAGGCAAAATTGCATAGCATGCTTATTGTCACTGGAATTATTTTACATCACCTTCTGAACTCATTCATGCAACAGAAATATCATAGCTGTCAGCTCTTCGAGGTTCACCAGATCAGGAAACAGACTCTACAAGATTACTAAAACTATAGTTCATTGGGCTTGGCTATGGTACAAAATCTTGTAAAAGCTTAGCTACATTTTCCCTTCATGCTGGCTTACGCCCCAGGGAATCAGGGAGGACCCCACTTGAATCTCTTTTAAATGTTTTTTTTCCCCTTTTTTACAGTTTCAAGGCACGTTTTGTATGACATTGTAGCCATCATTAGTAGTTTCTTCAAGGTCATTTTCATGGCTCCCTACAACAGTGGACAAGATTTGCTACCATTCAGATTGTTATCTGAATGGTAGCAAATTGTTCTTAATTTATATTGAGCTATGGTGACACAGTGGCCACCATTGCTCAATATTCCAGGCTAATTCTGCCGACTGCCAGCAATTCGATTCTCACTGGCTCAAGGTTGACTCAGCCTTCTATTCTCCCAAAGTTGGAAAAATGAGTACCCAGGCAATGTGCTGACTCTGTACAATACTTAGAGGGAACTGCAAAGCACTGTGAAGCAGTATATAAATGCTATTGCTATTGCTATATCCCATGTTTCATTCGAGTGGAATACTTAAATTAGTCACATATGCTTCCCTCCAATTTCCCCACAAAATAATCTTATAACCAACAGTATGCTAAAAATGTATGGCCTTAAACCTGTATCTTATTTAATAAGTACATTTACTAGAGGTTTCTAAACCAGAGGATATGAAAGATAAATATACACACACTGATGTTATTGCCTTTCGAAACATTTTCATGGAATAGTGCTACAGAAAATAGCATGATAAATACAGTACAAGATATTAATATTGAAAATGTCCTCCAAGACAACCACAATAATAGAAAGGAACTGATAATAGTATTTTTAAGTTGCCAAGCAATTGGTGTAAGAAACAGTAAATAAAAACATGGAATCTTTTAACCCAGTACCTCCCACAAGCTGTGTCATGACCTGCCTAAAGGAAAAAATCCTCATGGATGAATTGCCAGACACCCTGCAGTGTACAGAAGAGACAACAGAGCATTAGGATTTAATGAATGCATGATGTCAGGGTTAGAGGTGAAGGCAACAGGTGGGCCCTGCAAGCCAGGATCAAGAACAGATGGTTTGTTCCACCAGAAGTGGAACAACAGAAGTACCAATTTTTCTGACAATATACATGTTTTTGCCAAAGTCACAAACTTTCAAAATTCCAATCCATATGGCTGTTCATGAGCTAACAGCACAAAAATCTATAGTTCCTATTTCAAACATTCAGTATTATACTTTTATATGAAGGATTTTTAGGCCTTGTCAGAAAGTGAACTTCTCTAGCTTTTGGACAATGAATTCACTATCTATGACTCCATAAGTGACATAACATTATTTTTCAGAAGCTGTATTTTCTTATACACAAAACTCCTAAGCATGTTTACATACAAAACTCACATAACAGTAATCAATTTATAGCGTATAAATATTAAAAAGGGGGAAACAATTACAGTATATTATAATTTCTTTGGCTTTATATAATGAAATTAATTTAATAATGTAAAAGACAGAGAAATACAGCTTTAATATTTAATATTTTATTTCTTTTAGAAAGATGTAATCCACATAATTCACTAATCTATAGAATATATAACTGAGAAATATATTAATATGAAAATATGAAGAGACCTAATTACAGTTCAGTGTAGTTAAAATCTTCACATTCCAAAATATTAGCTTCTGACATTCTTTCTGTCTAAAAGAAGCGAGCAAGCAAAAAAAAAAATACATCTACCAGGTGCACAATATATCATTTCTGTAGTTGCATTATTTTCAATATACACGACTGTATACTCCCAGAAATCTTTAAAAAGTACATATTATTCTATCATCATTTTAAAGACTTCAAATGTACACAGATTCCTTAATGCTGTGCTAAAATAAAACTGTTAAAAAGCACCAGCTGGCTATATTAGAAATGGCTCGCTTCCAGGTCTCAAAACGTCTTATTTATATACAATGGAATTCTGCTGGCTGTTTAATATTTAGAATTAATAAATATAATCGGCAGTCCTATGACTAAAGAACCGCAAAAACAAATATGCTTGCAAACTTTCCCAACTGTGAATTAAGCTGGATCTTATTTCTCTTGAATAGGCTTATGACACAAACAAGACATATATATATGTGAACGCATATATATATACGTTCACATAAAAACATATGGGAAAAAAGTTGATGCATATGAGATGGTTTCAATCATAAGGCCAACTAGCACATATACACTGTGCTGTTAATTAACAAACCAACCAAAAGTAAAGGTCTTTCAGAAAACTATCAATTGATGCTTTCTGCTATGAAACTCATAAAAATGCAGTTCCCTATACTGTCTAAAAAATCACCATAAGCCACATATGTCATGGCATTATAGGACAGACTTACCCTGCCAGACTACCCATAATTTCACTTCTATATTTGTTTAGTGTATTATTTATAACCTACATTTCTGCCAATATCTTTACCCACTTGATTTAGCTTAAACAAGGCTAGTGAATTTTGATCTAATAGATAACTTATAGAACAGACATAGTGGTGGGATTCAAATAATTGAACAACCGGTTCTCTGCCCTAACGATTTCTTCCAACAACCAGTTCACCAAACTGTTCAGAAACTTAACAACTGTTCTCCCGAAGTGGTGCAAACTGGCTGAATCCCACCACTGAACAGACATATACTTCAAACACAAATCTACTGTACAGCAACATATTCATTATAATTGGGGAAGAGACAGTCAAAATGGGTTAGCAGATTTAGGAGACAAAAATGACATGTTGGTTTGGCTAGTTTGGCTGAAAATATGGGGTTATATCCAGTGGAGGTCAACCAGAAAAGTATTTACATCCTTTTCCTTTCTTTGTCAATTTCCTGCATCCTCTCTCAAAAAACTTACATGGAGGTTTGAAATATTTTTGAAGAATGTGGGACATCTAGAACTACAGTACCAAGGGATGGGAAACTGAATTAATCATCCTGTTATGAATGTAGCCTACTTAGTGTTGCTCTTTAAAAATAAGGTCATGTCAGCAAACAGAGTTCTTGAAAACCTGACAGGATTTCTCTTCTCTTCTCTTCTCTTCTCTTCTCTTCTCTTCTCTTCTCTTCTCTTCTCTTCTCTTCTCTTGTCTTCTCTTCTCTTCTCTTCTTTCTTTCTTTCTTTCTTTCTTTCTTTCTTTCTTCTCCTGAGTTTTTTTCTCACTGCTCCTTTTTTCTGGATGAAGCTGTTGCTTATGAAACAAATTATATAAGGTTCCTTTTTTAAGGTTATTGCAATATTTCTCTATACCCACTAACTTCTCATCCAGACATTGGCTGATTCTCATAAAGTTTTCGTATTATAAAACAGAGCCACAACTCTGTTGAAGTCCATGGGTTGAAGCTGAAAAAGCATAGGGCTATCATAATTCCCCATAGTCTCTGATTAAAGTTTGGATAAATCTAGGAAGGAACATTCACTTTGCATTTCTCCCTTATTGTCATTGGTATCATTTCAACCCACTGTTCAAGCTTAAAAAATGTTTTACTCTTTTCTCTCTTCCATAAAATATTAAGCTCCCCCTCCCTTTCTAGCTTATCTGTTAAATAAGTGTGCTCTCAATTCTTTCTTTCTTTCTTTCTTTCTTTCTTTCTTTCTTTCTTTATCAAATTTATATACTGCCCTACTCCCGCAGGACTCAGGGCAGTGAACAGCCAAGATAAAAGACAGACAAAATACAAACATTAAAAAACCCATTAAAATTATTAAATGTTTTGGCCCAAGAACAAATTTAAAAACACCCAATTTATAAGACAAATTAAAAACAATTGAAAAAATTGAAAAGGGAGCGTTAGGCCAGGCCAGCCTGCTGGAATAAAAATGTTTTGAGAGTACGACGAAAAGTGTGCAGTTCCGGGGTCCTCCATATCTCCGGGAGGAGCTCGTTCCAGATGCTAGGTGCCCCCACAGAAAAGGCTCTCCCCCTGCGGGCCGCCAGTTGACACTGTTTGGCCGACGGTACCCTGAGAAGCCCTTCTCTATGGGTACCAACTGGTCAGTGAGAGGTTATTGGTGGCAGAAGGCAGTCTCATAAATGCCCGGTCCGATGCCATGGAGTGCTCTAAAGGTGGTAACCAAAACCTTGAAGTGCACCCGGAAGACCATCAGGAGCCAGTGCATCTTGCACAGGAGGGGGGGGTCACATGGGATCGCCACGTCGCTCCCATAACCACCCACGCGGCTGCATTCTGGATGAGCTGGAGCCTCCAGGTGCTCCTCAAGGGGAGCCCCATATAGAGAGCATTGCAGTAGTCCAGGCGGGAAGTAACGAGAGCATGAGTGACCGTACTTAATGAGTCCCGATCCAGAAAAGGATGCAACTGGCGAATCAGGCGGACCTGATAAAAAGTCCCCCTGGCCCCAGCCGTCAAGTGCTCTTCCAAAGACAGCCGTGAGTCCAGGAGGATACCCAAGTTGCGAGCCCTCTCTGTGGGGGCCAATGACTCACCCCCAATAGTCAGTGATAGCACCAACTGACTATATTGGAATGTCGGAAACCACAGTCACTCAGTCTTGGATGGGTTGAGCCTGAGTCTGTTTCTCCCCATCCAGATCTGCACAGCCTCCAGGCACCGGGACATCACTTAAGGGCATTATTGGGGTGGTCTGGGGTGGAGATGTACAGCTGGGTGTCATCAGCGTACTGGTGGTACTTCACCCCAAAACCACGGATGATTTCAGCCAGTGGCTTTACCTAAATGTTGAAAAGAACGGGCGAGAGGACCGACCTTTGTGGCACCCCACATACAAGGGGCTTGGGATCGACCTCTGCCCCCTGTCAACACAGACTGCCACCGGTCACAGATAAAGGAGGAGAACCACCATAGAACGGTGCCCCCCACCCCTAACTCTTCTAACTGCTACAACATGATACCATGGTCGATGGTATCAAAAGCCGCTAGAGGTCTAATAGGACCAGGACAAAGGAGCAACCCTTGTCCCAAGCCCTCCAGAGATCATCAACCAACATGACCAATGCATTTCCGTGCTGTACCCAGGCCTGAAGCCTGACTGAAATGGATCCAGATATGATGATTCATCCAGGTACTGAGGGAGCTGTCGCGCTACCACACTCTCAACAACCTTCTCAACAAAGCGAAGGTTGGAGACTGGACAATAATTTGCCAACACTACCAGGTCCAGGGGAGGCTTCTTGAGGAGACGCCTCACCACTGCCTCTTTCAAGGCAGCGGGGAAGACACCCTCACTCAGAGAAGCATTTATAATCCCCTGGAGCCAGCCTCGCGTAACCTCCCGAGACGCCAGCACCAGCCAGGAGGGACACGGGTCCAATAAACGTGGCTGCGCTCAATCTACCCAGTATCCTGTCCACATCTTCGGGCGTCACAGAATCAAACTCTTCCCAGATAATACTCACAAGACCTGCCTCCGTCTTCTCCCCTGAATCTACCCAGTCGGAGTCCAGTTGTTCCCAAATCCGAGCGATTTTGTCATACAGATACTGTACAAAGTCCTCGGCTCTACCCTCCAAGGGGTCCTCCTGAACTTCCTGGTGGAGCAGGGAGAGGATCACCCTAAACAGGGCGTCCAGGCGATTATCTGATGATGCAATAAGAGCGGCAAAATAGTTATATTTTGCCACATTTATCGCCACCAGGTAGATCTTAATATGAGACCTTACGAGTGTTCGGTCAGATTCAGAATGGCTGGCCTTCCAACCGCTCTCCAGGCATCTTTTCTGGCACTTCATCTCCCTCAGCTCCTCGGTGAACCAAGGACCCAGGCGAGACCGGTGCCGGGTCAGAGGCCACAAAGACACAACCTGATCCAAAGCTCCAGCGGCCGCCCTATCCCAGGCGGCCACCAGGTCCTCAGCCGAGCTGTGAGCCAGAGCCTCAGGAAATGGCCGAAGCTCCATCTGGAACCTATCCGGATCCATCAGGCACCTGGGGCGGAACCACCTCATCGGTTCCGCCTTCCTGTGGCAGGGTGTGGCGGTTCGAAGGTCTAAGCGAAGGAGGGAGTGATCCGACGATGACAAGGGCTCAATCACTATATCCCCTATCTCAAGATCACTCAACCACTGACAAAAGCAAAAACCAGGTCCAGCGTGTTTCCCCCCCGTGTGAGTAGGGCCATGAACTAACTGGGTCAGGTCCATGGCCATCATGGAAGCCATGAACTCCCGAGCCACGTCAGATGCCTCAGATAACCAGAGGATGGCAGGTTAAAATCCCCCATGACCATCCCCCATGGCCTGGGAGTGTCAACCGCCACCGTGGCTATAACGTTGAGCAGCTCAGGCAGGGCCGCTGTCACGTGGCAGGGAGCCATTTACGTAACCCGCAAGCCCATCTGCACCCCATGACCCCACTTCACAAGGAGGGACTCACATCCGGCCGTCTGAGGAACAGTGGCTTCCCTTGGACCAAGACCTTCTCTAATAACAACTGCCACCACCATCCCGGCTCCTCCCCTGTGCCCTCAGCTGATGGAATGCACGAAAACTGGGTGGACACATCTCAACAAGGGTGACCCCCCCTCCTGGCCAACCAGGTCTCTGTAATATTTTCCAGGACCGCTCCCCCCTCCTGAACAAGATCACAAATGAGGGGGGCTTTATTTACCACGGACCTGGCATTGCACAGCCGAAGGCCCAGGGCCTGAGGATCTGTGCAACCTGGGAAATGAGAGGAGCATTGGAACCCAGAGCGTGCCACCGCTTGGAGCCAGCAGGCACGCATTTACACAACCTTTCATTCCTTCCTTCATCCAAGTTGAAAATGAACACTACAGGATCCAGAACTAAGATCTATGATATTCCACTTGAAGTAGAATAATTCATGAGCATTCTGTGGAGGTCAGCTGAGGGGTCTACCTAACAGGAGTATTTACTCTCTACTTTTTCTTATTTTATTTATAAGAATATCATCAGGTACTATCAAATCTTTCCTTAAACCAGCTTATTTATGACTAGCTATAGTTTAACAGAAGTAACTGTATCAGTCAGTACAAGTAATCTTTCAGTCCATGTTTGCAAAATTATAATTTTTGATAGATTATTCTTGTAATTAACAATAATTTGTAACCTCTCCAAGGTCATATAGTGGCTTATTTGGAAGATTGTATTTTCTTTTGGATTTTGCTTCTTTAACTCACTTGTAATATTGTAGCCAATGAAAAGTTCTGCAATGTATCTATTTAGCAGCATAAGTTTGTATTTTACATTCTATTATTCATTCATCTTGGTCTCTTTCTTCCCCCAAAGAGAAGGGCTATCCTTTAGATACTACCTTGGAAAAAGGTGGTAGGAGCAGACTTACCAAGCTGCTATCACAAAACAAATGGTGAAAACAGGCTGTGAAAAATGTGATGGTTTTTGGAAAAGAAGAGTTTGAATGTCCTTTCTTATGGGACCAATTATCTGAGACACTCTATTTTAAAAAAACAAATAAGGCCTTTAGATACAAATAATTATCTACCTGTATGTTAGGCAAATAAAGAAGGATTTAATGGAAAGTTTTATATTTAACATATATTGAAAAAGTTTTATAAAGAGTCTTTATATGGATAAAGAGACCAATTGCCATACTACTTCAGTAAATGAAAGGTTTAATTAAGTAGGCATTTTAATTTAAAAATGACCATCATGTAACTATTTAAGTAGCATTCATCATCAATGTTTGGTAAACTATATAATTCCTAAAATGTTTCTCTTTTAGGAAAAAGAATCCTTCATGAAAATTGCTATTAAGCATACATATATGGATTGGTATGAATCAAATCTGAGGAAATTCCCACATTAGTTTCAACAAGCTTATTTTTTTTCCAAAATGCTTTTCCTTATTCTTTAGGAAACATTAACATTTACCAATATTTTTGTTGTGACCAATATTTTTGTCCCCTCATGGAATGATTTGTCACAAATTTATTTCAGATTCCTAGCACTGAAAAAATGGCTTTTTAAAGAACCCACATTTTGACCCTTTTCATCAGCAAACAGCCTTTCCCCTCAAAATATTTACCTTTTACTACATGTAATTAATGAGAGGCAAATAGCATATTTCTCACATAAAAAGTCACCAACTGAAATGCAGTACGAATTCCTAAAGTTCATATTCAACAGTCTACTGTGATTTACTGATACAGAAGTGTCAAAACTGGATCTCAAATGTGGTTTAAAATTAAATTATCCATAAGTAGCATCTTTAAAATACTCAAAAGACCTCTAAAAGTCACAGTAATCCCAAAGTTTATAATACTGTATGTATTTATATCTATTTATTTATTCATTTCTCCACAAGACACTCCAGATGGCTAAAAACAGAATATGAAACAATTAAACTAAACTAGTTAAAAAGATAAATTGTTATTAATCTCCCAGAAAAAGACTCACTGTAGAGGTATAAGAAGAAGAGCCTTAATTCATCTCATGGCATCATAGAATGTACTGTTAATTTTCAAGACCTCTTGCACAATTTCTACAGTGCAGGAAGCTATTAAACTACCTTCAGATAACTCCTCTCTGAAAATCTCCACTACAGTTCTAGGCAGATTTTCCCCTCCCCTCTTGCTATCAGTAAATTCTTTTTAACATTCATTCTTAATATTCCATCCTGAATTTCTTTTCTTAGTACTCATCCTTAATTTTATTTTATGTCAACTTCTAAGTTGTTGCCCTGCTTCTTGCATGACAGCTTTTGAATATTAGTTGACCACTACTTTAAACTTCCCTTAGTTTCTTTTGCAAACAAATCATGCCCAGCTTTTTAAACTGATTCTTGTAGATTCCAAATCATTTAATATCCTGGCAGCTCTTCTCTGAATCTACTTCAGCTTCTCTGTGTCGCTTTTAGAGTTCAGTGTTCAGAACTGAGCATCGTAATACTAGTGTGTTCCAACCAGCACAGTATACAATGGAAACTATTACCTCCTGCGATCTCTTGTACCACATTGCTTAGATTGTAGTCCAAGATTGCTGCCTTACATTGGTTCAGCTAATAGTTCAGCTAATAGTTCACTAGGAATAGAGCCTTCTCACACACTGTCATGAAGGCTGGTCTGCCCTATTTTTACATAATAGTTTCATTTTCTTTCTTTCTTTTTTTCATACTGATGTTCAGGGTTGAATAGCATCCTGTTGAATTGGGCTAAACATTGAAGTCGGTTAAGACTTTCTAAACATTATTTTGTTCTCAAAGCTGTTAGCCAATTCCCCTAGCTTGATTCATCTGAAAATGTGACATGTATTCCCTCTTTTCATTCTCTACATGATCTATCAATATCATGTAGTAAATAGTCAGGGATCCTCCAAATGCTTCTCTTAAATTTGATTGAGAACCATGTACTGAAACATTTATCAAACCTAATACTGAATAATTGCTGACCTATACAATTCCCATACCTATAAAATTCCATTTAACTAGATAAGGAGCAATAAAAAGAGATAAGGTTAGACTCATGTCAGTTATTCTGTACAAAATCATGAAGTATTCTTTAACATTAGCATTCTTTTAAACATGATTGCAGATATGCTGTTCTACTATCTTTTGTACAGATATTACAAGAGGTGCTATCTGTATAGTACAGATCAGTGGTGGGTTGCTACCAGTTTTCCCTGGTTCGGGTGAACCAGTAGCAGAGATGGTGAGTTGAGACTGAACCAGTTCTCTGACAGTTAGCTTGGCCCTCCCACTGCCCCTGTGTTATACATACCTTATATTTGGTTGTTTTTAGTCCAGCTGAAAGGTGCAGCAGAGCGGATTGCTGCATTTTAGCTGTTCCGTAATACACTGCACTTGCCTGAAGCAAACCGGTGCCAACACCGATTGAAACCCACCACTGGTACAGATATCAAGTTAACTGGTAATGAGTTTCTTGGGACTCCTTTCTTATTCCTCTTTTTCAAATATGGTACCATACTTGCTCTTTTCCATTCTGGCACTTAATTCTTAATTCTCCAGAGGTTTCTTTCAACTGTATTATTTTATTTATTATTTTATTTAGACTAGATAACAAAGCCCTTGTGTGATGCTTTGGTTTTTTTAATGGTTGTTGGCTTTTTATTTCTCGTTTGATGATGTATTTCTTTTCTTTGAGTTGTTTTTATAGTTGTAGTTTGTAAGTCACCAGAGTCATCACAGATTAAATAATCTGCACAATCAGTAAATAAATTAATAAAATCTCTAGGTCTGCCCATGATTCTGGATGGCTTACAAAAATAGAAACTAGTGTTTATTAAAACTTCTAATAAAAATATAATCAATGCAAAGAAGTCACTCACACGCCAGCCTGAACAAACATTCTTCGCCACTTGGACAGCATCAACATTATGCACAGAAGATATACAGTAGTCTATCCTATCCTAGGTCCTAAGGAAGGAATCGCCTTCAAGATTCACTTCACTTGAAGGATATACAGTATAATGGTGTGTAATTCTTTTTGCTATGGAGACATAAAACAGATAGGTGGCATTCCACCATTTGGGAACAATATGGAATGTCTTCAGGAATGCCTAAGAAATTTTCCACTAAATGGTGGGCTTTTATTACTAATGCTAATTTCTGGATGGAATGCTGCTAAATTAAACAGTCCACATTAAAACTCCATTGTTTCTCAAACACTGAAATGGCTTCATTAAACCTTATAAAATAAAATCTTCTTTTTTTTTTTTTTTTTGGCCTGCCTTTAAAAACTACTCAGGCAGGGAGGAATTTTTATATGAGAAAGAGCTTGGCATCTACTTCTACAATAGCCAGTGCTATTCCACTTTTACCCTACTAGGTTAAGGTGCAAATATATTGAAAGGTTCTCCTTGCTCATATATGCTAGTTGTTCCGAACTCTAGGGGGCAGTGCTCTTCTCTGTTTCAAAGCCAAAGAGCCAGTGCTGTTTGATACGTCTCTGTGATCATGTGGCTGGCATGACTAAATTCCAAAGGCTCATGGAACGCTGTTAACTTCCCACCAAAGTGATCTCTATTTTACTACTTGCATTTTTCATGTGCTTTCGAACTGCTAGGTCAGAAGAAGCTGGGACATGTAACGGGAGTTCACCCCATTACGCAGCACTAGGGATTAAAACTGCTGAACTGTTGACCTTTCGATCAACAAGCTCAGCATCTTAGCCACTGAGCCACTGAGTCCCTTTATATAAATACATACATGCTCCTGAAAGAAGTTCTTTCCACCAAAATATTTTTAGCAACGAAAGCAATGACAATTATTACCTAATGATCATGATATTTTTATATTTAAAGAAGTAAAACTCAATATTCTTTGTTTTAGAATATCTGTATTTGACAGTTCTCCTTAGGTGCCTTTTATAAGATTAAAGCAAAATCTGATCTATACCCCCTCCCCAAATATTAATTAGACATTATTCTAAGGTAGAAAAAGAATGACGTATATGCTTCATAATTTTTCTCTTTGTCTTTATTAACAAATAGCTAAATGTAACTCTGCAAGGAGCATGTTTCGACAAGTGCATTTAACTTTTTCCTCTATGTTTGATTCTGCACAAGGGAATGAGTAAGAAGGTTGAGAGGAAGCCACACAAAGACTTCATTGTTTGACTTTTTGATGAATTGTGCCTTCCTGGCAAAAAGGCAGACCTCATGAGACTGCAATGAAAGTCTTTATTTGCACACCAGACAGAACTTTTGTAGGCAACTATACAATCTTATATAATGCCCTGCCTATGACCTCGGCAGCAGTTCAGGAACACTCCAAGGACAGGAGGTGGTTTAACCTTCAGACTATCAGTGTCCCTTGGGAATCTCCTTGGCCAAAGGTTAGCCTCTGAGTTACTACATGTCAAATTATTTGTGTTTCTGATAAAGATGACTCAATCTCAGGAGCCTGAAACAAGACCACCAAGCCTCAGATGTCAAAACCTCCTATGGATACTGCAGAAAAGATAAGAATTAGAAACAAAGGAAATTCAAGGTGAGATGGTTCTTATGCTTAATTTTCTACTTTGTTTCAGTCTAAAATGGCTTTTTAATCAGCTCCTTAAGAGATCTTGAACATGCATGCCTAAAATCTCCATTCCATGTACTCAAGTTTTCTTTTAGCTTCCTTTTCCCACTTCTTTCATTGCTGGGACCTTTATCTCACAAGCATTTGAACCGTCCTACCACACGTATTATGGTAGTTTGATAACTACACCAGACAATTTTGAGCCATTTAGGGAGGGAGGCAGGCAGGCAGGCAGGCGGGAAGGAAGGAAGGAAGTCTAAAACATGGGCCTCATTTTTAACTTTACCATACATTTTGTTTTTTATTTTATTTTTCTTTTTATGACCGTGTAATACCTTGTTTCACAGTAGGGCTGGGGCAATTGATGGACCTAATGTTTACTGGCCAGATGCCCTTCCTGATACTTATGTGGCATTCACAACAAATATTTATTTTTGCTTACATCTTGTTCCCTATAATTTCTCCATATTCAACAGACTTCCTTTTTTAAAAGATGAACCAGATTTGTGAAGTATAAAATTAATATAGTTATAGAATTATAAAATAAACTGAAATGTTTTAAATAAAAGCAGTCAGCTTAGGTTCACTGACTACATCCATGATGGTATGCGTGCCCAAAGTGACACGAAGAGCCATGTCACCTGGAATGCACATCATCGTACTGGGTAGCTCTTCTTCTGGATGGCCCAGAACGTGCACGCTCATTTTTGGCACTCATTATCGAAAAGGTTCACCATCACTAAACTACACTATTGAAAAAATTACTAAAAAAAAAAAAAGAATTATGGTTAGAAGCAATTCAAGCAACTGAATAATAAAGGATTAAATATTTTTAGAACTGTTTAGTGCAAGAGAGCCCTTTGTCTACAGCATTTTGGATTTAAACGTATTGCTGTTATTTTAATATTACTTACAGATACAACCAGGTTATCATAACAAGAATAAAGTTACCTTCATGCAAATCTTCATTTTTGATGACTGCATCCATGTAATTTCTTAACAGTTTTACAGAAGTAGATTACCATTTGCTTTTTCTGTGTCTCCCCCCACCCCCAATTTCCTAATCCAGTTGTGAAATTACCAGGCAATTTCCCATTGAATTATTAACTAGAGAAAATTAATCCTTTCTCTAATAACTAGAGAAACTAAAAGAAGGAAATAGTGTCATTGAAGTTTAAGATACTGAGGAAGGGTAACAGTTCTGCCCACACTCCTTAGCTCTAAAAAAACTACAAAGAAAACACTATGAGACTTTAATCCCCCATCCATGTGAATGATAAACTATATTATTTCAAAAAAAATGGTTTTAGATATATTGATATTGAAAACAATACATGTGCCATGGCGGTGCAATGGTTAGAATGCAGTGTTGTGGCTAACTCTGGCCACTGCCAGAAGTTTGATCCTGCTCAAGATTGATTCTGCCTTCCATTCTTCTGAGATTGGTAAAATGAGGACCCAGATTGTTGGGGGGCAATATGCTGACTCTGTAAACTGCTTAAGAGTGCTATAAAGTAACATGAAGTGGTATGTAAGTCTGAATGCTGTTGCTATGTACAATTTTAATATGTTAAACTCCCATTTTATGTGTTGATCTTCAAATTTTCTTTAACCTCCTTCCTTTAAAAAAAAAGTGATAGGAATTTCTGAAGATATTTATATGCCAAAACAAAAAAACCCAAAAGTGAACCACAATATAATGTTTTAGTATTCTGCAGTCATATGACTTTTGCCTCTGAAATAGTTTAATTCCTTCTGAGTGACTATAAAAAGAAAATTTAAATGCAGAAAAAAATCCAGCAGCTATCCTTTAAGTCAAGGCATTTTCAGCCTGATGTTATTTCCATAACCTAATATCTGAAACACCTTTTCTTTTTTGCCACCTTTGAAATACCAAAGAATATTGGTATTCATATTGGTATGATATTTCTTCATGCCAATATGAAGAAATATCAAGTCTGACCACTGTTCTCCTTCAACTAACTAATAAGATAGTGAGAAAAACCATGTCTAATCACCACAGAGTGACCACAGATCATGGAACAAATATCTTATACCATGCAAAAAGAACATAAATTTCAAATGTTGACTCTATGTGGTTGGATTAGCAAAGCATAGCACATAAGACAACTAAAGCCCTTCAAAATATCCTAAGCAGACCAAAAGACCGAACAATCCCAGAAAAAAAACAACAAGAATCATCTGCAACCTACAATGTAAGGACTGCAACAATCACTATGTAGGACAAACAAGCAGAAGATTGGCAGAGCACATCCATGAACACCAACTAACAGTCAGAAAACATGATGAAAATTCTTTAATCTCATAACATATAGACAGATTTTACCATAGTTTCAATTAGAAAATGTGACCATCCTATACAAAGCTAAGTCCAGGGAATGCCAGGGAATTTTTAGAAGCCTATACTCTGACAAATTAGCCATCAACAAACACATAGACATTAACTAATCTATAGACTCATGATGGCGAACCTATAGCATGTGTGCCAGAAGTGGCATGCAGAGCCATCTCTCCGGGCACGTGAGCCATCACCTGTTGCTCTTCCGGCACCCCAGCCAGCTGGTCTTCACGTGCACGAGAGCACCAGAAACCAGAAGAACAGCCACCTGGTGCGCATACCCATGCCCAGAAGATGATCTTCCAGTTTCCAATGCGGCCATACACACCAGCCAGCTGATCTTCACTTGCGCATGCATGCCTGAAACCGGAAGACCAGGTGGCTGGTGTGCATGCGTGTGTCGGAAACTGGAGGATCATCTTCCCGACGTGCAGATGTGCACTGGGTGGTTGCTCTTCCAGTTTCTTAAATGTATGCGCATGCTCCCGTTTCAGCACTGGATGCCGAAAAGGTTCGCCAACACTGCTATAGCAGCGGTGAAATCCAGCAAGTTCTGACAGGTTCTGGAGAACCAGAGCAGACATTTTGAGCAGTTCGGAGAACCTGTAGCAGAAATTTTGAGTAGTTCGGAGAACCAGCAAATACCACCTCTGGCTGGCCCCAGAGTTGGGAGGGAATGGAGATTTTGCAATAGTGCAATGCCCACTATGTCGAAGCTTGAATCAGACTCATTCCCCCCCTGGGGAAACTGTAATTAATTAGAGGTGAATGGATCTTGTTTTCCATGGTGTATACTCTCAAAGAAAGAAAACCCGAATGCATTCTAAGAACATTTTATTATAAAAGTAAAAAGCTAGCTAACTACATTTTACCGGTAGTCTTATCACACAGACGGACAAAGGAAGAAGTAAATCAGGAAGTTAGAAAAAGAAAGAAAGAAATGTGGACATGCACAGTAGCTCAGAAATCACAAGACAGTCCTATCTCTGTTGATAAGGTTCTCTGGAATGCTACCATAATGTTCAGAATGGAAGCTCAGCTGGCAAATAATGCAGTGACACACCAAGCCATGCCCACCAGGCCACACCCATCAAGCCATACCACACCCAAGCCACGCCCATAGAACCGGTAGTAAAAAAATTTGGATTTCACCACTGTGCTATATACTACGCAAAAGAAACTATCATCCAACCCAAAAAGCAACAAAAGGACCCAAGCACTTCTCCACCAGCAATCAACACTCAGATCAGCATAAAGTAACACCACTGTTAACATCAGACCAACAATCTGGTCTCCACCAAGCAAGAGCCTTGGTGGCGTAGCAGCTTAAAGTGGTGTTAAGTGACACCAGCTGCCTGCAATTACTGCAAGTTCGAATCTCACCAGGCTCAAGGTTGACTCAGCCTTCCATCCTTTCGAGGTAGGTAAAATGAGGACCCGGATTGTGGAGGGAATAAGCTGACTTTGTATAAAAAAGAACACCGCTGGGGGGGTGGGGCGAAAGCCCTACTAAGCAGGTATATATGAAAAGTACAAATGTAAGCTATTGCTTAACACATTGTAAGCCGCCCTGAGTCTCTGGAGAAGGGCGGCATATAAATTAAATTTTTAAAAAATCAAGTAAACAATACCCAAATCAAGAAACTGCCAAAGAAGCCAACAGCTAACAGTCCAATCAAAGAATATCTAAGACCACCCCACCAACACTGACAGGCAAGCCATCAGAATATAAACTGACAGCAAACTGCACTTCTTACTAGCACTAATGATATTACCTTTGTGGTGCAGCAGAATAAAGTGCTGTTAAGTTGCACCATCTGCCTGCAATTACTGCAAGTTCGAATCTCACCAGGCTCAAGGTTGACTCAGCCTTCCATCCTTTCGAGGTAGGTAAAATGAGGACCTGAATTGTGGGGGCAATAAGCTGACTTTGTATAAAAAAGTCTCCGGAGAACGGCAGTATATAAATCGAATCAATCAATCAATCAATCAATAATAAATAAATAATAAATAAATTAAATAAATAAATAAATAAATAAATAAATAAATAAATAAATATCTAATTTGGGTAATCTGCAAGAAAACAAGCAAGCTCAGAGTGCATCAAGAACTCTTCATGTCAACCCTGAGCTACAATTATTCTCCTTTATTAGTAAAATACATTCTAAATGTTTGTAGGTAAGTACCTAATGCTGAAATTCAGAGCAAGAAGAAAGGAAATAGGAAAACAAACCACGCACACATCTGCAGAACTTCTGTCAAAGAAAGTCCAGCTTTGTTCTTGTTTTAGATCATCCAGAATGCAACAAGGAAAAAATACAGTGTGAATGCTAAGATTCGGAACTGTATTTTGCTAATTCCTTTTCTTTTTTAGATGTCTTTCAGTTGTTATTGTTGTTTAATTATAAAAACATCCACACAAGCCCCAATATTTCTACTATGGGTCTGTTGTGAAACATTCCTTTCATGAGAGGATTTTAGGGGAATTGAGAAATCTAGATTAAACTTTGTTCTTGTCCTTAAAACCAGATTTTTCAAAAGCAAAACTTCCATAAAACAGTTATTAGTGATGTAAGAATAGGCTTGATAATATGTTACTTTATATTTAAAATTAACTGTGTGGTAGAAAATAACCAACTGTATTTACTTTAGGCCATGCCTGCTTTAAACCTTACATATACCATTTTAAGGCCTGATGTGAGCTGGATTCAGAATATGCATCCCTGTCCTCCAAGCCTGAAGGCAAAGCCTGCTTAGCATTAAACATGTCACTCCTTTTAAAAGTTAAAAACAGCAACCCAATCTTTTCCTGCCTACTGATCTTTTTCTTTTTAAATAAGTTAAGAGTTTATGAATAACAAAATGTAAAATGAAAATCAACCATAATTTGAGGGTAGCTCTTTTGGACCTCTTTTGTTTTGAAACTGGAATGCTCTAATTTCAGTTCAAAAGTTCAGCTATTTTACATGCAATATTAAAAGCTTCAACTATGTCTTTGCTGCAGGTTGTTTCTAAAAATAGTTTTCATGTAGAAAGCAAAGAACAATATAATTAGGAAGGATAAATGAAGTGAAAGATTTCAAAAAGATTCCATTGAGAACTGAGAACTGAGAAATACAATCTATTCAGAACTAAGAACTTTCAGTACCATGATGATTGAATATATTTTATTCAATCATCTCTGAAGGGTGAGACGAAAGTAATGGAGCAGCTGAGGACAGGGCAGGGATGGCTAAAACAGCCCTTCATTCTGTAGCCTCTTGTACAGACATCATTCATTCATTTCTTCAACTTTAAAACAACCTGGCATCACAAAATTCACACAATTGTATGGCAAAGATTAATGCTGGTGTAAACTTGACAGAGCAAAAAATGTAAGAAAACTATACTAGATATCCCCTTATGCTATAATTTTGTTTATTTATAATTTGCCTGACTCTGAGGTGCTCACTGTGTACATATAAGAAACTACAAATAATAATACAATAAATATGGAATAAATACTAATAGTAGTATCAACCGAGATACATGTGTTTCTTTTGGTGTAAAGAAAGTATTCTCAATAGATCTTTAAAAAATTCTGGAAGGATGCTAACCCATTAGAGGTAGTCCTTGACTTGTGACTGTTCCAAGTTAGAACAGCATTGAAAAATGTGACTCATGATTGTTTTTCACAGTTATGACCTTTGTAGCATTCCCATAATCATGTGATCAAAAATCAGATGCTTGGCAACTGGCTCATATTTATGACTGTTGCTGTGTCCCAAGGACATGTGATCACCTTTTGCAACCTTTTGACAAGCCAAGTCAATGAGATTCACTTAATGTTCTGCCCCAGCTTTGGATTCCCAGAGAATGTGACATACATCAAGCTTCGCAAACACTGTTTAATTCCAAACAAGCCCCTTTCAAGAATGCAGGTTTCCCATGCAAAGGATCCTTATCAAAGTTATTAAGAACAAAGTCCGACAAAAGTTGGCAATTAGCCCAGAAAACCAGATATGAGAAGTTGCTCACTCTCCAAGATGGTCTGTAGTAATGAGACGCCCTATTCTAGAGTAGACCTCGTCCTCTTGAGTAGCCACTCTTGCCTTTTGGCAGCCCTGCGTGCCCTAGCATTGAGGAGAGGCTCGTCCACTTCACTCTCTCACTGGAAGGAGCCTCTGGATGTTCTGAAGGCCCTGGCTGAGTCTCTGCCTCTAGCATCACATCCTCTTCAGCCTCCTCACTGTCCGACACAAGGGCCGGCTGCACAGGCTGCTGGTGTGACACACCAGCTTCCTCATTGTCGGGATCAGCCACGATCCCGACAGGCCGCTGGTGAGCCACAACACTTAAAAAGTGGGCTACTTATTTATTAACTGCAGTGATTCACTTAACAATTGTGGCAAGAAAGGTCACTGCAGTAATACAATGACTAAATTTCCTGAGTGTGTCCTGTTCTAAAGACACAGTTGATGTATAAGGTAAACCTGGGTACAGAAGCTCCAACTTCTACTTGTTTACATGAGTCCAAGACCACCCTTAAACTGACTCTTCTCTTTCAGGGGAAACACAAGCCCATAAAATCTTCATATTTGTGTGACCCCATAACTAGATAATTTCTGAATCAACAGTTACTTGATTTATCTGTAGATAAATAAAAGTACCATTCTTATTGCATGATTCAATCTTCTTATTACAGCTAAATGTAAGTATATACTTATACAGACCTGATAAAAGTATTTGTATAGCTCCATTTTTTTCCTCCACGAATCCTAATTTTCCATGAAATAAATTGAAACTGACACAGGTAAAGGACTTTTCTCCAAATAAACTGATTATGAGATTAAAGACGCCTGTGGTACTAATTAAAGTATGTACAGTAAATAATCTGTTTGGGACTCAATCACTAAATTCAATAATGTATTTTAATTTCTATAGGTACCAATAATTATGTACATGCCATTTTCATTTGGTTTATTATTTATATGTTTAGTCATATATCAAAAGCAAAGTGTCAGCTCCATGGAATATGGAATAAAATATGGTGGGTGCCATTTACGTATTTTATATTCAACTTATTTCAAGGCAAGCTGGGATTCTTCAAGGAAAAATAGAGATGGGTGCTAATAATTTGAACACATGTATGTGCATGATTTTGAATATGATAAATTTGATAAGAGTATTTAAAATTAGAGCTCACTGACTATAACATTTTTCTTTGGATCCCTGGCCAAGAGATGGCCTCAAGAAGATGTTTAACTGAGGTTCTAGTCTTTTTTTATCTTGTTATATTCAAAAGATGGTATAGAAATTACCATTTGAGGTGAATTTTGTAGGGTTCTGACTGCATTCTCAGTGAACTGAGAGAGTTCAGACTGTAGCAAGAAGTTTGTACGATTATAACTAGAAAAGGAGTCACGTCTGAGGTACAGTATTTGTATTAATACCAAACAATGTAAAAATTCTCTTAAAAACTACCTCTTACATTTTGAATCTGCTCAGATATTAAGATCTGTAGAGACACTTCTGAAATGGTTTTCGGTTTTCAGAAGCCTATTTTAATGGATATCAAGGAGAAGACATGTTCCTGCATCATTCCCAAGCTATGGAAAACATTTTCCAGGGCAATGTTTTTTAACCTTAGCAACCTTATGATGTGTGGACTTCAATTCGCCAAATTCTGGAAGTTAATATGCATATGTCTTAAAGTTGCCAAGTTCAAGAAATACTGTTCTAGGGAAGGATGCAATAATGCAAAGTGCATCTCCTTTGACAAGCTTTAAATTAATGTTGTTTTTAAAATTTGTTTTGTTTGGGGTTTTATATAATTTGGCTGCTGTAGCTGATTTAAATGCTTGACCAGAATACTAGGATACATAAATAGCATTTAAATTGCTTAGCTTTTATATTAAAAGTGACTTTTTAGAGAGTTATGTGTTTAATTTTTTTAAGCTGTAAACTTACTCTCTTTCTCTTTCCCTTCTCTTTTTATTTTCTTCTTCTTTTACAAAAGTCCACAGAAACATTTTATTCTATCCTGGAAGGCTTTTGCTACCATTTCCATAGATTGTCTCTAACAACCTTGCAATTATTAGTAATTTGAATCAAGTGACCATGGCAAAGGTTAAACTTGAGAGTAAGGAATTTGTAGCAACTAATTAATATGTCACAAAAGTACACTTCTCATCCAAGCAAGTTAATTAAGCTTTCCAGGGACTTATATGTGCCTTTTGTAGCCAGCCTTGAAGGAACCTGTGTTAACTTCAGATATCTGCAAGTACTAGTCAGTTGGTCACCAACTGATGGCTAGTGCCAATATCCTCACCCTCCCACTTCCCAGCCGTCAAGACAAGCTGCTAATATAAAGCCAGGAGTAAGGGCTGATAGCATTTCATTCCACAATAGGTCCCTGACAACTGAATAAAGAAGAAGGCTCTAGGGTGAATGAGGAGAGGTTTTTTTCCGTTTAGCCCCGATGTTAATAGCAACAAAGAACCATCCTCCACATCATTGTGGGCATTAACATTTATAACAAGATGCTAAGAACCTTTCAACTCACTATTAAGCCACATCATTGATTACAAATGGACTAAGGAGTTTAAACTGCAAAGGGTGGGGTGGGGAACAGCATCTCAATCACAAAGCAGGAGACTAGAGTCACTTGTCTTTTACCACCCTTCCTTCTAGGAAGGGCTAATGGGCAAACCCATCCTATTGTTTGCTTTTCCCTTATATCCTCCAAAATATATCCTGTATGCTTATTACCCAGGCTTGTCTTTATTAGATTGCAAAGTGGACATTTATTCATTCAGGGGGTGGTATTCCATTGTTTTTTCCAGCAAAGGGAGGACAATAATAATTCAGTCCATGGAAAGCGTAACCCTAGAGGTCACCCTTGAATAACATATGACTACTTCTTTCCACAACTTGTTAATATGCAGAACCACTGTAGTAATTATTGTAAAACCCAATCTTTCTGCTCTGACTTTGCTATGAAAGATCAATATTTCCTAAAACACTGTGTGGTATGGGCTTAACTTCCAGAGGTTCTAGACACCAGTGATGGAAATTCTATCAATTCATCCATCTTGGGGGCACTGAGGTTGACAAACACCATGCTAGAGGATCTTCTATGGATCTTGGCTCTTAGAGGCTACAATTGTCTTCAGGGATGAGTAACTTATTGAAACCTGTACCCAATGATAGTGGTGAGCAGCTCAGCTCTGCTCTGGCCAGGTGTGAGCGCGTCTGAGCTGAGATTCTGGCAGTCAACTCCAAGTATACAACTGTCATCACCCTCACTAGCATGAAATATTGAATCCAATATATTTATACTGGGTTGAGAAAGGATGATCTAATGCAACAGAAATCTAGCACTAGGTCTGAAAAACTTTTTCAAAGATGTGGCTTATTCCTCTCTGCCCCCTCCTCAACATTCCCCTTGTGGAATACAGGAGGTTCCGCATACCAAGTTATGGAAGGCTCCTTTAAATTTGGGGTTCATGAGGATGTTATGGGGGTTATGGAGGATTCTTTCTTTCTTTTTTTATTATTCGTTAGTATTCTATCATAGGAATCTTCTTTCCATGCAAATAATAATGCTGTGATATAGGGATAAGGCGAAAATAATTGGACAGGGAACTCTAGGTTGGGTAGGATTTGAATTTATCTCTCCTCAGATGCAGTCCAATGTGGTTTCTATTTTGTATTTAAGAAAGCAGTAAGCATGTTATTTTTCTGTGACTTCTTGTTCATTCTTTTCACTGTATCCTGACTCTGAAGTAGTCTTCTAATAATGCTAGAAGCAGAAGTGACTATCTTTCCCCATAATACAGAACAACAACTTCTGACTGGATTGTATGTACAGTATGTACAATTTGATGTGAGCATTTGAAAGAAAACAGGCTGTGCAAATGACCAGAATGGAGCAATTATACTTTCCAGTCCAGTAAAAAAGCTGGTTAGTTTTAGATTCATTTTTCAATTGATTATCTCTTCATTACTAGACTGTTTACATCTATGATGGTCTACTGACTTTACTGGTGCTTTAATTCAACATTTGATATATGTTAGTATTCTTGTCTCCTGGAATCATGTTGTTTCTTTCTGTTTTCCCAAACTCAAAAATAAACTTGACATAAGTGAAATAATTCAAATGTTCCAAATGTATTCACAGCCAATCTGGGTTTTTTTTTTTAAGAAAAAAAAAGCTAAACACCAATTAGGATAGCATTATTTTAATACTTCAAAAAGAAACCATTACTTTTAATACTCAAAAGCAGTCATTAATTCTAATCCGTGGTACTTGATCATTTTTGACAGTTGCTGCCGTTTCCACTGATCTCAGCATGAATGTTATGACACAATAAAATCAATGGTGTCATAAACCTATCTGCCAAAACATACGTTAATGTAATGACAATAGCTTTGGATAATATTTGTGTGCTTAAAACTGTGCTATCAGAAAGTATTCTTATCTTGTAGAGTAAGAATAAGAATATCTTATATTCTTATTGTAGAATAAGAATATCTTATATTCTTATTCTACAGTGGAGTTCAATAAAGATTTTGTGGGGCTAAAATTTATAAGTGTAACATCAAAAATGGCTGTGATAAATATTTATCTGTGTATTAACTTTCTGTCCCTACAACCTACACTAATGATCTAACCAACTAGTTACTCTAATGTCTTTTCTTAATTTCTCTCTCTTAAAATGTGGGTTCATTTCAGCCATTCAGCAATTATCAGATTGCTACTTCCAAACAAGAAGGAATGCAAGGTACCATTAGCGTATCTAGCACAAAAACTAATACAGACCAGAACTACAAGGTTCAAAAATGATCTGTAAACTTGGTTCAGATCAATTAAGGAGCACAAAACCTCTATGCTTTTTATTAAATTAGGTCCTGATTTTTCAGGCTTCTATGTGAGTCTGAAAATATGTCACAGCTTTAAGGACTCAAGGTATTAGACTTACCATCTTTCTTAAAGAGGAATATATATATATATATATATATATATATATATATATATATATATATATATATATATATATTTTTAATATTTTTGCTGATAATACTATAAATAAAGGGAGGCTGTTATAGATCTATTTCGAGCTTATTTGCTCTCATCAGACAGTCATACCCTTACTGGGAACAGCATATACATATGCTGTTCGCTAAAACAGCTGCCTTTTAGGCTTCTACTTTGACCTAGAAATAAATGTATGTATGTATGTGTAGGTCTTTGGTTATTCGGGTTTTGTCCCGCGTAAAATTGGAAGTGTCTTGGTGACGTTGCGACGAAGTCTCATTCATCATCTTCAGGCTGGTGTCTTCGGCTTCGTGTTTCTAGGAGCAATGTGAGATCGTAGCTGTTTCTTTCTTTTAACTGCTAGTGGGGATGTGAATTGATTGGGTGGGAGCTTGGCTGTGTTCTGATTGGATAGAGGTGCAATCCCCCTGCAACTCAGACTAACCTGAGCACAACCAAGCCCCCACCCAAACAGAACACACCCCTATCCAATCAGAACACAGCCAACCTCCATCCAATCAGAGCACAGCCAAACCCCCAACCAATCAGAACACATCTCCACCCAATCAGAACACAGTTAAGCTCCCATCCAATCAGTTCACATCCCCCATAGCAGTTAAAAGGAAGAAACAGCTGCGATCTCACATTGCTCCTAGAAGCACAAAGCCAAAGACACCAGCTTGAAGATGACAAATGAGACGTCGAAATGTCGCCAAGACACTTCCAATTTTACCCAGAGAAAACCCAAATAACCAAAGACCTACATACAAACACCCGTGAAAACCTCAGAAAACAGATATATATATATATATATATAAAGCGATAGACATCACTTGTTTTTCATTGTTTTAGGACAATTCTTTATATACATATACATATACATATACATATACATATACATATACATATACATATACATATACATACATACATACATACATACATACATATATATATATATATATAAAGATAGAAGCCTAAAAGGCAGCTGTTTTAGCAAACAGCAGAGAACAATCCAATCCATACACTCTCTCTCCATTCTGGCTGACCACGCCCACTCTTTGACATATACTCCAGTCTTTCGTCACGAAGGTACGAAACCATATTCAAGGAACTGCAACATCCAACAAATTATTAACAAACAGCAAAAAAACAGGACTCCAGAACAGGAAGCCCTAACAGGGTGGGAATGGATTGGATTCGCAGCGTACTGAAAAGGGACATTCAAGTAAGTCAACGTCCGTTTTCCAGCATGCTGCTCATCCAATCCATACACTGGGATTTACCCAAGCTCCAAAGTCCAGGCAGGAGGCTGACTGCTGTCTGAGTCCTGTGAGTTGGCCACCTGTTGTAGAACTCTACGGCCAAAAGAAGCCTCCACCAATGCAAAAGAGTCAATTTTATAATGTCGTATAAAAGAGGAAGCCAATGCCCACGTGGCTGCTCGGCAAATGTCCAGAATCGACGCCTGTGTGGTCCAGGCTGCCGTTGTAGCCACACTGCATGTTGAATGTGCATAGAGCCTGCCTGGTAGCGGTTTGGCCTTGATGTCGTATGCTGTGGCAATGCATGCTTTGATCCAATGACCTGCAGTAGTCGAGGATACCTTTCGCCCCATCGACGAGGGGTGAAATGACACTAATAAGGCTTCCGAGAGTTGGAAAGGAGCCGTTCTCTTGATGTATCTCCGTAATGCCCTTCGCACAGCCAGAGTATGCCAGCTTCGCTCCCTGGAATTACGTGGATCCGGGCAAAAGTTCAGAAGGACTAATTCCTGGAACCTGTGAAACCAGGAATTAATCTTAGGGGTAAATGACGGATCTAACCTCATCACCACTCTATCTGAGTAGAAGATACAGAGATCCTTGTGGATAGATATAGCAGTCAATTCCGATATGCGTCTCGCAGATGACATATCTGATGGCAATCAAAAAGGTAAGTTTGAAGGTAAGAAATTTAAGCGGGATGGAGCCCAACAGTTCAAATGGTGGCAATGTAAGAGCCTGAAGTACAAGGGGCAAGTCCCAGGATGGGTATCTGTGGACTACTGGTGGTGAAATGTTGGTGGCTCCATGTAGAAATTCCTTAATACAAGGATTCTGAGACAGAGGACTGTGCGGCTCACAGGTAAGAACTGTTGCCAGCGCGGCAACTTGCCTTCACAAGGTAGCTGGTGCCAGACCCTTCGAAAACCCTTCCATCAAAAAGTCCAAGACATCCAGAATGTCCACAGAAGTAGGGTCCACATGATGCGCCGAGCACCAAGTTGTGAAGATTCTCCATGAAGCTTAATATATACGTGTCATAGAGGGACACCTGGACACTTGGATGACACCAATCACATTGTCAGAAATCCTGTCTTTCCGCAGCAGGACCCTCTCAAATGCCAGACAGTCAATCAGAGCCATTGAGGATCTGGATGAACGATGACCCCCTGGCTGAGAGAGATTACCTGCTGAGGGATTGTCCATGGGGGAGAAACCGACAGGTTCACCAGGTCCGCGTACCATGGCCTGCGTGGCCATAGAGGAGCCACTAACAGCATCTCTGCCTGTTCCGTCAACAACTTGTTGATCACTTTGGGAATTAGAGGAAGGGAGGAAGCCGTACAGCAGACCCGGAGGCCATGGGCATCGTAGGGCATCGCAGTCTTCTGCCCCCGGACAGTGGAACCTCATGAAGAAGCGAGGTAGGTGAGTATTTTGAGTATCTACAATCGGACGACCGAAGCAGCGAACTATCTCTGCAAAGACATCTGGATGAAGGTGCCACTTGGTCGGATCGATGCGTTCTCTGCTCAACCAGTCCGCTTGTGTATTTGACACACCGGAGATGTGGTCTGCTGTCAGTGATGCTGTATGTTTTTCCACCCAGGCTAGAAGACATTCGGCCTCTATCATCAGACGTTTGGAACGCGTGCCCGCTTTGCAATTTATGTGGGCTTTGGTCGTCATGTTGTCCATCCGGATCAACACGTGTTGGCCTTCCAGGGTGGGAAGGAAGTGCCTCAGGGCAAGGTGAACAGCCTTCAACTCCAGCCAGTTGATGCTGTTCACCTTCTCGGAAGGTGACCAACGGCCCTGAATGACCTGGTCTGAGAGGTGGGCCCCCCAACCCACTAGGCTCGCGTCTGTCGTCAAAATCAATCGCGTTACCTCCAGAAACACACAGCCCTTCAGGATCGCCGGTGATGTCCACCATGTCAGAGACAATCGAACCTGGGGCGGCAAGTGAATCTGGAGCTGAGATGTGCTGCAGCCTGTCTTCTGGAATGGTAGGAGAAAGCACTGCAGTGGCCTCGTGTGTCTGTGTGCCCAGGGAACGATGGCGATACAGGACACCATCTTCCCCAACAGTTGTGACAGTTGAAGAAGAGGCACCTTTCCCTGGGCCTTGACATGCTCTACCATGGTCTTGAGATTGCGGATTCTGTCCGGCGAAAGGAAGACTTGTCCTCTGGACGTATCAATCACTGCAGTAGACATGTCTACTGCAAGATGCAGTAGACGTGTCGTCGGGACAAGAAGGCTCTTCTTGTAGTTTATTGTGAAGCCATGTCTGGAATTCTCGGATGACCGCTGCCATATCCGCCGTGGCCTGATTGATGGACAAAGACAGGACGAGAATGTCGTCCAAATAACACAGCAGACATATCGGGAGAGACCATTGCAATGCTGCTATTACTGCCACCAGCTTGGTAAAAGTCCTGGGGGCAGAGGACAGCCCGAAGGGCATCTCACAGTACTGAAAATGATGGTTGTTGAACTCAAATCTCAGGTACTGGCGATGCGCCGGGAGGATAGGAACGTGTAAATAAGTCTCCGGAGGTCCACAGACTAATTTCACACTAAGCCTAACGCAAATAGACAAAAATAACAAACTGAAACTCTAAATAAGGTCAACCAGAAATATCTATCACCAGAGAGAGGGAGAAACATGAGTTGCCTCAGTCACTGAGTGAGAAAGACTGGAGTATATGTCAAAGAGTGGGCATGGTCAACCAGAATGGAGAGAGAAATCTGCACTCAGTATGAGAAGAGTTCCCCAGTGTATGGATTGGATGAGCAGTGTGCTGGAAAGTGGTGTGCTGTAGCTCATATAAAAGGCAAAGATTTTTTTTCAAAATTTAAAGTATACCCTAATAAATCATCCTAGCAGAATGGATATAGAACATAATCAATTTGGAAAGTGATCCACCAAAAAATGTGGTACTGACAATTCTCAGGCTTGGCAAAATAATGGCTACACTGCTTCATTTCCTGCAGAGTTACAATTATAAATGCCAAGTCTGAGATTCTGAGTACCACATTCCTCTCTTAATACAGAATAAGCAATATACACCTCAATTCTTTTCTGACCCACATGTTAACATAAGATGTTCTCACCAATTCTATGTTATCCAGAAATTTCTCAAAATGTCTAATATGCTTATGTGCACACAACCAATCTGCAAAAGAAGGAGGAAGCTTAGAAAATCAGTCAGAAAAAGAATATGCCTGAAATTGGATGGAACTAAGGATCTATTTTCTGGTTTGAGGAAAATTATCTTGAATTAGATGGTATCAAACTGTGGCATGAATTAAAGGCAGCTTTTTCATTATAACTTTTATTATGAAAAGTTCATATACTTTCATTACTGAAAAGGGAACCTTAATATATAGTTCTATTATAACATTGCTTAATTCTATTTTCATATACCAAAATGTACAAAATTCAGTAGAAACCATAATATAAGGTGACTACATTAGATTTAAGATTAAAATGAGTAAAACACTGGTACATCTTTACTGAAAGATTTAGTAGTCGTTTCTTCACATTTTAAGAACTCCGGTTCTGTGAAAGTGTGAATTAAACAAAACTTCTTTAAGAACAATGTTATTAATTATACTGTATAAACTGTGGACTTAAGTCCAAAATGTAAGTGTGTGTTTGATATCTATTCAATCATATCTAATCAAAGGATAGAAAGAAAGCTATTGTACACATCGTTTTATCAAATGTGAGCAAGGTTAGAAGTGCACTCATTGTCTCTTCTATACAGCTGTATATATTGATCATGCAAGAAACTAGGATTGAGGCACAAACACAAAGAGCCTGCTCCTAAAGTTTTTCTTCACAGAAATCCATGAAAAGTCGATTTACACTAGTCGGCAATTATAAACAAAATAATTCAAGCACCTGCTTCTCATCACTATTCATCATGAAAGAATTGGATGATAATTTATTGGCTTTATGTAGAGTAAAACAATTGGAAGAAGATTGTTTAATCTTACAGCATAGCCTGGTCCAAAGGAAATTCAGGAGAAATCTGGTTGCAAAACACACAAACAAATGGCAATTAACTGCCAAGCTTTGAAGAACATTTCTAATAAATTCCTCCTCCCAATATTGTGTGCCGGCAGTACTATGACATGGATATGCAATTTCTTACTTCTTTTTCCACTAAACTTATCATCCAAATTTTGGCTTTCCAAATGTTTTTATCCAATTTTGCAAAGTTCAAAGCTCCTTCAACTATTAGGGAAATTGTGGAAGGAAAAATCTTCTAGATGCCTTGAAAGTCCATGTTTGTGTTAGAAAAAATGCTTACACTATTTATCATATTCCCTTTCTTCTTTCTATGCCATCTATACCATTGGCTAACTCAAGCTAGACATATTTTGTGTGGAATCTGCCTGAGTGTTTGAAGATTAATCTGTCTGCCTAAAAGTTATGGAAAGGAAAGAAACAAACAATAAAAGAAGAAAGAGTGGACGGTAAAATATAATGATACAAAAATGTATTAAAATAAGTAGAATTGAATAGAATAGAATAACAGAGTTTGAAGGGACCTTCTAGTCCAACCCCGTTCAGGCAAGAAACTCTATACCATTTCAGATGAATGATTATCCAATCTTTTCTGGAAAAAAAACTCCACTCTTGGAGCATGCACAACTTCTGGAGGCAAGTTGTTCCACTGATTATATGTGATTGTTTTATATGTGATTATTTTATATGTGATTGTTTTAATATGGCTGTAAACCACCTTGAGTCCCATTTAGGAGAAGGGCGGTATATAAATGCAATAAAACCTAAACCTAAACCTAAATTGTTCTGCCAGGAAATTTCTTCTTTAGTTCTGGATTGATTTTCTCCTTGATTAGTTTCCATCCATTGCTTCTTGTCCTGTCCTCCGGAGCTTTGGAGAATAGCTTGAGTCCGTCTTTTCTGTGGCAACCCCTGAGATATTGAAACACTGCTATCATGTCACCCCTACTCCTTTTCATTAAACTAGACATACTCAATTCCAGCAACCGTTCTTTATATGTTTTAGCCTCCAGTCTCCTAATATTATTTATGGCTCTGTTCTGCACTACTTCTAGAGTCTCAACATCTTTTTTACAACGTGGCAACCAAAACTAGATCCAATATTCCAAGTAAGGTCTTAGCAAGGCATTATAAAATGGTATTGACACTTTATGTGATCTTGATTCTATCCTAGAAAAATAATTAATAAGCTATGCCTGAAACTCCTGATTTTTAGCACAATGACTTTTAAATCTAAACCTGAAAATTGAGTTTTGCCCACATATGGTACTAAATTTGAGATTTGAGAGTTTTTTATTGGGAATTTCAACACAAAATATCCACTTATTTACTTTTTTATTTAGCTCCGTAGTTTGCATCCCAAATTGATTCATTCTTCACTGTCAAAGCACTGGTATGCTAATTATTTCAAAGTGTTTCCTCTTGTAGAGGTCTATAAAAATATAGACAAGCCAAACATAGTTGGTAAAAATAATTATCCACTATTTGTCTCAAGGCCTAGGCCATTTCAATTATTAAGACATTTAATTGCCACCAATGATCCAGGCGACTTTTAAAATATTTTTGGAATGGGAGGCCTAGATAAAAAGTCAGGTAATCAAAACAAAAATGTGGGGAACAAACAACAAGCTGCAGTTTCCTTTCACCAATTGGGAAAAGAGAAAAGTCACCCAAATGTTCGGGGGGGGGGGGGTGACAGGCAAAGATGGAAAAACATTAGAGGGATTGTGAGGCTTTAAAATCTTCCATGTTGTTCTTTTAAAGTGCTTCTTCTTTTCAGTCTCACTAATAGGATAAATCCCACTGAGAAAGGTCAATATCTATGAGACCTTCTAGTAAGAATTCCTTCCTTTAAACTGAAAAGCATTTTATCTGGAAAGTATTTTTCAATATCTATGCAGTTCTCAATATAATCAAAGTGCAGCCTGATTCTTACACCAGAGATAAATTCTCTTTGCTCTCCTCTTCTTTCATAGACTGTTATAACATATAAATTAGAGAGAAAAGGATCCAATTGTAGCATGCTCCCTCTATCTATTTGAAGTATACGTAATTATTTGTAAAATTTATAAAGAATAGAACAAAAGAATTAATAAAATAGACATGCCATCTTTTAGGCAAATGCCACTTTAGATATAAAAATGACAGGAAAGCAGCCCTTGAAGAAAAATATTCATTGTCCTAGAAAGTTATATAATAGCTTTTTCAATATTGCATTTTTCAGATGTGTAAATGAAACTTACAGAAATCCTCATCAACCATCCCAGGATTGCCTAACCCTCATGCCATTTGGCACAGCCATATCTTGACGCACTTTCTGAAGGACAGAAGAGTGGGGCCCACCTCTCCTCTGAGGGTAAAGTCTTCCAAAGTGTGAAGATAATGGCAGACAAAATCTAACTTCATGGATCCCACCAGTCAAAATTCTTTAACCAAAGGGATCCACCACATACCTTACTTCCTGACAGAACAATATAACTGGTACAAGATAGTTCCTCAGCTAACTTGTTTCCATACTATGAAGGACTTTAAAAATGATAAACAACACCTTGGATAATCAAGGACCTGAAAGCAAACTGGAATCCAGTGCAGCATGTATCACAGAAATGTTATATACTATTGGCACCCAACAGTGCTCACATTGCAGCTTCCAGATACTCTTCAAGGATAGCCCCATGTAGACTGCATTGCAATAGTCTATATCAGAAATAATCAGTATGAGTGACTAAAAGAAGCACTTCTCAATCTAGGAAAACATGAAAGAAGGATATATGCTGTATACAAAAATGGGATTTATATTATACATTCCACACTTTTCCTGCAATATTAGCTAGGCTTGCCATTTCCTACTAAAACCTGTTTGGAATTTCTTTTTCTCCAAAAATGCATACAAATAGGTCACTAATAAATTAAACAGATATACATATTCATATTAGTCAAATAACAAATTCCCAAAAAGAATAGGTTCAAGACAAAACATTCAATTACTATCAAATAAACATATTAACTTTTATTAATGAAACCAATTCCTCTATCTATAAATTTAAACAATGAAACATATTCTTAGAGAGGATTTAGTCACACATAAACAATTTTCTTACATACAGAACACATTCACAGAGAAGAAAATTTTCACTCAGCTGATATAAATATAAATCATACATATGCTGTAATAAGTCCAATTGAGTTCATTGGTTCATATTCTTCTAGTTAAAAAGTATAGGTTGCTGCTATGCTAGATTAGCTCTGTTTAGGTTATCTTAATCCATGTTAAAACTGTGGAAGAAAGTCTTTTTTTCTTCTATTTTCAGAAGGAAACATGATGCTTGGAGTTCAATACCAATACATCTTGATCCTTCCATTTTCAAAAGAAAATGAAACAAGGCTACTTGTGCTAAATTCCAAGAAGAAAACCAATACATATTTAATCTATCCAAAAGAACCACTTATTTCAATAACTATTACTATAAGATAAATGTAATTAGTATAACTAGCTTTATATAGATAACATGCTAGACTTTTGTTTTCTAATTCTTCCCATGTATACTGAATGGGGAGATACTGAATGGAAAATCTCTAATGATGAATCTCCACAAAATGAGAATCTTAATTTTCTAGATTCCTTATTTTCATTGGCACTCTAGATCAGGGGTGTCAAACTCACATCGTTATGGCAACGTCACATGATGTATCAGGACTTTCCCCCCCTTTGTTAAACTGGGTGCAGGCATGGCAGTGTGTGACGCATCCGGCCTTTGGGCTGGAAGTTTGACAGTCCTGCTCTAGATAAATAAGGTTTCCACTACAGCAGGGGTGTCAAACTCACATCGTCACAGCGGTGTCACGTGACGTATCAAGACTTTTTGCCCTTCGCTAAACTGGACATGGGTTTGGTCAGCACGTGACGCATCTGGCCCACTGGCAGGGAGTTTGACAGTCTCGCACTACAGTATGGCTATCAGACCTGGGTTGAAAATATATACTGATTAGAAATGAATGAACTTTTGATTGTTATCTTGTGATCATCCATACTTTTCCAGGTCAGCTCTGGCCCCCTCAATTACAAATATTCACTAAACAAAAATAGAGACAAAAAGAAAAACCAACATTGGTGTCTACTCCTTTATTTGCTGCCCATTTTGTTACATTCAACAAAACCTTCTTCTACTATAATATTGTCAATAAATGAAAGAAACCATATTAATCCCACCAATTTATAGTATATTATTTGGGAGAAGCTTATTCTACTTTAAGACAAAATATCTGTATTGCTCAGATTACAGAGCAACAGTGTTTTCCAAATATGGTCTTCAACTTTCTAACCTTAGCCAGCATAATCTTGAAATTGAAATCCAATACATTTGGATAACACCAAACTGGGGAAGGATGCCTAAGAAGCTATCAAAAGTTCATGCAGGATTAGAGAAGGCAAAGAGAATTCAACATGCTGAAAGATAGCTTGTGTGACAAACTGTGAATACCATAAGTACAAACTGAAGAGTTACAACCTACCAGAATAGGGAAAATGTCACATATCTTCCTTATTCCAAAAATTCAGACAAAGCTTTTGTCTCATAGTTTCATCAACTGAACAGCTGTCATGGTAGCAGAGTGAGTAAACAACTGGTGCCAGAGCTTGAAGCTCCATAGCACCTGACACAAATACTATGCTGAGTCCCATACTCTATGACAGGCTTTCTTTGTCCCAGCTGCATCTTATCTACTGACCCTGATTACTCTTGTCACGAAGCTATTGAAACAGAGGAGACTGTGTGTTACCGCATGAAAAGAATCAGATTACACCCATCTTTAGGCATGTGTGCTTTAAAGCAGAGAACAGGATGACAAATCAATGATAACTTTTCAAGTGCAACGAGATCAAGCATCTGATATAATCTAAGCTTGTAGCAATGAAAACACAAATGAAATATAGTCTGGACAGGCTATGATACAGTTGCTGTAAGTTTCTTGTTCAGTAGACCAAAAGCCCATTTAGTATTCTATTTTCAATGACAGCCAGCCAGCAGCTTTTGAAAAACATAAACTGCAATGTCACCAATTACATAATTTAGAGCTACAGACTGAATAAGCAATGAGTGCTCATTGCTTCCTCATGTTTTACATCATTCCCTGCAATAATAATGCATAGCATAATTATCTGATGAAAACCCTGCCTTTGATAAATCATCTGTAAAAATATTTTTCTTTAACTACAACATATTCTATGTTAGTAGGATAAAATAAAATGAAGAAATACAAGTAATTCAAAATAAAATAAGCATAAACTATTATATATATATGCTTACTGGATCTCTCTCTCTCTCTCTCTCTCTCTCTCTCTCTCTCTCTTTCCAATATTCATGTTGGATTCCAATTTCCAATATTCAGCTGATGAAGGGAGGAGAACTTGTGGCTCAGAAGGTTAATTCAACTGCCTAACATATAGGAAGCCCAAGTTTGAATCCAAAAAAGTGTATAGCTAGCTGATGAAAGCTAAAAAGCTTGAAATAGATCTATACCAGTATCCCTTTATTTTTTTATCAGCAAAATATAAATTTGATTATATATATATTTTGCAATTAACTTTTTAAAAATCAAAATGCATACACCGCTACATTCACAGACATATACATTTACCCAGGCACACACAGTAAGATTAGAATGAATTAGAAGGAGAAGAATTGCAGTAACTATTTCCATATAAGATTCAGCAACCTCTTTACTACATTAGAAAAGGAAAAGTTATTACAGCTTGTGAAAACTCTTCCCTATTTTAAAGAACATATTTTTGTTGTTGCTGCTGTTGCTGCATTAGTTAACAATTCATATGGGACTAAAAATATCAGCGATTTCCTTCCATAATATTGTAAACATCCTGGGCATTGCTTTAAAATTCTGTTTATTTACTGGCTCTGTCGGTTTTGAATTTTATGTGAGAAGACAGCTGCAAGTAATTGTAGATTTCCATTTTATCAAAACCAATCAAGGTCTTGATCTTCTGTGTCATATGGAAAGTCTTAATTTGAAGCATGGGAAACATTTTTATTCATGTTTTTAAATTTTCCTTTCTTCTCTCCCGTTCACCCTCCCACCCCCCACCCCCCACCCCTCTGGCCACCATACAGCCTCATTTGTTCTATTTCCAAACTGGTTTAATTTTCCTCCTGAAATTTGCATAAATCTATTGTTTTACATGTTTTTGCTACTGAAGTTTTTACAACCAGACAACGTAAGAAACAATTAATTCACACAGCCTTGAATACAGATTCAGACAACCCAATCCCTAAATGATTCATACCCTAAACTAAAAGCGATAAATAATACAAATTTTTGCCTCTAACCTATGATAGTTATTTTGTATGATTAATATTGAAAGTTCAGCTTTCTCAAAAGATATTTCACAGAATCTCTGACAAAATCACCGCAACTGTAGATAAATTGGCAATCTTGCTAGAGTTCAGTCATTCTCATCTTTGTGTGTGTGTATATCTTCTTATATATTTGAGGATGGTTTTAATCCCTACATTATATGCAAATATGGGAAAGCAGACATATGTGGAGAGAAAAATAACTGAAACTGATTAAGTAACTTTGTTTAAATATTGATTCAGGCTTCCATTCTGATATGATTTATTATTTTCACTTAAGATGCTTGAATTAAATATTAATATAATGTTTCCTTTATCTCCATGAGGCTAGAACTTAACTAGAGAAGAAGAAACTTATTTCTTTTATCTATTTTCTGATTACTTAGATTGTGTGTTAACCACCTACATGATTTTTAAAAAGTGTTTGAATTATAGATTATATCTTTAAAAAACTTTTTAGATACTTCCTCGTTATTTTCTATGAATTTTTATTTTTGTCAATTAATTCTAGACCGAGATTTAAATTTTTCACAATGTATTTGCTTATTTAATGTATTTCTGTACCACATATGTATGGCAAATCCAACAATAGCATTTATATAGAACGGTTTGTGTAGAACACCTGTTGCTAAATAAATACTTAATATAGCATATTATTTTTATTCAGTATTATTATGATTTTTGCATTAAAAATAAGAAATCAATAATTTTCCTTATTTTGGTTATTTCATGTATTTTCCAATCTATATTATGATGCAATTTCATAGCATTAAAAAATCAATTGAAAAGTATGCTATTATAGAAAAAAATATGTGAATTTAAGTCTCCTAAGATTTCTAAGCTATCTAAGAATGGCATTTACATTCACAGTCAATAAAATCTACTGAAAACACATTTAGTTGCTAATGGTTCCCCCCCCCCCCTTTCATTGTCTGAGCATGGAAGTTTATGCTACTGACAGTATTTTACCCTAGAGATTTTTGTGTAAAGTAACAACTTATAAATTATTTATTGCAAAACATCTGGTTTAAATAAACTTCAATAGAAAGAAATATTACACATGGAAGCCAACTCAGGCTCTCATATCATTAAGCCAAGTGTCTCAATTCCAAAATTATTTTGGAAAAAAAAGTATTAAGCAGACGTTACAAATTTGATTATTAAAACAGAATAAGAAATGCACATCTTTAACTAGAAATGTTTTTGTTCTTGTAAGAGATTAAAAATCTGATATTGCCTTTCTATAAATGCATGCATTTATATCCATATGTATCTGTACCTGTAAAAAGTCCAGCAACTACAAAGTCTCAATAAATCAAAAATGGTAACAAGTATTGTTTCAATTTGATTGCCTGATTTAATTAAAAAAATAAATGAACTTAATCTAAACAACTCTCAATTAGTATCTTGAAGAACGTTAAACACAGAAACAAATATTCGTTCTTACCATGGAAAATTTTCAGAAGTCACAGAATCGAAAGAAATTATTTAAAACACTGAGCCCAATCCTTTAAGAATCTTTCTGCATTTAGTAGTCCTTATATTTAGATTAATATTTATTTGGTTTTTGCAACATATTATAAAATGGGTGGCAGATAAAATATTTCTTCCCATTTTAAGATTTCCATCAGTGCAGGATTTGGACCAGATCTGTCCATTTCAATTTCTGCCATTTCCTTATTTTTCCTATTGTATATGCATTCTATCTAATTTTTGCTTCACAATGCAATTTAAAAAGAAGTCTGCTGCATTAAAAAAGTACATCTTTTAGTATAGATACATTTTCTTATGTACATATTATTTTGTATTTTAATTGACATACTGCATATATATATATATATATATATATATATATATATATATATATATATATATATATATATATATATATAGGCATATTTTCTTTATTGATTCCTAGTTTATGCATAATTTTTAATAATAGGGCATTTGTAAATGTACTTTCTGTTAAGGTGTGTATTTTTGTGAACATATTGTGCTGAAAGAGTTTCTGAAGAAGTGCATAATCTAAACTGTAATCCTTTGATACATTTGTAATGTTATAACCAAAATTCTTAACATACTTTATCATCCATTCTTTATTCTTTTTCCATTTCAAATTTCAACAAAAGTTTAAATATTTTAGCAATTACATGTTCAAAATTGGTACACAATTGCACTTAATATTCTGTCTTTCTTTGCTGTATTTTAATCCCTTTTCAATCTTCCTGAACACTGTTAATGGAAAAAACATTAACAATTAGTTGATCTCTGCTGTTAGTTGATCTCTTGATTTAATTTTATATTCCCCTTGGTAATTCTCCAATAATTCCTGGTATGTTAATGATTTATCTTGTTTCTCTTCTATCAAATGCTTCTTGTACTGAAATTTAAAGACAGAGATGTTTAATGCACAGCATGGGCTTATATCTAATCAATATTCTCAAGGTGCTATATCTAATAAAGTAGAATCTACATTCATTTTACTGTATCACAAATATCTAAAATTCTTTCGTTTGTCAGAACACTCATTGTTTTCATTCAAATCAAACACTAATCTGAAAAAAAAAATAGTTTTAAATCTAATAAACCAATCCTCCTCTTTCTTTTGTATCTTATAAACTTTGTATTCAACTTGTGGGGTTTTTTTCTCTTTTGATATAAATTTAGATATATCTTTTTGCCAATACTCGAATGGTATGTTATGTTGTCAAAACAAAACAGTCTGGGCAAAATATTCATTTTTATCATAGAAACTCTCTCAATCTTGACAATTTTAATTTTTCCCATCTTAACACATATTTCTTAATTTTGTTATTTGTCTTAACATAGTTATTTTTAAATGTATTTGACAATTCGTATTTGTCATAGCAATACCCATAGATTTTATAAAGTGAAATATTGTTTTTTTGCCATGGTAATTATATAGAATGTATAAAAGCATTTCAAATGCATGTTAGAAATGTGAACACAAAGGGACATTTTATCATGTTTGATGGACATGTAAAAAAGCTAAAAAAAAAATTAGATTCATACAGATGATTCTAAAGATTAATATTCAATTGAAGCCAAAACTTTTCCTTTTAGACTGGCTATAACAGTTAGAAAAGTGTCATGGAATATTATTTCAATGTATGGTTATTATATAAGAATTATTATATTACAAAGATGGAAAGATTTGGCACTACTCACCACAGAGCAATGGATGGTGAAATTGATAGAATTCGCTGACTGACCTTTTTTATTAGAAAAGGTCATTATTTACATTCATCAATGACTAGAAACCTTTATGTTCTTTTTGCATAAAAAATAAAATGGGTTTATAACATAGTTTTGATAATTATTAAAAATAGGTTATAGAAAATTATGATAATTATATTATAATCTTAGAAAGATATATTTGATTAGAATTGTACGTATAACTACCAAGATTAGAAACCATGATTATTTTTATTTTCATGATTTCTGTTCTTTCACTTTTTCTACATTTTTTCTTTGACTCTACTTTTCCTTTCTTTTCTCTTATATCACATATACAATATCTTTTGCTTTGTAAATAATGTCTGTAAAATCTTTTAATAATCTCTTTTTAAAAACGAAGTGTAAATTCTAAATACCTGAAAGTATTTGAAAAGTGCAACTGCAAAAGAAACTTACTTGCCTATTTAATGAATACAATTCTCTACCTTTCCACAGTTTTCCTTTTCCCTTCACAATAGTAATTCATTATTTTATTCTTTGATACCAAGGTTGAAGAAAGAGTTATTTTTTGTCTTCAGTGTTCAATCTACCTGTTTCCTGTAACAGTTTGTCTCAGCCATTCTAAATATGTTTCAAGAGACAGCCTAATCATGTTAAAAAGGACAAAGGGAAACTACATACTTATAATGAAATGTTATGTTAGATATCATAATGAAAGCCTTTTGCTCTTTTCAGTACTAGAACAGGGAAAAGATACACTAGAGCATGCATTATTCTGACCATTTTCCATGTTATTCAGTTGTGTGGTCTGTTCTATAATCTTTCTTTGCAAAAGTCAGTTGATTTCATTTTACTCCAGGTGAAGAGTCTGCGTTTCAGTTAAATATTTGTTTAGGACACCATCTGGAATAAGTTGTGAATGAATTTTTCTGTGGGTTTGGGGTTTTATTCTTTTGATTTTTGGATGCTGTTATTTAGTTTAATTGCTGTGTTAACTGCAACCTGTGCTTAATTAGGTTTTATATTGTTTCATTGCTTTTGACCATTCATTCATTTATTTACAAACATGTATATCCAACTGTGACTGTAGAAACAGTGAGTATACCCTTTGTGAAAACTAGAGGGAAATAAAGATAAAAAAGGAGTATCATAACTAAATAGTAACATAATGGATACTGAGATAGAAGGAGGAAATCCAAGTATTAACTATCTTTCATCTGCCAAATTAAGAACTTGCCAGGTTTTTAATCAGATGGCAAAAAAGAAAAAAAAAGTAGCTATTGGAGTCTTCAAGGAAAAGGTTTGATAATCTAAATATGGGTATATAAAGAGTTGCCGGGGGAGAGTTGGAAAAGTAACTGGTATACAATTTTGCATTAAAAACTCCCCTGCAAGAATCGGGGGGTAAAAGCTAAAAACACAGTTAAAAAACCACAATAAGGATAAAAACTTAGAGGCCGAGCAGAAGAAGCATATATCCTACCAGTCCTCCATCTTGGAACAGATCATCCAATATGGGTATATAATCCTTTCATACATATCGTTGGTATTGGGTCAAGAAGAGGCACCCCAGAAAATTTTAAAAAAACGAAAGAAATGGCATAGAATATTAAATATTCTGAGCCTGACTGATTCAACTTCTTTAAAAAGAACACTGGAACTCTGCATCTAAAAATAATTGGAAGCTAAAAGGTGTGGTAAAAGAGGTAAATTATATGATCTTGCAGCCAAAGTTGCTGACCTATGCCCCTTTGCAATAGCAGAGGAAGACATCTGAAGACAAAAAAATTATACTGTGAAGCTTTGGAATAGTTCAAGAAAGGATCTTCACAAGTAAAAAACAGCAAGGAGGTTTTTTTTCTCTCATGATTCATCAAAACATCTCATTGATGGCCAAACTACTTTGTTCCAGCCCTATTTTCCTAAATTACAGAGTATAAATGTTATAACCCTCCAAATATCTGAATTATTTTGCCTTTCAGTAATCCCCTTTCCAAACTAAAAACATCCAACTTCTTAATCTTATCTCAAGCTGTCATGCCACAACATATAACTTTATATGTTTTTGCTCTCTAGCACCATCTAGTGGCCAGAGAAACAGACCCCAAGTATATTGTTTGGAGCTGACTCCACCCATTTACCCATCAGCCGGCACTCTCAAACCAAGTGCATGCTGGGAAGCCAGACTCATTTCCTTTAGCATTTGGAGAAATTTTAATCTGTGGCACAGTCATCCAAGACAGTGGGGGGATTCAAAAATTTTTACTCTCGGTTCTGTGGGCGTGCCTTGGTGGGTGTGGCATGGCTTGGTGGGCATGGCTTGGTGAGCATGGCAGGGGAAGGATACTGTAAGATCTCCATTCCCACCCCACTCCAGGGGAAGGTTACTTCAAAATCCCCATTTCTTCTCGATCAGCTGGGACTCGATCAGCTGGACTCGGGGGCCGGGGCCAGTCAGAGGTGGCATTTACCAGTTCTTCAAACTACTCAAAATTTCTGCTATCGGTTCTCTAGAACTAGTCAGAACCTGCTGAAACCCACCTCTGATCCAAGAACAAACTCACATCCCACACACAGAGCATCGTTGGTGTGATTCAAACTGATTGTATTTATTAATTGTTATGTTGAGCAGTACAGATAGATACTGTCTATCTTATATTTGATTCTCACTATATGTATTCCTATTTCCCTCAGTTTTATTCTCCCATGTTCTCCCAATAAAGCATTCAAATCTATGCACAGGGTCTGTTTTATTGGAGGATAGGTGGGTTTAGCTGCCTGTTGAGCTGCACACAGGCTAACGTGTAGTGGGGACAGAACACAAGCCATATCACCATCTGTCACTATGTTATGGGATGGTCCAATTTGTCAGCAACTTAGAAATCAATATTCCAAATTACTTGTGAACCAGAATGTGATCCCCTGATTTCATCATAAAGTAAAAATATGTTAAGAAATTGTAGATATATTAGGACAGAAATTATGTTTAACTGAATATTATCAAAGTTTTATTTCTGTCAAAGTCATCCTAAGGATAAGCTGTCCTTTACTTGCATTCTTGAAATGGCAAAACAATACATCCTTCACTTTACTCAAATTTTACAGCATTGTTGTTAGCCATTATTGATAATAAATTAAAGCAAATGTGTTGTCTCTATATTAAAATTATTGCTTCTATTTAAAAAAAAAACTATCCAAGCAAAAAAACTGGCTCAAAAGCCTACCTATTAATAACTTTGGGACATTGACCTAAATACTACATTTAGTATTATTGAATAGGGATTATGAAGGCACTGAACTGGTTGCCAGTTGCTACTGATCAAAGTGCAATGTTCTTGTAATGACATACAAATCCTTCAATGTAATCAGTCTTCTCTGTTACGTACTTCTCATCAATTTACATCTAGTGCAAATTGGTCCCAAGTAAACTAGTTTACTTCTTACAAGTGTATTCTCTGCTTGTGCAATAGATTGCAAAAAAAGAGAAAATAACTTATCGTCCATCGCATTGTTCTAGTATTTACAGTTATTTTCTTTTCACTGACCCTTCACTGTGATCCAAATCCCAAGTATACATATGCCTGTTCTTTAAAAAAACAAAAGTAATAAATCTAAGGAGAGAAACAGAGCAAAATGAAACAAAAAATGGCTGAACAGTGCTTACATAGCAGGAAAGAATCAATGGCTATTAAGTTAATTTGTTCTTCAAGGTAGCATCATTAATCTCAAACAACATAATATCAATAAAAATGACTGGTATTTAAGTTTAAGTTAAATAACCCTTTTACTAGGGTTTGATAGTGTCATGCCTACACAGACCATGGTTTTTCCAGGCTTCAAAGATAAAGATGTATAAACCTAAAGTTGACAGTTGGTCTGAGCATTTCTCTTGTCATCTCTTTTCTCTCCATCTTGTTACTTTGATAGGTGGTTTGTGCTAGGTGAGAACCCACTAGTTCAAATATGGTTAACAAATCCTTAGCTAGGATATCACTGCTCATTTCAACAATCAATATTCGAGAAAAGGCCTATCAATGTTCCAAAAAGAAGTCCTTGTGGAGATATGATTTTCAGCAGAAAAATTTCATACTGAATTTCAAAACTCAGAGGAGGAAAGCTGTTGTCCCTGAATTTTTGTCAATATAGTTGGAAGTAAATTATAAATTAAACCACAGAGAAACTAACATGTTAAGGGTTAATAATGAAATTCATGTTTATAACATTCTATAGAACTCTGAAGAAAGAATTTAATATCCGCTTTTATTTTTTGGCTTGGTTCATTTCAATAACAATATATTTCAAGAAACACAGTAATAATAATAATTCAACCTTAGGAATGCTTGATTGGTATTCAATTACCCTTAAATCATTTAATCTAGACATGTTTTCTTTGTATTGTTGCTTTTGGAAAACCATAATACTTTTAAATTTAACAAAAATAAGGAATCTGATAATTATTTGCCTTTTCTTTGAAATTTTAGTATTCCTGACATTTTCACTCTATTAGGGCTGTCAAACTCACAGCCCACAGGCTGGATGCGTCACGTGTTGCCCATGCCACCGTCCAGTTTTAGCAAAGGGGGGGAAAGTCACGATATGTCACATGACATCACCATGACAACGTGGATTTGACACCCCTGCTCTATATCTTTATCCTGTGTTTGTGTGTGTGTTTAACATGTTAGCTGCCCAGAGTCATATTTGCAAGATAGACAGCCATATAAATCAATTTAATTAAATAAATAATAAACAGTAATTTCTTTTACTGACCATGGCTTCCTCAAATAATTAAATATGCTTATTTTTATTTTGACTTTTCCCATTCTTCCTGACCCCCACAGAGAGGGTTCGCAACTTGGGCATCCTCCTGGACTCACGGCTGTCTTTAGACGAGCATTTGACGGCCGTGACCGGGAGGATTTTTCATCAGGTTCACCTGATTCACCAGTTGCGTCCCTTTCTGGATCGGGACTCATTACGCATGGTCACTCACACCCTAGTAACTTCACGCCTGGACTATAGTAATGCTCTCTACATGGGGCTCCCCTTGAGGAGCACCCGGAGGCTCCAACTGGCGCAGAGTGCAGCCGCGCGGGTGATGGGAGCAACTTGGTGTTCCCATGTGACATCTCTCCTGCGCGAGCTGCACTGGCTCCCAGTGGGTCTTCCAGGTGTGCTTCAAGGTTTTGGTGACCACCTTTAGAGCGCTCCATGGCTTAGGACCTGGTTATCTATGACTGCCTACTACCTACCACCACCAATAACCTCCCACCAACCGGTACGCTCTCACAGAGAGGGGCTCTTCCAGGTGCCGTTGGCCAAAAAATGCCAACTGGCAGCCTCTAGGGTGAGAGCCTTCTCTGTGGGGGCACCTACCATCTGGAACGAGCTCCCCCCAGAGATAGGGACGATCCCGGATCTGCGCACCTTCCGCCGTGCTCTTAAGACCTTTTTATTTCACCAGGCGGGCCTGGCCTAATTTTCTCCCTTTTACTTCTTTTAATCTGTAAATTTTAAATTGGTTTAAACGATGGGATTGTCTTAATTTGTCTGGCCTAATTATTTAATTTTATTTTATTCTGCTTTTTAAATTTTGTAATTGTGTATTTTATTGCGTGGCTGTTAACTGCCCTGAGTCCTTCAGGAGTAGGGCGTATACAAATCAAATAAAACTAAAAACTAAACTCAGTTCCCCTTTTCCTCTGATTGCCTTTAGAGTCAGTACCAAAGTTTATTCTAAAAATATGACCCTTCTTTTCTCCTTAGCAGAATAATATCTAAAACTACTAATGCTACAGAAAACGTGTGGAACAATACTACTATTTTAACACAGAAAGTATATCTCATTCTAAGTGTCATTGTTTCCTTCTTGTGTATATGAGGATTATAGAAAAGTTACAATGAAATTATACACAGAATCAAAAAGGTTAAAAAGAATCAGTGTAAGAGCAATGAAAATAAATAAAATAAACAATGTTTTCAGTCTGTGTGTATGTAGGGCACATAAAGATGTACCCTGTTTGTAATTCCCCAACATATTCCATTGTTAGAAATTAAGTGTTAAATTTAATATACCATATTTCATATTCCTTAAGTCCAAATACTAATTTTTCAACAAATGTGCTACCAAAAGAGTGAAATATAAAGTGAGTATTTAACTGAAAAAATACTGCAACTTTTCAAAGTCCAAGCAAATTTTCAAAAAGTCCGAAAAAAGATAGGTTACTGAGTGACTGATAGGCTGATATTAATCTTGCCCTCGAGTATAAAAAGAACAATGTGAAAGTTTAGTTTAAAATGGACCAAAGAATTCCCAAGGAAATCAAATTGTGCTAGTGATCAGTTTTGAAAATGACAAATAGTCATATAGATGAAAACCAGACACAACTGACCAAATGAACCAATTTCCTAAACACAATACATAATAAGGACATTTCAAACTTGTTTACATTAATTAAAGGTATGTCTTTAACTCAACTCCTAAAGCAAACTAAACAAACATCCAAATCATGTTTTACCAATGTTTGTAAATAATGTCCAATACTAGTTCAAGTACATGTGGTTTTAAAAAATTTACTTCCAAACATGTCACACATAATTACACAGAAATTTTGCATTCACTGTAAAAAAAAAAAAAAAAAAAAGCCAGTGGCATTGAATTCCATCTGACCATTTAAGAAGGCCAAGGATAGTTTAATATTGTACTATTGCATTTCAGATTAGCCAGTTTTATACATCCAGAAAATAACATTTGCTTAATCAGAACTTAGAGTTTGCAGAATTTTAAATAAGGTATGTTTAGGTGTATTTGATCCAGAGTTCTACTTTTAAAAAAAATCTAATTTAGAGCACACAAACCTGACAAATGTTTACCTACATATATATAATTGCCTATATCCCTTCAAGGACACATTTCAATGTTCTGTAGAATTCTACTTTTGGTAATTAAATTGGAGACTGACATAATGCATTGCTTCTCTGGGTAAGTCTGCCCTCAAAATCAGAGCTATGATAAAACAGTAATATTGTGATAAAGGCAGATAATAATTAAGATTAACAATTTTATTGTCCGCAAAATTTTTCTTATCTTCTACAAATTGCATTAAGCTGGGCTTATCTTCTTATATTTCTTATAGTCCACAAAGCTATTTTATTGAACTAGGGGGGAAAGACACCTCACACTCCAGCTCTTCCAAAAGTTTTGATAATTTTCTCAATGCAAAAATAAAATATTTATTCCTTACAACAAATCAATATAATGTTCACCTTATTCACAAGTAATTTTTATCTGGCAAAAATTCGCTATGCTTTATGAATTCTTCCATTTATATAAGGCATAACCCATTACCTTGTCTTGCTAACTGTTTTAAAGTTAACAGAAAACATTTGTTCCTAATCGCATACTTATTAAAACAGAAGTCATCTAGAGACAGTTTGATCCAGAGGTGAAATTCAGCCGGTTCTATCTGGCTCAGGAGAACCGATAACGGTGGCTGTGGGAAGCTCTTCACACCTATGCCGACATTACAATGTTGCTTTTTTGCAATGATTTTAAACCTCTGCACATGCAGTGCACACACATTTGCGAACCGGTAGGGAAGATAAGTGAATTTCATCTCTGGTTTGATCCTTAAAATCTCATCAGCTAAGATAAAATTTTCAGAGCTGCTCAATGTCTCAGCCCCATATGACATCCTCAAAATTTTTCTGGGGCAATAGTAATTGAGATTTACAGTTCAATTCATCTGTTTTTGCAGTAGCCTTTAGAATCATAAGCATGCATATAAAGAGACTGAATCATTATTCCTGCCCTATAAAAGCATGTGGTCACATGAAATATACAGAACTAAACACTATGCCAGCATTTATGACGTTCCCAAGCCTAGCACCCTCTCCCCCAATTTACCTGGCTTTCAAATTGTACTGCAAGTATGCCATTTCTAAATTTACAATTGAGAACCATCCAATTATGACTTACCTTTTGTATTAAATATCCTTCATATTAAATTATAATGTAGTTACATTCTTTTATGGTTCATGAAATCATTTAACAGTAGAATTGGAAGAGTCCAGAGAATAGTTGTAATCCAACTCTCTGTGACATACAGAAAAACCAGTCAAAATACCCTAAGAAATGCTTCTCCACTTTCTTAAATCATTCACTTCTGTAAGTAAGTGTTTCACTGTTGTCCAGATTTTAGCATCAGGAAGTTTTTCTTTATATTTAAATGAAATCTAGATAATTGCAACTTCTGCCCATTATTTCCAGCATAATTTATGTGGCAGTGTAAAATTGTTCTTGACCATCTTCCCTGTATCATTATTTTATGTACCTGTTCAATTTTCTTTTTTTCCCCAGACTCAACTTTTTATTTCTCTTGTTTTAAAGAGTCTTGTGAGTCACCCAGAGTGGTTGGGATTGTGGAGCATGGTGATACAAATTTGAGAAATAAAATAAACATATAAAGCTTCAAATCAACCTTTTACAATCCATGTATCAACTGTGTCCTCCTCTGAATATATACCAATCAATATGTTTCTGGAAATGTGGCATCTGGAACTATACTGGCAGAACAGAAAGTAATAAGGACTTCATATCCTTTGATACAATGCTTCTTTTAATTCAACATGAATTCTGTTATCTTTACTCTCATTTGCCTAGTTCATGTTCAGCTTGTCATCAGTGATTCATCCAAGCCCTTGTCTGAATTATATTTTTGTATTTCTGTAATTTTCAATAGCTTTTAATAATTTTTATAATTACATTAGAATTACTACAAAGTTGGCTTTAGTTGACCCTTTGTATTCCTACCTCCTCCTCAGTTGAGTTATTCTTTTAATCCTTTAGATACCAGTCTCTACTCTTTGTTGGGCAACTCTTAGCTTCTTAAAATGGCTGAAACTATGCCTTCTTTGTTCAGATTAGCTATCTATTGCCCTATAAATAAAGATCATGCAAATTTTCTTAATGTTTTAGTGTTTTAGTGAAGAGTAGCAACAGCTTGCAGTGAAATCAAGTGCATAACCCTGCATAATCTCCTAAATGGCAGATACAGTTATTTTTCAGGATTATGCAGTGAGCTTCCTGGCCAGGAAAGAATTTTAATTTTAATTTGATCCTATAGAATATGTCTATGTCGGTACTCCTACTGCTAAGAAGTTATTTCTCTCTTTCTATGCTTTTTTCTTTTACATAACAGATTTGATGTAGAAATATTCTTTTTAACAGTAACAAAGTTGGAAGGGACCTTGGTGGTCATCTAGTCCAATCCCCTGCTCACGCAGGAGATCTCTATTAGGGTTTTGAATTGCCAAACTGCCGACATTTCTGATCGACAAGCTCAGTGTCTTAGCCACTTCAGCCACCTAGTCTAAAATTTAAAAGTTTAAAAAATGGTTAAAAAATGTAAGAAGTTTACAAATAATTTTCAAACATAGTTTCTCATGTACAACATTTCTTGAACAAAGCAGAGCATCCTAAAAAGTAGAAGCATTTTAGGAATCTTGATAGGTCAAAGTTATTTTCTCTTATTTTGAAAAAGCTACTTAATGAAAACACTTTCCTCCACAAGATAAATAATTTGGTAGTTTCAACAAATACTCAGTGAGCTTGTTTGTGAGAAATGGGCCAAAATAATACTTTGAAGGAAAAAACCTTATCCATGCTCCAACAGTGTTTCACCAAATGTAAATATAGCCTCCAATTCTATTTCCAATGACCCTTCCTCTAAATAATGGCAGTCTTTTACAAACTTTATGACGTGTACAATAAAAGCTTCTGTTCAGCATACTCATTACAGAACAAAGCATATTTCATATTAATATCTCAGCATTTATTTGAAAAGTATTTTGATAATTATATTTACGGTACTTTAAAAATTAAAGTCATAGAAGTGGCACTTTTATGAAGGATTTAGGTGGCAATGTACAGCTAAAGTATTTGTTGCTTGTGTGAGTTACGAAATGCAATTTTCTCCAAGGTCTCAGGCTCATAAATATGATGTAATTAAATGAGGGAACTCTGCATATAAGACATAATGCAACCATTATTTTCAAGTGAGCATCAGCATTTTATTCCATGGTTATCTTATGCTAATCAATTCTGAAGAAGAGAACATGGGAAATTCAGAAATGACGGGAAGGCTTTTCTTTGGAGAGTTTGAAGGTGGGGGAAGGGAATCTCCACCATGATCTCATCTCTGATAACTTTCCACAAATGGTCTGCATTTATGCTGAGAGTCTGACAGAAATAAAATGCCTGCCCACAAGGGAAATGATACTGTTTCTAACCATTGAAGTTAAAAGGGAAAATGGGAAGCTGGAACATACGCAGTATAACTTCTAAATAAAATCTTTATTTAGGCCTCAGAATGGGAGCTGAAATGTACATTTCTGGAAACCACAGAAAAATGATACCCAATCTGCAACAAGTTATTCAGCAAACAGCAGAGTGATTGATTATATATGTAATTAAATAAGAAAGTCTTTCACTACTAACCCCCTTCTACTCAAATGTGCAGTGGCAGCATAGTTGCTAGGCTCTTAACTCTTTTCTTAAGATGATGGTGGCTTTAATTATTTTAAACAACAAAACTGTAAAAAAAACTGAGCCAGTTGCCATAAAATAAAGAGGAAACTTTTGAAAATATAAAAAGCAGGCAATAATTAGTAGAGTAAAAAAGAATTTTGATTGAAACAGGTTTTTTTTCTATTTTGCTGATTTTAGTTATTATCAATTTAAATTCATAAAGAACAAATACCTCAATCTCATTGTATGGATCAAATAGATATCCTCAGAAAATATGTGTGTATATATGTGGTGTGTCTTGGAAAATTAATTTTGCATGTAGTAAATAATTAAACTGTTCCTCAGCTGGGTGAAGTGTGGAACTCTACAAAGAAGACATTCATTTCATCCTCTAAATACAAATGTTAACTATTTATGGAGAAGCAGTTTCTGTATCTCTACAGGTCTTCAGCATACTTTGAATCCTAGATTCAGAATTTCCAGACCTTGTTACTTTTCTGATCACCATTTATTATTTTCTTCAATAACTTGGACTCTGTGTTTAATGTAATGTACATTAAAAATCTAAATAAATGTTTTCTTGGATTAGGATTAATATAAACTGGATTAGACTTGTCTGACTACCCATATTAATAAAGTCCTTTGAGGAGGAAAAAAAGATGTAAGAAGGTAATAGAAATTATATTTGTCTAATATACAGCAGTTATTAATTATCAATTTCATCAATTTCCAGCTACCTCATGAGCTAATATTAAGAATTAAAACTCATGCTTGGGAATCCAAAAAGGCATTGAAAAGTAGTTTTTCAGGAAACTGTAGTCACTTGTTTGAAACAGCAGCTATATTACAATGACAGTAGAATTATACATTTATTTTCAAGATTTCATAGGATAATTATTGTTAATATCTTATAGAATCAATGCTGCTTTTCAGTTGCCAAGTCTTAAACATATTAATTTATTTCATCATGGAATAATTATATTTTTTGAACCAGAATTAAATATAAATGCAAATTATTTCTGTCTAGCAGTGTTTCCTTTTCTGCATTTTCTTTTTTCTTTTTTTAGTAAATTTGATTTTATTACATAATTTAGGCTGACTGAAAAGTGTATTTTATTACTGTGCATCCTTTGTTGGCACCTAGTATTATAAATATAGTATTATCTTCAATAAATGATTTCACAGCTATTAAAGCTTACTTGCTTCACTGCCAAACTGATAACTATAAATATGATGTGTTAGTTGTTATTTACTCCAAAGTTAATTGTTTGCTTTTGCATTTTGATTATTCTGCATAATGCATAATAAACTATGCAATACTTAGTGTAATAGCCTCATGAGCATTATAAACTACCAAATAAATACACAAAAGAAAATATTCTAACTGTAAATGTCTATAGAGATTCATAGTCATCCAGGTCATCATTATCCCAAATGTGCATTTTCAAAAGGCAACTGGATTTTCTTTGCTTTCTCTTGAAGATGTTTCTCTTGTCACCAAGAAGCTCAGTTCTGAGAAGCTTCTTGGATGAGAAGCAAAATGTCTTCAAGGAAAAACAAAGTTCAGCTGCCTTTTGAAAAAGCATCTTGGGACTAACTGTAAATGGTTAATTTAATATATTTCTTTTGAATCAGTGCTGACTTCTGGTGACTGCCTAGGTGATGCTTTGTATCAAAGCTGGCACATTTTCATTTCATTTTATTTGATTTATATACCGCCCTCAGGGACTCAGGGCGGTGAACAGCCAAACAATAAAAATACATAAATACAAAATTTAAAAAATAGCATAAAATCGAAATAAACACTTTGGCCCAAACAAATTAAAACACCCTAATAATTTAAAACCAATTTAAAATTTTACATATTAAAAGAGGGAAAAAGATTAGGCCAGGCCCACCTGGTGAAATAAAAAAGTCTTGAGAGCACGGCGGAAGGTGCGTAGATCCGGGATCCTCTGTATCTCCGGGGGGAGCTCATTCCAGATAGCAGGGGCCCCACAGAGAAGAATCTCCCCCTGGGGGCCGCTAGTCGACATTGTTTGGCTGACGGCACCCAGAGGAGCCCCTCTCTATGAGAGCGTACCAGCCGGTGGGAGGCTATTGGTGGTAATAGGCAGTCCCGTAGGTAACCAGTCCTAAGCCATGGAGCGCTTTAAAGGTGGTAACCAAAACCTTGAAGCGCACCCGGAAGACCACCGGGAGCCAGTGCAGCTCGCGCAGGAGGTATTACATGGGAACGCCATGTTGCTCCCATTCCCACCCGTGCGGCCGCACTCTGCGCCAGTTGGAGCCTCCAGGTGCTCCTCAAGGGGAGCCCCATGTAGAGAATATTACAATAGTCCAGGCGGGAGGTGACGACGGCATGAGTGACTGTGTGTAGAGAGTCCTGATCCAGAAAGGGATGCAACTGGCGGATCAGGCGAACCTGATGAAAAATCCTCCCGGTCACGGCCATCAAATGCCCTTCTAAAGATAGCCGTGAATCCAGGAGGATGCCCAAGTTGTGAACCCTCTCCATGGGGGCCAATGTTTCACCCCATTAGTCAGTGATGGTGCCAACTGACTACATCGGGACATCGGAAACCACAGCCACTCGGTCTTGGATGGGTTGAGCCTGAGCTGAGCCTGTTCCTCCCCATCCAGATCCACATGGCCTCCAGATCCGCACGGCCTCCTTCAAGGACATCGTTGGGGTGGTCTGGGGTGGATGTACAGCTGGGTGTCATCAGCATACTGGTGGTACTTCACCCCAAAACCACGGATGATCTCGCCCAGCGACTTCACACATAAATGTTGAACAGGAAGGGCGAGAGGACCGACCCTTGTGGCACCCCACATATGAGGGGCTCGGGGTCGACCTCTACCTTGGTCAACACAGACTGCGACTGGTCAGAGAGAAAGGAGGAATACCACTGCAGCACAGTGTCTCCCACCCCTAACTCTTCCAACCGGTGCAGCATGATACCATGATCAATGGTATCAAAAGCCACTGAGAGATCTAACAGGACCAGGACAGAGGAGCACCCCTGTCCCGAGCTCTCCAAAGGTCATCAATCAACACGACCAATGCTGTTTCTGTGCTGTACCCAGGCCTGAAGTCCGACTGGAATGGATCTAGATACGTCGTTTCATCCAGGTGCTCTAGAACTCATAGTCTCTTGGTTTCTAACCCAATGCTTTAACCACTACACCAAACTGGCTCTATCCCATCCCACACCACACCACACCATACTATGATTAGCACAAAATATGGATTCTTATCGAAGAATTTTAAAAACATTGAATTTTGAAACTGGGTAGGCAAGAGCACAGAAGAAGGCAAAAAAGCAAGATATATATATAAGTCATATCCAGGATATGTCACAGGTCTAAAGAATTACATCTGATAGGACACAGACCATGTGCCTTCTAGAATATCATATCCCCTGATAACCAGATGGAACTCCATCCCTGATAACCAGTTGGAAGACCTGAAAATTTGGCTCTTCAAGCAATCTTGAGATACCATGAGAACCCTGCATGATAGTTGCATTGTATTTAGATGGACATTATCCCACAATCTTGTTTTTATTTATTTTTTAAAAGTTTTAATATTTTTGACATTGTTTTAATTGTTAGTTATACTCCAACCAAGGTCATATTTAGTGAAAAGGGTAGTCATGTAAGTTCAATTTTAAAAAATTAAATAAATAAATATAGAAATATTATTTAGATAAGTTTAACATTTATAATAGTTATATTACGAAATCTTTAAACAAATTTAATACATTTGGTATACTGATTTAACAGCAATGCCTTCCTTATAGCTTTGTAGAAATATATGGCATTTATTGTCAAAAATTAAATGTTTAGATAAACCATTTTCAGTTCTAGTTAGCAAATCCAAATCTGGTATTAATGGTTCTAGAAAATAAATTGCTGATCTGAAACCCTATTTATGTTATCAAATAAGGGGACATATATAGATGACACATTACACTAATCAGATAATTCTATTTTTCTCTTGCATTAGATGTCTTCTATTTTTCCTGAATGCAAATTTCCCTCTTTTTGTAAAACTTAAGTATAAATTGTTCTGTTACACATTTGCACCAATTATACTTTTGTATTCTAAGTATTTTAATTATATTGAAAATATTCTGAAAGGCTTTTCCCAATTATTAAATAACACAACAGAGAATATTAGACATGTTTTTTCTTCACTGACATTGTTAGCATAGGGGAAAGAAAATTCAAAAAGTCGTGTATGGGAGTTCTTGAATTTAATTTAGAATAAAAAAATAAGGTGTCAAATCTTTACATATGTATAATCCAAAGTATGAGAGCCAAATTGGTGCAGTGGTTAAGGCCTCAGGATAAAAACTGGGGGACTATGAATTCTAATTCTGCTTAGGCTCAAAGTCAAATGGGTGACCCTCTACCAGTCATTCTCCCCCAGTGCTAGGGGCAAACCTTGACTGAACACACACATGCATAGGTGACAGGCCTAAAATATAGACTGTACTCTTATGTAATATGGACTATGTACAGTAATGCTTTCACTTAATGTGAATGATGTAGGAATGGTACAGGGTCAGCTATATGAACACTGGAGGACCTTCTTTATTCATATTATTGTAAGAAAGAAATGTTCTTGTTTAGGATTACACTAAGTCATTCTTGGTAATATATATCTTTTGAGGGGCCTAGTTGTCAAGAATGCAAGGACATCCTTATGAAACAAAAGTTACTTATTATCCAAAGCAGCCATGAATCTACGCATCAGCGATCACAGAACTGAGGAAGGTTGTTTAACTAAAATAATCTTACGAATTAGAAAATAAAGTAGGAATTTAGTAATTTAGAAAGTATCAGTTATCATGTAACAAATGTATGTTAACCATATATGGAAAACTGCTGTGCTCATAAAATCCTTTGTCTTGGATATGTATAAAAGCAGTTGTATCAGAGCTCTTCTTGGTTCAGAATTGCAGATACAAATCTGATTCTGAAACTGCGCAATAAACTGTCTCTGGCTGACCAGGAATGTTGTTCAGTCTCCTCTTTCTACAACACACTGAAAATGAATATTAAATGTTTTGAAAGCTGTTAGTATACAGTCTAAGTGCAGAAAGTCTTAGATATCAGCAATCTTTTAACACTAAACTGAACAGGAGAGTTTCTTACTTGAATACATAAAATATGATTATGACTCTTTCTTTCCCTTCTACAAATGTACTCAGATTCATTTTATTGACTGACAAGACTTGGATTTCCCTCATTCCACATCTGTAGTGCTGTAATTTATGTGAATTGCAGTTAATAATCAGTTCTGCTATGCTTAATCAGCATATCAATAATATGTTCAGCAAAGACTAAGAGGCTTTCATTTCTCAGATCCTTTCATAGATTTGATTGATTGACAGAATGAAAATGGCATAAATGCAGGTGGTGGTTTAGAATATTATCTCTGTGGACTCTGAAATCATGTAGAAATACATGCTTCTACTGCAATTTTTGTCATTTTAAATAGTTCTCTGCTTTCTTTCTTGCTTGCTTGCTTCCTTTTTTCCCCCCCAAATCATCACAGTATCACAAGTGCAAGTGTTATAAATATCCAGGATAGCTTTGTTTTTCTTCTTTTTCCCCCAAGAGGGAAGGGGAGAAATTAAACTATCACATTATTGCAGAATAATATTACTGAATCCAGGATTAAAACACTGTCAATACAGATTTATCAAGTAGATCACAAATTAGTACATATAAAGGAGAGTCTGTTCTGAAATAAACGTCCCAAAATTTTTCATAATTGACAATCAGAACACTATAATGAAAAACATGTGAAATATTCCCAAACAACTAAACAAAAACTATCATTTTTCCTCTTCCTAAATTAACACTTCATATATCAATTCTTCGAGTCTGAAGATCATCATTAGATGCCATCTAAAGAAAAGAGAGATGAGGGGAAAAATTCTCACATTGGCATGCAAGAGCTGTTGAGCTATAATAGGATTATACTGTTGTGTTTTGAAATTTGGCTGATCTCATGCCATAAACTTCGTTTCTACTTCAAGCACAGCTCTATTAACTTGAGCTTGTAAATTATCTGTGCACTATTAGTAATGTTTCAATATGATGTGACAACATTATTATACTGTTTTTCTTATGAAGTTTAGATTCATATTATAGCTAGATTTCATAAAGTTGTAGGTTACTTGGAATTTAATTAATATATACTAGAAAGGATTATAAAAATATTGTACTTCTTTTCAAGTATTTTGCACAACTTCTTTTGGTTACTTAAGAATACTAGTCTAGAAAAACAAGAAACATTCAATCTTTGAGCCTTAAAATGTCATAATAAATCACACCATGAAATTCTATGTATGTTTTCCTGGTATACCATTATTTTACTTAATCTACATTTCCTGTATTCAATGTATTACATTCTGTGAGATTTATTTTCAGATTCATATAAACAAGATTGGTCTCCATCCTTATTTCACTACACAGTGATATATATTGAACATTTCTCTTAAGAGAAGATATGCTTATCTATGTATTGGAAGGCAATATAATTTCAGATTTTTTGCTAGGTTAATTTTTTATGCTGGTCAATATAGCATAAATCAGGCAAACTTGTGGCGTCACGTGACATATCACAACTTTTCTCTCTTCATTAAAAATGGGTGGACATAGCCAGCACATGACACATCCAGCCCACGGGCCGTGAGTTTGACACTTCTGGCATAAATTCAACATCATTTAAATAAAATAGCATAATACTGAAAGCATCCCATATTTGTAAAGTAGAAAACAGGAAGTTCTCAAAACCAAATCACCTTTTGTTCAAGTAACTCAGAATTAGCCGTTTAAAGCAAAACTTTTTTCTTTTTTCCCCTTTTCTTTTTTCTTCTTCTAATTAGTATCACAATTCAATTCCGATAAAACTACCATCAGAGCATTGAAGTAAATAGTTATATACATTCTTAAAAAGCAATGTCTAGTTTTGTACTGAAAAACCAAAATATTGTTTTTTTTAAAAAAAAATGCATATCTTTGAGCACTTAACTAGTTAACTCTGTCCACTAAATCTCCCAGAAAATAATTTATTCAGTCATTTTTAAATTGTATTAGAGTCAAGAGGCAGACCAATTATCAAGTCTGCTGCTTTAGCTCAATTCTGCTTTAGCTACAGCTGAAATTGTTTGAATTTAGACTCATAATGCTTCAGCGGCCACTTTGCCTCTACTCTCCAGTTTTTGATTCTCAGCACTCAAAGCTGAAACAAGAGGAAAAGCCATTTCATCATAGACTGAGCTAAATAATTAAATTAAATTTTACTATTACAATTTTACATTAAAAATTAGACATTAGTATATATGCTCCAGCTCCACATAATAATTTTCATAAAATTTTGATCATCTGTCCTTATGTACATCTGCCAAGACTCGGACCCTTAAGCAGTACAGAGATATCAAAACATAATCAGTTTCTCAGTTGATATTACTATATGCACCTATTTTAACTTTAGAAGAACCAGTGACCTTCTTCAAATTTCAGTAACTATACACATGGAAAACAAAAAATATGATTGATCCTAATCCTGTCTACTTATACTGTAATAAACCCAACTTTTCCTGGAAAGTATGAAATGGAAAATATAAACATAAATGGCTTAGTTGAATGAATGTATAAATCTCTTAGTTGAATGAATTTATATACATATGTATATGTATATACATATACTACTAAAATTCTAAATGTTAAATTCTAAATTAAAATAGGTTAATTTATAGAATGATCCAAAATCTGGAACCCATAACTCCTGAGAAATGAAAATTGGGAAACTTGTGGCTGCTCCAATTCTGCCAGGCTGCTGCTGTGCTGTTGGGCTTCTGAAGTAGTCATTTGATTATCATCTTCAAAGTTCCATAACAGTTTCCCAGCCATTCCACAATCCATTACACCTTCCCCCAAATGAAAAGCAATCTGCCTGTGGGGAGGGAGGGAAGGAAGGAAGGAAGATTCCTCATGCTCCCTGCCAGCTTCCCACAAAGAAATTCAATAGGAAAGCCGGAAGGAAATCAGAAGTTGCTCCCACTCCCACTACTTTTGCCTGCCTGTAATCATTCTGTTTTTCTGGTATCTGTGAAATGATAATCAAAACAAGGCATGGGTAGTATAGTCTAATTATAATATAATGGGAGCTTTCAAATCATACTGAGCATTTTAACTGGGTCTAGTGAGAGTGAGATTACAATGAATGTTTCTCATTGTTCTTCATGCTTATAACTGTTTACATGCAGCTAATGAAAATGGAACAGCCAATGTTTGGTTCACATTATTTTGAATTGGTAACATGTTTTACAAATTCTATTTCAGTTCAGGTTTAGCAAATATTTTCATATTACGGTTAAAATTATTTTCTAGTACAAGAGTAAAAAAATAAGAGAGTATCTTGATTAGTACGGAGCTGTATTTTGGGTTTTGTTTTGTTTTTTGTTTTGTTTTTTGGTCAATTTGTTTTAAAATCAACAGTTTTACGGAATTATTATTCATATGAATGAATCTTCTCCTTGTTTATACCTAATGCTTTAATATGGAAAATGTTCAGGAAAGACTCAACTATCTTCAATCATTCATTCCAAACCATAATCAATATCAAATAAATCTTCAAGATAATCAATCCTATTCATACTTCTAATAAGGAATAAGGAATCCTAATAAGGATCGTGGAAGTTAAACACCGCCCCCCCCCCAAAAAAATCTGGAAGAATGTAGCTTAGAAAAGGCTGACTAAGTTAAAAAAAAATCTTAGCAATCCTTAGCATAAATATTTATAATCATTTTAATACTACTGAAAGAGATGTGGCTGCTGTTTTGGTAATATATGAAACACAGAACATATTCAGGGATATGTGACTGGAAGCATGAGTCCCAAAATATAAACTCTGTTTTAAAGGAATAAAGAACAATAATGACACACTAAATCATACTTGTGTTTTGCTGCTTTCCACAAATGAAGAAAAGATTAAATAGCAAAGAACTGTTTCCCATTTTACAATTTAATGAACTCACCCCATGTGATGGATAGGAGATCCAGCCCAGCTCTCCTTGAATTGCTTTTGAATCTAGCAGATTAACTGAAAAGAAGACAAAAATAAAGAGGAATGAATTTAATCTGTGTTCAGTTATAGTCCTCTGTTGTTGTTTTTAAAAAGGCTTGATTGGTTGGTTTTGAATTAAATTATTCCAAGTGCAGAAAAAGCAGAGCAACAGATGTACCTTCAATTAATTTCCACAAGATCGAAAAAAGAAATGTACCTGCTTCTCACACTCCAGCTGCATTTCTACATCCAGCCCCTTGAAAAGTTGGTTCAAGAAATACTAGTAAATGCCAGTGAGTTATGCAACAAAATTATGTTTTTTAAAAAGGTTTCACATTTCAAAAATTTAATTTGGCATGAATAACAATCAATGATGACTCCATTACTATATATTCTTCTACTTCCTCTGCTGATATTTTTACTTGCTGTTGTTGTATATTTTTAAGGAAAAAGTGTAACTTCAAACAACGTTTTTAAACATGTATTTTCATTCTGAGATAACTTTAAGCTTTTAGCAATCTTTTAATCTCCCAGCCACCAAGACCAGATATGCTATTTGAAAATGTAAGTTGCAAATTGAATTAAATACATTTTGAAGCTCTGAAATTAATGTTGAAAACAAATCAAGAAAAATCTGCCTTTTGTCAATGCGCCCTCTACACAAAGCACTTAAGCTTGTGCTATACTTCATAATAAGTATATTGATCTGAAAGCCTTTGGAAGATTATGATTCTACAAAACATCATTATGACAGTTTTCATATTGGCAAAATTATTAAGAATTATTTGGGACCTGTATGAAAATGTAGCATTTTAGCATGGAAAGATTAAAATTCTTCTTGAAATTTATAGGTTTCTTTGTTGTGCTTCAGGACTATAATTGTTCATACTACAGCAACTGAACTATCAGAATCCAATTGTACTAGTGAATAAAACAAAATTATTTCTGTACAAGGGAAAAGTTTTTAAGTTATATTTTGATTAATGTAAATATAAACTACTAAAATCAATAAAAAGTATTTATTTTCCCTGATATACTTATTTTTATTATTATTACTACATATCAAATAAATGTTATTTAATGCGCACATTAAATTATCTTGTCCACATGCTACAAATTTAAGCACTGTAATGTATTTGAGTCCCCAACAATGTAAATCTTGTTTCACTAAAGCAAATTCTGTTCCAAACTATCCAAGAAAATCCAAAATACATTCTATCTGCATAATATCCTGTATGTAACATCAGATGTGAACTGTAGACCTATGGCGCTTGATAACTATTTCTATTATTGAGGTTTACAAAAATCTACATGACTCCTAGATGATAGCAGGAAGAAATGTTATCATATAGTGGTTGTCAAAATTTTTCTAGTCAATTTGGTAGCCCTACATTAGTATTATTTATTACAGCTTTTTAAGAAATCCATACAAATTTATTGAAATATACCTTATTTATTTATATGATTTAGAACTCTGCCAACTCCAAATAATTCAGACTACTAAACAAACTTTTAAATAAAATGTCTAAAAAATGTTCTCTCAAAATCAAAGGGATAAAATTTTTACTGTGGATTATTTTAAAAAAGATAAAAGATATAAGTAGATGAAATCAGGGTTTTTTAAAAAATAAACTTTGTATGTTAGAATAATGTTTTTTTAATTAGAAAAGGAATAAGAAACATATATAAATGAAATAAAAATAGCAGCATGTAACTGGAAATATAGCTATTTTATCCTTTTTAAGGAATAAGTGTATTTATATTATTTTTTTTCTGTTGGAGGCCCAGGAAGATGGAGCTCATATTTGTATCAAGAAAATTAAGATTGCTGTTCCCATCACCTCCTATAAAATTGAAGATACAACAATGTTAATTGTACAATTAAATTAGTTTCTCCTGACAACCTCAACAGAATCTTCAAAGCAGTGTAAGAAGAAATGATTGATAGAAATGGACATAGTGTCAAAATACAGCCCATCATTGTATTAAGAATCTGTCCACTTAAACTATTCAATTAGAAGCAAAGTTTGGGAGCAACAAAGGGTTAACTTTAACTGAAGTGCCTTTTAGATGAAGAAATATTTTTACAACCAATTTATATGAATTAAGAACAGTAAGAAATGGCATGTTATAGAAAGGATAATGTGTGAAGTTTATCACACAAAGAATCATAAAAGAATGATGGTAAAAAGTTCACTTTTAGTAAATTTTCAATTTTCTTCTAATACAGGAAAATTTAAGAAGCACCAATTTTTGAATTAATAAAGGAACTTATTGGTTTTTCCAGGCTGCTTCTGCTTCAGGTGCTGTTCTTGTATCTTCATGTATCTTCTATGTATCTTCATCATGTGAAGTCTCTTCTAAGATTTTTTACCTCAAAATGAAGACTTTTTGTTGTTTCAATTTGTTGTTTACAAGTATCTGAAGGAGCAGGCTTTCAAGGCTCTGTTTGTGCATGTGTCTCTGTAGTCATTTCACAAAGTGAAATGAAGTGAAGCCTGCCTCCACAACACACAACACACACATACACGCACACGCACACGCACACATAGAGGGACACAATGGAAACAGTTGAAGCAATTGTGAACACTGCCGCATATCTTTCAAATATTTTATACAGATATCTTGAACATTTTAAAAAGCACATTTGGCATCTGCATAGACCATTGTAGATTGAATGTTTATAAGATCTGAAAATGAATCTCTCTCACATCAAAACACCCCAAAACTGCTAAAAAAATAATCTATACCAAATAATTAAAATTTCTTAGGTACAAGATCATTCCTTTTTGGAAATTTAAAAAACACACTTCTTTCCTCTCACTTAATGCTTATATGCCTATATCTATATTAAGCTGAGGTCAAGTCTCAAGCACAATTACAAATACAATTATCTGTATTTTTGGCTGTGGTTTTTTAATTTATCTAGTGGTACTACAAAATGGTAAATGGAAAGTACACCAAGCTTTGCATATGAATGAATTCTTTCCTTAAACGTTCTTTTCTTTCCTAGTAAAAAAAAATACTAATTAAATTATGCATACTGGCAATCTACTGCTGTAAATCAGGGTGACTTTATACTTTCAATGTGAAATATGTAATTTGTGAAATATGTAATTTCTGCACCACCACCATGAATAATCAAATGACATTAAGTTGTTAGAGAATACTGACTGACAATCACAGAGAGTGAAAGGAGGGGATACAAAGGAATCAGGAAAGATCCATCATTTCCAGGATCTTCCCATATGCCCAGATATCTGAAATATCTGGGGGAAAAAAATCTGAAAAAAAATTATTTTGAGTTCATGAAAAATGTATAATTTTGCTTCTTCACAGAAGATTCTGAAATATTTTGGCAATTTATTTTTCAATTTTACTCTTGGGATACAAGTATATTCTAAAATATATTTGAAACCAATACTGTTGATCATTAGCAACTGAGGACAGGAACAGAGCACAAGAAGACCTGTTGGAAAATAGTTCTCCAGTACAATATTTGTGGCAGGTCTTATTTATGTGAGATGAAATGATAGTAATAAAAATGAGCTCCAAAAATGCACAGGATGTCTTCTGCAATTAATATTACATTAACACTGTATAATACTATATATACTAATACTATATACTATATAAAACAGAATTCATACAGTAGTGATTTAACACTATGGATACTTATCCTGAATTACTTAATTCAATTTTTCTTGTTTCACCTGAAGTATAACTCAAAGGATCTTATAATGTTATTCAATATCCTGTAGCAAGTAAATAACTTTAAAACCATAAAACAGAGAGTCCTGACTGACTCTCAAATTGTGTAGCCATTTATAGACATAAACCCTGCAAACCTACATACCTATTTGATTATTTGGCAGTAAAACATGCCAGGCCAGTGGAACTTACTTGGAATAAACAGACATTGGAGCAGGATGCAAATTGGAAGAGTGAAAATTACCCAATTTCCTTCCCCTTAAGGGGAAAAAATAGGTTTACCCACAGTACAGAACATCAGGGTATTTACAGCCTGTTCCACCATACCAACAGACATACCAACTGGCTATTATTAAGAGTGTCCTTTTCTAAAAATTCTGCTTCCAGCACATCCACCGCAAACTCAACTGTGACCAACTTCACTATTTAAGAAAAGCCACTGTTTAAGAGAAGCCACAGCCTCAACACGGGCTGATGTCCTGTTTATAAGGAAACTTGAAATAAGAACAGCATATGTCTGAAAACTTAGCTTCCCTATGTATGGAATTTGGTTCCAAAAGCACAACGCAAACATGTGTTCTTTTACAGTACTGAGAATTGCACATAACTATCAAAATGAGTATGCAAGAAATTTAAAGCCATACCTAAATTGAATTCACAGAAATGATTGTAACGTTCATCCAGCCATTATAAGGCAACAGCATATCTACCAGCCTCTAATGCAAAGTAGGCCAGTTCAAAACGAGAATTTATAATTTCCTTCTAAGACTAAATAGAGGAAATTTTATTTCTCTGAATCCACTACTCTCATTGGAAATTAGAAGCATCACAATCTTGAACATAATAACAGTTGTTTGTGCCATTAAACTTTGAAAACACGGTTTGTTTAAACTAAGATTAACAAAAATAAACAATGCTAAGGTTGCAGGATCAGATCTTATGTTCATTAGGATGTTCATGATTAAAATGAGAGAAGCAACTTAGAACTAAGGAGAAATTTCCTGACAGAACAATTAATCAGTGGAATAACTTGCCTCCAGAAGTTGTAAATACTCCAACACTGCAAGTTTTTAAGAAGATGTTGGATAACCATTTGTCTGAAGTGGTGTAGAGTTTCCTGCCTAAGAAGGGGGTTGGACTAGAAGATCTCTAGGGTCCCTTCCAACTCTGTTATTCTATTCTAAAATCAAGAATGTAGAGTTTTAAGAAACTATTTTAAATTCAATTATCATTTAAAATATATACTCTGTACTCTATATTTCATGAAAAAGTGAATTTTACATCTATACTCATATAATCTCTTATTGAGTTAGAGACAAAGTAAAAATTATAAAGGATGTAATATTCTTTAAAAAGAACAAAGGGGAAAGCAACATAAGTGATTTTTTTAAAAAAAAGTTTCCCAGTTTTCTCTATTGCAATGCTGCTATTGGTTTGGGGTAGGAGAGGAAAACAGAAAATGTGGTGATCTCTGTTTTGTCCTTGAAAGCTAATATCAACATGTAAATGCAAAAATTGTTTATATTAGATAAAAGAGTATAGATATTTTTCTTCTTTTGATACTTCACAGCTTGAAGCTAGCTATGTGAAGCTTATCCATTATTATTCATCATTATTATCCCTTATTATTAACCAGCACTCAAAATGTAAGAAGTTTTATCACTATTCTTCCATATATTAAATTCAGCTTTCCTATCCTCTAAAATGGGAACATCCCATCAATTAATAACTATGTAGATGTTAAATTGGATTTCATGTAAACTGAATTATTTTAAAGTAGATACTATAATTAAATTGTGTGCATATATATAACTCTGATTTAATAGAACTGTAAGCCTCACTTGGATTTTTACATTATAATAGATTTGCAGCTTCTTTTGAAGTAAAATAGGACAAGAAAAAAATATAAATGAATAAAAGCACAATTTTAGAGTTTATTCCTTTATAAATAAATTCCTTATTTATTTTTACATAATACAATTTAAAAATTCACAATTGCTGAAAAATAGTTATTATTTATAACTATTTATAAATAATTATAAAATTATTTATGATTTATAAAGTTATAAAAAAGATAATCACTGAAGACAGAATTTTTTACTATCCAAAAATTTTTTTCAAATGTCAGAGGAAGTGAAAGTTTTTCATTTCTTTCATTATTGTAGTTGTTAATTTTCACTTATGAGAAAAATGCTAACACAGATAAAATCAAAGTTTTCTATACAAAACAATAACATAAATAAATAAATATGAATATACTCAAAATTAAAGCATGTAATTCATATTTGGAAAGCAGAGAAGCTATCCTGAGGCAGGATCCAGCTAGTCTTTGCTTGAAGGTAAAACACCACTGTTTACAGGCACATATAATATTTAAAAACTACATGGCCCAGTTTCCGGGTGTGGATAAATGCATGCACAAACTGCACAATAATGTTAGCACAGCTGAATGCTTGCTTCTTCAAAAATTGAATCCAAAATGGATTCAATTAAAATGCATAATTATAAAATTTCTCTAGCAATTCATTGTATCACCCACTGTATAGCATAAGAACTTTTTTCAATACATTTGATTGTAATTATGAAGAAATTTATTTTTATTATGCTTGTCCAATTATTTAAAATTGGGGAAGCATAATTAAATTGCGTAATGCATTCAAATAACTTCAGGTATTATGCTGAATTTTAGTGCTTAAAAATTATTTAAAACAATAGATACTTCCTATGAATTAGGAGGAAACAGCTTTCAAAATTGATTCCTAAGTGTTCAAATCTTGCATGCAACTGAGTGCACCTCTTCTCTGCTATTCTTTTAAGCAAGCGAATCTTTAAGATAATCTACACAAATCTAAAAAATGAAATCATTACTTTAAAGTTAAAAGCAGTGGTTCTTTAGTCTGACTGCCTGAAAAAGCTTGGATAACCAGAAGATGAAGATATGAAAATATGAAAATAAAGAATCAAACAAAACTGATAAGGAAAACTGGTTTTAAAATAGAGGAAAAAAGCAAAATATTTGGGTATCACTATGACAAATAACTATGTTATTTCAAATTATTATGTTAAGATATGGAATAATTTTTTTTAAAAAATGTGCTAAAATGGGAAAAACTACAATTGTTGAGGATAATTTATGGGACAAAGATGAATGTTGTGCTCAGGAGGATGTTTTTGTTTTGGACAATACTGGTTTTGACAATTTTTGTACCATTAAATAATGGCAAAGTTAAGTTTTGCACGGCAAGAGAAAAAAGGCATGAGTTAAATATAAAGCCTTACAATATGCAAAGGAAAGAAGAGGATTGGATTGGATTGATCTGGTCTGAAATGGTGTTTTGCAACTTAGTGGCTTGGTTTGGATGAAATATTGGGTTTGCTGACAAATAAAAATTTGTTAGAATTAAAAGAATGTGACCTGAAATTTGGCTGGCATTATTTGTGGTATAACAAAGTCATACAAACTTAGGCTGCACCAAAAAACACCTTTATGGTTCTCAGCACAAGAAGCATTTTAGAGACAAGTAATTATAGGCAAAGATATTTAATATCATGAGATTCTAGAATTTTATTAGAGAGAATATAAAATAAAATCAAAAGAATAACTGATGACAGAAGGACATGGTTGTCAATATGGTTTTCATATTTACAGTTATCAGTAAATTAAAATTATACCAAAGAATTTATGATATTGAATAATGTAAGACAGAATTTGAAATGAAAATATATACAAATTTAGGCATGCAGCTATCTAGAACAATGAAACTACAATGTATAAAGCTACTTTAAATTTATGTCGGAAATGTGAATAATAAGAAGGATAATTTTATCATGCTTGTGGGCATGTCAAAAAACTATGGCACCTTGGGATTAAACTATACAGTAATTCCGAGAATTTTTAAAATTAAAATAGTTTTTTTTTGATAAGAGAAAATAGTACAGTCTATCTATCTATCTATCTATCTATCTATCTATCTATCTATCTATCTATCTATCTATCTATCTATCTATCATCTATCTATCTATCTATCTATCTAAACACAGCAAGATTATTGCAGGTACAAAAATGAAAAGATCTATAATGCAAGACTGTTTGCTATCATTAGATCAAAAACTACTGATAACAAAGTTTAAGAGGAAGCCATTTGCAAGAGATAGTTATTTCCTTTTCTAAATTTATGAAACTGACCCTATCCCCAGTAAACCAAACAAACAATTACTGTACAATTATTAAACTTTATAATTTGAAACATTCAAACTCTTATGCATATGTCCTTATAACTCAAATCATGCAGAATTCTATCAAATGTTCTATAACTGGCATCAGTGCACAGACATGCATAGTTTGCTACTTTTTGAAATGTTAACTGATCACCTAAAATTAACTTGGTTGCATAAATGTTGATCAGGCCTCAATATGTGGTAGCAACTTTTTTCAACTGAATATTCAAAAAGTAATAATATATACTTGTTCCTAACAGCAAGGAAAACAACATAGAAATAATTCACCAAAACATTCATGTATCTCCAAATATCTGAATACTGGTATTAATCAATTGGCCTATTGTTTGTTTGTTTCCCCAATTTCCCCAATTTCAGTCCTATTGTCTATCTCTGCAGCTCCTGTATCGATCTGGAAAGACTGTTAAAATAATATTTCCCAATGTATTCATGCAATATTGTCCTGAAAAGAATTATCAAGATGAATCTGAAACATTGTGATCCCCCAACTCAAAAACACAGGAAGAAAAGATTAACTGAACAAAACTATTTTTTCCTTCTCAAGAGCTGCGATTAAGAAAGAATGCCAGATAATTGCAAGATCATTTCCTTATAAAGTGAAACCTACTGTGATAATTTTCAATTGTAGAGTATAATTTGAGAAAATTATAAAGCAAAAGAAGCTGACCACAGATATATCTTTCAAAAAAAAAAGTATGAATGTAATACATTTATCAATAATTACTTTCACAATTATGGCCTTTTTGAAATAAAGGTAACCCAGGCTTACTGTACATACTTAGTCATTGGGTTTCCTCTGAAATGTCAATTAATAGGGTACTGGAAATTATTAATTGGTTCCTGGATATTAAAAATAGATGCAACATTTCCAGAAAGTCATTAATTGACAGCTCCCAAGAACATTCCAGGCACTAGCCAATCTTTTTCTCATACTACAATCACTCTAGCACAACACCTACTTCTGAACTATTCCACTAAGGAAGCCCTGCTGAGATGCAGGCAAAAAGTCTGCATGAATATGATCTGTTTCTTGATATTAACTTTGGTAACCCAGAGAACCTGACTCCTTTTCTTGTACTTTTACAATTTTACATATTTGAATAATGTTTAAAAGATCAGATCTTAGACCTAAATTGTTCTTTATGAGACCTCAAGTTATTTAATTGTTAGATGAGCCATACAAGTTGATAAATATTGTTGCCTTAAGAAAACAAACAAAAATTTACAACTGAGGCAGCATTTAGGTTTTTTAAACCAAAATCCACCATTGTGCTGGATATATATCCTGAAACCCTTTCTGAAAAATTTTAAATTGTAAGACGGAAATTATAAATCCATAAAGAGTTATTTTCTTATATGTGTTTAAATTAAATGCAATATTTATGAGTAGCAGCACACATCCAATCTAACTGATCTCAAAGCTGATCTTACTTATTAGGGCACTCTTAGTGACATCTTATTTGGGAATACCCATTTAACTTATTTGGGAATGCTCCATTTAATATGAATGCCTTTTACTTCCATACTTCTGTAGCTTTAGAGCATGCCTTTCCTTTCCAAAATATATATTTTCTTGGGTGAAATTTCCTTTTCTCCTTTCCTGCTCTAATTTCCTTTGCTTGTTACTTCTTAATCATGTTTTTGCTTTGTCTAAGACAGCTTATTGTGAAAGGAAATACTGCAGTATGATGGAAACACTCTCAAACACATATGCATATATTATACATACATCATATACACGTTCCTTCATTCAAATAGTTCACAGAATTTGCAAAATATATGTGTTTGTATTTTTTTTCAAAGTAATAATGTCACTTTTACTTAATGGACAGATTTTACATTGTTGCTTATTTTAGAACTTAATAGCAGACATCAGTCAGTCTGGTTGCTCTTGGTAAAGTACTGACTCTTCTTCAAATTCAGCATTCTTTCCAAGTGGTTAGCCATTAGCCATCTCCTTCTTCACTACTGTGTAAAGCACCAGCTGTTAGAATACTAGTCAATTAAAACAGTAACAGCAGAAAGAATGAAGACTCCCATCAAGTTTTATTTTCCATTGCACCTGTTCCTTTTATTTCAACACTTCACCTGCCCTTCTCTTCCCTCTCTTTTACCATTGATGAAAAAATGTTTTCATAGCTCTCCCTAATCAAAGTCAGCATTAATTCTTGGCAAATCTGATGCACAAAACTCCAATATTGCTTTAAGTCCTGCAGTGATGCAAAAGGAGGAGGTGGATATTTGACTTGTCATAATGAATTATCAATCCCAAGCAATCTGAAGAAGGAAAATGAGTTGGAGTCCTCAGGATGCCTGCAACTTCAATGTCAGTTAAGTGATTTTCAGGGTTATAACTGGGAATTAAAAACCACATCAGGAGTAATTTTGGTTGTTCTTCTTGGGAAATGTTATATATCTATACTGACTTTTGAATCTAACCTGCATAAAAGCACACCAAGTTCTTTTAATTCCTCTGAGGCTTACTTGAAAAAGATGCCAGATTGAATTAGGGCTAAGAAAGTTTCCGAAGCATGATGAACTTTATAATGTACTCATAACTGTAATAAACATTTCAAAGCTGTTCTAGGTTATCTACTGCAGTCTGTAGATATGATATGTGTAATTTTTTCATTAAAAAAATAGATTTTTTAAGAAAGTTTTTTAGAACTTTTTCATTAAGATACTATTGAATATTTTATATAATGGAACCACTAAAGTGTCTTGTGCCTCATCTTTAAATAGTAACAGTCCAGTAATTGATACATCACAGAGGACCTAAATGTCTTCCATCTTATCCCTCAAAAAAAATTCGAAAGACGGATCAGCAGCCAATTTAGTTTTTAAAGAAACTTTTCACATAAATGTACTGTAAGAACCATAGCTTCCTAAACTCAACACACGGTATCGCTTTTTTGCCATTTGGAGGTGGGGGAGGAAGCAATGGAACTATTTAGTTAAATATTTCCATTAAAACGGAAACAACTATCCAGATTCTGTTTTAGGAAATAATATGAACCTTTCCAAGAATTAGCATGTTTTATTCCTGTGTTTGAAATATTGTGATTAAAGGGTTTTTTTTCTGAGAAAAAAAAAAACTCCATCCAATTGCTTGCACGTTTAATGTTTAGGATATTTCTCTCACAAAGTCTATACCTATCTGCTTAAAACTAAATGCTATTGCCTTCCATGCTGCTTACTCCTAGGTCTGAAGCCTAAAAATATTTAACAATATTTGTAAAGCATATCACAGCTTTAAATTATTTTGTTGTATTTAAAATGTATAATTACATCTAGTTCCAAATACAATTAAGCACACACTGTAAAATCAGATCAGTAGGTGAATACGATCCAGTGTCATGAACTTCCAACATGACTGTTGTCAGCTTTTCTTGATTTTATTAGTGGTTTAAGAGGCTCAACAATTCAACAAATATTTTTAAAACAGATTTTGTTTTTCTGCCGGGATTGCTTGCAACTTTATTGTAGTGCTATTATTCTATTCCCAAATATCAGTATCACATATTTTTCTTTTACCTTAATGGCAAAATGGAAAAATACTTCTCCCTTCATTATATCTTTTCATCCTTTCCCAGGAATTCTAAATTCTTATATTGCCACCCTGTAAAATAATCCTATGTCATATACAAGGGTTCTATCTGAATATAATTATTTAGATCACAAGTTTGACCTTATCTATCCATACAGTTTTACAAGTCATAAACTGCCCAATTCTGAAATGATCTTCATATCCATGGGAAATTTTGTCATAAAGGGGAAAAAGGTCCTTTTGTTCTGTCTTGTATTCTAAAAAACATTTATATCCTGTTCTAATACTTTCATCTAAGGTCGGCCCAACAAAAATCCAATGTCATATCAGCTATATAGGTTAGGTATACTTTTATTTTCACAGCTACAGTTACAGAATCTTGCAAGTCTGAAAGTTGTTCTTTCCAGACTTTCAGTGTGAACTAGAAAGGGGTGTGAAATGTTTATTCAAAGTAGGTTTTTTTGAATGGGATCAAATTGAGCTTGTCTAATCATTGCCTTGGTATAGCAACTCTTTTTCCTTCATAGGAAATGTCCTTCATAGACATTTTCTATATCCTCCATATATAGATTGCTTAAAGATAATTGATTAAAATGGTTCTACTAGCAAATGAGACATATTGTGGAAATCAAAGCTGTTGCTTATAGTTCAGAATGCACAATTTGTAGGAAGAAGGGAACTGAGGGCCATACTTGAAATTTGATTTACATGCTCAAAGAGCCATGCTTCAAACAGTGGATGCTGCCAGAACAAAAATAAAATAATTATGGTTAATATTATTGTTAATCTTGCATTAAAATATAATTTGAATTATGGAAGGCTTCACTTTGCAAAGATCTAGTGATGACGTATTTCCAATGAAAAGGAAATAGGGGAATGCAGTACTATAAGTAAACTGATGGAATAGGCAACCATTAGCCTAATGGAAAAGGAGGAGGGGGGGAGAGGAAGGAAGAATAATTACATCAGTTTATCCAAAGGATATTTAAATTTTCACTCATTCACACTGATATGCAAAGACACATGACAAGCTGTCACTGTTATGGTAGCTCAATTCCAAAAATAAGCTACTGAAAACCTAATCAATTATTGCAATGGTATCTGTTGATAAAGAGCCCAAAGAATGTTTCTAGTTGCTCCCTAGTTATTTCCTCACACACAACTAATTTAATGTGGATATAAGGATGGGAGACAGCATGCTGATACAATTTTAAAAATCCATTGAGTGTCACATTGAAGAAAACAGGATGTTTTTGCTGAATCCAACTTGCTGATGTCACCAAGAAATTATTTTTTATTGTTTAACAGAATTTATGAGGTAATTAATTTAGAACATATGTGCTTTGCTATTCGCATTTTCTTAAAAAAAAATTGTTCCAATTTAATTTGTTCCCTTAAACAAGCAAAAATTACGTACATTCTCACACATATGTGACATTTGAAATAACTTAATTAAGATAAAGAGAAATAGTAATAGAAATAGTAATAAAGGCTATTGCAGCCTCTCTTACTTGACCCACCAAAATTTTGTAAGTCTCCATCTCCTATTCCAGTACCTTGCAGGCTGGGTACAAGTCTTTTTTCTCAGACTATCCAAAATCAGTATATATGCATTGATCCTATTTATTTTTTGGTTTTTCTTGACTAGGAAGCAGGTGTTCTCTGGCCTATTTCATTTCAACTAACACCACACTCTTGAGACAACTCAATTGTCCTAATGTGGTTATTTCCTAAACTACTTTTTCACCCATGCAATTCATGGAACACTGCAGATAGCTCTGACAGGACATACCTTTTGTACAGTATATCCCATCTTTTACCATGTTTCACACAGAGTGCATAGTTGATGAATCTGGTATGAGACTAATGATTGTATTGTTGCTTTTCTGTAGCAGTTGCATTCAGATTTAGTCAGTTGAAACCATTATTAAATTAAGCTATGTTGATTTAAGGGCTGCCACAAGGAAGAAGGTGTTAACTTATTCTCCAAAGCACCTGAAGGCAAGACATGATTCAATGGGCGGAAAGTAATCAGGGAAAGAACCAACCTAGAACTAAGAAGGCATTTCTTGACAGTGAGAACATTATCCAGTGGAACAGCTTGCCTCCAGAAGTTGTGGGTGCGCCAATACTGGAAGTTTTTAAGAAGAGATTGGACAAACATTTGTCTAAAATAATATAGGGCCATAATGGCGAACCTATGGCATGGGTGCCACAGGTGGCACGCGTAGCCATATTGGTGGGCACACAAGTGTTGCCCTAACTCAGTTCCAGCACGGATGCACACATTGGCCAACTGATTTTCAGGCCTTCGGGTCCCACCGGAAGTTGGGAAACTGGCTGTTTCTGGCCTCCAGAAGGCCTCTGGGGAGATGGGGAAGGTTGTTTTTGCCCTCCCCAAGCTCCTAAAAAGCCTCTGGAGCCTGGGGAGGGAGAAAAATGGGCCTACCGGGCCCACTGTGCCATTGCGTGCCAAAAGCAGGGGGAGGTGTGGGGGGGTCACGTGCGCATGCGTGGGAGGGCAGGGCGCATTGAATTATGGATGTGGGCACATGCACCCGCAACTCCCCCACGCTCCCTCCACTTTTGGCATGCGACGGCAAAAAGGTTAGCCATCACTGATATAGGGTCTCCTGCTTGAGCAAGGGGTTGGATTAGAAGACCTGCAAGGTTCCTTCCAACTCTGTATTCTATTGTTATTCTCTTATTCTTTTTAAATAGTCTATTGATTCATTGTCTTCTGATAACAATTCAGCCCAAGATTTTATTCATTAATATGTAAGTAGGGTAGAGGATACAATACAAAGCAGCATAAAATTAAAATATTAGACCTTGTTTGTTTTGGGAAGACAAGTACGTTGGGTTATAATTAGCACTCAGAGAGGAACACTATGTCTGTGGCATAGATTGCTAAGTCAAAAAAGCAGTCCACAAAAAGAAATGAAAAGAAAACCCAACCTTGTAGCTCTTTCCAATATTATCGTATTGTACCTATAAGTCACCAGGACTGACCTCAAGTAGAACATTTTACAAAGAGACAATTCTAATAATACCTTCTGAAAAACAAAAAGTATTTTTAAAGTACTCTCATTCTAAAAATAGCTGTAAAAATTTCTTTGCCGATATGGGGGGGAAGTGGTGAGAAGTTTTCTCTGAAACTATGTAGATAAATCCAAAATATTGTTTCTGAAAAAATGAAAAATAATAAATCAACAATTCTAATTAAAATTGAAACACGAAGTATTTCATCAAATGAAAATCATATAGGAATAGCATTGTATTTTGTTTTTCTGAAAGTTTTAATGTCTATACATCAGACAGTCTTATCCTCACATGAAAGTAATTTTAGATTCAGTATAGCTCCTATCTCTCGTAAACTTGCACAGAACTGTAGAAAATAGGAGAATTCACAGAAGCAAAGCTGAATTTTGCCTGGATTTGTAGAAGTGATACAAATATAAAGGAAAAAATATTTTGAAAATATCACTATTACATCATTGTATAATGTTTCATATTTGTTTTTATCCATATATTTAGATCCGGCAAGGTGCTAGACAACAAAGATTTGTTATTGTCCATATTCCTTAATTTCTGTAAAAGCAACCTAAACAAAATGATAAAATGCACAAGTTGATAGGCTGATATGTGTATAAAAATTTTCAACACTGATTTCTGAAAACAGAACTGGGCTTTCTTAAGAATACCAAATGAGTTCACCTAATGTAATTGTATGCTATAATTCTCTCCCACATGCAAGCTTATTTCACTCTCAAACTTCTTGTACATTTCCACTACTGTTTGTTTGGTGGGCTTTTATTCTTTTCCCAATATTTTTTCCACCAGATTAATGGGATTTTCTTCCTCACTCTGCCCAAAACAGCAGGATATACATTACTTTACAAAAAAGCTGCCTAAAAGTTTTCACTTACAGTGCATCAGTTTGAATAATGTCTCCCCACGTTAAAGAATTAATTTTGTATGGTTTCGTTAATCCTCAACAAGGGCTTGGTAGGCTAGTCTTTAGTCTTTTGTTGGTCTCTCCCAGCAGTTCCTTTCAAGTAGTATGATCTTTATTTTTATATCTCAATTGCTTTTTACCACTCTATTTTCACTATTTGTAAATTTGCAAGCAAGCTGAAATGTAAAACTTTGGAAATGTAATGGATTTCAGTCAATAGCATTTCAGGACAGCAAGATGTTGTTGCTTCATTTCCAAAATCAAGTTAAAATCATAGTCATTTACCGAAGCCATAGGCTTCATTGATTGTATTGCATTTTTCACTGGGTTTATGTTGATTTGTTTAATTGACTGCATACAATTGAAAATAGTCTCTGGATTAGGCAATTTCTGAATAATTCTATGTAATTAATTAATTGATGAACCTGATGCCAGAAGTACACATTCAGTTCAGATTTTCAGATAGTTTTAATCACAGTTAAATTACTGCAACACATTTGGAAGCCCAGTAGGCTTTTTATAACCAAAGTACTACAAAATTTTAAGTATCCAACTTCAGTGATAGAATTAAGGCCTCAGAATATTTCCTGTTTCAAATTAATTTAAATTAACTGTGGTTGAATTATAGTAAGCACTTTTATTTTTAAATAGTTACATGTTAATGGTTCATTCAAAATAGTTTTTCAAGGATATGCTGTATGCAGCTAAATCTAGAAATTAAGATCCACTGGAATAAGGTATCCTTTAAAATTTTTACTTTAATACAGAAAATATAACAGTTAATTGTTCAATATTTCATGCACTGATTATAATTTGAATTTAAACCCAATTTAAAACAAACACCTACTTTTTAGTTATTTTTTCTTTTAAATAAATAAGTTTGTGTGTATGTATACAGAAAGTTTACTTATACTTACAAAATATTTTAAATAAAGAACATTAAAATGTATGTATTTGTTTTAGAATATATATAAACTAGAATATACCGTTTGTATGTATATACATACTACATACATATATTTGTATGTATATGTATGTGTGTTTGTGTGTGTGTGTGTGTGTGTGTATATATATTCAATTCAAAGACAAACATCTACATTTTAGTTAATTTTCTACACATGTTAAATACTCTTAAATGCATTATCATGTTATATTTCAATATATGATTAGGATTGGCATTCATAATTCTTAATAGAATTGAGGGTCCTACAAGAATGAGTAATGACAGTCCGAAGGAGAAGAAGGAGAAAGAGCAAGTACAGACCACCTAGTTAGCTGTTGGAGGAAAATTGCACAGATTAACTATAAAGAGCAACAATGGTATGTTGGAATATATGCAATAACTGCCATTTGCCTGAAAGCAAGTACAAAATAATTTAAAAAATGAAGAAACTAATGTGCTCTGGGACTTTAGAATTCAACCAGACAGGCATCTGCCACCAGATATAACAATTGCAGATAAGAATGACGAAAAAAGTCTGTATAATGAATGTTGCAGTATTGGAGACAGCAGAATAGTAAAAAAAACTATTGGAAAAAAATTACAAAATACAAGCAGAAGTAGAATAACTGTGGCAAAAGAAAGCAAAGATACCAATAATAATAGACACCTTTGATACAATTCCAAACATCTGGAGCACCACTTGAACACCATCGGAATTGACAAACCACCATGAGTCAATTGTGAAAAAACAGATTCACTTGCAACACCATACATTCTGTGACAATACTTTTAATATTATTTAAAAACAACATCTCCCTATCCGGGGTCTTTGGTAAGGATTCAACAGGTAGACAACAATGCTAAATCCAATCTAAACATCTAGCTAAATATCTAGCTGTGACCAACCATAATAAGACAGCCTTAATATCTTTGTTTAGAAGTTGATTACACTTCGAGAGGAAAATAGTTGAATTTAAGTCTAAGATTTATGTATTTTATTTATTTTATTTTCATTTGTCACTGAATGTCACTCTTATAAAATATTGATTTTAATGCAATCTTTTGCTCTCTCTCTCTCTCTCTCTCTCTCTCTCTCTCTCTCTCACACACACACACACACACACACACACACACCAGAATTTCTAACTTTATTTTTCCGGGTAGCAAATCCCAAAGGACTCAGTGAGCTTCACATTTGAGTAAGCAAGCTGGGATATAACTATGGGTTTTACTCGGATTATTATACCCTAAAGTTCTTTTTGATAATTCCAACACAAGGAATTAAATGCACACTTTTTAAGCTCTTCTATGACAATAGGAGTTTATTCTTTTATATCATCTATGCCTCCATTATGCAAACAAATAGTTCAATAGAATTCAAGTGTGGCTGTAATATAAATAAACTGAATCGTGCCTAGCTGAACAGCAAGCGCCTTAATTCAAAAATTCTGCCATCCTCTACTCTTGCTGTTGATAAAAGCTCTGTAGTGACCCTTGCTGGTGATAAATACCAGACTCCTCACGGCAAAAGGAAAAGAAATCCTGCGTTTTTGCTATTAAACCTTTCATTCAGTAACAATTATCTCAATCAAACAAGTTTGATTGATGAAAAATGGTGCAATCTTGAGCAAAAGGGAAAGAAATTTATTGCACAGAAACAAAATTTGCTTCATACTACATTTATCCAGGATAATATTTTAATTCCTACAGTTTGACAAATATTACTAAAGATAATATTCTTTACACTAATCATATGGATTTTTATGAAATGGCAAACCCTTACGACATGTTTCAATTTCTAAAGACTTTTTCTTCTTCAAAGAAGTTTCTTACTGCTTATTTAAAGTTGACAGGTTTCTAAAGTTTTATGTACTTTAGTTCTTTAACCCTTTATTTTAATTTTTTCTACCAGCATTTGCTTAGTTTTTTCTAAATGCCACACAAGGTCTTGGTTAAGCTATGATAGCAGTTTTACATTTGGCTTATATTTATCATGTGTTCTAAATTCAAAATGTCTCATTCAACGGACTGCAAGTTTATCCAATGAATCAATCATTGTTAGAAAATATCAAGACAAGCATGATTCTTAAATAGAACTTTACCTGTATTAAGAATCCATTGAAGCTGGATGGCTTATAAGTTCAAATAAATAAACATTAACCTAAACTTGAAATAGGAAAAAGTAGTTGACAAAATGTTGAGTTTTATATTGATATAACTTTTAAGGGCTATTAGGTGAATCATATCTGGAAAAAATCTAGAGGCACTCTTTACTCCTTGGCTGTCTGTATTTTTGTTGTCCAGATATGACATGCCCAATTCTATAATGCTACTACAGTAGGCATTATAATGTATTCCAGTTAGTGTTGGAGCAACCAAAGCACCTTTTCAAAGCTGTCCTGAGATTCTGCATTACAACTGTGATTATTTAGTTTTATAGCAGCTGTTTTATTCAGGCACAGCACTAATACGCATGCCTGCCTAAATGCTGTTTTTTATGTGATAGAATAATGCTAAATTTTAAGCAGATCAGAAATTGGTCAAATTGTTGCACCTATATATACTTGAACTACTTTAAGCCCCTGTCATTCGGACTGTCTTAACAGCAGGGATAAAACAGACATCAGCAGGGTTTAATAAGTGAGAAGATGAAGAGCTAGATAGCTATAAAACTGGAATTTTAATTATACTGAGTCTTATAAATGCTTTCTCTATCATTCAGGTGATATCAGTTTTGCCTTTCATTTTTAAAAACTTCTTTTATCTCATACTGAAAAATGTGCATTATAATGAAATAAAGTCTACTACTCTAAACAATAAGCACATGAGAACAACAGCATACAATTGCAGTTGCTTTGCTCTCCTTAAACTTGAAGTATGACTTCTGCAGAAAAATTAAAGAACCTACTTCATTGCTAACTAACTTCACAAACTTTTAAACTACTATTAAACATTAAATTATTTTTGGAGACCAATGTAGCTAACTGCTGAACATATGTAGTTATATAGTTAGAACAAAGTGATTAGAAGGAAATATTCGCACATTGTAACCAGAAGTACAAATATATTGTAAACTGAAATACTTTGTGTTACTTGTTTACCAAAGTACAGCCTGACGGTAACCATGAACAGATGTATATTTCTAGTGACTTGGGAACGGTAGGGAGTGAAAATTGTATTCATAAGAAATTCTTTATGTGAGATTTGAGAGGTTAAAAGAAGTTTCCTGTCTGCATAGTCAAAATATTATTGAAGCAATTCAGGTTGTCAGTAAAAGATTAAACCAATTTGCTGATAATCCTGTTAATGACCCAGGTCAAGTGTTAACTGTTGCAGGTTATAAAACAGTTAAATTAAGGTTGCCGGTAACCAGGAGCAAATAGTATCATTATAGAAATGGATTAAGGGAAAAAAGTTACAAAATTGCAATTATTATTATTTGATTTATGATGCAAAAAGTGCAACTTTAAACATGTTTCCAATTAAAAAGGGGGGGGGATCTGTATTCCAGAAAATCTCTCCTGAAAAGTCCATCTTGAATTGAAAAAAGAGGGGAGTTATAAATATGTACTTTTAGACCTAAATTTCTATTATTTTAAAAAATCTATTCAAAGCTCAATAAGGAATAAATTCTATTCATTATTAAGACATTAATTTCTATAACAATTTGCTGTGAACAGCTACAAGATTAACTCTTCACAACTTTTTCTATTTATAATCAATATATTTAAAAACAATTTGAAATTATTTAAATGCCTCTATGACTCAACACACAATATATATCATTAGAACAGATTTCAATTTAATTAATATTATACTATAAATAGCACTGAAGAAAATTACATTTTATCATCTCTTTACTTAATTGGGGTTTCAATGAAAGATATGGTCCTATTCAGAATGGCAATAATATATATTTTGTGTAATATGCCAAATAACCACAGCAATCACATAATATGGGAAAACAAATTCTTTTTTAAAAAAAGAAATAGACACACACGCCTAAAAATAATCAGTTAACACAAGTATGTATAAGTTGGTATCAACTCAGTTCATACAAACAATTTGCTCTGCTCTTCTGCAGAATCATAGATCAAATCATATGTAGAGCTTCAAAATAATTTTTAAGTGTTTTGATCATTAATTCACCAGTAGATGGTATGAAGAAAAGGATTAATCCTTGTATGTCCATTCAGGTCCCATTATTGCAATATGGTTAATTTACAGGTAATTAAATACAACTGAAAGTTTAATTTCTATATTTATAGACATGGACTCTTAACAAATTCAGAAAATAGTGACTGTTTTCATCAGTGCTATTTATAATAGTTATAATATAGTTATGTTATTTTATAAACAGTTCAAACATAGGGAAATTATGTCAAATAATACAGTTTAAAACATATTTTTATTTGAATGTCTGAGAAAACATCCAATGGACTCAAACAGAAACACATTTTTCTATATTTTATTGTATATTTTCCCTATATTTATTCTATATAATACACCTAATTCAAATCACATAATTTTAAAACTTAATATTACTTACAATATACTTATTTCAAAGTTTGGACAATTTAAATAAATGTTGTTGCTTTACATTTAAAAATTAAAAAGATAGCTTACTCAGCTAGGTTATTATGATACTAAGAAATATTATCTAGAATCTATTATTGCCCATCCATCCCAAAAGTAAGAAACAAAGAAAGGGAGACGGGAATCCAACTACATAGACTGGAGAAAGAAAACATATCGTTCAAACAGTATCTTCTGTGGACAATAAATTCAATTATCAGCCAAATTCAAATACCAAAAAGCAATATATATATATATGTGTGTGTGTGTGTGTGTGTGTGTATGTGTGTGTGTGTGTATGTGTGTATATATATATATATATATATATATATATATATATATATATATATCACTTATATATATGTGTGTGTGTGTGTGTGTGTGTGTGTATACACACACACATACAAACAAAATAACAGATATAACAGATACAAACCTAGGGGGTTTATATAGTAACTGTTGCTATCTTAATATGTAATATGATTTGGCTGCCAGCACACTAGGTGGTTTATTGCTCTATTGTGTATTATCCTTGACTTTTGCTGATAACTTTCACCTAACTCTATAATAGTCCATCCAGAAAGAGATTTCCTATCAGTTACACACATTCTACTCATTATTTGAGTCCAATATATATAGTCAAATTATACACACACATACACTGAATGTGCTTTTACAAAGGCATTTTTTTTCTTTTAAACTGAAATAAACTGTTTCCTTACAAAAATCTTTTCTGCATTGTTCCTGAATACAGCACTCCTCAAAGCAGAACCAATAAACAAATAAATAACTCTTGTCTTTTCCTGTTGCAATGCAAGTTGAAACAAAAACATTTAGAAATCCCTTAAACTAGCAGTGATCAAGCAGGTGCAACATTGTACGGTTACTGGATATGAATTATCCCCACCCTTTTGGCCTATAGGTTTTGTACACACAAAGTGTGTTTGAATAGTCATGTTGAAGATTGAATGCTTAACGCTGTAATTTCAATGATACATTATGGAATATGTGTGGAATATCTTCTATTATTTTTGAAAATTCAATGTTCATATTTTCCTTCAAAATATACCTTTTGGAATCCCAGTAACAATTTCTTACCCATATTGTACCTATTTAAATTGATTATAACGTTCAATTTTCACAGCAAAATAAGTGATACCCCTAAGTCACACCAAAGATAGGTGATTTTTTTTAAAAAAGCAACGTTTCATTACATCTAAAGTTTGTGCCGCAACCTAATAAAGGGACGCTTTAAATTGCAAACATTAATTTCTATAACTTTCTTTTTAAAAGTGGATGGACTACTGGGCTTTTATTTAATTAATTATTTCCGTGTACTGATTCGGTGCAATTACGTCACAATGATAGGTGTAAATGAGTCACCAGCTGCGATCTCTCCAAAAGAAGTCTTTGCCCTGGTAAACTCGTGGGATGTCTCCGGGTAAAACAGGTTGCCTTGCTTCCCATCATTAGTCCAGATAAAACCACGTCTCTAGTTACTGACTCAAAAGAAAAGGCGATACCGGATTAGCATTTTTTTTTTTTTTTGGAAGCACCGTCTCATTTCTCCAAATCTACTCTTTGTTCTTCCCGAGTGTTGGCTTTCATCAAAAACATCAAAAAAAAATAAATAGTTGCACGCCGCGTAGTTTACTCTTCCTCTCCTCCTTAGAAGGCAGGCGATTGCACGGTATAGGACTTCCCCGGGAAGGTTTCTCTGCGCCATCACACTTATGCTAATAATCAAACATACACGCCCTATTCATTATAACCTGGATCCAAGGCACTTCGCACCGGCACCCGCTTTGACGCGCGACAGTCAAGCCTCAGCTGATGCAAAACACCGAGAGCTCGCCCGTCTTTCTTTCACCTGCATCTTCCCAAAAGGGAACTAAAGGGACTCGGGACCGTCACAGCCAACGAGCAACCAGGCGCACCCGAACCAACTTTGCCAATCTGCGCCCATTCACAGCTACACCCACAATTAAAAAAAAAAAAAAAAAAAAACCGCCCAGCGGCTGGTCCGGGATAAAAGCCGCGCAGCTTTTATCGCTTTTCTTCAGTAGCCCACGCGGACCACCTTAAAAAGAAAAGGGAAAAAAAAAAAAAAAGAGCAACCAGCCCTTGGACCAGGTTGGCAAGCGAGGCATTTAACTTCCGACTTTCCGAAAAGCGGCACCTCCTCGGCGGCTTACCTTCGTTGGTTGGGTAAAAACTCAGATCTGCCAAGCAGCCGAGCGTAGATCCCAGGAGGAGGAAGAGGAGGCTGGGGAAGTGACAATCCATGCTGTGGCTGGTGCAGAGGGCAGCGCGAGCTGCATCTCTTCCCGGAGCATGCCACTGATGTGAGCGCTCTGATGGCAGGAGAAGTTACCATGCTCCGCTCGCAGCCTGATGTCAAGTTTGACACTGGGAATGAGGAGGAGTCTCGCAGACTGCCTGGGCTGCCGGCAGCTTGCCGGCCGGCGCGCCGGGTCCTAGCGCCGCTCCTTTCCTTCCAGCAAGCAAGAGGGCGCGGGGGGAAAGAAATCCCGGAGACTCAAAAGCGACCGAGCGGTGAATGAGAAAGGAGGAGCGTTTTGCAGGAAAACGGCCGGGAGATGGGTGGGTGGGTCTATGCGTGGTGGGCAGCGGACTTCGCGACCAAACCCCTCCTTGTTTGGAGAGCCCTTTTGATTGAAATATAATATAATAAAATAAAATAAAACATTCCTAAAAAACAAGTGTGGGCTTTGATTCTAACAGAGGCGCGGCGTTATCAATAGCATCCCCTCCCCCCCCCACACACACATCCTGACCTCTGCTTTTGTTTCGGCCAAATCTAAAGTAACAGCCGTGCCTTACAGCAGAAGCGAAAAATGTGTCCAGAGGTGCAGGATGATGGTGGTGGGGGAATGGTGGGGAGTAGGGAACATCTCGGACAAAATCCTCGTTGAAAATCTCCGAGCTTGCCCTCTTGAGATATGCTGCAGTTTTACTTAGCCTCTGCACTTGGAGGTAACTCAGCAACTCCGTCTAGCCTGCAAACCTCCGCCTTCCGTCGACACTTTGACTCGAGGTTATTTAAACGGCCCTTTTCTCGGTTAACCCAGTTAAACTGCGTCCCCATCGCGCCCGCTGAACTAAGAGCACATGAGATGGGTTCGCAGCACAATCCACCAGGCTAATATGCGGTTGGCTAACTGACCAGTAGGCTAGATTTGTTTCATTGGTCTAAACCCCGCAAAGCCCAAGCTAGGCTGCCGAGGGGTGTGGGGGAGGGGGAGATGGGGTGAATCTTTCTATGGGAGGGAGGAAGGGAGGGGAGAGAGAGAGAAAAAAAATAAATGACTGAGTGAATGAATAAATACGAATCACTTCTGACTTTCACTGGATGCTGAAGAGAGGACAGGATCCACAGTGTTAACTGCCCAGAACAGGAGAGGAAGGGAGAAAATGGGCACCACTGGCCACGAAGCTTGCTTGTCATCTCTCTCTAATCCAGGGATAAAACTTCCAAGGGACTTCCCAGCTGAGAAGGAAAGAAGTGGAAGGATGGAGAGATGCTTTTCTTGGATCTTTTCATCCTGTACTACTTAAAGGAGAGGCTGATTTGTTTACTTGCTTCTGTTTGATCACTTTTCCCTTGATGTTTCTTTTGAATGGAGGTGGTGGCAGTACACTGTCTCCTTAAAACATGTGCAAGTTTTTTACTCCAGTAAAGAAAGTAATATCTTGCTGGACTGAAGTAATTTGCATTATCAGATTTTGGACAACAGATTTTGGAGAGGAAGGAGATCATTTTTGAAGAGTAGTATAAAGGTCACTTCCTTCAGTTTCAGATCTTCACTGAAGCAAAGAAGGAAAAGGAGGAAGACGGCTTGATCATAAATAAAAGTAAAAGAAAATCAATTATGCATCTGTTCTTATTTATCAGCTCACAGGGCACTTCAGGATATAAGCTAGCCATTTTCTTGTGAAATGGGAATCCTCTTATTTTTACCACTTGTGGCATCATCATACACTCTTTGTTTCCTTTGTGCATGTGTAACTAGACGTTCAATCATACAGCAGTTTTCTAAAGCAGGAACTGCTTAGGAAGAATAACCAAGTTTTTATAAAAATTCAAGTTATCTGGATTTTCTAGCACCCTATGACCTCTGGATCCCAGATGTACAACCAGGTTTAATATACATCTCAGACAGGGGTGAAATCCAGCAGGTTCTGGAGAACCAGTAGCGGAAATTTTGAGTAGTTTGGAGAACTGGCGAATACCACTTCTGGCTGGCCCCAGATTGGGGTGGGAATGGAGATTTTGCAATATCCTTCCCCCAGGAGTGGGGAGGGAATGGAGATTTTGCAGTATCCTTCCCCTGGAATAGGGTGGGAATGGAGATTTTGCAGTATCCTTCCCCATGCCCACCAAGCCGTGCCCACCAAGCCACACCCACAGAACCAGTAATTTTAAAAAATTGGTTTTCACCACTGATCTCAGAAATGGGTGGGTCGAGGTTCACCCTCTGTAATAAGTACTGTAGGGCAATTGACTCTAAAGAGCTAATGACAAGGGTCATGCTACCAAGTAGGAACCTCAATAACCAAGTTGGGACAATCATGATAAACTCTCAGGGCTATCACTACCACAATTGTCTTTGTTCTTAATTTGAGTGAAATGCATTTTATTATTGAGATTAACTGGCTACACATCGGATACTTAATGGATTTCTTATTTTATTTACTTAATGCCCAACTGCTGCTTTGTTCTCAGGTCACTGAAGCAGACTCCATTTAATTTTCAGACTACCTATTGAACCACATCTCTCTGTAGGAAAGGACCTGGCCCTTCTTGATAAAAAAGAAGCAGATGGATATTCCCTACTTTCCCCACTTTCAGAAGGCTAAGTGGCTCAGTGCTTGGAAGTGGTTTGTTTGTTGGTTTTGTTGGTGCCATTGAACCTTAGAAATGACCTTCTACTGATCTGCTCCTACCATTCCAGAAGATATTGAAGACTATGTTTATTCTGGAGGGCATTTATTTATTTATTTATTTTATTTAATCATATTTTTATACTGCCTTTCTCCCGCAGGAATCAGGGCAGTGCACAGCCTAAGTAAAAACACAAAATACCATAAATTTAAAAATATTAAACTGTTTGGCCCAATTTAGTTAAAAACCCCAGAATTAAAATACCTAATTAAAATTCATTTAAATGATCAACCCCACCTGATGGAATAGCAGGGTCTTGAGGGCACGATGAAAGGTACAAAGGTCGGAGATACTACGTATCTCCGGGGGCAATTCATTCCAAGGGCAGGAGCCCTCACAGAGAAGGCTCTCCCCCTAGGGGTCACCAGTCGACATAATTTGACCGACGGCACCCTGAGGAGTCCCTCACTGTGAGAGCGAACTGGTCGGTGGGAGGCTATCGGTGGCATAATTTAAGTCATAATGTCTCTTAGTTTGTTAGATTATTTTTCTGAATTTTTTGTTTTTTATGTTGGGACTATATGGTATTTGTAAACCAAAGAGAGTCTGTTAGAAAGTCTGCAGAAAAGAAAAACGTAACTGTTCAAACTTTTTCTCTATTGTGGAGATGCTGTGAGTTCAATTAAAACACACTTATTAGAAGAATAAGTGTGTTTTAAGTTTATTAGAAGAATAAAATGAACTGAAGAATTCAACACTGAGATGTCACAGGGGAGGGCTGATTGATGTTTTAAATGTTTGTTTGCTTTTTTAAAAAAATAATAAAAAACTTTATTAAAAATATAAGGGGTTTTTTTCTTCTTTTTTGGTCAAAGTTTGAAAACAGTTCTTTCCATTCCCAATATATTAGAAAAGTCAAATAGGTTGTAAAACATGGAATAGCATCAAGGCAGGAAGAAATTGTCAGCCGTCAGCTTCAGGATGCCTGTTTCTTCATCCCTATATTTCTTTCTTTTACAAACATTATCAATCTTTAAGATGCTAAAATTACTGCCCTACTGCAGTTGGGATTCAAAACAGGACTTGTAGAAAGCATGAACCAGCAACTCTACCTTTGACAGATATTTGGAAATGCAGCTGGCACAGAAAGCAGCTATGTAGATAGTTCTGGGGGCCCATCAGGTGATCCATGTAAGATCCCTATGGCACAAGCTGCACTGGTTGCTGGTTTGCTCTGCCTGTGGTCCTTTTAAAATAGATTTGATGACTATTCAGTGGAACAGCTTCCTTCAGAAGTTGTGAGTGCTTCATCACTGTAGGTTTTTAAGAAGAGACTGGACAAGTGATCAGAAATGGTCTAGACCTCTAGAGTGTCCTGCTTCAGCAGAGGCTTGGACTAGAACAGGGGTCTGCAACCTTAAACACTCAAAGAACCATTTGTTCCCACTGAGAAAAAACCACCGGGAGCCACAAAACCCTTCCCGTGCCTGATTTATTTCTTGAGCGGCCATAAAACTAGCATATGTAGTTGAATTAAATGTTCTGTTTTCTTCTGAAACTTTTCTGAAACTTTTCTTTTCTTGGATTTATCCATGGTTGGCCTACCGGGGGTTGAAAAGCTCAATAAATCACGTGCCGGCGAGTGTCACACATTGGCGGTTGTGACACATATTTTGAGTAACAGGGAGCCGCAGCAGAGGTGTGAAAGAGCCACATGTGGCTCCAGAGCTTTGGGTTGCTGATTCCTGATATCCAAGGTTTCTTCTAATCCTTTTATTTTATTACTCTGTTACTTAGATATTCAATAGATCTGTACATTCATCCTTAAAACTTAGATATGATAATTGTCTCAGTGAAGGGTCACTAAAGAAGATCAGTATCTTAGCCTAAAGAGTTTTAGGCTATGTTAAAAACTATAATCCCATAAATGATACTATATTTTTATCAGCATAGTTTTATCCTTCTTCCAGAATCCATTCCCACATTCAACAGTGCCTCACTGACATAATATAATTAACACTATTTGAATAGATTTTGTGTTTTATGATTTAAAACTGTCATTTCCTACTCCAAATCTGAGATTAACATTCCAATTGCTTGCTTGCTTAACGCATTGTAAGCCTCCCTGAGTCTCCAGAGAAGGGTGGCATATAAATCTAACTAATAAATTAATCAATCAATAAATTGGATTGCTAAAGTGCTCTTAAGGTATTTTTTAAACATGATTTCTTGAATAAACCATGACTCTCTGAGTTGGCAAAACATGCTAGCCAAAATCAAACAAGCCACCTTATGTGCAGTGGTGATCCCACACACCAATAACATTAAAGAAGTTATTATATGTCTGCTATACGAAAAAGTAAATTCAACTAAGTATATCATCCTTCTTTAGATTTAGCATAAATGAGATGTATGAAAGGTGACCAAGTTTTTTTTTATTTATATATTTGTTTGTTTATATGATTTCTGTCTCTGCCTTCATAGTAGTGATTATGGGTAGCATACAAAAGTAAAGCAACATCATTTGTATCAGTTGGAGAAAATATTCTGCTTTAGTCATGGTGGCAAAAGCGGATTATTTTTTTAAACTATCAAACAATTACATTAAATACACACACTGGAACTACCTTCTCTTTTATTTCATAAAAGTGTAGAGTACTGAACCAGACTGGTAAAAATTAAATTTTAACTCTGCCTTCATTTTGGAATGGAAAAAAAAAGGAAAAGTCCATTTATAGCAGAGAGTTCAGTTTTATGTTTGGCAATTTGAAAAACTAAGCTACATTGAACTGTGGGGTTCTTAGTAAACATGAGTGCCTCACATAAAATACTGTCAGGCAATCCCTGCTGGACCCAAAAAGTTGGAAACAGTACCAGCAACAACAAAATGAATGCTTGCAAGTGAAGACAATCCTTTAGGATTAATGCATTTTAATGCACTTTGACAATTTTCTATGCCATCTCAAGAGCTTCTACTCGGTTATCAGTAGAAAGAGTGTAAAAAAAATCACAAATTGATGACTTGACTTGACTGGACAGCAAAGCAATTGCTTGATTGCCTTCAAGTAACTGCGCTGTGAAATTTGTCAGTGTGCTTTCTCTTCAAAGCCTCATGGCTAGTAGCAGTGCGGTGGGGGCATGTTGCACTGGAGAAAAGTCAGATGGAAAAAAAAATTCCATCAACGAAGATTCAAAGTGGAGACTAATATAGTTGATTTTGGCAAAAACAACCCTCAAAAAATGGGACAGGAAAATAAAACCTTGAATCTTGTATAAGTCTTATGGTTACTTCCATTCAGGTCAATATGTGAACATTGTTTCTGTACACAATACTAAACTTGTAGGGATTCCTTTTCTTCTTCACTACAGCTGGCACTCTGGGCCACATGCAATGTTATATGAACTGGACTGGACTTTACATGGACAATGATACCCATTCAGAGACAACTTGTTGCACAAGAAATCCCTTTGACAACACAGTATTCAGTCTCACCTTGCTGCTCTGCAGGGATTCACTCTGTGACAATTGGGCATAAAAATAAAGCTGATACAACTCTGTAATCTCCCACAAAGTACCTGCCAATAAATCACAAAACATTCCGCTCTTCCCACACGAGTACACACATAGCATCCCATATGCACCTGCAGCTTTAGCAATTTCCTGGCAAAGCTGACATACTCAACAAAAACCGTGGGCCTGTCCCTCCGATAATGCTGATCATTCATAGATTGATAGCATGCAGGAATCTCAGCTCTCATATAATTGCAGCACTAAGTTGAGTTATCAACATTCATCTCTAAGACAGAGATGCCACAGAATTTGTCAATTTCATTCCCTTTGATAGGGAAAGCAGTTGTAATTCTCTATGCTTTGGGGACTTGGGAATTTGGAAGCTTATGATAATAATTCACACCCCAGGACACTCTTAATGGTGCCTTTGAGATGCTGTATGCAAACTAGGTCACATTGCAACATCACCTCTCCTCCACACTTTGTTGCTCTTCCATTGGTGAAAAGCTTTTATTTTGCAGAGCTATTTATCTTCTGGTAGTCTTTTTTTGGAATGCATGATTTTAATATAAGTCATTAAAAATGTGCCTTCAATCCCGTGCTCTGTTTATCTAGTCATATAAGACTCATATGAAGTCATTCCAAGGACTGCAACAGGAAAGATAAATGTATTGCCTGCTGGTATTTATTAGTGGTATTCTGCACATCTGCCAGATTAAGTAAAGGGGAAGGTGGAAGGATAAGAGTTCAATTTTTTTTTATCTGTCACAATTTCTTATTTACGTAAGTACAATATTTATCATGGACGCTTGCAGTCGGTTTACAGGTGATGTAATAATAATATAAAGATAATTAAATCTACTGTGAATTCCATCACAGCAATCTAGCTCCAATCTGGAATCTAGAAGCAACCTGGAATTAAGGAGAAACTTCCTGACAGTGAGGACAATTAACCAGCTGACCAGCTTGCCTTCAGAAATTGTGGGCGCTCCATCAAGGTTTTAAAGAAGAGACTGGACAGTCACTTGTCTGAGGTGGTATAGGTTCTCCTGCTTGACCAGGGGGCTGGAATAGAAGACCTCCAAAAGACCCCTTCCAGACTCTATTCTATTCTATTTTTTTTTATTCTAAAAATTTACACCTTTTTAAAAATATGCTTTTGAAAAGTTCCTTATGATTCTGAAAGAATAAAATTAATATTAGGTAGTTTTACTAATGTTCAATAAGAATCTGTCTTAATTTAATTTAAATTCTGGCTTGTCTTGACTTTCTGTGTGATATCCTTTTTGCAGTATTCTATAATATTGCTCATCAGTTTGTTTTGTTAAGTCTAAAAATGCACATGTTCTTCCATTACTATAGAACTTACTGTAGTTTATGTTTGTCTTTAGTCTCTAGTCCTCAGATTATACTTGCCTGAATTCTTTCAGGTTTCTCTGAATCCTTGCTATAGCATGGTACTCAGAATTTATGACACAGTGCTTGTGGTGAGATCTGACCAAAGCAGTATGAAGTAGGATGATAGGTTCTGATAATTTGGAAAGTATAATTCCATAGATACAGAATAAAATGACATTTTCTTTTCTTGCCACCAATCTCATTATTGGCTCATATCCAGTTTTCAGTCAGCTACTATTCTGAGTTACATTTCTTGTGAAAAGTTGTCAAGCTTTGTGATCCTATCCTGTAGCTATATATTTAGTTTTGTTTTTTTAAGTGAAAAAACTTGTACCTATCTGTGTTAAGTTGTTATTTTCAGTTCATGTCTCTAAAGCATCTACTAGAAATTATCAAGATAGTTTTGAATTTTATTTTTGTATCCTAGCTATCCCACCAAGTTTTGTGTGATCTGTGGATCTGAATCCCTCTACCTCTTTATCAAAAGAAGATCTATGACCATGCCTGTTGGCTTATTCCTCTACATCTGTGGCACATGAAACTGCAGGCCAAGAGTATTTTTGAATATGGGAGCAAATTGGTATTTTCAAGTATTCACAGATCATAGAACTAGAATTTCAGATTAAACTTAAAAAATATCATCCCGAAAGCCAGAATTTGATTTCTTTTTCAGATAAGACAAAATGAACTACATTTCTATTTTTCTTCTCCAGTTTTGTAATATGTATGCTCAAGAGTACACATGTATACATGCATGTGCACACAAACACATTACCATAAAAGCTTGAAGACTGAATATTCTCTAAATAAGATCTGCAGGTTTTCTAAGAAAATTAGCTCAGTGTTTTTAAGATGAGAAGAGCAGTGTGGTGGCTCAATAGTTAAGACACTGGACTTGTCTGCTAGAAAACTGGCAATCCACATTCAAGACCCGAGCACCACACTACAGGGTGAACTCCCATCCTCACCCCAGCTCCTGCAAACCTAGCAGTTCCAAAGCATGTAAATGCGAGTAGATATATAGGTACCACTTTGGTGGGAAAGTAATAGTGGTCCATGATGTAATCTGGCCACATGACTGCGAAAATATCTTTAGACAGTGCTGGCTCAATGCCCTTGAAATGGAGATGAACACAACCCTCTATAGTCAGCAACAGCTAGCAAAGTAAAATACACAAATACTCCTATATCTGCTTTTTTCACCACCAAGATGAGAAATAAAACATGGTATTTATAGTTTCAAGAACATATATATTATGGAAAGTGTTCTTTTTTCCAAGAGGATGAAGTTTGAGAAAAATGACAATTAGGGTGCCTAACTATCTTATAGGATCTGTAAGATCTATATTGCATTCATAAAAATGGCTTGTACACCATTTCTTTACTGGGAGTAATCTATTATATATGGGTAAAAATTATGAACAGGCAAGTTTGGCATTCTCCATTACAGAATAATGCAATCTATCTACTCCAACTTCCATTGAACCATTCCAGAAGAACATTTAACTATGATTTATAATATTCTGCTCTTATATTTATATATGATTAAAATCCACGCTAAACTTTATATTGCACATTTTTCTTCCCTTAAAACAGAAAGTGGCACTAAATTTGTACAAGTGCAAGACTGAAAATTCTTAACACATGGCCGAGTACTGTGACAACATGTTTGAATATAAAATAGGAAGACAACTTTCTATGCAACGAAAAATATTACTGGGATTATTAAAAATAACTACAGAAGTGATCAATCACCCTGTCCCTGGGGGCTCAAAGTCACAATCTGATTCCAAAAAGCCTTTTTAATGCCCAGAGAGCTTGATTTGCACTTTAAATTAATTGCAGCACATATAGTAAGCTTCCAATATTAGAGATTTGTAAATGGCACTTTCTCCCCTCTTTTTTCTATTTTAATTAAAAGGTCAGGATTCATTTTTAATGTAGAAAGGATACTTGTGTGCAGATGTAAATGAATGGAGACCCATTGTCAAATTTCTGATTTCAAATTTCTCCATGTTATCATTGTGCTACCTAGTTTTACTGAGTTATTGTAAATCAGCCTATAATTTATTTTAATTATATGCAACAGAAATTTCTGTTGAGCATCCCTATCATTCATGACTTTGGTTTTCTCCCTATGTTCTTTTTATAGAATATTATAAATATTTAGACAAGAACCTGCCTTTTTCATTTTTAAGCTTAATTAGCTAACCAACCTATTTTGCCAGACTGTACAAAGTTCTCAAATTTTGGTAACAAGAAAATGTGTAGGCTAAATAGTAGTCCTCACGTTATGACCAATCACTTAATGGCCAAAGTTACAGTGATCCCACTGCAAAAGGACTTATGACTGATCCTCAAATTTACAACTGCCACTCCTGTCCCCATGATCACCTGATTGCATTTTGAGCATGTGGCAAGTGGTTTGCATTTATAATCCATTGCAACATCCTGTGAATACATGACTGCAATCCATGACTTTTTTAATGGCCAGTTTTTATCAGTTTCCAGCAAAAAAAAAAAAAAAAAAAATCCAGTCAGAAGAATGGATCCCTTAACAACCACAAGGGATTGCATAATGATCATGTGATCACTTCATGAATAGAGTTTACTTATTTTATGACTTTTATAAAAGCAGCTGTAAAATCAAGTCAGGTTATGTGGTGACCTGTTCAATGATCACAAAGACTTGTCAGAAATTCCAGGTCCAAGAAGATTAAAAGATAACATTATTTAAAAATCCTAACCTGGTTATCTACTATTGAAGCATTCTCATATTCAATAACATTTAGAAAGGAACAAATGGTTAGATATAGTGAATTATTGAATGAAAAAGGTGAACTTAAATTGAAGCAAGAATTTGAGGAACAGGATATAAAGATGAATTAGTTATTTTATATGCAAATACATTCTAGATATGATAGAGATTGTAAGACCGAAGGTTTTTATAATAATTTGACTAATTTAGATAAATTCTAAATTCTAACAGGTACCGATGACAATGTAATTAAAAGAAATATGGATATTTACTAGAGGTTAACTGGAAGAAGAACAAGTTAAAGAAACAATGATGGCTTGGGAGAAAAATTTTGGACATGGAATTGACTTAGAGAAATGGCAAAAATTGTGGTCACAAAATTATAAAATGACAATGTCAACTGAATATAAAGAAAATTTGTATAAAATGTTTTGCAGGTGGCATCTACCCCTGATGAGAATAGCCAGAATGCTCAAGAATAAATCTGAAAAGTGTTGGAAATGTCATCAGATACCGGGCTCATACTACCATATGTGGTGGACATGTGTAGAAGCTAAAAGATACTGGACCAAAATCTACACATGGTTGGAAAAAATGACAAAAAAAACCCACATAGACTTTAAATCAGAGATTTTTTATTAGGGACTGTACCAGAAACATACAATAGAGAATTGAGATATTTGATTGTGAATGTATTAACAAGGCTGGAATTGTGTTTGCTAAAAACTGGAAAAATAAGAAAATACCAATGCAAGATGATATTATTAAGAAAATTATGGAATGTGCTGAAATGACCAAATTGATATTTGAAATTAGGGAACAAGAAGATAAACAATATTATAAGATATGGGATATATTCTATCAATGGCTAGATAATAAAACATTGAAATAAAATAGGGATGAGTTCATTATAATATAAGAACAGTAGAAATATAATACAAAGTTGTATGACTATTGTTAATCTAAGATGAAGAAATGAATGTTATAATATAAATATTTGAAAATAATTTTTAAGAAAAGAGGAGGAAGCCATAGTTAAATGATTAATGAGGATTATATTACAAAGATTCTTATTAGACTGGTGAATATGAGAAATTAGATAATTAGTAAGGAATGAATATGGTAAGGAAGCATAAAAGACTTGTAACCGATCGACACACTGTTTGCATTTGTATGGATGATGGATTTATGTTTTATGTTTTGTTTTAAAAAATAAAAAATTTCTATACAAGAAAAAAAAAGAAATTCTAGGTCCAGTTGTGATAGTTAACTGAGGACTACCTGTATTTATTTTAATTAACATATGAAGGGTATTACAAATGATTTTTCACTATTCTGAAAGTATGCATGAAAGTATGAAGGCTCCAGAAATCCAATCTATATCCAGTGTAATTCAACATATTTATAAATTACTTTCCTTTGAATTAAAGTGCTTCTTTGTTTTTAACTGTTCTGTGACTCTGTTGTATCAGTAAAAGTAATCATATTTCATCTCCAAATTACATCTGCATTAATTCTGCATAGCTGATAAGCTTATGTGAACTGATTTTTAAGTTGAGAAGATAAAACAATGTTCAGCAGTTTCTGAATAAAGTACTGATCCACCCAACCCACATTTTTTTTTTAAAAAAAATGATTTATATGCCGCCTTTCTCCAAAGACTCAGGGCGGCTTACAATGCGTTAAGCAATAGCCTTCATACTTTTGTACGTTTATACAAAGCCAGCTTATTGCCCCCACAAACTGGGTCTTCAATTTACCTACCTTAGAAAGGATGGAAGGCTGAGTCAACCTTGAGCCTGGGGAGATTCGAACTGCAGACAGCTGGATGTTAATTACAGTGCTTTAGTCTGCAGAGCTAAACCAGGCTCTTTCAACACGCTGCCTGGAAGCCGTACGGATCTGGATGGGGAGGAACAGGCTCAGACTCAATCCCTCCAAGACAGAGTGGCTGTGGCTGCCGGCACCCCGATATAGCCAGTTGGTGCCATCACTGGCTATTGGGGATGAGATCTTGCCCCCTTCAGAGAGGGTTCGCAACTTGGGCATCCTCCTGGATGCACGGCTGTCTTTAGACGATCATATGACGGCCGTGGCCAGGGGGGCTTTTTATCAGGTCCGCCTGATTGCCCAGTTGCGTCCCTTTCTGGATCGGGATACCCTACGCACAGTCACTCACGCTCTCGTCACTTCCCGTTTGGACTACTGTAATGCTCTCTACATGGGGCTCCCCTTGAGGAGCACCCGGAGACTTCAGCTGGTCCAGAATGCGGCCGCGCGAGTGGTTATGGGAGCGACTCGTCGCTCCCGGGTAACTCCCCTCTTGCGCGAGCTGCACTGGCTTCCGGTGGTCTTCCGGGTGCGTTTCAAGGTGTTAGTTACCATCTTCAAAGCGCTCCATGGCTTAGGACCGGGATATTTACAGGACCATCTTCTGCCAATGAATACCTCCCACCGCCCGATACGCTCTCACAGAGAGGGCCTCCTCAGAGTGCCGTCTGTCAGACAATGCCGAAGGAGGGCCCCCAGGGGGAGAGCATTCTCTGTGGGAGCCCCAGCCCTATGGAATGAACTACTCCCGGATATAAGAAAGATTCCTGACCTCCGTGCCTTCCGACGAGCCCTGAAGACCCTACTATTTCATCAAGCCGCTCTGACTTAAATTAGTGCTAATTTTAATAGGGATTTTTAGGGGTTTTAAATTTTACGGCCAAATAGTTTAATTATTTTATTAGTTTTAATTTTTATATGTGACTGTTTTAATATGGCTGTAAACCGCCCTGAGTCCCCTCGGGGAGAAAGGCGGTATATAAATGCAATAAACTCTAACTCTAACTCTAACATGCCCTTTGGGTCTAGGTAGTGGTGGGTTTAAAATTTTTTACTACCGGTTCTGTGGGTGTGGTTTGGTGGGTGTGGCATGGCTTGGTGGGCGTGGCTTGGTGGCTGTGGCAGGGTAAGGATACTGTAAAATCACCATTGTCTCCCCACTCCAGGGGAAGATTCCTGCAAAATCTCCATTTCCTCCCGATCAGCTGGGACTCAGGAGGCAGAGAATAGATGGGGGCAGGGCCAGTCAGAAGTTTTACTACCGGTTCTCTGAACTACTCAAAATTTCTGTTACCAGTTCTCCAGAAACCCTGCTGAAACCCACCTCTGGGTCTAGGCCCATGATGGCGAACCTCTGGCATGCAACACCCTCTCTGTGGGCATACCCCAGTTCCACTGTGCATGTGCGTGAGCCACCAGCTGGCCAGCTGGTCTTTGGATCTCTGCTGTGCATGTGCGGCGGGCAGGGTACATGCGGGGGGCACTCGCATGATCAGGTCACATGCAGGGAGTTCCTGCACAGGTCACATGCGCATTGCATTTTGGGGGTTCAAGCGCACAAATACACATTCACACGCGCACACTTTAGGCACTCGGTCCCAAAAAGGTTAGCCATCAGTGGTCTAGGCCAACTTGGCATGGCCAACTCGCTGTGGGACAATTCACCATGGGACAAGAGTTAAACTAAAATTGAAGAAATGGTGGAATGGAATCATTAAAGAAAGGATGCAAAAAGAGGGACAAAATGAAATGGGGATGACAAAAATTAAAATAATCTTTTAATTATTTTAAATAAATAAATAGAATTATTCAATTGTTGAATTGTCCTGCAGCAAGTTGTTCCATGGTGAGTTGGCCATGGCAAGTTGGCTGTGGCAAACAGGCTGCAGTGAGTTGGCTGTGCCAAATTGTCCTGTTCCATTTCCTTCTTTTCTGAAAAAAATCCACTTTAATCAGAGTCTTAGAACTCCTGGCAGAATAATTCAACATCCATGTCAGAATGTTCCATTTAGCCAAATCTCTGGCTACATATTAGCAAAACAAGAGTTGGAAATTGTAGCTTTCATTAGTCTTTCTATATTGGAATATTTAATAAAAATATTCATTCATTCATTCACTCATTCATTCAATTTAGATGGCCACCTATCTCAAACCTATGATTCTCTGGTTTACAGAGAATATAGAGTTGCTCAACAATAAAATGGGTGATGTAATAAATTTATTAAATAAATAAATAAATAAATAAATACATGTTAAAACATAAATAAGAATAAATAACAAATATATGGTCTTTTCAAAATATCTTTTTAAGAATAGACAAGAATGGAACAGAATAGTGGTATTGCCAAGAAGAATATTTAACTCAACAAGTAAGTATTTCCCTAATGAAAATAAACTTTTAAACTGAAGATATTGCATTTACCAGATTATAGGGGAAAAAAATAATGGAAAAATGGTAGAAATGAAAAGTTTCTGTCTCCTCTTATAGTGCAATAGTCTGGTTTGAAATATATTGAGTTTAGATGTACCTCCATAGTTTTAATTGTATTAGGTCCTGTGTTTTCTAGAAACCAGGATCAGGTACAAATCACATTTTATGGAAAGCAGTTACAAATGTGTAATTTTAAATGCTGGCAAAACATATTACATTTTAAAGGGAAGGTTTCTTTTATTTCTTTATTCCTTTTATTTAAATCAGAAAATATGAAACTAATAATGCAAACAAGGGTATATATAATATAATATATATATATATTTATATATATATATATATATATATATATATATATATATATATATATATATATATATATATATATACAATATATAATACAATATATAATACAAAATCACAGTGCAACTGTACTATTTCCAAAAAAAGGAATGGAAAAGAATAATTCACCAAAGAATACAAAAATGAGATATCTAAAATACACTGTTTTCTCATATATGAACACTCTTAAATGTTTTAGGCTTTTTTTCTAAGCTTAGAAGTGGTCTCTATGCATGGAAATTTGGGCAAATTTTGCAATAACAAAGTGAAAAATATTTTTCCTTATGGTTAACCATTGATTCATATGAATAATTAATTGTGCAACAAAGCCAATATTAGTCAATGTAACTGTTATCAGAACTAAGGCAGGGAGTATTTGAATTTGTAACATTTTGCTTCCTGGTCAAATTTTAATTTATTTTGAACAAATATAAACAGCATAGGATATTTTTCTCTTTCTTTTTCTTTCGGCCAGTAAAGGGGAAAAAAAAGACATTATAATGTCAAAAAAAAAATATCCTATAAAGACAAGTACATCATGAATATATTTGTGGGGTATTCTGAATAAATCAAAAGAGATAATTAAATATTATCTATAGAAACTGTATAGCATGCATAGTGTATGATGTCTCCTTTTCGAGACCCTGGTGGCTGTCTGGAATAGGGCAGCATCCAGGGCACTGGACTGGATTGTGCCTTTGTAACCTCTCCATGGCAGTGGATCCAGAAAAGTTCCCTGGTTTACTGAGGAGCTCCAGAAGATGAAGTACCAGAAGAGATGTCTAGAGCGACGGTAGAGGACCAGTAACTCCGAATCTGACCGAACACTCTTAAGAGCCTTTATTAGGACTTATTTAGTGACGATACGGGCGGCAAAATATTCACATTTTTCTGCACTTATTGCATCCACTGATTCATGCCCAGCTGTCCTGTTTAGGGTGACATGCTCCCTCCTTGATGTAGCAGGAGTGGAGGAGCCCTTGCAGGGTAGAGCTGAGGATTTTGTGCAGTTTCTGTTGGATAAAGTCACTCAGATTCGGATGGACCTAGACTCTGATTGGGCAAATCCGACCGAGATGACAGGGGCAGGTCTTAGTCCTATTGTGTGGGATGAGTTTGAGCCTGTGACTCCTGAGGAAGTGGACAAGGCTGCAGGGGCGGTGAGTTCTTCCACTTGTTTGTTGGACCTGTGCCCTTCCTGGCTGGTCTCGACCAGCAGGGAGGTGACACAAAGCTGGCTCCAGTGTCTTGAGGGAGGCGGCCTTCCCACAACCATTGAAGGAAGTGGTCATAAGGCTCCTCCTCAAGAAGCCTTCCGTGGACCCAGCAGAATTAAAGAATTTTTGTCCAGTCTCCAACCTACCCTTTGTGGGAAAGTTTGTAGAGAAAGTGGTGGCACTTCAGCTCCTGTGGTCATTGGAAGAAACGGATTATCTGGACCCTTTTCAGTCTGGCTTCAGGCCTGGCTACAGCACAGAAACTGCTTTGGTCACACTGATGGATGATCTCTGCCAAGCCCGAAATGGGGGTCATTCCTCCATCTTGGTGCTACTTGACCTCTCAGCGGCTTTCGATGCCATTGATCATGGTATCCTTCTGGGACAACTAAGAGAGTTGGAGTGGGATGCACCGTGTTATGGTGGTTATCCTCCTATCTCTCTGGTCGGTCACAGTTGGTGTTGGTAGGAGGACAGAGGTTGACCCCTAGGCCCCTCATTTGCAGGGTGCCTCAGGGCTCCATCCTCTTTTCCGCACCTATTTAATATCTACATGAAGCTGCTGGGTAAGATCATCCGATGATACGGGGTGAGATATCAGCAATACGCTGATGATACCCAGCTGTATATCTCTACCCTGCGTCAATTCAGTGATGCAGTAATGTGATGTGCCGGTGCCTGGAGGCTATGAGGGTCTGGGTGGAAATTAACAGGCTCAGACTTAACCCAGACAAGACCGAGTGACTGTGACTATTGCGTCCTAAAGACTATGTTGATTGTCTATCCTTGGTTCTGGGGGTGGGGAAATTGTCCCTCTCAGAACGGGCTCACAGTTTGGATGTCCTCCTAGACTCATAGCTAAGATTAGAGCAACATCTAACATCTGTGGCTAGGGGACCTTTGCAAAAGTTTGCCTGGTGCACCAATTGAGACCCTACTTGGATCAGGAGGCTCTCCTCACAGTCAGTCATGCCCTGGTCACCTCACAGCTAGATTATTGCTCTAAATGGGGCTACCCTTGAAAAGTGTTCAGAGACTACAGTTGGTCCAGAATGTAGCCGCGCGAGTTATCATGGTGTGCCTAGATACACCCACATTACATCAATTCTCCATGAGCTGCACTGGCTCCCTATTGGTCTTCGGGCACAATTCAAGGTTTTGTTTATTACCTTTAAAGCCCTACATGGCTCAGGCCTTCGAGACCATCTTCTACCACATAGCTCCCAGAGACTGGTAAGATCCCACAGAGTTGGTCTCCGGGTTCCATCAGCTAAACAATGCTGGCTGGTGGACACATGGGGGGGGGGGGGCTTCTCTGTGGCTGCCCCAGCTCTCTGGAACCAGTTACCTCCTGAGGTCTGGACCACCTCCACCCTATTGGCCTTCTGAAAAGTGGTGAAAAACGGTGGCTATTCTGACAGGCCTGGGGCCGTTGATCTCATTGTTGCGATTGTGTGAGATCCGGCCATGAATTATGTGAATTATAAATGTTTTTATAATGTTTTTTTAAAAATGCATTGTAAGCCGCCCTGAGTCTTTGGAGAAAGGTGGCATATAAATTGAATTAATTAAATTAAATTTTCATAATATGAGTGCCCATGCCATTTTAACTTTTTTCAGTTGTGCACAGCACTTCCTTCAGCACTTTATAATTCATTTTTTAAAAATATTGTTCTTGCAGTTTCACTTTTTGACACTAATGGCCCTAGAAAACAAAGTGCTGTGTAATGAGTTATTTATGCATTTATGTATCATCACTGTAGTTTCTACATATGCCCCCTTGTTCAAAATTCTGGGGAAAACCTGTAAACAAATAAGACCTTTAATTGCCCCCTTTTCAAGAGCCATTGTAAAAATCTCCCCACCTCTAGATACAGTGTTTCTTCCTCTTTAATATCCTGTAACATCATGTTATAGTTTGCAAGAGCAAATATTATACAGAATTTTCTTTTGAAAGCACAATGGCATTCCCAGGAGAAAGATGAGTCATTCACTAATTCAGTCCTGCTGAGCCTGATCACTGATCTTTTTGCTCTGGTCACATACAAAGGCTGCTTGTTTTCTTTTATCTTAAAATAGCATCAAGAGAAATCTGTCTTTCATATACGTTTATAAAGGTCTGGGGTTTTTTTCCACTTTTCTAGTAACTTGTGGAACTTCTGCACTTTTTTCCTTTGTAATGGATCAAGAATTCTACAATCAGATTTTATAAGCAATTTTACTGTTTCTATAAATGTAAAACGGAAGGGAAAATAGACTGAGCATGACTTCTGAATTTTTCTTAGTTTTTTAAAACAGTGTTGCTCTATCCCAGCAACTTTAAGAAGAGTAGACTTCAGAATTCCCCATTTAGGATGTTTCATTTTTGGTTATATTTTTATTTTATTTATTTTTTATTTATTTGTCAAATATGTATAACAGATATAAGTATAAACATGCTTACAAATACAGGATAAGGATACAAATAAATGGGAACAGTAGGACAGGGATAGTAGGCACGATGGTGCGCTTATGCACACTCCTTACAGACCTCTTAGGAATGGGGCAAAGTCAACAGTAGACAGTCTTAAGTTTAAAGTTATGGGGGTTTAGGGAAGTAACCACAGAATCAGGTAGTGCATTCCAGGCATTGACCACTCTGTTGTTGAAGTCGTATTTTATGCAATCAAATAGTTGCATAGTTCTAAATTGTCTAATCCCAAGATTTTGAGATTGGTGGCATAAGGTTTTCTATTGTGAACAGAGGAGTGTAGGACTCTTCTCGTGGAATATCTCTGAAATACAGTGTGGGTTCCAGGCAGATGAGCTATATTTAAGAATTGGTCTAAGATATGATCAAGAATATACCAGAAAAGAGGAGAGGAGACTTAACAATAGTGTAATTTTGGAATCTACAAGTAACTGCCCAACTACCTCTCCATTTGGAGTAAATTGAATTGTTTTTGCTTTTTTTTTTTTCGTGTTTTCAGCTGGTTCCATGGTTCTTTATTGATTTTAGCTTTTTGGGAGAATCACCTTCTCTCATCACAGCAAAGTTACTCCTGTTCCATTTGCCAAGAGTTATCCTACTGAAGGATGGGCAAATGAAAGATTCTCAAGACAGAATCTTGAGATCTTACAGATTGATAACATTTCATTGATTTGCAAATGTTAAAAATTTAGCTCTATTTCTGGTGACAGGATGGACAAGCTTCACTTGTAAAAGTCTAAGAAGTCATTTGCTGTTGCTCTCCCACCCCCCACCCCAATTCTCAGTCTAATCTACAGCTGTGAATTCTTCCTAGTCATCCCAATCCTTCTTAGCTTTGAACACTATTAACTTTTTCCTTTTTCATTTATTCCTCTTTTTAGATCTCTTTGTTTATTAATTACACATAAGACAATGTTGTACTGAGCAGTCATATCCATGGTTGACTGTATATGCATATACGTGCTTTGAAGTTGTGTGAGTTTATATTCAAGTTAAAAAAAACTTGCTTAGCTGATAAGAAAGTGTGAATGACATGAGCTGGTCATCAAAATGTTATTCTTACGTTTCTGAAGTTTAAACATACACCCTGTTACAATAGCACAGACACCAATGCAAGTTGGATCAAAGCATACACATATGAAAATATATTAAGAACAAACTCTAACAGTCTTATGGAAATTTCTGCAAGAATTGACCCTAAGGCAGTAAAGTTGCTTCCTCTTCTGTCTAAGCATCAGATAAGTCTGTCTTCTCTATCTGCTTTATCCTCATCTCCCAGGTTTCTTTAGTCAAATTCTGATATTGAGAAGCCAGGTATGTTATCATATGTGTATAAGAGGACATGTGGGCCATAATCAGCAGTGAAATCTATAGCAGAATAAAAATTTAAATATATTCAGCTGGACAATTGTGGTCAATACTTCTCTGCAGAACTATCTTTGGTGTGCGATTAGACCTATTTCTGGTCTATCAGTCTATGGTATTTTATACTGGTGAACCAAAGAATGAAAAAAGATTGCATCCAATGCAAGCTCAGTCATTTATCGTTTTCAGATTTCATAATAGATTTGGAGCCAAACTTGAGTAGAATCACAGATGGGAGCAAATATTAGATTAGCATTCATCCCAAGACTTATCTTTAGAGTTAGTATTCAAAACTATCTTCTAAAAGAAAATATATAACCCCACACATGTATATACGTACATATTGGGAACTCCCATCACCATTTTGCCATTATAGCTGCAGCAATAGCACTTAGACTTATACCACTTCACAGTGATTTACAGCCGTCTCTAAGTAGTTTATAGAGTCAGCATATTGCCCCCAATAATCTGGGTCCTTATTTTAATGATCTCGGAAGGATAGAAGGCTGAGTCAATCTTAAACTGGGGAGAATCGAACTGCCGAACTGCTGTCAGCAGAAATAGCCTGCAGTACTGCTTTCTAACCACTATGCCACCATGACTCTTATAGCAATGTTTGCATCCCCTAAAAAAATTCAGGTCTCCTAAAAAAATAATAATCTGCATATAAGAAATTAGGCCAAAGGAAATGCCAATATGTACTCAACGTGAATCCTCTCTATAGAAACTTTAACAATGCTTTAATTTATCATCTGAAATGTAAAATTGAAATTTTTGTATCTGAAATGTATTTCTGAAATGCAGCCATGTAACCTTAGCAGGTTTGGTACTTCAATATTCTAAGTTTTTAAATATACATCAAGCAAAAGATCCAACTTTTTGTGTTTTTCATGCTTCTCTCCTTCAGTGTAACTAAAGCAAAATTGTTACAGAACCCTGGGGGTGTAGAGGGAGGGAGTTCCCTCCAATAGCAACATCCTTCATTTCTTTTAATGTATTTGGGAAATCACAAGGTTGATGTTTTTCAGAGTTTTTCCCCAGTTCGCTTTTCCACATCCAGCAGATAAAATGGCATCTTCACTTTGAACCAACCTTTCCCCCATCAATGATGCTTTTGTGTTTTCTTCCCACACTCCAGGCTCCAACTTCCCATTGTCCCTTTTTTGTTTTTATGTGCAAAGTATTTCAATGATAATACTGCCAGATTTTTTTCTCCTGCCTCTGGGATACCCCTTATTGTAAATGACTGTGCCTCATTCCAGAATATCTCATCTTTGTTATACATAATGGGCCTCCCTTATTTCAAAACACAGTTGTTCTGTAGAAAAACAACAAATGCTACATCTTTTCAGTGTCCTTTATTATTGGAAATGTTGATCTGGCAACAGTTAACACTGGTCCTTTATTCAAGCCAGATTGCCAGGACCTGTGCCCTGATTGTTTCTTTCTATCAGAAAACAAGAGAAGTTTCTTTCTTTTCCATCTCCTTGTATGTTTTTTATTTTAAAAAAGGACTAATTGCCTAAAATCTTACCATGTGGGGAAACTTTTGCAACTGACATTATATTCAAGGTGACTCGTTGGAGATAACACGTTCCCAATGGCTTGTCCTATAGCAAAAATTGTCCTATATACAAAAAGTCACTTGTATATGTATATACAAGTGACTTTTGTACATGTATATTTTTGTATATGTATATTTTTTACATATATATATATATACAAAATGTATATGTATATACTAAAAAATAAATATTCAAGTTGCACATGAACTCGCTCTTCCAGAAACTAACGTCTGTGAACTGTCCTTAAACACCACACTTCACTTCTTACTATGTTACAGAACCTCTGATTATGATATCGCACATGCGAACAAGTTAACTTCACTACTAATGTGGGCAGCCTCCTGCCTATAACCTCTCATCTTTCTTGGTGACCTCAACCAAAAACAAAACTGGCTATGTAGCTAACTTTAAAAGCAGCTACAAAAATATATGCCACCAAATAAAGACTGAAAGCACCAATTACCACACCAAACAAGAAGACAACCTCCTGTGCACGAAATCCAACCGCGCCTTCTATAATTTTGTAAACAAACTTAAAGACTCAAGATCCAACTCACCCCTAAAAGGATCTAATGGTAAAGAATGCAACGATGAAGCAGTTAAAGCAAACCTCTTCAACACATTCTTCTGCTCAGTCTTTGTAAACAGCAATGGCTCATGCCCAACATTCCCTAGTCATACCACAAATAATTACAACGATCTAACACAAATAATTTCACAGAAGATAACATTTCACAGAAGATAACATTGAAAAGGTACTATGCAGACTAAAACCATCTCTATTTATCAGTCCTGATGGATTACGTGCATGCTTCTTAAAAAAGCTTTTCACTAAGCATAATCTTTGAAAAATCCTTCAGGACTAGCTCCCTACCCAAACTATGGTCACTAGCCACAGTCATCCCTATCTTCAAAGAGGGAGATCCCAGCCTAGTTGAAAATTACAGATCAATCTCTTTATGCTGCATCACTTGCAAAGTCATGGAACCAATAATTAACCATTCCATTACCCTCTACGTAGAAACAAACAACCTACTCTCTAATAAACAATTTGGTTTCAGAAAAAGATTATCCTGTAATCTACAACTTCTACACTGCAAGAACATATGGACTACAAATCTTGACCTTTGCGATCATATTGTAAGCAACTGCATTCTCTTCACCAATGATGTACAAATATTTAACAGACAATGCTGCTACCCTTCAAAAAGACCTTGACTTTGTGTCAGAATTGGCAACTGGAAATCTCAACCAACAAATGCTCTATCTTACACATTGGCAAAAAGAACCAGAATACAAAATACAAGCTGAGTGGACACGACCTTGTAGATGACCCTCACTCTGTCAAGGACCTTGGAGTATTCATATCTAATGATCTAAATGCCAAAGCCCACTGTAACATTAAGGCATTAAGAGTTGTAAACCTAATCTTGCGTAGTTTCTTCTCCGGTAATATCACACTATTACCAGAGCATACAAAACATTTGCTATACCAATTCTCGAATACAGCTCATCTATCTGGAACCCGTACTACATATCAGACATTAATACAATTGAATGCCTCTTCACAAGAAGAGTCCTACATCCTCTGTTTCCAACAAAATACCTTATGCACCAGACTTGAAATTCTGGGCTTAGAAAACTTAGAACTATGCTGCCTTCAGAATGACCTAAGCATAGCTCATAAAATTATCGGCTACAATGTCCTACCTGTCAATGACTACTTCAGCTTCAACCACAACAATACACTCCATTTATGCATTGCTTTACTCACACATTTACAGTTGTTCGAGAGTACTGAATTATAAACAATGCCACAAAAAGGATCTATATTTACTGAAAAAAAACTTAACTTGCAGTTATTTATTTATTAGCATATGGTATACAATGTCAGTGGGAATGCTATTCAGCAGGTTCTGACAGGTTCTGGAGAACTGATAGCGGAAATTTTGAGTAGTTTGGAGAAACAACAAATACTACCTCTGGCTAGCCCCAGAGTGGGGTGGGAATGGATATTTTGCAATATCCTTCTTCCAGAGTGGAGAGGGAATGGAGATTTTGCAGTATCCTTCCCCTGCCACGTCCACCAAGCCACACCATGCCCACCAAGCCATGCCCACAGAACCAGAAGTAAAAAAAATTTGAATTCCACCACTGAATGTCAGAGAAATCTACATATGCTAAACACAATGCAGTCCTGGCAGTCTACATTGCCTGGTTAGTTCTGTTCATCATTTGTTTATGTATCTTTGATGCACCATGGAGGCAAACTAACTTTACACCAATTAACTAACAGCACTCAGATTGCTGTCTATTCTGCGCTCCTATGCCAGTTTCCTCTCCCCTCACCTTGTGTCATGATGTTTCATGTCTGGCCAGGTCAGGCACTGGCTTCCTCTCCCCTCACACATGAATCTATTTATTTCCTCACAGTATTGCATTCTTTCAAACTGCTGGGTTGACAGCAGCTAAAGGTTGGGTGATAGGAGCTCATACCATCTCATGGACCAAGGCTTAAATCACCAGAGTGCAGACCATTTCTGTCTGGCAGTTCTAGCATAATTAAGCCTTTGTGACACTGCTTCCCATCTTGCAGTAATTTAAACTTTAAAAATCTGTTTAAAGAACAAAGAAGAGGGGGCATGTATTAGTGCAAATTGTGAAAAAAAAATGTAAGTATTTTAATGGAGATCACTAAAAAAACAAACAAAAAACATTAAAGCCAAAATGTAGGTGGTCATGTAGGGAAAATACTTATTCATGTATTAAAATAGACCATATTTCTACCAATCCTAACAATTACACCTGCAATTACAAAATACTTTATATTGAAAATGGATTTTACTTAAGAAAATTAGAGTAACAGAGACTTATATATGTCTCAATTATGGATTATTAGTTTCCCTATAGAAATAGAAACTTTTGAAACTTTGTTTAAATTAATAAGCCAATTATTATAATGAAGAGCATTCATATGTCAAGAAATAAGTAAGATGAACTATTTATAATCTAAAATCATTATTTCATAAAAATGACATTTTTCTTACTATACATAGGAGTATTTGAATATTGAAATTCATTCCTGCAGCTAAAGCCTTGGAATTTTGGATAAGTGTTTTACTTATGTTTAATTAAAATTTTAAAAAGGTAGAAAGTCTCCACAGTTAGTCTGGAGATGGTATATATGACAGAAGATTAAGGACCTCCATTCTACTGGTGCATAAATGACTTTGTGACATATGCCCATTTATATTACTGCATGTATAAAATCACATCTGTCCCCTTGTTCTATATGGAAATTGCTAATATTTCCAGAAAATCTATTTAGGCAGTTCCACATATGCAGTGCAGAAATATCCTTGACCTCTAGAGCAGATATTTTGGTATAACAACTGAGTGCATATCAAAAGGAAGCAGAGATTCTGAAAGTGTAACCTCAAGATGCAAATTGGAAATGCCTCTTGTCCCTCCATCAACAAAGAAACTCCTTTATGTGTGATTCCACTCATCATCCTCTCTTAGTCATTATCAGACAGACAAAATCTGGCTATAACGAATGAGCATGTGTTCAATTATTAACATGTCAGAATTCCATTATTACAAGGAATTACAAAGAGAAGGAACATATTTTTTCTTCTCTCGGAATTATCTTTAGTATTAATTCCAAAATGCATCACCCAAATAAGATCGTGTTGAAACAAAGCACCAAAATTAATCAGTTAAACTGGATGATAATTGACAGTGGCCATTAATAACATTGATAAACTATTTCTGCATGTTTAACTAAACAATTTAAAACAAAGGTGCATATTCAATCTGTACGATTTTCATTTGGTAACTCAAACAAAGCAATTCACCTTTGATCGTAATCTACAGAATTTTCTTCTCTGAAATAAGCATATTAGACACACACAGTTTACCATGTTTTCCCCAAAATAAGATCCTGTCTTATTTTTTTTTTGAACCCCAAAATAAGTGTTTGGCCTTATTTTCAGGGATGTCTTATTATTTTGGTGCGCATGAAGGAAGACGGGCTCCTCTTGCCGTCTTACCTGATTTCCAGTTCTGTCTCCTTAACCGTAACCAGAGGAAATGGCGGGGACCGGCTGCGCATGCATTTAAATATTTTTGGGGAGGACTTATTTGGGGGGGGGGCTTATTTTAGCGCATGCAGTCAAAAGCCTGCTTAAGCTTATTATCAGGAGATGTCTTATTTTAGGGATACAGGGTACTAAATTAAACACATTATCCTGGTTCTGGTACAAGGCAGCCCAAATCCAAAGTCATTCAGTCTTGCCAGGGTTCAGCTGAAGGAGTGGTTCCCTATACAAACCTCTGGGATAAGACATCAAGTACATTACTTGCTGAGGCTATGGGTACTGATAATTCTTCACCCCATGGTGATGGATGAGCTACCTACTGGCTTCATGTAGATATTAAACAGAAATGGAAAGAATGCTGAATCCTGCATAACTCCATATAATAAGAGTAAGAGTAGGACCTCTCACTAATCAACACCATTTAAAAAAAAAAACCTGCAAAATAGATGGCTGTTTAATCTTTGCCCAATACATATGCTAATAAGCAGATCTTAAATCCTCTAGATAATTGTTGAACTGTTCTTATTATTAAAAAGTATTTGTCAATATTTAGTTACTGTAATATAAATCCAGTTTTATCATTCCTGCATCTGGAATGAAAGGCGATACATCTTGATTTTTTTTAATGCTATCCTTTTAAGTATTTGAAGAGTGCTATCATATTTCTCCTTACTTATCTCCTTTCAAGGCTAGACATACCCAATTCCTTCAGTCTGCCTTCATAGCATTTAATATCTAGCCTTAATATATTTATTAATTTTTTTTCTGAATCCTTCCTAAAGCATGTTGTTCAGAAGTGGGCACGGTACTTGAAATGAAGTCTGACTGCATATAATGTTGTTTTCTAAATGAAAAACTGCATTTCTGTCCTAAATTTCATTCTGTTCCTTTAAGTACATTTTTTGTAACTCATAAAGCTGGTCTTAAATTTTATTTCTGTGTTGTAAGTTATTAAGTTTCCCATCCAATGTTATGCCATTTGTAAATCTGATAACCAATCTATTAGCTTCTCCTAATTTTCCTGCTACTTCCTAATAAGAAGGAGAGGGGAGGCGTCTGATAAGTATCAAGTGAAAGACAGCTGATCCACCTGTTAAAGGAAACAAAATGGCAGAAAAAATTGACAGCAACACAAGTCATTTTCTGGACAGTGTTTGCTGATGGTGGAATAATTTAAATCTACCGTCATGATAATATCATCACGCTTTGAAATAACTGCATTTACAAGACACACAATTTGACCATTAGGCAAGCCAAGATAGAATCTAGAACAGTCTTCTTTTAGTTTCCCTTACTTAATTTGATTAAAATGCTTTTTTCATCATTTCCAAGTTTATTCATTTGGATTTGTGGACAAGATTTTTTTTTAACATACAGTGCTATTTCTCTACCCTTTATGTTATTTTTGTTCCTTCTGACCAAACTGTATCTTTAGCTATATTCTACTCAAGGATAGTTTATCACAAATATCAGAAACCATATTTGCATTTTTATAAATATATACTATGTACACTATGCCTGTCTTGTTCATTTATTATATTCTGAGCATTAGTGCATAGACAAAGATGTTAGATTCAGTCTAACTTTTAAGAAAAGTTAGATTATTAAATGCTAAGATTCAGTAACAGTGAAATGTGGTAAAACTGAATTGTAGCATTTTACTGAAATATAGTAAAATGCTACAATTCAGTAATATTCTTATTCCACAGTTCATTTTATCTACTGGTAATTTCTTACTGTATGGTTTTTGTTTCTATTCTCACCTGCAGAATTCATTATAAAGCCTTCTTAATCAAGTTTACCCTTCTTTGGCCTAATCCATTTTTATTAATCCTTCTAAAGTATACCCTATTTTTGTGAACAATCTCTTAGCTCTCTTTTAATAGTAATTTTATTAAAAGTTATAATCAAAAAGCTCTGAAATATTATTATTAAGCAATCTGCCACAGAGAAAAGAACCAAAATTCTTATACAGCAATGGGAGATTGTAATTACTGAAGCCATCAATTACTGAATCTAAGGAAACAATTACTTTTGTGACTGACACATTGTACCTTGGATTATTTCATTTATGAAATAAGTATATCAAGCATTAAATGTATTTGTTCAATAAGACTTCATTTATATATCAGTAGGACTCAAACAAACCTTCAATTAACACTGAGTGGCATCCTTAAAATAAAAACCAAGACATGGTGAAAATTATCGCTTTTCTGCTATGAAAGTGTCCTTAGGCAACACAGATTGGAAAACAGATTGTTTCATTGTTTTTGACATACCAATCACACATTTAATAATTTTATATAAAAATACATGAAGAATTCCATATTGAAAGCTATTCACGAGGAGGTAAGTGAAGATAAAATTTCAAAATATTCATGTTTAAGTAACAGTTTATATAACTAAAAGTTTAACTTTAAAATTCAATGTTACAATGATTTCTTCAAAATCAAGGTTCTATTGTTTTGAATTAAATAATTGACATGTCAGAATAGTCCTACATAAAGATAAATGCTGTTGTTTGTTTTAGGTAAAGCACATTTGGCATTAGTATTTTTATTTTAATGATGTTATAAAACATTCATTTATTATAAGGGGCTACCTAATCAGACAACAAGAAATATAGTTAAGAAGACAGAGGAGCATGTTGCCACATATCCTGTTTCCCACAAAATAATCCCCTGATTCCCTGATAATAAGCCCAATTGGGCTTTTGAGCACATGGCAATAAGCCCAAGCATTTATTTCAGGGTTCAAAAAAATATAACATAGGATCTTATTTTCGGGAAAACATGGTAACAGTTTTTAGTATTCATTTATATTATAATTCAGTCATATAATAAATTATTATTACAGTTGGAGAGTATGACAAATATTTGAAAAAAAATAAGGAACCAGTTATTAGAAGTACCATCTATGCCCAAATACTTCAATTAAATAAGTAAAAGCTAAGTAAGAAAGATCTCATCCTGATGTGTCTTGCCTATATTCTTTAAAGAAATGTCTGCCAAAAAGGATCTTTCTATGGTTGGGTCCTGATCTTGAAACTCTGAACTAAAAGAAATATATTTTCACAAATAATTATTTTAATGCCAGACAAAATTTACTTTCCTTGTTTTGGAATTTTATAGGCAGATACAGTATTTGCTTGGTTGGGGTGGCTGTGGCTTCCAGCGTCCTGGTATAGCCAGCTGATTCCATTGTTGGCTATTGGGGGTGAGACTCTGGCCCCCTCAGAGAGGGCTCACAATCTGGGTATCCTCCTGGATGCACGGCTGTCTTTAGAAGACCATATGATGGCTGTGGCCAGGGAGGCTTTCTATCAGGTTTGCCTGATTTACCAGTTGCATCCCTTTCTGACCGGGACACATTGCACACAGTCACCCATGCCCTCGTCACTTCCTGTCTGGACTACTGTAACTCTCTCTACATGGGGCTCCCCTTGAAGAGCACTCAGAGACTCCAACTGGCGTGGGTGATTATGGGAACGACTCATCGCACTCATGTGACACCTCTCCTGTGCGAGCTGCACTGGCTCCCAGTGGTCTTCTGGGTGTGATTCAAAGTGTTGGTTACCACCTTTAAAGCCCTCCATGGCTTAGGACCCAGATATCTACGAGACCGCCTTCTGCCACCGATGGCCTCCCATTGACCAATACGCTCCCACAGAGAAGGGCTCCTCAGGGTGCCATTGGCAAAACAATGTTAACTGGTGATCCTCAGGGGAAGAGCCTTCTTTGTGGGGGCACCTGCCCTATGGAATGAAGTACCCTTGGGGATACGCATTATCCCTGATCAGTGTACCTTCTGCTGTGCCCTTAAGACCCTACTTTCCCAACAAGCTGGACTAGCCTGACAAGAATTCGGACTGGGTATTTTTAAATTCTTGGTTTTTAATTCGGGGAGCCAAAGTGTTTAATTAGTTTTAATTGTTTTTAAATTTTGTATTCTTGGTTGTTTTAATGTGGCTGTGCACCACCCTGAGTCCTTCGGGAGAAGGGCAGTATAGAAATTCAATAAAATCAATCAATCAATCAATCAACCATCTTATTTTTCAGATAAAGAATATTCTTAGCAAGCTTGAGGTAGTTATTTACAAAATATTATTTTTTCCTTTGGTTCCAATCACAATTGGCTCTCTCTTCCATCTCAGCTTTCCGGATAGTCTTCAATCCAAATGAGAACCAGCTGATCTGGCAACAGTAGTTGCAGAAAAAGAAAGTAGAAAATCTGTGACCTTCACACCAGCAGTGAAATGTAAAATTTGTTATTACCGGTTCTGTGGGCATGGCTTGGTAGAGTGTGTGTAATGTGACTGGTTTGGCGTGGCCAACTTTTTTATATATACTTTTAAAATCATTTCTGGAAAAAAATGCTTTTAAAGTTAAAAAAAAGCCTCTGAAGATCGCGCGGCTCATCATGGGGGAGGGGGGCAGGGATTTCTTCTACCAGTTCTCCCAACCACCCACCGCCATCACTACCAGATTGGGCGATCCAGTCTGAACTGGGAGTATTTCATCCCTGCTTCACACTTTGTATCATATTTTTCCAAAGAAGAAAGCCAATCTGGACTACCATTAATGCTTTAGTAGATGATTTCTGAAGCAGTCTATCCAAATCCACCCACCACTCCTACTTGTCTGTTAGGCCATCTTGCAAGCCTGTATTTTATTTTTTCTGAATTACCTATTGAAACAAATTTGGCAAGTGACTGAACATAAACTGTCTCTTGAACATCTTTAGAAAAATAAGGAATTTGACATCCAGATCCAATTTGGCGTAATTTGACTTCATTGTCCACAACTTTTCTGGATTATTTCTAAGCATCCCTCCTAAGCCATTTTAGTTGCTTCTTTGTGGTCCTATCCAACCTCATGGAAGATCACTATGATGGTCAGTTTTCCTTAGATTCTGGGAGCTTTAGTGTATTAAAGTATAACCCTTCCCACGCTGAGAATGATTCCTGGAAGATTTCACCAAAATCTATTTCAACTATTTTTCATATATCACTCATACAAAAAGATTGCCATCCTAGATCAGAGAACCCATGACTCGAATGCCTTGATAGATATCGTCATTTAGAACTGGGACAGTTCAATCCAAAAAAGAAAAACCCGTCCAAAAGCTCTGTTCCAACCAGAATTATTAAATAGCTGTTCAAATTCAATAGTATCAAGGCTTCTGCAAAGAATGTGGTCCTTCTAAAATGGATACCTCCTCCTTTTGTGTTTAGTTACAGTTTCTGTACAGCCTTCTGTACAAGCCTTCAGGGGCAAGCATCTTCATTAACTAATGAAGTTTGACAAAATCATTGTTTTGTCTGTGAACTGTGAAGTTTGACAAAATCATTGTTAACTCAGGAGGGAAAGAAACTGCCACACCTAAAAAGTTGCTTTTTGTGAGACTAGCAATAGGAACCTAGGAGAAAATGATCACAATTTTAAAAGGGGTATTCATTTTATTCTCAAGCTGCAAACATTGCTTCTAGTGAGCTTTGGAGCTTTTCATGGTTCAGTACATCTTTCCAAATGTAGAACCATAGGAACAAGCCATTTTAAAAGAAATACTTATATTTGTATTTCCTCTTAAATGCTGCATTTCTGATTCTTTGCTAGAGGAAAAATAGCAAAGACATCATAATTAAGTCACCAAAAAGAATTTCAAAACAACTGCTTCAGATTTTATATAATTAAAGGATGTGATAAATAAAATTACAATAATTCAGTTGAAACTGAAAGATTTTGACTTAATGGAACTTCTGAACGTGATAAAAAAAGTTCAAAAACCCAAAGGGAGGAAAATTGTAGGGAAAAAATAGTGTTACTTAGGTCAAATAAATCACTGTTTCCCTCTTCCAAGCTTATGAAATTTTCAGCTCAGCTACAAAATTGTTAGCAGACAAAAGAATGTGGATTAAAATGTGAAAAGATACTGGGAAGTGAGAATAGTTCTGGAAAGGTCCAGAAAACAAAGCCATTAGGAGAAAACACTAAGAAGAAACAACACATTAGAAAGCTACATTATTCCGAAGAAAACAGTTTTTGCACTCTCATTCACTATTGTTTTAATTGTACAATGCCCCTTACCTAGTGGTGGGATTTAGCCAGTTCACACCACTTCAAGAGAACCAGTTGTTAACTTTCTGAGCAGTTTGGCAAACTGGTTGTTGGAAGAAATCATCAGGGTAGAGAACCGGTTGTTAAATTATTTGAATCCCATTACTGCTCTTACCTCATAGTACCATAACTACCTCACTTTTCTAATCTCATTTCGCACATGAGGTCCTGCTGTACCAAATCATTTATAGTATTTATCTGCTGTATGTAATTTAATGGCTAATTAATCTACATATATACAAGGTGTTGTATCCCGTTATATTAGATATTTGCTCTTGTAACCCCAATACCATAATAAAACAATTTGTGCTTTAATGATTAGGAGTTGTTATTGCCCATTACTGAGAAATTTCTCCAACAATACCATACTGAGAAGGATAGAAGTAATATTATTTATTGTCCAAATCCTTAAAATTTTGGAGAAGGAGATTTCCTAAGAAAAATGCAATTTGGTGGAGAATTTTAAAAGGCTACAAGGCCAACCTTTAATTGGAATTGATAACAGAATAATAACAGAATTGGAAGAGAACTTGGAGGTCTTCTAATCCAACCTGCACACGCAGGAAACCTTCTATCATTTGTTTCAGACAAATGGGTTGTCCAATTTCTTCATTAAAATTTTCACTGTTCGGGCACCTACAATTTTTGGAAGAAAGACGTTCTTCTGATTAATTGTTCTAATTGTCAGGAAATTTCTTCTTAGTTCTAGGTTGGTTTTGTCAATTGTGTCTTCTCTTGTCTTCAGGTGCTTTATCACCATGCTAGAAATACCAAAACATTTGAAAGGAAATTCAGTTTATTTATATGAGATACAGCGACTGTCCATGTTTGCAAGGCTCTGGGCAGCTTTAAAACGCGATACAGCAATAAAACAATATTACAGCAAGTACCATGATATATGGTTTGTGTAAGGAAAATCTTACTCAATATCCATCCTAACTGAAGGGCTGGGGGAACTTTTAGATTTTCAAAGACCTATTAAACATTATCAAACAGTGCAAATTTATGGACGGATACTATCCAGAGGGCAGTCTGTGTAACAGAAAAGGCATTTTCCTTACATGACATTTTAATCCAAGTGATTTGTTTTCTTTTGTTTGCTTTTAAATCCTTTCCTTGCAAACATTGTAACATCCAAAAATGTTAACATTTATATCTAATAATTAAAGCTGTAGGAACTCAGCAGACGTACTTGATAATGCATAGGTACATGCATAAAATATCACTTTGCAAAATTCTCCATTGTTTGGCAAGACTAAAATGCTGATCTGGAAGCTGTTCCTGTCTTTTTCTGAATACATGTACTTGCCCACCCACTCTGCTTTTATGGGAAAATAAAGTTGCTTTACTTGTAGACAGAGCACTGGATTCTAAAGAGATGGCTTCCAAAAATGCAGCTGCTTTAATGGTTTGAAAAGCAATGCTTTGTATATGCACTGAAAAGCATCTCTTTTGAAGAGTCAGTATAGCCATGCAAAATAGTAAATTTTAAAAACAGCTGCAGTTAGATGGGTTAAACGGCTGCCATTCCATGGATTAAAACAAAATATTGCAACATAAATCAATCAATCATTCCACCAAAAGGCTGAAGTAACTTCATCTAATCTTATTATTATTATTTATTATTATTAATCATATTTCTATGCTGCCCACTCTCCGATGACTCTGGGTGGCTTACAACAATCGACAATATACTAAATAGCATATTGCCCCCAACAATCTGGGTCCTCATTTTACCCACCTCGGAAGGATGGAAGGCTGAGTCAACCTTGAGCCAGTGAGATTTGATCTGCTGAACTAGCAGTCAGCTGAAGTAGCTGCAGTACAGCACTCTAACCACTGCACCACCTCGGCTCATAGTCTTGAAAAGACAATCAAAAAGGAGCCAGGTATTTCTCTATATAGGCAACCTAGGCTCCAAAGATGATTTTAGGATTACAGTAGAATATATGGGAAGATGCATTTAGTTAAGTACTGTGATCTAAACCTAAAAAGCCAGGCAATTTGGTGTAATGTAATGGTTAATATGTTGCCCTAGAAAGCAGGACATTGTGAGTCCTATTCGCACTTTAGGCATAAAAGCTGATTGGGTGATTTTGGGTCAGTCACTTTCTTACAGTCCACCTCATTTCTCAGAGTTGTTGTTGTTGTGAGAAAATAGAAGGGGGAGAAGTATTGGTATGTTTGCCACCTTGTTGAATATGGGGGGCAGGGAGGTGAGATTAAAATCTTTTTTAAAAAAAAAAGTAGGACCTTGACTTTTAGGAATGATGATGATATAGGGAAGGGAAGAATATTAATTGTTTAATAAATGTATCAGAAATAAAAGCAGCAGAGCAATGCATACAAAGTATTTTATAATCTTAGCCTTACCAAACATGGTAATACAAGCACTAATATTATAATAAAGTTACATCAAATGTAAGACACGGTTCACTAATAAGTTTAGCTTTTGAGAGCATATTCACTGTTCCTATATAAGTTAAGAATTATGTCTTCATGTCAACAAAGGAAAATTAAATTGTGAAATATTTTCCTAATTTTAGAACTTTTTGACAGGGGAACAGAATTTTCTAGGAGATGATTCCTTCACTGAAGATATTGAGCAGAAGATCATCACCTAACATTTAGGGATACAAATAGTGCTCAACTTACTGTATGACCACAATTGAGCCTAAAATTTCTGTTGAGTGAGACATTTGTTAAGTGAGTCTTGACCCATTTTATAACCTTTCTTGCCACAGTTGTTAAGTGAATCACTGCAGCTGATAAATTAGTAACCCAGTTGTTAAGTGAATCTGGCTTCCCCACTGTCAGAAGCTCTCAAAAGTTGATCATGTGACCCTGGGACACAGCAACAATCATCTGTATGAACCAGTTGCCAAGTTGGAGATTAGGTAGTCCTCGATTTACAACATTTCATTTAGTGACTGTTCAAACAGCAATGAAAAAAGTAACTTGTGACTCCAACTGTGCTTACATGAAGAAAAGAAGTCATTGTATCTGGTGTACTTTCCAATGCTAGGAATCAGTAATTCCACAACAACTTCAGTAATTAACATGAACTTTTACATTAAAAGACAAGGATTCCAAAACTAAAGGCTGCTAAGATAGGTCTTTTCTTTCATATACAATATAAGATAATTTTGATTGTTTGCATGAATGAAAACACTATATTTGTGTTCATTCCATTATGTTACTCTATTTTATCTCATGTTGGGGTGATCGACATGGTCTTGCATCTTTTGTTGTCTTGTGTGTGTGTTTTAAGTTTTATTTTAGGCCACTATAATTTATAGATTTTGCTTACCCATTTGATGGTTACCAAAGGTTATTATTTTTTCTAATTAATAGTGCTATAGTGCTACTTGGAAACAGATTAGAATACAGGCATTATATTATAATAATTTATTCTTTAAAAAAAACAGGCATACAATGAGGCTAGTTGTTCCATTTTTCTCAAATTCTAATATGGGCTGAAAACAGAATTATCCTAAACATAGACAGCAAAGGAAATGTACCATAGCTTAATTTCTCTTAAGCCATTCTTGTTCCCAAAGACATTTTGTTTTTGTTTTTTAATAATTGATTGATGAAACATAGAACTTGTTTATCTAGTAAAGGACTGCCACCTGCTCTTTCTGCCTTCTTTTGGTAATATATTTTACTATAAATGAGCTGGTTTAATTAAATTCACTGTTAGTAATAAAATTATCTCTTCATTGACAAGCCTCCTTAGCAACACATTTATATTTTAAAACCCACATTTGAAAGAAAAAGAATTATAGACATTGGCTTAAATGAAAGGTTTCTGTGTTTTTATGTGCATGATTGCATGCATGATCTATTGATTAATATAATAAATTCTTTGGAACTTCTACAGGTGGATTTACTGCACAATTTGGTATAGTTTTAGAAGATTGAATCCACTGGATCATTATAATCATGTCATTCCCCACATGTGTTGTGCACACATGTACACCTACAAACACATTTTTTTTAAATGAATGTAGTGAATGATGTTGCAAAACCTTTGTCTTTAAACCTGATTGTCCACTTGGCTAAAGCTAAGTTGTTATTACGATATAACAATACAACATGTAAGATATGCACATTCAGATTCTATAATATACATTTTAATAGTCTAATGCCGTGATGGCGAACCTATGGCATGGGTGCCACAGGTGGCACGCGGAGCCATATTGGTGGGCACGCGAGTGTTGCTCTAGCTCAGCTGCAGTGCTCATTCATGCACCGGCCAACTGATTTTCAGGCTTTCTGGTCCCACCGGAAGTCAGGAAACTGGCTGTTTCCGGCCTCCAGAAGGCCTCCGGGGGGGTGGGGAAGGCTGTTTTTGCCCTCCCCAGGCTCCTAGAAAGCCTCTGGAGCCTGGGGAGGGGGAAAACAGGTCTACCAGGCCCACCGTGCCATCGCATGCCAAAAGCAGGGGGAAGTGTGGGGGATCATGTGCGCATGCATGGGACGGTGGGGCGCATTGAATTATAGATCTGGGCACACACACCCATGATCCCCCATGCTCCCCCTGCTTTTGGCATGCAATGGCAAAAAGGTTAGCCATCACTGGTCTAATGAAATTGGGATAACATTGTTAATAAACATTTCTGTATAGAAAAAAGACATGGAAATTCTTCATCAACCTGCAGATTTTTATTTATGACATAAAATTCAAAGCATTTATTTAATATATGCAAAAAATGGCAGCTAAAGCATCTGCAGGAACCGGTACCTTTGTCAATCTGTGCTGCTAATTGTTGCATGCAATTAGAATTGGCTCAGAATATTACAAAACTGAAGATATTTTATTACAAAGCACATATATCACCTGTATCTATCTATCCATCCATCCATTCATCCATCATCTATGTATGTATGATTTAATATTACTATATTAACACCTGATTCTCTTTCAGAATTCATATTAAACTTCTTATTTTTAACCCATCAATCTCATATTCTAAAGTTCTTTCGAGCACTTAATTTTTCTTGGCTGTAATCCTAACTGTCACAGACTCTCAACAGTTTTATTTTAAGAAAGATGCAAATAACTCATTTCTCAGGCACATCCACCTACAACAGATAAATGAACCTTGACAGAGCGTTAGTAAATTCTATGTGATCTTAGAGAAGAATCCTCACAGTATTTCTAAATATAGACAAGAAATAAGAACACAAGAGTTTCACATATGAACATAAGTAACAACCCTTCTGAATTAGGTCAAGGCCCATTTTAATCCAACATATTATTTCTCACAGTAGTCAACCAGATTCTTCTTGCATGCTTACAAGAAAGAGTCGGAAACATAGTCCTTTCCCTCAAACTAGCATTTAATAACATGTTACCTCCAACTCAGATTAGCACTGAAATTTGAAAACCAATAGCCATTGGTACAATTGCCTGTATTAATTTATTCAAAGTCATTCATCAGGTGATAATGAATGCCAATGTTAATTATGGATTTCTTTGTCTAAAGGTGCTTTTTTTTAAAGGTAACTGGACTTTTTTTCTTTGAGAAAGAAGAACAAAACATTTAGTTTCTCATCCAAGAAACTTAATCAATTGTGATGGTGGGAAGGGGGATGGAAGGAATGGTTCTGACAGCTGAGACTCAGTCAGTATCTATCCTTCCATATCAACCCTCCCCTGCCATCACATCTGATGAAGTTTTTTGAATAAGATACTTAATATTTTGTTCTTTTTCCTTATAGAAAAGCAGTCCAGTCGCCTTTTGAAAAAGCACCTTTGAGTTAACCATGACCTGGATGACTGAGAATCTCCCCAGACATATTGATTTCTTTAAATTTAAATAGTTCTAGTGTTTTGAGAAAAACATCTTCATCTTTTTCCACAGCATTCTTGATTTTGTATAACATGTCCCTCCCAGTTATCATTTTTGTCTAGTTGCTTTTTAGTCTTTAAGGCTTCTTCTGGCTTTTCATACTAAAAGTTATTGAATAGATAGGGTCTGTACTTCTACCAGAAGACATTTTAAATAATATTGAAGTAAATTTTCAAATCAGAAAAATAGCAATGTATCCCCCCCCCCCAAAAAAAATCTACAAATCATTAATGGGAGACTTTCCTTGTAATTCCTCTGTCCGCGTATGGCTAATTTCATTTTAACACTTTGATTTGAATACCAGGCATACAATTACTTTCTGTTTTATATTGGAAACCATTTAACTCAAGGTCATATTACACAAGCTTTTTGAAACATGATGAAAAGACAGTTATACTTTAATAAAGACTAGTAAGAACCTTTAGTCTCTGTAACATTTTTTTAATGCTCAGAAGTTCTCAAAACAGTGAACTAATAGGCGTGATTCTCTGAAACAAAAGACAGTTCATCTTCTGTCTTCAGAGCTCTTCACACATGCATCCTATAATTCACTTTTGCTCAATAGCATCTGCTGAGGTAATTAGAAATATAATGAAGTGCAGTTTTAGCATTTCATCTTGGAGCACTCTCAATTAGTTCAGAAAAACTGATCTAGAATATCCAGCAGTTTGGTGCAGCATAAACTATTCTAATGGGTTATGTGAAATGAATGCATCCAGATTATGACGAGTGCTCAAACTTGCCTTATTTAGAAGAAATAAATTTGTCTTCAAAACTATAAAATCCAACTCTTTTGGGGATAATCCATTAATCTAGGATCATGTTCCTCTGATTTTTACAGTGATGGGTTGTCAAACAATAACCTCAGAATCAATTACAAAAGCAATGTTTTTACATATACAGTTTAATGTCAAAAAATAAATTCACATAACAAAAGTATTGCGATTAATACTGATGACAGGACATAGATCTCCTTTAAAAATCAGGTAAAATTATAACCTTCTCTTATAGCTTTATGGATAGGATCCAGTGATGGAATTGACTTACCTTTGCTACCGGTTTGGAAATGGGAGCGTGCGCACGCGCACACTCGCTTCACTCATGCGCAACACCTCTGTGCATGTGCAGGACTTTTGTGCATGTGCCGGATGTCAAAAATGGGATGTGATGATGTCCAGGTGGGTGGACAGAGCCTCCCGCAGCTGCCGTTACCAGTTTGCCCAAACCGGATAGAAACGGTTGAATACCACCACCTATATGAGTGTCCTAGATCGGTGGAGATGTGTGGGAGTTTTTGCTTCTTCAAAAAGGGCTTCTGTTTTTCTGTCTATTCCAATGATGCTTTAGATTTAAAAAAAAATTCTGAGTAATTACTGACAGTAATTTCCTATTAAACATGTTCTTATCATGTTCTGTATTTGTAAATACTGAAAGAAAGAAAGAAAGAAAGAAAGAAAGAAAGAAAGAAAGAAAGAAAGAAAGAAAGAAAGAAAGAAAGAAAGAAAGAATCACTGAGGAGAGTTCTCTAATAAATGGGATTTAACTGAAATGTAGAATGTGAGATTAGGCTACAGACTATGTAGCAAATTATTTTATTATGAAAGATTCACATAGACAGTTTGAAACTTCATAATTAAGGTGAACAAACTAATTTTGTATTCCTGAACCCTAACAATTTCAACAATTTTTCTGGGGGTGAGATAGGAATCAAAATGATTGGTAAAAACTATGGAACACATTTTCATTGTAGTTAGTTACTTTGCAGTTATTTTTACTATTAGGAGTTCATATCAAAAGCATTCAATATGCAAAAGGCTTCAGGATGCAACTGTGAAGGAAGAGAGCTGTGGTTCTCTAGGGTAGCCAAAAGTCATAAGTCTCACATGTTTTCAAACTAACAGTTTGTTACTAAACACTATAAGCTTTTATAAATTAGAGCTCATTGTATCAGATACACAAAGGAGCTAAACTAATGCAGATTTTAAATAAAAGAACAGACAAAGTAATATCAAAACATTTCAACCTTCCTGGATATAGATCTGAAAGCAGCCATCTTGAGAAAAATAATGTTTGCCAACACAAGTGAAATATTGCTGAACTAACTTAAATCCAAAGTTTTGCATTAAGGTATCCAAATGGATTTCAACATATTATCTGTTAATAGAAGATACTTGTACCTTACCACATATATAACTTGCACCTGAATGACTCTTTGAATCAGCCCTCTTTTTCATTCCATCACCAATAGCCAAATGAATATTGTTTTTATGGTAAAATGTTATTTGAGTGGTATGCTGGAAGTGGTTTTTTAAAATTAAGTTTTACAATTGTGTATATAAAACTAATGCAAACTATTAAAACATAATGGAATAGAAAGAAAAAAGTTTTAAAAAATTCCTTATTAAAAATAAAAAAATATAAAGAAAAGAAAAAAGAAGAAAAAAGAATATAGCAAAAAATGAAAAAAATATAAAGAAGTAACTTTCCTCTATATATGAACAGCAATAGCATTTAGATTTATATACTGCTTCATAATGCTTTACAGACCTCTCTAAGTGGTTTACAAGTCAGCATATTGCCCCCAACAACCTGAGTCCTCATTTTACCCACTTCTGGAAGATAGAAGTCTGAGTCAACCTTGAGCCACTGAGAATCAAACTGCTGGCAGTTGGAAGAATTAACTTGCAATACTGCATTCTAACCACTGTGCCATCACAACTCTTTGATATCTGCAAGTATAATTGTTTATAACAACTTATCACTTACTCATAAAATACAATAAATTCCATATCACATCTGTTATGTATATGAAAATCCTTAAAACCTTGTCATTCAGTCCTGATCAGCAGAGTCATTTAAGGATTATTATCACAAATAACAACATGGTTAATTTAATTTTTATCATTTTAACCAACTTTATATTCTCTTTCTTTTAACAATATTGATCATTAGTTCCTTTAAATAATGTGCTAGAACTTGATTTCTTTCCCCTGCCCCCAATTATTAATACTTGCCCCCAAGTATTATAAGACTTCTTATCAAGTCTTCCAAACTTTAACAAGTCTTTTTTGTAAATCCAATATAGGAAAATTTTCATAGCATTAGATACTTAAGTCTGAAACTGAAACTGAAAAATAAGCTCCATCTGCACCAATGGTATGTCAGAAGGGCAATATTAGGAATCACATGAGACTGATTAAATATGGGCAACACTTCACCAATTGGAAAAGTCAGATGAGGATCACATAAAATCTCCTAATCCATGTACCCAATGGAGAGAACAGCAAAGGTCTATTAGGCTCCTCACCAAATAAAAAAGTAAACCTTCTGATTAGTGCCCATAAAAACATTCACTCAAAGTTCATGCTGATGAAGGCATTCTCAAAATTAATTTGAGTCTATTGCAGTGCTGGGTTCCTCCCGGTTTGGCCCGGTTCTCCCGAGCCGGTAGCGGTGACAATATTTATTTGGCAGTATTTGACATGACGTCACCGAACCGGTTCTGCCCCTGCCCCCCTGCCCCCCTGCCCCCCTGCCCCCCTGCCCCCCTGCCCCCCTGCCCCCCTGCCCCCCTGCCCCCCTACCCCACGTTATTCTTATCTTTTATTTGGCCCCACCCCCAATCTATTGCTGCCTCCTGAGTGCCAGCTGATGGCTAGAGGAAAAAAAACTGTTTAAACTCTTGCCACAGGGCTTCAAAGGGCCGGCCTACAGCTGATCAGTGTTAAAAGAAAACAAATGAGTAGATCAGTGCCTACAAAAATAAATGGGTAGACCAGTGCCTGCAAAAATGCATGAGTAGATCAGTGCCTACAAAAATAAATGGGTAGATCAGTGCCTGCAAAAAATAAATGGGTAGATCGGTACAGCTCTGCAAGCAGTTAAAAGCCTGGTAGACCAGTACTTCTGCTAAATCCTAAAGAATTATCACATGACCATCAAGCCACTCCCACAAAATAAGACACACCCACAGAACCGGTAGTAAAATAGTTTAGAACCCACCCCTGGTCTATTGCTTAGTACATTCAGTGGTATTTTTATTCCATTTTGTGTTAAGGAGTCAAGTAGGTATTCTTCTCCTTTAATTGTAATCTTCACTTACTTTCGGCTCCCTCTAGTGTCCAACCTTCAAAGCCCTATCATATCAAATTCAAAATATGAGCTGTTTTCTCCATGGGAAGGACTCATTAACTAATATCAAAATCCCATTTCAAGTCCATCTACACCTTTAGGACATTTATAACATTCCAAAGCAACATTTTAATCACACTTGTGCCATTTATTCTCCAACGTTGCTAAGTTCTTAAAACCATACTTAAAATTTCTTTTCTAAAAGGTTAAAGAAACTCAGTAAATGCCATCCAATGTACCATTCCAAAGGTTCTTAATATTTTAAAAGCAGTAAAATGTTAATTCCAAAAGTGATTAAGAAAAGAGATTCACCCAAGAATACTTTAGGTTAAAATATAGTTGTGGATATACAGTATATAGAATCCTTCAAGTCGTAGCTGTTCCACTCTTCATTTGGTCACAGAAACTTCACTTCCTGCAGTCTCATTATAAGGAGCATATGTCCAGAGCACATGTGGGCAATTGCATGTTCTCTTCTGTCTCTGAAGAAATTTTGATCAGATTGGATCATTCCTTGGTCACCAATAATCAGTGTAATGCTGTCCCCATTCCTTCAGTGTCTAGTTTACCATGTTATCATCAAAACTCTCAGAGATGTTGACTTTTCAATGCAGTTCATTTATGGTTCCAGGCCAATAAAGTGCTGGAATCAATTCCTAAAACAGCTGACATAGTCTTCAGGGAACATTACAAATATCCTGAATCTTAGTCTGTACATGAAATAATTGTTCTGTACCCAGACCTATCTTCTACCTTGTTTCAATTCCTTACTATACTGTATGTTTCAGAAATATACATATTGGAGTGCAGTAATGCATTTTTCTTTCTTCAGAAAAGAGGATATCTTGTTCATTTTGGTTGCAAGCCTCTGTTGGGATTCAGTGGAGGGCACTTCCCCCCCCCCCCCCCCACTCTCATGTCATAACACTATCAGCTTGAAGCCAAATTTTCTGGTTCAGTTATGTTTGCTAGACTAGGATTGTTCATCCAAGACAGGATTAAAGGAATAGTATAAGAACAAATAAATTCAAGTAATCATAGTGATGTTATTTCAAGTGTAGTGGGGGAAAAGGTCTAAAACATTTCAGTAAATTGTTCCCTGTGGATTATCCACTCCAGACCATTAAACACTCCTAAATACACTCAACTATCAAATTAGCACTACTGAATTGTGTTATTGGTGATGCCTATTTTTATTCACAGCAGGCAGGAATCATTCTTCTGTGAAAAACATAGTGTTTCATCCCATATTCTTTTTTCAAAAATTTAATTCCAGCATTATATTTCTTTCAAAATGACTAGCAACTATTTTGGTTCCTTGGTATTGCATTTTGATCAAGCTATTCTCAGTGTGCCAAACTCTGCATTGCTTTGCATTATTTGTCATAAAATAATCTAACACATTCTAGTCTGTGAAAATGGTTGTCATGAGTGTGATTTGTCACATGCCTTGAATCTGAGATGACTTTATTCTAAAAAAAAAAAAAAAAGATTCAGTGCTTCCATCCTAAAATTTATTCATTTATTTAGATTCAAACCTGGGCCTTTTCTACAGATGAGAAACAAATTTTATATAACTATTAAATGACTGCTTTTGTTCTACTCCACCTAAAAACAAAATTCTCAATAACACTAATACATTGAGCATATAAAGAGATTAATTTCATTTCCTAATTTGTCACTGAGGTATTTAAAGGGGGGGGGGGGACAAAATCAGAAAGAAAAACTGAACCCAGGTTCATATTTAAAATCCATATACTATACAGCTTTTGAAAAGCCATCCACCTATTTCATGTTTAATGTAATGCTAATAAAGGACATACACTGGTATTATGGCAGATTTTGTCATAGCAAGATATTTTTAAGAAAACAGCAATTCAGTAAAATTGGCATTGAACAAAATTAGACCAAATGGGAGAGGTTTCCAGTCTTATTTAAGTATTGAAAGTAATTGAAATAATTTCCCAATCCATGGGCATTTTATAAATTTATAATTTGTTGCTGGTAATTAGGCTTTATTTGTGTGTCCTAGCTATCTACTTGTTAAGGCTGTGCAATGGTTCAGACTTTATCTCCAAAAGTACTTAGGGCATGTGTGAGTGTAGATATACTGTATTCTCTGTCTGCAACCATTTAAAGCAGCCACGTCATTTCTTGGGATTGCATGGCAACTGCTACCAAGCCCTATCAAGACCATTAGGCACAACTCAGTGTTATTTCTAGATTAAAGCCATTGTGTTTAAAAATAATCATTGAAAGAGAAGAATGGCAGGAAAGCAGTAACTTGCTGTCTCCTTTTGCAAGTAAAAACATACCTGGTTGGAGATTTTGTAAGAGACAAAATGAGGACCAAAATAGACCCTGCCTTTCTTCAGCAGGTTTATTCTTATGTTGCTGCTTTAAAGAACTATAGGCAGGTGCTATATTTAAAGTCCCATATGCTGTGAGGCCCCTTTCTAAATAATTTCTGAAGCACTGCACAGTACATAGTCTCTTTTCTTTATTATTAATAAAATAGCTTAAGGACTGAAAGCATTGAAAGCTATATTAACATTTAGTTCAAAGAAATTGGCTCTGCAAATTGACTGAGTTCACACATTCTGCTAAGCCAGAATGGTATTGTTGGCTTTTGCTTTGGTTTAGGGAGTTGTGTATGAACTCAATCTTTTCAGGTTTTGTCAGCAAGTCTAAGACTTAAATATAACTGCTTTCTGTTGAGAAACAGGGTGACAGAGGTTTGGTTCAAATGCAGAAATTACAGTTGCCATGAGAAGATAAATAATTTTTTAAAATGAAATATTTAATTTAATAATGTAATAATATAAAATGATAGACAAATTTTAGATTATAATTTCCATGGATGCAAATGGAAAAAAATTCACATTGGAAAGGTGATACCGAGTTCGTTAAATTATAATATAAGTGTCACAATGGTAACACCTACCAATATTTTCGTATGAACACCTCTGAAAATATCGCTAGGAGTTACCATTGTGACCCTTATATTATAATTTAACCAACTTGGTAACATCTTTCCAGTGTAAATTTTATATCATGAATTCCTGAATCAGACTAAAATAATAACTAAACTTTGCAGGTTACTTGTACAAAGAAGCATATTTAAAAATTTGCCTTAAAACTTTTAACATCTTCAGAGTCTACAAAACTACAAGCATGAAACTTTGCAAAGTCTTGACCTAGTTATCTCTTCTTGTTCTGCCAATACTTTGCCCATCTACAAGGAAAGTGACTTTCTCTGAAAAATGATCTGGCTGTGCCATTGGCCCCGGGGCTGTAAGGAATTGGAAAGTTAGTAATATGGCTCAATTTTTATTAAATATCCCTTCATCCATTATTTTTAGCTGTGTTTTATAGTTTGTAATAAAACTATAAAACGTAAAATGTTTGTAATAATAATTGGTGTTATTTTTAAAAAAACTTTGTTGTATACTGTCTAGATCTCTCCGGGCGCGCCAGCCATCACCCGTTGCTCTTCCGGTTTCTGGAAAGTGCATGAGCACTGGCCAGCTGGTCTTCACGCATGCATGCGTGCCAGAAACCGGAATACCAGGTGACGGTCCCCTATTCCAGAGGTTAACCTTAGTAATGGAAGAAATGACACCACACAGCTCAAAAACTCTCTGAGCACTTCTGGAATCCAAGTGGATTCATAAACTATCCAGGTTTATCCATTTTAGTGAGTCTTCTACTCATGCAGAGATTAATTGTGAGCTATATAAATTCCTGTATTTTGTACAACTAATATTTTCAGAATTTATTTCCCCTGTACATCTAAAGCTAAGGCTTATTGCTATTCTTAACACCTTCTTTTTGGCTTTTATTTATGCTGAAGACATCAGAAGAAGTTCTGCAGAGATATTAAAACAGTTCATATATCCAACAGCAGCTAGGAAAAGACAAATGTTGTACTTGTTCCCTGTGGCATGCAATATTATTTTTTTATGCTATGTTTAAAGCAGATGCCCACCTCATCAGAAAACTACCACTATCATAAGGCAGAAAATCCTCCACCAGTGACTTGAATATGGTTCAGTGCACATCCTGAAGTAAACAAGATCCTTTTAAATCAAGGCCATTAGCCACAACTGCTAATGCTGCACTACATACTCATTTCCATTGCAGTGTTGACAGTGAAAATACTAAAAAGAGATACAGCTTCCAATTTTGAAAGCCTACCAGCTTCAAAACAAAATGTTACTTCCTGGACAGAATTGCATAATCCCATATTTTGCCTGCTTCCTTGAGCCAAACCATGTTATAGTAAATATGTCATTTACAGTAAGGCTTTGGGCTGAATACATATTACATTTCTCAGCAATTTATGCAAGGGCGAATTAAGGCCAACTGATGTCCAATACACAAATTAAGTAAAATTATCATGCTATGAGAGGGAAATAAATTCACATTCACCAAATCCAAAACATAATTGGTGTACTTTTTTAGCCATTATGAACAATACACAATCTGTGAACAATCTGTGGCACTCCAGATGTTGGTGAATTACAACTGCATTTTTCATACTAATTATGTTATGTAAGTGTGTTTAGAACTGAAATTTCAGATATTGCAGTGATCTTAGCCTAACAGCATTATTTGTAAACCATATTAAAAGTTTTGGAACTATACTGTTAACGAATAAATAATCCATAAGGGAATTTATTTATTTATTTATTTATTTATTTATTTATTTATTTATTTATTTTATTTCTATACCGCCTTTCTCCCGCAGGACTCAAGGCTGTGTACAGTCAATAAAAAATAAAAGATACATAAACATCATAAAATTGATAATTAAAATTATAACATAGTTTAGCCCAAATTAAATAAAACTCAGAATTAGATAATATTTTAATCATTCCCAGTTAACATGTTTAGCCCCGCCTGATTGAACATCAGGGTCTTGAGGGCACAGCGGAAGGCACGAAGATTAGGGATGTTTCGCACAATTTGACTGATGGTACCCTGAGTAGTCCCTCCCTGTGAGAATGAACTGGTTGGTGGGAGGCTATTGGTGGCAAAAGACGGTCTCGTAAGTACCCAGGTCCTAAGCCATTGAGCGCTTTAAAGGTAATAACTAACATCTTGAATCACACCTGAAAGACCACTGGGAGCCAGTGCAGTGTAGGAAGGTGTTACATGGACACAATGAGATGCGCCAATAATCACCCACGCGGTTACATTCTGGACCAGTTGGAGCCTCTGGGTGCTTTTCAAGGGGAGCCCCATGTAGAGAGCATTGCAGTAGTCCATACGGGAGGTGACTAGGGCACAAGGCATCCCGATCCAGAAAGGGACGCAACTGGTGGATCAGGCGAACCTGATAAAAGGCCCCCCTGGCCACGGCCGTCAAATAGTCTTCTAAAGATAGCCGTCAGTCCAGGAGGACACCCAAATTGTGGGCCCACTCTGTGGGGAGCAAGGTCTCATCCCCAATTGTCAGTGATGGTACCAGCTGATTATACCGGAACGCTGGAAGCCACAGCCAGTCAGTCTTGGAGGGGTTGAGTCTGAGTTTGTTTCTTCCCATCCAGATCCGTACAGCCTCCAGGTAATGGGACTTCATAGTAAGGGCATCGTTGGGGTGGTCTGGGGTGGAGATGTATAGCTGAGTGTCATCAGCATATTGATGAACATTCACCCCGAAACCACAGATGATCTCGCCTAGCGGTTTTACATAAATGTTGAACAGAAGGGTAAGAGGACCGACCCTTGCAGCACCCCACAGATAAGGTGCTTCGAGGTTGACCTCTGCCCCCCTGCCAACACAAACTGAATGGTCATAGAGAAAGGAGAACCACCAAAGCACGGTGCCCCCTATTCCTAACCTCTCCAGCCGGTGCAGTAGGATACCATGGTCAATGGTATCAAAAGCCGCTGAAAGATCTAATAGGACCAGGATAGAGGAGCAACCTCTGTCCCGGGCCCTCCAGAGATAATACTATATAGGAATACTCTATAGTGGAGGTAAATTGAAGAATAAGTGTAAAAACTGATGAGTAAGTATCATGAACTGATGGATAATACTGGCAGTATCTAAGGAACTAGTTGGGTAGCAACATTTCCTTAGAAATATCCACATAACCATGAATTAAAAAGTAAAAATAAAGTCTCACTTGAGTCAAGCTTGATTCTCAGGGACTTCATCGGCATATTAATACAGCTATTTTGCTAAATATTCTGAAATAAATTTCTATTGTCTTCTTCCATAATCTTTCTAATCTATGGCAGCAAGATTTCTTGCTAGTTTTAAGTAGTCTAACTGTGCTTAATTTTTTCAAGGTTAATATAAACCCACTAGATTCCACAACCTGATGTGATGAAGGATATGTGAAAGATGGTGAATAGGCTGCAAGTGAATGAGGAATCAATAAAGCAGTTGACAGTTTATTTTATAAACAGCAGTTTAGCACAGGTAGCAAGAAACCTAGGAAAGGAAACTAAGAAATATTTACAAAGTCTTTCTACAAAAAAGTCAGATATAGGATTTTCAGATATCACTGAAGTGCAATTCACAGCATCCTTCAACACTGGTGACTCTTCTAGGCTACTACAAGCATAAACTTCCCATCTTTGTTCCGCTTTGGAATTCTGAGAATGTGTTATCTATCCTGACTTGTAAAGTTTGGTGCAATTTTAACAATAATTCCTGAATTGCTGCATTTTTCTGAATTGCTATCCTAATAGGGTACACATGCAGGTTCCATTACTATAGTACTGTGATAGCAAACCTATGGCATGTGTGCCAGAGGTGGCATGCAGAGCCCTTTCTGTGGGCATGCGCGCTGTCGCCAGCTGCTCTTCTGGTTTTCGGCACGCGCACCCGCCAGTTGGTTTTCGGTTTCCAGCACTCAGGCATGCGCGCACGCATGAATGACACACGTACTTTCCCATTTGGGCACTCAGTGCTGAAAAGGTTCACCATCGCTACTATAGTATGCTAAGTTCTACCTGTACTTGCTTTGAGTCTGGATAGCAATTACCTGTCCAAATACCATGTCTACACTAATTCAGAAAAGCAATTATATAAGTCAATGCTAAAAATAGGAAAACATCTCTTATACTTAGGAGTCCTGTTAGTCTTACCTTTTTGTGGTTGACGATGGGACATAAACCAGACTGTATCTAATTTATAAAGTATTCATAACTATTCTTGTTAAAATCCAATTCGTTGTATAATGGTATACATATTTGCCAAAGCATCCTAGGTTTGCTCTGAATATGAATATTTTTTTCCTGATTGGTTTATTTTTTACACTGATGACAAAAAGATATTTGCACAGAGTCGCCAACTGCACCTATTTTAACCTCTGTTGCAACTTCATCGTGTTGAGGGATTGTAACACTGCTAAGCTGTAACCTCATGTCTTGCCAATTAATGTGAAAGCAAAACATGACATCAAGCTGGTTCTCTGCCATTGCCTTTATTCTTTCTTTATCACAGTTTATTTTTGCAGTGGAATAGAAAGGAGGGGGAGAGAAAAGCAACTCTGTAGGAGGACTGGCAAAGCCGGACATGTAAAAGACAGGAAATCTCAGAAGGTGGACAGTAGGAGGTTTAGTCATTTGGGACCCACTTCTCTGCAGCCTCAGAGAAAGCATTTGAAACTCACATAAACAAAGTCATACAAACAGTCTTTTTGCAGAGTTGGTTAATAGATACAGATAACCACCTCCCAAGTCCCATGCTATTGTGTAGACGTAGAAAGGATGGCACATCTTCCATTTATGGAAAGATCATAAAATACCAATGACTATTACAAGAAATTACAAGAAACACTTCAGTAGCCTCGAGACCTTAAAAATGGTTTCTCAGGAGGTCAGGGAAGAACTGAGGTCTAATATGGAGTGCTTATCAATGTGTGTGGATTATATTCTTTTTCTTATCCTTTTTCAATTGTTCAACCAAAGAGGAGCTACCATCTTTCTCCACTCGTCAGTCTGTGCTATATATACAGCCTCCAACTATTACTTGATCATTAGATTGTCAGAGTATTATCTAGGCTATTTCTCTTCTGTTTAGTTGCTGTTACTTTGTTCTTTGTATTTTTTAAGATACAAGGCACAGGATTATATACTAAATCGTTACTCCATCTATGTTATTATTGTTAATGCTGATCTAATGTTTTCTTCCAAAATTGATATTTTCCTTTGCCCTGAGAAACCTTAAGATAAATGGAAAGCTAATGTAAACATATTGAGTTACTAAGATTTGTTTGATCCAAATAACTTTTTCCCTTCTTTGTAAATATAATTCATAAGACTCTGACACCCTGGAGTCTCAGTCTTATGAACTAAGTTTACTTGGTGGTAAGTGGCTGAAATATTACCTAGGCTGAAAATAGATTTGATGTTAGAAAATGATGCTAGATATATTTCTAGTTAAAGAGATGATTCAGTATATCTTCTGCTACCTGCTAAGAATAAAGTAGATACAAAAAAAAAAAAAAAAACAACCCTGCCAAAAAATGTCACACATCATACAACCTACTCCCACTGGAGAAATATTTTGAGAATATTTCAGCTTTTAGCTCTTTAAAAATATCAGATATTTTTCTCAGGCTACTTATATAAGAGTTCTGGTTTATCAAGCTCTGATAATTAAGGAAATGGGTTCTTTTTATAGATACTTTTCAGGGGCCAGCTTATAAATACTGTAATATTGTAATTTAATATTGTAATATCAACCAAAGAAATAATTTCAAATTCTGCATTATATCTTTTCTGTCCTAGATAGTAAAGTTTCTAGTTTGATCAAGAACTTTTGTCTTACCAGCCAATGCTTTTTGGTTCTAAAGGATCCCATGCTTCGATGTTCACTTTGGTAACTAGTCTGACATACAGACATACAGACATACTGTCTGTATGTCTGTATGCCCCATGAGCCTTTATTTAGTGAGCTTCAATTCTGATACCCTAAAATATTGATAATTTTAAACATTACCATGTAGTATAAGCAAAATCATATGGCATATATCTATTTCAGGTTATGAATAAAATATATGTTTAGGAAAGAATTTATTGTCATATTTTAGGAATACAAATGTGTTTGTGCAATTTTTGAAATAATAATTGTAAAATCATACTACCTAATTAAAAAGCAAAATATAAATATCCAGGAGCCTGGATAGCTCAGCAGACTAAAAGCATTGTGATTAACTCCAGCTGTCTGCAATTACTGTAAGTTCGAATCTCACCAGGCTCAAGGTTGACTCAGCCTTCCATCCTTTCTAAGGTAGGTAAATTGAGGATCCATTTTGTGGGGGCAATAAGCTGACTTTGTATAAATATACAAAAGTATGAAGGCTATTGCTTAACGCATTGTAAGCCACCCTGAGTCTCTGGAGAAGGGTGACATATATATGTGTGTGTGTGTGTGTGTGTATGTATATATATATGTATATATATTCTTTTATTTTCGTAGGCTTTTAGGTGCATCATTCTTTATGCCAGGCTTTTCCTACGTAAATCCAGATGTTTCACAGCCATAGTACAGTGAAATCTCATTCACCAGTTTCTAGGCTTTCTCAAACCTTAAAGCAGCATTTTGCTGTCTGTTTGGAGATTTGGGAGAGACTGAGATAGATCTATTTCTGACTTATTTGCCTTCGTCAACCAGCCACGCCCCCTTTTCATGACTCCGCCCTCTAACAGTCAAATATTTATTTTATTTGCCATGGCTGAATCTCTTGGCCGGATCATTCTTAATCCCTCCTCATCCACCTTTCCCTGTCTCTTGAGTTTATCAACTACCTTATTAATTTGATTTTTAAATGACACCATAGGGTCTTTATCCAGGAGTTAATAGGCACTACTGTCGCTAAGGAGGTCATGGGCTTTGCTGTTGTAATCCATTTTGTCCATGACTACCATTACCCTACCCTTATCTGCTGGCAGCACTACAATGGAATTGTCCTCCCTCAATTCCTGGGGGGCCAATGCTTCTGATTTTGATAATGTATTATTTTGCCTATCGCTGGTGAGGAGCCCTATGGTGTCATTTAAAAATCAAATTAATAAGGTAGTGGAGGGATTAAGAATGATCTGGCCAAGAGATTCAGCCATTGCACGATTCTATGGTTTGCCAAAGATCCATAAGACGGAGGTACCCCTACGCCCCATCGTTTTCCTCCACGGCACCCCCACATTTGGCCTAGCCAAGTGGCTATATGGCCAATTGCAACACCTGGTTGAAGGGACCACCACCATCATAAGGTCTTGCATGGACTTTTTACAACAGCTGAAAGGAGTGGTGGTGGGGGGATGAGATAATGGTGTAATTTGATGTCATTTCACTATTCACATCTATCCCCCAGGGGTTAGCAATACATACCATCCAAGATTTATTATTGACAACAGAACTGAGAAACCCCAAAATCCCTAGCACGGATGACCTCATCCACCTATTGAAATTCTGCCTCAAAACATATTTCATGTTTAATGACCAAATGTATGAACAAACGAAGGGTACACCGATGGGATCACCAATCTCAGGGGTGATTGCGGATGCAGTCCTCCAGCGGTTGGAGCAGGAAGCGATGAAAACATACAAAGCCAAGTTTTGGGCATGCAATGTCGATGACACATTCGCCATCATCAAACAAAAGGATAGCACTAGGTTTATGGGACTCCTCAGTTCCATATACCTGGATATCCAATTCACGATGGAAGAGGAGGCCAATAACAAACTAGCCTTCCTGGATGTGCAAATTAACCGCAACCCGGATGGGAGCATCGACACAGAAGTATACCGAAAGACCACAAGCACTGATCGCATTTTGCACAATGAGAGCAATCACCCCAATGCGCACAAAGTCAGCTGCATTCGGACATTATTCAGCAGGATAGATACCCATTGCAACACACGGGCAGCCAAAGCAAAAGAATGTGCACATCTTTACTGGATCTGCACTTTCAATGGCTATTTGAGGGATTTTATCCAACAATGTATTACACCCAGGGCCCGGCAGCCCATTGAGGACGCAAGCGGAACATCAACGTGGAGGGTGCTCCCATACATACATACAGGGGGTGTCTGAAACTGCTGCACGCATCCTTGCATCACATGGGGTTAAAGTGGCGCACAGATCTGACCAAACACTGAGGAAGAGAGTAATGCCCATGAAAGAAGCTCTATCGAAGGAGGAGACTTCCTCAATAATCTATCGTATTAACTGCAGCAATTATGCAGGTCATTACATAGAAGAAACTTCAAAATGACTGAAAACTAGGGTGCATGAGCACAAACTAGTGGTCAGACGTAAGAAACAGCGCTCCCAGATTTGGATGCATATGGAGGAGCATGGTCATGAGTTCAACTTCCAAGAGACCGAAGTCATTGCCCACGATGAAACAAAAGGACGCCTCTTGAAAGAAGCCTGGTTCTCTAACAACAACTCCCTCAATAGACATATTGATATACCACCGGCATACCAGGCTTTACGGCACCAGGAAGGACTTAAGGAGGACCGATCACTAAGACTGAATGGGGATTGGGAACAAATCTCCTTCTTTAGGCATAGAGATTGGCCCAATGAAGGGGTGACAAACCCTGACAGAGGGCAAGAGAGTATGTTAGGGAAGCAGCAGAATGAGAGAGATGGGGGGCGGGTGAGGAAGAACAACACAGACCTATCACAAGATCATGGGCAAAACAAATGGGTTTAGAGGAGGCAATGTGTGTGCCTAAAAGGGAAAGGCATAACAATGAGCGAGAGGGAGCCGGGAGAATTACCTTCAAAGCAATGTCTGATAGCCCTGCGTTGCCCCCCAGGGAGAGAAAGAGGCAACACACAATGGGGAAAGAGGTAGGAAAAAGTGCATCGTCATCTGTCAGCATGACTGAGGCAGAAAAAAAGATATTTACAGGGGGAAAGGAAGGGTGTGGGCAGGGCCAGATTTTCCTATAGGCTAACTAGGCTTCAGCCTAGGGCCTCAAGATCAAGAGGGGCCTATATTCAAATTGTTAGCAAAATTAAAATTACACTATTCTAAAAACAGTGAACACTAAAACACTGAACCGAAAAAAATGGGAGGTGAAAGGGCCTCATAAGTGGAATAGCCTAGGGTTTCTTCAATCATCTTAAAAATCATGGTAATTTTATTCAAAACTTGCACTGCAGTTATGCACAATTATTGTCATTTGGTATGGCATTTTAAATAAAACACAAAAAAACCTACAGTTCCATTAATTTTTTTTTAAAAGCCAAAGTACAAACATAAATGTTTGAATGTTGTTTTGAAGCTAATTGTTCACATTGCAAAAGATGACCACAAGCTCAAGTATTATGACTATAAATGAATGTTAACTAAAGCAATGAGCTGTGGTATTGCTAAACTTTAAACATGTCTAAGCAATGCAAACTTTCTGGAGAAAACCTTCTTCCCACACTGCTGTCCATTTAAAATAAATTAAAGTCACTGAAGTGTGATTGCTCTAAAAATTAGGGCCCAGCTTGAGTTGCTTAAAATTCAAATGCTAAACATAAAGTCTATAAAATAATCTCTACTTATTTAATTGAAAGCAGGATTAAATCCAAATGTCCAGATTTAGTAAATGACTGGTTAAATTTAACCATGGATGGTTTCTTCACAACAAGATCCAAGAATCAATATGTAAATCCAAGCTTTGTATTACCATATTAACACTTCCCTGCAATGTTTATTATAAGCTCCTCTCCCAACCATAAAAATCAACAAAATAATAATTACATGTACGAAATGTAGTATAAAATAGTAAGCTTTAAAATAATGTTCACAAAACAGTAGCAGAAACAATAACAAACACAACCAAACCTGCATTATTCTTAACTGGCTCTTCCAGTTAAGAAATAAAATTTCTGGATTTGATTAAAAGAAAAGACCAATAGCAGTAAAAGGCAATTTTATAATTAAATATTATTGGGAAACCTTTAAAATTAAAATGGCAGGTATTGCAATATTATTATGTATATTTTTAGAATATTTTGATTAATATAAATTAAGATTATTTTGATAAGCATAATTACTTTCTTTACAATAAAAGCCAATTAAATTGTAACATCATGCAGGATGCTCATACTGGAATAACTCACATTCATTTGAGGCTTTCATCCCATTCATAGTTTTTATCTTTTTTTTCCTCACACTTTTTAAATTTCTTTTAAATCGATAGCAAGGACAATTTCATTTTGGAATTGGACCTAAAAGATTTGACACACACCAGATTAAGAATGGTTGCTCCATATAAATAAATGACACCATAATTTATAAATGCCAACTGTCAATGCACCAGTTTCAGTAAATGGTACATGGAAACATTTTGTGCAATCAAGATGCTCCACCTATTTTCACACAGATTGAAAAGAGTTAAAAATTATTAGTTAACCTATGCCTCACTGAGTTATTGTTTCCAGAGATATTTTCTTACCTAACAGAGAAACAGAATGACCATAGATAGGCAAAAAAGCAATGAGAGTGGAAGCAATTTCTCAGTTTCTGCCAGTTTCCCCATTGAGTTTCTTTGTAGAGCGCTGGCCAAGAGCATTGGAAATCAAATTCCCTTCCTTCCTTCCTTCCTTCCTCCCTCCCTCCCTCCCTCCCTCCTTCCTTCCTTCCCTTTAACTCCTGACTTACTTAACTTGTGGGAAATTCTCATGTAGAAAGTCACTGGGGAAGACAGAAGGACATTGCCTGTGCAATGAAAGTAGATAGGCAAGGGGCTATATGTGGTCAAGAAGAGTGCATGGGTGTGTTTGAGTGCATGGGTATGTTTCATGGCTGTGAAAGTTGCATAGGCACACAGATGGGTGGTATGGATTGGGAGTGCCCAGAAATACCAAATACTGTAAATCAGAGAAAGCATGTAGGGTGGCAATGTGGATCAGGAAGAGTGCATGAGGAGTGCAAGAGAGGTCACATGAGTTGAGAAAAGCAGGCAGAGATTCCTTTCTTCTCTTCCTGACTTCCTTCCTAATCCTCTCTTTCTTCTCCCTTTCCTTTCCTTCTTAGCAGGCAGGTAAGTGGCTGCTGCTGGGTGAGTGAAGGAGCAAAGGAATGCAAGAGAAACTTGGAAACTGAACATTCAAAATGTGCATTCCCAGAATATTCAAAATGAGCATCACATGACTGCACAGCAGCATTGAAGCAATCACAACTTTCCCAAATGTTATTCTCACAGTAGTCATGGGTCATAGATTTTAGACAAATTCTATAAATTAACCCAATTGAGGTATGTTGGTTCAAAAATTGTTGTCTTGTGATGCACCATTTTGCCCAGTTAAAAGTTATGAGAGTTTTAGTAGTATATAAATTCCAGACACTGTAGTCTTTATACATTTATAACTTGTAATGTAAAAATTGATTAATAGAAGAAATAGAATAGTAACATAAAGCTTAACATATTTATGAAATATAACTGACTTTTTTCTTTCTTGGAGAGTTTTATGTTCCAAAAAGCAAACAAAATAGAGATAATGTCTGTTAGATAAATAAGTCTTTCCATAGCAAAGCCACCCTCCTCTAGCAACAAATTGGTTTTCTGCAGAGGTAACTTTGTGACTCACAACAACTTGACAAGAGAAACATGAAACTCATAGAGGTTACAATAAAAGAGTATGTTATCGCTTAATCAATTTTACCTGGGAAATTGTGTACTATCCATGTTCAAGCCCCAACGGGATACAAAACACCTTAAGAACTAGCAATACACCCTGGATTGCAAGTGTTTGTGTGTTCTGTGTTCATGAATAACTACAGAGGCCAGAAATGACAGAACCAACATGACAAGGAAAAAAGCAGGCAGAGGAAGAGCAAATCAGATCTCTACAGCGTTTAATTTTCAAACTTCCATATTGTTACACTGAACTTAAACCAGTGAAGATCAAATAGTGACTTCCTTGAAAGTTAAATTAGCTCATTAGAATTTATACTACATTTTAGTAAAATTCGCAAGGATAAATTGACTGTAAGGATGAATATAACTGGGAAAAAGCACCTTCTTTCTTTGATGAAATAACTGTACTTGCCAGAATGAAATGCAAAAGATCTCTCACTTTCTTGACAGTATTCCATAGGGATGAAGAAGCTGCCACATGGATACTACTTTTTTTAAAAAAATCTGTCACAGGTTCTTCTTTTTTAAACTGTACCCAATTAGATTGACCCAGACTCAAGAGAAACGCAAAAACACTGGATCCTGGACAGGTAATTTCTTTAGATCTCCCTATAAGGATTGAGGAGATGTTTTATTTTGTAAAAACAAAATATATTAAAGTGATATATGTGTACTGTTTATATCCTATTCTATTTCTAGCTCTATTTCTATCATATTACTATGATAATTACTATTACAGTATACAATTCAATTATTATTCCAAAGTTTATACTATTACCTATTGCTTTGCTATTACTCTTTTACAATTTTCTTCTTCTTCTTCTTCTTCTTCTTCTTCTTCTTCTTCTTCTTCTTCTTCTTCTTCTTCTTCTTCTTCTTCTTCTTATTATTATTATTATTATTATTATTATTATTATGGATCAATATTTCCTTCCTTAAGCCCGTTTTGTCTTTTAAATCCCCTTTGTCTGAGACGTCTTCTTTTCCTGTTAATGGCCAGCATGTAGAGTTTTTGCCCTTTTATATGCTGTGTTTTGTCTGGCTGGGCTGTTATACTATTATCCTCTGTTAGACCAGCCATGTCTTCTGAAAGAAAAATGCCCTTTTTTTCATTTGGCTGCTGTACTCAGTTTGCTGGTGGCTGCAGAGCTCCAAAACACACACCTCCTCCTCTCTCCCCTCCTACACTTGTGTCAAGGCTGCAGATTTATCGGCAACTCTGCTGGGCTGACACCTGGGAAAAGACTCATTTGGGAGGGAAGATGCCTGCAATTTTCCTAAGCAGCCTGCTCTTTCACAGTAACAGAATTTTTTACATACATTTTCAATTTTACTAACATTCTTTTGTCATAACAACCTAACCTTTTTTCAGATTTGTCTACTACCAGGAAAAAAGAGTATATAGCCAACCATTTCATAGAATCATATGCTTAGAAGGTACCCTGGAGATCATCTAGCCGAACCCCTATCTATGCAATAATTTTCCTACCTTTTCAGAAAAATTGCTGTCTGATGTTTGCTTGAAAGCCTCCAGTGAAGAAGTGTCTCCAAGTGACAAGCTGTTCCACTCTCTAATAGCACTCAAGAAACTGATCAAGACATTCCTACTTGAGTACGACTCTCCTTTTGTAATACTTCCACCCACTGGTTCTTGCCCAGTTCTTGAGAATTATGTAGAATAAATTCATACTCTTTCTCCTGAGACTTCAGATATTGGAAAACTGCTATCATTTAGTGATGATAATTACAAATTTTATACATCTGAAATTGTGAATGGTCAGCTACTACAGCTGATGTACTAGCAATTAATGAATAATCAGAATCTGATTAAGAGCCTTTGAGATATCTATGCTTAGAAGGAAATAATGAGCCTTTTCATATTATGTGTGTGAGTGTACAACTATACATGTGTATTAGTATATTTTATTTTCATTAAACTTCTGGGCACCCATCTCACTGTCCAGAGTTACTCTAGGTGCCTTACAACAGCATAAAATGATAAGTATAAAAGAATTAAAACTAACAATTAAGTAAAGGGGCTAAAACCAGGTGCACTGATGGTACTGCGGTGGGTTTGTCTTTAATCAACAATCTCCAGCATAGCTTTTCTCATCAGGGCCCAAAGACAATAGGTAGATACAGGTTTTAACACCACTTCTTAGTGGAGGTGGGTCTCACCTCCAGAGGCAAGATGTTATACATGGCAAAGGCCGCAACAGAGAAGGTTCTTCTCCTTGACTCTGCTAGCTGACATTTCTTGGCTGATAGGATCTAAAGAAGACCTCTTCTGATAGAACAAATGGAGTTGGCCACTGGAGCAAGGTGGTTCTTCAGATAACCTGGTCCCATGCCATGAACGACTTTAAAGATGATAACAAACAACTTGAATTACACTCAGAAGCAAACTGTTATCCTATGCAGCTTATGTAACAGCATCGCTACATGCACCACCCTTGAGACCTCCAGAACTGTCTACACTAGTCCATTCTATACCAGTGTAGCTTCTGGATACTCTTCAAGAGGTATCCCAATGTGTGTATATGTATATATGTATATACATGCACACAGACACACCTAACTCAGGGGGCTGAATATTGTGTTTATTGTCTCTTTGGTAACAAAGCACCTTCCGTACATTATGATATCAGCACTGACATTTTCATACACTTGTTTAGTATCTTTGCTAGTTAATTAGAAACAAAGGGGTGCATAAGCTTTGCAAAAGTTTGCCCCTCAGAACCCCATAGGAAAAATCAACCTAGTTTGGAAAAGTTCAGGGATTTTAAGGAATGAAACATATGCATGGCTATAGCATACTCCAAAACAATAAAATATCAGGTATTTTTGGCTCATAGTCTTGGGTCTGCTAATTGAGGATTAATGGGAAGGAGGTTAAATGCAAATTATAAGGTTTCTCACTTCTGGCCTAGGTTGTTAGCAACCAAATGCATGTTGGAGTCCCTGCAGCTCAGAGCTTTCCAAAGGCACATTATTAAATCAGCATTGCCATTATCATCATCATCAGAAAACTCAGTTCTAAATTATATTCAAATGTATGTTTTGCAGTAACTTTGGAACAATCACTATCTTACAACTAAATCTACCATATATGGTAATTATTGTGGGATAATGAAATGTGAATTGCCATAAACCACTGGAGAAAAGACAGGATTTACATGTAATAAATAAAATAAATAAATCTAAGGCCGGAATTAGTGGTTACATTCTATTCTGTGTTTCATTATTCTTTCAATATCTTCTGCTTATTAATGGCACTACGAAGACTTTTATATCTTATAATAAAGAATAAATAAATAAATAAATAAATAAATAAAATACTCATATTAATTTTTTTCCCTCTAAAGTGAATTGATTGCTTCACAATTTATCATTTCTCAGATAGGTAGAATAGAAAGGGAACACAATTATGTACATAACCTGATACTTTTATTTTTCTATATTTTTCTTTTTGATGTGTGGACAGCTAAAAAAAAAGCTTTGTCCTTGGCAACCAACAATCCCACTTATTTTAAAATATTTTAATAATATCTTATTAATAAAACCTCACTAAACCCCCTACATGCATTTTTTTCACTTTCATTACCCAAAGAAATCTTATCACTAAGATGTAAAAAATGTTGATGACTTTTATGTGACAAGCATGGCAAAATGCTTAATTTACAACATTAAGAATATGTATGTGAAGCAAAATTTCCCTCACGCTTTCTATCCCATTTGGGCTTTTCATGCCTAAAGGCAAAACAAAAGAGAACTTGTAATGTGAATAGCTTTTTTTAATATCTAAAAAGACAGGTGAGTGTACAAAATTCAAACTGCATTCCTGCATAGTTCAATTTAATATTACAAAGCTATAATTTTGTTCAAAGGCCAGGAAGGGTGAAGAAAAAGGACCATTAAAATCCCATTCCTGTGTTTTGATTTTGAATAGACATGGTGCACTGCCTCACAAATCACATTTTAATTCCCTTTGCAAAGAAGCAGGAATGAATAGCAAATTCACCTGGTTTTCCCTTACTGGTTCTACTATTGTCCAGCCACTATGCGCTAGGCCTGACTCAGAAGCATTACTCTAATAATTGGAATAGAAGCTGCAGACTTTCTTTTCATGTGAAACGAATGGCTTATCTGCGTCTTCATCTTGGTCCATCTTCAAGCAGTTAAGCTGGAGATAGTGCTAAGACGTTATATCACCTTGACATGATTATGTCAAGGTGATATTCCTGACTGGTACCATCCTTGCAGTGAAGTCATCCCCACGATTCTGTGCCAGCTCTTATATCAATTTTGTTCTTCATTAATTCAACAGTTTACAATTTGAAAGCAGCTGTACTTTAAGAACAGTGGCGGAGAATGACTCACACGATAGAGATTTCCTCCTTTTGATTCACAGAGGAGATTCTTATTAGGTGATGCTAGAAAATGGCACAGTGAATTCCATCCTTATATGGTCATTTATAGTTTAAACAGAAGTCATCATTGTTGCAATTAAAAATAGGGGAAAAGTACATACAATCCTTATAAGGAAAGTTAGGGAACATTTAGAATTGATATTTCAATGCCTAATTCAGCAGAGATGTTGCCCTTTAAAGAGTTACAGAATACAGAAATATGTGTAACTTATCCTATCATTTGAATTCAGGGATGATGAAGAGATCCTTTTAGAATTTTGTATATTGGTAAATCCTTAAACTGTTAGAAATCTCTGTTTATTTTCTGGATCCTTGCTCATATAGCTTGGCTTGTGGCTCGTGGTTGTTAAGTTGGGTGATCGAGGAGGCAGAAGCAAGATAGTGCATGACAACAGCTCTTTAATATAGTGTGAATGTCAGCAAAGGTTACAGCAATACAGCTCCCTTTATATACCTTGTTGGCCAGGGAACTGACCAATCACGAGTGACACATTGTCTTTCAAATCTCCTGCCAAAACTTGCATACATAACACTCCTCCCTCCCGGAAAGCACTTAGGTTGTATATTTGCATACAAAATCACATAGGTGACCAGGGCATTCCCTACACCTAGTCGACCTGCGCAGTTCAGTCTGAGGTGTGGCGTCAAGCTGGTTAGAGAGACCTTTTGTTTCTCCCAGCTCCGCCAATGGAACCTCCTGGATTACTTTGGCAGTGTTGCTTTCCTCAGCTGAGAGCAGCATCTCGCTGGGGTGGCACTGGACACTGAAGTTCTCAGATAAGTCCCCGGATCTCATTGCGCTTGAGCTAGCTGTTTCGGGAATACTTTGGTAGTTAGGGCTTGGACCTTGGACTTGCAGTTCTGATTTAGTGGCCACCCTTCTCCGGAGTTGATCAATGTTCCTCTGCCAGATCCTCTCGTCTTCCATGTCTACGGTGTATGACTCGGGACCTGTGTTATCCGAATTTGTCCCGGCTACCCATAGGGGCCCATTTGCATAGTTTCTGGCGAACACTGGTATCCCTATCTGGAACTCCCTCAGCTTCTTGTCCATCTCCTTGAACCCATCTGAGGAATAGTTGGGGTGTAATCGGTCAAGAATGCACCACAGCTTCCTGCCCATCAGGAGCTCGGCCAGGCTGTGCTCTGTGGCTGTGCATGGTGTGGCATTCTGGACAGCCAGGAATTTTTCTACCCTGGCCTGTCAGTCCCCAGCATCCAACCGTGAGAGTGCCTCTTTGGCTGTTCTCACAAACCGTTCAGCCAGTCCGTTACTGGCCAGATGAAAAGGTGCAGATAGGGCATGTCTGATGCCCAGTTCTGCCAGGTACCCCTCGAACTGGGTGGCAGGGAATTGGGGCCTGTTATCCGATACGAGTGTATCGGGCAATCTGTGGTGGCAAAGAGTTTCCAAAGTACTTTGATCACTGCTTTGGCGGTCATGGATTTCATGGGATAATCTCAAGCCATTTTGAATAGGTGTTGATGATTACCAGGTACGTTTGGCCATGAAAGAGGCTTGCAAAGTCTATGTGTATTCTAGACCAGGGGCCTTGGGGGTTTTTCCATTCCCTGAATGGTGCTTCTGGGGGATCTGGTCTGGATTCCTGGAAGGGGTTACACTTCCCCACCCACTCTGTAATGTCCATGTCCATCTGGGGCCACCAAACATAGCTGCGGGCAGAGTCCCTTCATCTTTACAATCCCTGGGTGCAACATTTTTAAGACCTTATTTCTTAGACATTTGTGTACAATAACACGGTCACCCCACAACAAACAAACCCCTGGCATTGCCAGTTCATCTGTTTTGTTCTCAAATCCTTTGAATTCCCTGCCTCAGTCTTTGCTGACCAACCCCTCATAACTCATGACTATCCTCAGCACGTGTTCCTTAGCCGAGGCTCTTGCTACTTCTGCTGAAATGAGAGGCCCTGAGTCCAAAACATCAACGAGGAGGATGAGTGCTTCCAGTATTGGGTCCTAAGAATGTCTGGCAATGGGGAACGGCTGAGGGTGTCGGCATGCCCCAAGCTTAGTCCCAGTTGGTGGACAAGTTGGTAGGAGTAAGCTGCCAGGAAAATTGTCCACCATGTCACGCGTGGAGACAAGGCAGCAGGGGTGGGCCAATCCCCCGCCAGTGGTCAATGGTCCATAACAAGCTCAAAATTTTGCCCAAATAAGTATTCGTGGAATTTCTTGACCCCTGAAAATGCTGCTAGGGCTTCTCTGCCCAGCTGGTTGTAGTTCCGTTCTGCACTGGACAGGGTTTGGAGTACTTTGTGATGGTATCCTCTTATCCATTTGGCAGTCTATGACTTAACATGGCTCCCACGCTGAATGGGCATGCATCGCAGACTAGGACAAGTGGCAGCATCACATTGTATTGAATTATAAAGCTGTCCATGGACAAGAGTTTTTTTATGGCTGTGAAGCCTTTCCCCAAACCCAGAGTGCATTTTTAGTCAGCAACCGATGCAGGGGTTCGGCGAACGTTTCCTTGTCTCGTAAGAAGATAGCATAAATGTTAAGGAGACCCAAGAAAGCCTGTAGCTCTGATTTGTTTTTTGGAGTAGATGCGTTTTGGATAGCCCATATCTTGCTTTCAGTGGGGTGTATGCCCATCCCATCAACCCGGCATCCCAAAAACTCCACAGAGGGCACTGCGATCATGCACTTATTCCTCTTTATGCAGAGGCCAGTACTCCTGACTTTTTCCAATACTCGTCTGAGTTGGTCCCCTAGTTGTTTCTCATCTGTTGCACTTATGAGGACATCATCAAAATAGGGTACCACCCCAGCAGTCCTTGTAACAGACACTCCATAGTACTCTGGAATAGTCTGGGAGCTATGCTGATTCCAAACTGTAATCTTGTACATTTGAAGGCACCTCTGTGTGTTATTATGGTCTGTACCTCCACCGTAGCACCATCTACCGGTAGTTGCTGGTACGCCTGTGCAAGATTGAGTTTTGTGAATAACTTGCCAGGGCCCAGCGAATGGAGTAAATGATGCACGATTGGGACGGGGTACGTGCTCTGATGTAAAGCCTTATTTATTGTGCATTTGTAATCTGCACAGATGTGTACAGACCTGTCTGGCTTGACCGGGGTCACTATGGGGGTCTCCCACTTGGCATGGTCTAATGGGACTAACACCCCCTTTTCAATCAGTTTCTAAGTCAGTCTTTGGTTTGAGTGCGAAGGGAACTTGTCTAGCCTTAAGCCTGATCGGAGCTACATTAGGGTTGAGATTAAAAGAAATAGGGGTCCCCAAGTACTTGCCCAGTCGGTCATCAAATAGTCCTGGAACTCCTTCATCAGGTTGTCTCTCAGGCTGCTGTCACTCCTGGCTGGCTCACTGCTTGCGCTGTGAACTCTGGTGAATCCCATTCCAAGGGCCTTGAACCAGTCCAGGCCCAGGAGGTTCGGTAGGCGTTCGCTGACCACTGTGAGGGGTAGCTTCTTCTGGTATTCTCAGTACGTGACCTGGAACGTGCCCACTCCATCCACAGGGATGCGATTTCCCTGGTAGTCTTGAAGCAGTATCCGTTGAGACTGTAGCTGACTCCTTTTCAGGCCTGGGAGGATTGTCTTCAGGGTTGCCCAAGACATGATTGATAGGGATGATCTGGTATCGATCTCCATCTCCCATGGGCTTCCCTCGATCTCGACCATGGTGTGGACCTTTTTCTTGATTGTCGTGCTGGCCTGGCCGATCCGGTTGCTACAGGTCTCATGGTTTTGAAACTTATGCCTTTTCCTGAAGTCGCCATCTTTGCTGCTCCACTTGGTTCACGCTGGCTCTGATTGGTTGTAGCCATCTCTTGGCTTGTGGGTAGTTGGTAGGCTTGCCTGGCAGATTCTCGCCAAATACCCCTTCTTTTTGCATCGTCTGCAGACGGCATCTCTGAACTTTCAGGTATGCCTCTGGTGTGACCCTCCGCAACTAGAGCTTCCGTGTTGCTTTCTCTGCTCGTGTTTCTGCCTCTCAGTTTGGAAGACGTCTTTGTCTAACTCTTGCTCGTTGTCGGTTTGGGTTGCCTTACGGTGTACCGGTGTCAACCTCGGAGTAGCTTGCGATGTGGTTGGACATTGCAGGGTGTCCGCAGCCTTGGTGGATGACTCATGTGCCCTTGCTTCATCTAGGGTGCTGGGTAGAGTCAGGTTAGACCTTGTGAGTAACTGTCTCTGTAGGCATATATCTCTTACTCCACAGATTAGTTGATCTAGGAGTGTGTCATCGAGGTTCCGGTACTCACAATGTGTTGCAGCCTTACACAGGGCAGCCAAGTAAATGCTGATCAGCTCTCCTTCTTTCTGCACTCGCTGCTGGAACGTCGCTGGACAAATTTTGAGGGTACCGGCACGTAGTGTGCTTTAAGCAAGGCTTGCAGTGCTTCTCACGATACAGTTTGGACTGGCATCGGTTCTGAGAGCAACTCAGCCATGTCGAACACATCTGGCCCACAGTGGCTCAAGAAGAGGGCTCTTTTTCGGTTGCCTGGAAGATTTTGCAGGTCGCTGGCTTCCAAAGAGCACTCGAACCAGATCATGTACAACCCCCACTTATCTCTCGCTGGATCAAAAGGCTTTGGCGGTACATACACAGACATCATGGTGGTCCTGCTATGTATGGAGCTCATCAGCCTGGCTGAATCCGCTGTTGCTAGCTCTTTTACCGGCTTGGTTATCGTTGCCTCAATCCCACCTTCGTTACCAATGTTAAGTTGGGCGATTGAGGAGGCAGAAGCAAAGTAGTGCATGATAACAGCTCTTTAATATAATGTGAACTTCAGCAAAGGTTACAGCAATACAGCTCCCTTTATATACCTTGTTGGCCAGAGAACTGACCAATCATGACTGACCCATTGTCTTTCAAATCTCCCGCCAAGATTTACATACATAACAGTGGCTAAGACACTGAGCTTGTTGATTAGAAAGGCCGTCAGTTCGGCAGTTCAAATCCCTAGTATACGTCTCCTGCGTGAGCAGGGGCTGGACTAGATGACCTCCAAGGTCCCTTCCAACTCTGTTACTGTTATACTGTTTTTTACAGATTTGATATTTCAATTGCTCAGTATCCAGTACTGTTCTAGAGTTCACTCATTTATTTCATTTATCCCCTGTTGTAGTTGGTTTGATTTTTGGGCCAGGGTGCCATGTAAGACCATCAGCTTGGGTTGCAAAATTCTATATGGATAGTCCTTGACTTACAACAGCTCATTTAGTGATCACTCAAAGTTACAATGGCATTGAAAAATATGACCATTTTCAGAATTATAACTGTTGCAACATCCTCATGGTCACATCCAGTTGCTTGGCAACTGGCTCAAAATCCAAATGCATGGCAACTGGCTCATATTTCTGACACTTGCAGAGTCCCATGGCGATCATCTTTTGCAACAAGCAAAGTCAGTGAGATGCCAGATTCACTTAACAACCATATTGCTAATTTAATAACTGCAGTAATTCACTTAATGTGGCAAGAAATGTCATAAAATGGGACAAAGTTCACTTTAAAAATGTTTCACTTTGCAAGAGAAATTTTGTGCTCAATTGTGGTCATAAGTCAAGGACTACCTGTAATGATCACTAGATAGCCCCAAAGAAACACTAAGCCACTAATTCATTGCTTCCATTTAATGGCCAGATAGATTTTTGCAACTAAGGTTTGAAGTCTTTACACTGTTTAAAAAATAGTTACAAATAAATCTGGCAATTTTACCACATTTAACAATTTTTTGCAAAAAGCAATTGTTAATGATATATTACAAAAAAACTGCTTCTCTCTGTAGGCAGCTTGTCTCCTCTAAGGAGTATTGCTAATAGTTACTAATTTGCTGACAAAACTGAAGACTGTTTTTCTATCACATTTGTTTTTGATTTGCTCTTTGTTTTATTGCAAATTTCCTTGGATTTTAGCCATAAATAATATAAAATTTACATCAATGCATTCCCACCCGCTATACCTGTTTCTTTGCCAGAGAATTCAAGCATTGTCTGAATAGTAATAGCAAATTTATGGACAATGACTAATAGTGCAGCTTGGCTAATTAATGTCAGCCATTCTGGGCCATTGAGACAATCCTACCTAATTGTGCTGAGCAACATGGTCGCTTTTAACAGAACAGTGATGCACAAGAGACTGAGATGCGGTTAAAGTGAATGAGATTTGTTGCTGCTTGCAGCATGTATGATTCTTACAAAGCCAATTGGTCACGGTGGGCTTCTGTGCCTCACAGTTGCCTAAAGCTTGATTAGTGGTGAATTACAAGTTTATGTAATGATAATATGCATAGTGTAGACTTATACACCCTATAAAGAAAATAAGTTTTTTTTTTTTTAAATGGTAAATTCTGTTAGCACTTCCTTAGGTCAGAGTCTGTTTATCAAAATTACAAAGGACTGCAGTCCTTGCATACCTATCTAAGAGGGAGGGAGAGAGGGAGAGGAAGAAGAAGAGCTAAAATTTAGTGACAACCAAATGAAAGAATACCAGCTTCCTTGAACATTTCCTACCTATTTAATAACTTCAGTAATTAGACTGAAATATTCAATAAGATAGTATAAATTTTAAGAAGTCACAGAGCTCACTTCACATACTATTTTACTGTACTTTCCCCAACATTATGCTTGGATTAATATTTTGGAATAGCCATATTCCCATTCAACATGGATGTCCAGACAAGATATCCATGCATTGGCACTGAGGCTAGTTTTGTACAACTGTCAGTGCAAAGGCAGATATCTACCATGTCTAATTAAGGCAGATATCCATAATGTAAACGTAAACCCTTGCTTAAAATAGTTCATATTCCAATCATTATAAGAGCCTGGCCTTCTAACTATGAGAACGTATAAGATTTACCTGTTTTCCTGGCCAGGTCACTATTAATGTTAGACACTTGGACATATTCTATGAGAACTCATTTTGTCTCAAAAACAACAGACTGATTCTTTTTTTAAATTAAGAAGAGGTCCTATCCACACCTAGTATTAATTTCTTCAGTATTGTCCTTTTCCAGAAATTCAAAATCTTCATAAAACTACATAGCTCATCGAGGTATACCCAGCTTTTCCAGTTTATGGGAACAAATGGCATGTTGAGATATGCTGTGGGACTTTCACAAAATGGTTGTCATGGTGTTTCCAGTCAGTCACAAAGCATCCAATTACATTATGGTAAATTGTGGAGGCTGTTCCCTGCCTCTACTTTTGCCGCCCCCCTTCTCCCTTCTATCCTCCCTGTTACTTGCAACAATCCACTGTGGCATTCTAATAAATAGAGATGATGCTAGAGACTCTCATTTCTCATTTAATTATTATTTAAGTAAAAAAAAAATCTCAACATTGGGTAAAGAACCCAGCAGATACCAAAAGAAGTATCCATGATCAGGTTTGTGTTCAGACACTGCACCACTTTATTTCTAAATTTATTCCATTACCCATATTTAGTGATTATGTACATAAGTAGGGATTGTAATTAATACCAGAATTCTGTGTTGGCATGTTTATATTTTGGAGACTACCTTAGTCTATTTAGGACATTTTTTTTTCATATAAATCAGCTTTTTACAATAATGCATATAACTTCTTTACATATGTACTGCACAAATGAATGGGAAGAAATAAGAAGTATGTAACTATGTCTTTTTTTACATTGATGTCATATGTGAAGTATATAAATCTTTGTTTGCTATTTAATTACCATGGGACTGCCTTTTCCCCCCAATATCCTCAACATATTTATCAGACCCTAATTGTATTTGTTTACTGTTGTTTTTATTTATTATTTATCCTGCTCTGTATTTAACATCTATTCCATATAAACCCAACCAACCTTTTCTCCCTTCCTCTCCAATTTCACATTCTAGTTTCTTGCAACACTAGCTTTGCAAAATCAATTATTATTTGGTCTAAACTGATTCTGAGACCAATGAAGTAGAAACAAAGTAGAATTTCCACTTCCGATTTTCCTACTTTGAATAAGGGAATGTTTAAACAGCATGTCTCCCATGTTCCAAAGGAACTTTTCATTTGTAGAACTGGAAGCTTAGTAAGGGATATTAGATAATATTTGTAGAATTGGTATTGTCTCGTATTGTTCTATAAATAGCACATGTATGTGTGAGAAAAAGAGAATGAGTGAATTCTACAGTATTTTCTAGTTTGGGGAAAATGTTTAGGTGGGTGGATTGAATGAGTTTTCATCAAGCAGAGAATAAGGCTATTTATAAGAAAACATATTTTGTAATTCTTTTACTTTTCCAATTTGGCTGTTATGTAGAAAATGAGATAATGACAAATTTTCTTGCAGCTATGCACCCATCTTGTGTTTGAATCACAGAAATGAACTTGGATTGCTTGGGAATTCTACACACATTATTCTGTCTATGTAACCCAGAGTGCCTGCTACTCCCTTTTGTAAATGCAAATGTGCCTGTGACCTCACCAAAACACAGTTAATAGGCTAGACATGTAGATTTCCTATCAGACCTCAACTTTTCTCAAAGGAGCAGGAGATAAAATGATGTACAGTACATGTTTGTGATGCCTATATGAGAGGGGGAAAAAACCCTTCTGAAATTTCAGGTGTTAGCTAGGGATTTATTTATCTGTCAGATTATATTATTATTTGTTATAGATTAAAAAAACAAGGGATATCTGCTTTGCATGTCAACTTTAAAAACAGTGATATTGATATCTTAAAAAGTAAACTAAAGATGGCATCTGTTTTAGTAAGATGTTCTAATACCTCTTTTTCCCAAATGATCTAGCTACTATAATTGGAAAGAAGTTGTGTAAGAGAGCTACATGGCCAATATTAAATAACTGTAAAGAACATTAAACCCAGAATTTAGAAACATCAGAAAAGTAACAGATTAAATTACTCTGAGTCAATTTGAAGCACAACCATATAAAACATAACCAAATTATTCATCACTGTAAATTAAAAATCCAAGCAACTGGGGTCATTAATTTTTACCTGGTTCCAAAAAGAAAAAGATATATTTTTTCCCTAAAAGTTAATTACATGTAAAGTCCTCTTTGATAGGTACCCACTTAAACTTAATGGTCCAGATTTGGAGACAAGATCATAAGGGAATAAGTTATCTTTCAGATATCTTTGCTCCAGATTAGGTAAATTACAGATCTGAGGAGAACCAGAGGCAGGTATCCATGAATATTCTTATCAGAATATTCTATGGATACATCATTTCCTTTATCTTTCAGAAGCTAGAAGTGAGACATTAAAACTTTGATCTTTGAAACTTATGAATCATCCCCACTTCCTACCCTAAATCTTCTACCAGCTGACCAAATGATAAACTGGCAAAATAGATATTCTCATCACTGCTTTTCTCTACTTTTAATACTTTAATACTTTTCAACTTTCAAAGTCTGGTCCTGTTCAAAAACTTGAGCCATATAACCTAGTAATTCGCCACTGATTGCAGCAATCAAAGTGATTAAATAAAAACATATCCTAATAGTAGAAAGTATAGTCTTTATCAATGTTTTCAAAATGGAGGGACTTTTTAACATAATGTCATGTGACAATATAAAATCATTCCTCAGATGATATCTGACATATATTATATATGTGTCAGGATAGACATTACAACTATTGTCAGGATAGATATTACAACTATTTTATCTGTTTTGAAATATTGCTATAGCGTATATATTAGTATTATTATAGTTTTTCGCACAGCCAGTCAGATGTTCAGACTGATTTTGGCATTTTTGTCTAGTTATCGATTTCTTTCCAAGAAATCTTTAACTCCATTAACAGTCTGAGACTGGTAAAAACTTAACAGTTCAAGTCCTAACCAAGGACCTAGGAGCTGTTTAAGTAACATCTGAGTACATAGGCATTTCCAAGTAAGGTGGTTTTGCAAAGTCAGAATATTCAGGTTTGATAAGTTAAACATTTTCATGTGTCTGGGCAATTTTTTGGCTTTTGCTCCAAGGGCTCCTATTAGTACTGGTAAAACCATTAATTTATTATTCCATGATCGCTCAACTTCTATTTACAGATCACATTATTTTGTTATTTTTTTTTTAGTTGTTTCTCTTCAATTTGTGCATCACCTGATATTTCAATATCAATGAACCAGACTTTTCTTTTCCACAATAGTGCTGCCAGGTGCGTTGTGGGCCAGATTTTTGTCTATTTGGATTCAAAAGTCCCACAAGTTCTTGACCTGTTCATTTACAAGAACTTTGTCAATTTGGTATTCCCAGTAATTTTTGCTGCATTTGAATCCAAACTTCTGGCAAAGCTTCCAATGTATAATTTTGGCAACTCAGTCATGATGCTGTAGATAAAGTTTGTGAAATTTTGCTGAAGCCACTGATAAGGTGATCTACTGTTTCATTTTTTTTTATTAATCATATTTTTATGTCGCCCACTCTCCGAGGACTCTGGGTGGCTTACAACAATCAACAGTATACTAAATAGCATATTGCCCCCAATAATCTGGGTCCTCATTTTACCCACCTCGGAAGGATGGAAGGCTGAGTCAACCTTGAGCCAGTGAGATTTGATCCGCTGATCTGCTGAACTAGCAGTCAGCTGAAGTAGCTGCAGTACAGCACTCTAACCACTGCGCCACCTTGGCTTTTGTTGCATAAGTGGCAGTTACTGTTGTTACTGACATTTTGATATTTGCTTTTATGGAATTGGTCTGCAGGGCTTGTTCTTGGGCAGCCAAAATGAAGCCTTCAGTTTCTTTCTTTCTTTCCTGATATTTAATATTGTTGTTGTTGTCCTATAAAACCTCTCTCAATATAGGTAGATAAGTAGACAGACAGACAGACAGACAGACAGACAAACCAAATGTACCTAGAAATGGACTTCATAGGTCAACAAAAACGTTGTCAATATAAACATGTGGCTGAATGTGTTATCAATAATATTAAATTAATACACTACCTGATTCTGTCTGTGGGCAGTTTATAATTGTTAAATATTTATAAAACAGAATGCAATACAGCAAACATGAAAACAGATTTTGCTTGCCAGACTAAGGTACATAGAGAAACCATGTCATTTACCATTCATTTAGCAACCATTCAAAGTTACAATAGCACTGAAAAAAAGTTACTTTCAACCAGTACTGGCAGTTACAATAATCACAGCATCCCTGAAGTCACATGATCAGATTCAAGAACTTGGCAACTGGCACATATTGATGATGATTGTAGCATCCTGGGGTTATGTGATTATCATTTGTGACCTTCCCAGACAGCTTCTGACAAACAAAACCAATCAGGGAAGCAGGTTCACTTAATGATCACAGTATTCTCTTAACAACTGCAATGCCAATCATGACAAAAAGATCATAAAACTAGTCATTTAATAACCACCTTGCTTTAAAGTGCTGTTAAAGCACTTAGTGCCAGCTGACTGCAATTACTGCGAGTTCAAATCTCACCAGGCTCAAGGTTGACTCAGCCTTCCATCCTTCCGAGGTAGATAAAATGAGGACCCAGGTTGTGGGGGCAATAAATTGACTTTGTATGAAAAAGGACACCGCTTGGTGGGGGCCAAAAGCCCTACGAAGCAGGTATATCCAAAAGTATGAAGGCTATTGCTTAACGCATTGACGCCCTGAGTCTCCGGAGAAGGGCAGCATATAAATCGAACCAATAAATAAATAAAATAAACCACAGAAATTCTGATCTCAGTTGTGTTCATAAGTCGAGGACTACCTATACTGATTTGGTTGCCCCATTAATCTCTGTGTGATTAACTTTAAAGTTCTGAAATAATAAGTAGTTACTGAATGATAATGAATGTTTATGGGTCGCTCATAAAGCATGGATCAGATGGAAGTGTGCAGGTATTAATTTGCTTTACGATTTTACCAATTTGTATCAACATGTATTTGTCCCAGTGGTTTTCAGACAGCTCATACTTTAAAATCTGCAATTATAAAATCTTATTTCACTTCCAGTCAATTATTTGGCAGTTGCATTCTGCATTAACTGCAACTTCTGAACTGTTTTCAGGAATACTTCTTGAGTGCATTACAGTTTCAGTAGAGAGATTATTGGGACATGTACAGAAAGAAGCCTGTCCAATATACTGGTAGGAACCATTACTGTACTTGGACTTCTGTTCAAACTTGGGGATTGTTGCATCATTAATTTAGTCAAAGTTATGATATTCCATAAATAGAATATATGTGAGGTGATTTCTAGCAAACACAATATTTAGAACTTTGGGTTGGTTTGTTGTGAAAAATTAACATGTCCAGATAGTTGACACTTTTTGCCAAAAGTACACGTTTTCTGGGGAATAGTCATTTTTCACTGTTGATCTGCTCTAGTCAGATCTATCTGCCATTAATAAATTATTGTAACTCCTGAAGGAAATTATTTAGCCATCCTAGCTGTATTCTCCAATGGTGTATACAGATATGCATAAAGAAACAGCTCATTTCTCTAAATCTGTCAACAAAAGCAAAATAAAATTTCCATGAAAGATGGTTTTCACCTTTATTCTCATACATTGCTTTACATCCCTATGCCTTTTCTGGTGGTTGCAAACCCTAAGAGCAGCATTTTAAAGTCTCCACAATGACTCCAGGCTAGCATCATTGAAAATTTAAAATGGTAGTTTGTAAAGCTTCCCTCTTTATTTTATATTTGCCACAATATAAAAGTATTTTTCCATTTTCCAGGATTCTTTTACATACGCAATACTCTGCTAGAAAAGACCCTTGGCTATCCTCATAGTGGCCAACCAATTTCATAAGAAACCCCATTAGACCTGCAGCAGATGGCCTTCAGAGCAGGGGTGAAATCCAGCAGGTTCTGACAGGTTCTGGAGAACCAGTAGTGGAAATTTTGAGCAGTTCGGAACAGTTCGGAGAACCAATAGCAGAAATTTTGAGTAGTTCAGAGAATCAGCAAATACCACTTCTGGCTGGCTCCAGAGTGGGTGGGAATGGAGATTTTGCAATAACCTTTCCCAAGAAGTGGGTGGGAATGGAGATTTTGCAGTATCCTTCCCCTGCCATACCCACCAAGCTACGCCCACCAAGCCACACCACGCCCACCAAGCCGCACCCACAGAACCAGTAGTAAAAAAAATTGGATTTCACCACTGCTTCAGAGGCAGCTAAACTGCTATCAAAGATAACAGTCATTATGAATGAAGGCAAATATACATGTTGCATAATAATGTTGCAGGATCCAATCTGGGTCAGTCACCAGAACCAGAGGTTTAGTCTTCTGAACCAGAGGTTTAGTCTTTCAACTCATGCTGGAGCCCATCCCTAGGGAATCTTCTCTCTCACTATGAATGTGTCATTGCTCCTCAAATTGATCCATTTTTTAAAAAAGCAAGTTAAGATGGTAATCAACACCACATTCTGCTGATTTTTGATCGAGCAGACTTAAAAACCAAAGATATTAAAGCTAAAACTATTTCTATGATAAGGTTATATTAACCTGGAAAATCTTAATCCCCCCCCCCACTTTCTTCATGAGAATTAGGGAACGTCATGTTTGAGACTCAAATTACATATCTGAGTTGGACTCAGATTTCTTTTATCTGACTGTTGTCTTGCTTGCCTTTTTTCTTCCTGTTCCTCAAGCTTATTCTTTCTGCCACTAAAATGTGCTTTAAAATCAGATATTATCATTATTTAACACTATATTGACTAATAGATGATGCAACAACAAAGCCTATTGACTTATGAACTACCTTATACATAATCAGACCATATATATATGTAGCTCACCTTTTCTATTGTCTATGAAGATTATCAATCATCCAAGTCATGGTTGTCCCAAAGATATTTTTTCCAAAAGGCAACTGCATTTTCTTGGGGTTTTTTTTTCTTTGAAAATGTTTTACATTTCATCCAAGAAGCTTTTTCAGTTCAGAACTGAAGAAGTTACCAGAATGAGAAGTGAAACATTTTCAAAGGGAAAAAATCCCAAGTAAGTCTAGTTGCTTTTTGGAAAAAGCAACTTTGGGAAACCTTTTCTATTCTGATTGTGATATATTACTGTCCATCCTTAGAGCTGTAAACAGCAAAACATGATACATTCAGAAGTTATCAGTTTGTGAAAAATCATGCTAAATTTATGGCCACACTCAGTTTGTATTAATCAACATTTTGAAATTGTCTTAAACTCTCTTAAATTGCCCTTGAATGATTTTTCAATTTTTTAAAAAGTATCTGTCCTATCCATCCCAATCTTATTTAGAATGAAAAAGTTACCATTATTATTGTTTACCATTTTTCCCTTGAATATTACATATGTTTCATTGGTAGAAGTTTTAGCTTATCTTTTGAAAACATTTCTTGATCATTTTCTTTTTGACAAATTATCTGTCTGGTAGACAGAGTGATGTAAGTGAGTTTTGCAAGCTAAAAATAGGTGTCATTGTCTTGTAAGTCCCAGTTTCTCACTGCAGCTAAACGTAGGTCAGAACCTAAACTGTTCAGATGATATCTTGCGTAGAAAACCAGTGAGGTCTTGATCGATTTTTATTTGGTGGCTGGACAGAAGACACAGCAGTTTTCCTATAACTGCTCCCAAATGATTGATTCAGGCAACATTTTTCACCAGATCTCTATGTGCTAATTCAATTTGATGTGCATGTCAACCAATGGAATATACCACAGGGAGCCCTCTTTCAACAGTATACAAAGTACAGGCTTTTTTCATTCAATCATGTTTGTGATACAGATCAAATGTGTTCTTCTGTGAAGCCTCTCCTGTTGCCTCTGTCTTTAAATGCATTTCAGAACAAAATGATAGCTTTCCGGGGGCTACTTTTGTTGTTTTCTGAAAAGTCAGGAAAACAAGTGTCAGTATATCCATTGCTTCCAATTCAGTCCAACAATGCAGTTAGAAGGATAAATTATCAAAGGGAGAAAGTGTCTTATCCACAAGCACAAGTCAGCAATGATAATGATGTTTGGGAAAGCCTGTGGTAATGTTATTATAACTTTGAATATTACAAGTTCAGACGGTAGTAGAATTCAGAGTTAAACCTTAAATATTCAAATAATTTCAAGTGGTTCATAACAAGATTTGATGTAGCCAAAGCTAACAATGATTTGATGTAAAAGTATTTTTTAGCAAAAATATTTTTAAACTCTTTTTATCCCTCGGCTATCTAGGATATACAGTTTTCAATTCAGCAAAGGCCTATACTTAGTATAAGAAAGCAAATAAGATTTATTTGGTTGATTTAGTCCTAGGGATCAAAAATTCTAGTAATATTTTTTCAAACTATAATCTTTATGAAAGACATTGACTTTTGTAAGGGACAACTCACTTCGTAAGATATATAGCAAGTGTAAACATATGTTAAATTTAAAGAAAGATGAAACAGCATAGATAGAAAAAGAAGAGGTAGACAAAGAAGAGATAGAAATGCAGATGAATGTGAGAGATCTTATCAACTAGTAATAGTAATGTGTTAATCACATAGTATTTCCTAAGATTTGCTGTGATGTCTAAAGATTTTTATGAGTGTAAATTCAGCAACCTTTTGCTCAATTGTGCTGTTAACACCTCCTCCCAAATAGTAATTTTAAAAGTTGTAATGGAGTATCCAGAAAGACTTAATTAAGTAATTCTTTGTGTTGAATCTTGATGTCAAATTTGTGTAATTCTTTTGTACAATGTTTAATCTGTTTTTATACATAGAATCCTGAGAAGTATTGCTGGTAAATTAGGTAAATTAATAAATTAGGGCATTTATTATATTGTCAGCCCTTCAAAGTACACCAGAGATTAGGGTACTAGAGTTATGAATGCTAATACTCTTCTATTATAACATTACAGTAACGTAATCATGCAATTCTGAATATGCTTTGCCATTACATCCCTTTATCTTAATGAGAACTGGGAGGGGGGTATCATATCTGATATGCGTATTCAAATTACATTTCTGCCTCACACAGATTTCTTTTATCTGACCATTGCCTTGATTATGGCTCTTTATCCTATTCTTCAAGGTTATTCTTACTGTCCATCACATATATTAGATGAAGATCATGTGAAGATACCAGTAATCTTGTGTTTGAAAACATTGAGGTCTGTCACAGTGATGTTGGTGCAAATGTGTGGGGAAAATAAACATTTGGTTCTCTTGTGAAAAATTGCTTCAGCTTGGGTCTTATCTTTCTTTATGTATGCATCTGAGTGACCTGATCTGTAAACTGCAAATGACAACTAGTTGCCCTCTGTTGTTCTGCATGTAGTCTGTTCTTCATGACATCTTCCCTGGAAATTGATCAGGCTCTATTGATTTGTTTATTTATCTCATTGGGTAGGTGATTCAGTCTCCTGTATGTCTGGCTTAATTCCATCAGTTCAGCATCCCTGTCAAATAACTCAGAAAAATGTGGTTTCACAGTACTATACAAATAAATTTATGGTGTGCTCAGGATGAAAAGTTGAAACAAATAGATATGCATGGCAATTTACAAGTTTTTAATATAATACGGTGTTAATATGTCTATGTGTAGCCTGGGATGATATGAGCCTGGGATGGTACAGTTGTTTTGAGGTCTTGGATACCTTCTCATCAGTGGTAGGATTCAATTTTTTTACTACCGGTTCTGTGGGTGTGGCTTGGTGGACGTGGCAGGGAAAGAATACTGTAAAATCTCCAGACCCTCCACATTCCAGGGAAAGATTACTGCAAAATCCCCATTTCCTCCTGATCAACTGGGACTTGGGAGACAGACAATAGATGGGGGTATGGCCAGTCAGAGGTGGTATTTACCGGTTCTCTGAACTACTCAAAATTTCCGCTACTGGTTCTTCAGAAAAGAAGCCCCCAAACAGAGCTTCAGAAAAGAAGCCCCCAAACAGAGCTTCAGAAAAGAAGCCCCCAAACAGAGCTTCAGAGGCTTTTTTTCTGAAGCTCTGTTTCAGAGGCTTTCAGAGGCAGGAAAAAAGTTTTTTCTGAAACAGAGTTTCAGAAGTTTCAGTGGCAGAAAAAAAAGCAAAAAAAAAAAAAAAAGCAAGGCACAGAGGTCACAACCAAGGAACCTGTTGCTAAAATTCACCTCTGGGAACAGCTGATTGGGGGTATTCCAGGAGGCCGATTTACCTGCCAATCAGCTTTTTTCTTATTTTCCTTCCCAAAAACTAAGGTGCGTCTTATACTCCGGTGTGTCTTGTACAGTATATAAAATACTAGTTTCAATATTATGGATATACAGTATATCTGTTTTACATTTTACAGTATATATCAACCCTCTTACTAATTCCAGGATATAATCTGCACACCTAGACTTCATAGGACACAGAAAAGAATACAGCATGTCTTATTTCAATAACTGTTTGCTTATCTGGAAGAATATGGCAGAGAGATAAAGTTTTATTTTTAAAAAATGACTTTTGCAGATGTTCCAAATTGATTGAAAGATCTATTATCCCAAAGTCAGGGAAACAAAACTGGATCTTGATGAGAGCAGTAGATAGAAAAATAGCATCATAAATTTCAACAGAGGTAAAACTACATTTCCCTATTTTGTATGAAAAAAGAGATACATAAACCAGCATTGTGATATGGTGACCAGACCAATGTAAATATGTAATGCTAATTTTATATTAAAGCAATAAAAATTAGATTTTTTTAAAAAAAAAGTGTAAGTACCACCCACTTTAGGAAGCATATTTGTTTGGAGCAGTAACCCTTAACAAAGATATTTCTTTAGAAACTAAGCAGTTTATATGATCTTCTGCTAGAAGTGCTACAGCACCCAATACCTGAATGGGCTGGTAACTAATTACCTTTGAGGCCATAATTATATAATGCACTAACAGGTGAATTTGAAAGTGTCATATTTCTAAGGATCAAAAAATTATTATCCACTTCAGTACTGGTATTTGTTGTTTTGGGCAGCAACAAATAGGTCAAACACTTATGTTTCAAACAAGTATTTATAAATGAGTAAAATGAGAAATGTGTTAAATTGCCAGGTGCCACATTCATATATATTTATACGATATATTTTAGGATATATTTAAATATCCTACAACATATTGAGATAGCCATCAAATTTTTACTAAGCATAGATAAAATTTAGTAGATAGATTTCAAGCAGATTTTGTGACAAATATAATTACAGACAGTAAATAATGACAATATCTTAAATTGACAATATCTTACCTACTTCTGCAGACTCTTCTTCTGTAGACTCAATCAAGAAAACAATTTATTGGAAATCTACAAATTAGAGAGGGGAAATTCAAAATGGTATAATAGATTGGGAAATAGTCCTGTTTACTTTTAAAGAAATAATTCATATATGCACTGTATTCAACCATCTTCCAATTTGGCATCTTCCATAAATATTGAAACTACAACTCCCATTATTCACAGGTTGAATTTGGAGAAGTTCAGCTGAGAAATTATACTATATCAATGATTGTTGTAGCTACTTGAATGTGTACCTGCTATTTTAGCTGCTCCTTTGAGTTTGATTTCCTTCTGAATGAATAGTTCAAAAAGTATAACAAAATTACTACCATTGTGATGGTCATTGTGATTGTCAAATACAGGTGTTTATAAGTTAATACATGTATTTTAAAATTTCATAATCAGTATCATCATCTTGCTACTGTCTTTATTATAATAAAAATGTAAAAATTGTTTTACAGACTACCTTTAAATTCCCCTCCTCAAACTTCAAAGAGAACCTTATTTATATATACCTCGTTCAACTTGAACTATCCTGTCCAATTCTTGTTTGCCTGAAGGCTCAAATTCACCATCCTTTCCTAAGCCTAGCTTCTAATAAAGTTAAGAAAATAAATAAACCATATCCTTATATCATAAGTACACCATTATATACATTGAAGCTTAATAAAATATTCATTTGTATCCTGGCTACCTTGTAGCATTCCCTAATTCAACTTGTTCATTACAATGGAAATTTAGAAGTTGGATGTAATAGTTTTTTGTTCTGCTTTTTTGTTTTTTTGATGCAATAGTTTTTTGTTTTGTTCTATATTATAAATGTTCCTACCTTCTACCATTTTACCTGAACTCTTGGACTGTCTGTATTTATGTCAGAAGCATCTACAAAGCTAAGTGAAGGGTACTTCTGGATTCAAAGGATTTGCCAGTGACAACACTGTTGTTCATGGTCTTTAAGACCTGTGGACTTCAACTCTGGGAATTGAAGTCCACAGGTCTTAAAGTTGCCAAGGTTGGAGACCCCTGGCCCGTGGGACTTTTGATTGTCAGAAGTAATGCGAACTTCAGGGAGGCTCCTTTCATGTTCCCAAAACTTGGACTAAAATGTTAAGGTAGACCAGAAGATGACTGAGAAAAGAGAACACAAAAGAAATGCCAACATTAACAGAGGGATAAGAAAAGTATAGAACAAGTTAGTCATGGAATAAAATCAAAACCAGAAGGCAATTGACACTTCGTCAGAAATGAGTGTTAGATAAATAATTCCAGTAATGTCAATCTGAAAAGCATTTTAAGTGATTAGAAGTGGGCAAACCATTTGTTACAAATAGCATTTATTGCCAGTGTTGGCAGTTTTCCAGGTAATAATTATCATAAATGCCCTTCATTTGGTCAGCTGTGTAGACTGCTAAATAATTAAGTAAACTAATGACAATTTCCTCCGCAATCTCTCTAAAATGTGTTGTAAAGTCCTTCTTTTGTGAGACCTATAAAATTATTATATATTTATTTATTATATCAAATTTAAACATCACCCATCTCACTCACAGTACATGTGTATATACAGTCTGTGTCTGTCTATTGTATTTGCATCCACTATGGTTTTAGATAATTAAAAAGATCTTGGAAAAAGAGAGAAATAACAAATAGACCACCTGGATATCTGTTCCTCTTTTATTTCCTCACTTGGTCAGAACTACCAATTCCTTTTTACGAAGAGGAGGAGATTAGGTAGATATGTTTGTTCATTATTCTGTGGAAAGCATCTTGCCATGTGTGTCTTTCAGTGTTCAGGTTTATTTGTGAGCTTTGTTTGTAATAAATAAATAAATAAATAAATAAATAAATAAATAAATAAATAAATAAATAAATAAATAAATAAATAAATAAAAACTTTATTGTCATTGTATGTGTATACACAGTATATCCATATAACGAAATTCACTTAACACCCAAAGACCAGGTCCAACACACATAACAATCCCCAGACACACTCTCACCCACCACAATTCCCCACCCCTAAACCACCCAAGCATCCACACAACAGACCAAGTAATACTGTCCAACAACTCACTGATGGTGGCCCTTTAGTTCATTGTTGAGTGCAATTGTAGCTCTAGGATAAAAACTATTCAGAAAATGTGTGGTCCGAGTTTTAATTGTTCTGTATCTTCTTCCAGAAGGCAACAGTCCAAAAAGATTGTAAACAGGATGGGAAGAGTCTCTGAGAATGTTATGCAACTTTCTCAAACAGTGAGATTCAAAGATGTCATTCAGGGCTGGTAGCTGGAGCCTGATGATATTCTGGGCAGTTTTAATGATTCTCTATAGACCTTTTTTGTCCGCTACAGAGCTGCTCCCATACCATGCAAGAATGCTGTATGTCAGGACACTCTCAATGGTGCTGCGATAGTAGGACAGAAGTAGATGCTGAGATAGATTTATCTTCCTGAGCATTCTCAGGAAGTACAGCCTGAGACTATGTGTCAGCCCTTTGGAGTACTTAAGACCAGGAAACCAAAATTATGAATATTAATACTGTCTTTACTATAAGGCTACTGTAAAAATCTTGCAAATCTGGATGTGCTTCTTCTCTCCTTGACTTTACAGTATCTTCCAGAAAACTAGGGAAGATGAAATCTGATATGCTTTCTTTTTCTCTCTTTTAAAACTTCTATTGAAAAATTTTACTACACTAAAAACAATACCAACTGAAATCAGAAATAAAGAGAAGAAACGTAAAGTGAAAAGTAAAATAAAGAAATTAAAAAATAATAAGGAAAAAGAAAGGATGAGGAAAAAAAGAATATTTAAAAAGCAACTCCCAGTCTTTTTTTTCAAAAAATACTGGTAAATTAATAGTTTCCTGCTCTTTATGTGGTTGGAATCTCAGATGCTTTCTTTAATTACATTCTTGCTTTAAGCTCATGTACGTTGATAAAGCAATGATACAGAGCTAGGAATTCTAAATATTTTATCAAGAGACTCTTATTTAAAGGAAATAAGAAAACAAAATGGATCATCTTATAAATTATTACATGCCTTAATGTTGCTAACATGAAAGGATTGTGGTAAATCTAAATCTCTGCAATCATTTGTTTGGAAATCTCAAAGTGAAATTTTGATACAGCAGCCTGAGAATACGTATCTTTAAGGACAACAAAAATACCATATATTAACATATTATGTTTAGCTTGTTTCTCCAATTGCCCAAAATTTGTATAATAGAAATTGTATATTGTAGCATAGTGCATGTATTCTTTTTAACTTAGCTGTAATCAGAAGCTATTTTGGCTTTATTGTAGTAGTAGTAGTAGTGATGTATCCTTTATGGATCAGTGCAAAGTATAAATTTGATGGCATTAAAAATAGAAGCCTGCAGTTGAATAATTTTCATTGTCCAGTTATTCAAAACTGTGACTCCAATTCTGACTCACCACTGCCCCATAATGATTCTTAATATTTATTGCCACCATAAGCCTGCAGTAGCCTTACACAGTACACTTAGCAATGTTACAGGTCTTTCGTGCTATCTGATATTGGTTATTTTTTAACATATATATCATTACCCAAACTAGGTAACATCATCAGGGCTAATTTTATATTCTAGTGCAGCGTTGGAGAACCTTTTCAGCACCAAGTGCTGAAATGGGAATGTGTACGTACTTGCATGTATGACAGAAACCGGAAGAGCAGCCGCCCGATGAAGATGATCTTCTGGTTTGGTCTTCACGCATGCATGGACGCCAAAAAACAGAAGACCAGTGGCATGGGCACTGGCTACTTGGTCTTCTGGTTTCTGGTGCTCCTGCATGCACAAAGACCAGCTGGTTGGTGTGTGCCGGAAACCAGAAGAACTACTTTTCCAATTTTCAGCACTCCTGCATGCTTGAAGTCCAGCTGTCTGGCGTGCCAGAACCCAGAAGAGCAAAAAAACCCGGTAGTGTTTTTTTACTATACTACCAGTTCTGTGGGTGTGCTGTGTGGGCATGTTATGGCTTGGTGGACATGGCTTTGTGGGCATGTCAGGGGAAGGATACTGTAAAATCTCCATTCCCACCCCACTTCAGGGGAAGGTTACTGCAAAATCCCCATTTCCTCCCGATCAGCTGGGACTTGGGAGGCAGAGTATAGATGGGGGTGGAGCCAGTAAGAATTTTTACTACCAGTTCTCCAAACTACTCAAAATTTCCACTACCAGTTCTCCAGAACTGGTCAGAGCCTGCTGAAACCCACCTCTGGGCTATTCCTGTTAGCTTGTTTGGCAGTTCTTTGATTGGGGTACTGTTTACTTTTTGATTGTTGGTCTGATTTTAATCTTGGTGTTAATCTACACTCATCTGGATGCTGATTGTGGTGGGAAAGTGTTCTGATCTTTTTGTTCCCTTTTGCCAGGGTACTAGGAATTCTCTAGCATTTTGGGACTTGGCTTGGTCTAGGATGGCCACAGTTTCCCAATTGAAACTATGGTTAGGTTTATCCATATATTGTGAAATTAAAGAATTTTCATCATGTCTTCTGACTGCTAGTTGGCGTTCATGGATGCAGTTTGCTAGTCTTCTACTGTTTGTCCTACATACTGGCTATTGCAATCTTTACACTGTAGGTTGTAGATGACACATGTTTTTTCATCTGGGGCTAGTAGATCTTTTGGTTTATTTAGGATGTTTTGATGTTTTAATTGGTTTGTATGCTATGCTGATGCCAGGTTGTTGTAACAATCTGTTGGTGAAATGTTTCTGAAATGTTTTTGATGTATGGCAGTGTAAGCCTTTTTATAGTTTGTGTTGGTTATGCTATATTGGGATGAGTGTCAAGCGCTTTTTGATGAAGTTGTGTGGATATTCATTTTGTTGGAAGATGTATAAATCAGTGGTCCCCAACCTTTACAGCTTGGCAGTCTGGGTTGGGAGTGGGATAAGGGAATTGGGGTGGCATGAACCAAATGTTCATGGATTTGGGATGTAACACAGAGTCAGGTACAGTGGTGGGTTGCTACCAGTTTGCCCCAATTCGCAATAACCGGTTGTGGAAATTTTGAGTAGTTCGGAGAACCGGTAAGTACCACCTCTGCCTGGCCCAGCCCCCAATCTATTTGCTGCCTCCCGATTCCCAGCTGATTGGCTAGAAGGAAAAAATTAGGGCTCACTTGAGAAAGAAGAGAGAAAAAAAAAACCCAAGAGACTGTCACTTTAAATTGAGAAGCCTCCCAACTGATTGCTTCTCAGCCAGATCACTTGGCAAAGAAGAAGGAAGGAAAAAAAAACCCACCATCACTTTAAATTGACAAACCAAGATGCAGCTGCTGGGAGGAAGTTTTTGCTTGCAGAAGCAAAGTGACATTCAGCAGTTCGTTTCTAGGTCATCTGAACAACAAACTGGATAAGAGAAGGGATTCTTATATGGTTCTATGTTTTGAAGTTTTGGGGTTTGTGCAACATGGGCTTTGTGTTTCTAAAAAGGTTTGGGTGATTTCCATTGTGAAATATCCTTTCTTGAATAAGTTTTCTGCCTACTTGTAAATGGAGCCGAATTTCCGGCTTCCACTTTCTATTATCTCTAGCTATTTTCTTCTTACAAAGTTTCCTTTATGCAGCTGGCAGGAATGTGGAATGAGTATTCAGGCAGGTTCCTTCTTAGCAGCTTGATTTTTCCTTGCTTTTCTTATTAGTAATATTTTATTTGGGGAAATCAAGAGGGGGGATTTTGATTCCTTCCCAGAGCAGGTTATTGGGGCGGGGGGAGGTAATGGGGATTTTGCAGTAACCTTTCCCTGTCATGCCACGCCCACCAAGCCACACTCACAGAACCAGTAGTAAAAAAATTTGAAATCCACCACTGCATAAATCCATCTTAATATGCTATTCCTGACATGTGATGTTTCGTATACATACAAAGAAGCACTCTTGTAATCTTTGGCTGTTAGGCTTGCTGTCAAACATTAGCCATAATACTAATGACTGTTTTGAACAATAGGCAGGTTGTATTACACGAATGGCTATTTTATATGTGAAATTATGACTGAAATATTTCAGTACCTATATTGGTTCACACTGTCACGAAGGTTGTCCTTAGTTTTAGGTTGCTTCTCTCTGTTCAGTTTCCATCCATTGCTTCTTGTTTTGCCTTCTGGTACTTTGGAAAATACATTGCCCTACCTTCTTTCTGGCAGCCCCTTAAAAGCCTGTTGCCTATCACACTCTTGGGCAAAGCATGTGAGCCATTTGCTCCTTTCAGTGGTCCATGACAGTGCATCTATAGTATGTAGATAATAAAGTTGAAAAAAGGTGAACAACATTTTTATAGAACTATACATACGTTGAGGCTGGGTCTGACAAGGAATGGCTGGGAGGGGAGGGCCCAGACGAGGCACCACTTGATGTGAGTGACATTGAGTTAGCCATGCCTACCCAGTCACATGACCATCAAGCCACGTCCACAAAATAAGCCATGCCCACAGAACCAGTAGTAAAAAAAAATTAGAACCCACCCCTAGACAGGTAGTGTATTCCAGACATTGACCACTATGTTGCTGAAGTCATATTTTCTGCAATTGAGTTTAGAGCAGTATACCTTAAGTTTGTATCTATTGTGTGCTCGTGTATTATTACGGTTGAAGCTGAAGTAGTCATTGACAGGTAGGACGTTGTAGCATATAATTTTGTGTACAATACTAAGGTCAGACCAAAGGCAGCATAGTTCTAAGTTGTCTAAGCCCAAAATTTCAAGCCTAGTGGCATAAGGTATCCTGTTGTGAGCAGAGGAGTGGAGTACTCTTCTCGTGAAATACCTCTGGACTTGTTCAATTGTATTAATGTCCGATATACAGTGTGGGTTCCAGGAAGATGAGCTGTATTCAAGAATTGGTCTAGCAAAGGCTTTGTATGCCCTAGTTTGCAGTACAATATTACCAGAGAAGAAACTTCACAAGATTAAGTTAACAACTCTTAATGCCTTTTTGGAATGTGGTTACAATGAGCTCTGGCACTTAGATTGTTTGAGATGAGTACTCCAAGGTCCTTGATAGAGTGAGGCTCATCTACGAAGTCATATCCTCCCAGCTTGCACTTAGTGTTCTGATTTTTTTTGCCAATGTGAAATTGGATTAGTGTGTGTGGTTTTTTGGTAGACTTATGTTTCTAGTTTGCCACTGCAGTCTCTGCTGATAAGGATATCCGGGAATTTAGCATGTTACAGCCTTTTCCCATCCATAAAGCCATAATTATCTACAGACTACATTACAAAATTGTTTTCCACAACACACCCAATCTAATCAAATACATCAAGATTGAAACAACCAGAATCATGGCCTCATCAGCCTCTGCCTAACCACATACTTTCAATGTGATGGACAAACTTATCTCCCTCTTATGTAGATTCTTTACTTCTCAGAATCTTTCTCACTCCTCATGTTTTGTTGTGTGCAATTTTAGTCACAGATGGGCGAAAATATTTGTCTCCCCTGATTATAGTATAGTATAGTATAGTATAGTATAGTATAGTATAGTATACTATACTATACTATACTATACTATACTATACTATACTATACTATACTATACTATATACTAGTATATAGAATATACTATACTATATACTACAAATAGTTCAATTAGCTATGAACAACTCCACTGTCAATCAGAAAAACAAGTTTTCTCTCTCATCCCTCCCTCCTTCCTTCCTTCCTTCCTTTCCTCCTTTCTCCCTTCCTCCCTCCCACTCCCCCCCTTCTTTCCTTCCCTCCTCCCTCCCTTCCTTCTTGAGCAGTTTACATACCTCCTTTACATATGATTAAACAGTACCTAATATCTAAAAATAAACAGGAGCATCCAACAGTCTTAAATCTATTGCAAAAATAGAACTTGCTTAAAAATATCTGTACCATTCTACAAATGAAATAAGCTCATAAGAATGGTAGAAGAATAAGATTTTTATGGCCTTTCTTAAAGCCTCAAGGATGGGACCTGGCGATCCAAAAATAGCGGGTAAATGAAAAGCTCTGCCACTGATCTCCCTGCAGACAATATTGACTGAAGAAATACAAAAGCACCTTATTTCTGCAGAAATAATTGAGATAAAATGGTTCTTAAAATACCAAGGTTCTGACCCACATAGGTCTTTAAACGTGGCAGCTAGGAACTTGAATTGCAAACAGAAGCAGATTAGTAATCAGCCCAGCTGTCAGAGAAGAAGTGCTATGTAGGCAAAATTCATGTTTCCATAAGCATTTAAGTTCCTTCATTCTCTGCCACAGGAAGGAAGGAAGGAAGGAAGGAAGGAAGGAAGGAAGGAAGGAAGGAAGGAAGGAAGGAAGGAAGGAAATATTTTAATGCATTAATCTAAGATACTGTACCTATTGTGAGAGTACAATCTTCATATTTTGTTAGCACCATGGCAAGTTTTAGTTCCTACAAAAGATACTTTTCTCTTTTTTATATGATGTTTTAAACAGACAAACATACAGATGTGGCTGACAAGGGAAGCAGCATACTGATCTTAGATGTGTTGGAAGAAATGTCCATCTGGGTTCAGTTCCAAGTGGGGAAAAAGAACTGGAAACATGGAGGCTATTTGGAAAGATGGTTTAATGGTGGACAGGACCACATGGTTTGAGGTCCTGGGCAAAATGAGCACATGGGTGTGCGTGTGTGTGTGAGAGAGAAATTTATACCCTCTCTTGGGCCCCACCTTGCAGCTTCCTGTTCCTGTGTAAGAAAAGTATTTTGATTGGTTGTCAGACTCCCATGGGGTCATGCAGGGGTAACTTTGTAGGTTGTCTTGAATCCCAGGCTTGGTTGAATCTTGCTGAGTGATGCAATCTCCCCAGGTGCCATGTGGTGAGTTCTGTTGCTAGAGGGCTAATCCTATCACGTCCTGAGGGCCATATTAATCCCATCACCCTGGAGCTGAAGGGGGAGCAGGGAACTGCAGGGAGCTGCTTTGTCTTTAAAACATGTTTCTTCTTTTCTCATCCAGGGAAATATAATTTTCTGCCTTTTTAATATTTCCTAAAATATTTAATTCTTCTGGAGGGGGGTGCTAACCTTTTTCAGATGCAAGAAGTAGTAAAGAATTCCTATTTTCTTTTTTAAAAAAATTATTTAGCATATGCTTACCACATGGTGCGCTTGTTTTAATTCTTGAGTTTATCAGGTGACCATGTCTTTCATTTTAATTTAGACGAGATAACGTTTTCCACTCTGGACCTTGGATCATTGTTTCAGAGATATTTCTTTATCTAAACAGAGAAACAGAATAACCATGGCTAGGAACAACTTCTGACTTCCCGCTGGCTTCCCCATTGAGTTTCCTTGTGAGAAGCTGATAGAAAGCATCAAAAACCATCCTCCCTCCCTCCACATTGTGCACTATAAAAACTCCTATATTGATGTCATTATTCTGCAAGATATGACTCTGTGTTATGATACTGTTTCACATTAACTATTTCAGGAAAAGCTTTCTAATTATATTGTAGGAACAATGCCTGAAGCAGTTGCAATTGATTGTGATATGGAAAGCATAAACATTGCTTAAATAAAATATATAATGAAATAATATATACCAACAGTTTGTTTTCATTATTAATGCAGCATACCTACAGCAGCTTATGTCAAGCATGCATGAACTTTCCAGAGAAGTTGTTTTTTATTTAAAGTTTGCATTCAGATCAATCAATATATATTGCTGAATACAACAGTAATTACTATGCTGTAAGGACTTTGAAATGGCATTATCATTTGTCACTAGGATACTACCAGATGCTATCTGGTAGTATAAACAATTCCCATCATTCCCATATTTTTTTTCCTAGTTTCTTAATGATGTGTAACAAGCAATGAATTAATAGATTTAGGGATGCAAACTAATAGGTATGTAAAAGAAATCCATCATCGATTACCTTTAGTGAAATGTCCTGATCCATTAAATATTGTCAGTCAGTACAGACATAGGTATAAAATGCATAGAACCTCAACGCTGCAATATTCAACTCAGATATTGCATGTAAATATGGGCATTACACATTTGAGTGGGCTCAGTCAGAATAAAATCTATATATTTTAGAGATAAAATTATATAGGTATTTGCTCTCTAAACCATGATTTTCAGGATCTTCATATCTTTAGTTTCACATTGATAAATTTCCTACACTATTACAAAGAAACAACTTTATGAAGGTCATATTTGATTATGAAATATATGTAGTTCATTGAAATTTGGCTTAATGGCAATCAGCCATTTATGGCTTTATAGCATACCAACTTTTTAAAAAAAAATTACAACAATATTTCTGAAAAAGTTAAAATCAGTCGGTTAAGCGATCTAGTTGGTGCCATCTGTTATATCAATGAGCACAATGATGTTTATAAGCATCAATTTAGTTACTTTGGATCTAGGTTTTCAATATTAAGTTCCTGGTTTATATATTCTTTCTTACTTAATTCATGGACTGTTCTATTTTTCCCCCTAAACTGCTTGTCTTTAGTTCCATGAGTTGAGTCCAGATTTAGATCTGTGCAATAGGACCGTTCTGCTTCCATGCCCAGTTTTTTTGTTCCAGCTATGCTGCTAGAATATACCTAAAACAAAACTTTATTATGTGAGATAAGATAAGCAGGAAGTAAAAATGTCAAAAACTGAAGCAGAGGCATTTGTGGTTTCTACAAATGTTAGTACAGATATAGAGCTGGATCCAATTCTCCATCATTTATCTCTATCAGTTGTTCCTTGTTTATGATGTTAACCCGAGATGCCCTGATAAATTCCATTTCCTCAAACAAGTTTAGATTACAGTTTGGTTACCGGAGCCATAAGCAATGTCATCATTTCATTGCTAGGTATTCAATGAATACCTAGATTTCACTATGAATATAGTGATAGTATGTAATAAGTTAATTAAGACTTAATTCTGAGTAAGCATGAGTAGCATTGCTGCAAAAATGTTATGAAGATAATAATGTTTTGAAGTTATTGAAATTTCATATCAATTCATTGCTTATGTTAATGGCAACATGAACACAATTTCTATCATAATTAAATTTAGAAACTTTTTTACATATTGGTGACCAACTGCATTAAATTGTTTTTTTAAAGTTAGAAATTTACTTTAGAGTAAATTGTGTTACCTTTTCAAGAGTCTTTAAGAAAAGTAATGAGTGGGAAGCTTGTGCCTCTCCAGCATGGATGCTGGTGAAAGATGTTGATAATTATATAAATATTCATTTCTAATAGAAGTGAGTATACACAGCTTAGAGTTGAGTGTGGAGTTTTTGATGCATTCAGAATTGGTTGTATGCTTGCAGCTATTTCATTACCCAACTACATAACATCATCAGTGTGAGTAAGTGTGAGGTTTCCTGCCTGTTTATATATAGTATCCTGACCAGCCAATTTAGTGGGATTATAGTTTCTTTTCTTAGTTCTTTGGTTCTTGTTGGAGGTCTGATTTTTTTACCTCATTTTAATCCCTGTTTATCTGAATATTGGCTGTTAGGTGGATGTCTTTTAGTCTTTTTGTTTCCTTTCTAGGTTTGTTACTGCCTCTTTTGAATGGGGTGTAAATGTGAATTACGTCTATTTGCCTATTAGTGGTTGATTTGTCTGAATGCCAAACTTCTAGGAATTCCCAAGCATTTTTGGATTTAGTTTGGTTTAAAGCACTAGCAATGTCCCAGTGGAAACTGTGGTTGAGTCTGTCCATACATAGTGAGGTTAAGTTAAAATTCTCCAAGATTTGGGGACAGGGGGGTTATAGATTCATCTACAACTGGATTATGATCCAAAGTCTGCAAAAAAAATCGATAGGATTAACTTATGGGAAAGTTCACCAAGAATGGCTGACTGAAGCAATTATATTTTTATGGTGCTCTGCCATTTCATTGTTGAAAATTCATGTGGAACATCCGCAGCGGATATAAACTAGATAGATTTGTCATAAAGTAGATGCACTGATTACATTAGAGACATTAAAATGGCTTTATGTGCTATTCCCCATTTTAATATTGTACTTGTAAAAATACTTTGATGACCTAGAAGCAGGCAAGTGACATTTTAATATCTAGCATCCTTGTCAAATGCAATTTATAACAATGCCTAGTAAATCCACACTACTCTTCATTGCACAAATCTGATTATGTTGGAAAGAATCAGCAAAACCTTAACATGAATTTTCATAGTATAATCCTTTCCCATTCTTTGTTGCTAAGAAAAGTAATAATCTTTTTTATAGGCAAAATAACATCAAAACTGTGTTGCGTGCTTATTAATAAACATCGCTACATGTTCTATTGCTATTTTTAAATAAACATAAAAACCAAGCATATACATTCATTGAGCTGCCTGTATTGAAATCTGTGTTAAAACATTGTGAAAATATAAAATATTATCCAAGAACAAACATTTCACTTATTAAATCTTCTTTTCAACCTTATTAACAACACACTTCTAGGCATGTCTCTCCAGACGTTTGTCCTACTATGTAGTACTTATTTTCAGATGAATGCATGTAAGATTTGAACCTAAAGATTATTTGAATAAGAGCAGATTTGTAACACATGTAACAGTTTAAGTTAAAAATATTTTAACTTTAATTATGGATAGATCTATTATTAATAATGGACTTGGCAAACTACAGCTCATGGGCCAAATCCAACTTGCTTGGTATTTATACAGCCTACAATAATGGACAGGTAGTGGTAGAACACCAGGCCTGAGCCCTAGCCAATCTTCTGCAGAAGTGGAGGAGAGTGAAATCTAACTCTTTTCTGATCCCAGTTGAATATATGCTTATGCCAAAATAATTATACTATGAAAATTAAACTACAAATAGCTATACTTTGCTACAGATCTTTTAGACTGTTTTTATATAGCCGCCATTTTTATATTTTTCCAAATTCTCACCACTGATTCATAACATCCCACAATTAAGCTTATTGCCACTGTACTCCCAAATCAATGACCTCAGGATTCCCTCTGACTGACCCAGTATTGGAGAATAAAAATTGGCAAATAGCAAGCATTTCTTGCCCTATCTTTCTGCTGCTATTGTTTATTCAACTTTTTTAAAAAAAATGAAAGAATTTTGTGGTGCTTCAACATCTTAACACCAGTACTATCCAAGATAGATGGATAGATTATAGATAATAGACAGACAGACAGACAGACAGACAGATGATAGAAGATAGACAGACAGACAGACATTACATTATTTATCATAGAGAAACCTAGTGAAAATGCATTTATCCATTATCTTGGCCCACATTTAAATATAGTAGAAGATTTCATTCTATTGGTATCTGCATATGCAAAAAGCTTCATGACTTACACATAATACCCACGCTGTGGAAAGTATTTATTTACTAGTGAACAATTACGGGTATCTTAGAAATTGTATACATATTCAATTTAAAAATAGTTTCTTAGATGAGCAGTCACAAAATCTGGAAACTGAATGTATGAAAATAACTTGCAAAGTATGAATGTATGAAAATAACTTGCAAAGAACACACACTCTGCTGTTAACATACCTTGCATGTTGTTTAGAATAAGCATGCATGCAGGGCCACAGAGAGTTGCCAAGGCAATTTAGATTCTTATCTTCAGCCTAGACCAGAGCTAATTTCATTCCGAGGATAAATGAGGAAGTCTTCTTTTGCCAAATGACAAATTGGAATGATTCAGGATTAATGAAACCTTTTCCCAGTATAGACCTCCCCTTTAGACATGCTTTATTATCTGTGGAATGAAAGAAAATTTGCTTGAAATACAAAGAGGACAAAATAACCACAATGCACTTATACTAAAAAGTCCAGTTCGTCTTATCACACACACACAGAAAAGAGAGGGGGGAAGGGAGGGAGAGAGGGAGGGAGGAAGAGAATACTGTAGAATATAAAAAGTTTGTGGATGGGGAGTTTGCTGTGTTTCTTTTAGAAAAGATTTTCTTTTAAAACTGATTTTCTTGCCAAAATGTGTCTCTGATTAAACAATCCTTGCTATTTACTTTCCCCCATAGTTGCATCACTTGAATATATCATTTTACATCACAAATCCAAATCAAGCAAATATTAGGTGCCTATGGGAAGACTTTCTGGAGTATCATGGAGAAATGCCGCTGCCTGGAGCATTTGAAAATCAAGTTTCTGATACAGTATTTGGGAAAATGCTTTCAAGGATTATTAGCTCAACATAGGCCAAGTACTTGCCCACTAAAGGGTTAGTTCAATGAGATGCTTTGTGGAATTACAAGAAATGTATTAAATTCAGGAGGGGAAGTATGGTGAAACATTAAATTCTAATGTCTCACATACTTCATCTTTGCTCTGATTGCTTTTTCACTTCCATATCTTGGAAATATTTACTGATGATATATTTCTTCCAGTATATTTCTTCTGCTACGATAGCATTATTCAACTTTTGGTTTGGCATACAAGTTCCACAGATATCATTTTAGGTACATTATTATATGAAGATGAGATGAAGTTTGGGAAAGTGTAATCTTGTTCATCATTTGATTTACAAGTAAATGCATGGATAGGGCAACTGATTTTCATAATAACATATGACAATCTTTAATAGGATACTATGCTGTTGCTTTATAAAATTTAGTTTTTTAAACACATAATTGTAATTTATAACCTACAGTGGAATACGTAGCATTATCAGGTTTTTGTTGTTCTACATTTATTTATGGTGTATTGATGGATGTCATTTTAAAGATCTTAATATCAGATAACAAAATGAAAATAGATGTAGTTGCAGCAAAAAATATTGTTGAACACTAAGTTATAGATATTAATAAACTGGGGAAGTATGATTAAAATAAAGTAATATTTGCAAGACTATAGAGAGATCTATAAAGATATGTAGAAATAAATAAGTATGCATTAATGTATTATATCGTGAATACAAATGAGTTTGGGATGCATAATTAAAGTCTGGATTTCAAAAATCTGCAAAATAGAGTAACATTTTCCTGATCCTTTCCTATCTTATGTAGTCTGATTTGGTCATGAGGAACAAAGACAGGGAAAAGTAGATACATTTAGTGCAGTTCAGTCATAAATATTATTCTGAAAATAAGAGTTATGGTAAGTATAAATGCAGGTCAAGTAGGGGAATGGGGAAATAACATATTTCCTGTTAAGTCATCTCAATAGAATTTATATCTTCTACTTGTAAAACAAAACTAACATATGCATGTCATAGTATTTCTTAATGACCATTTTACTTTATCTGGAAACAATCTTTTTTGTTTCCCAGGACTGACAAAGAAAAGAATAAACTAATTACTTATATTTTTTTAGGCCAGTTATTTTCAAATTCAGTTGTCATTATTTAATGAACCATGCAAAAAGAAAGAGAAAAGCTATGTGTGGCCTGCCCCATGTCTTCATATAAGAAGCTTATTGAAAAAAATATATGTGGCTTGCAGTTCCAGCTTACAGAGGCATCCTTTCATTTGGAAGAGTATATTTCTGCAAACTTTTAACATGACTGTTAGCCGAGGGTTACTTATAGGTTACTTATAGGTTGTGTCAAATTTTTCAACTTTTAATTTCCAAACATTAGGGGTACTCAAAAATTGTGACATGCCTTGTGGATTGTAAATATATTTTGATTACTTTAATATAATTTAGATGTGCTTGGTAAATAACTACATAAATATTATAACTGTTATGTCCTTATAAGGACATCTGCCTGGGATTGGCTGAAGATCCTTTCGGCGGGAGTTTTGAATCCCTGTCAGTGGGTGGTGCGTCTGCCGGAGCAAATATAAGGAGAGCTCCGGCAGCGCAAAGCCAGTTCAGTTCTCGTTAATAAACGTTGTTACTTGAACTCTGCTGGTCACTTCTGCTTTCCTGCGCCGATCTAACACTGGCGACGAAGGACTAGAGAAGAACCACCGCATGGCACGATCGCCATAACGAGCTGAAGTCACTCGATGCGGACTGAGAGATGGCAACGCTGCAAGCGCTGTTCGCCTCGCTGGCTCCTTTCAACCCCAACCGGGAGAAATGGAGCTCCTATATGATCCGTTTCCGCCAATTCCTCTGGGGGAACGGATACAACAACTTAGACGACGAGAGGAAGAGGGCTCTCTTCCTCGCTCACTGCGGCACCGATGTCTTGGAGCTCGCCGTCAACCTCGTCGCTCCCAGGGACATTGAAGTCATGTCTTGGGTAGATCTGCAGACTGCCCTGCAAGACCACTAAGCACCAACGGGCACCCCCATCTCGAATCGATTCACCTTCCGCCAACGCAATCAGAAGGAAGGCGAATCTATCAAAGACTTTGTGGCAGCATTGCGTCAAATCGCGGCAAACTGCGAGTTTGAAAATGTTGACAATGCCTTACGCGATGGGATCGTCTTCGGGTTAAGAGATGCAAGCCTCCAAAAGAAGTTCCTGAGCAGGAAAAGACTATCCCTGAAAGACGTTCTTGAGGAGGCTACGGCTGCTGAAACATCCGAGAAGGCCGCCGCCGAAATGCTCCAGTCCTGAGGGATACATAAGATCCACAAGTCGTCCTCAGAATCTTCTGGAGACTCCGCCACACCGTCCGACTCAGAGGGGGAGTCGACCGTTTTGAAAGTTTCGCGCCCATCTAGGCGGGAAATTCAAAAAGATGGCTGCCGCAATGCTCAGTGCGGCAGTTGCAAGGGACACCATCCCCGCCAATCCTGCCGCTGGCGTGATGCAACCTGCAGACATTGCCTGAAGAAGGGGCACATTGCTGAGGCATGCAGAGCCTCTGATCCGGTTCCAGAGTCGATCAGGCCCCGGAATCCTGAAAATCGCCGCAACTCCCAGAGGTCATCCAAACGGTCCTCACTCCAGCTCAGCCGCGACGATCGCAACGGTTCCCAGGGCGGCGCGGTGAATCAAACGACGATCGCCCTGACCAGTAACAACAGTGCCACCAAATTCCATGTGACACTGTTGGCTGAAGGCTTGCCGTGCATGATGGAAGTAGACTCGGGCTCCGTCTATTCCATCATCGACTGGCACCAAGTAAAGAGACTGAAGCCGGCACTAACTAAGCGCCAACTTGAACCCCTTCACTCCAAGCTGGTGGATTTCGGCGGCAATCCCATCGGCGTCATTGGAAGAACCAACCTCCAGATCGCTTTCAAACAGTTCCGAGGCCAGCTCCCTATCACCGTCGTGGAGCATAGCCGCCCGGCCCTGTTAGGAGTGGAGTGGTTCCAGCCGTTGGGGCTTTCTATTGGAGGCATCCACCAGATTAGCTCAGGCGAACTCGACTCACTCATCGGAGAGTTCCAAGAAGTCTTCGATGGTAAGTTAGGGACCTTTACAGGGAAACCCATCTCCTTTAATCTGGACAAGGGGGTAACCCCAATTCGGCTCAAGCCCCGCCGGGTTCCATTTGCCTTGCGGGCTAAAGTAGATGCTCAGCTAGATAAGCTGATTGCCCAAGGCATCCTGGAACCCATCGATCATGCTTCATGGGAGACTCCCATTGTGACCCCCATGAAGCAGGATGGATCTGTGCGCATCTGCGCCGACTACAAAGTGACCATCAACAAGGCGTTACCGCAGAGCGCATACCCTGTGCCGGTAGTGCAACATTTGCTTCACTCACTCGGCAAGGGCAAAATTTTCGCAAAGCTGGACCTGGCCCAGGCTTACCAGCAACTGCCAGTCGATCAGGAAACGGCGGAGGCCCAGACAATTGTCACCCATAGAGGCGCATTTAAGTGCAACCATCTCCAGTTCGGAGTCAGTGCAGCCCCAGGCATTTTCCAATCCATGATGGAACACCTTCTCCAAGGCGTTCCAGGGGTGGTGCCTTACTTCGATGATGTACTGATCTCCGGGGACTCAAAGGCACAACTCCTTGACCGGCTGAGGCTTGTCCTCCAGCGGTTCAGAGAGAAGGGCTTGAGGGTCCGACGGGACAAGTGCATCATTGGGGTACAGGAAGTCGAGTTCCTGGGCTATCTCATAGATAGTTCTGGCATCCACCCCACCAAATCAAAAGTTAAAGCAATCCATGAAGCTCCCAGCCCCAAAAATAAAGCGGAGCTTCAGGCTTTCCTTGGATTGCTTAACTTCTATGCAATTTTCCTCCAACAGAAAGCCACTATTGCTGAGCCGCTTCATCGCTTACTGGCAAAGGCGGCTTCCTGGAGGTGGGGCCGCGAGGAAGAGTCTGCATTTAGACCCGTTAAGCAACTGTTGACTTCTGACAGCGTGCTCATTCAATACAATGAGACGCTGCCCATCAGGCTCACCTGTGATGCTTCCCCCTACGGAGTCGGCGCTGTCCTCAGCCACGAACTGCCTACCGGCTGTGAAGCCCCCATCGCCTACTTCTCAAAGACTATGTCCAGTGCTGAACTCAACTACAGCCAACTGGACAAAGAGGCATTGGCTATTGTCGCAGGGGTGAAGCGTTTCCATGAATACCTCTATGGACGGCGGTTCACTATTGTCACCGATCACAAGCCGCTCCTGGGCCTCCTCACAGGACAAGCAGACCCCGGCCTTCATGTCACCCTGAATGACTCGTTGGGCTATTTTCCTCGCCGGCTACTCATATAGACTCGTCCACCGGCCGGGGAAGTCCATTGTGAACGCCGACGCGCTAAGCAGATGCCCATCTGCTGACTCCATGGAAGACCCGGCTCCCACACTTGAGCTGCTGCATATTGACAACAACAGCAGCTGTCCTGTAACATCTGCCGACGTGGTGACACACACGAGGAACGACCCCATCCTCCGACAAGTCCACTCCTGGGTTCTGAGGGGATGGCTGGCTCGAATTGACAGCGACGACTTCAGCCCATTCAGCCGCAAGCAAGGGGAATTGTCCACCATGAGCGGCTGTTTACTATGGGGAGATTGGGTGCTGATTCCCAGCACGCTCCAACGAAAGACTCTAGAAGCGCTGCATAAAGGACACCCGGGCATTGTCCGGATGAAAGCCCTGGCACGGAGCTACGTCTGGTGGCCAACGCTGGACAAAGACATTGAACATTGGGTCGCCAGATGTAGCCCGTGCCAAGAAGTCAGAGCTGCGCCGCCTCAGTCTGACCCGACGCCTTGGGAGACTCCTAGCTCTCCCTGGTCGCGCATCCATATAGACTTTGCGGGCCCTATCCAAGGGCGCCACCTCCTCATCGTGGTCGATGCCTACTCGAAATGGCTGGAGGTCATCCCCATGGCATCCACCACAACAGAAGCCACAATCCGCACACTCCGGCGTCTCTTCGCAACTCATGGGCTGCCAGACGTTTTGGTCTCCGACAACGGGCCCCAACTTACGTCCGTGTCCATGGAAGCTTTCCTGGCAGGCTTGGGCATCTGCCATGCCCTCTCCGCCCCTTACAGACCAGCCGGAAATGGACAGGCTGAACGGATGGTGAGGCTCACCAAGGAATCACTCGCCAAGATGGGCCCGGGCGATTGGCAGGAGCGCATTGACACTTTTCTGCTCACCCAGCACATCACGCCTCACTCTGCCACAAGAAAGTGCCCTGCCGAACTTCTAATGGGCAGAAGACTCCGGTCACCCCTGGACAGACTGCACCCTCAATACACTTCCGAGGTGCCCGCCACTGCCAGCTGCCAACTACGACAGTTTGCCATCGGCAACGCCGTCTTCGCTCTCAATTTCCACGGCTCGCCAAAATGGCTTAAAGCTACAGTACACAGCACAACCGGTCCCAAATCCTACTGTGTTGAGCTGGAAAATGGACAGATCGTGAGACGTCACCTCGACCAACTCCGCAAAAGGTGGAGGGAAGCGGGCGAAGACCAGCCTGACGAGGTAGGCCTAAACCACCCAGACGAGGTAGGCCTAAACCACCCCGACGAGGTAGGCCTAAACCACCCAGACGAGGTAGGCCTAAACCACCCAGACAGGGGAGAAGCGGGCACTTCAACACCGAACCAAGCTAAAGACTCCGCAAGGCCAGTAGACCAGGGACAAGGCCCAGAGGGAACCCCAAAACACCGAGGGGTGGATGGCAGCCAACATCCCGAGAACCGAGACCTACGCCCTGACAACAGGAGTCAAGTAGACCGGGGACAACCTAGCAGGGGAAGCCAACACCAACCCTGCGAAGTAGGCGACCGACACTCCAGGGAAGGTAACCTCCATCCATCACACCAAAGGGCGCCACAACATCAGCCCGACCGCGCAGAAGACCAACCCTGCGAGGAAGGCCTCCACCACCCCTGCAGAGTAGGCCTACACCAGCCAGACCAGGGGGAACACCCAAACGATGGAAGGCGACGACCATCACCACTACGCCAACCATGCAGAGAGGGCCTACACCACCCCTGCAAGGTCAGCTCGCGCCACCCCGACAAGGCCGACCCGTGTACAACCAGCACCACCTGCCACCCCGGGAGTGAATCGGCCTCCACTGGAGAACCCGGGGGCCTAACCCAGCCACCACCACCGGACTCGCACCCAAGACCGGACCAGCGCAACTCCAACCCAGAGGGAACCCGAGGGAGACCCAGGGACCTACCGTGGCTCAGGAGTTCGGGACCAGTTGACAGCAGGGATCCATGCCGGCGACATCGAGATCCAAGCGGGACTGAAGCAGACCAGCAACGCCCGGAGGCGGAGGTCCTCGACCCGGCTGGAGGTTCGGGAACATCACCCGCATCCTCGACGGCCAGATCCAGCCTGGCACCAGGGAGGAAGCCCCGAGCCGAAAAAGCACCCTCCGTCCGGGAGAGTGCCCAACTTGGGTATGAACTGCGCAGGTCTACGTGAGCACGTAGACATCCTGTGTACCTTAGTGATTATCTACCTTGATTGACTGACTAAGAACTAGGGGGGAGGAGTGTTATGTCCTTATAAGGACATCCGCCTGGGATTGGCTGAAGATCCTTTCGGCGGGAGTTTTGAATCCCTGTCAGTGGGTTGTGCGTCTGCCGGAGCAAATATAAGGAGAGCTCCGGCAGCGCAAAGCCAGTTCAGTTCTCGTTAATAAACGTTGTTACTTGAACTCTGCTGGTCACTTCTTCTTTCCTGCGCCGATCTAACAATAACTTTTTAACATTTTGTTTGTTTCATTTATGCATACTGTTCATTCAGGAAATTTAAAAAAAGTCTCAACAAGTTATATACAGTTAGAAATGTAACATGTGATTATAATATAATAATATTAGCAAAAATGTAGATCTCCATTTTCTTGTGCCTTACTACTAAGAACAGGTACCACTTTTCATTAACAGCAGTTCCCAATCTCATGCTGGCAAAAGATATATATTGATTCTGTAATATGATCACAAATTATATGACTCGTAGGATGGAAGCAGTGCAACATCTTGAACATCTTTGATAGAGGGCCTGAATAAAGAAACTAATAACATATATCTTCTAAATTAATAATGTCAATTATTTTATGCCTTCATGAAGAAGATATAAAATAAGAAATATGCTGGCAATAAACCATTACCCATTTAACCATACAACTTGTAGCATCAAAGTTATCCCATTATTTATATAAAAATATATACAATCCATACTATTCAAATGTATATATTTGTCAGTTAATGATTATATGTATAATACGAACAGTTAAAAGAGATGTATCTATGTTTAGTTTTCAAAATGAATAAACAACAGCATGATCTGCCTATAACTCACATAGATCTAGCAAGTGATGGCTATTTTAAAGAAATATAAAATATTGTAAAAGAGAATAAATTCAGAAGCCATTTTCACCTTCTGGCATTATTTTATTTCACTTTATCCGTGTAACACTACTATAAATCAATGGATGCACCAGTTTATAAGCAGATGAAATATCACATAAAGATAAAATAAATAAATCCGTAATCAATAAAAAAATGAGTGACACAATAATCATAGCTGTCAGATACAGTATATTTTTTACTTCCTACCATTTTACCACAAGTGCAGGGTCTATTTTTTTTCACATCAACCAACTGTTGGTCCAGTTGGTTGCTACAGGATTGACCGGCCTGTTTCTTGTCTGAGTCTGACATTGTTAGCTGAATTAGAGTGATTGGTCCAAAGTCACCCAGTTTTCATGCCTAAAGTGGGACAAGAACTCACTATCTCCTGATTTCTAGCCTACTGGCTTAATCACAAGACTAAAGTAATTCTCCTATATCCTATATATCCTAATATATATAGGCCTAATATATAACTATATAGTCATAATAATTATACCACAACAATTCTTTGGATAAGTTCTACCAATTTTTATGGCAATCAGCAATGATGTCAAAGTTGATATCAGCTGATCTTCTGGCAGAATGCTGTCTACTATGTGAAGGCCATCACAGAAAACTGAGTCTCCATCCCCCTCATACCAAATATATAACAAACAAACATTTTCACTCAGGACAAATGTACAAGAAAGGCTGGTTCCACATGGAGAAGGTGATCCTGATGATACCTTTAGAGCAGTGGTTCTCAACCTGTGGGTCGGGACCCCATTGGGGGTCAAATGACCTTTCACAGGGGTCGCCTAAAACCATCAGAAAACACATATTTTCAATGATTTTAGGAATAATTTTATCGTTAGGGGTCACCACAACATTAGGAACTGTATTAAAGGGTCGCAGCATTAGGAAGGTTGAGACCCACTATTTTAGAGCTTTAGTTTAAACTTTGTTTGGAATTATATCAGAAAATCTATTGGAGGAAAAGGCAGCATTTGCAATACTAATACTATACCTCCAACGTGATCTCATTTGCCAATGTGTGGGTTGCATTTTGAATAAACTGGAATTTTCAAGTAATTTTTTTAAAGATAACCAAATGTAAAGCATAATATAGTGATTTAATAAATGTAAATTCATTGGCACAAGCTTTTATCAGTCAATTGATCAGGATCATTATCCTGTCAAGGCTTTCAAGTCATATATCTCCTCCTTCAAGGGATAGCCCTCCTCAGAGTTACAACATCTTCAAAAAGATTGGTTAGAAATTGAAGGATTCTAAGAAACTTGATTAACATTGCCCGTAGGCAGAAGTTTGAAGCAAGCTGGGAACCAGGACTATGGGACAAGCGATGGGAAAAGTCAAGAGCAAATATCAAATCAGGAAGCACAATGAAAAGGCAAACCAGAAGGTAACATTTAAGCGCAGGTTACATATATTGAGAAACAAAGAATTTGTCACAAGTGTAATAGATAAATACTTTGAGATTAGAAAAGTTTATATTTATAAGAATATAGAAACAAAGAGTACTAGTTTAGCATTTTATTAAAAAACTTATTGGAAGGCTAGGGGATAACTTACAGTAAATTATGATACATTTAAATTTGTCTCAAATGTCTCTTTATATTTAATGAAAATAAATTAGCTGCTTGGACATGAACTCTATCTTCTATTCTTTTAATAATTTTATAACCGCTGACATAGTTTAAAGGCAGAATTGCCCCTCTCTAATTTTTTATTAAGTTGGTGCTTCCTTTCTTTATATAGAGGACACTTCAGAAACAAATGAAGCAAACTCATAAAATAATACTACCCAGTGTCACTCTGTAATAGGAGAGATATATCAGGAAAATATTTTGTTCTATTGATTAATCTTATAACATCTTAATCTGCTTCTTATGTATTTATCTGAGCTACTGGCAAGATAATACAATTTTTTAAACTGGGAAAAGTTAATATTTTGGAGCAATTATATATCTTATATTCAAGCAACACCCATTAAACTATTGCATATAGGTATCTGAAAGGATTAGTAGATAACACTTCATTTTAAAATATACTGTCTTCTTCCAAACACAATTTTTTTGTTGTTGTTTCTTGTGCAAGATGTTAAAAAATCTGCTAGATGTTAAGAAGATAACTAAGTGAAATCGAAAATGGTTAAAGATAATGAATCAAAGCAAATGATTGCAATGTTATTTTTTAATACTGCATATGATCTTAAGCAAATTAGATTTACTAGCTCAGCCATTTCAACAACTGACAAGCAACTGGTACCCAGTGATAGCTAAACATGGCCTCTCTTAGATAGCTAAACTAAACAAGGTTTCTTTCTTACCTCTTTTTTCATGAGAATGAGTATGCTACAAAGCAATCGTGGGTTCCTCCTGGTTCGGCCCGGTTCGGCCGAGCCAATAGCAGTGACGATATGACAACACTGAACTGGTTCTGGCCACCCCTCACCCCTGGCCCCCTACCCCCTGTTATTCTTACCTTTTATTTGGCCTCACCCCCAATCTATTGCTGCCTCCTGAGTCCCAGCTGATGGCTAGAGTGAAAAAAAACTATTTAAACTCTTGCCACAAGGCTTCAAAGGGCCGTCCTACAGCTGATCAGTGTTAAAAGAAAACAAATGAGTAGACCGGTGCCTGCAAAACTAAATGGGTAGACCAGTGCCTGCAAAAATAAATGGGTAGATTGGTACAGCTCTGCAAGCAGTTAAAAGCCTGGTAGACCAGTACCTCTGCTAAATCCTAACTTATTGTCACATGACCATCAAGCAACACCCACAAAATAAGCCACACCCACAGAACTGGTAGTAAAAAAATTTAGAGTCCACCCCTGCCACAAAGATTACACCAAAAGGGTAATTCAAGTTTTTCCTTTTGTTCTTTTAGCCTGTTAAGAGGAAAGATGATAAACAGAGCAGAGAACTTAGATCCAGAAAGTATGTTTGTATTTTTAGTTTGAATTGGAAACAACAAGCAAAAGAATATTATGTCAACTATTGTTAGGACTGTATTATACAGTGATTTACTAATAGTGCTGCAATGTGCAGAATATAATTATTTGGACTTCTATGAGGGTTTTGAAATTAGAGTCAGTTCAGAAAATATAAACAAATTCTAAATGAGCAGCAAAGAGCAATTCCTTTCTAAATAAAGCCTTATTATTTGTCATCTGCTTTATTATTATTTGTCATCTACAAGAACAACAGAACTGTATGTTGTTCAAATGGAAAATTATATCAACATTACTTAGAATTTTGCTTAATTTGGTAAATTATGTTTCATATTTTATGTGAAAAAGACATGCATTTAATATTTCATAGTTCTAGAAGAAAGCAGTTTTGGTGTAATTTATAATAACTTTTTCTAAAGCAAAGAGCCGAGGTGGCGCAGTGGTTAGAGTGCTGTACTGCAGCTACTTCAGCTCGCTGCTAGTTCAGCAGATCAAATCTCACTGGCTCAAGGTTGACTGAGCCTTCCATCCTTCTGAGGTGGGTAAAATGAGGACCCAGATTGTTGGGGGCAATATGTTATTTAGTATACTGTGGATTGTTGTAAGCCGCCCAGAGTCCTTGGAGAGTGGGCGAAATAGAAATATGATTAATAATAAAAAAAAAATGTTACAAATGTTCACATGACATTCTAGTAGAGAGGGTATCTAGTTATAGATTACCCAATATTATCCATCTCAAAGGGTTTGTTTGTTTGTTTGTTTGAACAGGCAACTGGTCTGTTTTTTGTTGGAGGAGGAGGAGGAGGAGGAGAAAAAGAGAAGGAAGAGAAGAATTGGAAGGATTTTTCTTCTTCTTCCTCCTCCTCAAAAAAATCAGTCCAGTTGCCTTTCAAAAAAAAAAAACAACCACCTTTGAGACAACTATGACCTGGATGACTGAGAATTGTATATACTGTATTTTCCTGCATATAAGACTACTTTCTAACACACAAAAATCTTCTCAAAAGTCGGGGGTCGTCTTATACGCCGGGTCTCATTCTCCTGTAACCAGGCAGACCAGCCCATAAGGCTCTAACGAGCCTTAAATGGCTCTGAGGAGGGTCGTCTTATACGCCCAGTCGTCTTATACGCCGGAAAATATGGTATTTATTATTATCCATATTAATTAATTTAATATGTTGAATACAATTTAATATGTTGTGTTCAACATATTTCTATATTGCGTGGATAAGAGACTATAAAGTACAGAGTCAAGATCAAGATAAACCACAATTCATCCCAATCTTGTGTATGTGATAAACTATTATATTTCGTTCCAAGTATTGTGCTTTAGGAAGGACATTGACAAATTGGAACGTGTCTAAATGAGATCAATCAACATGATAAAAGTCTTGGGAAGGGAAGAAGTATGAGGAATTTGAATTTGGAAATATTCAGGCTGGCAAAGAGTAGAGTGTAGAGAGAGATGATAGCTCTTTAAGTATAGGAAAGTTGTCATAGATAAAATGGGGCAGTATTGTTCCAAAAAACAAGATAGAAAACAATGTGTTTAAATTACAATGAAGTGGATTTTGGTTGAACTTCACAAATTTTCATAATGGAATGTTCACAGAAAGCTTTGAGAAGTGATTGGCTCTCTTTTCTTTAAGTATTTAACAGAGGGTATATGGTCACTTATTGGAGTTGCTGTAGTAGCTTTATCTAATTCTTGGCTACAAAATGGACGACCTTATTTTCAAGGTCCTTTTCTAATTATAAAATTGTAAAATAAAGGCCAACAAAATATCTGTTCTTTTCATCAGCAGCTTTCCCACATGCATTCTATACTAGAAAATTAATTATACTTTATTTGTTCCAATAAAATGCAGTTAATTTAAAATCATAAAGTAGCATGAGGCCATATTTTTCTTGTTTTGTCTTATTTTTAATGTCAGGCATTTAGTAAAAACTAGACTTTGCAAAGCACTTTTAATGGCTAAGACTATTATGTTTATTATAGTCTGAAAATGCCTGAAGTTTAAATGCGGTCAACTACTTTAATTATTCAGAAAGTATAGCAACTTGTTTTATATTTCAATCCCTATTCCTTTAACTCACATGTGCTTAACTGTAGAGCAATACTTTTTTTAAAAAAATATCATCTAACTATCCCATTAGATCAAACATTCTTCTCAAGTTTCTTGTTTCCCCTACTTCATATTTTGTGCACTATGTGCTTTCCTTTGTTAGTGGTGTTTTTTGTTTTTGCTATTTCTACTTAATTAATGAACACCCAACTAAGCACTGGAGTAGGATATGCTTTGATTTTTGTTCCTGTTCCGTCTTGACCATAACAATGCCCAGCAGGCTACAGTCAATTCAACAGGAGAGCTTATCCATCACTGTTCAAGAATCTTGGGCATTGACGGATGAGGAGAAGATAAATCATGGTAGAGTTGTCCATTCAAAGACCCCTGAATGACACTGACAGAACTCTGCATAAAAATTAGTTTTATATGGGCCTGTATAATACGTCACTTGTAGAGAGATTGTCTCTACCTATAAAGACTACCCCTTGTTGCTTTTCTGAAAGAAGGTGATCATTTTATAACATGGTACTTCTAAGGGGATCTTTAAGAGTGTTAAAATTTAAATTCATTTTAAAGACTTAACTTTGTAACTTTGGTTATTTTCTTGGTTGATTAGATGTCATTTTTAATTATTTTACAAGGGAAAAACACTGAGAAAATAGCTAAAATATATATCAATATGCATTAGAAATCCATGTATCAATCTGACATTCATCACACAACTCAACCCTTTTTGTTTCATCAAAGTGTTTCCAGAATGTTTTATTGGACATAAATTGATACACAGCAAATTATTCTATATAGGATGAAAGCTCCTTCACTTAATCCTTCCCATCCTATAGCCTTATTCCACAAGTATGGAACAGTCCAGTAGTTTTGGCATTTTCAGTAAACCAGTCATTCTTATTTAATTATCAACAGCAGATTGCAAATTCTTCCTTCCTCCTTTTTTTTTTTTTTTTTTGGTAAAAGATTGGAAAAATTCATAGTCCACAAAATTCCATTAAGAAAATGAGAATATAAAAACTACAGAAGCTAAGTAATAGTTCCGTGTTCAAGATAAAATTGTTTTTCTCCTAAATGCTAAAAACAACAGAGAGATAGTCTTCATATAAGTTTTTCTGGACATCTGTTGATCCTGGTGGAAACTAAGGTAGCATTTTGGAAATGACCAGGTAAAACTGGTAAGTATGAAATGGTGCAGGATTAATTTGATAGCAAAGCAGTTTATAACTATAGGTATATTAAGTTAAAACTGTCATTTAAATTGTGAAAGAGAAAGAGAAAAATTCACTTGAAATGCAAGTTGATTAAGTAATGAGGGCTTCATAAATCAATATTTTAGAGTAATATATCAATGAAAATTATGTTTATGTATATTTTAATATTTGAAGTTTTATTTAAGCATTGTATATTTAATACATTATACAAATGTAATATATATCACTGTTTCTTAATGTAACTGAATACATTAATTATATTAAATGTTCCATTTTATATTTATATTTTAATATTTCCCCATTCTGCTCTTTCTAAATCTATAATATAGATTTGAACTGCAATGGATCTGCTTAATTTGGTATCCTACTAGGATTTGTTCATAAATTTTGTTAAAATAGTATCTCGTGGTAAAATTATACCTATCAACTCAGTTTGTAATCCCATTTAGTTCAGTGCTTTTTATCCAAAGATACATATGTTTAGAATTGCAACTTATAATAAGCTGATAATTAAGAAAGAAGGTCAAAGATAAGCATATCAATCCCCAATGCAATCTTTAATAGCCATATTTTTGCTTCTAGGTAGTTTTCTATTGATTTTAGCTAATCAAGTTTAGAAAGACAGTTGCAACCCCTGTCATTATGAAAAAGGAAAGGCAGATACTTTCACTCAGGAAACAATTGATGAAGCACACTAAATATAATTGGGAAGACTAGGAGGAAAAAGAAAAAAACTTAATTGTAAAATCAATAAAAATTAATTGAATACAAAGCAATATGCTCATCTTATCTAGTGTCCATTTTAAAAAGATTTCAAGTATTTCTGCACTATTTGTTTAACACAAAAGCAATTCTTTGGATATTAATTGGTAGCAGGAACTATAGCAGGTAGCAAAATGAGTTTCTCTATTTCATGTTTTAAGCACAATGGAACTTGTGCTAAATACATGAGGGTACATGTGTGTTTACATAATATTTATATGTCAATTCTTATTCTTACATTGTGGAATGACATATTCATAATAAATGATATTTTGAAGCACAGAAAAATATATTAATCTTTTAATAAATAAGCATCCTTTAAATGACCTTAAAGTCTACAATTTACAAAATATGCATACATATATATTTACAGTTTTCAGAAATTAGGTAAGCTCTTCCTTCCTTCCTCCCTTCCTCCCTTCCTTCCTTCCTCCCTTCGTTCTCTCCCTCCCTCTCTCCCTCCCTCCTTCTTTCCTTCCTTCCTTCCTTCCTCTTTCTGTAATTTAGGATAGATAGTAACTCAGGAAGTTTAAATCACATCTCATTTAATAGCTATATATAGAGAAAGCAAGTTGGTTGATTCAAAAAGCTAAGTAGGTCAAAAGTAGTTAGTACATGGATGAAACAAAACAGAAAATCCCAAAGCTGCTAAAGAAGTTGGGAAGAGATAAGTGCAATTAGTAGGTGGCAAAATTTTCGCAATTAAAAATTACATGGACATTTCTATGGAGGCACCCATAGTAAAAGGGTGCCTCCATATACTTCCTTATAAGAAGTATAAGGAAAAATAAGAACTTTATCTTTTGAGTTATTATCCAAATTAGATATTTTTCTATGGACAAGAAGCATTCATAACCATAAATAAATGTGAATTGAATTGTATTTAAGTTCTTTTTCATTTTTGTTGCCAATGACACTGGAATTTTACTAGTTTTATAAAGTAGAAATGGCAATTGTTTTGTCCAAAAAAATATTTGTTAAAAATATGTTTTCCCTCTCAGATGAGGACTAATGACCAGGGAAGGGTATAAGTAGAATGAATAAAGTTGAAAATGATGAAGTATTTTAGTAGTTTGGCATTTTTGTTTTGTTTTCAAAAAATAGGGTTAAGGTTCCATCACTGAAAATTTCTAACTGCCAGAATAACCCAAGAACAACAGCTAGAGTTCAGTTCTTTATTTGCTTATAACAACAGACAGAATCTTGCCAGACTAAAACTTCCCTACTCTCACTCTAAATTCTAATACTCATAGCACTGTAATGGTGAACCTATGGCACGCATGCCACAGGTGGCACACAGAGCCATATTGGTGGGCACGCGAACGTTACCCAAGCTCAGCTCCAGCATGCATGTGTGCATTGGCCAGCTGATTTTTGGGCCTTCTAGGCCACTGGAAATTGGCAAACGGGCTGTTTCCGGCCTCTGGAGGGCCTCCGGTGGGGTGGGGAAGGCCGTTTTCACCCTCCGCAGGCTCCTAGAAAAACTCTTGAGCCTGGGGAGGGCAAAAAACGGGCCTACCATGCCCACCATGCTGTCACATACCAAAAGTGGGGGGGGAGCATGGGGGGATCACGCGTGCATGTATGGGGGAGCAAGGCACCTAGAATTATGGGTGTGGGCACGTGTATGCGTGACTACCCCGCACTCCCCCAGCTTTTGGCATGCGATGGCAAAAAGGTTAGCCATCACTGTTGTAGGATATGGCTATCCATAGCCACTTCCTTTTGTTTCCTATCTATCTCTGAACTGTGTGGCCTCTTGTCTCCTCCCACTACTTTTCTGAAACTTGGGAAACTGTCACTTCACTGTAGTCCATCACGCTACTTGCCATGCTATGGGCACCATAATTGTGCAAAGCCTGTAAGGGTTACCTTAATTTGTCAAAGCTTTATTTAATCGCACTGTGAAACAGATTTGTGAACTACAGAGACCTGCTTCAAAGAAACAAATTAAATTGTTGTAGATATTTTAATTCTATGAATGGTTATATTTTTTCAGTGCCAGATTCTCTCTCTTTAGCTTGCCTTTCTTTGTATCCCATTGGCCTGCTCCTGGTGCCTCTGCTAATTAACTATCAAGATGTATTTCCAGCTAGTCACAACCTGATACAATTAAGTCCTGCTAGTGATGTCAAGGCCCATTCAGGAGAGACCTAGCTTACCAATTGGTAATGCCAAACTCCTGGCACCTCAGGAAGCCTAGTGATCAAAAGACAAAACAAAAAACAAAAAACAAACAAACAAACAAAAACCCATGTCATCCCATAAGGACAAACTTGAATGTCTGTGGTTTAGTGCCATGTCAAACTTGACAGTCCAGAAAAATAAAAAGAAAGTAAGAGATTCACTTCAAAAATATTTCCAAAAGGTTTTAAATCATAATTTCATTTTTAGGATGGTCTAGCAGAGTTGCTGCATTGTTTTAGTACAAGTTAGGCTCTTGAATTGTCAAGTTGTTAACATCTTTCCATGTATGTTGTAAAAGAGTACAGATGCAATCAGATTTGAAGCAATCAGAAGTAATAGTGTAGACCAATATTTTCCCCAATATTTTAATAATTTCATTGATACCTTTATTCTTACCATGTTTACATTTTTAAGATACTATCTGGAAAATAGCAGCCTCTCCTACCTTGTAAAGTCCCTTTATGTTTCCCACTTCTACCATAAAAGTATAGACCCAACAGATGAAACATTAGTTCTTCTTGATTTACATACTGCAAGCTCATATATTCAGGTATTCTTGGAAGAGTTTTCAAAGTCAATCATTGAATGCATATTATTTTTAAGATTAGAATCCATTACCAGTTACAACCATTTTTTTCTCTTCTTCCTTTGTGATCTGTTCAAAAATATTTCATTTTCTTACTTTTTCATTGTTTCATCCATTTGTGTTGCCTACATGGAATATTCTTGGGTAAAATGATCCATGACAGTGGTGGGTTGTTCCTGGTTTTGTTCAGTTCTTGCGAACCAGTAGTAAAAGTGGCGGGAGGCTCTGCCCACCCGCCCGGACATCATAATGGACAATCTGCTCATGCGCAGAAGCTTCTGGACATGCGCACAAGTGCGCACTCCCATTGTGAACTGGTAGTAAAGGTAAGTAGAACCCACCCCAATGCATGACTAGGATTATATTTCAGCCCTTAAAAACAATTTTATAACAAATGTGGAAACTTTCTAATCTCGTTCTATCTCTAAATCAGCATACTTCTTTAAAGGAGGTATTACTGCCATTCCTGTCAGAAAAATACATTTGCTTAACTTTGATATTCAGCAACTGGTATTACTGTATATTGGTAGGCAAGCAATAATGCTATGCAATTTACGTATATGGTGCATAGCAAATCTTAGTGAATCTTAACATGAGACAGTATCAAATATCTTTCTATATCCATGTATAGATTCAATGTAATAAAAATCTTGTATGAAAACTTTAAAAAAGCAAATATCGAGATTCTTTTTTAAAAAATATTTCCCAGTGTGGAGTCCTTTATATAAGTTGGACTTCAACTGCCATGTAATTTCTAGCCAGAAAGTTGATATACAGGAATAGATTTTTTATTGATTTTGCTATTCTGGATCTTGTAACAAACAAGTAAACAGCTATTAGAGTATAAATTAAAATTATCAAGTAAATGAAAGGGATGATTTGAGTGAGACAGAATGGATGATGTATTATTTCTGTTTTTTCTTAGAAAAAAATAGAAATATATCTATGTGAGAAAAATATCATCTGTTTTGTCCTAGTCAAGCCATCCTTTTCACTCACTTGTTAGAAAATAAGAACATAGCTAAGAAAGAAAAGGATGTATTCAGATCTGGACGTGAATATTAAATATTCAGTGACCACTGTATTCAGTGACCACTGTATGATGGGTTAAACGGTATTAAAATTTGGCATGGTTGTATTTTTATGATTAGTTTTAAAGGGTACAATAAACATGGCCAATAATAGCTTTTTCTATCTCATATCAGTCCAAGTGTCACACTTGGGCTAGGAGAAGCTTGTTAGCAGTAATTAGCAGCAATACGCTCTATTATTTGCCAAAGTAGTTTTCACTGCTAAGTACCACCAAAACTGCCTCAAGGCTTTAATCCCCCCCCCTCCCCACCTTCTTCTCCTTCCTCTTGCCTGGCTCTGCTTCCTTTTTAACTTCGTGCATTTTCCCATGATACTGCTCTCTGTGGTGCAGGGCAGGGCAAAGACAAGGCACTCGGTATCAATGTGATCTTGAGAGATGGGGTCAGGCCTAGCGAAAGCCTTTCACAAACACAGGCTGAACTCTATTAGAGATGCAAATCCACTTTCTAAGTGAGGATTGTTGAGATAATATAATGGAGCCCAAGGAATTCCACAGCAGCTGCTTTTCAGCATAGGTCTTTTGTCTGCATCTTAGCAAATTTCTGCAGCCTGTTTAAACTGCAGCTATTGTCTCCTGGCTTCACCGATTTCTCTCCCTGCCACTGGCTTACAATAGCTTGATATGGACATCTTTGTTACCTCCTTTGTACTGTATATCAGAGTAATGTTTCAGCAGATTGAGGCCTAGCAGGAAGAATTAAACCTGTACTACACAGTGCATGATGAATTGTGGGATTTACATATCATTTTAAAGGGGGTATTTTCTGAAGGTTGTTTCTGAATGGTGTTGTGTCTCCAAGGATATGATCTGAAGGTGGAGTGACAGAAAAGGAAGTGATTTAGATGCTCACTGACAGCTTAATACACATGGTACAGGCAAATAGTGGAAATTCACATGTCACCTCCTTCTGGACTTTTGCTTAGAAATGTAAGACAGCACTTTCAGATTTGCATCCTATAATTTAGGAAGAAATATAATACTGGAGTAATTTATGGACAAGGAAAGTTGTTGAAGAGCAAAGGGCTCAGCACCTGGTGCTTTCGATCCCATGTATTTGGATTAAAACAGAAAGTACTGATTGAATAAGGTCTTGACATTACATAGGCAAGTATTTCCAGGTCCTGAAGTGGTGTGCAGTACTTTATTGACATAAACCGGTATACTTTAAGGAGCTATATCCAAGGAATGGATACAGGTGTGTCCTATCAGGAGTAATCTAACAATACTAGAGGGTGCTTTACTCATTTTTACACCCGTATTTTGAAAGCATATCACAGCATCAATACTGATTCATATTTAGGAAGCGTGTTCAAGAAAAAATAAGATAATATTTTCCCCTATGAGGAATTTATGAGAACATTTGCCTACAATTAAAGGACTCTAAATTATTTTGTAGTTGCAGGAAGTAATGTTCATATTCAGACATAAAGCATTAACCCTCTTTGTGGTAGTGTGTCAGTGAAAATAACATTATATTAAGACACGAATAAAATAAAATGTTAGTAAAATAAGAATTTAGGACTAAATGCCAATCCACAATCTCTCCTTTTATATGCCTTCCCAGAGATAATTGATAATCTGTAGCTAGCTAACCCAGTTCCACAAGACTTCTTATGAATTTTAGAACAATATATGCAGAAAAAGCTAGCGTGCTTTCTGCTTCATAGCTATTAACTTTTTATGAATATTTATTGTATTTCAGAGCTAAGTTCTAGGAACTAATGGCTTCTAATAATTGGTTACCTGCTTGAATGGCGCATAGGAAGAAAACTGTTTGGAAGTGGCAAACAAACTGAAAAACAAAATTAAAGTTGTTTGCAAGGTAGGCGCTTGGGGGCTCAAAGTGAATGTTATATATTTTGGTGGAGGAACTTACACTGTTCTCAAAAACTAACTTGGTTGGCTTGCTATTTTCCTGAATCACTCTACCTTATATTTCCAAATATGTTTGTAGATTGTCCCATCAAGAAGAAACTATAAAGGTTCCATTGAAACTGAGATAAGTATTATACAGGTATTTCTGAATCTAAATTCCTAAAATGTTTCTAGAAGATCAAGTTTTTTTTATCATAGATAAGACATCAATACATTGATATGTGGATGAGCTCTGAATTTCATCTTAATATTGCAAGATTAATACACTAACCTAAAAGCAAGTCCCATTGATACTTGGCTATTGTTTGAACTGATGGAACATTGCATGATAAACCTGAAAGCAATTCACTGTTTCACTAGTAATAGAATCTAAACTGAATGAAACATACTGAAGAAAGAATTAAAGCCTTCTCTGGCTTTAATATCAATATTCTTGATATTGCAGAATTATAAAATAGTTCTTCGACTATCTCTTCACTCCTGAATGAAAAGAGAAAGGATTATACAGAGAAACATTCATCATGAAAATTGTGCACAGGGGTGTCAAGTTTCCATTTGACTTTTTTTTTGTTTCCCAGCTTCCCCGTTACATGCAATTCTGAATCCTTAATTAGGATTTGAACAGCAATGTGATTTTCTGCCTGAACAGCTTTTAAAAATTAATATAGGAGGATTATTTTAAAGAGGTCTAGTCTATAAAGTCAGTACATAGGTTTAGTTCATTATTCTCAAGCAAAGATTTAATACAAGCAATTTATCTCATTCTGTTCTACAAACTGAAACAAGAAAGAAATCACAAATTTGTACTTCAAAGGAAATTTTTTTTGCCAATCACAAAACTAACTAACTTTGTTTAATCTGAGGAAAACTGCATAGCTCTGACCAAAGTCCTATTGGATTTGAACATTATGGAAATTAAATTTAAATGGACTGTAAAAGTTATTATTATAAGAACCATTTTTGTGTAGTGGTTAAGATATCAGGACAGGAACCAAGACAGTTCTAGTCCTGCCTTAAGCAAAAAGCCAACTTGGTCAATCTCTTTCAGCCCTAGAAAGCAGGAATGGCAAAACTATTTCAAAATCCTGTCAAGAAAACTGCAGAGGCTTTTCCAGACAGTTGCCAGGAGTCAAGGCAATGAAAAAAAGGGGGAAAAACCCTATTAATGACAACAGAACTGAGGAAATAGATGAAATACAGTAGATGAATTGTTTAAGACTATAAAAGACTATATCATCAAAGTGCTACAAACAGTATGAAACAGGTAAGGAATACAAGGCAGCATGCAGGGTACTGAGAAAGTATAGAGGAAAAGTGAGGTCAACTGCTTAGTACAAAGACTGTGAAAGATCTAGACAAAGATCTAAGCCAAAGAAATATCGCCCTGAAAGGAATGCATGTCAAGGTCATGATTTTCTAATTTTATATCAGAACAAATGAGGACCCAGACTGTTGGGGGAAATAGTCTAACTCTGTAAACCACTGAGAGAGGACTGTAAAGCATTATGTAGCGGTATATAAGTCTAAGTGCTATTGCTATTATCAGGAAGAATGAATAAAGAAAATTTGATGCTTTTATTTTGTAATGGTGGAGAAAGCAGTTAAGACTAAACTTCAGGAAGAATAAACAATTCAATACTAGATAAATTACTTCTTTTAATTTATCAATTTAATTTATGTTTTTTTTAAAAAAAAATAAAGTTATTCATTTGCATCCTGCCTTTATTATTTTTACAAATAACTGAAGCTGGCAAAAATATCTAACGCACCTTCCTCCCTATTTTCACAACAACAACTCTGTGAAATGAGTTGGGCTGAGAATGAGTGACTGGCCCAAGATCACCCAGCTAGCTTTCATAGTTAAGGCAAAACTTGAACTCATGATTTTCTGCTTTCTAACTTGGTGCCTTAACCACTAGACCAAACTGGCTCTATAGAGTGTGTGTGTGTGTGTGTGTTTGTGTGAGTGAGAGAGATAGAGAGACAGAGAGAAATACAGAGAGATACAGAGACAGAGACAGACAGACACAAACACAAAGGCACACAGACACACAGAGGCAGAGTCAGTGAGAAAGTTCTGTTCTTTTTATATTTCTTGTTTGATTTGATTGTTATATGTCAGAGTGGGATGGGCTGATGTAACCAGGGAAAGATGGTTTCCTCAAATATTTTAGGCATAAAAGGCTTTAAAAATTTAAACAAACACCTTACATTGGACCCAGCAGCAAACTGGCAACCAGCGCAGCTCGCAGAGCTTAGGCTAAACATGTGTTGTTATAAGAGTACACATAACCTTCAATGCTGCTGCATTTTGTATCAGTTGAAATTTCTAAACACTCTTCAAAGCCAGCAACATGATAATAGAACAGATGATAATAGTCCAATGTGGAGGTGACCAAAGTATGGGTGACTGTTAGTAGGGCCTGTCAATCCAGGAATGGGCATAATTGGCTCACAAAACAAAGCTATAAGTTCCCATTTAGCCATATCTGCTACTTGATAATCAAGTAGGAGTTGTGAGTCCAGCAGGATTCCCAGATTGCATACTGTGTCTGTCTGGGGCCATGCAACCCCCCACTCCAGCATTAAAGATGGGTCAATCCTAGAAGCAGAAGGAGGACAGATATCTGAGATGGCAGATACTGGGACATCCTACCAGTTGCTGGAAAGAGCTGGGCTAAAAGACAGCACTGAGGCACTGATCACAGCAGTGCAAGGATAGGCATTAAGCACCAGATCCATAGAAACAAACTAAACAAACTTCTAAAACTACACAGGACCCAAGATGCAGAGTATACATTAAAGACAGTCCAACATACAGTGGCAAAGTGTGAGATGCAGGAAGGAATGCATACATTGAACAACATAATCAAACAGCTGGCTTTTTCTGCAGGAACATCTGTACAGAATATGGATTAGACCTTCCCAAGTCTAGATAGGAGATCCCACAGAAGATTGTGGAAAATAGGAGGGGTAAGATCCAGATAAAGACAGGCCAATCAACCAGACATCATGGAAGTAAATAAAGATCAGAAGGCAGAGAGGGTGATAGATATAAAGTGCCAAGTGACAGCAACATCAGAAAGAAGGAATATGAGAAACTGGAGATGTACCACTATTAGGGTTTGAAGGAAGATGTGCACAGTAAAGGCCATGGTTCCAGTAGTGGTTGGAGCACTCGGGGCTGTAACTCCTAAGCTAGAAGAGTGGCCCCAACATATCCCAATTCTCTGTCCAAGAGAGTCAAATGCTAGGAGCAGTTAAATCTTGCACAGAACCGTCAAACTCCTAGGCCTTTGGTAGAGGACCTGATGACCCATAAGAGTGAGGATTTTTTTTTTTTTTTGTATGCATGCATACAAAATGTATGCATGTCAGTAGTGGGTTTCAAATCCCATTGCTACTGGTTTGTCCATGAAGGTGCGCTCACGTGGGCATGCGCAGAGATGTCTGGGCAGGTGGGCGGAGCCTCCATCTGCCGCTGCTACCAGTTTGCCCGATCCAGGGCCAACTGGTAGCAACCCACCACTGATGCATGTGTATATGCAGTATTTTGTTCTGTTTTCTCTTATGGGTATGGAAAAAGAATGACAAGAATATACTTATTATACAAGCTGAATGAAATTAATGCATTCCAATGACATTAACTGAAAAATGACTATCCTTCAATAAGTCGCAAAAATAATTGCATATGAGAGTCTGTAGGGAGAGAATATAGCTCTCATAACTCCCACAGAGAAGAAATTGAAGATGAGAAATTATAATGCCTGATTGTCAGATGCCTTTGTCTCCCTCAATGTCTATTTATATGTCAAGTTCTGAAACATCTGCTATGCAAAAATATACAAACATACACTTCAATGCCAATGAACAACATATATTAGCAAGTAAAATATAAATAGAATTTATTGGCAACATTTTATTTGTATGAAAGCAATGCTGTGTAAATAAATATAAAATAATACAATAGAGTGTAAGAATGCCATCACATGAACTCAAATTTGTTTAAACAGGCAATCTTGTTAACATATCAGATTCTGACTTTAGTATTAATACTTTTGCTAATGTATGAATTTTCATATTGTGCATTTTATTATTGTTTAAATATCAGTAATATATAGTATGTATATATGTATCTATGACAATATCTATTGGTATTTTAAGATAGTATTGTACTATCGTAGACTTTTTACGTAGTATTGTACTACGATAGACTTTTTTTTCAGTCCTAGTTAGTCATTGTAAGTGGTTATATCTGGCACTAGTACAGAGTTCTTGTTTAAATATAGAATGTGGTTTGTTTTGCAGAAAAACCCCTAAACATGAGGTTAATCTCCTGTACTACAGATCCATCATGTTAACACTTATGCACCATCCTTAGCTGCCAGGAAAATTGTATTTATGATCATATTTCATTATCTGGAAGGCACTGTGTCCAAAGATAAAAATTGTCCTTGACGAGAAACACAATGCAAGGAGCTCATCTTCTACAGATACTTGGAATATGGAATTCTCTATGTTCAGTTTAAATAACTCATAACATTTATCTACAAAGTTTTATCATGAAAAAGACTCCTGGAATTCTAAGCAAATTAAATCCTATATTTCCTATTAGATATCTACAGTACCATGCACATTATGATGTAAATTAGAGTAGGTGTGTAAGTAAGATTTTTTTAAGAAAAAAAATTGCCCACGATATACCAGTGTGAAACTATTGAAGTGTACTGTAAACTCAAAATTGCATTTGAAAATAAAACCCTGGACTCAATGAGACTCTTTTCTGTATGTTGCAGAATCACATTCAAGGAATCCAAGATGCTAACTAAGTGATGAACTGTTCTATTTTAAGCATTTCCTACAATGTAGAAATTATACTATTCTGACAAACATTATTATTTATAAAGTAGCCATTTCTCATTTGGTACCTCTAGACATATTTGACTATAAATCCTATAATAACTAGATAGATTATAGGAGAGAGAGGGGGGGGGAATAATCTGAAATGAACCTGTTTCAAGCATGTTTCAATTTTGTTAAATGAAAGATACAAGCTATATACTATCACTATTTGTGACGATCGCATGGACAAGTCATCAAAATATCATCTTGTCTTGCACGGCAATATCTGAAAAGCAGACTTGAATTGCACAGAAGCATCACACATACTTAAACCTGGAAATTCCATAGAGAATTAGCAAGCCATAACAGAAATATATACTGAGAAATACTCTGGGAATCTGCTGCCTTGTGAACCTCCTGGGGTGTGAATAAATGGATCTGGGTGGGTGGCTTTTTTTATTTGCACCTTGACAGATCTGTAGAAATGTTGCTGTGTCCCATCTGTTACTGTTTTATGTGTGTTGTCATTATTTTAATGTAAGGATGTTTTTTTAAAAAAAAACCCTGATATTTTCTAAACATCACATTTGACTGCCTCTTTGTTTTCTTCATTGGCAGAATCTTTTAACTGAGAGCCTGGATTCCTAAAGAAATACTTAGGAAGTGCCAGTGTTCTTATTAGCAGCTACTGTGGATATCTGCTGGGATCTCTATCCCACCTGAGGTTTCAAAGATTATTTCAATATTTTTAAGTGATTATAAAGTCATCTTGTTGCAAATCAAATGCCTCAAGGACATTTTGGTTTTAATTTCCCAATGCTTGTGAGACCTGGTAATACACCGAAGACTTTCTGAAGAATTGAACAATATAGAGGTCTGCAGGCCAATTATTTTTTAGGAGGTAGTTCCTCATGTAAATATAAAAAACAAAACAAGTAACTAGTCTGGAGTCATATAGGGTGAATCTTCCTTTAGTGATTATGAGTTATATTCTTGATGTGGCCTTCACTAAGGTTAGAAAGCCGAAAAGCAACATTTAATACATGTTACAGCATGTAATATGTATTAACCAATACAATATATTACTTTATTAGACAGAGTCAGAAAATATACATTCTAACATGCTAATGAGAGCATCAGAGAAAAATAGGTTCTAACCACAGCAGGACAAAAAACATCCACGACTGTAGAACTGAACTGAACTGAACAAGCTCCTTAAAGCAATAGGCACATGATTCCACAGAGAGAACGGAGAAAATTTATAGTTAATGGCAAAGAATCTTAGCAGTTTTCTTCTAATAAAAAAAGATTGAAGTGAATGGTTGCATTCACCAAGGTAGCTATTGCTGAATTAGAGAGAACTCTGAGTTAGCCATTAATTCATTAAAAAACTTTGTCAAATTCAAAAATAATTAATTAATTAAATTTATATGCTACCAGATTTCCAATAATCTCCAGATTTCCAATAATCTCATTAGCCAAGAAAGTTAGGATAATAATCAGTCCTAATGACTGATGATAATCAGTCATTAGGACTGATCATTTAATCAGTCAGATTATTGATGAAGACATTCTAAAAATATAGCAATAGTATTAGCACTTAGACTTATGTACCATCCCATAGTGCTTGGCAGCACTCTCTGAATGGTTTATAAATGTCAGACTATTTCCCAGTAATCTGGCTTTTCATTTTACTGAGCTTGGAAGGATGGAAGGCTGAATCAACCTTGAGTCGATCAGGATCAAATTCCTGGCAGTGGGCAGAATTAGTGCTCAATACTGCATTCTAACTATTGCATCACTACCAAATATAACATATGTGCAATGGCTTATACTACTACTTTTTCTTGCACCATCTCTGATGTTCCTTAAAAATTACAACCACTGGTTAAGTGCTTATTTAACATATTCAATAGATTTATACACAAGCTACATTATGATTAATGTGACACTTAATAGAACACCATCATTTCCTAATACTTTAGGTATTTCACAAGTTCCACAATAATTCTATCTGATTTACTGAGCTCTTATTTATTTATTATAAATATTATAAATATAAATTAACTGATTACAACCCCAATCCTCAATATTCATAGTCACTTATAGAATATAATATAGCGTAAATGTAAACATTTTTTTAAGAAAGCAAACCCTCAAAATTGCAAACCATTTCACCACTATCTATCAAAAGCTCACCCAAATGAAATATAACTAGCAGCCTTGAAAAATGGAAACTGCACAGGGGCAAGTTTACTTCTTGGGACCAAGTTTTCTAGACAATTTGGAATCCACAGGTAAAGCCTATATCGGGTGCAAGCCTTCTTTATTTCTTGAGAAATTGGAAGTCTAAGTAACATCTCTATTGATGCATGGAAAGAATCATTTTCAAGGAGACAGTCCATTAAGATATCCTAGCATTATCACCTAGTGATCAATACATTAATTTAAGCTTGGAAGGTTATAAATAACCAGTGGAGTGACAGGAGAACAGATGTGTAGAAACAAGTTTGCACGGAAGAGTTTAGAAAATGTTAATTCTTCTTCATCTATATATTTAGGGATTAGCAAAAATCAGGTGCTATAGGCCAATCACAATATGTTTTATTCAGTTTTTAATTATTTTTTCAGAGAAAATATTACCATACTTAAGAATGTTCAAAGATCATGCATGCTCAATGTACATTTAGGCGGAGTCTTCTGCTGCCTTTTCAAAACTGACAGATCACATCACTGATGTTAAATAAGATTCCTAGTAACTGTTTATAAAAATTCTTCCAAAGCTATCAGTGTGGGGACCAACAATTACATGAACATAGAAGCTCTTCATCTAGAATCCACCTTAATAACTAGGACAGCTGGTTAGAGGACATGATGGCATAGTGACTTAATGATACTAGAACTGCCAGCCAGAAATAGTCTGCACTCCGGTGGGTCAAGCCCACTCAATAAGATGAAGTGAGCTTCTGCCACTTGTTCTGACCCAACCTTAGCAGAAGCAAGAAACAGACTCCTTTTCATGAAAAACCCCTCTTTATCACTAGCTACCCAACTCCTGCCCACCCAGCAGCTCAAAAGCATGTAATATTGTGAGTAGATACATGGTATCATTTCTGTGGAAAAAACCTAGCTGTGTTGAGGTGTCCAGAGAGCAAAAGCCAGTGCTGGACCTTGCTGGGTATGAGGCAATGCAATACAAGGTGAGGTGAGAGAAGTCTAGCAGAGAAGTCCATAAGAGCCAGCAATCAGAGTGCTGCTAGTCAGCTGTGTAAGCTAGTTTGCACACAAGTGCTGAATAGAATGAACTAGCAGTTTAGGCTGTCAGAACTACAATGTGTCTAGCATTTGTAGATTTCCCTGACATTGTATGCCGTATGCTAAATAAATAAAATAAATCAGAAGAGAGGAGAGGGAGAGGGAGAGAGAAAGAGATAGAGAGACAGAAAGAAACAGAGACTGAGACAAAGACAGAGACAGAGATTGTAATTCCAGACAAGAGTTTGAAAAAAAATACATATAGCACAATTGGCTCAATGCTTGAGAGCTATTCTTTAAAATTAACTATTCTAGATTGTGACTGATTTAATGCTTCATCCAAAACACGAGATCTATAAACTTTTTTCTTCAAACATGTTATATGGGAATATCTCAAAATACATATATATATATATTTAAGAGATTGGGTCATTTTACTTGCTTAAAAATATAGGTGGTACTTTTCCAGAATAGAAAACTGAAGGCAGACTTGCAAACCCATGGGAATCATTACAAGAAAACTTCTGCTTCTGAATGGAAAAGATTCATAGTTGTACATGACAGTTGCCACATTCCTTTCTCTTAGAAGCTAGCAATTCTCAAAATGAACCATTCTTCTCTGAATATATATAGTATATAGTATATATATATATATATATATAGTACAAGAAATTACTCTGCTTGCTGAATTTATATCTGTTACATAAATGCTAAAAGCATAGGAAACAATATTACTTTGAATATAATGAACAGGGAACAGTTTAATCCTGGTATAAGCCTGTGTTGGTTGAAAATGTCTTCCAAATATCTTCATAATCACATAATAGGTAGCTTTTAACTATACAATTAAGACACATTTAACATTTAACCTCTACTTCCATCTTTCCATTTTACAGGGTTGCTACAAAACCAATTAGCATACAGAGTGTTCCTGAAAGACTAAGATTGAGCAAAATACAACAGCAAGCATGTCATGGAACACTAGACTATAGTGAATAAATAAGCCAAATATCTTTCATTAGAACTTAAGGAGCTTGTAGGACAAAAACTGTGGATAGAACAGGCAGTTCTAGTTTTCCACGTACATGACGGAAGGAAGGACAGAGAGATTGAAAAGGTCAGCCTAAATAATAGTAACTAATTCAGAAGTGAGATGCTAGTGCGGAAACTATAGCAGACAAGATTTGCCAATAACACAATTCAGGAAGACATTTTCAAACATGAAGTGCAGTTGAAAAACAATGTGGCATAAACTGATGAGGTCAGCCATTAACCGTAGGTTTTAGGAAGAAATAAACAATGAAAATACATTTATACAAGGTTAATAAATAAACTCTTTAAAATCTTTAGTGATGATTGCTTGCAAGAAGAGACTCTTCTCTACTTTCATAAATTAAACTACAAATTAATGCACTTAACTTCTATTTATGTTCAGATAGGAGAACTTTGGTAGCCATCATGCATTTGTTTCTGTTAAAATTCTCCAGGTATTTAATCTCTAGTTAAGTATTATTAGCAACATAAACCAATTATCTTTTCCCAGCATGTGTAAAGATAGATCATAAATAGCTAATTCTTACTATAGAAAGAGAAGTAACAGCCTAATTAGTAAGTGAAAATGGGAAAATATAGATAATAATGTGGTGAAGAAAGAGGTAAGTAATGTTCAGAGGAACTTTGTAAAAATTTTAATTTCAGAAGCTAAATGGCAGAAGTTATACAAACAGCTACCGGCGCCACTGATTATGAATGGGAAGAAGAGAGGAAAACCGAATGAATAAGAACAAAACAAAAAAGAACAGCACAGATATTGTTAGCTAGTTTGATAATGAAATATATGCAAGAAAAAAGTATGCAAGAAAACAGAGGGTGCCAAGGACCACATAGTTCAACTGTAAGCTATAAATATGCTCTTCTACAGGAACAAAAAAGAATTAGAGTTTATTCATACATTAAATAATAATAAATAAAATATTTATTTATTTATTTATTTATTTGTTTATTTATTTATTTATTTATTTATTTATTTATTTATTTATTTATTTACTTACTTACTTACTTACTTACTTACTTACTTACTTACTTACTTACTTATTTATTCGATTTATATGTCGCCCTTCTCCGGAGACTCAGGGTGGCTTACAATGCGTTAAGCAATAGCCTTCATACTTTTGTATATTTATACAAAGTCAGCTTATCGCTCCCACAATCCGGGTCCTCATTTTACCTACCTCGGAAGGATGGAAGGCTGAGTCAACCTTGAGCCTGGTGAGATTGGAACTTGCAGTAATTGCAGGCACCTGGCAGCTAGGTGCTACTTAACAGCACTTTAGTCTGCTGCACCACCAAGGCTCTTGTGAGTAAGTAAACAATAATAAATTACATTTGCAGAATAAAAATCAATAAATAATATCTGCTATTTTTCAAAAGATTTTACTATTATTTACATCACAGTTAAAATATAATGGAAAAAATGGCAAGATGTTCAATTTTTAGGATCTATAAGATTATTATTTAAGTATGCTTACTAAAGACATTAAACTATATAAAATTTATTTATTCATGAAATGTATTTGCAACCCATCTTGTATCCAATAACTTTGGATTGCAAAATTGAAAATAGCTTTTACTGAAGGGATAGTGGAGCCAGACTATACAGCAAACTAGAATGTTTGTTGCAGTGATAATGTACTATAGAATTTGGGATTGTGTTGTAGAGCTCAGGAACATTGCTCCCCAATGTGAACTGCAGTCTGCAGCAGTCCAGAGCTTCTGTACAGGAAGCAAAGTGAGCTTCCTTTATTCTTGGGCCACATGACACAATCCTGGAAGTGGCTACCAGTTTCAGAGTACTCAAAACTCAATTCAGTTACCCCCAAAAAAGCATGGTGGGCTCATACCATGCAGCTATGCAGCCCAGAAAGAGAGCATCCTGCCAACCTTCTCTATCCCAAGCTTCAGAGATCTTAAAAGGGGTAAATGAGGACAAGGGTGTAAGGCCGGGTGGGTGGGAAGCAGACCCATGACCTATCAGGATCCAATCTAGATGGATGGGGGAAGGTAGTGGAGGGGGTGTACAGTATCCATGCAGGCAGTCATAAGAGTGAATAACCACCGGGTGATACAATGGCTGTAACTTCAAAACTAGGTCATTAGTAGCTTTGAACGAGTCCATCGTAACTTTGAACATACACTAAGCAACTGTAAGTGTTATGGCCCACCGGAGGCCAGTAGAGCTGGCAGGATAGTCAGACAGTGAGGAGGTTGGGGAGGAACATGGGCCAGTCCTGGAGGCTGCAGAAAGCTCGGATGAGGGCTCTGCATCAGAGATAGAAAGGTAGATAGACAGCAATGAGGCAGAGGAACAGGTGGAGCCCGTTCCCAGTATGCGCATGCGCAGAGCTCTCAGAAGACAAGAACAACTCAGAAATCAGGGTCGACTTGGGATGATTGGCTACTCCCATAGGAAACAAAAGAGGAGTCAATGGGGACGGGGCTTTTGCAGGAAACAATTTGTTCATTCAGTAGTTTCAAGAGTGGAAAGTTCTGTTCGTGACTCTAAGAGACCCTGTGCCAAGTTTTGCCTTACTCTGCATTTGGAAACAAGTTACGTGGCAGCTTGCCAAACTACAGAGTCACTACCTGACTCTAGTTTCTTCCCCAAACCCGCCAAACTTTAACCTTAAACTGTCTACTGTTGACCTTACCCCATTCCTAAGAGGTCTGTAAGGGGTGAGCATAAGTGCACCAAGCACCAACGTGCCTACCGTCCCTATCCTAATATTCCTTTTTACTTACTCTTTTCATGATTTCAAATTATGTTTATACTTTTACCTGTTATCTTATATATGCTTGACAAATAAACTTATGACTTATGAGATAAGGTATATTGATAAATATTCCTTTGAAAAACTGTTTGGCCAAACCTTGCTGACTGTGAATGAAAATAATTCACTGTCATGTAAATAAAAGAGGTTTTGCCTGCTTCCAATCCTGCTTCCTGCTTTTTAAGGGAGCCTAGGTCAGAACAGTAAGTTAAGAACTATCCATTTGGCATTTTCAAAGATATTTAATTTACTAGATTATAGAATGCCTCACAATGTAGGCACATAAAAATTTAGAATCTATATCATTCAGGTCTTTAATTAACACAAATTTTAATATTTATTCTAACCATGATATGTCAGACAGGCCACAAGATCCAGCTTTATCTTTATAGCAAGCCAAAACCAAAGAATATGGGTTAATAAACTGCCTATACGGATTGTTAAAGAAACACATGTCGACTCTATAACTTGCTTTTATATCATCTGTATACTACTAAAATTAACATCATGACCTTTAACTGGCAAAACAGGTCATCTTAGGACAATTATTTCTGTACCAAGAGAAGAAAGGGGAGGGAAGGGAAGGAAAAAGAACAGGAAGAAAGGAAACCATGTCCCTTCCTATCATATTTACCTAATTTTTGCCATCCCCTTACATGACTTCCCTGACTGATACAGCACCTCTTGTGTATGCCTATGGACCCTTCTGGATCTGTGTTGTCCCTATCTATGTCTTCCCTGACCTGCACACGCTGCACTGGCATGGTTCCATGCACCACCCCCGATCTGGTCCACTTACAAGAAGTCAGAAGTCGGTCCCATTGCTTTTTTCCTGTCTCTTTTAATTTTTTAAAGATTTCAGGGCTGATTTACCGGACAAAGTAATGTTTCTCAAGACAAAAATATAGAAGTTTTAGTATAGCCAAGACCACTGCTTTACTAACAATAAGAAGCATTTAATCTAATGATTAGAATTGATTTTATATACTGACAGAATATCTTGCTATAGTCCTTTCCCCTTCATATTCAGCAAGAAAAGAATGAGTTGAAAGTATAATTGAATATAAGTTAAGTGTAATTACTAAGCACATGATACTATGCTGGACTGTAGACAATGCATTGTTTGTCACCTTGTTAGATGAATAATAAACCTCATGTTAAAAAAATCATCAATCAATATTAGATATTCATTCCAAGCAATTTCTTATATATTTTGCTCCTCCTAATTCTAGTCCCTTAGATTTACTTTTACAAATATTACAAAGCTTAATGTTTACAATTAGTGAGACATGGATTTAGAAGGCAAATGCTTCAGAATACAAATTGCTAGATTCAGTGAGTCACATGAATCAAAGCATTCAACCTTTTCAAACCATGATTAGTGCCTATTTTCATCCTAAATATTGTTTTGGTATTTAAAGTCTAATATTGTTTTTGCAATAACATCATAAATCATACAAGACAAAATAGAAATGAAACTCTATACAGATATTTATTCTGATGACTGAATGTGGTGTCAAAGTAAATATCAACAGCAGGTCAGTAAACATTATCACAAGTTTCTAGAGGGAGAGAAACATATTTTTCTCTCTTACATTATTTAAACAGGATTTTTAACTATATGCCAGGGACCAAGCTATTTAATTAGAATCTTTCTAAATTCTCTTCCAGAAACCCAGGACAAAAATGGAAAATACAGTTTGATGCGCCCCCCTCTGAATATAGATGTAGTTTTATTGAAAGATAAAATATTACTTAAAATAGATAATCTACTAAAAACTAATTTCAGTTGGACATCAGATATCTAATATGTTTTCTTTTAGCCCAAATCAAAATGTCACTGTTATGGGATAGATTTCACTGTGATCTTTCCCTTTTGTCTAATTATTATTATTATTTAATTATGGTGCTAGTAAGCTTTTAACTGTTTAAATGTATTACCATATTATCTCATATAATAAGGTAAAGGTAAAGGGTTTGTACTAGTCATTCCCAACTCTATGGGGTGGTACTCATCTCCGTTTCAAAGCCAAAGAGCCAGTGCTGTCCGAAGATGTCTCCATGGTCATGTGGCCAGCATGACTATATGCCAAAGGTGCATGGAATGCTGTTACCTTCCCACCAAAGGTAGTCCCTATTTTTCTGCTTGCATTTTTGGGTGCTTTCAAACCGCTAGGTTGGCAGAAGCTGGGATAAGTAACGGGAGTTTACCCCATTATGCGGCACTAAGAATTTGAACCGCTGAACTGCTGACCTTTCAATCGACAAGCTCAGCATCTTAGCCACTGAGCCACTGAGCCACTGCATCCCTATATCTCATATAGTAGAATGCTATTAATATATTATGTCTTTCAAAACATAGCAGATACATAAGAAATATGAGATGAAGGCTGGCACAAAAGAACTTTTGATTCCTTGGCCCAATATAAATGCACATGTTTGTACCTTTGTACCAATCTTTACTTCTTGGGACTTCCTGGACAAGAGCCGGAAGTTTCTTTGACAACATTTTTCAGAAGTGATTTGCCATTACCTTCTTCTTAGATGTAACTGGCCTAATGTCACCCAGGGGCCTTTGGGGCCACAAAAAAGGTCTTAAACTTATAGACATCTGATCTCTAGCCAGCCCCTTTAACCATTGCACTAAACTGGCGGAAATACAAATATAATGCATAAACATCTAGTTTTTAGTTAATTTTATTGTTGTGCTCTTTTGTTATTGTCATTTTACTCTTTCATGAAACTCAGCACTTTATCTGTTTAAAGCTGAAGTGAACGTCATTTAAAAGAAATAAAGATAACATCTTAGTAAATCTGACATCTCAAATGCTTTCAAACTTCGTGTGACAGAAAGGGCTGAACATATTTGGACCAGTGATTGAAATGTTTGCCACTGATTCTATATATATTATGTTTTGAAGGTGTGGAAAGGATTGTAATTCCATAACATGCTTGAGAACAGCAATTAAAATCCTTAATGACACAAAGCAATGAAAGACTTTTCTGATTGCATATTAATGAAAGGGACTGGTGTAGGTCCTGTATGGTTTAATGCAGATTGCATAATGAGAGAACATCTATGTGATTTGTACTCTGACTGCTTTACAACCTTTTGAGTGATCCACAAATGAACTCCTCTGACCTGTCTTGACTTATTGCTTTGATTCCTGGCAAGCTTCTATTAAATCTGCCCTGCCAGCTTTTAACTGAGCAAATGCAAATAGCATGCAGAAGATATATTCCCTTTCTCTCAGTGTCTGCATTTCACCTTTACAATTGCAGTACAAGATTCCTCCCCCCTTCCCATCCTTGTCATTGTATTAGTATTGTTGTTGTTATTGTTGTTTCGGATCCACATGATTTAATGATTTCCAAGGTCCTGTATTCCTTTACACTGGGAAATGCTTCTTTTTATTTCTTTAGAGAAGAAAAGCCCAAATCGAAGAGAGTATGACCAAAAAAAAACCCCCTATCTTTTGTTCAGGGGAACACAAAGCAGGACTTTTGCTCTTATAAAATTCTGTGAAGCTTTAAACAGATGGATTTACATAGCTAAATCCCTGAGCAATAGAATTCATCAGCTGCTAGAATTATTAGACATGAACAAGGGCATGTGTTTATCAGAAATATTCTTCTTCTCTCTTCTCCCTCCCAGCTCCTGCTGTCCCCAGTTTGAAAATCGTTTAATTTTCACTTCTTAGAAGGCACATGGCTGTACTGGATATACAGAAAAGGGGAAACAATAACAAACATTTTCACTGTGAGGAATTTCTTATTATGATATTTGCAAAACCTTTAATATCATCAGACAGATTTTTACAGATCATATTAGAACAGAAAAAACACCTTGTAAAGGTGCAATCAAGTACAAAAAATAATGCAGTAAAAATACCATAACGTATTTAATCTATTGTGTATACACATTTTCACAATATTTATTTTTAACCCATATAATAATGTTTTCTTTAATTTATTCAAAATTTTCAGACTGCATGAAAAATGCTATTTATTTTTAATTAAAAGTACAAGTTTCAAATTCCTTCTTGAAGATTTTTTTCATTTTTCAAATTCTGCAAAAGAAGCTTGTAATAAAATCAACAAAATAAAAAATTAATCTATTACAGATGTAAACCATCCCAGCTAAAAGAAAATCAGTGTGACTATTTAAAAATTATTTTTAAAAAATACAGTTTAAACCAGTAATAAACAAATCCACCCTGTGGACATCATGTTCTTGTTAAACATCAGTATGACTGAATACTATTTCAAATAAGATCTACAGGGATTAGTTGTGGTAATCACAGCCCAGTTTGAAATACCAAAATATATATTAATATGTTGACAAATACAGCGCCACCGCAACATCCTTTTATCAACACACTTTTGAATTAACTGTGCATATGCCTACAGCAGGGATGTCAAACTCAATTTCATTGAGGGCCGCATTGGGGTTGTGTTGGACCTTGGAGGGTCAGGATGGGCATGGACAGGGTGGGTATGCTTTATGAGATCACTTGGTCAGGGGCGCCTGTGGTGGCCCAAGTGCTCTGCCAGCAAAAACAGGCTCCCGAGCTCCATTTTTGTCTGTGACAGCCTCCTGCAATCCTTTGCCAGTGAAAATGGAGCTCAGTGGCCCCATATGCAGCCCTTGTGAGCTCTGTTTTCAGCTCGGATAGTGCCCTGCAACCATCTGAAAATGGCTCAGTAGGTCCAATGGCCATTTTTGCTAACAAAGGCGCCATAAGCCGGTCCTTTGCTGTTTCCAGGACAGCTCCATAGACCAGATCTAAGCACTCAAGGGCCAGATCTGGTCCCCCGACCTTGAGTTTGACACCCCTATTCTACAGTTTTATGTACAAGGGTCCTGAGGCCAAGAACCACTTGCAGGCTCCAAGCATTCTATTTCTGGCTTTCCAGTGTTCTGGGTTCGATTTTGGGGCAAAATAATTTCAGTAGTTTTCATTCTTTGAAAACAAATGATGGGAATAAATATGGGATATCTCTGGAATGCAATTATTCTTTTCCCACCTTTAATGCTACCACAGCAGTTCTAAATAATTGTTTAACAAACTGATGTTGACTGTTTTTAAGAATCAGAATTAAAGCAGTGGGTTTCTAGGTGATAAACTAATCACAATGCTAACCTTAAGAGCCTTGGGGCCTAGTGGTTAGAATGCAGTACTGCACACTACTTCTATTGACTGATGGCTGCCAGCAGTTTGGCAGTTCAGTTCTTATTAGCTCAAGATTAACTCATCCTTCCATCCTTCTATGAGGACCCAGATTATTGGGGGCATATGCTGACTCTGTAAACTTCTTGGAGAGGGCTGTAAAACACTGAAGTGTGCTATTGCTAATACGTATATCTCTAAGGCTAAAAAGGATCCAAAATTGATAATCCCAAACTATTTCTGGCCCTTCTGAGAGGCTCAAGGTGACTTTTGTGGGATGCCTTTTATCTTATAGTTAAAAATAAATGAATATGTGTGTTGTGTATGATATAGCCAAATGAGTACTAGCAGTTCTTATTATATAGGTAGTTCACAATTCATGATCACAATTGAGCCCAAAGTTTATGTTGCTATGTGAGAAATTGTTAAGTGAATTTTGCCCCATTTTACAACTTCTCTTACCATATTTGTTAAGTGAATCACTGCAGTTGTTAAATTAGTCACATGGTGTTAAGTGAATCTGGCTTCCCCATTGACTTTGCATGTCAGGATACCACAAAAGGTGATCGCACAATCCCAGGACACTTCAACCATCATAAATATGTGTCAGTTTCCAAACTTCTGAATTTTCTGATCATACTTCCATACTGAATTTACCTAAATATCTGATGACTAAAAAATGGTAATGTTAAAATAAGAAATAATGTATGTATTATTATTCATTTGCAAAAGCATAGAACTAATAATTCAGCAGGAAAAAGCATAAAAGCATGACTGTTTTAATGACTCTTTGAGTCATTTTTTTTTACTCCTTGTAAAAGCATGGACAATTTCTGCAGTTTTTTTGACAAGGCTTTTTTAGAAGTCTTTTGCCATTGCTTTTTTCCTACAGCTGAGAGAAAATGACTGGCTTAATAACCTAGCTAGCTTTATGCCTAAGGCAAGACTATATGTGTTCCAGTTTCTAGTCTCACCACCATGCCAAATGAGTTCAAAGCAGCAGTAATAGTAAATAAAACTTCATAGGACAAGTATTCAGTACATAATGTTTTCAAAGGCAAAGTCTTTTCTAAGGTACATTTTAGTCTTTGTCATTCTCTTCAATCAACTTCAATTTTTAGCATATCAGACACTGAATATTAAAGTCTAATTTTCCTTTATCATTTTGACACTGTTCATAAAACACAATTAATACATCAGTTAAAATACCACTAAACATAATACTGAATGGCAAAAAAGAACTGAAATAGTTTATTAGTGTACTTGGAATCTTGAACCCTAAAATACTCTTTAAAAAAAAAGAAATCACCTAGGAGCTACAATATATACTGAATTAAAACCACATGTTTTTTAAGATTGTAAAAATCAGTAATGTGGCATGAAAGAATTAGTTAAAAATGACTTCTGGTGTTGGAGACCACATGTACTTCAAAAATGAAACATTACAAAACATGAATTAACCCTGTCTTTGCCATTAATGAAACAGAGCCCATTTCATTATCATCATTAACTAAAAATTTTAAACTGTATAAATATCCATCTCACTCCTCCCAGTACCTGTCCAGTAATGATAATCAGGCATTCCACATGTGAAAAATTTAAGTACAGTCTCATCATTGGGTTAATGTTGGTTTATTTCATATAAAAGATTCCAAATTAAATAAACCGCCTAGCTCCCCAAACTCCATGTGGTTTTCAAGTGCTCCAACAGCACAAGTCACCAACTACATAAGTCAACAACTACAATTATCAAGGTATTGGTCACAGTAAGAACAATAAAACTAAAAATACAGTATAACACAGTATACTGTACAGTATAATACAGTTATAATACAGTAACTTAAAAATATACTATAAAAGTTCCAAAGACACCTAAAATGTAAGTCAGTAAAGAGATTGTTAGAGTCGCACTAAGATATGAGAGTCACTGGTTGAAATGGGCAGCTATAGAAATTAAATAAACCAAGAAATAATTGAGTGGTCTAGCTCATCTGCATCTCTGCAAGGTCTGTCTTTTAAAAGCAGAAATGGAGGTAACAACCTATTATGAGTAACTAAGGCTCAGAGTTGCTGTTATAAACATGATACAGCATGCAGATTATAAATGGTATGCCCATGCCTTTTGGGGGTCATAAAATGTTCTGCAACTACATCTAGAACCAATCTGGATCTGGATCTTTGTGCCTTAAATTAATCTAGACCCACACGTAAAGAATTTAATGAGCTACTTTATTGCTCATGCATAGTTCACAGGAATCTTCCCAGACTGGAAGTTTGCACCTGAGCCAGATTAGATAAAGTCAACAGCAATCAAGAAAGTCTGGACCTTGTCCTCTTGTGCCCATGTAAGAATTCTAGACTAATTCCACACTTGACTTCTCCCTGTCTCTCAATCATTCTCTTTCTGTCAACAAGCTTTCTTCTGCCGTTCCACTTATGTAATAATAGATGGGAAATGGATGATGTTGGGTTCTTTTTCAGGAAAGGCTTGTTTCTCCCAGTAATACATAGTAATACAGACACAAGATGAAAATTAGGCATATATGGAGACGTGCATCGTTTGATCCTCAGAACAAAAGCCTATAAGGTTTAAGCTAAGAGACTGATTGGTTTACTTAACAAATTATTGGCAAGCTTTTGTAAAAATAGCATATTTTTATTGACAAATTTCTGTTTTCTTTTCAACTATGACAATGACAACACAGTGCAGCTGAGTTTGTTCCATGATGGCCCAATGCTGTTTTCAGACCAACTCTACAGATATCTCTGAATAGCGTTGAATCAGAACGCGAAGCTATTTCATCATAACCTCTGTACCACATTCTTATTTCTGAGCAAGCATCATCCCTATTTAAAATCATTAATTTTTTAATTAAAATTTTATGCTACCCATCTCCCTTATAAGGTGGCAGTTAAAGGTTCCTAATTTCTGTAAAACAAAATATTGGTAATTTATCCTAGACTATTCAAATGTCTACTAAAAACAGCCCAGACTTGCATATGATCATAATTTATCTCTGATATTGGAGCAACTTTTTGTATGACATTATGGAAGCATTACTACATTAGTCATTTAGCTATCTGTAAAATTTAAAAAAAATCTGTTAGTGTAGCCCCAATTGCTAAGGAATATTTCTCAAATGAGTCTGAACAAACAAAAATGCCCCACAACCTCATGCATAATTAAGTCAATTGTGTCATTAAATTTAGTCAAGGGTATCTCTTGAAAAGATAGATTTATTTATTTATTTATTTAATATGAATGAATATGCCCCCTACCATGCACAGCATATAATATACCTATTTTCTCAATTCAAATATCTGCCTTGGGAGCACTCATCTCCATTTTCATCATTGGGAGGGACGAAGGGCACTTCCACCACCTGCCCCTGGGCTGATTTGATTTCATGCCTGGCTATTTGCAAAAGCCCTTGAGTTTTGCTAAGTGCAGCTTGGTGTGTTTTAGGGTAATCTATTTCAAATGGCTATGTTTATTTCTTGTGTGGAAGGATAATAATTTATCAATTTAAATTTTAAACTGTAAAGCAAAATTTTATCTCAGTGCTATATTTGTCCAAATCATTATAGTATCCAGGCTCTGAAAATTAGATAGAACCAGTTTTCTACATGATTATTGCATCTTTCATTAATGATCCAAATGATAAATTGGACAAATTTGACCTCTGCTTAGTTGAAAACTCTGAGCATCAACACTTTGATGTGTTATTGTACATACATATCATTAAGGTTCAATTAGGTCCCTAGTAGTTAAATAAAGCTTTGCAGTTCTAAAAAATTAGCCAGTTTGGTCTAAAGCAAGGGTGTCAAATTCGCATTGTCACAGCATCATCACATGACTATCATGACTTTTTCTCCATTGCTAAACCAGGTGTGGGCATTGCTAGCATATGATGCATCTGGCCCACAGGCCGGGAGTTTGACACCCCTGGTCTAAAGGTTAAGGTACCAGACTTGAAAGTAAGTAATGATGAGTTCAAGTCCTGCCTTAGTCATGAAAGTCAGCTGGGCTGGTCATCTCTCTCAGCCAAACTCACCTCACAGAGTTGTTGTTGTGAGGTAAATAGGAAGAGGAAAAAGTATTAGCTAGTGTGGCACTTTGAATTATTTGTAAAAATAATAAAGGTGGAAAATAAATAAATATAGCCATTTCTATTTCAGTCTTATCCATTCATTTCCATGAATATTCTTTATTTGAAATAACCTAGAAAGCAGTGGGTTTTACATAGTTCTAGAGCTGTCCATTAAATTACTCAGTCTCTTGCTTCAACTATGGTACAGCTGGTTGAAAACAAATTTTCAGAGCCAATTATCTGGCTAATGTACACCAGGTTTTCACAGCCTTAAGATTTTAAATTATGACAGTAGCAGTGACTGATGGAAAATGCCATCAAATCCCACTGGTGAAAAAGCTCTATAAATGCTGTCAATTCCATCATTGTAATTTGCTTCATTATCTCCTTTAGTGACCCTTATTGCCTTCTGTGGGAGGGGGGATACAGTATTCCTATCACTTAGATTGGAAGAAAACATTTGGTTGAATTTATCAAAGCACTCTGAAGTTTTAAGTAGGAAATGGTGTATAAATATTTCAAATAACTAGATATTAACTTCTTGGTGTAATTTTTTTTATTGCAACAATGGCAATATAAAAATATGTATTATAAGAAATATTTACAAAACCATGAATAATTTACATGCCAACTTTAAAACAAAATTACATATAGAGGGAATGATTTTAAAATTAAAATATAAGAAACTGAGTAAATAAAACTAGATAGATTGACCAAGTCCTGATTTATAGACCCTAAATTGAAATGATAATTCAGATTTATGACTTCAAAATAACACATTGAAAACTAATTAGACTTTCATCTATTTAATATAATAAGTAACTCTTTCTTGGTATCATTTGCCTCAGAATATCTAATTCTTTTATGATGCCAGCTGTTTTTATAAGTATCTCCTCAGAGGGATAACTGACAATTGTTTATTTATTATTATTTTATTTATTTGCTACCTTTCTGCCAAAAGTGTACTTGAGGTGGTTTAATAGATAATGAAACAGAGGAGGATCACATCACCTAGGATGTTGGTTAGCAACCTGCCTGGCTTACATATTGATAAAATCTTCAGGTTATTCCTTTAAATAACCAGGTGAAGGTTAAGTGACTCATGCCAAGAGTAGAATGGGTGTGTGTTTGTGTGGCTAAACAGTATCAAATGTTGCTGAATTCTCATTTCCCCCCCTATTTGCATAGAACCGCTGTTTGTCTATGTGCTCTAAAGAGAGAAACTGCATAAAGATAAACTGCAGCTTCCACTTTTAAACCAGACAGCTGTCATGGAACTCTGTTTTTCAAGGCCTGACCTAAAGGCAAAGTGAATATTGTATCGCAATTAATTAGGAACATTGGCAGGTATGATGTATATGGGACATACCACATTTTTGAACCACCCACTCGAAGTGAGTAAAAAATCCTTGTTATAACCACTACCATCTCTTGTGATAATGCAATTGGAAGAGCATCGTTTGAGAATTTGTCATAGAAATGTCCGTATTTACTACACTGTGATAGTTTTAAAATGACATATAAGAAATAATTTACAGATGGTTGGCTGTAGCTCAGTGTTTCATTTACAAGTATATCAACGACCCTGAAAATAATGATAAAAATATATTGTGAAATGGTAGGAATGGTGGTGAGAAACTCACCAAATGATAAATGGAAGTTTTGTGACTGATTTTTTGCTGACTGTGGCAGCTATTATGAACAGGCAAGGCAGCTATTATTTTCATGTCAACATCTCATAAATCCCAAATATGTCTGATAAATAATAGTCAACTCATGACTCATGAACCCCATGAAACTGCCAACCCCTCAATTTGCAGCCTACCAAGTACCCTAAAATTACACTGCTAAAATTAGGTGGTAAAAGTGATGATCTGGGAAATGACTTCTCATGCAAAAATAAGGGTGGAAATGGATATGCTAAGCCTCTGTGAGGCAAACGTACTCAATGCTATATAAGTTCTCCAAATAGCCTTTTCAAGGGGGAGGGAGCCAAAATTGCTCACTTGCCCCTGATGTTTTCAGCATCATATTTCCCCCTGCAATACTCCAATTAATTGGTGGAGGAGAAACCAAGTAGTATTCTGAAGAGACTTACTTTAATACACATGTTATGTAGATACAGTGGAAGAATACAGAGTATCTGTTTATTAGTGTTGTACTTGTACTTTAGCATTTGAAAATATGTTCTTAGTCTTTTCATGAAATAGATTAATAACAATATCTATTCATTTCTTCATATTATATTTTACCAGTCATTAAAATCATTTGCTTTTGATTATGCTAATCAATAATTGCAGGGCTATTCTGCTTCAATGAGTTTACAAAGCATCAACTTGAATTAAAACAACTTTTATACCTCAGCTGAGTAACAGTTTCTAGTCCAAACCAAAATAGATAGGAAATGTATATGCAGTAATTTAAGGTGGTATTTGAAGGATTAAAATTGAACTTCCATAGATCCCTAGCATGACCCATAATTGCTTTTATCTGGGATTGCAAAGAGCAGGAACAGTTGAAAATGAGAAAACAGCTTTTAGGGCTCCAGAATGTGTTCAGACCTTAGGTGTGAACAGATTGGAGTGAGGCAATTCTCACCTGATGTAACAAAACAGAACTATTCATAGAATAGCTCTAAGAAATTAACTCTGTAATAGGAAGATCAACACATCAATGTGGGTTTTTAAACAATGGTTACATGTACCTGTCAGATATTGAGGTAACTTAACAGTCACCTTTTTATACCATAAAATATCAGATTTTTGGACAAACTTTATCTGTATCTTAACAGATAAAGAAAGGGCCTGGTGGCTCAGCAGCTGTCTGCAATTACTGTAAATTCGAATTTCACCAGGCTCAAGATTGACTCAGCCTTCCATCCTTTCTAAGGTAGATATAACGAGGACCCAGTTTGTGGGGGCAATAAGCTGACTTTATATAAATATACAAAAGTATGAAGGCTATTGCTTAATGCATTGTAAGCCGCCCTGAGTCTCTGGAGAAGGGCGGCATATAAATCAAAGAAAAAAAAAGAAAAAAACAGATAATATGTCTTTGCAAAATAACTCAAATATATATATATATATATATATATATATATATATATATATATATATATATATATATATATATATATATATTACTATTATCTAGTAATAGTAGTCTAGCTTAAATACATATACACAGCATATAACACACTTTTGTGATGGACTTCCATTGTGACACTCTATATTTGTCCTGCTTATAAGTTCCTAGCTTATATTTGAACATCAAAAATCTTCTCTAATTTGATCTGAATTCCAGGAAATAATATAGGATAAAACAAATAGTAACTTGACTCTCTGCTATTTTTAATATTATTATCATATATATAATTCTAAGTTGAACAATTCTTTCAAATGTCTGGGCAGTGTGGCATGTGCCCTTAGTTAAATGTTAACATGCTGGGTCCCTTTGCACATTGAACAATGCTCATACTAACTACATTATTCCAATTTACTAAATTAGCATGGCACACTAAATAATAAAAGTTGGTTAGTTTTTCAAGCTGCCATTGTTTACCTTCTTTTAAAAAAATTGCACCTACTAGTGAATATCTCTATATATCTTAGATTAGTATTAGTATTAGTATTACATTAGTATTAATACAAAATTGTACAATAATACAAAAGGCAGAAATATCCTTAAGCTTTCCTTGATCTTTTTTAAAGAATTTAAATCTTCAAAACAGGGATTCAAATCTTCAGAACAGGGATCTCTCCATGACTTCCTTGGGAAAGTCAGCATTTTCCCACTAGGGACCTTAAGCATTTAGAACAATTAGAATTTGTCATAGACTATATAGACATGTTCTCTTCTGACCCAAAAAGTCCTTATGTTAACTACCTAGGATGGTGTGTATTACCAAACTAGAAATAGAGCATTGCATACTTATTGGGTGGTGGCAGTGGATGGATGAGACTTAAGAAGGTTTGACACCATCTAGACACATTTTTTTTAAAAAAAAAATTAATACCACTTCTTTTCTTCATATATTAGGTATTTTAATGAAATTATAACTACAGATAAATTTTTTGGGAACTAGTATGGGTAAGTAAATGTGAACTGAATGCTGAAACAGAAAACATATTTGCTTTCCAAACACTGTCATGTATGTTTCTAATTACTCTAAGATAACAAAAATACTGTTGGTAGCAAGCAGCTCAGTCTAATAATCAATTTGGAATTCATAAACTACATTTTGGTGACTCAAGACTGATTGTATGCTAGGTAACTACCAAAATGTCAAGTCAGTCTGGTAGCAGCCTGGATTGAAAGCATAAGTAATCATAAGAACAGATTTCTAAAAGCTCTGATTAGTAAAAATCACCTCCTATTTGTTTTTCTGTAGCTAGATTAAAAAAAGGGGGGCAGATTGGCATTGGATATTTGGCAAATACTTTGGACAGTCAAGGAATTATAGTACAAAAATATCAAACATTTTGGCAATTTTTGTTACTTACTAGTAGAAAGGCCATTAACTAATTAAGCCATTGATTCCACTATGCATAGATGTGTTCATTCAGTGTATGCTTTGTTTCACTCATCAGTGTGTGTGTGTGTGTGTGTGTGTGTGTGTGTGTGTGTGTGTGTTTAAGTCAGTAGCTTGCCACTGTCTTCTTCCTGAGCATTGGATGACCAGCTGAAAATCACCTAACTGGAACACACAGTAACATCAGGTACAAGCAAACCAATCCATATGTGTAGAGTTTAACTGCCTATAATATAGTTATTTTCCCAAACGTCTTCACTTCCTAGAGAACAGATAAATAAAGTTCCATGGAACTTGAGAGAAATCAGTCCTGGATCTCTTGTAGCTGTGCAACAATTCAAGGCTAATTCCCTACATTCTGGCATGTTCTCAAGCCTCCCTCCCCCATCCCTAGAAAGGAAGAGGGCTCACCAATGTCCTCTAGCTAGTCCTTCCTGCCAACAGGCATCTCCTTGTTCTTTCTTCTCTGGTCACCACTATTAACGCATTTCAAATTTTGTCTCAGTTCCAAAGCAGCCAGTGATTGTTCACTGATGACACCTTACTATCAACCAACTGAGTGCAGACGCCAGAGGAAAGCAGGGAAGCGAGTGGTGATATACTCCTTTCATCTTTTCTTGTATCACATAATCTATGTGTTTCTGAAAAGTGTAGTCATTCTGGGAAGTGAAGAAGCCACAACTTTAACAAATTTCAGTCTCAGATAGTTACAGATCCCAGTTTTTTGATACATTTTGTATGCTGGTCCAGTAGACTTCTGTTGATTCAATAATTGTTGCTCTATGACTCACTATTACACGCAACTGAAGTTTATGAAGAATCAAATAGACATAAGAGTTTTGGAAGAATATAGATTAGAGCCCATGGTAATCATTGATTCAGTTGAGACATCATTCCTGTCTCTTCAAAGTATTTTATTTTATTTTATTTTATTTTATTTTATTTTATTTTATTTTATTTTATTTATTTTTTTATTTTATTTTATTTTATTTTATTTTATTTTATTTTATTTTATTTTATTTTATTTTATTTTATTTATTTGTCAAATGCATATAAGATTACAGATATAAGCATAATTATGCATACAGGATAAGGATATGAATAAAAGGAAACATTAGGACAGGGATGGAAAGCATGCTGGTGCACTTATGCACGCCCCTTACAGACCTCTTAGGAATGGGTGAGGTCAACAGTGGACGGTCTAAAGTTAAAGTTATGGGGGTTTGGAGAAGTAACCACAGAGTCAGGTAGTACATTCCAGGCATTGACCACTCTGTTGCTGAAACTGTATTTTCTGCAATTGAGTTTGGAGCAGTTTACCTTAAGTTTGTATCTATTGTCTGTTTATGTATTATTGCGGTTGAAGCTGAAGTAGTCATTGACAGGTAGAATGTTGTAGCAGATAATTTTGTGTACTACACTTAAGTCAGACCGAAGGTGGCATAGTTCTAAATTGTCTAATCTCAAAATTTCCAGCCTGGTGGCATAAGATATTCTGTTGTGAGCAAAGGAGTGGACTACTCTTCTCATGAAATACCTCTGGACTTCCTCAACTGTTTTAATGTCTGATGTACAGTGTGGGTTCCAATTCTTGTTGTATTCGAGAATTGGTCTAGCAAAGGTTTTGTATGACTTAGTATGCAGTACAATATTACCAGAGAAGAAGCTTCGCAAGATTAGGTTAACAACTCTTAATGCCTTTTTGGCAGTGCTGTTACAGTGAGCTCTGGCACTTAGATCATTTGTCAAGGTCCTTGACATAATGAGGGTCGTCTACGAGGTCGTATCTGCCCAGCTTGTATTTGATGTTCTGATATTTTTTTTGCCAATGTGTAAGACAGAGCATTTGTTGGTTGATATTTGGAGTTGCCAATAAAGTGTTGGGGTTAGCCTATAATGAAGATAATGCACCAACTAAAATGGACAGAAGCACTCAAAGTGGCGTAAGGGGGAAAATAGTATTTTAAAAGGAAAGGAAAATTTTGCCAACAGATCACATTGTCTGTTCCCATTCGTTCTCCCAAAATGATTTCTGGTACATTCTAAAGACAAGGCAGTTGAGTAGTGTAGATCTTACCAAAGCTACGATGGAAAATAAAAGTTTTGAACCCTTAATTCCTAGGTAAACAGATCCCACTGAACTGTACAAAAATTTGAAGATTTTTCCATTGTTTGTGACGGTTTATTTCAAAAGAAACTAAGGTTATCTTGCTCTGCCAGTAATAATAATTTTGAAAATAAAACAACTAAATAAATATTGCTGCTCAGTCCTCATAAAAATGCGTCATTTTTTTTAGCATTTATCCTAACCAATATAGGATGCTATTTCACACAGGTGTAAAGCAAATGATAGCCTCTGCTATTTGCTTCTCACTAGCATTAATAAAAGAAGCAGTATGAGATATAACAAGAGTCATATGAAATATGGATTTCATGAACTAGAATAAAACTAGAAAAATGACTAAATATGAAAGGTCAGGGTTTATAATGAAACATAATCTCCTGTGTTTTGCACAGCCCCTCCCTTGAAGAATATTAAATGTTAATATTTTTGAAAGCTCTGAATTCTTCCTATCAAGATATATATCTTTCCGTGTGACTTGTGCATTAAACACTTGTAAAGCAAAAGCCAATTTTGTAGACTTTTATATCATGTCATTGTGTAGCTGAACAGTAATCAATATGCTGCAGAGAATAATGGAATAAACTGCTAGAGATGACTTCTATCTGCTGTCTAAGAAAACATTAAAAAAAGATTTATATTTAAACAAGTATTTCTATATACTATATTGTAAGTTACCCTAGGCAGTTTAGAAATATTATGAAACTCAGAACACACACACACAAATTTAGGAATACTCAATAAATTGTCGACCGAAGATAACAAAACTTCAAGAACAACCAATACCATTTTCTTTACAGCCTTCCTAAAGCTGAATGACACGGTGTTGTCCAAACTCTGAGGGTGGGAAGGAGGGTAAAGATATTCCTTACCAGAAAACCTGCCTTGAAGATGCCTTCCCCAGTATCTCAGAAAGGGTCTCCAGGGGATGGTAGAGGACAGGAAGGCTTGGAGGAAAGTTATCCATGGGGTCACAATGGGTCGGACAAGACTTCACAATTAACAACAAAAACATGAAAGATGCCAGAACACAACTCTATTGAGAAAAGCTATCAGATCAACTCAATCAGAATAGAAATGGAAGGGACCTTGGAGGTCTTCAAATCCAACCCTTTGCTCAAGCAGGAGAACCTATACAATTTGAGACAAATGGCTGTCCAATCTCTTCTTAAAAACCTCCAGTGATGAAGCATCCACAACCTCTGAAGGCAACCTGTTCAGCTGGTTAATTGTTCTCACTTTAGGAAGTTTCTTCTTAATTCCATTTTGGCATCTTAATTCCAATCTTGGCATCATATCCCTTTTGTCAGTGTAGCAAACTTATTAAACACGATCTGTTTATACGGCATAATGTGATTTACTTCTTTTGCAGAATGGAGTTTTAAGAAAGCTGAAATACTATTGATTTTGTTGCAGTTTTAGAATGCTTTGACAGAGGTGAATTTTGTTGTAACTATATACTGTAGCTATTTTATTAAGTGTATATGGGTTCTATTTATATAATCTGATATATTTTGATTATATGTGTCCTTTAATATGGGTCACCATTTGATGGTTTATGGGACATTTTTACAGAGATAAAAGAATACATAAAGATAGATACCTTGAAATATTGTTCAAACACAGATAGGTTTTCAGTCAGAAAGGCAGATCAAGAAGATTTGTTAATCTGTCCCCTTTAACAAAACCTACTAGCTGCACTCCACCAATTCTCTTTCTGCTATTTTTTAGTTTTATTTATGGTATTGGTCTATCTCTATGTGCACTATATATTTTTCTTTGAAAATGCTGTTTTATATAAATTTATATAAACTCTTAAATAGAGGAAGGAGGCATGGTGGCTCAGTGGCTAAAACACTGAGCTAGTCAATCAAAAGGTTGGCAGTTCAGCAGTTCAAATCCCTAGTGCTGCATAATGGGGTGAGCTCCTGTTACTTGTCCCACCTTCTGCCAAACTAGCAATTCGAAAGCACGTAAAAAATGCAAGTAGAAAAATAGGGAAGATAACAGTGTTCCGTGTACCTCTGGTGTTTAGTCATGCTGGTCACATGACCACAGAGATATCTTCGGACAGCACTTGCTCTTCAGCTTTAAAACGGAAATGAGCACTGCCCCCTAGAGTCGGGAATGACTAGCATATATATGTGAGAGGAAACTTTACCTTTACTTTAAATAGAGGAAGACAGAATTTTCATTGTGACTATCATTCCTGAGGACTGAGTCATTTTCTAATTGTTCTTTCAGCTGCAGGCAGGAACTGTTTTGTTCTTCTTTTTAAAAAAAATGTGTGGGAAAAAATTACCTGTTTTAATCTACCGTCAATCCTTCTGCATCTCCTAATGATACACTATACTAACTGGATTTCCCAGACTTCAGGAATAAATGTTTAAAAGCATTTAAATGCTAACATTTCTTGCCATGCCCCATTCAGCAAGATGTTGACTTGATCAATATGCTGTCAGTGCATTGGTGCCAGTCGAGAAAAGGAGCATGTTTTAAGACCCTAAAAGGAAAGCAAATATTGATGTCTCATTGCTTATGCACTATATTGCTCTTTTCTCAAATAAATAAGAGCAGAATGACAATGGTCCTCTAAAAGGTCACCATAAGTCTTGCTAAAATTAGGACTTTGTTATTTCAATAGCTACAGTCAGTCCTTGCCATAGTGCAGTTTATCTGTGATAGACTGGTAAAATATAACAGCGAAATCTTACAGGTTCAAGCAGATAGAAATCCCATTGTCTATTAAAAATTATTTTACTACAACTGTGCCTTTAATGCAAACAAAATCAGCTGGGATGCATGTGTTTGTATGAACCATCATCTTTTTTTTTAATATTAAGAGAAATCTAAAAGAAAAAAGGACTTGGAAGATCATTAATAGCCATCTTTATTTATTTAAAGGTCAAATTACATCTTCAATTGGATTGATACCAGAATGTATACAAAGGCAAGTTTTGGAAAACTTAAACCCACACTCTAACTGTTTTATTTCTAAGCTTCATTTTTTTCAATCATAGAAATATTTTAAAATGAGGAATGGAGCCATCGTTGTTCTTAAATCTTAAGTGTGACTCATTAACTGATAATGTTCCCTGAACTGAGGTATGAGATGTGGACTCATGTCTGCAACTTCTAATCATTTGGAGGGGGGAAATGCTCCATCCATTATGACTATAGCTAGTGAAAATGAGAAACATGATTTCTCACCTTGTCTCAGGAAACCTTTCTGTTTTCCCTAAATCCAGAAGATGAAAAGCAGAACTGTAACTCTATCCACATATATGATGTATTCCTATCCGGTGTGAATTAACACCATGCCTTTTATGGCTCTCGCCTCCTAATAAATGTTAACTATGGCTTGTGGCCACCAGAAAGTTTCCCAAGAATGCTTAGATTTCTTGGACTGGTTGGAAACCTGGCTTCCAAATGTTCCAATGTGTATGTTTACTCACATTAATTATTAAAATAGAATTTCAATGTGTGAGAGATATTCATTATATAAAACTAGCTCTGGATTATTTTTATATCTGTGCAAGGAGGAAACCTCAACTGAGAATATCAAGAACATTCCTTAGAATTCTGATTCACAAAATAGCTATCACTAGACAATAAAATGTATTTAGAACTTTTAAAAAATGTACAAACTTACGTGATTCTGCCAGGAAATACAATATGTTTCAATTCTTTATTACTGTAATCCTCATAAACTCATGTATTGTAAAACAGTATCACAAAAACATTCAAGTCTGACTAACGTGAACATTCTCTACTATTTAAGCTTAGAAAACAAATCACACAAGAGGTTATTACATTTTGGAGTTGTTATTTTGGAGTTGTTATTTTACCATATATACAGCCTCATGTCCTGGGTCTTAAATAAGTCATAAATCATAACGAGTTCTTATTCAAGACAAATAAATTTAAATTTTATATAGGACTATAATTAAATATGGCTAATATAGCTAGTCCTTGGTCTGTTTAATGATTCTCAAATGATTCACAATGATTCACCTCAATGATTCACAAATGAATCAGATAATAAGCTGTAATAAAATTAAAAAAAAAACATTTTCAAAACAATGCATGCATTTATGACCAAATTCCATGCATCTGATAACAAAAGTCTTCTGTGTGAAACTGACTGAGGTCTGGTCAGTTTCAGTAGTGCACTAGTGGGAGAGTTCTAATCAATTAATTGACATCATAGAATTGAACATGTTAACTTGCAGTTAGCACTTTTTAGGGAAGTTCTATGTTGCAGAGAAAAGCAGCTCAAAAAGAAATAGCTTGCATAAGCAATCTCTTCACCTTCTAAAAAGGGGAGAAAAAGGAAAAAAATGGGCCAGGCAAGAATGAGAGAATTTGATCTGAATAAGATGGAAGCAATGATCTTCATAGCATCTCTCTGTTAATCATGTTTTCACCTTAGCAACCATTTTGCTTAGTATATAGATAGATAAGCAAAACATAAGACAGAGAGGGAGGGAGGGAGGGAGGGAGGGAGGGAGGGAGAGAGAGAGAGAGAGAGAGAGAGAGAGATTTTGTTATTTCTTTTAGCTAACGTTTATTGGCTGACAGCCTATAGGCAATTTCTAATACAAAGACAAAAATATAATCAAATTAAGCAATCATATTTAACTTTTTTTATTAGTTTTATTTTGGCTATATTTGTAACAATCACTATTTATATTATTATATATTTTATAATATCTTTAAGGTCTGGTTTTATTATTTTTTTCCTATCATATTCTGTGCAATATGAAACACATATAAATATCACAAATATATGTAAAAATGCCTAGGAATGTGAAACATATTTCAGTCAAAACAGTCATTTCAAGTGTTCAAGTGTTAAAATAACACATGGGTGTTCATGCTTTGAACATAATATTTTGTTCTGTCCTTGGATTAAAACATGATCATTTTCACTATAATCATTTTGCGTGTGCCAAGTGCCACAATGGGATGGTTATTGTGGCTTGTTATTTCATAATTTTCATTTCCAAACACTTTCCAATCAAGTCTCTACAGCAGAACATCCCAGCCATATCCTTGCTGTTAATGATTTAAACTGGATGGAGTCATACAGGAATCGAGTGTTGGAAAATGAAGCACATGGCCATATGGAAGAAGAAAGCATTCCTGTCAGCCTGACTAGTACATTACAGCTGTTCTTTTAACATCCCAGGGGAAGTTAGAGTTTAGACAAAATAGTAGATTTCAAATGTAGCTTATTCTTCCACAAGTAGCCTCCCCTATAAAAGTAAATGGGGACATGCAAATGCCAAGGCATACGTTTAAAACAAAATTTCTTCATTTTGTGCATGCCAGAGGTGGATTTTAGCAGGTTCTGACCAGTTCTGGAGAACCAGTAGTGGAAATTTTGAGTAATTCGGAGAAGCGATAGTAAAATTCTGACTGGCCTGCCCCCATCTATTCTCTGTCTCCCAAGTCCCAGCTGATCAGGAGGAAATGATCATTTTTGATTTTTTCAGTAACCTTCTCCTGGATTGGGATGGAATGGAGATTTTACAGTATCCTTCCCTTGCCATGCCCACCAAGCCATGCTGCGCCCACCAAACCACACCCACAGAACCAGTAGTAAAAAAAAATTTGAAACCCACCACTCGTGCATGCCCCTTCCAAATCTTTCAGAAGACTAGAGAAACAATTATTGATTATTTAAAATGTTGACCCAGTATAAAAAAGAAGCATTCATGTGCTTCTCAAGATGCAGAAAGGGATTCCAAGAGGTCATTCCATTTTTTTTACTGATGATATAGTGAATAAGTATACAAGATACATTAATTAAGTCAACTAAGTCAGGGGTGCCCAACCCTGGTCCGTTGACCAGCACTGGTCCATGGCATGCCAGAAACTGGGCCACACAAACAAGAGAAGTCCCATCCATCAGATGCTGGCAGAACATGAAACCATGCCCCGTCCAGTTTGCGGTAAAACCTCCCTCCATGAAACCAGTCCCTGGTACCCAAAAGGTTGGGGGCCACTGATCTAAGTAGTATGATAATTTGTTTTATGCACAAATATAAATTAAAATCTTGCCAAAAATACATAATGAAGAGCAGAAATTAAGACTTTTTTTTGTGATAGTTAAGATAAAATGAATAAGTTAGGTTTAATAATAGAAATAAAGCATATAAATTTTGAGTTTAATAGTTAGAAATAAAATGGGTATGTTGAAATTAAATATTTTTGGAATGTTTAATATAATTGTATGATTTATATTGTTAAAATATATCCATCTAAGCAAATGAAAGAAAAAAATGGATTGATAATTGGTTAGGATTTAAGATTTAAGTAACGGTTTTTGGGGATAATGGCAAAAGCTTCATTTTGAAAAGATGTGTTTTATGTTTTTGTTTCAAAAATAATTTTTTTTAAAAAAAACAGAAATTAAGACTGTTGTTGTATTTGCTACATTATAATATATATTCCTTAAAATGTATCTTTTCCTTGTAGTTACTAAATAAATCACATGTAGTCCTCCCTTATTGACCCGCAATTGGAGCAGGCAAGTGATGTGGACATAAAATGAAACTTTATGTGACTTATCTCAGTTATAGCTGTGGTCATTAAGCAAATCATCCATGGTCATTAAGCACAAAGTCATGTGATGATGGCTTGTGATTTCCTAATAGCTTCCCCAATGACTGTGCTTGTTAGAAGTCAGCTGTGAAGGTCACAAATGGTGATCATATGAAACACAGGATAGAAATGTGTTAGAAATGCATTCGAGTTACCAAGGATTTTAATCACAATCACACGACCACAGGGACACTGCAATACTCATAGCTTCGATATTTTTTTCCCCAGCACCATCATAACTTTGAACAATTACTGAAAGAATGGTTGGTAACTTCGTTTATGACTACTCTTTTCTTGAAAAAGTTCAAGGTAGTTTAGATTAAGAATCACCCTGACAAATTCTTGCTGTTTGTAATAGCTAGCCCAAGTAGAAATCTAAACATTGAGAAATCATCAGCTTCCCTAACTGGCAGACACGGTCCTTCCAATTTTATTCATCCATCCTTTTGTTTATTTACTTACTGCCTGCTTGCTTACTTCAGATTTTATGCCATTGGAGACTCAGAATTACTTACAACATCTTCTCCAGAGGAATTTGTATCTGGCTGAATTTAAGCTTACATTTCATTGACCTTCATCCAGTACCTATTTCTACACTGCATTGCACCATGTGCAAAGAAAATTCTCCTGCCATACACCATAACAGCTAGTTTGGTCTCAGAAAAATTATTAATAGATTTATTGGTACTTACCCTTTTTTTAATCAAAAAGGGCAATTAAATAACAGTTCTGTTTACTCTACAAAAATGGTCTAAATTTATATGAAACAAATGGAACTTATATCCCACTAACTTTACTGAGATTTATGTCTAACTTTTCCCATGGATTCCAATGGAAATTGGTTTGTCTATCTCATCTGGCTTCAACATAGACTACAGAACTTATACAGAAACCATTTTCTGTTGCCTTATGTTAATCTGCTCTCCTGTCCCTGTAGGAATGATATAAACTTCCAACGTATTTTGTGACCCAAGAAAGCTAGTTAATTATTAAAGGTCTATTCCAGGATCATTTTATAAAGCCAGATATATATTTTCAGGCAATTTGAACCCTGGCTGACCTGCAATACCAGCACAGATGGAAATATTCTCAAGAGCATGATAAAATGAACACATCCAGAGCTGTCAGGCAATGTCAGGCAATTCAACAAACAAAATATTTAAAAGGGCCACACAACTCTTTCATAACATAAGCTATTCTTCAACTAAAGAGTGCCCTGTATAGAATGTTCCCTTTCCCATTCAGCACATTTTTCTCTCTTGAACCTATGAGAGACTAAGGCTGAAAAATAAGAGAAGGGAGAATCCTACCAATGGCTTATTAAGTATTATTTTGCTTTGACATATCTGAGGGTCAAACATGCAGCCTCCAATCACCTGAGGTCAAACCTCATTTCTATTTGGTAAAATGTATAGAGTGTGACTTTGCTGGATGTTACAACCTATCTCACACTCCCTACTTTCTCAGGCATCTAAATTAAGCAGACAAGTCCAAGAAGCTTTCAGCAGCGCTGTTTCCCTATATTATATTAATGCAGTATTGCTCAAAAGCTTTTTCTTTCTATCCCATTTCAAATGTAAGGCATTAAATCTTCTTGGGAATACTGGAAACAATAGACTGCAAAAGAATTATAAGACTTTGCATGGCAAGAGAGATATAGAGGCTTCTCTGATGTTTCATGGTAATACTGAGTCTTCCATAGATTACAGCTTTCTGTTTGGGGAAATATGGGCTTTTATTTTAATTTCCCAATGGGTATATATAGAGCACGATGAACAGGATGGTATTTGCTTTCTCTCTTTCTTCTCCTGTCTCTCTCTCTCTCTCTCTCTCTGTGTCTCTGTCTGTGTCTCTCTGTCTGTCTGTCTCTCTGTCTGTCGTCCCCCCCCCTCTCTCTCTCTCTCTCTCTCTCTCTCTCCCTCAAGAGAGAGAGAGAGAGAGAGAGAGAGAGAGGAGACTGATAATGAGAAAAGGAATGGGCAGCTCTGTCCCTATTTGGGATACTAATGAATTCCCTTCATTTGTCTCATTATAAATGTGCCACCTTTGGCACTGGTCTTTGGTTCAGCTCCTGGTTACATCAGAGCAATTTCCCTATAGTCTGATGCATTACAAACATCTTCCGAAGCTAAATCTCTTTCTTTTGTTTCCCACTTTTTTTCATCTCAAGACTTTCATTATGCCCTTCCCTTTGCCCAAGGCACACCAGATTCAATAGAAAGTAATTAGACTATTAATTAGAATCTGTATAAAGGAGGCCAGTTCTACTTAGGTATTATCTATGGTTGTTTTTGCTTTTGTTTCGGACACTTTTAGTGAGATTAATTCCTGTTTACATGAGTTATACAAAAAATGAATATCTCCCAGTGAAATAAGTAGGGGGATAGCCGTTTGTGATTCTGCTATAATAGCTAATTTCTTTTGTTGGGCATTCTTTCTATCAACTTATCAAGTCTAAAGAAAAAAATGCAGTAACTTTCAGGTAATTTTGCCTACAACCTTTAGTTGCTCTATCCAACATGGCCAATATTCATATATTATAATAGTTATCATTTAAACCATCTGGAAAGCACCAGATTGTTTCCGAGCTAATCTATTTTAAGTCATTTTTGCTAATAGACTTTGGCGTTTGTTAAAGCAGTTAATTGTGTAAATTAATTTATGTTTTGCATGACTGATTTCATTTCTTTATCTTCTTCTCTCCTTTACTTATTCTCGCTCTATTTGTATTCAAAATTTCATAAAGTTCTCTCAAATATACTAAGTTTTGAAACAATTCTTCATAAAGAAATACCTGTTCCAAATACTTGATAATTGTGAGTGGAATTTATCAGTTCTGTCATTACCAATGTAATTGTTTCTATGAAAGTAAGATAATAAAACTAGCAAGGTTTGCTTGGGAAAGTCTTGACAGTACCAATTATATGGTCTACTACTAGTAGGTGAAGGCTATACACATTCCCCATATCTTTTTTCTAATACTTTTAATTATATAAATAATTGTAACCAACACATATTGTATCCTAATATGGTACACACACACACACACACACACACACACATACAGAGTATGTGTATAAAATAACATGCATAATTTATACAGATTGTAATAATAACTCAGGGTCCTTTTCCCCAATTAAAAAGTGAATAAATCTCAATTGATTTTTCTCTGCTTAAATGATTCTAGCAGAGGAGATACAAATAATTTTAAAAAATCAACATAAAATCTTTGACAGCAGAGTTTGCAGTACAGATAAAACTCTTTGGCAAAGTACAAATACTGATGCCTGAGAACTCATTATACCACTCAATCATCTCAGCTTTGTTCATTTGTGGAAGGAAAATTGAAACACATTTGAGATTCTGCAAAGCCAAAATTTTAAGTATCTGAATTGCCTATGAATCTCCTTGCATTGAATTCAAGGCATCTGATTAAGTTTAATTCCTCTAATTAATTCCTCTAATTGTAAATATTTCCCAGAATCCTAAATAGATATATACTTTCTTTTGAGAGCGGGCAAAAATTTCATTTGTAATGTGGGCCAGTGTATTCTCAGTAAAAAATGGCAATAAAGATCATCTTATCTTCTCTTAAGAGTCACACTGTTTGGTAATTGGCTTTTGGGTCCAATTTAAGAACTTGGTAATAATATTTAAGGCTATTCATGGATCAGGGCTTGCTGTGATTCAGAGCTATCTGTAGTACCACCTTCTCAGGTTGAAATCTGCCAACTCATAAAAATATAAATTGTATATTCTGTAAATACAATTCCTTTGATTAGGGATTGTCATCTATAAGGGCCATGAAAGCATACCTCCTCAGTTGCTGCCATCTGTTCTCTGGAACTTTATTTTCTCCCATACCTATTACTTAAGACAATTAGCAGAGAAGAAGGTAGATTAACTATGAATTGGATGATCTCCTCTTTATTGCTGTTCCTGTACCTCATTCATTTAGCCTATTTTTTTTCCCTTAAGATTACCACCAAAATGAAGAGAACAAGAGGCTTCCTTTTGCTTCTGTCATGTTCCAGTAACTTAGAAAAAATAAACCAGCAAGTAGCAACAACAAAGAGAAGGAATATAGGAGAAAAAGAGCTTTGGGAACCATAGCATCTACTCTCTATCAGAGTTCTTGGACTTAGCAACTGCCCAGCAGTATAGGCTCCTAACAGAGGCTATGTAGGTGGTTATGTGCACATTTAGATTGGTGACACTTAAGCACAGGCCTTTTGTTCTTAGTATCTTAGTTGTTCAGTGTCATCTCCACACAGGGACATTACGTACCTTTTAAAATACATTTTGAATTAATTTCTACAACATAATTGACTAAAATGTAATTGTATGGTTTGTGGATCAGTATGTTGTAGTCATTTGGCCAATTGTCTTGCATATTGTATAAGTTTAGCTCTTATATTTTGCAATGATTGGTTTATCACATAGGGCAAAACCATAACATATACTATGGTGTTGTTAGTTGTCAGATGAAAACAGAAATCTTTTGTTGTATATTGTTGGATATGTTCTTAATATGTCTTAATGTGATGTTGCTTCTTTCTAATATTAAACTGTGCAAGTAATTGTATTTAGTCTATTTTATGTAAGTTATAATAGCATATAATGAGAAAGTATACAAATAAAATATCTTTGAAGAAACACTTTTAAAGAATAATAGGATACATAATAATTTCAATAAATGTACTTGACTTGAATCATTATAAAATATTGGTTATATTTCTTCCTATGCGTCCATAGCACAGTATTTTTTCTAACAAAGGCATAGACGTTTTGGATCACCTCTTGAAAACTGCCATCACACTTACTTGTTCTGATGTCATATTCATGCAACAGTACCTCATTTCATAAGAACAAATTATAGGAAGAAATTAAAAATCCCTTGAGCCAACAATAAAATAAATCAAAGAGATTTTGGGTGGGCCAAGCTAAGTTCCAATTAAAACCAAATGTGATGACATTATCCCATCCTGTAGTAAAATCTATTTTTCATGACTAATAACCCCATATTTGGCAATTGCTAGGCTGAGCTTATTAGCCAGTAGAGAAAACTTTGTTGAGTCTGAGGTTATGGTTTAACTTTAAAAGAAATGAATCAATAAATTGGGACTCAGCTTAGTAAAATCATATTTCTAATTAATATATCATTTAAAAAAAAACACTTACATTATTTTGTTGAAAGTGATTGATTTATCAAGAGCAGATTATATTGGCATCCTTGAGAATAAATAGATGTGGTGCTGGCAATGGGTTATTTCTATAGAACCTGAGAACATGAGCAGTTCTCTGTTAGATCCAACCCCTGACCTACCTAGTCAGAAATCTGTTTTTCATTATGACCATCCAAGCACACAGAGAAGCCCAGTAGTCTGGCATCAGATACTTTTCAGAGGTTGTAATGTAACAGCCATGGATTCCCATGATTTGCGTGAATTTGTCCTACCTTATTTAAAGCCAGCCAAACTGCTCACCAGCACTTCATTTCAGGGTAATGAATTCCAAAGATAAATTGTTATTGGGTAATAACAATCCTTTTGTCTCTACTGGTTCCTCTAGGATTCAATTTCATTGGTGACCTCCGATTCTAGTGTTTAGATTTGGTATTTTGGGAAGAGAACATAATTTATAATTATCCACATCTTGCATATTTTTATAGACCTGTTATGTCTCTTCTCACATACCTCATTTCTAGACTAAAAATACCCAATTATTTCAATCTTTTCTCTTAAAGAATCTGCTCCAGGCTCTTGATTATTTAAGTTATTCTCCTCTGAATACCTTTACTTATCTGTTCCAGGTAGGGCAACTAGTATAGCAATATCTCAGAAGTATTTGCAACATTAATTTATATACAGACATTGCGATATTATCATCTTTATTTTCAATATTGTTTATTATTGTCTATGTAGATTTGCAGTCATCCAGGTCAAGATTGTCCCAAAGGTGCTTTTTCAAGAGGAAACTGGACTTTCTGGGGGGGTTTGGAAAATGTTTTTTGAAAATGTTCTTCAGAGCTAAAGAAGCTTCTTGGATGAGAAGCGAAATATCTTCAAAAAAAAAAAAAAACTAAAAAGCCCAGTTGCCTCTTGAAAAAGCATCTTTAGGATTGTTTATTATTATTCCTTTACTGATACCTTCATTGAACTGTTTACTGTGATGCCAAGATCTCTTGTCAATAACAGAATAATAGAATTGGAAGGGACCTTGGAGGTCTTCTAGTACAGCCCCCTGCCTAGGCAGGAAACTCTACACCACTTCAGACAAATGGTTATTCAATATCTTCTTAAAAACATCCAGTGATGGAACATTCACAACTTCTGGAGGCAAGTTATTCCACTGATTAATTGTTCTAACTGTCAGGAAATTTACCTTTAGTTCTAGGTTGCTTCTCTCCTTGATTAGTTTTCACCCACTGCTTCTTGTCTTGCCCTCAGGAGAATAGCTTGACTCCCTCTTCTTTGTGGCAACCCCTGAGATATTGGTACACTGATATCATGTCACCCCTGCTCCTTCTTTCCATTAAAGTAGACATACCCAGTTCCTGCAACCTTTCTTCATATGTTTTAGCTTCCAGTCCCCTAATCATCTTTGTTGCTCTTCTCTGCACTCTTTCTAGAGTCACCACATCTTTTTTACATCATAGCAACCAAAATTGGATTCAGGATTCCAAGTGTGGCCTTACCAAGGCATTATAAATGGTATTAACACTGCTTGTGATCTTGATTCTATCCCTCTGTTTATGCAGCCTAGAACTGGTTGGCTTTTCTGGCAGATGCTGCACACTGCTGGTTTATATTTAAATGGTTGTCCACCAGGACTCCAAGATCTCTCTCACAGTTACTACTATTGAATGAGGTACCGCTTATACTGTACCTGTGCATTTTGTTTCCCTTGCCTAAATGTACAACCTTACTTTTTTCACCATTGAATTTCTTTTGTTTTCTTTTCTTTTTGGGGAAAATGTTTATTAAACACATATTAATACATTGGACATGGTGTAACCATCCTGGTATTATCTACTAAAATAAAAAATAAGTATCATATATACCTTACTACTTATATACATTTGGTCTATTCAATATTTACATATACTGTATAAAGGCATCATTCTTCTATCTATATTACTTATACTTTCATTCTATTATACATAATTACATACATAACCTTAATTCTCCATTCTATGAATTCTGGTCAGTTCATATTTTTCACTCCTCCTTTCCACCATTTCATTTTGCTAGATAGTACCCAATGTTCAAGTCTTCTATATGTTCAAGATCCTTCTATATCTTAAGCCTATCTTCCAGAGTATTAGCTATTCCTGATTGCTTGGTTTCATCTGCAAATTTGATGAATTCCCCATCTATCCCCTCATCAAAATCATTGATGAAGATGTTAAAGAGTACTGGGCCTAAAACAGAGCCTTGGGGTACCCCACTGTATACTTGCCTCCATGTAGATGCAGTTCCATTGAACATTACACGCTGAATGCAGTTGGTCAGCCAGTTACGAATCCATCTGGTGGTGATTCTGTCTAACCCACATTTTTCTATTTTATCTAGTTGTAGGTTATGGTCTACTTTATCAAATGCCTTACTGAAGTCCAAGTAAATCAATCTTGCTTGCTATGATCCCATTTTATAATTAGTTAGAATTTTTGGCACAAATGTGTACCATTTTACATTTGTTGCTAGTGAGATCTCCAATTTTGCCATAGTATTTAGAAATTCCTTTAGAGCTCTTCACATTGTTTTTACTATTCTGATCAACTGAGTGTCATAACAATTTGATATTCTACCAGTCATGCCTGATTCTAAATAATTTATAAATATGCCGGGAAAGCATTCGTTAGGATAAATTCCCATTTTTTTCAATAGATTCATAGATTTTCAATAGATTCAATAGATTTTCAATCTTAGTTTACCAAAATTGAATTGAGCTTGCAAGGATTTTTCCATAGGTACTGGTTTATATATATTCTTGCAAGAGAAAATGTCGCTTAAGGCAAAGAATTTTAACCAGGAAATTATGAGTTAGTGAGTTCTAAATGCCCACATCCTCACCATTGTTGCATTTTCGTAATACTATTTTAAAGACCCATAGGAAATTTTTGCCACAGATTTCCTGTATCACATCTACATCAGCCAAGCTGAATCAAGTCCTACTGACAAAATTAAAGTTGGTTGAAGTTCAGACATGGCGCTTAGTCAGTTGGCGTATGTGGCTTTTTATCTTCCTACAAACATTTTCCCAAAGCACTCTTCTGGTTATCCACAGCACCATATTTACATTTTGCATGCCAGAAAGTGACAAACATTAAAGTAAATATGACAGTTGATCATGCAGAAAATTAAGTGAAAATATGAGAGCAGCTCCTGGAAGACCTCACCCCAATCCACTTGTATTTACATTTACAATTACCATTTACCATTACATTTACAATTACCATTTGTATTTCCCAGTAGATCTTTGATATTCTATGTGATAAGGATCTATTTTTTTTTCCATAAGAATACTAGATTGTGATAAAAATTAAAGATGTTTTTAAACTGAATACACAGATGGCTTTTTAAGAATGATTAAAATTATATTCACAACTTTGCTTGATGCATCTGCATTATCTCAATAAGCCTTCCTTCCTTCCTTCCTTCCTTCCTTCCTTCCTTCCTTCCTTCCTTCCTTCTGTACGTTGAGTCATTGATTTTATCATGCAAAAAGATCAACTCAGTTATTATTTTAAAAATTTCATTTTCTCCAAAATACCAATCTATCTTAACAGTAGCAATACAGTAGTGGTAACAGCCAAATTCTAGCTGACTTGGGTGTGATGAATGTTATTTACACTTCAGTTTGCAGCTTTTTGTACAATCTCATAAGAGAATAAATCCACACTTCCATGGAGGAGCTGTGCACAAGGAAGTCTGTGACTGTTAAGCAAAGGTGTCAGACACATATGGGAATGTATTAATAAGGGTCACACCTACATTTTAAAGATTTACAAGTGACTATGAGAATGTGAGTGTGAGAGAAAAAGAGATCAGGACAATAAAAGAAAAAGCTTGACATACAATTTAACAATGGGAAAGAATTATTTAAATGCAGTTATTTATGATTTTATGAAAACCCATCACCTGGAAATTTTTAATCCCTTAGCCATTTGCATTGTAAAAATTCTATTGTTCTACATTTAACTTAAACACAATGGTGTTGTAAAGATTATGGCTGCCTGAGTCCTGAGCACACTCTTGTACTGCAGTGAGTCTTAGACCCTTTACATACGGCAGGAGAGAAAGTTGAACACATTTCATATGCGCTGTCTCGGACATATCCTTGGCATTACCTGGCATGACAAAGTTCCAAATAGTGCAGTCTTGAAATGTGCTGGAATTTCTAGCATGTATACACTATTGAAACAGCAACATCTACACTGGCTTGGGCATGTCGTGAGAATGGCTGATGGTCAGATTGCGAAAGATCTCCTGTATGGTGAACTAGTGCAGGGAAAATGCTTTAGAGGGAGACCCCAGCTGTGATATATCTGCAAGAGGGATCTAAAGACCTTGGGAATGGACATAAATAACTGGGAAACCTTGACCTCTGATCGTTCAGCTTGGAGGCTAAAGATGCAGCATGGCCTTCTCCATTTCAAAGAGACTCTTGTTCGGCAGACTGAGGCAAAAAGGCAGTCCCGGAACCAGCTAAATCTGGAGGCTGGGCAGAGGACAGAATGTATCTGCCCTCAGTGTGGAGAGAACTCTCACATTGGCCCTTTTAGTCAAACCAGATGCTTTTTTAGGACCTCTTTCCAGAGCACGATACCATATTCTTTTGAGACCGAAAGTTGCCAATGACAATTATTAAAACTTTATTAATGCCATACCAATGTTTTTTTGTTCAATGACATTAAATCACAAAAAAAAGCTCAAAGCTCAAACTTTGATTAAAATAAATGAAATAAAAATGGCAACAACCTTTGTGGGATTGTCTGAGAAAACCTAGCCATACCATTTCCATTTAATTTATTAAAGATTGTAGGAATGTACCCTTAAAGGATTTGCTTTTCCAACGGAAATGGTATACCTGAAAGCACATTACTAATATAGCCAACAAGTAGACAGCCTCATCAAACAGTAACTGGAAACTGAATTATTATGGAAGAGACTGAATAAAAGAGCCCACCCATATAGGAAGAGGTTGAACATACAAGATTTAGGTTTTCTTTATTTAACTTCTATCTACAAAAGCCAACTATAATAAAATAATAAGCTAATAATTTGTTGACTTGATGCCCCAACTTGAATAAATGTTAGTACTATAAAACATTACAATTTCTGAAGCACTGAATAAGACAGCCTGCTTTGTGAGGGATTTTGACAGGATAACAGTTTGATTCTTCATTTAACAACTGTGTGTTGTTCTTAAGGCTTTCCGCCTTTCAGATATGCATTTAGGATTCACTTGCCTGCATTTTTACTATATATTGGAAACACAACAAGATTATTAAAGCTTATAACAGGATGGAAGGATGGTAGGAAAGCAGGAAAGAAGGAAGGAAGGAAAATTTTATAGCAATTTATCATATATCACCATTGAAATGAAAATATTCACAAATAATAATAATGGGGGGGAAATAGCTTTCAAGGATAGTGTAGAGCCATGATGGCGAACCTATGGCACATGAGCTGTCTCCCCAGTTCAGCTTCACTGCGCATGTGCGCATGTCTCCCACTGGCCAGCTGGTCTTTTGGTCTCTGACTTCAGAGGGCCACACGCACATGCTTGGGGGCGCATGCACATGCACGGGGCATGTTCACGGGTGGCATGGCACATGCAGGGAGCACACATGCATGAGGGAGGTGCATGCATGGGGGCCACGCATGCATTGCATTTGTGGGGGTTCGGGCACACACGCTTTGGGCACTCGGTCTGGAAAAGGTTAGCCATCACTGGTGTAGACACATATGAAAACAGAGAGAGGATAAAGAGTTTGTTTGCATAGTTTATTTATTCCTATTTCAAACAATGCTATAATTCCTTAAACCTGGGTAATTAACTACCCAAAATATACAGCCAAGAAAAAGAAAGGACAGTATTTCAATTTCCATGTTTAATGTACAAATAGCAAGAGTAAATTTTATTCTTTCTAAATATTCAGTTTAATCATTTTTTTCCTGTGGATCAAAGATCTCAGGAAGTGAGATCTTTTTCTTTCTTTCTTTTCTTCTTCAATCATGTGCCCTTAACAATATTTCAGTGGCTTACCAATCTCTTGCCATAAGGCTAATAGGACAAAAAACCCATATACTCTTTGCTATATATTTTGAGATATGTCTTTTTTCCTGCTTGCAGCTTCATATTTTGCGATGTGTCTTCCTGCTTGCATTTCCACTACACCTATAAAAATTAAAGAAGATCATAGGAACACATTTATATTTTAGTTAACAATCACTGTATGGTTTTGGAATGTTTTTTCTTTTTGTCCCTTAATACCAACATACCATATTTTTTGGAGTATAAGACACACATTTTTTTCCCCAAAAGAGAGGGTGAAAATCTGGGTGAGTCTTATACTCCGAATGTAGTCCCACCCAAATGGAGGTTTCACAGACTAAAAAAGCAGGCACAGAGCTCACAAGCAATGAACCTGTTGCTAAAATTCACCTCTGGGAACAGTTGATTGGTGGTATTCTGGGAGGCCGATCCACCTGCCAATCAGCTTTTTTCTTATTTTCCTCCCCCAAACTAAGGTGCGTCTTATATTCCAGTGTATTTTATAGTCCGAAAAATACGGTAGATTATTTGAATAGTAATGTTATTGCTGTTGGTCCTATTTATTAGACTTAATATTCTGCCTTACCTCATGTGCTAAGGTAACATACCATATGTAACATTCCCTTTTCCAATTTGAATCCCCATAATACTAACTTTATGGAATGAGTTTGGAAGCAATTGACTAGTCCAAAGTCAGTAATGAACTTCAGTGGCTGATAATGAACTTGAATTTGGATGTTCCCAGACCTAGTCAGACATCTTAATCATTTTACCACAGTATTTTAGGGAGTTGGAAGGCTAATGCTCAGCAACTGCTGTCATTTTCAAGTTAATGTTTGTCTATCAAATTATGCCAATAAAATAGATCCAATAAATAGAATTGGAATTAAATTGGAAGAATCAAATTAGAAGAGTTAGTAATATCTAATATCACTGTGTCTGTCTATTGCCTTCAAGTCAGCGTTGACTCTTAGCAGCTAGTCCATACAGTTTTCTTGGTAGATTTAAGGAAGTGGTTTGACATTGTCAGCCTTCTGATTTTGTGTGTAAGGCAGGACTAGAACTCATAATATTCTGAAGTTTCTAGCTGATGCCTTACCTACCACTGCTAAAATGGCTCTCAGTACTGTATTACTCTATCTAAAGACCGAAGAATTATCCGCTGAAGGCATATTGCTGAAAATTTCTATTCTTACCAGACATATATCATAATTGGAATGTCATGAAAATAATGCACTGTATCTATATTTTTTTCATAAGAATGAACTTCTAAATTAAGCTGAACTTTAAAAATGGATCTTTTAAAAATTATTAAATATCTTGGTGCATGAGAAAGAACCAAAATTTCTTGAAAATTCATAGCAGAAATATTTTCTAAAATTTGAAAGTTGTTACCGTACGTATTTTAGTTTCCCACTGGGCAAGATTATTCTCCCTACTCTGCAAGCTAAGATTGGATTAAAAAGATAAGATTTTAATTTGAATCAACCTTACTCAAGGTTGCACTAGACCTGAAAAGGCTTCTTCATTGAATGACTGTCTTCATTGCACAGGCCTGCCACATAATCTATTTTCATGAAGTGCCTGACTTATTGATCTGCTAGAATGCCAATAACCAACTTGAGGTTTGTTGGTTGGATGAAGTAATCAGCCCTCATGAAAATTGATCCATAGCACTCAGTCTAGGCAAGTAGTTCTGTGAAACAGGAAATTAACATTTTACTACAAAATTGTACCTTGAAATATTTTGATTGACTGCCATTAGAAACAGAATTGGTCAGCACTCTAATCTGCTTCCTAAAGCAGATTGGTCACATATGAAAATTTAGAGATTTTAAAGTAACTATGCAGGGAAATAAAAGGCACACATACCCACATACACATATCTAATAGTATATATCCCTTTTACACTCAGACTAGTAGGTCCACTTATTCCAGAAATGCGGAATCTAAAATTACGGTACTGCATATGGTTTTGTATACCATTCAAAAAACAGAATGTTCCAGAGAACACCATTGATCTGGTAGTTTTGTGGAAATTAATTGAATGAGTTGACAATGCTACAGGATGTCCCACAATTGGAATGGGAATCGAGAGAAGAAGTAGAATTTTCTGGAACCTCCAGTTCCTTGAACTGTAGCATATTCAAAAAGCTGTTAGTTACACAAACATTTTAAGATGATAGAAGGGCATATTTATTCAATACTGTAAATGTTCAGTAATAATGTTGTTGCTGCCATTTTTCTTAGCATTTGTCCTGTATAACTTCAGAGTCTGCTTGTTTTACACTGCATTTACTTAGTTCTTACAGTGAAGCTTATCAATGCATAATACAACAAAGGCTTTTCTTTTTAGCTGGCTGATCACAATGCCTAATGCTGTGAGACCTGGGAAGAAGCAATTATCTGGCTTAATGTCACCCATAGGCTGCTGTGGCTAGGAAAGAACTAGAATCTAAGTCTCATTATTCCTAGTCACGTCCCTTAACCACTATACCACATTACCTAACCTAAATGATGGGTAATGATATGTTGTATTAATTATGTAAACATTTAAATGCAATCAAGCCATTTTTTTCATTCTTCCACTTATGTATTGAAGTTCACGCCCTAACATTTACCTCACATAATTAAATAATAATTCATTAATAATAATGAATTATTATTAGTAATAATAATAATACTAGAAAAAAGGAACCTATAAAGCGCCGAATTCAATCTATTGCAATATTGATTGCTTTAATTTGTACAGGTGAATTAATTCTTCTGATCTGATTTCTACATTTCCACAAAGCCCAAATGCCAATAAAATGCACAGTAAATAACAATAACAACAAATCCCATGAAGGATTTTATGGCCTTTAACTGGAACTTTACTCAGGAAGTTTACACATACAAACCATGTCCTGAATCAGTAATCAAAGCTTCTTCTCACATATACTCAAGGTTACACACTGAGCAATAAACCTTAGAGTTCGGTACAAGTGTTGACTTCATTAAATTTCATTTCCATGTTTCCTTTCCATTGTTCAAGCAAGGTAGCCATCCTGTTTGTTACAGACTTTTGATATTCAGCACTTTTGAGATTGCATTCATTCATATATACACTTCTACTGCTATTTTCCTAGTCATTATGAAGCCCAGCTATATATGTATTTCCCAGATTACTTTAAAAGCCTCTCTTCTTCTAAAACACTATCACTTGCAGATCAACCTAAAATTGGTTTAGGTGATCCATGAGGACTTTCATGTCCATCATCTTTTATGATATATGGCAGTGAATACTGTAAATTAGAATGATATGCAGCCCATTTGCTTGCCATATTACACATAAAAAGGAAGGGTATAGCTTCTCTTCTTAAAATCTTTGTTCTTTGATGACCTGAATTTAATTCTAAAGTGATTACAGTTAATTATTATACTTCATAAGTTTTACCTTGTTGTATTTAAAAATAAATTAAGAAGAAATTATTCTCCTGTACCTGGTATAAGTATGTCATGAAAAATCCATTAACACATTGCTAATCCTATAAGTAATACATTTTCAAATACAGTATGGTTAAACAAGGAACAGGACTGCCTATCTTTTTCAAGGTGTCTTCTAGTATAATTTATTCATATTAGTCCAATTGTCTATGTTTCAACTGAAGCTATACCTGATGATTATAGGATGGGACAAGAGCACTATTTCTTTTCATCTATGTGTAATAATGACCATCTGCAGGAGAAATCTGTAGTGAGGTGAAATAATCTCTCTCTCTCTCTCTCTCCCTCTTTCTTTCTCTCTCTCCCCCTTCTTCCTTCCCTCCCTCCCTCCCCCCTCTCTCATAAAGTGTTATTTTTACTTGTCTTCCTGTTACTGCTCTCCTCCACAAACTGTAGGCATTGCTATCAAATAAATTAAATCCCCAATTCACACACACTCCAAAAAAGCATAAGATAATGGATACATAACATAATCTTTTTGAGGATGCCAGACATTATCATTTGTGTCAAAAGCTGATGGGAAGATTTGCTTACTAACATTAATTGAAAGAGTACAAAGATGGGAAGACCACAGACTTCATCTGGTGCCTCAATATTACTCCAATTGTGTCTGCCCATCTTATTATATCTAATAGGGCTGGCATGCTCTACTTCCATTCACTAAAGCATGTCATCTCTTGGAATTTCAAAGATGTGCCTTTTCTGTGGCTATCCCTCTTCTTTGGAGTAGCATTCTCCACAGTCTCAATTTGCAAGGACCAAGTCTTTCTGTCATTTAGAAACATTTTTAATAAATGGCTCTATCATTGGGAAAAAAATCTTTACTTTATATAGGGTAAGGATTCTCAACACTCAAGGATACCCAAATAGTGCAGTTTATATAGTTAGCACTGGAACACCAGGATTAAACCATTTCTTTTAAATTGGACCTGAATTCTATCCTCAACTAATGGAGTGATCAAATCATCACCATTGTACTACTAAGCCTTGCTTCCAATAGCAGTTAGATCACTGCATTTTGGATTAATTGCAGTTCTGAGTCATCTCCAAAAGTATTCCCAGGTTATATGGTGATGAGGGTACTAAACACTGACATAAATTCTTCCAGTTAAGAAGACCTATATCTGATGCAACTGCTAAAGATCATCTGACTACAGCTTCCTGCTGCTGATCGGTTGGTGCTGTTAGTCCAGAAGGACTCCAAAGTAGAGAACTGCTCCTTCAGAGGGAATGGGACTCTGTTCAAAGCTAAATTCAGTAAGGGAACTGAGTCAGATCATTTACTTGCTAACAACAACTGTATCCAGCTAGGATTCAATTTAAGGTCTAATCTCTTAATGTCTTCAGATGCTGGGTAATAATCCCACAAGGCCTGGGAAACAGATAGTGTTTCAGCAACTAATCTACGTTTTTAAATTCAGAATTCTAAGAATCCTGTCTAGAAGCTATCAGAGGCTCTTCAAATAGTATGAATACATACTATTCAAATTGGTGAATAGTATGTATGTAACTTTTAAACAGTTCTGCCTTTGGTTTCTTATTTAAGTGCTTTTCCACCTGACCATTACTTGAACTTATACAGTCTGCTTCTTCTGTTTCCTCAGACTGGAAAGAGATGGGTTTCCTTTCAAAAGCAATTGAAAAATAATATATTTTAGATACATTTTCCAATGTACCGGTAGTTGCTAGGCTATTAGATACACCCACTGTGAGAGTAAAATAAACTATCACTCAAATCTTCTGCCAAGGATTCCTGATACACAATAATAGAATACAAATGTGAAATAAAAATTAGATTTATTTGTTATATAGCTCTAAGTAAATTCTATAATTTATATATATTCACTCTTAAGTAACATTATTCCATTATGGTAGTCCTTCTGGGATTGTGTTTAAGATTACAGTGCATTTTACATCATAGCTATTCACTAATGTACCATTAAGGATATTTTATTATTTGTAGGCCATACAATGAATAACAGGGGACTATAGGAATCAAAATATATTATAGCAGTGAAAAAAGAAAATCTTCACATTACTCTGCAAAGTTGGTTCACACTTTCATTGATTATGAACTTCATGGAATTTTAGTTCAACGTTTTAAAGTATCCTGTAACATATCAGAAAAGTAATTCACCGTTGTAATTAAGTATGTGCAATAAACCTTTGTGAAGTTTTTAATGGAAAATATGGCCAGCAATATATTTCTAGAACATTTGTATAATAAATTATTTAAAAGAAATGAATTCTGTATGCAAAAGGAAGAATAGTTGTCTTTGTCATGAAATAAATGTATTTGTGTTCCTTTGTTGCGAATGACTCACACTTTTATGGTTTTTCCAACACTATGTAGTTTCCCTTTATTACGGTCATTGTAGTGAATTTCAAGAATTAGTAACAGTTGATGTACATTTAATGCAACAGCTTTTCCTACTGGATTAAGATTGATAATTATTGCCCAGGAAACAGCACTATTGACTTAGGTTGGAACAGGCTGTAGTTCATCTTATGGTCAAACTAAGGTTCAAATACATTTGTAAATTGCAAACAAGTAAATTGAGGAAACGACTTTTCCTCAATGAAAAACTACATTTAAAAAAATGTAGAGGATTTAAGAAAACAAACAAAACCACTGTATTGAATGTTTTATTACCTTAAAAAATGTATAATTATAGTATATATTACTACATTTAACTGATTTCCAGAATTGGTACTGATTTCCAAATTTGAAAGTTAAGTATAATAAGGCAAACATTATGTTTTGATGAGAAGTGTATGAAAGTTAAGGACACCCTAAAATTTGTCGTGTTCATGACTTTTGAATGGACTCCATGAGCCAAAGGAAAGCATAATGCTTTCTGTGGAGGGTGGGGGAGAAGCTCAGAAAAATCACGAAGACAACTGACACAGGCCTCCAAATATAATGACTGTATAACATTTTGGAATATTGTATCTGACTAGCTGAAGATCAAAATAAGAAATTTTCATGTCTGTGTGGCAAGTTTATTGCATATCTATCTACATAAGCTAAAGTGGTATAGGAAGATTTAGCAGATTGATCCCCTGTTACGAAAACCAAAACTGCCAACCTAGTGATACTAGCCCACCAAGCTGTTAAAATTGAATACCATGGACACATGTTTTAGTAGTTTTGTTTACAGCTAGCACAGACTGAAAATACATATAGAATAGAATATTTATATTACTGTTACCATATAAAAAAGAAGTTGGAAGAGACCCTCTGTTGTCTGATCAGTTTATTAAATAATATTTGTAAGTTCCATCAAGATATTTATTTTAAAATTTAATGAACTGAATGATATAGAAAAGCTTACTCATTGAGGTGTAGGCTGAAAACTTCAACCAGAAAAATAGTCCAAATCCAGTCCATGGTTCCAAAAACCAAGTCAGATTTTTCAACCAGTTCAGAGGTCCAAGCTCAACAGGATTTAGTTGCACATCATATAAGAACCAGAGAGCAGATGTTGATTTCAGCAAGGGAGCATGAGTCAGACTTGCTTCTTAGATCAAGCTGCAGCTATCACCAGACATTTACTCCCTCATTGGGTGAGAAGTGTCATGTCTCATTTCTGCTTTATGATTTTACTCTCCAGATACGGGGCTGGGAGACCTTACATCATCTTCATCTGATTGCTCTAGCTGTCTAAGTGATCTCTGTGTTTGATAAGCCTCATTTGAATCTTAGTTTGGTGTTTCCTGTTGCTGAAATTCCACAGATTCAAGTAAAGCAGCTTCTTCAGAATCTGAATTTTGAGCTGGGATCAAACAATCATGTAACACATTGGTTATCTCATCCACTCATAACAGTGGTGGGTTTCAAAAAACTGGTCCTGTGGGTGTGGCTTGGTGGGCATGGCTTGGTGGTGTGGCAGGCAAAGGATAGTGTAAAATCTCCATTACTACCCCAATCCAGGGAAAGAATACTGTAAAATATCTATTCCCTCCCCAATCCAGGGGAAGGTTACTGCAAAATCCCCATTTCTTCCCGATCAGCTGAGACTCAGGAGGCAGAGAATAGATGAGGGCAGGGCAGTCAGAGGTGGTATTTCCGGTTCTCCAAACTACTCAAAATTTACACTACCGGTTCTCCAGAACTGGTCAGAAGCTGCTGAAACTCATCTCTGATTCATAAGCAGTTCTCACATTAAATTAGTTTTTCCTGTACTAATTGGAAGTATATTTAAACAATACATTTTTTTCTTTTAACTTCTAGCAAATGTTACTCAAATCTCATTTAAAGTAGGGCAGGCTTTTTTTTCATACAAATATTCCTGTTTGTTGAAAAAGGTCAGAGTTTTTTCAAATCAGTCAAGTCTGTAACCTTTAAAAAAAAATAGGTCTGTGTATATATCCTGTCCTACTATCTTACAAGTGTGTGGTAGTTGCTTCTTTGTTCAGGAAGCAAATTGTCTTAGATGAATTCTGACTAGATATTTTTTTTTCTTCCATAGTTAAACCACTAAACAAATAATTATTTTAGAAAATGTTACTTGTTCGTCTTTGTGGAAGATTTTAATGTTTCTATACTATCACTACCCCATTTTATAAGTACAACTGATCATGTACAAAATAAAATAGACCATTTAGTGATCCAAAGGATTATGAGTTCCAAGAGAATGTCTGGGATTATTGTATAAGAGCCTAGTACACCAATCCTTTCATTGGAAGCTATCCTGCTGAGATCTTGAATTAATAAAGTTACATAGTCATAGTGAAACCTGGTATCCCAGGGACATTCAGTAAATACCTATTCACATGGTAGCATTAGGTAAATATCAAATAGTTTACAAATGTCACTTAAATTATTTTTGTAGGTTTTTCCTCAACCAATATTAGTTTATTTTCTCATTCTTTTCATTAATTATTACTCGAATAGCCTTTAGTTTCTCAGTTTTAACTTAATATTGTGCAAACAGTATAACATCAATAAAAACTTTAAATGTTTGGGGATGGTGGGTAGGAATCCTTCATAATCTAAAATGCAGACTTTCCAGATATTTTTCTTAGTTTGTATCACACAGCTACAATTGGTCACATTCAAGTTTAAAGTCCACTTCTAATATAGAATTAATTACATCTTTGGAATCTACAGGTACAACTGAGGTACAACTTTTCCCTTTTTGAAGGATGGTCTTTGCCATTCTCCTGGGACTTTAATTTTATCTATATTATTTTCAATTAAAATATACATATTTAAGTATTTGTTTATTGCATTTCTAGACTACCAAATCTTCTCACTCATGATGGTTTATTTTATTTTATTTTTTTGTAAAAAGTTTTTATTTTATTTTATAGCTTACAAAAATTCCAATTTCAATTAAACAGTGTGTTCTCTGGATGCAAATCATTTTAGGAAATAATAATCACAGTGTTTACAACAATATTCATTACATTAATATAAATTATATTAATATTAATAACAGTAATAATCATACTATTTGTTTAACCAAGTTAACATATCTTATATCACTAATCCTTTCATATATTTCCATTTCTAGACCCTGTTTTTGTCAACTAGCCATTGATAAAATAAGTCCCAATTCAAAAAAAAATTCAGTTTCCTTCTTTTCCTTAATTGTACGTGTTAGCTTATCCTTTTCTGCACATTCTAATATTTTTCTAATCACATCTTCATCTGTTGGGATCTCTTCACTTGTCCATTGTTATACAAATACTATTTTCGCTGCAATCAATACATGTAAAATCAGATATACATTCCCCTTGTTATATTTGTCTGGTAAAATGCCCAACAAAAATCTCTATATCTGATCTATATAGTTTCAGTTATATGTTGTTTTATCATTTTTTCAAGCCATGTATGTATTTTTCTCCAATATTTTTTCACTTTTTGACATTTCCACCACATATGATAGTATGAACCAGGTATCTGGTGACATTTCCAACAATTTGCAGATTTATCTTAAACATCTTTGCTAACCTTGAGGACAGAAAATGCCATCTATAAAATATTTTATAAAGGTTTTCTTTGTAATTGTTAATTTATAATTTCTATCCCAATGGTTTATTGATTGCAATGATGTCAGAAGTATGATAAGAAAAATGAAAGAACATTTGCATTTAATAACTGCCTAAATTAGAAAATTTCAATATTTTGCTAAGCATAACTTGAAAACTATTTTTAGTGTATTATTTGCTCTCCCTTTGAAACAGTTGAGCCATCTTTCAAATGCCAAAAAATGACCGTAAATCCTGGCACAGATATACTGTACTTTGGGAACAGCTTTTCTTAATCAGATAGCTTTTCTTTTATTTCTTTAAAAAAAAATAGGACATCAACTTTGACTGAGCTAAAATAGAATAGGTGAATATTATAGAGAATCTGAGGGCTGCCTGTTGCATTAATATTTTCCAGCTATTAGGATTTGCAACTTGTTCATTTTTAAAATAAAGAATATTTATTCTTTATTGTAATAAAGAATCATTGTAACAATCTCAAGGCTCCAGTTGCTAGACAATTGATCAGTAATGGAATGGTAGAGTGAATCTTTCTGAAAGTTCTTCCCAGATTGTATGTTCTTAACAAACATTCAGAAATAGTAAAGAACTTGTCAGTTCATCCATTTTCCATTTCTTAGCTGAAGGACAAATTAAATGTAACTATATCAATATTTTCAGTCTCATGTATCATTTTTACACTGTTAGAACTGGAATTGGAAGTCCCTATAGATATATAATCTATTAGACAGAACCAGCTGAACATGAAAATCATGTTGCAGTTAGATTAGCTTCAAGTATTATTATAGCAAAGCAAATCAGTACTTCTTTTTGCATGTACTAGAAATCTTTTCAATAAATTATATCTTTTAGATGCCAAAATGTATTTTAAAATGGGTGGAAATGTGGTTTTAGATTTCATCAATAAGATCATTTATTGCCTCGGGTCAGATTTGATTCCTGGTTATTATACAGACAAACTATCAATTTGGCACTCACATCCTGCATTTATTACAGTATAGTTACCAATGGTATGATTAATAAAAAGCAAAATGCATTTCAGTGGTCTCTAAATGCAAAATTGAAAATTCTTTCATATTGAAGGTATTGCCCTGAAACAAAATGACAGTATTTCTTAAAAAAAAATAAAATAAGCATAACTCAAAAAATGTCCCGACAAACTTTAATACTGAGTAACAATTACATTGAACTTGACTTTGTAATGGGATTCAGTCACCAGTTTCAGTCAGTAAGTTTTATTTTATTTTATTTATTTCATCAAGCATGTATTAGATAACAAATATAAGTATAAACATGATTATGAATACATGAAATGGATACGAATAAAAGGAAACATTAGGACAGGAACAGTAGGCACAATGGTGCGCTTATGCATGCCCCTTAAAGACCTCTAAGGACTGGGGTGAGGTTGACAGTAGACAGTCTAAGGTTAAAGTTTTGGGGATTTGGGGAAGAAATCACAGAATCAGGTAGTGTATTCAGGCATTAACAACTCTGTTGCTGAAATTGTATTTTCTGCAATCAAGTTTGGAGCGGTTTACTTTAAGTTTGTATCTATTGTGTGCTCATGTATTGTTGTAATTGAAGCTGAAGTAGTCATTGACAGGTAAGACATTGTAGCAGATGATTTTTTGAATAGAATTGTTTTCCAGTTTAGATTTACATTTGAGATAAAGAAATCATCCTTTCACTTTTACTCATTCACCAACTCAAAGCATACATAGACATCAACAAAGGATAACAAAATAATTATTTCCCCTTATTTATCTCATTTGCCTTATTCTTTTATGAGCTGGGACAAATGTGGCAATCCTGGCACTTTGAAGTATTAGGGTTAGAATTTTCCAAGTTGCCTGGCATCTTCCGACTGTTGCTAGTAAATGATAATGATGGCAAAAATAGTGCAGATGTATCCATTATACATCAGTTCACTTTTCACTTGATTTTAGAACAGATTTTAAAAATGTGTTCAGTTGTTGATGTTGTAGACTACATCTTATTTCTCTTTCCTTATATTCACCAGACTCCCATTTTACATTTTACTGTATAGGGTGGCCAAAACCTTTTAGTAAAAAAGGCAGCAAGTAAATTTTCTGTCTAATTACTGTAACTATTTAACACAGTATTTTGCTGACAAAGTTGCCCATTTTGGCCAAAACACTTCATCTGGGCACAATACATTGTAATAGTAGGAGTAATTTCTTGCCCTCTTATATGGAATCACATCTGCACTATGTCAAAGGTATCCCCAGCCAGATATGTATTTGACCTCTGCTTCTCCTGGCTCCTTGGGTAATCTACTGAAGTCATTGTCACTTCTGGATTGACTTAGGGAAGGGGTAAGCCAGCTAAAGAAGAGTTTTGTGGTATGTGGGAATGACCTTGGGAGACAGAGTGAAGAATAGCTTCCTAGGGAAAGGTCCAATAGGTGTGTGTATAGTCCACAGCTGCATAATGGGTGGATCAAAAAGTTCAGAAAGGATACTCCCTGAGTTCTAGGGTATAAAGGTGATGGCTCCTCATCTGGTCATATTTTTGTGTGGTGTACCTGGTAAGGCTGATATCAGTCATGCCCAGCTCCACCTCAGGCTAGCAACCAGGTTTGGAATAGTCCACAGCTGCATAATGGGTAGAGCAAGATGTTTGGAATGCCTCATCAAAGGTCCAAGAAGGTTGCAAAGTTCAGCTGAAGCAATAGTGGCAGGGGCCCAAAAGAGTTTGTGTGGCAAGGAGGAAAGAGACCATGGGATGAGTGAAGTGCCTCTGCAGCCACCTTCTCCTTCTCTGATGATTTTCAAATACTTGGTGCCATAGCTAGTGAAACTTTTCAGTTGAGGTTTCTGAACTGTGACATGCAAAAACCACATCCATAATGGTAAGCCATTGGGAGTTTTTTTCATTAAATCTGAACCAGATGTATTCTTAAATGAAATACTTCTTAATTACATTAGGACTATGATTTACTCTAGTTAGACCAAACTTAGTAATCTGATTTTTTCTCCTATGTCTCTCTTAAAGCCTCCAACATCGCCCAGTGTGTGTTGAAAGTTATTTTACCCAGATTTGCTAATAAAGTTTCCTTTCCCAGAGGCCTCTCACAGGCTCATAGTCTTGCTTTGACTTTATAGTAAATGGCTCTGGATGATGCTCGGTTTGGTCTGGGATTTTAGTTTGGTTCCACCATGGAACTCCTTGTGTTGGCTCTTCTCTTATTGCTAAATTCCACTTGAATCAGCAAAGAGAGGCCAGGTTTCCTCTCTTTCAAACTTCTTTCAATGAATCTTAATGAATCTGAAATGTCTTTGGACCCTTCATACTGTTTAATGATCTTTAATAGACTTTAAATTTCTGTGGTATGCTTTGGTTTTGGACGGTAAAAAGTAAGCCAAGATACTTGTGGTTTAATAGGCTATTAATTAGCAAATTGGGTGGCTTTTTGTGAAGTTTTCCTGAAATAGCTACAAGGCTCCCAATTCTCACAAGTTTACCTAACTTCAATATATATTACAATAAATACTCAGCTTATGTGAAAAATCAAAAGACAAAGTCATTCTGTTCTGCTTTTCCCCCCACTATTATGGGTTACTGGATTTTTTTTCTCTGCATAAAAAGACACAGGGAACAATCTTATTATTGGTAGTTTTTATTTACTGATTTAAATGTTCATTTCATTATTTTTAGAATTCACTTAACTGGAGCTAATACTCTTTCTTCCCTTTATTTTCCCGTGATATTAATCTTTTAAGGTAAGTTAGGGTGAGAGAGAATGATTGGCCCAAAGTCACCCAGCTGTCTTTCCTAGTTTCTAGCCAGGTACCTTAACCATTAGATCAAACTGTCTCTTTAAACAATTTATTAATTAAACAGTTAAACCATTAGTTTCCATTTGGCCAAGAAAGAGACAGACTTATCCAGAGTATGTCAGGCAACACAAATACATTGTGTACTATTAATGATCCAAACCTATACATTTATCTGTTCTTTTAAATAATTCAGTTCTATTGCTAATATACTTAATTGACACTCCAGACACAATAAATTGTTAAGGGCAACTGTGTTCTATGTCACATGAATAAAGGCGACTGTGGAAAAAAGTTTTTCTGTCCTCCATTTCTCATAATAATAAAACAGCCTTCTCCAGTTAGGAATCTTTTACCATTTTGGCTGGTACCATTTCAATAAGAAGTGCTGATGATTCATTCAATAAGTAGTAGAAGTGTTCTAGAAACATCTTGATGGCCACATTTTTGAGACAGATGGATCTCTAATCTAACCCATAAGGTAACTATGAAAATAGAAACAACAAAAGAATTTCTTAAAATATAGAATTAAACATTTATCTCCAATGGGTCACTACATTTTAAGAGCTGTATTCCATTTGTTTCACTGATTTTCATTTCAAGGATAAGTAAGATATACAAAAGTAAGATGTATTGCAGCACTGAGCTCTATTCTTTAAGTAACAAACCATAAGTAACAGCCATATAATTTGACTATTAAAAAATACTTTACTTTTGTAGCAGAAGCTTGTTTATTTTGCTCTACTTAATCTACACTGGAGCCAGAGTCATATTTGATAGATTTAAACTTCTGTTGGTTTTCAGTATTTACACTGGCCAAAGTGCACTAAGGTTATGATACATTTGATGTTACACAAAGGGGAAGTTTTTCACCTACTTTAATATGTTGGAGAATAGGGAGTCTTCTGTGGATTTCTTGATGTTTTAGACAAACTGACTTTATCTGAAGAAAGATTTATTCATCTTAACTTTTTAGTGTCCACCCCCAAATGAATAGGGATTTACACTATTAATGTATGGTCATTTGTCACTTTATTTTGGAAGTAAAAAATTGGAAATGAACAGGAATGTAATAATTTAATAGCATTCTAATAGACGGAATGTACATGCAGGTGGCACCATTACCTCAGCAAGAATTTAGCAGGTAACAATTTATTTTGCTGATTTGGGTAGGGGGAGCATTACAATAAGTAATAGTCTTAAACAAAACAAAACAAAAACAATTTTAGGTTTAAATCCTTCAATCCTCTGTCCTCCTGTTTTGGCTGCAGGATGTTTGACTGTGTTTATTTTTTGTCTTTCTATTCTTTCAGTAGGGTGATACTGCAGACCTGCAAATTTGTTCTTAGTAAATAATTAGAGATATTTTAGCATCCACTTCTTTATGAGCTATTTAGGGCTATATAGTATTAGCTATATAGGGCTATATAGCATTAGCTATATAGCCACTAAGCCATTTGTTTCTATTCAAGTGATGACACACAAATTTCTGGTGTGTAAGATTGAGGAGCTTCTCTTATCTGAAATGGATTTTAAAAGTGAGTCAAGAATTCATCTTTCCACTTTCTCCTCTTCTAGTCAACAGTGTTTTACTGCTAACATGGACAGACAGCATCTGAGAAAAAGAAAATCAATTCTAATTTTAATAGGCATAATGTATTTCTTATGGAGAAATCTGATGGAATTACTAGAAATTGCATGTAGCTGGAATCCCTTGTCCTTGAGCTTCACATTTCACAACACATCTACAGTTCACACTAATCCCCTAAAAATGTTCTCCTTACTGTATATTGTTGCTTGAATACTGTGCCTCATGCAGTTCAAATGTACTGCAATGTACCATCAAGAATGTTCATAGAAAAAATATCAATGCAATGAAAAATAGATAATGAAATAAATAAAAAGATGGGAGAAGAATAGTAATATTAGAAACAGATACAACTCTAGCAATATTTATGTTAGGTGTTTTATAGACACGAGAAAAAAAAAGTTACTAAAATTCAGGAAATTAAATGTTTCATAATTTTGTTCACTCTTGTAATTTTTTCTGAAATTTTGTATTCATTTCAGAACATTTGTCTGAGACTATAATTCTATACATTATCTACGAATAAGTCTCACTCAGTTATTATCACTAACTTCAAAATACCTTCACTTACATTCCAGTAGAAAAATTATTCTCTAGTTACATTTTATCATTTATATCTGAGAAAGCAATTTAACTTTTAAATTTTAAAAAGTTTGAATTTAACTTTTAAAATTTCATGCAAGTAAAAGAAATGTCCCCTTACTCCAGGAATAAATGAGAAGTTGCTATAATTGTCTCTTCAGTACACCCTCTCGGTTTGTTCCGGTTACCAGTCACTGGACAAATATGATAATAGCCTTCTGAGAGTAGAAAATAAATTGATAATGGGTTTCATTGTACGTGCAATGTTTTTCCAAATTATTTATCTACTTTTAATAAATTCTGAATTTCTATGGTATTTTCTTTTTATAACAATTATATTAAACATTACAGTTAAAAGGCTAAGAATACAAACTTAAGACTAAAAAATTGAAAGTGCATAAAAGAATGAAAAAATAGAAAAGAAAGAAAAAGTTAAAAAATATATACAAAGAAATTACTTTCCCCTTTGCAAGTAGTTTTAGTAGTTTATCACTTTCTCCTAAAATCCAACAAACTTGTTTTTCCTTATCTCTCCTCTTACTTATCAATAAATTTTGAAAGCTTGTAGTTCAGTTCCAGTCAGGAAAAGTCGATCAAGGATTTCCACAGATACCAATATATCTAATTTAATTTTGATCAATTTTATATTCTTTGCTTTTACTTATAACAATCTTGATCTTTAATCCCTTCAGATACTGTCCCATAACTTGTTTTTTTTTCATTATTTTTTTCATTATTTCTTTTCTTCTTACAAAATCCTTCAAAACTTTACAAGTCTCTTTTATAAATACAAGATAATAAAGTTATCTACAACATTGTTTTAGTTTATTATTTGAATATCTTTTTTAATTATTAAGACATCCACCAATTTTGTTTGTATATTCAGTATAGTATATGTTTACATATCATTCTTGTAACCTTTCATTTTTAAATTCAGTTTCAAATCACTCTCAGTTTTTCTGGTAACATTTGTTCCTCTTCCATAACATCTTTTAAACAAAAACAATCTACCATGGGAGAAATTCTTAAAATTAACTTCTGGATCCATTGTTTGCAAATATTCTTCAATGACCACAGATTTGCTCCATTATGTATTAGTAAGTCAAGTGGTCTTCTCCTTTAAATTGTTATTTCCTTCTGGTTCCTTCTAGTATCCAATCTTCCAAGTCCCAGCTTTTCATGCTTTTTTAAAGAATTCACAAGAAAAGCATTTTTCCATAGGAAGAATTCTTACAATTTTTTTCCCCAAATCCATCTAGACCTTTAGTCACCATCTATTTATTAGTACTTGCTGGGAGAGGGGGAGGGAAGAGAGAGGGAGAGGGACGGAGGGAGAGAGATAAAGAGAGAGGGGGGGAAGGAGGAAGGGAGAGAGAGGGAGAGAGAGAGGGAGGGAGAAAGGGAGGGAGGGAGGGAGGGAGGGAGGGGAGAGAGAGAGAGAGAGAGAGAGAGAGAGAGAGAGAGAGAGAGAGAGAGAGAGAGAGAGAGAGAGAGACCTACAAAATAAACTAGTCCTGTGTCAGCACACATTATGCTTTCTGCAAAGAAAATAAATAAATACCATACATATGCGTGGCAAGTATTGTTCTATCCATGTGGATAATGAATAATGAGGATCCTAAATCTCTTTTGAAATATTTGCTTCCAGATGTAATAGGGAACCTCCAAAGTCAAGTATCATTATCATCTGTCTGTTAGAAGCTGATAAACTTGTGAAATAATGTAACACTTTCCCACTCTGTGCTGACAGATATCCACAAAGAAATGTGTCTCAGCATTTACTGTGACTTTTTTTTTTAATCCTCACTAATCAGAGCTGATCTCCTGCCGCATGGTACCTCTCTTTGTAACACCTACACCTTCTTTTGCTTGTTATATTCCAATGGTATGTCTTGTTAACATTGCCAGCAGAAAGGCAGACTTCAGAGGCAGCTGCATCAATTACCTCCTCAAGGCTGAAGGAGGTGATATTTTTCAGAGCAGAGATAGACCTACTGGAGAGCCTACAAATAACAGTGCCAGGTTTTCATTGTTACTGTCTTTTTTTGTACATGCATTAGATGACTTTTAATAAAAAATATTTTTTTGCTGTTCTCATTGAAATATTGTGTGTGTGTGTGTATGTGTATGTATTCCCCTTTTATTGTTTGAATATATATATACAGAATGTAGTGAATTGTGATTTCACTCAGTAGTGGTTCCAAAAAATCTCGGTTATGTAGGAAAAACCTGGCTTAAAAAGAAGAACACACATTAACCTACAAAAATAAGAATGTGTGTGTGTGTGTGTGTGTGTGTGTGTGTGTGTGTAGGTCTTTGGTTATTCAGGTCTTATCCCGCATAAAGTTAGAAGTATCGTGGCGATGTTTTGACGAAGTCTCATTCGTCATCTTCAGGCTAGTGTTCTCGGCTTCGTGCTTCCAGGAGCAATGTGAGATTGCAGCTGTCTCTTCCTTTTAACTGCTAGTGGGGGTGGGAGCTGATTAGGTGGGAACTTGGCTGTGTTCTGATTGGGTGGAGGTGTGTTCTGATTGGTTAGGGGCTTGGCTGTGGTCTGATTGGCTGGGGTGTGTTCTGTTTGGGTGGGGGCTTGGTTGTGCTCGGCTTAGTCTGAGTTGCAGGGAGATTTGAGCTGGTGAGCTGCGTTGTTGTTGTTTGGCTTCGTGTTTGTGTCCATGAGAGCTCTTCATGGTGGGTGTCACTCTGCTTCATGTATGGATTGGAGGGGTTAAAAGTGGCTAATGATGCAGCTGTGGTCTGGCTTCTGGTCCTTGGTCGTGCCTCATTATCAGTGTGGGTTTGAGTCTGCTTTCTGCGTGGATGTGTGGTGGTGACATCCTGTGTGGCTCTTGTGAGTGTGGGTCTGGTGTCATTCATCGTGTTAGGGACTCGTTTGTCAATAAGGGCGGGTTTCCAAATGGCTGGTAGGCGGGAGGTATCGTCTTGTTTGTTCATGCTGTGTGGGCATTTTTCTATCTCGATGGCTTCTCTGATTATTCTGTTATTAAAGTGTTCAGTTTTGGCAATAGTTCTGGTCTTTTTAAAGTCAATTTCATGTCCTGTAACTTTAAAGTGTTGGACCAGGGAAGAAGTTGGTTCCTCTTTTTTGACTGAGTTTTTGTGTTCTTCAATGCGTGTACTTATTCTTCTGTTGGTTTGTCTGATGTATGTGGTGGGGCAGGCAGTGCATGGGATTTCATATACTCCTTGATTTTCTAACTCAATTTTGTCTTTGGGGTTCCTTAGGATGGTGGATATTTTTAATAACACTTTAATAACAGAATAATCAGAGAAGCCATCAAGATAGAAAAATGCCCACACAGCATGAACAAACGAGATGATACCTTCCACCTACCAGCCATTTGGAAACCCACCCTTATTGACAAACGAGTCCCTAACACAATGAATGGCACCAGACCCACACTCACAAGAGCCACACAGGATGTCACCACCACACATCCACGCAGAAAGCAGACTCAAACCCACACTGATAATGAGGCATGACCAAGAACCAGAAGCCAGACTGCAGCTGCATCATTAGCCACTTTTAACCCCTCCAATCCATACATGAAGCAGACTGCACCCACCATGAAGAGCTCTCATGGACACAAACACGAAGCCAAACAACAACAACGTAGCTCACCAGCTCAATTCCCCCTGCAACTCAGACTAAGCCGAGCACAACCAAGCCCCCACCCAAACAGAACACACCCCCAGCCAATCAGAGCACAACCAACCCCCCATCCAATCAGAGCACAGCGAAGCCCCTAACCAATCAGAACACACCTCCACCCAATCAGAACACAACCAAGTTCCCACCCAATCAGCTCCCACCCCCACTAGCAGTTAAAAGGAAGAGTCAGCTGCAATCTCACATTGCTCCTGGAAGCATGAAGCCAAGAACACCAGCCTGAAGATGACGAATGAGACTTTGTCGAAACGTCGCCAAGATACTTCCAACTTTACGCGGGAGAAGACCCGAATAACCAAAGACCTACATACAAACACCCGCGAAAACCTCAGAAAACAAATATAGATAGATAGATAGATAGATAGATAGAGAGAGAGAGAGAGAGAGAGATGATAGATAGATAGATAGATAGATAGATAGATAGATAGATAGATAGATAGATAGATAGATAGATTGATTCCCCTTTTATTGCATTGGTATAAGTCCTGATATAGTATCATTTATTTTCTGTCACAATTTCACCACTACTCAAATATACTATTATATCAAAAACCTGACATTTCCTGCTGTACTTAAAATAAGTTTGTCCTTGTATGCTTTTACAACACCGCTGAATCTTTTACAACTCTTGCAATCAATCCTTTTTAGTTTCTGTAAATGGGAGAAGTTGAAAATATTCGTATTGTTGACTTAAAATGATCTGCCAAATGGAACAAAAACAGGAACTGTCTGAGCCTTGCATAGATGATCAGATGAGTATAAACTAGAAAGAATAATAGTAAACATAATATAATATAATTTCTCAAATGGCTTAGTTGTACAGTCAGGATGCATACGACCTGTCCAGATTTATTCATCTTGAAATAACTTTCAGTTATTCAATGGAATATAATAAAGAGGGAAGATTTCTTTCTCATGAGCCTACTAAGGGCCAGAGTGGGAGGAAAACTTGCTTAACTAAAATGACTTTAGTTTTGATTCAGCAGGACAATTTTTGAATTCTTATGCAAAAATTTCTCTAAGTATATAAAAACATAGAACAAGTTCAGCCAAACATGTTGTGATATTGACCAATAATTTCTAAACTAATAGCTGCCAAAAGAGCAAGGGCACAGAAAAGTCAATATCTGACCCACTTCCAAAAGTAACTCAAATTCTAACGTCAAATGAGTTAAGAACTGGCATTGCCAATTAAGTTTTATAAGCAGGATACTTGGCTTGCCTCTGAAAACAGGAAGGCCCATTCATGATTTCTTTCATATGAAAGCTGATTGAAAGAAAATTAATGTAGCAATTCAAACATCCTAGGTCTAGGATAAATAACTAGATATTTGTAAATAACTATAGTTCCTAGTACCATGATGTACCATAGGCAAACCTATGGCACGTGTGCCACAGGTGGCACATAGAGCCCTGTCTGTGGGCACGCGAGCCATTGCCCAGCTCAGCTCCACCCCGCATGCGTGCATGCCTCCTGCCAGCCAGCTGATTTTTGGATGTCTGTCACACATGTGTGGGGGTGTGTGCATGCAGAAGACATGGATGCATTCCTGGGGGGGGTTGCACACACATGTGCAGGGGGCAGGGGAATTGCATGAGCAGGGGCGGGGAAGCGCAGCAGGTACGGCAGCTAGCAGGCCTCCCTGCAGCCTCCTGGGACCAAAAACAGGCCGTGGGGACACTCCCCTCACAGCCCATTTTTGATCACAGGAGGCTGCAGGGAGACCTGCTAGGTCCAAAATGGAGCGGGGGGTGTTGCACACACATGCACGGGGTAGGGGAACCATGGGGGTTGTGCGCACATGCATGGGGTAGGAAGTCATGGCAGGGGTCACACATGCATTGCATTATGGGTGCAGGCGCACAACAAAAAGGTTAGCCATCACTGTCCTAGTATCTTCCACCATTAGATTTAAAAGCTTAGCCTGCTGAAGAGATAATTCAGCAACACATGAGGGCTAGATATTCTCTTCTTCTGTTAGAAACTGTGTGAGATTTGTCTTCAGAAGAAGAAAGCAATTATTGATTTCTAGAACAAGGGGTGAAATGTGGTTGGTTTAATAGAACAATCTCTCTGAAAGCGGAGCAAACTGTTTTAAAGGGTGGCATTCAAATGGACAAAATAAATACATTAAAAGATAATAGTGAATATTTATATATTTTCAATATTTCAGTAACTTTTACAAAGATTTATTTATGCATAGCTCCTTTTCTACAAAATCATACAAAAGCAGAAGGAAAGGGATCTAATCTTTATACTAGCTTTTGAGAAGTACACTAAAACAAACTCCAGCTTTCTTGGGTGGAAATGGAGAATACTGCATATTAAATATTAAAATATTGGATTTTTAAAATTTTAGGACAGTACCCTGAAAAAGAAAAAAAGAGATATTAACATTTTATAAATCCCTTCAATGTTTCATGTCAAACTGATGGAGTAATAGTCAATATCTTGTGCTATATATCAACTCTAAAATTACTTTTGAATGGGCTTGCATAAAATCATATAGTTTTTATATTTTCACATTCAGCTATATTAGCATATATTTTAATAACTATTACAATAAGTTCAGGAGAAAAAACCCTTAACATCTTCATTAGTTCAAGCATCTCCTACCTATATTTCACAGACACACACACCCCAAAAATATCCAGAGAACTATTGTTTATTAAATTGTTTTGCTTCCTTTCAGAATATTTTACAAGACATCCTGGGGTTACTTTGCGTAATGAAAAGCCTGCTGATATTGGATATACTAATGAGTTAATCACAATGAAGGAGTTGAGCAATGGATGACCCTTATGCCAGAATTTAATATGCAAAATATAGTATTCCTTTTCAAATAGGAACTTGACTCCCTTTGTCCTGTGCTCGGTTGGAGAGTTGATCTCACAAAATGGCTTTGAGTAAGACTAATACTAACAGGGTTGTTTATTTAATTAGTTAAAAGGATAAAATCCCTCTAACATGACTGATCAGAGGTCAATTTGAAAGGTCTCTATCCAAGTATTGCCAGACTTTAGTGGCTGAGGCTTAATAATAATCTCTAGACTTCAATTTCCTACTAATAAAGGGTAATATAATGTAGTGTAAGCCCTCTTATTTGTTCAGATTGTTTTAACCACTGTGGAGCTAATATGCAACAACTGAACAAACAGTGACCACACAGGTTCCATATTTAGCCATTCATATGACTTTTGATGAAAGAAACCATCCAACCAGACACAAATCAAAGATGAGAATCATTAAATGAATACCACCCAACTCTTTCTTTAAAAAAACAACAACACTTTAATATTTTGTACAATTAAACAGTTTCTATTGATTAATTTCTTGCTAACTAAGATTTGTACAAAATTTGGATATTTCAATAACTGTATTCAATAATACATTTTTAAAAGTTTTAGGGAATTATTTCAAAATCTACTTTAAATGAATATATTACCTTTAGCTATATTACCTTTGCATTTGACATAAAACTGTTCTTTTTTAAGTTATACACTTAAATCATATGATTTGGTTTAAATACAGTGTCATTAGAATTTATTTATGGAATAGCTGCTCAAATACATAAGTACTAATGTATTAATCATTCAGGGACTACTATAACCACTAGGCAAACATATTATTATCATTACCATTATTCTAGCCTCTGAAATTAGTTAACAGTATTGTGTGGTGAATATGCAGTGTTGTGCGGCATACACATTGCATTTCAGTTGGAAGAGTCACTATCAAGGAACATATTTGAGTTGGAGCATCCATAGGCATGATCCACAATGTCATATGGGCAGGCTGCAACACACATTGAATCCCTGCCCATTATTTATATTCATATGACATACATTAATAAAGTTTTGATTGGCCAGTTACATCCACCATTTTGAGATCTCCAACTATCCAGGTGGATGTCCCTTTGAGTTACATTTATGATGTAGCAAATACCTAAATAGAGAAAAGAATGTAGTCATATTTGTGAGACATGAAAACGTTACAGATGTGGGATCAATGAAACAGCAAAGATTTCCTTTTGTACAATTTTGAAACTTATGGCAGAAGAGACTTGCTCAAAAATTACATCCAATAGATACTGCAGATCTGGCAGGTCACAATTGATTCTTCATCTTTAAAGCTCTTTAGCATCTCACTTTTGTTTTAAAAATGTTTAAAAAGTACATTTATTGTACTTTTCTTTTTCTTCCCTCAGACCTCGTCATGACCATGGATTTCAAATCACAAATATTTTTCCTATAGATTAAATTGGATGCTGACTTGTAGTCATTCTTATCTGGAAAGTACCTAGTGGATTTTCTCAGGTTTATAGGTTTTATTCTTATTTTCAGTTTCTCTTTTATCCTACTATTAATGTTAGTTCCCTCTGGACAGATTAACATTTTAAGTCACAAAGTTCCCTTGGTGAAGAGGAACTGGGGCAAGGAATCAATACTAAAAATCTGATTGGGCATTGTGAGACATGTACGTCTGCTAATAAATACCTAAGAAAACAGGCAGCAAATTTCTACACATCAGAGAGGAAATGGGAAGGTTGGTCTTGTTCAACTTTAATTTATTGGTGTTAAAAACAAGATTGCAAAATCCAGTCTGAATTATTCATTGCGACCAAAGGTTTATTTTCCCAAGCTTTAGGGCTTGTGATGCAGCCCATACTCAGAGAACTTCTCTCTCTCTCCAGAATGTCTGTAACGGCCAACAGTGCCTGGCTGTATGTAGCTCTTGGTTGTTAATTAAGGTGTTGACAGCTGGCTGTTAAATCGTTGGTTGTTATTACCTTGTGCCACTGCAATTTCAACCAAGTATTGGTCAATCAGCACTCCTATTGATGACAAAAGACCTATTTCAATAATTTCTCTGACTATTTTTGTCCATGCTCAACCAACAATCATAGAAGCTGCAAACTTGAATGTCCTTGTTCACTGCAGTATAAGGCTACCAATGGCTTCAGGTCACTTCATCTAACTGCTCACTTGCAATCTTGTTTCCTTCCCAACTGTCCCACAGAGTCATAGGGAATCTGGTAAATGACATTCAAAGTTTCTGCCATCTCCAAAAAAACTTTGTAGTGTTTGATTTGCCCTTGCATGGTAGCCTCTGGGTGGTGGCATGCCCACTTGCAGATCTCAGAAGTTGTGTTCAACTGCTTTTGAATTTTTTTAAATATATGGCAGGGTGTTCCATATAGTTGTTTTTGTGCCTTCTTTCTTTCTTTCTCTGCCCAGCATATTGCTTGTGAATACCCATTCAGCCTAAATTATTCATATAGGTATCAGTTGTGGTGGGTTTCAAATTTTTTTACTACCGGTTCTGTGGGTATGGTTTGGTGGGCATGGCTTGGTGAGCAAGGTGGGCATGCCTTGGCAAGGGAAGGATACTGTAAAATCTCTATCCTGCCCCACTCCAGGGGAAGGTTACTGCAAAATGGGATTCACGGTTGTCTCTGGAAGGTCATGTAATGACCGTGACCAGGGGGGCATTTGTCCAGGTTCGCCTGGTGCACCAGTTGAGGCCTTACTTGGACCAAGATGCCCTATGCACTGTTACTCATGAGCTGGTCACCTCCTGGTCTTGACTACTGCAATGCTCTCTATCTAGGGCTGCCCTTGAAAACCACTTGAAGGCTTCAGCTGGTGCAAAATGCAGCCGTGCGGGTTGTGATGGGAGTGTCCCAACACCCCCATGTTACACTCCTCCTGCGCAACCTGATTAGTTATTGGTTGCCCTTCGGATGAGGTTCAAGCTACTGGTTATCACCTACAAAGCCCTTTATGGCCTAGGCCCAGGATATTTGTCAGACTCCCTGCAGTCAGGGACAATCCCCAATTGCCCGGTGCAGTCCCACAGACAGGGCCTCCTCAGGGTGCCGTCGGCCAGACAGTGTCAGCTGGCAACCCCCAGGGAGAGAGCTTTCTCTGTATGCGCACCCACCCTCTGGAACCAACTTCCTTTGGAGATCTGGATGGCTCCTGACCTTCACTCGTTCTGCCGTGATTTGAAGACCTGGTTGTTTCGCAGTTTGGATTGTCGGGAATTTCTTAATCAATTTTAATTGTTTTAAATTTGAATTTTTAAATTTCACTGTTTTAATGAGGATTATTCATTTTATTGTTGTGAGCTGCCTTGAGTCCTCGGAGATAGGGCGGCATATAAATTGCATGCATGCATGCATGCATGCATGCATGCATAAATAAATAAATAAATAAATAAATAAATAAATAAATAAATAAATAAATAAATAAAATCCGCATTTCCTCCCGATCAGTGCGACTTGGAAGGCAGAAAATAGATGGGTGCAGGGCCAGTCAGAATTTTTACTACTGGTTCTTAACTACTCAAAATTTCCACCACTGATTCTCTAGAATTTGTCAGAAACCCACCTCTGATTGTTTTGCTTCCTGTTTTGCTTTCTGTGTTCTCACTCGGCTGCTTAGTGTTCTGATGCAACTCTTTATATGACAGTGAATGGTTACTGCTGAAGCTCAGAATGCATGGAGTATTGGTAGCCTTGCAATATATTTAGTATAACATTGCAATATAAATAGAATGCATAGAGCAAACCAGTGCACATATTCCAGAGAGAGAGTAATTCCCTGACAAAAAGGTTACAGCATGAGCCTGAAGGCTTGGAAGAATAAACTTTTGATCCTAGTGACCGATTCAGATTGGATCCTGCAACATTATTCTGGGAAATGTATATTTACCTTCATTTGTCAGGAAACACTTTCACACCAAGTAGATATTAAATATCTTACAAAATATATTTTGCAATGCCTCTATCACATTCAACACAATATAATACTTCTCAAAACTTAATGCCCAAGACTTCCGATTGGCACCATGGGGATCCAGACGGAGAAATAGCAGGCTCTTCAGAGCCCCGCGAAAACCCCATATGCCAAGCCCTCCCCCAACAGGTCTTCGGACCTTCCCTGTCCAGTAGGGACAGGGGACATGAAGAGGGACTCCTCAGTCGGCCGAGAGGAATGGGAAGGTTCCTCAGGGCCCGAGGCTTGCCCTCTGTGCTGGTGGCGGTGAAGTGGCAGCCATGGCGGCTGCCCTGAAGCCACAGCAACCGGGACACAAGAATACGCAGGAGGAGAGGAGGAAAAGCAGAGAACAGAGCCGGGAGTTTCTTTGCCAGGTGAGTGACCATCAGCCCAGCCGGGAACTGCCCATGGATTCTGGATTAAGATGAGTCTTTGCCCCAGCCTTAACAGTGGCTGTGAACTATTGGGGCATAAAGGCAAAAGACCTGTTGGAGGACAATGTGAAATGCCCTCGAAGTGATGTCCCGGTGCCTGGAGGCCATATGGATCTGGATGGGGAGGAACAGACTCAGGCTCAACCCTTTCTAGACCAAGTGGCTGTGGTTTCTGACATCCCGGTATAGTCAGTTGGCACCATCTCTGACTATTGGGGGTGAGTCATTGGTCCCCACGGATAGGGTTCGCAACCTGGGAGTCCTCCTGGACTCATGGCTGTCTTTAGAAGAGCATATGACAGCCGTGGCCAGGAGGAGTTTTTATCAAGTTCGCCTGATTCGGCAGTTGCGTCCCTTTCTGGATTGGGATTCATTACGCACAGTCACTCATGCCCTCGTCACCTCACACCTGGACTACTGTAATGCTCTCTACATGGGGCTCCCCTTGAGGAGCACCCGGAGGCTTCAACTGGTCCAGAATGTAGCCGCGCGGGTGGTGATGGAAGCAACGTGGCGCTCCCATGTGACTCCCCTCCTGCGCAAGCTGCACTGGCTCCCAGTGGTCTTCCAGGTGCACTTCAAGGTTTTGGTTATCATCTTCAAAGCGCTCCATGGCTTAGGACCAGGGTATTTACGGGACCGCCTTCTGCCACCAATAGCCTCTCACCGACCAATCCGCTCTCATAGAGAGGGGCTACTCAGGGTGCTGTCAACCAAACAATGTCGATTGGCGGCCCCCAGGGGGAGAGCCTTCTCTGTGGGGGCATCTGCCATCTGGAATGAGCTCCCCCCTGAGATAAGGAGGTTACAGGACTTATGCACCTTCCGCCGTGCCTTAAAAACATTTAAGGCAAGACAGGCTGGTCTGGCTTAAGCTTCCCCGTTACACTGGGTTTTAAAATGTTTTATATAATTGGATATTTTAAATTTGTTCTAAGCCTAATTATTTAATTTATTTTAAACAATTTTTAATTTTTATATGCTACTGTATTTTATTTTGGCTGTTCACCGCCCTGAGTCCCTTCTGGAAGTAGAGCGGTATACAAATTGGAAAAATAAATAAATAAATAAATAAATAATGATCTTTTGGAAATGGCTGCATTACAGTGTTGGATATGTTGTTGTTTTTTCTTTGTATGGAAAAATGAGATTGGACTATATTAGAGAGAGAGGAAGGAGAAGAGGAAATAACTATGCCTTTAAAAGTAAAGAAAAAAAAAGAAGACAAATGGAGTCAGAGAAAATGGCTGCTAATTGGCAAGTGAAAGTGTGAAATTCAGACTGACTGCTTGTTACTGATTTACAGACTGCCTACTTGTTACATAAAGGGAGAAACTTTGTCACTTGTTTCTTTAAACTTGACTAATTTGGGGCGGGGGGGGGGGAAGAGAAAGACTCAGATTAAGAGAGCCTGATTCTGGATAGCCAAATTTGTTCATTGGATGATTTATTGAAGATTAGAAGGAAGAAATTAAATGGAACAATGGAAACTGAACTAACAGATGTGGCAATAAGAGAAGGCTGTGGCAGCACAAGAAGGACATAATGATACCATATATGAATTAGCCCAGAATTAATTTCTTTTTTTAAAAAAAAGTTGGAACTTTGATGGTATTAAAATGGAGAAGAAATATATTTGGACAGATTGGAGAAAGGAATATTGGAACATACTATGTAACAAGACAACAAATTATTGTATTTTGTTTTAAATAGATGTAATAGTTTTTGGGTGAATGAACAGAGTTAGGAGACATTTCTTTTTTTTTTCTTATTATTATATCATCTCTATGTCACTTTTCTTTCTTTTTATTTGTTTTTGTTTTTCCTCTTTAATTTTTTTTAATCTACTTGATTTTTTTCTTTCTTTTTTCCTTTGTTTTGAGATATTTCTATCCTCTTCCCTTTTCTTTTTTTTTTTACTATTATTATTGCTGTATTATGATTATTGTCACTATTTTAAAGTAATTACATTATTATTGTCACTATTTCTAATTTTTCATAATTATTATTACTTTTATACAAACATAAATAACTTGATTAAGAAATGTTTGAAGGAAGAAGCATGTTCTAATGCCTTTTTGAATTTTAAATCTTTAACAAGTAATATTTATAGATTTAATAATCTGGAAGAAAATGTTTTTTCTTTTAAGATGTTGGATGTTAAAAGAATTATTCATAGTTTTAATAAGCATAGAAAAATGAATTTAAAATGGTTTAAAATGATGTTTGAAATATTGAAATATGAAATAAGCAAGTAACAGGAGAAAATTTAGGAGAAAATAAGAGATAAGATACTTGCTGAAATGTTTTTTTTTAATTAGCAAAAGATATGGAGGAGAATAGATTGAAAATACTATTAGTGATACACTTTGAAGTAATTTGAAGCTAAATAATTGAATAAGAGATCTTGGAGTGGAGAAAAATATAAAGCAAGATTCTGGTGATCAGTGAAAGAAAAGCTGAGACCCAGTCTTACAAATAGGGTAGGAGTGGAGGAAAGCATCATACTAGAGAACAGTTAATGCAAACTAGGAACCAGTTAAAAATAAAAATAGGAGTTAGGAGTAGAGGAAATATGTGCTGGAAAGCAGTTAAAGCAAAGCAGTGAATCGGCCAAAATACAGTTAGGAGTGGAGGAAAGCATACGCTGGCTAACAGTAAAAGCAAAACTGTAAACTAGCAAAAAATAAGAAGGTAGGCGTGGAGGAGATTATACTTGGCAATCAATTGAAATAAAGTTTAACTGTGAACCAGTTAAAAATAGGGGTAGGAGTGGAGGAAAGCATTGCTGGAAGGCAACCATCTGAGTTGTGAACCAGTTTTACATTAGATTTAGGAGGAGTAAAGGAGAAGGTTGGTATGCAGTTAAATTATACTGTGAACCAGCCAAAATAATTAAGGTAAGGAGTGGAGGAAGTATTGCTGGAAAGCAGCTGATTAAGATGCGAACCAGCTCAAAAATAAGCCTAGGAGAAAGTGGAAGAGACATTATTGGAGAATAGTAATTGAACTGTGAACCAGTTAAATAAAATGGAGAAAGGAATATTGGAAATTATAACTGGGAAATAGATATTTAAACCATGAATCAGTTAAACAGCTGGTCTAATAGAATTTGGGAATAAATTTGAAGTATTAAGGTAAAATATTTTGGAAGTAATAAAATATAGAAAGAAATGTTGATTTATTTCAAAATGATTTTAAGAAAGGAGGAAAATATTTTTTGTCAAGAATTGGATATCTGTTGTCATTTAAGAGAGATAAAATATAGTTTTGAGGCAATGGGTTTTAGGATTGAGGAATATATATGAAATATTAATTGTTAAAATAATAAAGATTTAGAACTGTGTTTATTGTTTAGAATTTTGGGAGTTATAGTAGAATGATTAATGTTAGAAAAGAATTTTGTTTTTTGTTTTTTCTTCTTAAAGATTTTAAAATTTGGAACAAAATTGATTGAGGGAATGTGAATAATTGTACTTATTTTAAGCCAGACCAAATCCCTGCTCTAAAAAGATGTATTTTATGTTTTATGCTAAAAAAATAAAAAAAAATGGGAAAAAACACTTAATGCCCAAACGATTCAAAATATTTACATCTTATAAATTTATGGAAGTTCCATTTCTATTCTGGAAATGTAATAAATATGCTAAAAAGATTTGTAACATTAAACAATAAACACAAATGTGCCCAAGCCTAGGACTCAAAAATATTGGCCTCAGATAAAATATAGTATTCAATATGTTAGTCAAAGTTGTGTTGAATCATGAGGCTTTGACAATTCTGTTTACTTAGCATCTTATAATTACATAATAGCCAAACTGCTAGTTATATAGTTTTAAAAACCGAATGAATGTTAGCCACTGGAATTATCTAATGTTCATAATATTTAAGAACATATTAGGAAACATAAAAATATAATTATGCACAAATTTACAGGAATGTTCCTATCAAGAGATTATCATAATTTCTAAAATCTACTTGTATAGCTGCACAAGCAGCAAGCTATTTTATTTATATAGCAATTTATAAATGAAAGTGCCATAAAAACATCACCAAATATCAAAATCATAGGCAGAAATTCTTAGCTAGTTTACAACAGCTATGCTCTCATTATAGGATGTTTCCAAAGACTTGAACACACAAGAGCCAGGTAGGGAACCAAATTCCAGGATGAATCGTATTTCAATATCTGGTAAGTATGACCATTACTTTGATTTTCACTGGCATTCTTTCACTTCACTTTCACTTTCACATTCAATCCTACACAATCTTCACTTAATACACCAAAACCACTTTAATTTAATATTTTTATGTAACAATTAGTATGCTCAGTAGAAATAATAAATGTAAAGAGATACACTAAAGTTAAGAGTGCAATTTTTGCAGAAAAGTATTCTGTTGGCTCCGATGAAGGAGAATATTTGTAGCTCAGGGTGGAAATGACCCTTGGTGCTCTCTGAGTTTGGTTGTTTTCAGATATTTCATTATCCAAACTAGGTGACATTATCAGTGGCTTGCCCTATCAGAGTTGGTGGGAGGAATCTTGGAAGTTGTTCGGCAGTGTGGTATGCTTGTTTGGCAGTTAGCTTGTTTGGCAGTGTGGTATTGTTTACTTCTTGATTGAGGTATGGTTCACTTCTGATGTTAATCTTGCGAATGAAAGCAAATATACATGTCCCAGGATAATGTTGCAGTATATTAATCTTGGTATTAATTTATGCTATCTGGGTGTTGATTGCTGGTGGGGAGATGTTTTAGTCTTTTTATTCCCATTTTTGATTGTTGGTTGTCTCCTTTGCAAGGTATGTAGATGTTGTTTACTGTATGTCTATGTGTCTATTGATGGTCAATTGGTCAGAGTGCCAAGTTTCTAGGAGTTCTCTAACATTTTTGGATTTGGCTTGGTCTAGTATGTTCACAATTTTCTGTAGATGAAACTATGGTTACATCTGTCCATAGTTGTGAAATTAAAGATGTTTTTATCATGTCTTCTAACTGGATGCACTCTGGTGGTCTTCTACCTGTTTATCCTATGTAGTTGCTGTTGTAGTCTTTACACTGTATGTTGTAATTGACTCCTGTTTTTTCTTCTGGGACAGCTATGCCTTTTGGTTTACTTAGGATGTTTCAGTTGGTTTGTAGTTGATTTATATGCTATGCTGATTCAATGTGGTTGTAACCAGTGATGGAATTCAGCCAGTTCGCACCACTTCAGGAGAACCAGTTCTTAACTTTCTGAGCAGTTTGGTGAACTGGTTGTTGGAAGAAATCATTAAGGCAGAGAACCGGTTGTTAAATTATTTGAATCCCAAGGCTGGTTATAACAGTCTGATCCTGGTTTCTGAGTGTTATCCTTTTTTACAGCTTGTCTTGGATGTGCTGAGTGATCAGGTACTTTTTGGTGAAGTTGCATAGATATTTGTTGGAAAACGTTGTATACATTGTATATGAAAAAGATTTGTTTCCTTTTTCTGCTGTTCAGGGTGTCTTTTTTCTTTGGAACAGAAAAAAGTACCTGGCCATTTTGCCTCCCTCACACCCCACAGTCCTTGGAAAGGACAATGTGACAACCATTATTACTGGAAGTGCTTGGAGTTGCATACAGTCAACTTCTGATATGTAGACTCAGCTACACACATAGAGTTTGTAATGCATTGGAATTGTTCATACATGATTTGGGTGAATTGTATGGCTCTAAAGCAAAGGAATCCAACCTTGGCTTTAAGACTTGTGGATTTCAACTCCTAGAATTCCCCAATCAGCAACTCTTAAAGTTGCCAAGGTTGAACACCCCTTTTGCTTTTTTCCTGAGCTTGGGGAAACTTGCAATAAGTTATGGTATCATTGCAAATAGTTCATAATTATTATGAATTTCATAAAGAAATATGAAATAGGGTATGCCTATATTAACATGTTCAACTCACAAATATGCAGCTTTGAATAATTTTCCTCCAGAATAAATTGTTTTTAATTATTGAGGCAAATGATCGAAAACTAATTTTGTGGAGACACAAAATTATGTGAAACTTTGGTAACAATAATTGCAATTAAATGTTACCGATAACTGTTGATCAGTCCGGCACATCATCTTAGAGAAATTTTAGCCCATTCTTTCTTACAGAAGAATTTATAGCTTTGACTCAGGGATATTGATGAATTCTTCACCTGAACTGACCACCTCATATCTTTCCATAACAAAAAGAATTAAAATCAATAATATTTTTGACATTCCAAAATACTTTCTTCTGCTTTAACCATTAATTAATTAATTGTATAACTTGTGTGTTTTGGATTGTTTTCTTCAAAACTCTTTCTTCCAGGAACCTTCTGGCTTTCTGTCTAACTCAATATTATTTTGGAGAGCAATGGCTTTCTCCTTGCAATTTTGCATGCACTTCTTTGTTCTTTGCTACTGTTCTGATGGTGGCATAATGAACACTGATATTTGCCAATGCAAATGTAATGGTATGTAGAAATGACTTTTAGACACAGGGAGAATAGAAGCAACTAAGAATATTATCCGATAAAAAACAAGTGGTTCAGACGATAGCCTTATCAGTTTCTTTGGCTGTAAAGAGGATGGATGGTGGATGTAAAAGCATTTACACACTTGTAATATTAATTTAACTTTGCAATAAGATAGAATTAGCTAATCCTGTCTGATCTACCTCACAAAACTAACAGCAAAAGAGGCAGTTAGTGTCTTAAACATTACCTTGGCTTTTTGAGACCTCCCAAGTATTACACATCTTGGTTGTTCAACAATTCCTGGGGAGAGTAACAATGGTGTTTAATTGCTTCCAGTTGCACACAATCTGCCTGACAGTGGACTAGTGGAATCCAAACTCTTTAGAAATAGTTTTCTAACCTTTTTCAGCCTGGTAAACATCAACAACTGTTGTTGTTTTTCATAGAATCTCAGAAATCTCCTTTATTAGAACCATGACACACTTCCTGTGTTGTGAAGATCGAACTTAGATAATGTTATTCTGAATTCTGCTCTTTAAATTAGGCAGGACCCCACGCACTCACACCTGATTATCTTCCCATTGAATAAAACACCTGATTCTAATTTCCTCTTCAAATGAACTGATAATTCCAGAGTTCACATATTTTGGCCATACATGAATATGTAACTCTGGATCATTTCCATCAATAAATAAATGAACAAGAATGATGTTTTTGACTCATTTGTTTAATAGGTTCTCTTTTCTAGTTTTAGAACTTAAATGGAAAACAGATCACATTTTGGCCTGGGGACTCAATGGGGGAAATGATTGCTAGATTGACAACAGACTCCACCTTCCCCCTTGTGTTCTGCTCCCCAAACATTGATCTTTTTTACTAGTCATATTGATGTTTTTTTTTTTTCTGTTTTCTTGTTCTAATGCACCTAGAGCTCAGGTGATGCAGTGATTAGAGTGCTGTACTGCAGCTACTTCAGCTGACTGCTAGTTCAGCAGATCAGCAGATCAAATCTCACCGGCTCAAGGTTGACTCAGCCTTCCATCTTTCTGAGGTGGGTAAAATGAGGACTCAGATTGTTGAGAGCAATATGCTATTTAGTATACTGTGGATTGTTGTAAACTGCCCAGATTCCTTGGAGAGCGGGCAGCATAGAAATATGAATTATTATTATTATTGGTTAATCTGCAGTGAGATTCACAGTCTTTGAGGCTGGTTAATAGCTCAGCAGCTCAAGTCCTAACCAAGGACCTAGGAACTGTTAAGATATCGTCGGAGGATGTAAGCTGTTCCAAGTAAGGTGGTTTTTTGTAGAGTCAAAATGTTCAAGTCCGGTAAATTTAGAATTTCTAAATAGCGGGGTAGCCCTTTGGGTATTGCTCCAAGGGCTCCAATTACAATCGGAACAACACATGATTTCTTTTTCCATAGTCGCTCAACTTCGATTTGCAAGTCCCGGTATTTTGTGATTTTTTCTTGCTGCTTATCTTCAATCCGTGCATCACCAGGTATTGCAATGTCAATGAACCATACTTTTTTCTTTTCAACTACCTTTATGTCAGGTGTGTTGTGGACCAAGTGCCTGTCAGTCTGAATCCTAAAGTCCCACAAGATCTTGAGTTTCTCATTCTCTAGAACTTTCTCAACCTGATGTTCCCAGTGGTTTTTGCTGTACTCAAATCCAAACTTCTGGCACAATTTCCAGTGAATGATCTTAGCAACACGGTTATGGCGTTGTAAGTAGTCGGTTTGTGAAATTTTGCTGCATCCACTGATCAGGTGGTCGACTATCTCATCTTTCTCATTACAGAGGCGGCATTTGCTGTTGGTGGTAACATGTTGAATTTTTGCCTTCATGTAGTTTGTGGCTAGGGCTTGTTCTTGAGCTGCCAAAATAAAGCTTTCTGTTTCTTTTTTCAGTACTCCTGATCTTAACCAGTTCCAAGTTAGTTTCTGGTCACCTTTGCCTTCAATACTTTTCAAGTATTGGCCATGCAGAGCTTTGCTTTTCCAATTTTCAGCTCGCTGCTCAATTACTTCTTTCTTATATTCTGCTTTTGTTTTAGTTGTCTTTAAAAGGCCTCCTTTATTTACTTCCTTAATCATTGGTTCTTCACTTTTCTGGATGTAATCATTCAAGCTGCATTTTTCTTCTTCCACAGTCTGCTTTACTTGTAGGAGTCCTCGACCACCCTCTGCTCTTGGTAAATATAATCGGTCAACATCACTTTTAGGGTGCAAGGCATGATTCATTGTCATAAGCTTCCTTGTTTTTCTGTCCAAATTGTCTAACTCCATCTGGGTCCAGTCAATTATTCCTGCAGAGTATCGAATTACAGGTATAGCCCAGGTATTTATGGCTTTTATGATGTTTCCTCCACTCAGTTTGGACATTAATATCTTACGAATTCGCCGAATGTACTTGGCTGAAGTTATTTCCTTGACTTTATTATGCATTAAGTCAGAGGCCTCTAAAATCCCCAAGTACTTGTAGCCTTCTTCTGATTTTACTGCCTTTATCGTTTCTTCATTCTCTAGTTCTATTCCATCCTCTTCTATGATCTTACCTGCTTTGGTTGCTATTGTTGCACATTTGTCAATTCCAAACTGCATACCAATGTCTTGGCTGAATTCTTTTGTGTGTTCAGTTAATAAATTCAGTTCAGCTTTTGTTTTACCAAACAGCTTCAAATCATCCATGTACATCAAGTGTGAGATTTTCAGTCCTTTCTTTGCAAGTTCGTATCCACAGCTCAGATTTTTCAAAATGATTGTCAGTGGTAGCATTGAGAGTATAAAAAGTAGGGGGGAAAGGGAATCACCCTGGAAAATGCCTTGTTTAATTTCAACTTCACCTAGTTCTTCTTCATTAGCCATAAGTTTTGTTTTCCAGAGGTTCATTGAAGATTCCATGAATTTTTGTATGTTTCTGCTGATGCCAAAGATTTCCAGGCATTTCTTGATCCAGCTATGGAGAACTGAATCAAACGCTTTCTTATAGTCTATCCAAGCCATGAACAGGTTGGTTCGTCTTTTCTTTGAGTTCTTTAGGATTAGCTTGTCAATCAGCAATTGATCCTTTGTTCCTCTTGAGTTTTTGCAGCATCCTTTCTGTTCTACAGGAAGCAAGTTATTTCTTTCCAGGTATCCATAGATTTGGTTTGCAATGATACCAGTAAGAAGCTTGTATGTTGTTGGCAAACAGGTGATTGGCCTATAGTTTCCAGGGTCCTTTCCTTTTTCTTTATCTTTTTGGATCAAAAATGTTCTTCCAGTTGTCATCCATTCATCATTTTCAGGTGTTTTTAGGACCTGGTTCATCTGGGTTGCCAATCTTTTGTGCACACTTGTAAGTGCCTTTAACCAGAAGCCATGTAGCTCATCTGGCCCAGGTGCACTCCAGTTCTTCACTTTTCTTGACTGTCTTTGCACCATTGCTTTTGTTATTTTCATGTCTTCCATTTTATGCACTTTAATAGAGTCCTCAACCTGTTTGATCCATTTTGCATTTCTGTTATGCTTCTTGTTGTTTTCCCACAAAGTCTTCCAGAATTTCAGAGCTTTCTCTTTATCAGGCTTTTCATTTGTTGTTATTCCTTTTCTATTTTCTAAGCTCTTATAAAACTGGTGCTGATTTGCTCTGAATTGTGAGTTTTCTTTGAACTGAGTTACTCGGTTTTCATACCTTTTAATCTTTTCGGCGATGGCAACAACCGTCTGCTTCAGCTCTTCAATTACTACCGCAATCTCCTTATTCCTCAGATCGTATCTTGCTTCCAGGCTGCTTTTGACCTGTTTGTTCTTTAACTGACTTTGCCTTAGGTTCTTCAAGTTGCTCAAATCTCCACGTAATTTTTTTATCTTCAATTCTAACCAAATTTTCCACTTAGGCTTCCCCTTCTTGCCTCTTTGGTTCTTTTGTATTTTCAACCCCAGTTCTTTGGTGGTTATGACGGCTGCTGCATACATCAGTTGGTTTGTTTCAGCTAATGTAGTGGTTCTAATAGTTTGCACAGCCTCATTGACCTTTTTTAGTACATTTCTCAATTCTTTCTGGTTCACTTGGTTCAGTTTTGGCAAACGTGTTCTTTCAGCATCTTCCATTTGATGCTTTATTTTTCCAACTAATTGAGCACTATCTTTTGGTATTTGTTCTTCAGTGCTTCCTTCTTCTATATCTTCATCCATTTCAGTATCCTCTTCCTCCCTTTCTTTCTCAATTTGCTTTTGATTCTGCAAATCATTCTTGATGTTACTCTTCTTTGTTGATGTACTCAGACCATTAGTTGCTTTCTCTTCTATTGCTATTAATTCTTCTGTAGTGAAAAATTTGTGGTTTAGGATTACACGTCGTTGGTCCATTAACCTTTGTTCACTGGTGTCACAGTCCGTATGGTTCATCTTCCAAATCCGATACATTCGTTTTTGAAATCCATGTTTTGCTGGCTTAGACTGATAGTAAGCTTCCATAATAAAAGTGTTTTCTTCCTTAGTCCAGATTTTTCGCTTTTGGGGTTTTTCTTCCAGTAGCTTGTCAGCTCCATGCCCTGGTTGCCTAGCAGAGGGAGCTGAGCCCTGTAGCTCATTTTTCGTAGAATGCCCAGGAGCCATAGCATCCAACGGAACCCTTGTTAATCCAGGCGACAGTTCAGCCGGCATAAATTTCATTTTTTTTGTATTCACCATGTTTGAATGAGTTGTGGAACAGGTTTTGTCTGGCCCTTCACCTAAGATCTGTCTGATATGGTTGCACCTGTTCAGCATAGCTCTTAGGATCATTAGAGCACGCAAGCCCCTCCACCACGACAAGGTAGAGCTCCTCGGAGGGGTTATTATTATTATTATTATTATTATTATTATTATTATTATTATTATTTATGCAGAAATATCAAAAGTTCAAAATTATTCACAAAGTTGTATACACGACTGTAGATAAGTGACATGCTTGTCATTTAACAAATGTGACCCTAAATAGAAAAAGAGACATTTGTATCGCTGTTTGAGTGCAAATACCTTCATATCTGTGGAAGAAAATGTATAGAAAGGAAACTGTAGTTTGACTATAGTGCCATATCCATGTTTACCATATAAAAGAAAAGATGAAGGACATTCCATGCAGAATAAAGGCATTTTTATTGCAGCAGAATGATTTTGCTTCCATTTTCAAACCAGAAGGGGATTTAATAATGGTAGCTGTTCTATTTCAAGCATGCCTCAAATATGAACTGCAAGTATTAAAGAGGACAATAATGCTGAAGTTAATAGCATGCAAAGTGGCAACAAACTGCAGAAGCCATAGAACTGAAGCATGAAGGAAATATGATAGAGGCATGCAATACCTAGATAATTTTTGCCTGTCTTATCTTTTAGAATATAAAGCAATGTCAGGCCTGGAAGCCATCTTTTTCACTGCATTTTCAGGCCTGCCATATTTACTGCTGTGGAAACTGGGAGGGGGGATTGTATGGAGCATGGGTGATATATAGTCATAATAATATTCCTTTCTCAAAAAGTCAAGGACATCTTGCCCAGTACCTGGACAGTTGGAGTTGGGAGGCATCTCCAGTCGACATAGTGTTTGGATTGGACCATGTGATAGACTTGTGGGTGTTGGACAGGGTCTTGAACTTTCATTTGGGTGGAGAAAACCTGGAAGCTTTCAATTCAAGTTGGCAAATCAATAATCTGTTTAAATGAAATTGACTCAACACATCAGCCCTATAATTTAAATTATTGCATTGAATCAAATCAGTAATTTGTTTATACCAATTATTATTATGTTTTTCTAAAGACTAAGGTACTATGGAACAAGAAGCAGATTAAATTTTATTTTGTATAATATATATAATTGCTCTACAATTAAGGAGCAAAGGTTTATTTATTTTAAATAACAGTTGACTGAAGTAGGAAGGAAAAACTGATGTACAAAATAACCCAAAGTAAAATTAATGATTACAGGTATATTTTGCAAACTGACTCATTATTTGCTAAGCTTCACAGATGAATTTGAGTTTGATATATTGAAAAATTAAATTCAATGTAATTTACTGATCTCCACCAGATTGCAAGAACACAAGTGAGCAATCAAATGAGGGGACCCAAATGTATTGGTAAGATCACATTGGTAGCATCACAACAAGGACATACATTCAATTTTGCGCTACTAAGGTTGTTGAACAAGTAGGCACAAAAACAGCCAGGGAAGTGATTGAAGCCTGGGAAATGGGCCTCTTGTCAATCAAGAGGATGCTGATTTACTTCCAGCTTATCAAGTATTTAGGAGCTGAGGTTTAGGCAGCACAAGGAAACAACAGCAAAATACTTAATAATCAGCCATCAACCCCCAATCTACATTTAAAAAGCCAAATACAACAGGCACCCTATAAATACCACACAGGGAATAGTCCAAAGCATATAGAGAAGTTCCCTGAGGATGGGCTCTGAGCAAAACCTCAGAAGACAAAATCTCTAGTCGCAGTAACCAAACCAGATTGGATCCTGCAACATTATCCTGGGACATGTACATTCACCTCCATTTGTAAAAAATAAAACTTCATTAGCTAATAGTTTTAAAATGTAGATTTTGTATTTATTCTACTGCCATGCTCACCACAGTTTTAAAGTACTACCTCTAGATATCAGATTTATTTTAATTTCAGGGTTATAAATGCATTCAGATTGGTTCAAGTCTTTATCTTCTCAACATAGCATCTGTTGGAAGAAATGTCCAATCCAAATGTGTTCAGTTCCAAGTAGGGAAAAAGACATTGGAAACATGGAGAGTGCTTGGAAAGATGGTTTAATGGTGGACAGGAATCACATGGCTTGAGTTCCTGAACAGGAACACATGGCTTGAGTTCCTGAGCAGAATCACATGGCTTGAGTTCCTGAATAGAAAACAAAGAAGCCCCAGATGTTGGGAGTGGCTTGGTTTTATGCCCTCTATTGGGCCCCACCTCTGAATTTCTTGTTCCTGTATAAGAAATGTATCCTGATTGGTTGTCAAACTCCCAGTTGGTCTAGGGGTCTTAGCTAATTTTGTAGGTTCTCTCTTAAGCTTGTTTGAGTCTTGGCATGTGGTTAGTTTCTGTTGCTAGATAGGTCCTATTCAGGGGTGGGCTCTACTTACCTTTACTACCGGTTCGCAACGGGATTGCACGTGCATGCTCGCTTCGCTCGCTCACACACCTTGCTTCTGCACATGTGCAGATTGCTTCTGATGACGTCAGGGTCAGTGGGCAGAGTCTCCCGCCGGTTTTACTGTCGGTTCTATAGAACCGGTCCGAACCGGGGGAAACCCACCATGGTCCTATTGTGTTGCAGATGATGACCCATTGACAAAGGTGGGGGAAATGAGTGAGCTTGGCTGAGGCCTTAATGGCCCATTGACAAAGGGGGAGGGGGAGGCAGGAAGCTGCTTTGTCTTTAAAACATGTTTCTCCATTTCTCATCCAGGGAAATATAATATTCTGCCTTTTTTAATATTTCCTAAAATATTTCATATTTTAGGAGAGGAGAGGGGTGAGTGCTAACTTCCAACACATCTTCAGCTTACAATATATATCTAACACACTTATAATTTTACAAATGTAAACTTGGGAGGAAAAAACAGTCCTTATTTGGTGATACTTTAAAGACATAATCCAATCTCTCAATAGCAGCATTAAATTAATTTCTTTGAAGAAATAGATTAAAATTAATATTTAAACAGCTGAAAATAAATTATTTGGGTTACATTTAGAAAACTTCACATTGCTAATCATGCTTTCCTGTCAGCAGTTATCTTTAATCATATTTTCCTCTTTGTCTGACAAGTTTTAGAGAGGTTTCAATTTGTATTTGATAGCATCAATTGTTTTCTGTTTCCTCAGTCTTCCAAAAGGAAAGTATAGCATGACAGAATCACCATAAATTTTATTGCCCCCAGACTGACCTCATTATTGATAAATTACTTCACTAGTTGGCAGGTGGAATTCCCTTCCAGGAGATAAATACTCAGCTTGTCATCTGAGAATGATGCTAGAGTCAGCAGTGCCTAAATGAAAGAGACACACAGCTCAATCTTACCCACTTTGGAACTACTCTTGATATGAATCGCCTGCTTTCTATTTTTCTGCAGTATTAGAATAAGCTCTAGATCACAACCATACAGTTTAAGGGATCACCGATTGTTAATTTTGTAATTTTAAGTTTTGTAACTTTAATGTTATGATCAATTCATTCTTCCCTTCTTTAGTTATATCTTTTTTTCCTGCAGCATTATTACAAATTTCTTCAGATCTGAACCATAGGAATCCAGATAGCCTTTAGAGGGCATAAGTTCAATTTTTGTATCACTGCTGCCATCTAGTGACTACCGGGTTTTCTGCAGCCCATATTTGGGAGCCTACCAGTATGATTTCTTAATTCCTTGTATGTTCAATATTAAGAAATAATATGAACAAGATTTATTTTAAATGGTCAAGTCACAGAATAAATAAGTATTAATTCTTTCTGGCTGCTGATAGATAAATGATCTCTGTCCGTATACTGATATTTTTAGAAAGGATTAATAATTTTTCCATTTTAAAAAGGAGCTAAAATCATTAGGTCTTCTGCTGTGAATTTGCCCAAACAATTCCTTAGGTCTAGGGGTCCTGGTTCAGTTAAATTTACAGACCACTGTATATAAAATGTAATCTCTCTCTCTCTCTCCCTTGCTCCCTCCCTCCCTCCCTTCCTCTCTCTATCTCTCTCTATCTATCTATGAAATACCTCATTGCATGCCATAAAAATCTGTAAATAGGTTTCATGCAAGCTGAAAGTTAGGAAACTGAAAACACATAAAGCAAGAATCATCCTTATAAATCAGAGGTCTTCAAACTTGGCCGTTTTAAGACTTGTGGACTTCAACTCCCAGAATTCTGAGAGTTGTAGTCCACAACTCTTAAAACTGCCAAGTTTGAAGACCTCTGCTATAAATGGATCTCTTGCAAAAACTAGCCATTCTACATAATATTTGAACATAATTATCTTAAATATGACTCTACCCAAAAAACAGGAATTCCCCCCTCCCCAAATTTGTAACACAGTATAAAATAAGTATAAGGCGGCCAATGCATTACAGAAACAGAACTTTAGCAGAGAGGGAGGGAGGGAGGGAGGGAGGGAAAGGGGGGGATTGAGATTACAGAAAGTAGTACTGTGGAACTAAGAAAGGAACTGGCCAAACAGCCAATGAAAGACAGATGCAATGACTGGAAAAAGAAATTGTTGAGTTGGACTCATGACAAGAAGAAGCAATTAAAACCCTTCCTTATTTGATAAAAAAAATGTTTTGCTAGAGAGAAAGGAAACCAGTACTCCAAGCCTCACAGAGCAGACCTTGAGAGCAGTCAACATACATTCTTAGTGAGCTCTTTACCTGCCTGCCTCCATCTCCTGTTTTGCATAAGATGATTTGTTAGGCTTTAAGCTTGTCACAAATGTGTGCCTTTGCCAACAAGTTGTTCTCATACTTGAGACATTCCCAAGGTTTCTTTCTCTCCTAATTATGCAGCAGCAGAGAGAGCTATAGCAAGCACCTTGAGTTACAGCTAATCACTCTTAAGTGCTAAAAGCAAAGCTGTTTTGCAGAGAGCAGCAATCAGACCAGTAAGCAGATGCCTGCCTCGTGTTTAGTATTAGAGCACTTTGCACAGCATGTTGCAGAGTGATGGATTTACAACAGAGGATGGCTACAGTGATATTTTTACTGGAGAAATAGCACCATGGCAAAGAGAAGGACAGACAAATATGTGAATCACAGAAGACTGCCAAAGTTTTGAATAGAACTTTTGATCACTAGGTAACTTATATTTGATGGCTGTTGGTTCTCTGTCTATTTGACTTTCCAGATCAAATTTACTTTGCTAGTAAAAGTATCTGCAACAAACTGTTGCCACTAGTCTTCCTCTTCTTGATGCTGGAGAATGGAATGTCCTGCATCATCCTTGAAAGCAACTAATTAGCAGGAGAAATCATTATTGAATGGCTGGCCAGCTGGCTGGCTGCCTAGATTCCTGAACATAAACACACTCTTGCAAGATGAGTAATGGAAATCCCATTACATATATTACACGGCCAAGTTCTTGGGCAATGGCCCAATTATAATAATGTTTGCTTTTCTTTAAAATTTTTGCATGAATTCAGAATTACAAAATCTTATAAAGATACTATTTTGATTAATTTCAGGATCATACAAATGCAATCTGGGAGATAGACAGATAGACAGACAATCATGACCTACTGATTCCTAAGTGGTGGTTCTCATATCAATTCAGTGATAATGTCATGGTCCAATAAAGTAAAATTGAAGCAAAAAATCTGAAAATCTGTAACTAGATTACTTTAATAAAATTGCCTTTTTTTGATTTTGCTGACAAAACATCAGCCATGACTAAGTACAACATTTTGGAACATTGGGAATCTTAGAAGATCTAAATCAGGGACAATTATTCTAAATGTTTTTTTTTTTTAATGGAGAAAATAAAGATCCTAAAAGTGTTTATTCACACAATCAGCCAGATGTTAAGACTGGATTTTAACATTTTATTTGCTTATCAAGTCCTTCCCAAGGGCCCTGTGATAGGCAGATGTTGTTGCTTGACGGTGTTAAAGGTATCATCATAAATTTTAATCTGTTCCAAGAAAAGTTGCCTTTTGCAATTGACTGATGGTGATTTTGCCAATGCCAATGGTGTTCATGAGGTGTTCCAGATGTTTTGGGATTGCACCCAAGATACCTATTGCTACGGGTCTTATCTTTGCTTTCTTTTACCACAGTCATTCTACTTTTAATTGTAGGTCTTTGCATTTTGTGATTTTCATTTCTTTCTCTTCTATTCTGCTGTATCCAGGTAGGGCAACATCCACAAGTTAGATTTTTTTGTCTTTCTTATGACAAGTCTAGGATGTCATGTGACAGATGCTTATCTGCATGAATTTTAAAGTACCAGATCATTTTAGCTTATTCATTTTATATTGCTTTATCAATTTTGCTGTACAAAGCAGGTAACAAGACCTGGCAATGGTTAAGAGCAATTAAAGAAAAAAGGACAGGAGGTGATAATTCTAGCTTCACAAGACCAAGCTTAAGATAGATGTATGCAAAATAGAATTGAGAAAATAGCTACAACAGCAAACGTAACTTCTGGGGGCGGGGGGAAGCTGAAGAAATAATTGTTACCTAATTGATTACTGCAAGATCAAACAAACAAATCTGAGCCTGGTGGTGCAATGGACTAAGTGCTGTTAAAGTAGCACTTAGTTGCCAGCTGCCTACAATTATTGCAAGTTCAAATCTCACCAGTCTCAAGGTTGACTCAGCCTTCCATCCTTTCGAGGTAGTGAAATGAGGACCCGGATTGTAGGGGCAATAAGATGACTTTGTATAAAAAAGAACACCGCTTGGGGAGGGGGGGGCAAAAGCCCTACTAAGCAGGTATATACAAAAGTATGAAGGCTATTGCTTAACATATTGTAAGCCGCCCTGAGTCTCCAGAGAAGGGTGGCATATAAATCTAACAAATAAATAAATAAACAAACAAACAAACAAACAAACAAACATTGGTGGGGAAAAATAGCAACAATGGTGCATTGGAATATCAGTAAGAAATACTATTTGTCTATTATTATTCTTTCCCTTTCTTTATGTTAATTTTGTGAAATATAATGTCCCAGGAAGAGAATCACTCCTAGGTAAACAGTTTTTATTTTGCTGTACTTCAACCCCAAGTATCAGCAAAGATAACTAAAGAATAAATATTGAAATCTATATAATCTCCCTCACTCTCCACAAGACTTAAGAAGCATTTCTGTTTATTTTAATGGGATTTTGACAGCAGATATTTTGGTTTACATTCAGTTAACAAAAATCTTGATATGGAAGAAGTTTTTGTTAATACATTTATATTTAATGTCATGGAGGGATTTGAGTTTTATGGATATGGAATTTCTAAAAAGCAATACACAAAGCTAAATAAACAAAGTTTTCCAGGCCTGGTGAATGTAGAACACTATAACTTAGGTTATACATATAAGTAACACACTGTTGTGTGTTTTCAAAAACTGTTTGAAAAAAAAAAAGATGTGATTTGAAGTGTGTTGCCCTAAAATATACAGTATAGGAAATGATCCTGGGTGAGAGAGGGACCTCTGTATATGGAGATAAGGTGGGGCTTTGTGTCTTAATTATATATCTTTGTAGTTGTTTTTAAAAAATAAGCAGCTGAATTTAAAAACAGACTTTTAAACAGAATTGCTGCAGAAATTCACGTCACAGTCTGTTCTCAAAAAGGCTATTTTGTGAAATAGTCAACTTGTTCAATGAATTATGTCATAAAAAGTACACTGAATGCAATCTATATCATTGAATTTATAACAATATGTTGCAAGCTACAATTCTGATTGGTTCAGAATCAATTATAAAAATTACATCAATTGTCCCTTCAGAAAATGTTTTTCTGTAGATCCGTCAAATTATGTCACTTTTGCACTAAATTTGTTTAAACATTTGGTAAGAATATTCTTTTTTTTTCTTTGCATTTTTAAAGTAAAACATATGAAAATGACTGCTTAATGAGCAAGCGTGACTAAAATCGAGATAGATGTTTTTGTTTTTGTTTTGTTTTTGCTAGGTCATGAGAATTTGGCAAATAATGTAATTATCTTACCAGAGGGAATGGGTGGGGCTAACATTTTAAACCCAGATGTTGAAGAGTTGGGAAGAAGCTTTTGTACCTTAAAACCCACAAGGGACAAAAAGAGTGAATACACTGACTTTTATCTGACAACTGGATTATGGAAACTGACTTTGGCCTCTGATCCACAGTTTTCACATTCCTGAAATATGAACAGCTTTAATTATAGGTTCTGCAATGTCACTGCACAAATGTTAAAGATACGCTTTGGCTATTTTCCAATAATTTTAATTAACTATGAAAATATAGAAATATTGCAAATGAACTTAACAGATGATGTAGAATAGAGTAGATGACTATATTTCCACTGCACAAACATAGATCCAAGGTTCACTGAAAGGTATGAAATTTAAGAATAAAAAAATAAATGCATTTTTGTTTCATTTACAACCATGGATTTTTATTTGAAAGTAAAAATTAGTTTATTTTATTTCTGTATGTCCAGTCTAGAAAGCCATATAATAAATGGTTCCATTTTTCAGTTTCAGTATTTCATTTAACAATTGAACATTCTTGTAAGATGATTCGTAGTAGGATAACCAATTACTTTTTATTTTACAAAAGAACAGTTCAAAAAACAAACTACATTCTCCACAGAGGGCTAAATTATAAACATCTATTCCACAGCAGCCTATTTTCTACATGGCTATTGTTGAGCTATTCTTGGCTTCCAGATGTCCTATATTTAACATTACTCACGGTATAGAATACTATAACTTTAACCAACTGATTCAGTTATCTATCTGCTGTTTGCTTTAATCAACTGAATCATAAAAATGCTTCTTCCCTTGACAGATTAAGTTCTCAGTGGAATGTTTTAATAATAAAAACTTTAGATCCCTTGATCAAATTTTGAAACAAAGAGGAAGGCAACCTACAATAGATGTGATTTAAAAATCAGCTTGTTCTATAGCAATTGACCTTGTCCTCCGGATTGCTACAGAAATCATAACCCTTTTCATCCATTAGACAATTTGTCTTATAGCCTTTCAATGCTAGTCTTTAGTTAATAATTGGATTCACTTTTTGAGACAGTGCCTGAAAGAATAGTTGAAAGGCTGGAATCAGCCATAAGCTCTAACTGAATGTTTTAGCGATATTTGTATCAGTAAAGACTAATCTCCTAACAGGAATAAAATTGATTCTAATTTCACCGTGTTGTCCGTTCCACTTGCTCTCCATATTGTGCCTCTAGGTTTGTCTCACTACATCTAATAGCTAGTGCTATTCTAATGGTAATGTTTTATAGAACTTTAAAATAATAGAAGTCTTTTTAAGATATAAAATACAAAGAAAAATTCAAAAAAATAAGGGAGAACTAGGAAGAAGGGCAAGGACAAGAAAACAAATATGGTGTAAAGAAGGAAAAGGAAAGAAAAGGGCACTGATTTCCAACTCTCTTTAGCACAGTAGAAGATAACAACATTACAACTGCAACTTTTTACTTTTACACAACAGTATGTATAACCCGTATCTATAACAATAAACCTATTTAATTAACAAAAACAAAATCAAAGGTTTTTTTTTCACATTACTAGCACAAAATGCTTGCCAATTCATAATTTTAAATGTTTAACAGGGTAATTTCATTTTAATTGATGTGGGCCAAAATATTTAATATCTTTTAAAATTGTTTTAAATTTTATATTTCTGTGTTTTATGTTGGCTGTACACCACCCTGAGTCCCTAGGGAGAAGGGAGGTATATTAAATAAATAAATAAACAAACAAACAAACAAATAAATAAATATCCAGAAGCAATTTCAAAATAAAAACAAGATTAGATATATTCTCTTCTCTGGATAAAAAAATCAATTTGACCATCTCTGCTTCTCTTTGCTGTGGATAATGTATGTTTTTGTTAACTCATCAATCTTTATCATAATTCACATTCAGAGAATCCTCTATATTATTTCCATTTTTTTTAATTAATAGAAGTCTTTGCTAAAATAACATTCTCATGTCTACTGAAAGTCTTTGGTTGGAATGTTGGTCTAATAGAAATAAAAAATTACAAAAGAAAATGGCAGTAAAATAATCTTGATTAGATGTGGCATTAGAGCTATGATTTCATTTCTGGAAAAGAATACACGCAAACATACTATAGAGATTGAGGAAGATAATCCTGACTGAGAGAGGCAAGATTCATTATCAAAGAAACAATGGGAGGTAGGGAATATCTCAAATTCACAACCAGCTGAAAGAAGAGGAGCCCTTTGATTGCTCTTTCATTCCAGCCATCTACCAGAATACAATGAGATTAATAAACCTTTAAATATCTTCTTTTTCATTGTTAAGTAAATGAAACAAATAAACCAACAAAACTTCCCCATCTTCATGATCGTATAAAGATATACTGAAATCTCATATAAGTGCAAGGATGAAGTCAAAAAGATTTGTCATAACTCCCTGTGAATTTTAAAGATAAAAGGATTTAGCAAAGCTACAATTTAATTTCACTCATATTCAATCCATTTTAAAATGTTCCTGCACAAAGCAGAGTCGATGAACTCATCACTTTACTCAGATATGCATTTAAAATGTTAAGTTTATCTTAATAAAAAAGATCCTTTAAATCAGTGAAATATCTAAAGTCTTTATTCCAGTTTTGGCTTAAGACTGTTGCTCTTTCCAACTCTAAACAACAGTGATTTAAAGCTTCCTTAGTGATTTATTGCTTGATCCACAGATATGAATATAAAACATAGTATAGCACATCATTTTATATCAGGGTATTAGTTTACATCAATGAATATGCTACAAATCATGGAAATATTCTGGCATTCTTATATGAAGGGCCAGCAAATAGTTTAAGGAATTGAAATATAAGTCTGGTTAGTGCTTTGGTTCTTATCTTGGGAATAGAACAACTAGAATTTCCAAACCAGAATGACTTACTATATTTGGGTGGTCAACAGAGATCCTAGGAAGTTATACTCCAAATATTCTTAGAGAACACCAGATAAAGTAGTTTAAGAATATTTTTTTTTATTTTGTGAACAGCTCTGAATTAATCAATTAGCACAAAAGTAAAAGGATAAATTGAACAAAAAAAACCACCATTTTTTTGTTCAATCTATCATGCCACATTTGAATTTAGTTGATTTTTTAATATAATTGCCCTTAGGTGCCTGGTTCAAGTTTAATTTGAATTGTTAAAACAAAAGCAATTATTTTGGCATGATGGGGGATTATTGTTTAAACGTTTGATTTGAAAGTGTTTCTAGATATCTGTGTCACTGTCTGAAAGTTTCACTTTTGCTGGGGGGCACCACTCTTGGACTGTATTTTAGGGCATCAGGTGGCCTTAATCCAGCCCCATTTGCATAGAGGTTAAAAGATTAAAATACTGCATTTTATTTTTTTGCATCATAATTCTCTATCTAATGTTTTATAAGAAACTAATTTATTTAGTTTAATATATTTTATTTAGTTTAAGTTTCTGCTTATCTGATTTTATAGTGAACATTGCAGAAACTACCAGTTTCAAAATGAATAATTCAGTTACTTGAGGCCCAAGAGAACTATTTTGGCTAACATGAATCATATTTCTTCTCAAATATTCTGCTACATTTCTAGGATAAAAACAAATTGAAATAAATATTTCTGGAAAACAGTAGTGTTTAGTATGTTGCTTGCTGGAGAAAAAAGGATCAACAAAAACCAAAAGACTACTGCATGCGTGTGTGTGTGTGTGTGTGTGTGTGTGTGTGTGTATAGATAGATAGATAGATAGATAGATAGATAGATAGATAGATAGATAGATAGATAGATAGATAGATAGATGTAGGTCTTTGTTTATTCGGGTCTTTTCCCGCATAAAATTGGAAGTGTCTTGGCGATGTTTCAACAAAGTCTCATTTGTCATCTTCAGGCTGGTGTTCTCGACTTCATGCTTCCAGGAGCAATTTGAATGCGAGGTCACATAAAATGGAAGCTCTTTGGACTCTTTGGGGGTGTGTTCTATTTGGGTGGGGACACACACACACACACACACACACACATGTTTTTCTTTAAGCCAGGTTTTTCCTACATAACCAAGATTTTTCTGCAAGCCTAGTTGAGTGAAATCACATTCACTACTTTTTGGGCTTTTCCCCCCCTTCCTTTCCTTCTGGCAACCAGCAGATTTTATGGCTGCCAGACTGAAAAGAAGAAGAAGAAGTGTGGAGGGGGGGAGTCCCAAAAGTAGTGAATGTGATTTCACTCAACTAGGCTGGCAGAAAAATCTTGGTTACGTAGGAAAAACCTAGCTTAAAGAAAACACACATAAAACCTACGAAAAGTAAGTTTACCAAGACACCTGGTCTACCCCATGTGGGAGGACGCATTCTGCTCCCTTTTGCCTTTCAGCTCCAATCCAGGAAACCTCAAGCAGTTGCATTCACAACAAATCATTTTACACCAAATTTATATTTTGCTGATAAAGAAATAAACACTTAATCTTTCCCCTGGCTCAAGCTAATGAAAGAAGGAGAACTTGTGGCTCAGAAGGTTAATTCAACTGCCTAACATGCAGGAAGCCCAAGTTCGAATCCAAGTAAGGGTATGGCTAGTTGATGAAAGCTAAAAAGCTTGAAATAGATCTATACTAGTCTCTCTTTATCATCAAAATATAAATTTGATACACACACACACATAAAGAGAGAGAGACAGAATCTGTATTCAAATCTGTTTTATCAAAGAATCTTATTATGAGAATGTTAAATGATACTTATAAGAAAGCTACAGTTACTCTTGTGCCATTAGTTCAGTTCTTCAGCAGCATGGGATCATGACCATGTCTACTTAAGAACAACACTATTATTGTGCTTATTTGTGCACCAAAAACAAAAAATAGTCTTTAGTCAATCATACTAGTTTCTAACACAATCCTAAAACAAATTATTGTTTTGTATGGTGAAAGTATGTTGCTAATCACATTGTATAATACCCATTTTCTTAGAAGAATAGATTCCTGTTATTGGTTCTTTTTATATATATATACTGTTTCTTACAGTGAATTATTTTAAAAAGGCAATAGCAAAAGTATTATTGATGACATGAATTAATCATCGTTCTATCAAACCAAGTAGGCCTCAGGCTAAAAGGAAATAGAACTTTTTCACATTAAAGCCATGCCGTTCAGTTGTATTGATAGATCTTTATTTGCTGCATTTATATTTTGTCCCTTAGATTTACATTGTACCTTTTGTACTATGTTCAAGGAAAAAGAGATAGCATTTTTCAATATCATTCTGTTTATTTAGAATATTTAAAGATTATGAAAATGTCTGTTAATGACCTTTAAAAACTCAGAGAGAAAAGGAAGAAATGATAAATTTTAAAATTCCCATCATTTGTATTTAGAGTACAATTTCCGTTGTACAAATACTTTTTAAAAAGAAAATGCTAGGAACCAATCAGTATCACACTAATTGCTATCTTAGAAGAAGATGATTCTTTTGCTCAGCCACATTTTTTTCAGCTATTCATCTGTGGTAAATTGGAAATGATTGACATCACAAACACCAAGTCAGATTTTTTTTCTCCAAGTCCTATCTTTATCTTGTGTAGAGTTTGATCCTGACTAGCATTGCTTTATCTCTAAAGCATTTTAGCCTATCTTTGAAAGTGATATTGTGTCCCTTTCATTGACGAGACCTAGGAGAAGCAGTGAAGAGGGAAAGTGGATCTATCCCAACTACTATTACCTTGCCTAGTATCCTGGCTTACAGGAAAAGTAGAGTATTCAACAACCTATCACAAATTAACCAGTTTTTCACTCCAGTACAATTTATGAAGCATTCTATTAGCTAGCCAAAGGATGGGTAAATAGAATCAGTCCACCTTCAAACTGTAAAATGACTGTGACAAAATTAATAATATTTGTGAAATGAATATGAAATATAAGAACACAGCACCCAAAAATATACTATATATACAATCACTCCATTCTCATTGGAGATAAAATGGCTCTGATGGATATCTTTTTCAATCCCAAATTAATTAATCCTACTAATTATCAAAACTCAGCCCAGTTAGTGTTTAATTATCTTCACACAGATTCAGTAGAAAGATTCTAGTTTCTCTCTCAAACCAAGAATAGTATGAATGTCACTTTCCTTAATGCATACAATAACTAGAAAAATGAATTGAATTAAATAGGAATAGCAATAGCACTTAGACTTATATACTGCTTCACAGTGTTTTACAGCTCTCTCTAAGTGATTTACAGACTCAGCATATTGCTCCCAGCAATCTGGGTCCTCATTTTACCCATCTCGGAAGGATGGAAGGCTGAGTCAACCTTAAGTCTGGTGAGATTCGATCTGCCAAACTGCTGGCAGTCATCAACATAAGTAGCCTGCAGTACTGCACTCTAACTACTGCGCCACCACAGCTCCTATAACTAAATAATGGTTTGCTTATATTATTTATATTATTATTGTTGTTTGATTATATTATTTATATTATTTCATAACTCCATGACATTTTTCACATGGCTTTACTTATCAATATTTCTAAGTACATACCATATTTCTAAGTATACTGATATGTGTGTAGATTGATAGATAGATAGACAGACAGACAGATAAATATCCTGTTCACCTGAAAATAAGATATCCTCTGATAATAAGCCCAATCGGGCTTTTGAGTGCATGACCTAAAATAAGCCTTCCCCCAAAAATAAGCCCTCCCCGAAAATATTTAAATGCAGAGTTTATCAATTCCAAGTACTTATTTTTAACTGTAAAATTTAAATCTGTTCAATATAATTCTCTTGTGAAAGGTTAGTCAATTCAATAGATCTAATTCAACTAATTAGATCTGAATATTATGACATAATTCTTTATTACTATATTATAAAAATTAGATTCTATTGATTTAAACATTCAAAGTTGCCTTCTGTTTATAAAAAAGTATTCAAACTATAAAGATTTGTTGGTTTGTATGCTATCTTTTCTGCAGTGCAACAAACATAGCAATACATTAGAGTTTTCCAGATTTAAGAACTATCGCATTATGTATTCCATGTCTTAATGCCAGTAAATTCAATCTAATCATGTTACAGTATATTACTTCATAAACTGATTAGTAACTAGTATAGAAAGATAGATTATCTTTTTAACATGTTTAAGATTTTGCATATAACTATTTTATGCGGTGAAACTGCTGAGGTCTGATGCAAGCAATCAGTAGTTTCCTTGAACTTATTTTCAGCAACTAGTAGTGTGCTGTACAATTGGGCCTCAAACTCCAAACATACTGCTTTGCCAAGCTTTTTGATAAAACAAGACTTTTTTGCTCTATTTTTGGTTCTGATGTTTTAAAGTATTTTTTTTAAAAAAAAACAAGCATAAATATTTGGTTTTGCCATCTGTCCAATTTAAGAACTGAATAAAGACATAATTATTAAGAAAAAAACTGGCAAACAATAGCTCCACAATAATTCACACTTATTTTAAGTAAAATGTTAGTTCTGATTTTTAATTATTAAAATAATTTTAAAATTATGGTATTCTTTTTAAACTGATTCATCCAGTACTTAACTAAGAAAACTCTTCAAAAATTTTAAGATATAATTACAAAATTTTATTAATCAAAAAATCCATGCTTTTAAATCATGATCAGTCTTGCTTTAAGTTTTGAAGATTTATTTACTTGTCCCTTCAGACTAAGTTCTTTTGCTATTTTATGCTCTACTGTTACTGAAAATCCAACAAAACTCATGACAATTGCAGATACATATGTTTTTTGTCGATTACAAGAGCTATATTTGCCTCTAAGAACAGAAACTATAAACTGTGCTTATAAATGTAGTTATGAAAACTCTTTTGAAAATGTGAAGAAATGATATAATTATGTTATTTGTATTTTTAATTTTAACATTTTAATTTATTTTCCCCCAAGTGCCATTCTTAACCTAACATGGTGCTGAACCGTCATTAGTTAATAGTAATGGGAAGTGATAGAAGGATATAGAGAAAGCCTCTATACCACCCTCCATTGCCCTAGAAGTGATAAAGCTAATGGCAAGGAATAACAGATAAGGTGGATTAACCAGCAATGTTCATTTCATAGAAGAGGAAAGGAAAGGGAAGGGAATGGAAAGAAAGTGAGAGGAGAGGAGAGGAGAGGAGAGGAGAGGAGAGGAGAGGAGGGGAGGGGAGGGGAGGGGAGGGTAGAGGAGAGGAGAGGAGAGGAGAGGAGAGAAGAGAAGAGAAGAGAAGAGAAGAGAAGAGAAGAGAAGAGAAGAGAAGAGAAGAGAAGAGAAGAGAAGAGAACCATTTACATTCTGTATGAAGCAAGAGGGAGAGGAGAGATACTAGCATTTTCTCACAAATACTATTTTGTGAAAGTATATCACTTGGCTAGAAACAATTGTCAGCTGCTATATTGGATGAACACTGAGAAGCTGAAAGTGTAAGCTGAAGATGTCTAAAAGAAAAGAAGAGTTAAGAAAAATAATGTTTCTTTGGCATCACACCAGTTGTAAAGCAATAAATAATCAGTTCAGAAAAATACTTTTATTTGATTCTTCAAACTGAAAATCCAATGCTTATCATTGTGATACTCATAAGATTGACAGTAGACCCTATTGGAAAGAGTCAGAGGCATATTTGGGATAGACAAATCAGCATTTTCAATCATTTATCCATAAGCGCCACTGAAGTAGAAGCATCTCAAACTAGCCAGAAAATAATAAAAGGGTAAGTGACTGAGAAAGATATATATTTCATACATTCTGTCTATCTCCTTTACTTTTTAACTATGTATGTGCATTTTGGCAAGGAGAACAGAAGTCAGCATGTATAGCAGCATTCCATGTCTTAAATATAGGTTGTGTATAAAATACTATATCAAATAAGAATGTTACCTTTATATTGAAGGTAAACATGTTTTTATTACCCTATCTTTTTGCTGCTATGGTTTTCTGATTAATTATCCTTCAAAGATTTTGATTTCAAATAATGATTACTACAATATGCAGAGTGGGCAGAGTGGTCTTCCGGGTGCGCTTCAAGATATTACCACCTTTAGAACGCTCCATGGCTTAGGACCCGGGTATTTACAAGATCGCCTTCTGCTGCCGATAGCCTCCCACCAGCCAGTACGCTCCCACAGAGAGGGCCTCCTCAGGGTGCCGTCAGCCAAACAATGCTGGCAGGCGGCCCCCAGGGGGAGAGCCTTCTCTGTGGGAGCAGCTACCCTCTGGAATGAGTTGCCCCTGGAGATACGGCAGATCCCGGATGCTTTTGAACTGCCCTAAAGACGTTTTTGTTTCATCAAACGGGCTGACCTGACCTACTCTTTAAATTGTTTTAACTTGAATTGTTAAATTATGGTTTTAATATAGGGGTTTTAACTGTGGGCCAAATTAATTTAATTGGATTTTAACACTGTTTTAAATTTTGTACTTTATTTGCTAGCTGTTTCACCACCCCAAGTCCTTCGGGAGAAGGGTGATAAAGAAATATAATAAACTATAACTATAACTAACTGTAACAGTAATCTCTACAAGTTTATTTTCTTCTACTGTGTTAGATCGGCGCAGGAAAGAAGAAGTGACCAGCAGGGTTCAAGTAACAAGTTTTAATAACAAGAACTGAACAGCTTGTGCGCTGCCGGAGCTCTCCTTATATACACTCCGGCAGACGCACCGCCCACTGACAGGGATTCAAAACTCCCGCCGAAAGGATCTTCAGCCAATCCCAGGCGGATGTCCTTATAAGGACATAACACTCCTCCCCCCTAGTTCTTAGTCAGTCGATCAGGGAAATAGTCACTAAGATAAACAGGACGTCTACGTGCCCGCGTAGACCTGCGCAGTTCAGAGTCAAGATGGACACTCTCCCGGACGGAGGGTGTCTGCTCTGCTCGGGGCTTCTTCCCCGGTGCCGGGCTGGATCTGGCCGTCGAGGACGCGGGCACTGTGTCCGAACCTCCGGCCGGGTCACGGACCTCCGCCTGCGGGCGATGCTGGTCTGCCTCGTTCCTGCACGGATCGTGGAGCCGCCGGTGTGGATCCCTGCTCTTGGCCGGTCCGGAACTCCTGAGCCACGGTAGGTCCCTGGGTCTCCCTCGGGTCCCCTCTGGGCTGGGGTCGCGCCGGTCTGGGTCAGGGTGCGAGTCCGGCGGTGGTGGTTGGGTTAAGCCCCCGGGTTCTCCGGTCGAGTCCGGCTTACTCCCGGGGCGGCAGGCGGACAGAAATGTTGACTGGTCGGCTCTGTCGGGGTGGCGTAGGCCTACCTTGCAGGGGTGGTGTAGGCCCTCTCTGCGCGGTTGGTCTGGCGGTGGTGCCGAATGTTCCCTCTGGCCGCTGGGCTGCTCGACCTGGTCGGGTTGGTGTTGGCCTACCCTGCCGGGGTGGTGGAGGCCTTCCTTGCAGGGTTGGTTTTCTGCGCGGCTGGCGGGTTGTTGTAGGGTCTCCTGGAATGTTGGCTGGAGGTCCCCAACTCTGGGCTGCCGGTTGCCCACTTCGCAGGGTTGACGTTGGCTTCCCCTGCTGGGTTGTCCCCGGTCTACTTGCCTTGCCGGATCTGGTATTAGGCTAGGTGCCGGGGTGTTTGTTCGTCCCTCGGGTCGCCGGTCTCCCTCGTCTGGGTGGTTTAGGCTTACTTCGGCGGGGTGGTTTAGGCCTACCTCGTCGGGGTGGTTTAGGCCTACTGTACCGGGGTGGTTTAGGCCTACCTCGTCGGGGTGGTTTAGGCCTACTGCGCCGGGGTGGTTTAGGCCTACTGCGCCGGGGTGGTTTAGGCCTACCTCGTCGGGGTGGTTTAGGCCTACTGCGCCGGGGTGGTTTAGGCCTACCTCGTCGGGGTGGTTTTCGCTCACTTCCCTCCACCTTTTGCGGAGCTGGTCGAGATGACGTCTCACGATCTGTCCATCGTCCAGCTCAACGCGGTAGGATTTGGGACCGGTTGTGCTGTGTACTGTAGCTTTAAGCCATTTCGGCGAGCCGTGGAAATTCAGAGCGAAAACGGCATCACCGACGGAAAACTGGCGAAGTTGGCGACTGGCGGATGCGGGCACCTCAGAGGAGTATTGCGGGTGCAGTCTGTCCAGGGGTGACCGGAGTCTCCTGCCCATTAACAGTTCGGCGGGGCATTTTCGGGTGGCAGAGTGAGGCGTGATATGCTGGATAAGCAAAAAAGTGTCAATGCGCTCCTGCCAGTCACCCGGGCCCATTTTGGCGAGCGACTCCTTCGTGAGCCGCACCATCCATTCAGCCTGCCCATTTCCGGCCGGTCTGTAAGGGGCAGAGAGGGCATGGCGAATGCCCAAGCCAGCCAGGAAAGCTTCCATGGGCACGGACGTAAGTTGGGGCCCGTTGTCTGAGACCAAAACGTCAGGGAGTCCATGGGTCGCGAAAAGGCGCCGGAGGGCACGGATGGTAGCTTCCGTTGTGGTGGATGCCATGGGGACGACTTCCAACCACTTGGAGTAGGCATCAACCACGATGAGGAGGTGGTGCCCATGAATGGGGCCAGCAAAGTCTATGTGAATGCGCGACCAGGGGGAGCTCGGAGTCTCCCAGGGCATCGGGTCAGATTGAGGCGGGGCGGCTCTGACTTCTTGGCACGGGCTACACCTGGCGACCCAACGTTCAATGTCTTTGTCCAGTGTCGGCCACCAGACGTAGCTCCGTGCCAGGGCTTTCATCTGGACAATGCCCGGGTGTCCTTTGTGCAGCGCAGTAAGAGTCCTTCGTTGAAGAGTGCTGGGAATCAGCACCCTATCTCCCCATAGTAAACAGCCGCGCATGGTGGACAGCTCCCCTTGCTTGCGGCTGAACGGGCTGAAGTCGTCACTGTCAATTCGAGACGGCTAGCCTCTCAGGACCCAGGAGTGGACTTGCCGGAGGATGGGGTCAGCTCGCGTGTGCGTCGCTACGTCGGCAGATGTCACGGGACAGTTGCTGTCGTTGTCAATATGCAGGAGCTCGAGCGTGGGGGCCGGGTCTTCCACGGATTCGGCGGATGGGCACCTGCTCAACGCATCGGCGTTTGCGATGGCTTTACCAGGCTGGTGGATGAGGCTGTAGGAGTAGCCGGCGAGGAATATGGACCAGCGCGTCATCCGGGGGGACATGAATGCTGGGGTCTGCTTGTCCCCTGCTAGTAGGCCGAGGAGAGGCTTGTGATCGGTGACAATGGTGAATTGCCGTCCATACAGGTATTCGTGGAAGCGCTTCACCCCTGCAACAATAGCCAACGCCTCTTTGTCCAGTTGGCTGTAGTTGCGCTCAGCACTAGACATAGTCTTTGAGAAAAATGCGATGGGGGCTTCACGACCGGTAGGCAGTTCGTGGCTGAGCACAGCGCCAACTCCGTACGGGGAAGCGTCACAGGTCAGTCTGAGGGGCAGTGTCTCATTGTATTGAATGAGCACACTGTCAGAGGTCAGAAGTTGCTTAACGGCTCTAAATGCAGACTCTTCCTCACGTCCCCACCTCCAGGAAACCGCCTTCGCCAGCAAGCGATGGAGCGGCTCAGCAACAGTGGCTTTCTGCTGGAGGAAAATAGCGTAGAAGTTAAGCAATCCAAGGAAAGCCTGAAGCTCCGCTTTGTTTTTGGGGCTGGGAGCTTCATGGATAGCTTTAACTTTTGATTTGGTGGGGTGGATGCCAGAACTATCTATCAGATAGCCCAGGAACTCGACTTCCTGTACCCCAATGATGCACTTGTCCCTCCGGACTCTCAAGCCCTTCTCCCTGAAACGCTGGAGAACTAGCCTCAGCCGGTCCAGGAGTTGAGCCTTTGAGTCCCCAGAGATCAGTACATCATCGAAATAAGGCACCACCCCTGGAACGCCTTGGAGAAGGCGTTCCATCATGGATTGGAAAATGCCTGGGGCTGCACTGACTCCAAACTGGAGACGGTTGCACTTAAACGCGCCTCTATGGGTGACAATAGTCTGTGCCTCCGCCGTTTCCTGATCTACTGGCAGTTGCTGGTAAGTCTGGGCCAGGTCCAGTTTTGCAAAAATTTTGCCCTTGCCGAGTGAGTGCAGCAAATGTTGCACTACTGGCACGGGGTATGCGCTCTGCGGCAACGCCTTATTGATGGTCACTTTGTAGTCGGCGCAGATGCGCACAGATCCATCCTGCTTCATGGGAGTCACAATGGGAGTTTCCCATGAAGCATGATCGATGGGTTCCAGGATACCTTGGGCAATCAGCTTATCTAGCTGAGCGTCTACTTTAGCCCGCAAGGCAAATGGAACCCGGCGGGGCTTGAGCCGAATTGGGGTTACCCCCTTGTCCAGATTAAAGGAGATGGGTTTCCCTGAAAAGGTCCCTAACTTACCATCGAAGACTTCTTGGAACTCTCCGATGAGTGAGTCGAGTTCGCCTGAGCTAATCTGGTGGATGCCTCCAATAGAAAGCCCCAGCGGCTGGAACCACTCCACGCCCAGCAGGGTCGGGCGGCTATGCTCCACGACGGTTATGGGAAGCTGGCCCTGGAACTGCTTGAAGGCGATCCGGAGGTTGGTTCTCCCGATGACGCCGATGGGGTTGCCGCCGAAATCCACCAGCTTGGAGTGCAGAGGTTCAAGTTGGCGCTTGGAGAGATTCAGTTTCAGTCTCTTGACCTGGTGCCAGTCGATGATCGAATAGACGGAGCCTGAGTCGACTTCCATCGTGCACGGCAAGCCTTCTGCCAACAGTGTCACGTGGACTTTTGTGGCACTGTTGGTGCTGGTGAGGGCGATCGTTGTCTGGTTCACAGCGCCGCCATGATAACTGTTGCGGTCGTCGCGATTTTGCTGGATTGAGGACCGTTTGGATGACCTCTGGGAGTCGCGACGACTTTCTGGATTCTGGGGCTTGATCGATTCAGGAACCGGATCAGAGGCTCTGCATGCCTCCGCGATGTGCCCCCTCTTAAGACAGCGTCTGCAGGTGGCATCCCGCCAGCGACAGGATTGGCGGGGATGGTGTCCCTTGCAACTGCCGCACTGAGCAGCGCAGCGGCCATCTTTTTGAATTTCCCGCCTAGGTGGGCGGGAAACTTTCAAAACGGTCGACTCTCCCTCTGAATCGGTTGGTGTGGCAGAGTCCTCGGACGATTCAGATGACGGTTTGCGGATCTTATGGATCCCTCGGGACTGGAGCATGGCAGCAGCGGCGGTCTCGGATGTTTCAGCAGCCATAGCCTCCTCAAGAACGTCCTTCAGGGACAGTCTTTTTCTGCTCAGGAACTTCTTTTGGAGGTTGGCATCTCTCATCCTGAAGACGATCCCGTCGCGTAAGGCATTGTCAACGTTCTCAAATTCGCAGTTCGCAGCGATTTGACGCAATGCCGCCACAAAGTCTTTAAGCGATTCGCCTTCCTTCTGATTACGTTGGCGGAAGGTAAAGCGGTTCGATATGGGGGTGCCCGTTGGTGCATAGTGGTCTTGCAGGGCAGTCTGCAGATCCACCCAGGACATAACTTCAATGTCCCTGGGTGCGACGAGGTTGACGGCGAGTTCCAGAACGTCGGAGCCGCAGTGAGCGAGGAAGAGAGCCCTCTTCCTCTCGTCATCTAGGTTGTTGTAGCCGTTTCCCCGGAGGAATTGGCGGAAACGTATCATATACGAACTCCACTTCTCCCGGCTGGGGTTGAAGGGAGCCAGCGAGGCGAACGGCGCTTGCGGCGTTGCCATTTCTCAGACCGCGTCGAGTGACTTCAGCTCGTTATGGCGATCGTGCCACGCGGAGGTTCTTCTCTAGACCTTCGTCGCCAGTGTTAGATCGGCGCAGGAAAGAAGAAGTGACCAGCAGGGTTCAAGTAACAAGTTTTAATAACAAGAACTGAACAGCTTGTGCGCTGCCGGAGCTCTCCTTATATACACTCCGGCAGACGCACCGCCCACTGACAGGGATTCAAAACTCCCGCCGAAAGGATCTTCAGCCAATCCCAGGCGGATGTCCTTATAAGGACATAACATACTGGATAGTTGTAATAGTGAATTACAACTTTGATATCAGAAGTGGGAAAATATACATGTCCCAGAATAATATTGCAGGATTCAATCTGAGCTGTTCACTGGGATCAAAGATTTGTTCTTTCTAACTTTCTAAGCTTTCTAACTTGTACTGTAGCCTAAATTCTGGGAACTTGTCTCTCTTTCTCCAGATTCAACTCAGATTAGATCCTGCAGAAATAGGCAAGTTTTTGGTGAAGGGTTATGACACAAAATAGATAGGGTGTATCATGTAAATTTGTGGAATACACAGGTCACTTTCATTATTTTAAATGACTATAATAAAATGTGCAAAAAAAATGTTTCTGATAGAATCACAAGAAACAGTCAACTATTCAACTATAAACCTGAACGCTAGCAGTTAAAAATATTTTAAAGGTAATTTTCAGACATATGGCACCATTTCAAGTACTGCAAATTCTTCAGTTACAAGACCCTGATCAAGAAGGTTAAGATTAACAAGTAATTCCAGGTGTTCCTAGGCCAACAAAAAACAGAAGTAGATTTCTGCTTCTTTTTTTTCTCAAATCCCTTTAACATATAATTTATTTTCTTTGACAAAATGTGATCACTGCACATAATGAAAAATAAGCAATTTTAGACTTCCACGGAAGAAGTGATAGATTGATAAGAAGTCCACAAAAAGAGGAGCTGATAATCATGGTAGAATGAGAGCTGGTGAGTCTTTTCTATAATTTCTCTCTAAACAAGGAGAGGATTTGAGATTGCCCACTAGTGTTCTAGGCTCTGTTGAATCCTTCAAGATAACTAAAGACATCAAATCACAGGTAGCAAGAAAACAAACAAATAGAATATTGAATAAATCTACCCAGAGTTCTTGAAGTACAAATGAACATTGGATTCTACTTTGGATTTACATTATGCAAATATTAGTACTTTGGAGAAGACCCTAATTCTGGGAAATATGGAAGTAAAAGAAGAAGAAGATAGCCTGCAGCAAGTGTGCATAATTATAGTGGTGATTAGTTATAAGATGTGAAAAACCATGATATGGACAGATAGTCTTGGAGAAAAAATATCTACTTGGTAACCAAGAATTGACACTGATTTTATAGCACATAATCAATCAAAAATTGAAATAAAATACAAGTGATTTTTATATTAGGGGTTTAATTTTTTTTTAGAAATTTTGCTTCTAACAGAATACAAAAAATAGAAGATTACAATATAGAAATAAAATGGTAAAAATAGTATTGTGTTGCTAAATGTCCAATTCTGACACTGTGGAACTATAAAAAACAGAGTGGCTAAGACTAGGAAATATGTGTGCATATTAGCATTTTAATTTCTGCATACATGAGATATACCATACACAAATAAACTATCTCACTGTCATCTACGTACCAATAGTAAAATATAAATAAAAATCACATGATCATTTCTGCAGGATTTTAACCACACATTTTTAAAAATCTGTGTGTATGTGGCAAATTGTATTCTATCAGTTCTTACAGTTCTAATTAAGCAAAAAAGTTATAGTAGGGAGAAGCTGCATAACTTTGACTGCCTATATGGCCCTCCAAACTGAGTTTTGTATGCAGTTATTCCATACTAATCTGCTATCCATTTTTCTTGACTTTGCTTCTTTGGAAGTTAACTTTAACTTGTCTGTACCATAACACATAACACTAGGAACTGCTTGATTAAGCTTCTGAGCCACTGCATCTGTCTATGGCTGCTGAAGGAGATTCAGTTAAATGATTGCCAGCATATAATACCTATCATAAATCAAACATTTATAATTTGATAATAACAATTACAAATAAACTAATTATCTCCACCATACCAAATTGATCTTTGTGGAGGCCAAATGGTTTCTTTAAATAAACATGATAATAAGGCCTTAGAACACATTGTTTTCTATTTAAAATACTTTTTAATTCACATAATTTTTAAAAAATTCCATGCTGTACAGGGAGCATAGTCATCACTATTGCCTTCTACCACCATAATCAGAAGTGGATTTCAGCAGGTTCTTACCAGTTTTGGAGAACCGGTAGAAGAAATTTTGAGTAGTTTGGAAAACCGGTAGTAAAAATTCTGACTGGCCCCACCCCCATCTATTCTCTGCCTTCCAAGTCCCAGCTGATCGGGAGGAAATGGGGATTTTGCAGTAACCTTCCCCTGGAGTGGGATGGGAATGGAGATTTTACAATATCCTTCCCCTGCCATGTCCACCAAGCCATACCAAGCCACACCCACAGAACCGGTAGTAAAAAAAAATGGAACCCACCACTGACCATAATCCATACAAATGTAATCCTCCAGCATATCTATTATATCTTTGTACAGTCTAAAACTGAATTTCTTCCCTTTCTTGATAAGCCTTGCACAGGCAAATCAATGTTTGAAAAGAAAAGAAAATTTCTCCTGAAACTTCTGTGCCTACTGATACCACGCAGCTTGGCTAGTTTTCACTAAATTTATTTTTGCCAATTGTACAGTCAACAGGAAAGAGAAATCTACAGGCCTACTCAATAATATCTTGGGCTAAAAACCAGAATGTTCATTTCTCCTCCCAGTTGTGATGTTTCTGTGAAAGCTAACATCTTATTTTATTATTACTATAATAGTCTCAATATCACAACTAACTAATATCACAAAAGGATTTTTGGAAGAAGAAGAAAGAGTGCTGTGCAGGCTGAACTTCTGTTTTGCCTTGCTTTGATTATCTTGTTTGTTATATCAAATGGAAGAGAAAATTCTCTCCTGGGGAATCGGATCCTACTCTTGTTTTAATCCATTTCCTTTGATTTCCACAAGTTGCTGAGATTAAAAGTAGATATACTTTTGCTGTCTGATGTTTCCCCTTTATGTGCTGCTAGCTGTGAGAAAGAACAACTTAACAAAGGTCTTTGCCTGATGGTGCTTTCTGGGTAAAGTGCTGAGCTGCTTAATGGGGGATGAACTACAAAACGTAACCTGACCAACAGAAGAAAACAGAATAGTTGGCACCCTGGGCTGCCAAAAGAGGCTAAAAATAAACTATAAAATTTGGTTCTTCCTCTTTTGAAAACATAACACCCCAAAGCACAGAGAAAGAGATGTGTAGATGGATGGACACAGTACGATATATTAAAACAAACTGTGTAATTTTGATATTTTAAAGTCTGTGTAAACTCCGGCTTCAAAAATTGTAAGCATTGTATAGTTTATTTGTAGGGTCTTTTCTCAACCGCTAAACTGTTTTAGATAACATTTATGAGGAAGCAATATGAAACATAATTTAATAATTGTGTTGTAAACTTGTATAAGCTTGTATTTGCTGGTCTAATAAAATGCCATTGAACTATGACAAATATTTTAATTATCAATATAAAAGAGAATTTAAAATTCAGTTCAACTATTGATGCTGTATCCTCCTTCTAGATAGATATGTGGTTAATTGTTTTTAAAAATCTATTTTTGGCATATAATATTGTTAGGCCTCATCTATTATACTATTATACAAATAAATTATACTATTGGCCTATTATTTTAAAAAATGGAAAAAGATATTTGCAACATAATTGTGCTGATGTTGATGGAATCAAGTACAATTTGATATACATCTTTGTGAATAGAAAGGAATAAAAATTCTGAAAAATTGAGGATGCCTTCATATTTCTTGTAGTTTCAAATTGTTAGCATTTTGGAACTTCATACTTTTTCTAATATAAAGCGTTAACTCTTTTTAAGTACATGTTTAAAGTTTTTTAAGCATATGTTTAATGTTCTAGACTGATTGTATTTAATATGTTGTGTAAGCTTTTATTAGACCCTTAGTGCAAATACTTTGGTAAAATAATACATCTTCCCAAGTGATTGGAAGCACATTTCTCCTCATACTTCCAGATTTTTCCATTTTACAGCTGATCAATGTTAAAAGAAAACAAATGAGTAGACCAGTGCCTGCAAAAATACATGAATAGATTAGTCCCTGCAAAATAAATGGGTAGATAGGTACAGTTCTGCAAGCAGTTAAAAGCCTGGTAGACCAGTATCTCTGCTAAATCCTAAATAATTGTCACATGACCATCAAGCCACACCCACAAAATAAGCCATGCACACAGAACTGGTAATAAAAAAATTTAGAACCCACCCCTGCACACACACACACCTTTCTTTAAATGCAGAGGAGATTCTAACACAGGAAGAAGCAAATTCCCCAGAGCTATGGATTACCAAACAAAAAACAAAAAACAAAGGAAACAGAGACAAGGTAAAAGGGCAGGAATTTTGAACAGGCTAAGGAATAGGGGAAATAAAACTCCTGTGCCTTCAATCTTCCTGACCAATTTACATTCACTTGCTAATAAAATGGATGAAATACTCCTTTTAAACTGATGCAATTCGGGTTTTCACAGCACAGCTGCCCTATGTTTTATTGAAACCTGGCTACATAAGGATATTGATGACAAAAGGATGCAAATTCCAGGGTTTCAGATACATAGAACAGACAGAATTGCAGAATCATAAGGTAAAAAGAGGGAAGGATGCTTATGTTTATATATCAACAACAGTTGGTCTCAGGATATAACTATAATATATAAATTCTATGATAAAAACTTAGAATCTTTACTTATCAACTGTAAACCATTTTACTCTCCACACGAGTTCTCCTCATTTCTACTAATTGCTGTGCATGTCCCTCCACAAGCCTGTGTAAACAAGGCATTATGAACTCCCGCTGACCAGAGTATGGAGGCTGAAGCCAAATAGCCCAATTCACTGGCCATTATTTTGGGAGATCTAAATAAAGCAAATTTAAGGAAAGAGCTACCAAAACACTTTCAGCATGTCAATTGTCCCACCATAGGCAAGAATGCTTTAGACTATTGCCTCACAACACTAAAAGATGCTTATCGGTCTTCACCATGAGCAGCTATGGGACACTCTGATCATTGCATGATTCAACTTGTACCTGCCTACAGGCAAAGACTTAAAACCATGAAACCAACAATTAAATCAATGAGGACCTGGATTGAGGAGGCAAAGTTAAAACTACAGGCCTTATTTCACTGCACTGTTTGGAATATTTTTGAAGATACTTCTGCAGACCTGGATGAACTCATATGTCAGCTTTTGTGAAGATCTATGTGTACCAACCAGGAACTTGAGAATATACAATAACAATAAACCTTGGTTCACAGCTAAACTTAAACAGTTATGTCATTCATATGTCATATGAGGAAGCTTACAGAAAAGATGATAAAATGGTGTACAATCAGCAAGGGAGATCAACAAGGGAGATCAGAGCAGCAAAAAGAAGCTACTCTGAAAAGCTAAACAATCAGTTCTCAACAAATGAACTAGCAAACATGTGAAAAACTCTTATAAACATCACCAATTATGGCAAATCTCCTTCCCAGGCTGAAGGAAATCAACAACTGGCAGATGATCTGAATATGTTTTACCGCAGGTTGGAAAGGAAACTACAGCCACCTATCTCCATAACCCTCATCTCAGATACACCAACAACAGTCAAGCCTCCTACAACTGACTCCATCCCATTGGGTTCACAAGCCCTGGTGATCACAGAAAAGGAAGAGCAAGACCTATTTCTCAGACAAGAGCTTTTCACAGGAAAAGCTACAGGCCCAGACAAGATAACTCCTTCTTGCTTAAAAATCTGTTGACCAATTGGTTCCCATCTTCACCCGAATCTTCAATAAATTGCTAGAGATGTGTTATGTTCCTTCTTGCTTTAAACGCTCTGCTATGATCCCAGTGCCAAAGAAGCCCACTATCAAGGAACTGAATGACTACAGACCAGTTGCTCTAACATCTGTAGTCATGAAAACCTTTGAAAGACTAGTGCTGTCCCACTTGAAAACCATCACGGATCCACTATTAGACCTCTTGCAATTTGCATACCGAGCAAATAGATCAACAGATAATGCTGTTAATATGGCACTGTACTACATCCTACAACATCTTGAATCTCCAAAGTCCTACGCAAGGGTCCTCTTTGTAGAATTTAGTTCAGCATTCAATACCATCATTCCTGACATTCTTCTAACTAAGCTAAACCAGAACACACTTGTAAGTGGATCATTAGCTTCCTAACAAACAGGAAGCAGCAGCTGAAGCTAAGCAGAATCACATCAAATACCTATACAGGGTATTAGCAAAAGGGCCCCCTAAGGCTGTGTGCTTTCTCCACTTCTCTCTATATACCAATGACTGCATCTCTAACAATCCATCTGTTAAACTACTGAAGTTCACAGATGACACAAGAGTGAGGGGTCTCATTCAAGACAATGATGAATCCACATACAGAAGGGAAGTTGAACAACTAACCTTGTGGAGCGACTGGAACAATCTGGAACTGAACACACTCAAAACCATAGAAATGGTGGTAGACTTTAGGAGAAACCCTTCCATACTTCCACCTCTTACAATACTAGACAACACAGTATCAACAGTAGAGACCTTCAAATTTCTAGGTTCTACCATATCGCAAGATCTAAAATGGACAGCTAACATCAAAAACGTCATCAAAAAAGCATAACAAAGAATGTTCTTTCTGCGCCAATTCAGAAAGCTCAAACTGCCCAAGAAGCTGCTGATACAGTTCTACAGAGGAATTAGTGAGTCTGTCATCTGCACTTCTATAACTGTCTGGTTTGGTTCTGCAACCCAACAAGACAGAAACAGACTTCAAAGGATAATTAGAACTGCAGAAAAAAACAATTGCTACCAACCTGCCTTCCATTGAGGACCTGTATACTGCATGAGTCAAAAAGCGGGCTGTGAAAATATTTACAGAGCCCTCACATCCTGGACATAAACTGTTTCAACTCCTACCCTCAAAATGACGTTATAGAGCACTGTACACCAGAACAACTAGACACAAGAACAGTTTTTTCCTGAACACCATCACTCCGCTAAACAAATAATTTCCTCAACACTGTCAAACTATTTACTAAGTTGCATTACTATTAATCTTGCCATCGTTCCTATCACCCATCTCCTCCCATTTATGACTCTATGACTATAATCTTGTTGCTAGTATCCTTACAATTTATATTGACTGTTTCCTAACATTATTTGATTGCTTGTTTGTACTCTATGACTATCATTAAGTGTTGTACCTTATGGTTCTTGATGAACATATCTTTTCTTTTATGTACACCAAAAGCATATGCACCAAGACAAATTCCTTGTGTGTCCAATCACACTTGAGCAATAAAATTCTATTCTAAGTTCCAAAACAAAGGTAAAAATTGTTTGATATACTGAAACCCAAAATTATATTTTCCCATAATAAAACATGGGAATTATATTATTTTCTGTTGATTTATAATTAGCAATCTCATTGAATCCAACATAAAGATTTTCTAGTACAATATTTGAAAAATTTGTGGGACCACCATAAATCAGATGGTATTTAAGCTACTTCTCTCAGCTAAAACAAACAAACAAACAAAAAACAAGTAAAATATTTTTGATACTTTTGAATATAACACAGTAACTATTTCACAGCATATTGAACATTTTTCTACATATGCACAGAACATTTTGAGATACTATCTGATCTCTTCATCTAGGATGTTACAGACTATCCTTATCTATAAGCACACATTTGAAAAATGACAAACCACAAATGCCAGCATGCTATATTCACTAAATGATGTTAATAGCTTAACATCGATAACAGCAGCTATGGGAAGAATTTCATATCTAGGTAATTGTTTCTTGTCTCAAATAAGAATAATATAAATAAAATATCAATCCAAGTATCTCATTACATGTTATGTTTTAATGCAATAATTGATGTGCAATATAATGTACAATGAGCCAAAGGCAGCAAAATAAACAAAAATATTCTCACAAATAGGACTTGTGCCAATATCAAGAAAAAACAAGAAAGGAAATTATTAGCCTAGGAGCTTAGATGCCAGGAAGATCTGTTTTCCAAAATTGCTGGTAGTGAGAATAAAAATTAAACATGCTGCTATTTGATGTCCTTTTTTCTAAGTTAAAATAAAATCTCCATTGGTATTTTACTAGAGAATCTTTCATTAGTACTAAATTTAACAATAAGCACGTACTGTACAGTTAGTAAAGATGATATGGTGGATGATAATTTACAACTGAAGCTCATGGATCTTCTAATGTGTATCTCTATTTGGCAGCAGATAATTTCCATTGAAAAAGGCTGAGAATGAACAGTTGCTTCAAAACTGAAATAGTCACATCTTCACATATTTTTGTTGCCCCTTATCTTTTCCCATGAACATAGGCAATTTAAAATTAGTTTCAGGTTCGCCATAGCTTATACATTGCTGGAAATCATGGCTTAACTATTATTCCAGAATCAGATCAGCATAAAACAGAAGTATCATTTCCCATGCCATGATACAATACCTCTGTTAAAGCAGCCTAATATTTCTTTGGCTATTTTGGCACCTGCTGAACATAGCTGGACCATATTTAATCTGTGGCCTATCGGGGGAATCTAGTTCCTTTTCACAAATACTATTGCCAAGCCATTCAGCTCCTATTTGTACTTGTGTATTTCGTTTTGTTTTTTCTACCTAACTGCTAAGTCCAACATTTCTCACCATTGAACAGCATTTTGTTAGATCATTCCAAATTAATTTCAGGTTTATCACAGACTATACATTGTTGAAAATATAGCTTAAATGTTCAATATTTTAACAAATAAACCTAAACATGTGACTTCTTTCAGTTATAAGAAATTTATCTATTTATAATATATTTATTCAAGAGATAATTTTATAGAGAATTTCATTTTAAAAAATTATAAAATTTTGGTACACATTCATGACTTTATAAAATGATTTGGGTTATGCAGGCAGTGCTAAACAAACAAATATATTTAGGAAACAATTAAAAAAAAAAAGTAAAATCCAGATGTTGAATTAATAAAGTACCTGTCAAAAATCTTTTGAAAGAATGGAAAGAAAAAATAAGGTATTTTTAACTCCAGTCTTTTTCCCTATTCCCCTACTAACAGCAATAATGCAGTACATTCATAATTAAAATCAAATTCAATGGTTTTTTTTTTTTCAGTATTAACTGTATTTGGCAAAATGTATGTTGGCGTGACTTATACAGTGCAGCTGCACATAGTGCCACATTGTCTTAATTATTTTCTTTTCATTCAAGCAATTCTTTTACCAAAATTGATGCTCTTTCCCCCAGTAAATCCAATCTACTTTTTTTCTTGCTTTATGGTTTTCATATTAATCCATTCCATGTTTATTGATTTCCTCCTAAAAATATCATTTTCTCTCCCTGCACTGCACTTTGTAATATCTTGGTAAAATGAGAGATGAAAGGGGACCCTTTCATCTAACAATCCCAGGTGTAGATGCTGCCTCCTTCAACCTTCCTTCCATGCTCCGCCACTTAAACATACGTTCTCACAAATACCTTTATTGCCAAACAGTCTCTGTATTTTGCCTATATTTCACAGCAACCTCTAACACTTGCCCTGTTCTGAATATTTATATTTTGCTATTTCTCAGTCTCAGACTTGCTATTTTTTTTCCTGCTCCTCTCAAGCTCTTTGCAGACATTTAACCTGTGTGCAGTTGAACAGCTGGAAGATTGTTTGCATTAATATTGACATCATTGTGCAGCAGCCAGTTAAGTGAAGGTTAAGCAGGTCACAATTTCATTTTTTTATTATTTCAAACAGATGATTAAGATGAACTCCAGACAGAGACATACAGGATTAGTCAGAAATAACTAAACAGCCAATAGGCTAAAGAACCAAGGATGAACATTTTTCAGAAAATATATTTACATATGAAAATAAGTTCTTATACAAGCATCCTTGGACTAAATCACGGAAGGATTTGAAGTTCCAACTAGATATTAGACTAAGATTGAGGAGAACCAGATTCAATGTGACAAGCATTTCACTAGATGACTTTAGGTTACATATCCCAAAGATACTTTTTTTAAAAAGGCAGCTGAATTTTCTTGTTTTCTTTGAAGATGTTTTGCTTCTCATCCAAGAAGCTTCTTCAGCTCTGACTGGATGGTGGGGAATGGAAGGATTTATATCCTTGCAGACAGCTGCTCATTTGCATTCTTTTAGAGAGTTGTTGAGGTCCCTTGAAGTTTTGTCTGTTTTCTCAGGATCACCTGAGTAGAGCAAATGGGTGTGGGGCCTTTTTAGAACTGCTGAAAGGACTGTGTTGTAGACTAGAGATAGATGATGTCATATCTCTCCCCTTCTGTTGAGAAAGGACTATTCAGTTTTGACATAGATGGCCTCTTTGACTTATCTTTCCAACCAGTGGTCCTCCCTGTCCAAAATGTGGGCTTTGTTGCCTTTAAAAGAGTGGCCTTTGTCTTTTAAATGCAAATGGACTGCTGAATCTTGTCCTAATGGGTTTGTTCTCCTATGTTGTGCCATGTGTTTATAAAGTGGTTGTTTTGTTTCCCCAATGTACAGATCTGCACATGTCTCACTGCACTGTCCAATAAATTGGACAGAGAAATGAACTAAAAGCCAGAGAAATTGGCTGGCTTATAAAGTCCTGTTTAACTATCCTTAACAGATATCCTCATATGTAATAACTATAATTTGTATTTCCTGGTCATATATAAAAACCAATAAACCTATCAATAAATATATCTACAAGAGTTGTAGTTGTCTATTTAAAAAAAGGTGGAAGAAAATGGGATAGGCTGCCAGTCAGTTTAAACTGGATAAGAAAGGTTTGCTGATTCTGGTCCAAAACAAATTCATGAAACACTTTATGCTGCTTCTGATAATAAGGGCCCTGTTCTTCTTACTTGAAAGGAAGGCAGTTTAATTTTGCCTCCTGTGTTAACTTTGCATGGTAAATGCCAAGTGCTCTCTTTAGCCATTTGCTGCCAACATCCTATTCTTTTGCAACACTTAAATCAATTTTGACATTTGGGAGCTAAAGTGAAATTAACAAGAATTCTAATAGTTTCCCTTTTAGCCCAAATGACAGAAAGACCAGAAAACTGCTTACCAGTCTTCGGGGAAAACGGATGAGCCTTTGTCCAAAAGAAACCAGCTGATATGTCTCTGTTCTGAATGTAGGGAATGACTGGGAATTTGTGGGTACAAACTGGAATTCATTCCCAAGACAAATAAGTTATGAATTTCAAATATACAAGGGCATTCTTTCTTATCCAAAACAGAAATTATCTCTAGGATATTAAGAGTAATATATTTAAGAATTGACCTACTTCCCCAGCAATTACAAACTCAGTAAGGAAATAGAAGGGTTTGGGTTAGGTTTATGTATCTTTTCCAATTCTAAATGTTATTTACTCTAGATCGTCATATGCTGAACATTTGCAAGCACCTGTAATTCAGTCATTTTTTTTCCACTGATAGTGCATTTGTCCCTCACTCTCTCTCCCACGTTCCTCCAACCTTCATATTTTTTTCTCATATACACTGACATAAAGCAAACTCCAAATTTTAAAAGGACATGCAAATGTCTTATCTACAATTCCTAACGGAAGCCCAGAACAAAAAAGACAGAAATATGTGAAGAAAACAGGAGCTGTTTTTTTCCTGCAGTATAAAGTACCTGCTGTCATTCAGCTTGGCAATACAGTTTTGGCAGCAGCTGCTCCACAGGATAAATTGAACAGATCATTAAAGAGATTTTTTTTCCCCTCTCTATTTCCGTTTCTGACATCTTATTGCTAGTGAGATCGAGTCATTGTGAAAGTTAGCTTTACTTCAGGCTATTAACCTGACCACTGGCCTGTGACAGAAGAGAAAGACTAAGGGGAGAGAAGATGTAAAGAAGCAAGAAGCCTAAAAGTTGGCAGGGATTTCCCCCCTACCTTCCTTTTTCTTCTTGATAATTTTCATATTCTGAACTAAAAGTATGCAATTTCTTAACAGCTATATAATTATTTTAAAAACACACATTTCTTGAGCCCAACTAAGATTCATTGGAAACTAAATCTTTTGGTGCATTGTTCTCCTAAAGAAAGTAGTTCTGTTGAGTCCATCTTGCTTTCACATATTGTTGAACTGAAATTGAGAATTTCTAATGTCCCATTTTTTTTAATGAAGAGTCTGTCAATTAAATTTAGGTGAATTCAGTTGTATTCAATTAGTCATATTTTATTGATGACTAGAGAGGGGGGCAGGAATGTAGCCTGTGTGCGTAGTTTAAAGCATAGATTACTGTTCTCTTGTGAAAGGCTCACGTTGAATGTTGATTAAATTGTAAGAAGGGCACGCCTGGGCCACATAAAAACCAAGTGCTTCTTTGGTACAGCTTGGTTGCTAATATAAACTGTATATATTATAACTGCATAGATATGGGGAATCAATGCATAACATTAATCATGTAATTTATTTCTAAAAAATGCTAGCACAGTAAAACTGGGGAATCATTACTAATTAGATGTAGTTTTCTTAAATAATCCAGTGTGAAGCCATGCAATACCACCTGCTCTTTTTCAGCGTCAGCAAAGAAAATGAAAGAGGTTTGTTTGCTGGATAGAAGGAGTAAACAGAGAGTTAATGGGTCAATTTCTTTATCCAGATCAGAGTAAATCTACATGCTGCTCAGTGTAGCTAGCAAAAATAGAATTTCATATTTATTTATTTATGAAACGCCAAGATTTTTTAAAAAAAAAATAATAAAAAGCAATTAATTAGCTTTTTAGAGCCGTGGTGCCGCAATGGATAGAATGCAGTACTTCAGGCTTCTTCTGCTGATCACCGGCTGCCAGCAGTTTGGCAGATCGAATCTCACCAGGCTGAAGGTTGATTCAGCCTTTCATCCTTTCCAGGTGGGTAAAATGAGGACCCGGATTGTTGGGGGCAATATGCTGACTCTGTAAACCGCTTAGAGAGGGCTTTAAAGCACTGTGAAGTGGTATATAAGTCTAAGTGCTATTGCTATTGCTAATTAGCAAAATAGGATAAAAGGCAGATAAAAACAGGGACAAAGAGATCCAAACAACAAATTATAATTTACATTATCTCTCTGTCAAACAAGCAGAAGGCATTCTACCGGTTTAATTGATAAGAGTTTCTGGAATGTACAGTACAGCCTACTAGGAGACAGCCTCTTTCATGTTCATCTAGATCCTCTGTGTTACTTTACTATTTGCTTCACCAGAGATTCTTGGTCAAGTCTTTTCTGCTACCTTCCCAAACCATCACTTTTCTGCTACCCTTTTCAACAGAAGCTGTTAAATCTTCAATGCCATATTTTGAAGATCAAGCACTGTCCCTTTAACTGATACAGTATGTATTCATCCTGGGTCATGTGATATTAACTTCTTGCATATTCAGGAATTTGAGCACTCCCCTCAGCATTGAAAACCTGACCTGCTATTAGCAGTTGAAATTTCTATGAATAATTAACGCAGAAAGGGAACACTGATTCTATTTTCCCTATACTTCCTAGTACTTTTCAACAAATGCCATTGTCAAGGCCATTCAAGGAGACAAGGGAGACTAATTACAAGTTGATAATCTTTGTCACCACTTCAGTCACATTAGTCTGACATTTTAATTACAGCGACCTATGTTAGGTACATGTTTTTGGCTGAAAAAAGTGAGATGAAATGTTAATAAATTGAGAACAATCGTATTTTTGCAAAATTGTATGAAAAACATGGAGGTAAACTCTGTGGTAGTGGAAGTACGTTAAAGGGTCATCTGTATCCCATCATTTCCTTTGGAAGGAACAAAAGGCCGAGTTTCCACCTTGGACTGAGATGCCCTATGCACAGTTACTCATGCACTAGTCACCTCACATGTTGACTACTGTAACGCTCTCTACATGGGGCTGCCACTTGGAGGCTTCAGCTGGTACAAAATGCAGCTGTACGGGTTGTGATGGGAGAATCCCAATACTCCCATGTTACACCTCTCCTGCGTGACTTGCATTGGTTGCCGGTTGCCCTCCGGGTGAGATTCAAGGAGCTGGTGATGACCTATAAAGCCCTATATGGCTTAGGCCCTGTATATTTGGCGGACCACCTGCAGCCAGCAACAATATCCCATCGCCTGGTTCACACCCATAGAGAGGGCCTGCTCAGGGTGCCGTTGGCCAGACAGTGTCGACTGGTGGCCCCCAGGGGTAGAGCCTTTTCTGTGGGCGTGCCCACCTCTGGAATCAACTCCCATTGGAGCTCTGGTTGGCTCCTGACTTTTGCATCTTCCACCGCGAATTAAAAACTTGATTATTCAAGTTCCCTGACCTGGACTGATGGGATTTTATGGGTTTTTAAATTTTAGTTGGTCTAATCAGATTTTAACTTTGTACTATGGCTTTGTGAATTTTATTATTGTGAGCCGCCCTTAGTCCGTTGGAGATAGGGCAGTATATAAGCCAAATAAAATAAATAAATAAAATAAAAGGCTACATAGGCCTTCAGTATCTTTCTTCAAAACACTCAAGTCAAAACTTTCACAGGCTGATCAGAGTGGCATGAAATAAAAGTAAAAGAGAGAGACAGAGAGAAAGAGAGAAAGAGAGAGAGTGTGTGTTAGATCAATATTTAAACACTAACCTAAAACAAATTAGATTTCAGCAGCAACATGAAAAACCTTAGCCAAGCACATTTCAAACAATTTTGAAATGTATTCAGCTGATGGCAAATGTTTTATATAACTAGTTTTTTTGGGAGGATGTCATGTTTTCATCGATGTTGGCTGAGACATGGATTACCTTCTCAGGGAGGAACGCATTTTCAAACAAGTGAAGGTACTCTTGTTTTCCTCGTGTTCAGGTTCATACTTAATCAGTCTTGCTACCACAGCACCAACTTTATTCTATTTTTTTTATCTACAACAGTAAGCATGACTATGTAACAGAATCTTGTTTGATTTATACCCCTTTATTCTGTCAAATGTCCCTATTTTCCACATCTATATTTTGTAACATAAAACAGGATTAAATCAACTTTACAATAATGTCATCCTTTTTATCACTTTGAAAAGTCTGGCATTTCTTACCATTACCGTCTGACATTTCTTACCATTACCGTCTGGCATTTCTTACCATTACTGTGTTTCCCTGAAAATAAGACCCTGTCTTATATTTTTGGAATATAAGTGCTGGGCCTTATTTTCAGGGAGGCCTTATTATTTTGGGGCATATGGAGCAATATTGGGGTCCTCCTGCCATCTTACCTGATTTCCAACTCTGTGTTTAAATATTTTCAAGGAGGGCTTATTTTTGTGGAGAGGCTTATTTTAGTGCATGCACTCAAAAGCCCAATGGGGCTTATTATCAAGGGATGTCTTATTTTCGGGGAAACAGGGTATATACATGATGACTAATGAGGAACGAGGAAAAGAAAAGGATCCCAAAACTGATGTCTAACCTTCTTTTCTGAGCATTTATGGGCATTTATGGGCATTTATCTATGGGGTGCAACAAGGGTCAGTTCGCTCACCCCTTTCGTTCAACATTTATGTGAAGCCGCTGGGGGAGATCATCTGTGGTTTTGGGATGAAGTGTGATATGTATGCTGACGATACTCGGCTGTACATCTCCACCCCAGATCACCCCAATGATGTCCTTGATGTTATGTCTTATTGTCTGGAGGCCGTGCAGATCTGGATGGGAAGAAACAGTCTCAGACTCAAACCCTCCAAGACTGAGTAGCTATGGCTCCCAGTGTCCCGGTATAGCTAGCTGGTTCCATCGCTGGCTATTGGGGGTGAAACTTTAGCCCCGGAAAGGGTTCGCAATCTGGGTATCCTTAGAACAATGGCTGTCTTTAGAAGACATATGATGGTTGTGGTCAGGGAGGGGCTTTTATCAGGTTCGCGTGAGTTGCATCCCTTTCTGGACCAGGACGCCCTGTGCACGGTCACTCATACCCTCATCACATCACATCTGGACTACTGTAACTCTCTCTACATGGGGCTCCCCTTGAAGGGCACCCAGGGACTCCAACTAGTCCAGAATGTGGCCGCGCAGGTGATTATGGGTGTGACTCAACGCACCCATGTGACACCTCTCCTGCACCAGCTGCACTGTCTCCCAGTGGTCTTCTGGGTGCAGCTCAAGGTGCTGCTCACCATCTTTAAAGCGCTCCATGGCTTAGGGCCCGGATACCTACGGGATCACCTTCTGCCACCGATAGCCTCCCACTAACCAACACAGAGAGGGGCCTCCTCAGGGTGCTGTCTGTAAAACAATGTAGACTGGCAACCCCAGTGGGAGTGCCTTTTCTGTGGGGGCACCCGCCCTCTGGACTGAACTGCCCCCCTGGGATACATATGATTCCCAATCTCTGTGCCTTTCGCCAGGCCCTTAAGGCCCTGCTATTTCAACAGGCTGTCCTGGCTGAATAAGAATCTGGATGGGGTATTTTAAATTTGGGGTTTTTAACTGATAGGGCCAAATTTATTTAATTTGTTTTAAATTGTTTTTTTTAAATTTTGTATCGTAGATTGCTTTAGTATTGCTGTACACCACCCTGAGTCCTTCAGGAGAAGGGCGGTATAAAAATAAATGAAATGAAATGAAATGAAATGAAATGAAATGAAATGAAATGAAATGAAATGAAATGAAATGAAATGAAATTTGCAGGAATTAAATGATAATCATCCTTTAAAAATCAACAAGCAGTTACTTTCCAATAGATTGCTGCTTTGAGGGTCCTTGGTGCTCTGACCTTGGTTGTTTTCTTGTAAACATTTCCTTAACCAAACTAGGTTAATATCACCAGTGCTGATAGGGAGAACGGTTTGCTCTCAATTTTTATTCTAGTGGCTTGCCCTGTCAGTATTGATAGGAGTTGTCTTGGAGGACTGTTTATTATTATCTTTTTTACATTTCATTGATTGGAGTATTGTTTACTTCTTGATTGTTGGTCTGATATTAATCTTGATATTCAGCTATGCTCATCTGGGTATTGGTTGCTGGTGCGACCCTTGAGCTATAAATATTCTCCTTTATCAGATTGCTGTTCTAAAAGGAATTGGGTAATTATTGTTTGCTTGTATTACATAATTGCTATGCAAGCTACACTGGCTTCCAGATTCTTTTTTCTCCGAATGTAGTTCAAGGTGCTGATATTACTTTTATATTCCTGAATGACATGAGGCCAGGATCACCTCTTTCATCATATTTTCTGGTTTTACTAGGTCAAATAGAAGGGCACAGTCCAGGTGACTTCCTTAAGTGTTACCATCTGGTGGAGTCTCCCTGCCCTGCGGAAACACTTTTACCCATGGAACTGCATCTATATAGAGGGAAGTATGCAGTGTAGTACCCCAAGGCTCTGTTTTAGGCCTAGTACTCTTCAATATCTTCTTCAATAACTTAGATGAGGGCAGTGGTGAAATCTAAACTTTGTTACTACTGGTTCAGTGGGTGTGGTTTGGTGGGGGGGGAGTAATATGACTGGGTGGGTGTGGCCATTTTTTTTTTTACTTTTAAAACCATTTTTTCTACAACCTCTTCGCCAAAGAGGTTGTAAAAAAATGCTTTCAAAAGGCTTTGACGATCCCAGATGAGTTGCCTGATCAGCAGAGGCTTTTTTAAAAAACTTCTGCCAATCAGTCAACTCAGCTTGGATCATCAGAGGCATTTTAAAAAAAAAGGATTTGACGATCCCAGCCAAGCCATGCGATCATCAGAGGATTTTTTTTTTTTTTTTACTTTTTTACTTTTAAAAGCATTTTTTGGCTGAAGAGCTTATAGACATGGGGGGGAGGGATTTTTGCTACCAGTTCTCCGAATCACCCGCCTCCATCGCTACTGGATCAGGCAATCCGGTCCGAACTGGGAGCATTTCACCCCTGGATGAGGGGATAGAAGGAGAACTCTTCAAATTTGTGGATGACACCAAGCTGGCAGGAATAGCTGATACTCCAGAGGATAGGCTTAATATATGGAGGGATCTTGACAACCTATATAGCAAAAGGAAATTCAATATACAGAAAAGTAAGGTTTTACTTTTCAACAAGCATAGAATAGACGGTACCTGGCTCAACAGTAATATCTGTGAGAAGGATATTGAAATTCTAGTGGACAATCACTTAAATATGAACTAGAAGTGTGCTGCAACTGCCAAAAAAGTCAACACAGTCCTGGCTGCATTAGTATAGGAATAGAATCAAGATCACATGACGTTTTAATGCCACTTTATAATGCCTTGGTAAAGTCTCCTGCTTGACCAGGGAGTTGGGCTAGAAGACCTCCAAGGTCCTTCCAACTCTGTTATTCTGAGATATGCCTGACCACAACCTTTCTAAATCTTTGAAAAGTTGACATTTCTCACAAGCATTGGGTTAGGGTAAGGCTGGATTTAATTGTGGTTGTTAAACACTGTTAAATCTGCTATTCCCAATTAGCATACTGACCACATTTTACATCAGTGGTAGCTTCTGAGTCATCTTCAAGGCAGTCCAATACAGTATATTACTGTAATTTAACCACAGGGTTAATGAGTCTACCAGGCTTCCCAGCCAAGAAAAGCTGCAGCTGACATACCAACTAAGATGGACAAAGACACTCTTGATCATGGCCTTCATCTGATAAGTGTCAAGTCCAAAAGAACTCCATAAGTACCAATCTTCTCCTTCAGAGGCTTTAATCTATCAAAAGATATTATTGGAACCATAATCAAGCCAGACCTAAAATCCAGGAATTCTGTGTTGCAGAACACCTATTGGTTCTTGGTTCTTTAATTTTATCTTGTTCCATCTCTAGTCCTTTATAGCCTTCAGGCACTAGATCAGAACATAATTGATTATCTTCATCATGCTGATTGAACATCATCCCAAATCAGTGTGATGTTTTGAGTAAATATTGAATAGAATGGAGAGATCAGGTCTCATGGCAAACCATATTAGAGCAATCATGACCTTTCCTCCATGACTCACACCAATTGGAGGCATCAACTTCAGAATGCTATTCTAACACAGTGGTCCCAACTCCCAACCTTCACAAGAACTCCTTAAGAACCAATAGGTGTGCACACACTCCATCCAAATGCCAACAAAGTCATTAACCAGGACAACCTGGATAATTTTCATCTGGTATCTAGCCCTGAATCCAGACAGGAACAGATAAAGAGAAAACAATAGGGGAAACAATTATATTAAGATAGAATTCAAGAAAAAGAAAAAGGAAGAGATGCAAAGAAAAGTTCTTGCCCAAAATTCTTGATGTTCCTTATTTTTCATTCTTAAGCAGGTAGGATCACACATATGCAACACAAGAACATGAAGATATTGCTAAATATTTTAATCTGTACTTTAATGTCATATTATAATATTTGTATTTGTTTCCATGTTATCAATGTTCTTATTCCCTAAAAGATAAGATTAGATAAGATAAGATTAGATTAAATTAGATTAGATTCAGAAAGAGAGATAGAGATAGATACATATTCCTTGTATCTGTGTAATGCTACAATTTAGAAGTCAGTGTGAAGAGCAGTGGAAGTTTATAACAATCACCTTTAAATGGATATTAGCAACCTCATTTAACCCATGTCTTGGCAAAGGCACACATTTTGATTCAGCCTTAAATAACTGTGGTATTTTCTGCAGACTTTAAGTCTACTATACAAATCAAAAGAGGGTTTCCTTCTAACTCAACTATGAAGAATAAAAAATGCATCAGAAGCATGAAATCTTTCATGTCAGCCACCTCCAGAAATGTTTTCCTACCACAATTGCCAACTAGACTTTTTCTCATGCTGTCAATGAGACAGAAAACATAACTGCAAGGTTTTCTCACACTACCTCACTTTGTTCCAAACAATTCATAGTTTCTATATCTTATAATAAAAATATATTGGATTAAATCTTCAGATACTACTACATAGTACCAAAATAAAAAATGCATATGCATTTTAGTGCAATTAGTGAAAACCATAAATGTCATCCATGCCTTAACTACAGTATGTTCCCTTGAAATGATTGCTGTTCTTAGGAATAGGCAAAATGTCTCTATTCCAAATCAATATGTAAATTTGCATTTTAGGACTCTCTGTGTGTGGGTATTGAACATACACTCACACACACACACATATTAAACTGCACCCCAAAATTGCACATCATAAAAATATTTACACATATTAGTGTGTGTGTGGGTAAAAATTCTGTGCAAAATTTTATAAAGTGAAAGTACACAAAAATTGAATTAAAAACTTGTGCTTACTTTTAAAAAGTGCAATTTAACATGGAAGTGACATGAAGTAAATTTAAGATTGAAAACATTGAAGACATTAATAATATATTTCCTCATCCCTATTTTGCACTATAGTGCATATTTACCTTCAGAAGTGATATAAAAATCTGACTTGTAATCAATATCAAGGTGATATTAATGTTGATATTTGTATATTATCGTAATAGCTAACCTGACATAAAATATAGTGTACATACACTATGCCAGAACATATTGTTGATCTACTGATTCCACTGAGATATTCTATCTACAGCAGGGGTCTCCAAACTTGGCAACTTTAAGAGTTGACTAGCTGAGGAATTCTGGGAGTTGAAGTTCACAAGTTAAATTTGCCAAGTTTGAAGACCCCTGATCTACAGTATATTCTAATGTCAAAAGTCATATACAATAAAGCCAGAGGCTTTAAGTACAATATATGACTGGATTCACTGGAAATCTTCAATGAGAACTTGAACCATTGTCAAAAACATTAGTAGATCTTAATTTGAATAGAGAGTTGAATGAAATGACCTCCAATATATCTTCCAACTCTATGATTCTATGCTCTGAGATATCTTGAATATCATGGACCTTTTCACAACTGCTCTGTTATACTACTTTCTTCAAAGTAGTTATATTAAAGCTCAGTAATATGCACAGTAATATAGGAACACTGCATACAGACTTCAGGAGAGAAGCTGTGTTATATGCTGTATCAGGTGCACTAAACCAGAAGGCAAAATTATTTAATGTTATCGTAATACCCATTCATTGCTTTGGAAAGTGCACTTGAAAGTATAGAAAGAGTAAATGAAATATTTATTCATGATTTGGAAGGCGCGTGAAATCAACAAAACAGTATATAAAGAATTCTTTCACTTCTTGTTTTCTGAAGCTATTGGATGCAGGCTTTACCTATTCCTAGAATGTATTTCAAATAAATAAACCTGCTTTCTATTATATCTATGAAGCCTGTTTCACATCATTGCTCGAATTATATTCCTGCCCTCAAGACCTCTCACTTTTGCACACAGAACATTTCAAACTCCACCTCACTGACCCTTTCAGTTTCAGTACTAGTAGGTGATTCCAGTTGGGAGTGTGCACAAATGTCAACTCTGCTTCAACTGTTCCAAGCCTTTTTCATATAGAAAAGACAAGCAGCTAAAAGAGTCATTAAAACATTAGTTCTTGTGAGTTGCCTTCTAAGTGATAATTTTGTAATAGTTCACTGCTATAAAGTTTGCATTTGCAGGAATTCCAACTTGGATTGGTTAAAGAACCACTTTCATTTTTGATTTCTCTGCATGATTTTTGAAGGGGAAAGGTACAATGCATTTGTGTCTTGCTCATAACCATCTAGAAGATGTGCATTATAGATAAAATCTCTCCTAAACTCCAAATGAATTTCACTTCACACTTCACACTGATTCTAGAGCTGACATTAGAAGTAACCCAGCTAAACCAGCCTCAAGTCTTTGCTTCACTTCATCTAACAGACACTTATCATGCAGGGAAAAGTTAAAAGTGGCCAAAAGTAGGTCTTGAAGAGCCAGTGATATAGGTGCCTTCCACTGGAGGATGTATCAGCTCCTGATAGTTTACTAAATCATGTATCCTGATTATCAGCTCCTGATTGCTTACTAAACCATGTATCTTCATTTGAAAGGATGATGAGAGAGAAATAAGAATGTGATTTCAGGAACATGAAGGGCTTTATTCTCCAGAAGACCTGCCCCTGCAGATATTGATAATGAAGGGTCATCACTCTTAAGGATTGTTGGAAGAGAAAAAAGGAAGTATTGTTTTACTTTAAATTCCCCTTAATAGTGGCTGATGTAGTTTAATCCAACAGTATATGATTCCTTCTTTTCCTTTGATCAGTTTTGTGCTTGTAAGGATGAAAGAAATTTTTCTGCCATACTACAACATAGTTTAGTTTCCAAATTTGTTCTAATAAAAATGAAGTTGTTCATAAATTTATCAGTCTCTCGATGGTTCTGGGTAATCATAAGAACATTAATGAATATTCACTTCAGACAAAAGTGAAACATTTATAAAAAGTAAGTCGATCAGATTCATCATCCTATATATTTGCTTCTGCCCATCTTCTAAAAAATAAAAAAAGCCCTTAAACATCAGAATTTAATACAAACCCGCAATTGTTTATAAAACTGTTAAATTCAATCTGGAGGCCAAACCACTAACGGACGTTAGTCGTAATTGTATAGTTCTTGCAAAAATTCCTTATTCATTTGGTTTTTTTCATAGAATAAATTCATATTGTGCTCCATTCACATTTTAGTTTAAACAAAAAATAAGAGATTATTTGCCATTTTCATTTAGATTTTTCTTTCATTCCCTGCGATAATGAAATATTTTTATGAAATAAAATGTAACATGACTAATTTTTTTTCCCCGCAACATGCTGCAGCTATTCCAAAGGAAGTGTTCCAAATGGAATGTTTGCAATTTCTGATACAAACAAGACGACGGTAACATGAAAACTAATCTGTTACTCTTCCTCTTCAAAGCTGCCATGACACAATCTACAAGGAGAAAAAAAATCAGTCACAAATTCCTAAGTGGATTTGACTTCCTAGTTCTATCTGCACTAGTATGGTATCCAAGAACAAATATTTTTGTGTGGCAAAACACTACAATTCTTTATAAGTATAGGCAAACAAATTTTTTTAATGAAAGGTACCAGTCACTACTTAATGTGAACTCCCACCTCAAATGGAAATGTTTTCTTTCAACTGTTAATATTATAATTTAAAATATAATTTGCAAATGTATTTCACAAATATAAACAAAGCTTCTCCCATCATAAACAATCAAACCTTTTCAAGTTGTAAATCGTTCAGAAGTCTTAAGACCTGATGGAAGATTTGTTCAACAATAGGAATTATAACCCAATTCTCTCCATGCCTACAAATATTAAGGTTTGTTAAAACTATGCTTTTATAAAATTTACAAAGATACTATGTTTAAAATACTGAAATATCTGTCAATCAACACAGACATTTTAAAATTTTCTCTCAATCAAAAGATGCTAGACCCAGGGTTTGCTTTGTCCTTAAAAAATCAATCTCAGACAAGCATCAATTGTGGAAAATGATTGGTGGTCTAGTAGAAAACCATATTTGTTTTAATTTATTTACAATAAATTAAATTATTGTATTAAATTAATTACAATAAATTAATTTGTTTTAATTTAATTTACAATAAATCATTTAAAAAACTAATATTCAGTAATGCAAGTTTTAAGTTTTCTTCCTTATATATTATTACATTTACACTTTGAACAATTACTTTTGAAGATTTCTAGAAACCATAGAGTAGAATTTTTAATAGTCACATATGGACTTGGAGCTTCAGGCTGTAGATCTTCCAACATAACTATTCTTAGTTATGTTAATAAAACCTCCCTTCTTGTTTTCTAACATACAGGCCTATGTATATGGCAAGATCAAGGAAGCAAGAATTTCACAGACTTCAGTAAGGTACCTTTAATGTTAGTCTGAAGCAAATACAGAATCTTGGAATCAGTAAGACAAATTCCCCACTCTCCTTCATAGTAAATTAATTAAGGCAAAGTCTCATTCAAGGAATTGAAACACTTCTTCCCATGTGCCTTTCCACCTGAACTAAGTTGTTATTTAAGAAATAAATTGACTTGCCCACCATCTCTTGATTATTATCCCTCCTATTCTTTTCTCTGCCTTCCCACTATCTATTCCACCTATCACTTTAAATATGTAGAGCTAATACTTTAATTTTTCAGAGCTAATAATATGCACTTTTTTTACAGTGAGAACTCATCTGAGCATATTATTAGAAGCTTTTATAGAGTATATATTAGAATCATTAGTGATTGTAGGTGTTTATGAAGCTATGATAAAAAAAATTAAATTTTGGCATAGAAATATGAAAAAGTAGTTTATCAGAAGCTTTGCAGAAATCAAGATATGACTACACTCTTTCCACAATATTCTTAGGAAGTTTATCAATAAGACTTGCTCTTAATAAATACATGACCATTGTTTAAATTTTAAGCTTCGTATTTTCTTCACACTTGTCTAGTTGTGAAACACAAATCCACTTCTCAGGAAGAAACTGAGGCCAAATATAGAATAACTTGTCAAAATTGTTCAATGTGCAGGATACTGAGCAATTGGCATAACAGTTCTTTTTTTTTGTTTATGTATCATATCTGTTCCTGACAGGATCTCTTTCTGCTGATAGCCATATTAAAGAAACAGTTTCTTTCATTTCTGGTTGACCAATCTCTTGGTCCACTTCCTAAATGTGCCTTTGTTTTCAGATGTTCAATAATGTAGCCATAGTGGCGTTTTCTACTGATATATATATATATATATATATATATATATATATATATATATATATATATATATATATATATATATATATATATATATATATATATATATATATATATAAATGTTCAGTTTCATAGGAATAGTTTGCAATCATACTTTTAGGATTTCATTTTTAGGATTCATGCATATTCTAAGCCCCTTATCCAGGGCTGGGATTCTGCCAGTTTGGACCAGTTTAGGCGATCAGCTGAGAGTGTACACTGTAACGATTAGGGCCACCCCTGCGCTATACCTACCTTTATTTCCTTTGCTTGAAGCCCAGCTGATTGGCATGGCAGCGTAGATTGCTGTGCCTCAGCTGTTTTATTCACTGGAGCTGCAGTAGAAAGTGCTGTTTTCAAATGTACTGAGCGTGCACTGATCTCCCGTTTGATGCGCATGTGCAAAGCGCATGCGTGAAGCAATCCAGTTGTTACACCGGTTGAATCCCACAATTGCCTTTATCCCATCATGAAATTCTACTTAATGCTCTTAATGCTTTTATTTAAATTTGCTTTTTGGAGATTAAAGTTCACATTTGAATATATTCAGCTCTAATTTCTCTTAAAACAAGAACTCCAGCTACTTCTACTTCCTCAGCTAAGTGTTCTCCTTTAGTTTATTAAGTGTAGCTGATTTTTATTTTATTTTTTTATTTTTGTACATTCCTCCACTTGTTTTGTTAGTTATCAGCAGAACAAATCAGGAATTTCCTGAAACACCATGCTTGGAAGACTTTGCCTCTGAATAGATGTCAGGGTAATTAAAGCTCCCCATCATTACTATTTTATGCCTATTTGAAAAATATCAATTCACTTTCAGAAACCTTTATTAACATCTTCTCTGCAAGCTTTCCTATCACATACCATGAAATCAACAATATTGTTATTATTCTTTTTTCTATTTAGAAAAAAGCCCACGTTTTTTTACCAGAGCTGCCATTTTTTTCACCTTCTAACAAGATGTGAACAACATATTTCTACATTCTCTTGTACCTATTCATTTTGAATAAATAATATCCTTTATACTCATTGAGTCATCCTGTTCCAAAGGATCAAACTTCTATTGTTTAATATCATACTCTGTATATTAGTGCATAAGAATGAATGTCATCAACTTCTTTTCTTTATTTCTCAGTGCACAGTTTAATAGGTTCCTTTATGGCAAAATTTGCACTTCTTTCTACAGTTCACAATTTTTTGTCTAATCATCTAACCTCAGAGTTTTCATTTCCAACACCCAGAAGATTCAATAAAGCTCTCTTGATCAAACTTTCCTTGGCCAGATTTCTTTGTGGAAAGTAATCAATCCAACATCAACAGTCCATTATTTCAGATAGCTCAGTCCATGATCCCAGAAAACAAATTTCATCTGTCAACACCATAGCTAAAAACCCAATAATTTCCTTGCAGTGTAAGTCAGCTATTCCGCTTCATGCTTTGTAAAGGAATTCATTAAAAGCATAGATTAAGTAAAACGTTAGGTATAGATATCTGTTATAATTCACAATTATGGTGGTGGCAGAGGGTAAATTAATGTATGTTGTGATATCACGAGGCACAAATTCTTTTATACTTCTGCTCTGATGTTAAATGCAGTTTCATAAGTGATGAGTTTGGGTCAGGTACCACAATGCACATTTTTATCATTCGCTCCCCTTGCTCTCTCCTATCCATATACTGTAGCCACAATCTGCAAGCTAAACACACAATTCTTTTGTTAACTGGATATTTTAGGTGTTTCATTGCAATGGTTGCTTGTGTTCTGATGTTGGACTAGAAGACCTCCAAGGTCCCTTCCAGCTCTGCTATTCTATTCTATTCTATTCTATTCTATTCTATTCTATTCTATTCTATTCTATTCTATTCTATTCTATTCTATTCTATTCTATTCTATTCTATTCTATTCTATTCCTTATCTATGCATTTGTGCACTTCTTTTCTTCCAGAAGGAATTAAAACTTGTTACACCCCAAGTACTATCCTATTGAATTTAGTGCAATGTTCAAACTTCTAAAAATCATTCTGAATTGTGATTTTGTCCTGTAGTTTCCAAATTTCATTAGCCTGCTTTCCATTCTTTCCATTAGGTTAATTACGAAATTATTACATGGCACTTGAATGAGGCCTGGTGGGGCATTTCATATTTTACTCCAGAATAATTCAGAACCATTTATGGTACATGCAAATATGGGCTATGGCTCTTCAACCAGTTGCAAATCTAGTTGCAAATGGAACACATGTATCCCTTTGGTTCACAAGTATGCCTACGAGACATTGTCAAACATTTTACTGAGATCACAAAACACAAAATCCACAGCATATCAAAGTATGCTATATGTAACATCCACAGTATACCAAAGTAGACACTTGTATAAAAAGACATACATTTCATCTGATAAGATTTGTTTTTTGGCAAAGCAACACTGACTTCTGATAATGATATCATTCTTTTCTAAGTGCCTGTGAAAAAGTTGTTTGACAATATGTTTTATCCAGTTTATATCTATTACTAGTGTATCTGTTAAATGAACTGTTCCACATTCCACGTCTTCCTCTTTTTGAATATAGATACTATGGATGCTCATCTTTAGACTTTCAGTACTTCACCGGTTTTCACCAATCCCATTGAAATAATCCTCTCTTCTAATCTGAAAGAACATGCAAAAAAACAGCAGGCTCAATCTATGGTCACTATACGTAGCAATAGAAGTATGCAAATAAATTCATTATTCCACTCACTGACCCACTCCGTAGAAGACATGGAGAAATAGACATTCTTCCATAATAGATGCCAATATGAGCTGTTTTTGGATTTTATTCAGTATAATTATGGACTAAGAAACAACAGTGAATGTATGAAACAGGGATACAAATATATATCTGGAAGAAATATTGTTGAAAACATTTAGCAGAGAAGTGTCCCATTCAAAACTTGGATTTTATATTGGCTATTCACCAAATGATTTCACCATCTACATTAAGACTGTGAAATGCCACAGTTCTCGTGAAGTTGGAGAATGTCTAGGGGATTGAATCAGTAAACAGCCCAAGGGATAATCATAGTGTGAAGCTAAATTATGCTTTTTTTATGCTGAAAGTCAATAACAAACTTTACTTGCTGCTCTTTTTTTTTCTATAGGAGAAAAAGAAATTGCTCTTGCTTCACAGCCAAAATGAAGAGATTTTCTAATATACACTGTTCAGTCTTTTAAGATGAAGTATGTTCCTTCAGGCAAATGCCCAACTTTAATAAACCGAAGAATAATCAGCACATGTAACTCAGGCAGTTTTGATGCAGCTTTTCAGAATTCTGCTCAAAACATAAAACATTGTATTCTTTTACTTTTTTTGTTTTCCAATAGACTGTAGATCCCCCCATTTTCTTTTATTAATACTTCAAGCAATGTCTAAGTGTAGTATAAACAGTATTTATTGTAGTTCAAAAGGAGAATATTCACAACAGAGGGAAAACATTAAATACCAAAAATATTTCCTTAATTGGTAACTTTTTTGCATTCTTAGCTCTCATTTTTCTCTTTATGCGCACTTAGAATTGTGTCTTTGTAGTAGGAATCAGTCACATAAATACTTGGGTCAATTGCAATTGTTTTCAATTTGCCAAGAATGTATTAAAACATTTGGGATGGAAATGTGCAATTATAAATTAGGCAATATATTTTTATGATGTATGTAATCTAATTAATTACTCATTCAGGATTTACTGAAAGTGAAGGCAGCCATTTTGAGCATACCTGTTGCAGTTGTCAAAACTCTAGTGGCCCGATTTGTGTAGTGTCAGAAAGCCATACTACAGGGAACAAATAAATGTAGGTACAGATTTGGGTCTACTGTAAGTGTCAGTGTATGCTAAGCTTTCATTAAAGTTATTGGTCCATTCTGCTTCCATTTTCACATCTGGCTGTAATGGAAATCTCTCTTCTTCTTCGCAATGAGTCATGGGAATCTTAAAACTTTCAGCATATGGTTGATGAAAAGGACTTGCACTGTGTATAAAAAGGTAATATGTAGCATAGTGGGGAGTAAAATTGTATTGCTGGGGCAAATTCCTGTACTTAAAATGCAGATTCATCAAAGAGAAAAAGTAATAGGCAACATTAATATTGGAATATAATGGACAGTTTCATTCAAACTGGAGGAAGGCTGGAGGAATGGAAATATTCAAATATTCAAACATTGCTGGTGCATTGATAATAATAATAATAATAAAAAACAAATGGCTTTTCTTAATTTTCTATGCCTTGCAGACAGGGAACAAATTCTCTTTCTTATGTTATTAACAAATTCTCTTTCTTATGTTATTAACTCTCCACATACAGTTTACTGTGAAACTTATGCTATTGGGGTTTTTTTCTCATTTTCATATCCCAGAGTATTGCAATTAACACATTTTCCTCACAAAACACTGCTGTTACCTTTCAGGCATCTCTCACATGTAAGTGTAATCGTGGTTGGTATTACTCCTGGAGAATGTGATTGTGACACATTCTTTGCAGATGAAATGAATTCTTAAAGTCACAAAGAACATGAATTAAAAATTATGCAGTGACACACACAATTGTTTAAAAAAGGATGTTGCAATGATTTCTATGTAAAGACATTGCACCAGATTTCATAAGCAACTGTTTACAACTTGAATGTGACAAGAAACTGGTATATGACAACTTGAATGTGACAAGAAACTGGTATATGACAACTTTACATTTTGTTATTATCTACTGGAAATAAATATCTTCAGTATAAATTTTCCAAATGTCATTTGGTTACCCAGCTGGCTTTCATGGCGAAAGTGGGACTTTTTTGATATCCATATTTCATTACCATATTATCTTTGTTCCCGTGACCCCTTCTTCTTTTATATTAATCTACATAATCAGGTGAAATAATTAATAATATTTAATACTGAATATTTTTTTTTTTATTAATTGGGCCATAACCCTAATCTGGAAGTAACCAGGTTACTGGATTTGCATGACACTCTGAATTTTTAATGTATCCAATAAGTGAATTATTTACTGTTTAGGAACATGGGAAATGGCTTATAATGAATTAGGCTGTCCTATCTAGGCCAGTATTGTAAACCATGACTTTCAACCACGACTTTCAGAGACCTTAAAAACAAATATTTTTCTAGGCATTTCTTGAATTAAATTAAAATTTAAGTGAGACTTTTGCATTCAAGGCATGTGTTTTTCCACTGAGACACAGATGGTCTCTGATGTTTTCTGGTTTCTTTAAGCATAAGGAGTATGCAATTTCTTTTTAAGAGTCTCCCAGTCCAGAAGTTGCATGACATGAGCCTCGGTGGCACAGTGGTTAGAGCTGTGATGGCGAACTTATGGCATGCATGCTACAGGTGGCATGTGATGCCCTCTCTGTGGGTATGTAAGCCGTTGCCCAGCTCAGCTCCACTGCACATGCGTGCATGCTTCCTGCTAGCCAGTTGATTTTCGGGTCTGGACAGCAAATGGCGGAGTGGGGGGAAACTACCTTTCTCCTCACTTTCTGCTGCCTGTGCTTTTTCAGATCTCTGGAAATTCTCCTCCCAGCTGTTTTTGGAGGCAAGGGTTCCCCCCCACCCAGCCATTTTGGGAGGCAAAGGTTTCCCCCTGCCTCCAGCCATTTTGGGAGGCAAGGGTTTTCCCCCCTCACAGCCATTTTGGGAGGCGAGGGTTTTCTCCCCCTCACAGCCATTTTGGAAGGCAAAAGTTTCCCCCCCCCAGCCATTTTGGGAGGTGAGGGTCCCCCCCCCTCCCAGCCATTTTGGAAGGTGAATGTTTTTCCCCCCTCCCAGCCATTTTGGGAGGCGAGGGTTTTTTCCCCCCCGAGTGGTGTTTTGGGATGTGAGGCCAAAGGGGAGGGGGGAATCATGCACACAGGCATGGGGGGGCACAGAGGGGGGTTGCATGTGCATACGTGGGGGTCATGCATGCATGTGCCGGATGCGGGGTGCACAGTAGGGGTATTGCATTATGGATGTGGGCATGTGCCATGCATGCACATGGTTTTGGCACCCAAGGAAAAAAGGTTAGTGATCACTGGGTTACAGTGTAGTACTGCAGGCTACTTCTGCTGGCTGCTGGCTGCCTGCAATTTGGCAGTTGACTCAGCCTTCCATCCTTCCAAGATGATAAAATGAGGACTCAAATTTTGGGAGGTCAATATGCTGCTTCAGTAAAACCACTTAGAGAGGGTTGTAAAGCACTGTAAAGTGGTATATAAATCTAAGTGCTATTGCTATCTTGAAGGGGTGGGTGGTAAAGGTTAGGAATGCTTTGGGGGAAACGACAGCTTTTAAACAGTTTGCATAAGAATTAAGGCACCTATTTTGCTCCTTAAGCCTCCTTGAAAACTTCAAAAACAGGAAAGGAACTTAAGAAAGCCTGGCCACAGTCAATTTTGAACTTGCCGTGGATGTTGAAAAAGATAAAATAGTAGGTCACCTGTTTTGATACCTTTATTATATGTGCAAAGCAAGTGTTCTTGCTAACATTATAAAAATGCTCAGTTATTCTGTATAAATTAATAGCTGTTGATTCCCTGGCTGAACTTGACAATCTTACCATACAGTATTGTTTGAAATAAATTATTTTAATGTGCATAACATCTTGTGATATTAGCACGGCATTAACAACAAGTAGAAATTAATTCCAGAACTTCCAAACTAATTCATTACAAGTACAAGAAACCAGGGGTGAAATGCTCCTGGATTGGACCGGAACACCTGATCCGGTAATGATGGCGACGGGTGGTTCAAAGAACCGGTAGCAAAAATTCCTGCCCCATTCCCAGCTGAGCTGCATGATCATCAGAGTCTTTTTTTTATACTTTTAAAAGCATTTTTTCTACAACCTCTTCAGCCAAAGAGGTTGTAGAAAAAATGTTTTTAAAAGGCAAAAAAAAGCCTTTGACGATCACAGCTGAGCAGCACGATAGTCAGAGGCTCTTTTTTTTACTTTTAAAAGCAATGCTTTTAAAAGTAAAAAAAAAAGATTGCCCCCCCCCCTTGCACGCTGTTATACTTACTGCATGCCTCCTTTTGGCCTGCACTGCATGTGCACACCTCACATATGGTGCATAGTGTGCACTGCACATGCGCAGCCAGCAAACCAGTAGTAAACCGGTTCAGATTTCACCACTGCAAGGAACATATTAAATATAAAAATACAGAGATCTATACTTGTTAAGGTTAATATTTATTTTATTTTATTTATTAGTTTGTCAAACATGTACAAGATAGCAGGTATAAGTATGAATATGGACATGGACATGAACAAAGAAATGAATACAAATAAATGGGGACAGTAAGACAGGGACGGTAGGCACACTGGTGCGCTTATACACATTCCCTTTACTGTCCTCTTAGGAATGGGGTGAGGTCCACAGTAGGCAGTTTAAGGTTGAAGCTGTGAGGATTTGAGGATGTTCCAATGGAGTTGGATAGAGCATTCCAGGCATTGACCACTCAGTTGCTGAAGTCATATTTTCTGCAATCGAGTTTGAAGTGGTTTACCTTTAGTTTGTATCGATTGTTTGCCTGTGTATTATTGAGGTTGATGCTGAAGAAGTCGTTGACAGGAAAGAGATTGTAACAGACAATTTTGTGTACTATGCTTAGAACAGACCGCAGGCGGCACACTTCCAGATTGTCCAAGCCCAAAATTCGAAGCCTGGTATCATAAGGGATTCTATTATGAGTAGAGGAGTAGAGTATTCTTCTCGTGAAATACCTCTGGACCCACTCAACTGTATTACTGTCTGATATAAAGTATGGATTCCAGACAGGCAAACTTTATTCAAGAATTGGTCTGGCAAAGGTTTTGTATGCCCTAGTTAGCAATGTAGTGTTACTGGAGAAGAAGCTTCTCAAAATTAGGTTAACAATATCCCCGCTACCATCCTATATGTGTCATTCCTATTTACATGAAGATTGATGCATTCAGTTCTTGTAAGTATATATGTTAGAACTATTGAATTTAGCAAAACCTGTTTTCAAAGGTACAAACAAAATAAAAATTACTCCAGTCTTTCATTTATAAACAACTTGTTACAAATAAATATGTAACTGGGATTGAAATGGAACACAATTAAAACATGAGGGAATACTTAAGAACAATGGTATAATAGTGAGTTTTAAACACAAAAGCCTTGGAATGTGTCTTTTTACATCCATGTTTTCCATCTGACTATACTGCATTTTCTCTATGAGTTGCAATGAAATTTGGGAGCTTAATAGTATATTCAACTAATGGTAGATTAACAAATGATTGAATTAAGGAGGCAAACAGATGCAAGACTTCAAAACAATATGAATGGACTGAGATCTATTGGAGAATGGGCCTACTTAAGTGGAAAACCTGTGCAAAATTAGCTTCTGATTGTACTTGAGGATAATTGAGTGTTCTTTTAAATACTGCACATACCCATTAAGTGCATATAATGCTCAAACATTGATAGAGTTGCTTGGCACTATCCCAAGTCCCCAAGTTACTTTAATTGAAATTTACAGTAGAGCTATTGATTATTCTCCCATTCTGTACTTAGAAAAGATGCCATAATGGATGGTAGCAAATGAAAAATAGCCTGGTATTTTGCCATGTTAGGCAGAAAGGGGGATGGGAGAGGAGAAGGATCATACAGCCAAACTATTAGTGCAAGGCATATGGTAGATATACAATTAATCTGCTCAAGAAGTGGCAGAAAAGATAAGAGGAAAACATCATTTAAGAAAGTCCAGTTACACAAACAGATTTCATCCAAACACTTATGTTGAAAATATTGAAAATTGAAATCATGTATAAATTTAAAATTTATACATGATTTCCGATAGGAAGCTTTATTATCAGGAATTAAAGTGATTTGATCTTAAGTTGTTTCTGGTTTTATCACTGCAAAATCTTCCATTATTGGTTTTCAAATGATGAAAACTAGTAAGTCCTTTTGCAATTCAAGAAGATAGAAAGATAGCGTTTTTGGAAATGTTGCCAGATCCAAATTATTAGAAATGAGAGCCTTATTCCCACCAGACGCTTCTACTCTACGTAAGTACCAGATAAATCATTTGGCATCATTTATAGACATACCTTGAAAGAGAAATTTTAAAAAAAATATTAGACTTGGTATGCAATGAAATAAACTAAGCTATTTTTTTACATATCTACCAATTGAATTACACTAATATATAAGATTAGATTATTGTCAACTACCTTCAGTGAAGTGGCCACTATCAACAATGGACTGATTTGGGATCTTCATCATTTTTGATATAAAGGCTAGATAATAGGATATATTGACACATTTTACAATATCCTCTGAAAACAATCTGTTTACCCAGGAGATTTTAATTCATGGATATATTGCCACAGAAACTTTTCATAAAGTGTGTATTTGAACATGCATTATGGATAAATTCCATTCTTGTAGCAGTCAAACAATTTAAATGCAAAAAAATTAAAATACACAGTATAGAAATGGGATACACTCCACCATCTGGCAGCTGTGCAAATATCCCAAAAAGGAGATTCATAATACCCGCTTGGGAACTTGTTGATTACTGTGCATCTCCACTGTTAAATGTTTTGTGGATCATCGATATGTTTGACATGGGCTGCTCCACTCTGTTATTTTGACTTTTCATTTGGTAGTACATCCTTCTGAAAATAGTTCCTTATGTTCAGAGTGAGCAGGTGTTACAGACATTCCTGATACAGGAAATCTGAGGTCATTTTATCTCTCTAATACCATAATTTTTCATAGTAGATTATATTAGGAGGAAGTGCCCCATCTTCTCCAAACCTGTCTTGAATTTCTAATGTCCACATTACCATCACAGCTGAAAAAACCTTCTCTTAACCAACAAATATTTTTAATTTTAGGAATGTGGTTTCTAAGTTCTTATCTATATGTGAAAGGATGTGAATTTTGAGGACAGACTTTAACATTATTTTAAGAGGGTATAGGTTTTTTTAAAAAAAATAGGGTGTGTTTTGATCTAAATAAATCAAAGTTTAAAAATCTTGATGCAATTCAGGATTTATTAAAGTTTTTAAGAAAACCTGACAATTGTTTAGTTTACTTTTAAATATACCTGAACAGCTACATATTTATCACTCTATTTACAAGTTTCATAAAACTGCTATTGTAATCATGACAGTTGAGAGATGTCAACCATTTAGTGCCCCGGAACATTTTTAACCTTTGGGGAACAGAGTAAATCCCCCAATGAATTGGGTAAAATAAGTAGAACTGCTTCAGGCATGTGGGAAGGGGTAAGATGTTCTCTTTCTGATTATTGGAGAATATGATGAGATTTATATTTATTTTTCAAAATTGTATTAATCTTATTTTAAATATTAAATCAGAGGCCCACAAGCTGAGGTAGCCACATGTAACATCACTGAATTAAATTTTTAATGTGAAAAAAAGAGATAAAAATAAAATACATTGTATTTCATTGTTTTTTTAAAAAAAATAATTCTCAACAATTAAAACAATTTTTATCCAGATCCCACTCACTTATTTATTAAGGTTACTGTTTTTAGGGCCTCTTATATCCTGAAAGATCCTTGCTCTATAATTTGACCAAGGGTTTGTGGGATGCTGTGTATCTCCTCTCAGAATACTCCATTATTTGATCTCCTTTGTACATCATCATCATCATCATCATCATCATCATCATCATCATCACCATCTTATCAAGGTTTCCCTTTAGTGGTAAATCTAAAAACATAAGTCTTGGGAAAGAAACCAAAGTGCAGCAAGATTGTACATGTGTTCATCGTAATCATACATACCTAAACAAAGGCAATGTTGTGTGATTCTTTTTTCCTTTTCCCATGAAGTATAATGAAGGATGCTAATTACAATAAAATGACATTTCTTTTGTTTTTCTGCTGATATTTCCTGTTAGATTTCATCTTTGTATTTTCATTTTTCACTCTTTTTTATTTTTATTTATTGTCTAAAAGAGACTCAGAACAAGAAAAATTACTAATTAAACATGCATTCCATTTAAAAGGTGAGTCATTGTAAATCATTTTTGCAAAGGAAAGATTTTATGGTGTCCTCTACATGATTGAACTATTACTGAACTTAGTTATGGAGTGTAAATAGAGATCTGCTCATTTCCAGCTCTACTGTAACTAAGTCATTGACTGCAATTGTGGTCATAGAAGAACTCTGGTCTGAAACGTGATGTATGCTATAGTTGGAATGCTCTTTACTTCCAACTACAGCTTATATGGTGCTAATAGAACAGCATAGCACAGTGTAGAAGTGTGCCTCCCAGACCCACCAATAAGTGTTGGTTTTGGATGTTACTGCTTCTACTATGGTTTCCTATGCAATTTTTCCTATTATCACTAGCTAATACATTTTGAATGGCTGAATGTTCCAACTTCCTTTTTTAAAAAAACAGAGCTACTTTTAGTAGAGTTTTAAAAATTATATCTCAAGATTCCCGACCTCCGTACCTTCCACCGGGCCCTAAAGACCCTGCTGTTTCAACAGGCTGGCCTGGCTGAATAAGAATGGATGGGATATTTTTAAATTATGGGTTTTTAATGGATAAGGCCAAATTGTTTAATTCTATTTAATTGGTTTTAATTTTTATATGATTCTGTGTTTTATCATGGCTGTGCACCGCCCTGAGTCCTTCGGGAGAAGGGCGGTATAAAAATCCAGTAAACTCTAAACTCTAAGATGATTGATAGAGTTTATCTTATTTTGCTTGATCTGCCTTTTGTATTATATGCTGATGAAGGATTGACCATTGTGTCAATTGTGTTAGTCCATTATTTGACTACCATTTTTTGATCTGACCTTGCAGTTTGGATCACAACACAAATATATCTACAGAGGACATAAATCAATAAATTGGGTGGAATTTACATTAGATGTGATCTGACATTTTTTTAAAAATTCACAAATAGATTTCCGTGACCTGATTTGTATCTCATTGTTCTCCTACTCTTTGCTCCTTTGGTTATAAAAATGCACATTTGCATATACCCCACATGGATTTGTTTTGTTAATTGATTTCCAAACTACATTATCAAGAAAAATCTGTGCTGTATCAGTTTTTCTAAAAAGAGAATTAGGGGAAGAGTTGGTACCCATGGAATAGCAATAGCATTTAGACTTATGTACCACTTTATAGTGCTTTATAGGCCTCTCCAAGCAGTGTCAGCCTACTGCCCCCAACAATCTGGGTCCTTATTTTACCGACCTCAAAAAGATGGAAGGCTGAGTCAATCTTGAGCTGTTGAGATTCGAACTGCCAAACTGCTGGCAACTGGCAGTCAGCAGAAGTAGCCTGCATACTGCATTCTAACCACTGTGCTACCACAACTCTTAAACCTGTGTCCATTGGCCTTGATTCAGATTAGTAATTACTGTGTACAGAGTACAGAAAGCAAACCTCAGCAACTGCATGTTATGTTTTATGAAATTCCACAACTGACCCCTAAACCATCTTTTATTTTACAAAAAAGCACAAGCATTACGAAATATAGTTAGATTTTAAATTTTTATTTAATGAACTTTAAAATCAGCATACTTTCAATGCAAACATTTTCATCCTCTTTGTTATTACTGAGATTTTTCTTTGAAAGTATAAAGGTCTACTCTCATTTTGATATTAGTAAAAGAAGAGCATAAGTCAGTATTTAGTATAAATGATAGTATTTATTTATCTTTTATAGCATGCTTTTTTAATTGATTTCTTTCAGTGAAATTTGTTTCTTCTGGATTCCCATAACTATTCTGTTAGACTAACATATAATAAATAATAATTTTCTGGAGAAAAAAAGAATTGAATTCTCAAACTATGTGTTTGTGAAATTTCATTGTTCTCTAATTAATATTGTTTTCAAAAGTTGATTTTAAAATTTTTCTTGTAGTTTGAATTTTCAACCTGTATAAAGCCATATCAAATTCAGAATAAATAATCAAACTCTACTAAAGTCATTTTTATTAAAAAAAATTATACAAGTTACAGTGCATTTTGTTTTCTTAAAAGATTTATAAATATTTATTTATGGATGTATTAAATACTTCTTCAGGAATTCTACTACAACATGACATGAACAGTTTGGGTACTTTTTAACTTGTTTATAAATGATGTAGAGTTAAAGTTCAACATTAAAGTGATCAGATCTACTGATAATATTTCATTTAAAAAAAATTTAAATGAAATGTGCATAAATGTCAAATTCAGTTCAACACAACAAATGTAAGCTGTTGTACACTGGAGCAAAAGATGTGAACTTCATAAATCTACACTTCTGAGTTGAAAATGACCAAGAAAGGGAATTTAAAGCCTTTTGAATAACCCAGTGAAAATGTTGGGCTGATGTTCAACTGTGTCAGATAAACAAGAAAAGCAAATACCAATGTAGGAATCATTTAGAAAGGAATGTAAATAAACTGCCAATGTAGGAATGCCATTATATAAACAGTTCTGATTGCCACACCTCAGAAGGCATATTGTAGAGGTGAAAATGATTCCAAGAAACAGAATCATAATGATTAGTAGGTTAAAGTAATTCCAGTTAAAGGATATCTTTGGGGCTTTCAGTTTAAATTGAAGATGAATAAGGAGACAGATGGTAGGGGATAAATAAATATATATAAACAGAAAAGATGCAAAAAAAATGTGGACTTTTTTCTCTTTCTCTCACTATGTTAGAACTCCATTGAAACTAAATACAAGGATGTCAAGACTAATTTAGACAAAACAGTGCTGATTTACATAATGCAGTTAACTATAGAATTCACCATCATGGAAAATGTTAATTTAGATTTTTTTAAAAATTTGATTTATATGCTGCCCTTCTCCAAAGATTCAGGGAGGCTTACAATGTGTTAAGCAATAGCCTTCATACTTCTGTGTATTTTATACTAGGTCAGCTTATTTCCCCCACAAACTGGGTCCTCAATTTACCTACCTTAGAAAGTGTGGAAGGCTGAGTCAACCTTGAGCCTTGAGAGAGAAGACTAGACAAAAAGATATAGGACAAGTCTCTTAATGCTGATTTGACTTGTTGACAGTATATACTGCTTTCAGAATAGAACGTAGTATAGTTCAAATGCCAAAAGTGACAAAGTACTATCATTCCCATATTCTTTACATCTTGGATGTATTTGTTTCACTAATGTGTAATACAGTGCAGAGTAGAATCATCGTTCCACTTTTTCTCCAAGATGTCACTAAAGAGAAGTTTCAAATCCATTCTCCATAGACTCTAGAAAAGGTCCAGCAGTAGTATTTATTTACTCATTTAAAATATATTAAATGCAAAATCTAAGAGAAACATGAGAACAGCAACAGGAATGAAGTAGTTAATCAGATTACAAACATCTGCAACTTCAAGCAAAGTAGAAAACAATAAAAGCAATCAAAATTCAGTGTTTCAATTAAAAAGGTAGACTGAAGACATAAGGTACTTAAAAGCCCCAGGTGACTAAAACATCTTAACCCACTGCCAGAGAAACATTCATTATATTGCATTTCTCCTTGTTTTCTCTCTCTTTTTTTAGCTCTGTTTAAACTTATGGTAAAACTGGATGAAATAGCTATATACATAATGTAACTGTACAAATAATATCTGAGAAACAAATGTGAGACCAAGACCTACAGGGCAAGATGTCCAGCAAAACCTCATTTGTTTAGTTTTCTACTGAGTAAATGGCATTTGTTACAACAGCCGCCATGCTGACATTCTAACACTCACGTTTTGTGTAATCAAAGAAAAGGCAATCATCATTAACCCTGACAATATGGAGCATAACAAGATTAATTTAAGTGATTTCTCTGTTGTGCTTTTCTTCCGTTTTTGCTACAATGTTTTGAACAGTGACAGTATCACAGGGAATGAGGCTAATCTGAGGAATGATTATGGTCTATAATTCCTTATGCTTAGAAGTGAAGCAAGAAGATTTCTTCTTTATAAAAAAAATATCTTCTTTTGAAGATAACTTGCAAAACTAGACAAGTTCAAGCTTTATTGATTGATTTAAATGTGTGTATCTCATCTCTCTCCTACAGAATGGAAGCATTTTTCTGCCTAAATGAGAAAGATAGCAGCATCTTCTCCTCATTCCAAACAGAGAAGCTTCCCAGACAACCCATACAAATTTATTTCGGTGCTAGAAATGGAGTAGTATTCCTCTCCATAATAAAGAATAGGACTGCACAATTTATTTTCAGGCTAAAGGCCTCTAAATGGATTTCAGGCTCTACTTAAAGGAAGAGGTAGGTCAGGATGGGCCAAGTGACAGGGGAAAAAATCTATGTATGGTTTAATTTACATTTGTAAATTGGGACACATAATCGTTTTCCATTATTTAATCATTTTTCTCTTTGTCATATTACAATTACAACTTATAGCAAACTTTGGGTAAGTTTCAGGTTTTCGTTGCATTCAGTTCTGGAGGAATATAAATGTGCACTCTTTCCTTAGGGTTTATCCAGATCTGCAGGTGTCTATAAAGCACACACATCTTTGCTCTGTGACCTGTCACTATCATATTCTGTCCTCAAGCACAAAGTTACCTCATTTAGAATATTCTCTTTCCTCACAAACATCCACTCATATTTTTAAGTGTCTGGCAAAACTCCCACGTTCTCTAGTTTTGAACCGCTGCTGTACATTTCCTTGCTGTTGTGATGGATGTCGACACAATATTTATTTTTATTTTGTTTCTGTTTGTATCTGTAAACCTTTTATGGAATTATGAATGGAAAATCATAAAATACGGCTTTCTTATTGTTTAATATATTTCTAGTTTTAGAAGTCTGTACAAATAGTAATGTTTTCAGTATAGATATATTTGTGGAGAGAACAATAATATCTGACTTCTAATGAATCAGCCAATTGGCTAGTTTAGGATTCACAATGTGGGTTTGGATGGATAGCCACTATTTTGTTACGACTTTTACCAAGGATAACATGTAAAAGGAATTTACTCATTATTTCTGGATCATCAAGTTTATGAATTTGTGTCACACATGGGACTTGATTCCACCAAGAGAAATGGCCTGTTTAACAAGTTCCACAAATAATTTGCAATGAAGAACACCGTCACTCCAACTATTTTTTTTTTCTTAAAGTTGTCACATCCAATAATCACTATCAACATTGAGTACTGCTGAGTTACTTAAGATAAGATTATAGGCTCAATGTCTGTAATGGGACAAAAAGATTGAGAGGCTTGTTTTACAAGCTTTGTTTTTTGGAAACAAAGTAAAATATCCATATATCCTAATTAAGAAAGTAGAATTAAGTATGTCTATGGACATTTTCAGTCTTCCAGGTTATGGTTGTCCAATAGTTCCGAAAGAAAGTCCAGTTTCCTCTTGAAAAAGCATTGTTAGATTTAAATGTAAAGAAATCAGGACATAAAATATATTTGAACTACGCTTACCAGTAGTTCAAAAGTAAGAAAACCTGCTTTTTCCCTGGCATCCACCTCCTCACTGAAATTTTCATTAATCTCTAGAATATGAATCTGTTAAGTAATATATAAGTTTTACAAATTAATTGCAAGGCTGCATGAAAACCAGTTAACAGATTGTGAGTTTACGAAGTCAACAAAAGAACAAATCTAGAATCAAAAGTGAACAATTAATTTTGTCAGTTAACCAAATGGGGTGCATCTGTGCTTTATTTCTAAATGCATTGTGAAGGATATTTGTTACTGTTCGTTCCATTTGTAAGACAATTTGAATGTCAAGCCAAAATGTATAACATTAACAGGTTTCAACTTTTTTAAAAAATAAAATCCAAATTTTACTATACTTTATGAGATCTCAAGTAGGCGTTTAAGTTTGTAATTAATTAGGCCTGGCAAAGTTACCACTGATGTGTACCTGGTTGAAAAGAAATTTTGCAGCTTTAAATGTTTTCAGAGTAGGTTTGCACACGTGTTATAAAGCAGATACTAGGAAAAAAATGTATTGCATAGAAAATTGTTCCAAAAAGCTATGCTGCATGAATAAAAGTATGTGAAATGAAAGAGGGTAGATAGACAAATTAAACCCATTTCACTTATACGAGCTACTGGATAATTCCAATATAGAAAATGTAAAAGTATGATAGATAAACTCTGGAAACCCAATCTCTAAATGTGCAACTAAAAATAAAAACTAAGAAAGAAAATAAAAAATGTATCTTATATTTTAAATGTATCAATAGTCACTGATTTACTAATTAATTCACTACTATAATGTAAACAATACAAGATATAATTGAGGTTCAGTTGGATATTGGATTAAAAAAACCTGATCTAGAGATCAATCTCCACTATTTTATGTGATTATCCTCATAATTCTATTTGCTGTGTTTTAAAGCTACCCTAGCAGAGCCATTGTTTTGAATTTCAGTCCAATTCCTTTGCAGTTTGCAAAGGGAAAAGCAGCTGCCATCCATTAATGCATTAGAAAGATAAGCTAAACGGCAGAGCAAAAGGGCAATGGATGGTGTCAGTAACAAAGATAGTATTGGTAGTAGGCATTTAATTACCTAATTATTTTTCTCTGTGTCTCCTGTGCTTTGAGGCTTAGAATTCATCACACTAAAATAACTCTCTCAGTTTCTCTCTCTCGGTTTTTCTCTCTCTCTCTCTCTCTCTGTTTGTCTCTCTCTATATATATATATATAGTGTGTGTGTGTGTCTACAGTGTGTGTATGTGTGTGTGTTATGTTGTGTTGTTGTTGTTCAGTCACTAAGTTGTATCCAACTCTTCATGACTCGTCCATTGAGCCATTGAGTCAATGTCACTTATAATCCTCTGCTGTCCCCTTCTCCTTTTGCCTTCAACCTTTCACAACATCAAGGACACATTGGAAATCCTCTCTTGTCATTTGATAGCCAAAGTACAAAGCTTAAGTATTTGTCCTTCCAAAGACAGTCAGGGTTGATTTCCTTTAAGATTAACTAATTTGATCTTCTTGCAGGCCAAGGGACTTTCAAGTATATTCAACACCACTATTCAAAAGCATCACCTCTCAGCCTTCCTTATGATCCAACACACACAGCCATACATTACTACTGGGAAAATTATAGCTTTGACTATACAGACCATAGTCGATAATGTGATGTCTCTATATACCTAAATTACAGTAGAATCAAAGGTATCAATAAAAAGAAACTCATTATCCAACTTCACCATCACAAAGTGCTGGGCAACTAGGCTTTCATTCTGATTCATTCTGACTGTTACAGGTGAGCTTCCCATACCCAATGCTATTTATCTGACTTCTGAGGTCAGGTTGTCCGACTAGGTTGTCAATGAGAGTTCCTTATAAGATATATAGTTTGCTGATATTGGACAGAACAATCCCTTCAAACCAAATCCATCTCTAATGTTTATTTTCCACAGCTTTTCTGATATAAATGTATACACTGAATCTTGGGGGTCCATACATGTATATGCACCTGATAGTCAATATGCAGAGATTATGGTGTATGGAAGACAACTGAGTGATTTTCCCTCAGCCATTCATAGCCAACAGGAAAGTCAATTTACCTTCTAAATCCTTACAGGACTAGCATAGTAAAATTAGGTTTATATGACTGAAAGCCTTCATCCTGCAGTGGGTTTATTTATGCTGGTAAGTGTGGTCTGTGTGTTTGTGTAGGTTCTAGCTGAAAGCTGATTGAGTGCACATACAAACACACACACACACACACACAGAGTGTATGGTTTCTGTGTATCCTCTTGCTATTAAATGTAAACTATCAGTTACAATAAAACTATCCATATTTTTATTAGACTAAACAAGACTTTTATTGTATAATCTGTAAAGTCTACATTAATGAAAATTATAAGCTCTAGGTTCTTGATGATTGGCATACAGAAAGTTACACTGAAGTGCTTGTTTGGGAGTTTTGTTTGTTTTTCTATTTAGCAATGATTTGTGAAAACAGTACTGGAATAATAAATTTGAGTAACAGATTTTGAAAGCTAACTACTGTAGTTTGCCTTTTCATAGAAAAATACGTCCAAAATGATATATAGTTTAGCCTGCTGCATATTATAATTATTTATCACTTACATTGTTCAGAATACAAATATTTTAATCCTGGTATCTTTTAGGGAAAAAAGGCACATAAAACTATGGCATCATAGACATTTTATTCATTTTTGATTAACTGCTAAGATCCATTTATATAAAAATTTAAGACAAACAGAAAATTATTTCACTATTCTAAATTTATGAGAGAAATTTCAATTAATACAATTATTTATATATTAATTTTTTAAAAGTACTCAACTGCTATAACTGTTTGGTAATTTACAATAAAACATGCTAAAAGATACATTTTAATAAACACTTTAAAAATCAAATTAAATGCAAAATGAAAATATACAAACTAATGGAAGATGGAAGTCATTCAGCACCTTAAACATTATAATAAATTAAAATTAAATTAAACCACAACTTGGTGCCACAAGATGTTAAGGTGGCCTCCAGACAGGGTGAGAAATTTATAAATAGAGGTGTCACAACAGCAAAAGGTCTTTCTCATCTCTACAAAACTGATTTTGGTTGAACATTTGAAAAAAAAGTTATAGTACAGTAAGAATGATCTCATAGAAGATTTTAAAGCAAAGATAATTAAATTATCTGCTAAAGATGCTCTAATACTGAATTTCCGGTAGCAAAAAGAATGGAACTTGGTGATCTCCAAGACCTTCCTGACTCTTAATTATATAAACATACCTCAGAAGTCCATAGTAATAAATACCATCATAAATTATACATGGTATGATGTGCCATTGTCAGCAATTCTGTTGTGTCCGACCTTGGCCACTCTATGGATCAGCACTCTTCATGCCCTCTGCTTTGATCTCCTTCAGATGCCAGATCCTGAAGATGAAAACTCAAATACTTTGGCCACCAAATCAGAAGGAAGGACTCACTGGAGAAGAGCCTAATGCTGGGAAAGATTGAGAGCAAAAGAAGACGATGACAGAGAATGTGGTGGCTGAATGGAGTCACTGAAGCAGGCGGCGTGAGTGTAAATGGACTCCAGATGTGTCCATTGTGTCACGATGGGTCGGACATGATTTCGCAACTAAAAACAGCAAACAGCAACAATTCCAGTGCCATCCTTTATGGTGTCTAACCAGTGAGTACTAGGGCAGCCCCTTCTCCTTTTCCTGATGATCACTCCCAACATGACTGACTTTTCGTATTAATTACATGTACATCATAGTATGGTGTACATAGCATGGTGTACATAGTATGATGTACATGTCATTAACGCAGAAAGCTTGTGTTTTATGGCTGTTTTCCATTATACTTCAAACAATGAAGATGTCAAGCTAAATTTCACAAGGTTCAAGGTGCATCTTATATATATAGTGTGCAGCTGGCGTGTTTTCTGATTTTTCTTATCCTGTACATGTTCAGGTATTTATTAAAAAGTAGAGAACCATTTCCCTCCCATTTACTTGTATTTATTTATTTTGAATTCTATCACACTGTACAGTTTTTTTTAAAAAAAATATTCAGTGTTTTTGAATGTTAATATTCCTCTTTTTTAAAAACCATTTTTTTCAATGTGACTTCAAAGTTCCTTAAATTTCATTTTTTAAAAATTTTATTTTGGATCATTAGCTAGCAACATATCCATAATGCCATTATACTTATAAATCTGTGTATTAATTTTCAGCAATATGCCAAAAACCACCAGAATTTCAGGATGACATCACTATGGCTGGTTACATGCAGGCCCTATAGGCAGTCCTCACATAATGGCAGTGATTGGGATTGGAATTTCTATCACTACGCAATGCAGTCATAAAGCACAATGATAGAATTTCAACAATAGTTGTGCTAGCTGAGCGTTCTGGGAATTTTAATTCAAAATTATCCAAAAAAAAAAAAAAAAGAAAGAAAGAAAGAATACAGCTATGTACAGTATCATGAAAGGCATATTGATAATTATGATTCAGTATCATGGCCGAGACAAGATCACACTATGCCACAGATTTTTTTAAAGGCCTAATTTGGAGAAGAATGAATGACAATCACTAATACAAAAATCAATGAGGTGAAAGGGCCTATAATTTCAGTTGCTTGTTTATGTCTTTCATTGACATAGTATTAATGTTACTTATTTAGATTAGTGTAAGGTCAGTTCAGAGGAACTAAAGATTGAGAAGTACACAACTTTAGTTAAGCCTCTTGAACTGGGCAAAGCAATTGGAAAGCGTCAGAGACCACAGACCAGATTTCTACGCTCAGTCTATGGAAATATTCAAGTGGGGGGGGGGGGGAAACCCATTCAAGTATTACCTTACTAGGTTGGAGAAAATTTTGTATTAATTGAAATTTGTGAGAAAAATATATATGAGATACTATGAAATGTTAGAGTGAGACATTTCCTTGTATAGAAATACATTTTTATTTTATTTATTTATTTATATCCCACCTTTATTATGCTTACAAATAACTCAAGGCAGGAAACATATCCAACACACTTTCCTCTTCCTATTTTCTCCGCAACAACCCTGTGAGGTGTAGTGGGCCGAGAGAGAGTGACTGACCCAAAGTCACCCAGCTGGCTTTCATGGCTATGGTGGGACTTGAATTCACAGTCTCTTGCTTTCCAGCCTGGTGCCTTAATCACAACACCAGACTGGTTCTCTTTTTTCTGAGAATATTTACCATATACATGCATTTGTGTATAGTTTCAATTCAGCAATGTGAATCTTAGCTAAACTTAATGTCTCCATATCAGCTTTGCAGTTTGGCAGGTATGGTATTTTCCTATGATTCCTGTTTTATTAGTTTATATTCAGAGTGCTAAAGAATATTTACAAATCATACCTGTCAATATTTTTTAGGATATTTTACCATTGGAGATAGTAGAAGTGAATTATATTTCTATTGAAGCCTCTTGAGTTGTTTATAGATCTAAAAAAACACTATGAAACGAATTGTTCACAATCTACTAAAGCATAGTGCAGTGGCTAAAATCATGATTTATAACCAAAGAAATCTAGGTCCCTCTCAAGAATCATTAAGCTAATCCTTACACCTCAATACTTTTACTGTGAGGAAAAAGACCAGAGGAAGAAGTTTTACTTTTGTGGTTTTTGTTCTTCAATGTAAGTAGGATAGTGGTAGGTTTCTATTTTTTTTACTACAGATTCTGTGGGTGTGGCTTGGTGAGCGTGGCATGGCTTGGTGGGAGTGGCTTGGTAGGCGTAGTATGGGAAAGATAATGTAAAATCTCCATTCACTCCCCAATCCAGGGGAAAGTTACTGCAAAATTCCCATTTCCTCCCGATCAGCTGGGACTCAGGAGGCAGAGAATAGATGGGGGCGGGGCCAGTCAGAATTTTTACTACTGGTTCTCCAAACTACTCAAAATTTCCACTGCCTGTTCTCCAGAACTGGTCAGAACCTGTTGAAACCCACCTCTGAAGTAGGATATACCATAAGAATGTATAATAAATAAGAACAGGATAAATGACTGTCAAAAAACAAAGCTGTTGATATGACAGTCATACATAATGCATGACTACCTTACAACTAAGTAAATCTAACAGCAACTTGCTTGATACATTTCTTTCTCCTTTCAAAGATATTTCACAAACATTTTTTTTGCCAAGGTAGATGAGAATGCTAAAACAAATAAGTACCCATAAAACTCCATGCAAAGAAAAATTCAGTAAGCCACTTTATATCTTTTTTTCTTAGTGAACGATGCTTCCACGTAACAGTTCAAATCCAAATATAATCAGTGATAAGTACTCGACTGAATGAGAATTTAACTTGATTCATTTTTAAATTAAAACTAAATTCACATATTTCTCTATAAATGACATGAAATTTCTTTTTATATTAATATTAATACACATTCAATACACAATGATTCCAATCCAAACGTAAATGTAAAATATAAGAAAGCAAGTTTCCATATATCGAAAGAATGTACATTGGCCTCCAATGTTACATTTTGCATAACTGAAAGAATGATTATGTACAAGAAATCATTAAACACAGAAGCAAGACTCTATACATATTGCCTTTGTGATAGGATTCCTTTTAACTTTAAAGAAAAGGAGTAAGACCCATAAATGTCTTTATAACCACAAAAATCTTTGTGGACACATGTACCATGAACTTTACAAAAACAATATACTGTGACGAAATGAAGTTCAGTCGAGTGTTGACTGAACATAAATTCTGCCTTTAGAATAGTATTGATAAGAACATTATTCTACGAGCACAAAGTTTCACAAAGCAGAACAGCAGCTCTTAGAAAAATCAATACAATTGAAGAACACTCAGCACCTTGCAGAATTATCAGGTTCCTTAAATTACAGGTATTGAATGTACAACTGTGCGTACATAAAGTCAGCTAAATTGATTTTTTTAAAAACCAATATCGTTTATCAATTAATACAAGGAATAGAATGTTAGAAGAACCAAAGAACAGGGTTGGAAACTGTTATACCAATATATCTCAAGATAAAGATTTATGAGTATTGAGAACCTTCTGAAACAACTGAAACCAAACTGGTAAGCGTTATTATTTCAAATTTGCTTGGGTTAAACTCCACAAAGAGACCTCTCTAGTTGTAAACATCATTTAATTCTGCCTGAAAACAAGTAAGTTTGAGATCATCTTTATATTTTAATTTATTTATTTATCAAAATTATTTGCTGCCCATCTCATGATTCATGGTGACTGACTAACAAATATTTGATAATTATAAATATAAAATTCAAAATTATAACAATTAAAACAAACTAAAAAACAACTACTGTGTTTCCCCGAAAATAGGACATATCCCAAAAATAAGGTCAAGCTTAATTTTGGGGGTGAGGGCATAAATATATGCCCTCCCCCCCAAAAAATAATCCCCTCTCTCTCACACACACATACACACACACACATGTCCCTCACCCCCCCAAACCCTTCCAAGGCAGCCAAATCCCTGCAAACTCTGTGCCCCCTGCCCCTTTCGCCACCTGCAGCACCAACCATAGACCTCAAGAACCTGCTCCGGCACCATGGTGGCAGCCTGCCCACTCTTACCTCTGTGCCCAGGCGCCGTGTCCGCATAGCCCATGCTACCGAGCACCCACCACAGCAGCCCCAGCTCAAGCATCACTACCCCAGGGCTTTCTTGGCAGGGCGGCCACCAGTGGCAGAGAGGCCTCCATGTGTGGCAGGAAGTCATGGAGGACTACAATGGCAGGCCTGGTGCATCCTGCAGCTGGCCCCGGTCTCAGCGGGGATGGCTGAAGTGTGAGCTCCTCAAGGACCTGGTGCTCACCAGCTTCACCCACATCGATGTGGTGAGGCCTGGGAGGCATGCCAGTGGGGGGTGGGGAAAGGCACTTGCACAACTTGGTGCCTTCAGGCCACTTGCATTCTACATATACCCCGCAGGAGGAGAGGGGCTTAATGGCAGCGTACAAAAGGAGCTTCTCTCTGCCAGACTCTCGGCTATGAGTGTGCAGGCTGCCCAGGGCCTCCTGTACCCCTGGAATAAGAACCCCCACTAATAAGGCCAAGCCCTTATTTCGTGGTACAAAAGAAAATAAGGCAAAACAATACTGACAAATGATTAGATCCAGATAGAAAAAACCATACAGCAAAAGATAGAAATAAGACCAGAAACCTTTCTACTTGGAATACTAAACAACAATATGAAAAAGAAATAACATATTTAATTATACATATGATAACAGCAGCACGAATACTATACACACAATACTGGAAGAGTAGTGATATACCAATAGAAGATAGGGTAATTAGCAAAACCATGGAATGTGCAGAATTAGATAAACTCACTAAGGAACTACAAAATAGGGAGGAACATGATTACTATCTAGAATGGAAAAGGTGGTATTGTTGGTTAGAAAATAGAAAAGGGAAAAAGGGTCAGGAATTGAACTACCAAATACAGAAAGAGGAAAACATAGTACACATATAAGTCAATAATAAACCAGAAAGATAGATAGAAGGGAAAGACCAAATAAGGAGGAGTTAAATCATGAAATAAGATTACAGACTACAGTTGCGATAATTTGGATAAATATTTGAATTTGTGTTTATATGTTTATGTTTTGTATGTTTTATTGTTTTATTGTTTAGTTTGTTTTACTGTTTTATTGTTTTGTTTAGTCTGTATATATAAATAAAAATTGAAAAAAAAAAGAAAATAAGAGTTTGTCTTATTTTTGGTGAAACACAGTACGTGGAATGGAGATGTGTGGGTGTCTTCTGTGCTAGTGTCTTCTCTGCCTACTTTCATCCGACAGCTTCTCTTTCAGGATTCCATGTCAGCCAGCACAGCTAGATTTTAAGGCTTTTTCTGAATATTTAAAGAGAGGTGTCAGACCTTTTCCTCAAAGGGCAGGCACCCTGGCAGAAAAGGCTCTTGTCTTGGATCCCACCAGCCAAAATTCCTTGACTGATAGGATTTGCAATAGACCCCTTCTGCCAGCAAGATTGGGGTGGACCAATCCCATTGGGAAAATATCGTTCCACAGATATTCTGCACCTATGTCATAAAAGACTTTAAAAGTGGTAACCCATGCTTTGAAGCGAACCCAGAAGCAGATTGGCAGCAGATGGTAAAAACTGTGCTGCAGCTTTCTGAACCAATTGATGCTTCTGAATACTCTTCAAGGGTAGCCACATGTAGAACACATTGCAATACTCCAAGCAGATGACCAGGGCATGAGTGACTGAGCATGATCCAGAAAAGGTTCATTTTCCTGAAAAAGGTTTTAAAAGAATCTAACAAAATTATTGGAGTTAGCAGTCAGATTTCTTGCTAAAAGGCAGCTCTAATATACATGTGAGTTTTTTCATATATTTGATTGCATTGCATGCCATAACAGATAATTGGTGATTTGATTCAAGTCAGGTTCAAAGAAAATAAGGCCTTAAAATGACTCCCTATAGTTAACTCATCATTACTTGAATGTGCTTGTAACTAATAAAGAAAATTGATAGCTCAGAATTGAAATGAGGAGTTCTTGGTGCTCTCTGAACTTGGTTGTTTTCTTGCAGGAGTTTCATTACCCAAACTAGGTAACATCACCAATGTTTGTAACTATTTGCATGACCGTAGGAGATAGTCACAGCTTGATCCCCGGAAATCCACAGAAGCATTTTCACACTATCCTTGGGAATTTTCACTATGGCTGTCCTTGTAATACCCACCATGAACAAACAATATTTCCGCTAGTTGATCAATGGGAAATAAAAACATTGACATCTTGTGGCTACCCTGCCTAGAGTCTTTCTTGTTTTGTTTTTTTAATTTGATTGATATGCTGCCCTTCTCTGGAGACTCAGGGCGGCTTACAGTGCGTTAAGCAATAGCTTTCATACTTTTGTATATTTATACAAAGTCAGCTTATTGCCCCCACAAACTGGGTCCTCAATTTACCTACCTTAGAAAGGATGGAAGGCTGAGTTGACCTTGAGCCTGGCTAGGATTGAACTCGCAGTAATTGCAGGCAGCTGGATGTTAACTACTGCCTTAGTAGGAGGCATTAGCCTCCTACGCCACTCAGGCTCCTCCTTTAAAAGAAATATTACATTTCTTTTAAAAAATAATATTTAATTTGAAATACACCTTGAAATATTAGTGAAGCACTAAGGCATTCTGACTTAACACTTCTGTGTAATGCTGTGGAACAGGAAAGTAGGATAAGAGGTTACAATTACAGTGAAACTGAGTCGCTCTGGGATTTGAATGCTATATTCATAGTATTTCTTTCTGCACTGTCAGGCCAACCTGGAAATTATGTAGAAAAGCTGATGTGAAACTCCAATCTCCTAGGACTGCAAAAAAGAGCACTGATTGGCACAATGCCACATGTGAAAGAGCCCTTACCAAGACTAGAACAAAAATTAAGCATTAAGATAAGATACCTGGAAAATGTATAGCTTGGTTTCTTAAAAGCTTGAAAATAAAATGAGGACTGGTAGAAAAAGAATTAGCAGACAAAGATACAGATAATTGCTACTTATTATGGGCTCAAGCACTGTTTACATCTTTATCCAAAAGCTTCTTAATGTAACTTGAAACCTACATTGCCCCAGAAGTGTCCAATCCCTGTCTCCATTTTAAGAATAATGAAATGCAGACTTTGAGTTTTAATATCAAGGTAATGTACTGTATCTTTCCATTGATATTCTTTTTAATATTAAGCCTAATGCAAAGGACTAGGGAAGTCAAAAGGTGATTCACTATTCTATTACATTTTAGATGGTCTTAGTATATCCTCTATAAGATAATATACAATAGGAAACACTGTATGGTAATGGAAGAAAGAAAAACTATTATCTCATAACTTTACTGCTTTGGGAGATGTGTAAATTAGATGAACAGCTTTAGAATTTAGGGAAAAGGTATTTGATTTTCTAGGCTCTGATATATAAACTAGATTAGAAATCAGCTCATTTATTCTGTAATTTAGGTTTGAAGACAAATTATTAACTGCTTTTTGGAATAATGCCTGTAGAACAATTTGCAAATCAGAAATGAGAGAACTTGTGTGTAAGAAGTCTATTGATATATCATGTGACCTAATAGGAGTGAGAGGAACTAACCCTATTTAATGGTCTATTTTTTAAATGTGTAATGCAACATATGTGCTCTCAAAACTTAATTAAAGTAGAAAAATGGGTTCCTCATGCCAACTTAGGCAAATTATATTTCATTTCATTTTCATTTCATTTATTAGATTTTTATACCGCCCTTCTCCCAAAGGACTCAGGGCGGTGCACAGCCATGATAAAACAATGAACCATACAAAATATAAAACCAATTTAAAACTGAATTAAATAAATTTGGCCCTATCGATTAAAAACCCATAGTTTAAAAATACCCCATCCAGATTTTTATTCAGCCAGGCCAGCCTGTTGAAATAGCAGGGTCTTTAAGGCCCGGCGAAAGATGTGGACATCGGGAATCATATGTATCCCAGGGGGTAGTTCATTCCAGAGGGCGGGTGCCCCACAGAGAAGGGTCTCCCCCTAGGGGTCGCCAGCCTACATTGTTTAGCTGACAGCACCCTGAGGAGCCCCTCTCTGTGTGGGAGCACATTGGTCGGTTGGAGGCTATTGGTGACAGAAGGTGATCCCATAAGTATCAGCGCCCTAAGCCATGAAGCACTTTAAAGGTGGTGACCAACACCTTGAACTGCACCCGGGAGACCACTGGGAGCCAGTGCAGCTCACACAGAAGAGTTGTCACATGGGTGCATCGAGTCGCACCCATAATCACCACGTGGCCGCATTCTGGACCATTTGGAGCCTCTGGGTGCTCTTCAAGGGGAGCCCCACGTAGAGAGCATTACAGTAGTCCAGACAGGACATGATGAGAGCATGAGTGACCGTGCATAGGGCATCCCGGTCCAGAAAGGGAAGCAACTGGTACATCAGGCGAACCTGATAAAAAGCCCCCCTGGCCACAGCCGTCATATGTTCTTCTAAGGATAGCCATGCATCCAGGAGGACACCCAGATTGTGAGCCCTCTCCAATGGGGATAGCGTTTCACCCCCTATAGCCAGCGATGGAACCAGCTGGCTATACCGGGCCGCCAGGAGCCAAAGCCACTCAGTCTTCGATGGGTTGAATTTGAGCCTGTTTCTCCCCATCCAGATTCACACAGCCTCCAGACACTTCACCCCAAAACCACAGATGATCTCCCCCAGCGGCTTCACATAAATGTTGAACAAAAGGGGCGAGAGGATCGACCCTTGCGGCACTCCATAAATGAGGCATTTCGAGGTCGACCTCTGTCCCCCCTCCAGACAGACTGCGTCGGACTGGAGAGGAAGGAGAAGAACCATCGCAACACGGTGCTCCCCACTCCTAATCCCGCCAGCATGCATGATACCATGGTCGATGGTACCATGGTCAATATATTTACTTACTTGGGCCTATACTTTAACTGGACACAAGGAGTAACACTTGTGATAGTCTCTAAAGGCAAATAATAGTTTAAAAATGGCTTACCTGAGCTGAGGATTGGGTTAAAATGAATGAATTGACTTATTTAAAAGTACAGATAAAGTACAGAATTATTGAAAATGAAAATGCTTTTTCACTTCTATTCCATTTATTCTATTGAGCAGCCTGGGATCCTTTTCATCATAAAACTAAATGGAAGTTATCAGTGGTCATTTATTGCAGAGATGCACACTAATATTCATTTTCACTTCAGATGTAACATTTTCTTTTTATGATCCTGTATTTATAGACGTCTCTCTAAGAAATTAAATTAGGAAATATAAGACATTACATTATGCTGAAATCCACTCATTGTCACAAGTACATACAATGTAATCTTGAATTGTTTTAGCATAAAAAGCAGTTGTAATACTTGATAATAATGGAATTATAAGTATTGAGTTTTAAGGCAATATTATATGTTACAGATTTATCAAAGAAACAAATCACAACTTTAATGACTATCACAAGTGTTACTCCTTGTGTCTGTGTGCATGCACATGTACATTCAAATCATGTGTTGAATCCTGGCAATTAACTGAACAAGTCCCCACAATTTTCTTGGCAAGTTTTCAGAAGTGATTGGATTTTTCCTAGGACTGAGAAAGCGGAAACAAATTCACCCCTCCAGCTTTGGGTCCAAGTCAGAACTAGAACCACCAGTCATCCAGTTTCTAGCCTGGGCCTTAACCACTACCCCGAACTGGCTCTCCTTACCATATATTACTATTTAGTCACTATCATAATTATTGCATCCATTCCACAAAATGTCCAATGGTGTTTATTTAACCAGTGTGACAAAAAAAGCTTTTTATGCTAAAACAATTCATAATACAAAGTTTCCAGCTACAAAACTATTGTTTACCCAAAACACCTGGATATTCCATACCCTCCAACATTTTTTATACTGTGAGGTTAGTGCTTACATTCCTGATATAAATATAGTAGATATTATTGCAAACGTAGCTGTCTCAAAACAGAATATCCACTACTTTTATACTTCAAGGTACTGTTAAATCTCTTAAAGTTTTAAGATAAATAAAGTGGTCCAATATTCTTTATCATAGGTCCCTGGGCCCAACTTTCACCCTTTTAAAAATTGCTTTATAAAGTCTCATAGAAAAAAAGGAGTTTCACTTTATAACCTCCTGGGTTTTCTCAATGTCAGCTATGACAACACATTTTAACACATAAATTAGCTTAGTACTCTAGGAGGAAGATGTTCTATGACAAAACTGTTGTCCCCTACTAGAATCTTCTGTTAAAACCACTACTGGACTCACTGCAATCAGGATGGTGCACAGAGTTTCCTTTTTTAATATTTTTTATATTGCCTTTATTATTTTTATAAATAACTCAAGGCAGCAAATGTATGTAATATTCCTTTCTCCTCCTTTTTTACCCACAATATAGTCTTGTGAGGTATGTTGGACTAAAAGAGCACTTGGCCCAAAGTTGCCCATTAGTTGTCATGCCTAAGGGAAGCTGAGACTTCACTGTCTCCTAGTTTATATATAAGATGTGGGGGAGGGAGGGAGAGAGAGAAGAAATATGTAGTAACAATGCCATCACAAACCATAAGCCACATTACTTTAGACTGAGCCAAAATTCTTTCCCCAAGTATTTGCAAAATTCTGCAAATGTAAACATTGATTTTCACAATTTCCTTGATTTGGGGTGAATGGTAAGTTTTCTGAAATTTTAGAAGAATATCACTTTTTACCATAGGTCAGCTGAAAGTTTCCATCTATATCCTCTAATTATTTCTTTCTTTAAAGATTTAAAGTTGGACCTTGTTAAGGCTCCTTGAGAATTAAACAATCTAAAATGGAATGGTATTACAATTCCAGGAGATAGAAGCAGTGAAAAATCATTACGGAAAGATTGTTTCTAGATTCTAGATTCACTTCTCAGATTAATGTATATTTTATGCGGTATAAACAATATAATATAGTGTCATTCCAACACATTCCTGAAAGTTATGGAAAAAGTCTTACATTGCTGGAAATAGGTTCAAGCTTTCAAAATGAAATTAAAGAAGAAAAATACATTGGAAATGTTTGATTTCTTTTTAAATATCAAGTAGCACGCCCACTCCAAAATCCTAAGGAATTTCTATTCTTTACATGTCTTTTGGGTAGTATCTTTTTTTAGATTTTCACATACCTTATCCAAAATACCCAAGCATTTTTTTAAAAAAATACAGTTTTTAATTCCAGTTAAAAGTATTGCTCAACATACAGATAAAAAAAATTGACTATACTAGAATACTTGCCAAATTTAAATACATTTTATTATTTAAGATTAATATTCAGGACTAGATATTAGCACCAACTGTAAGACATCACTACTGAAAATGTTGCATTCTAAAATGAATTAATAATGTTTCACTGCTATTACAATAATTATTCATTAATAATCAAACATTCAGTGAGGCAGAAATCAGTTTTGCCTATTTATACAGTTTACAATAAAACCAAGCAAGAGGTTTCCTGTATTTTATCTATGCAGTTCCTGCACTTTGGTAAATATTATATGAAGTGTCAATAATATTATTTTAAATTGATCTTACAATATTTCACTCTCTTTCTATTTCTTTCGTGGAAACAGGATTCTTTTGGAAATCTGACCATGGGAATTCTATTTAACTATGAAATAGTAGTAGTAAAGGGTTTTTTTCACCTTGTAAATGCTTAGAAATGAACCTGCAAACAAAAATTGTTAGAAAAAACATGTTGTGCAAAAAAAAGAAAAGAAGTATTAGAATTCCCTTATAATTGGTATTTATAAAGTTGGCAATAACAATATAATAATGAAAACTAAGTGAAAAATGTGCTTTGTTATAAAATAGCAATATATTTTTAGATGTCAAACCTTTAAGTTCGTGGTATTCTTGTTATCTTTGTTAAAATCAATGCTTTCATTTTGTGAGCTGACAAGATAGCGGTATTCAAATGATTTTTATTTTCCTCTTTAATGAACCTTTCCCTCTGACAATAGATTATTGACTGAAGCGCCTGGATTTTATTGACAAAGCTTTACTTGTTTTCTGAATTCATACATTCTAAATAACCATACAAGAAATGGTTAAGTCTCCTGGTAATAGTTTGATAGAGTTGGGGATGAACCCACAGTATCTCCCTAAAAAATAAAAATGAACAGATTTACAAAATATAAAAATGATAATGCCTGGATTTAGACTGGTGTACTACTAACCTTGCTTTAGTTCTACATTAGCAGTAAAGATAATATGCCTTTTTTCAGTCCAAAATTTCAAATGCAGGTGAGCCAAAAATATTACCTGTATATACATTATCTTGAGAAGTTAGGAGTATTTTGCACATTAGGTAAACAAAGGAAACATACTGTTTTCAAGCGAGGAAACCATATTGTATCATTAGTCCTAGACAAGGCTGCTCAAGAGATTTCAGTGTACAAAATAAAATAGTATGCCATTCCCCAATTTCCAACTGTTAGCTATATGTATTATTAACTTGGTAACCTACACCCCATTAGGCAATTGTTTCAAGGTATTTCCTTCCATACAGGAACATAGGATGACCACAATAGAGAAAATAGCAGTGGGAGCAGGAACAACATCTAACTTCCTGCCCTATGGAGTTTCCTATGTCATGGAGCATCAGAAATCTATCCTTCCTTCCTTTCTCCCTCCCTCCCTGCCTCCCTCCCTCCCTGAAAATGGAGGCAAGTGTGTGGATCACCATCCTTGGGCTTCTTCCCAGGTTTTTAGTCAATGTATATATATAAAAGCGAAAACCACTCACACCACGGTCACGAAATCTCCAAAACCTTAAAGCCTACAAACTTGAAATTTGGCATGTATGGCTTCTAGGTGCTAACTAAAAAAGGATTTTTCAAAATAAGCATCAGATCATTAGTATTTCTTATATTATTATTAATCACGCTCTGATGCTAATTAGTTAGATGTTCTACTCCCAACCTGAAAATTACTCTGGATAGAAGGAGATAGGATAGGGGAGGCTTCTGTGGGTCAAGGCTGAGAGAGAGAAGGGGATGGGATGGGGGAAGTTTCTCTGGGGCAAGGCTGAGGGAGAGAAGGGTGATAGGATAGGCTTCTGTGGGGCAAGGCTGAGGGAGAGAAGGGGATAGGATAGGAGAGGCTTCTGTGGAGCAAGCCTGAGGGAAAGAAGGGGATTGGATAGGAGAGGTTTATGTGGGGCAAGGCAGAAGGAGAGAAGGGGGATAGGATAGGATAGGATAGGATAGGATAGGATAGGATAGGATAGGATAGGATAGGATAGGATAGGATAGGATAGGATAGGATAGGATAGGATAGGATAGGCTTCTGTGGGGCAAGGCCCAGGGAGAGAAAGGGGGAAGAGAAGCCAATCTTAACTACTCATTAATTTTCAAGCTGTAAGTGACAATTTATCAATTTATCATCACATAGTTTTGTAGCGGAGCGCAGGTATTCAGCTAGTATGAGATATTAGCAGAGCTAACTTCTTATTAAACAGTATTTAACAGACACTGGGCACCAATTTGACCTAACTAGGCCTCTATTGCAAGGTACATTGCTTTTCCCATTCATATTTAACAAACATTGAGGTACCTAACCAACCAGAGGACCTTTATTTTGGCATAATTTCATGACCACTCTTCAGCTGTCCGTAAAGGTTGATGTAAGAAAATTCCTACTTGAAGAGACAATACCCTTCTGACTCTGGACAAACAGAGCATGTGGTCCTCCAGTGTCTGTACTACGAAAATATTTGTACTAGTCTCATCTTGCCAATACTGTATAAATACCAGGGTGCACGAAACAGTTTCATATCTCTTGCTGTTTGCAGACACTAATTCTGCTACAACATATATTATTGCCAGGTTCTGTGCAGTAGCGATTCAAATCCATCAGATGATGACCTTTGCCTCAGACTAGGCTCAATGAGTATGCACTTGTTAGTTAAGTGTGTTGTGTAGTGTGATATTCAATTAGCCATATTTTATATTTCCCTGTTTTTAATTAATTTTTATCCTTTTCTATAGCATGCACACACACGCACACGCACACACTGTATATTAGATTTTTTAAAATGTTTCTAACCTTGTGTATTTTATTTTGTTTAGCTTTAAAATTATTACTGTATTTTCCTGCATATAAGACTACTTTCTAACACACAAAAATCTTCTCAAAAGTCAGGGATCGTCTTATACGCTGGGTCTCATTCTCCTGTAACCAGGCAGACCAGCCCATAAGTCTCTGATGAGCCTTAAATGGCTCTGAGGAGGGTCGTCTTATACGCCCAGTCGTCTTATACGCCGGAAAATACGGTAATTGTTTGTATCTCACTCTTCTTATGCTGGTCTATGATTGTAATTGGAATTAAGGTAGCTTAGATGTAGAAAATAAAAAAATGATTCAGTCAGCCATCTAGCAACCATTTTAGTATTAATGTTTTCAGCTGCCAAAAAGAGACTGTCACTTTCTTCTTCATTTCCTGATATTTTAATCCTTGTTCCCTTCCTTTGAAGGAATTTTAAATGATATTAAGAATACATGGTACGACTTGCTATGAATAAGCAAGTCTTATAATGCTTCCCACTCATGTCTACTTCTCTCTTATCATCATTGGTGTGCTATTATGGATTGGGGAGGAAACTAAAATCATATAGATAGCTTGTCTGGAGCACGTCTGTTTAAAGCATTTCAGTCATGAACATCAGAGTGGTTCTATAATCCTCTACTGAATCATTTGCCTTGTGAATTAGGTGAGGAAGGAAGTCAGTTTCGTTACAGACAAGATTGAATCTGATTGGGACTAAGTCCCCTTTGGTTACGATTAGTCAATGATCAGTTTGTATTTTAAAAGACATGCTTTACTCATCCTCTATTTCAAATATATATACGTGTGTGTGTGTGTGTGTGTGTGTGTATGAAATAGATAAATATTTACATAGGAAGAACACTAGAAACTAGTGTAACTAGTGAACTAGGGCTGCATAAAAATCTTGGTTTATGTAGGAAGAACCTGGCTAAAGAGAAATACGCATAAAGCCTACGAAAAGGAAAGAAAACAAATACTGTACCTTTACAGGGAGGATACATGGGATGAGGGTATGTCTAACTGATGAGGGCTTATAAGTCCGAAATAGATCTATCTTAGTCTCCCAATGGGCAGCAGAGGGTTTGCTGGCCGCCAGGGGGAAAAAAAAGCCTAGAAACTAGTCAATTGTGATTTCACTGAACTAGGGCTGCATAAAAATCTTGGTTTACGTAGGAAGAACCTGGCTAAAGAGAAATACGCATAAAGCCTATGAAAAGGAAAGAAAACAAATCCTGTACCTTTACAGGGAGGATACATGGGATGAGGGTGTGTCTAACTGATGAGGGCTTATAAGTCCGAAATAGATCTATCTTAGTCTCCCAATGGGCAGCAGAAGATTTTCTGGCTGCCAGAAGAAAAAAAAAGCCTAGAAACTAGTGGATTGTGATTTTACTGAACTAGGGCTGCATAAATATCTTGGTTTACGTAGGAAGAACCTGGCTAAAGATAGATAGATACATATACATATACATATACATATAATATAATATACATATATATATACATATACATATACATACATACATATGTGTGTGTGTTTGTGTGTGTGTGTGTGTGTGTGTTTTCTGAGGTTTTCAATCAAGTGTGCTTCTAGGAGCATTGCTCGTAGAAGCACGAAGCTGAAAACAGCAGCCTAAAGATGACGAATGAAACTTTGTCGAAACGTCGCCAAGACACTTCCAATTTTACCCGGGAGAAAACACGAATAACCAAAGACCTACATATATATGTATATATATCTTCTTAAAAACATCCAGTGTTGAAACATTCACAACTTCTGGAGGCAAGTTGTTCCATTGATCAATTGTTCTAACCAATGGTGGGATTCAAGTAATTTAACAACCATTTCTCTGCCCTAATGATTTCTTCCAACAACCAATTTGTCAAACTGCTCAGAAAGTTAACAACCGGTTCTCCCGAAGCGGTGTGAACTGGCTGAATCCCACGACTGGTTCTAACTGTCGGGAAATGTCTCCTTAGTTCTAGGTTGCTTCTCTCCTTGATTAGTTTCCACCCATTGCTTCTTGTCCTGCCCTCAAGTGCCTTGGAGAATTACTTAACTTCCTCTTCTTTGTGACAGCCCCTGAGATATTGGAACACTGCTATCATGTTACTCCTAGTCCTTCTTTTCATTAAATTAGACATACCCAGTTCCTGCAGCCATTCTTCATATGTTTTAGCCTCCAGTATCCTAATCATCTTCTCTGCACTCTTTTTAGAGTTTCCACATCTTTTCTACATCGTGGTGATGCAGTATTCCAAGTGTGGCCTTACCAAGGCATTATAAAGTGGTATTAACATTTCACATGATCTTGATTCTATCCCTCTGTTTATGCCGTCTAGACCTGTGTTGGCTGTTTTGGCAGCTGCTGCACACTGCTGGCTCATATTTAACTATAAGACTGTTAAGTACAGCTTAACAGATGTAACAAATATTAGCATACTCTATATGTTAATATTTACATGCCATGCAGCATGTAATTCAGCAGGCAGAATTTTAGACAGTTTCACAAATACAGGAGAAGATTAAATGAATCAAAAAGTGAATTACATTATAAAATATACATGAAAGCATAAAGTATAATTAATCCCTGTTAAAAAGAAATATATAAATTTACAATTGCCAGTATGTCTTGGGCCTTATTTTATATATAGTCCCATTTTAAAAATGATGAACTGGGAAGCATGACCTCTGTATTCTTGACAGCTAACCCATCATGTCATTCTTTTCTCAGAATTTAATCTAGTCATTCTATTAGAATTGCTGTTTAACTTTGAGGATTGGTATTGAGCTGTGTTTTCCTCTGTCTTCCCCCATCACTTTTGGATTTTGCAGCATACCTTTAAATGGTAAGTCCTTTTACATGGGTTGTACGGAAGCATTTTAAATTTTGATGTTTTTCTTTAAAACTGCATTCTATTAGCCACAATTAACATTTGTATTTTTTATTTTAAAAAAATATATCCTGGAGTCTTATTGATCGTGAAGAAATTGACAGACAGAAGACCTATTATAAGTCAATTCTTTATTTCTGACAATGCTTTTCTCCTCTAGTTTGAGTTTTAAAATTCCATGCTATTTCTGGAACTCTGCAATACAAAATTCTATGGCCTGTCAAGAAAATGTAACTCTCTCTTCTATGTAGATTTAGGGCTTTATTCACATGCAATCCCACAAACATACAGATTGATTGCTTATTTCATTAAATATTCAAAAACCAAACAACCTCCACCCTTTTCCATTTAAGGACTATAATTTTTCTTCAGTTCTTTATATCAATTTCTATTGATCTCATTTCCTAGCTGTTGCTAAGGAACACAGGAGAAGAGGAGATAAAGAAAAGGAACTTACAGTATATATTGCTAAATACTCAGACTTCCTTAAACTGGTCAGAGCAGCGTATCTAATCTGACCACACAGTATTCAGAACATCTATGAGGCTCAAGAATAAGAAGGAAAAAAGCATTACACAAGCATCAACATGCATAAAGGAAGCATGTTATGCCCCACCATTTTCCTTTAGTGTCTACTTTCATACTGTGGCGTCATTAACACCAGCAAGTTATTATTTATTTAGTGTATGCTGAAAACACGACAGAATAGAAGTTAACATATATATATACAATCTACATAATTATAAATAAAACTTCTGTGGGGGTATGGCAATGGCCTCATAACTGGTTGTCAAATTCAGCTATCCAGGCGATTGCCTCTGGTATTGCTGTATGCAGATCTTCTGGGGATTCAGAAAATGCATGTTGTAGGCAATCTTGCACAAAATGTTTAATAGTTTGCATATCAGCACCAAGGGGAGTCTTTCTATTCCCACTTACACAGGGCAGAGGCACTTCTTCCAGTATCACACCAGACACAGCGAGATAGGTTAAAACCAGGTGCTTTGGTAGAGGGATCACTAATGATCAGGCCACAAGAAGATGCCTTGTACCATTCCTCTCTCCAGACAGTCTTGGGGTTAAACTGGGCAGATCAGGGGTGGATTCTACTTACCTTTACTACCGGTTCGCAATGGGATCACATGCACATGACTGATGATTACATCCGGGGCAGTGGGCGGAACCTCCAGCCAGTTTTACTACTGGTTCTTGCAAACCTGTCTAAACCGGGGGAGGGGGGGCAACCCACCACCAGGGCAGATATTAAGTGAATAACTGTTTTCCAAGCTGGCCTATGGATTTCAATCTCTTGATGGGTTGTGCATTGGTGAATAGGAGGACCTTGTTCAGAAACTTTGATTGTAGTTGAATTAGATCTTATTGTCTTTTAATGTGGAGCAGTATGATATTGCTAAGTACTGGTAACAGTGCATAGGGGTAGGATGCAATGTGCCAGAGATTATATGCATTGTCTGGCGAACTTGGACATTGATCATTTGGGTGTGGGCGCTGTTAAACCACACACTGGCATAATATTCACCTGGAATAAACCAAAGCCAAGATTGTTATTCGAAGAGTGTTAGCATCAGTTAAGGGTGATGCAGCCAGTTCAGTAAATTGTTGTGGCTGTTCAATTAGGCAGCTGTTTTTTTCCAAATGTTGTCAGAAAGTTGGCGACCCATCCAGTGTTACCCCTCCAGTACTTTGGAGAGTTATTGCATTTTAAAATGGTTCTGGAACTCCATTGAAGGCTAATAATTTGCATATCTATTTCTGAGATGAAATGTATCGTATTTTTCAGAATATAAGACGCACCGGAGTATAAGACATACCTACGTTTTTGGGGGGGTTTTTTAAATTTTTTTTTTTATTTTTTAGACAAACACACATATAAACATACAATGTATTTTCTTTGAACAGAGTATGTAGCTGGTTCACAAATTTAAACAGTGTTTAGTCATTTCAATTAAATTTACAATTTCTATATTTCCTTTTTGCCATATTTATTCCTCATCTATTTTTAAAAAAAAACCAATATTACCCTTCATCCTCATCTCTAATCTTAATCAAATTCAAATTTTCCCTTCTATTCTATATTATACCCCTTCCCATTGTCATCTATTTTTATATCCATCCTCATATTGGTTAATTAGGTAATACTACAATTGTTTAAAACAAATTCAACATTTTAATATAAATTAGTTATATAACTATCTTTTTGTATATTAATCAATATGAACATGAATATTCAAATTATTTCCGTGCAATCCAATTTCTTACAAATCAATTAATTATATTTATCAATAATAATAAACCAAATAGTTTTCTCCTCTTATGTTACTCATTTTCACATCTTAAACTCTCCTAATTACCCGAATAGTTTTGCCCATACAATCCTCTAAATCACAACTTAATCATTTCTACTTTATCACAATATATAATTAAAAATATTTCAATCATTACAATTTCCCTAATTAAATTTAAAAAGCGATGTTGACTTACCTGAACGTCCATTTTATCCTTGCTGCCACGACGTTCCACTGACTTGTCACTCTCCTATTGGCTGACTGGGTGCCTTTCAAAACTTCCTCTACAGCTGGTTCACGCCCCCTCTCTCTACACATGTCAATCTTTTCACGAAGTCCTGTGTCTCTATCTTTCATCATCTGACCAGGAACTTCTTCCACCTGCATTGTAATCACCTCTTTTGCTGTAGAGGAAGAAAAAACACAGACCCAACCCAGGCCAGACAGTGGGAAAAAAAATGGGAGGGATGGAACGTCGTGGCAGCGAGGATAAAATGGACGTTCAGGTAAGTCAACGTCCCTTTTTTCTCCTCGCTGCCCCAACATTCCACTGATTGGGACATACCCAAGCCTGTTTTTAATGGGAGGGTGTTGAATCCATGCCTTGGCCTTGGTTGGAAATTACAGCCTGTAGAACCCTTCTACCGAACGATGCATCCACAGACACAAATGTATCCACCCGGTAATGTCTGATAAATGAAGAAATGGACAACCAAGTTGCTGCCCTGCAGATTTCCTCTATTGTAGCCTGAGTTGCCCACACTGCCGACATGGCAGCACTGTGTGTTGAATGCGGCACTATACCTCTTGGAACTACCTCCCCATTAATTTTATAAGCGGAGGATATGCAAGACTTAATCCATCAACCTATTGTTGTAGATGACACTTTCTGTCCCATTGTAGATGGTAGAAAAGATATAAATAAAGCCTCCATCTTGCAGAAAGATTTTGTTCTTATTATGTAACATTTCAAGGTTCTTGATACATCTAATGTGTGCCACCTTTTTTCTAATGCATGTTTAGAATTTGGACAAAAGTTGGGCAGTACTAGTTCTTGACTACAATGGAACAAAGAATTTATTTTTGGTACAAATACCGGATCTATTCTTAGGACAACCCTGTCTGGCAGGAAAATACATAAATCCTTCCGAATAGATAATGCGGCCAGCTCTGATACCCTGCAAGCTGATGTTATAGCTAACAGGAATGCCAGTTTTAATGTAATATGTCTCAAAGATATCTCTGTAATTGGTTCATATGGATCCAATGTCAACGATTGTAACACTATGTTCAAGTCCCAAGTCGGGTATCTATGTACTGCAGGAGGTCTTAAATTTACCGTCCCATATAAGAATGATCTAATTCTTGAATCCTGTATTAATGACTAACCTTTGTCTGTCTGTATTACTGTTGCTAAAGCCGTTACCTAACCCCCTATCGAATCCTGCTTGTAAAAATCTAAGAACATCCTGCACTGATGCCACCGTAGGATCGGTATGATTATCCATTGCCCACTGTGCAAATCTCCTCCAGGATGCATTATATATGTGTATTGTTGCTGGCCTTCTGGCCACTTGAATCGTAGAAATTACATCCTCTGGCAGTTGGTCATTCATTAACCTTATCCTTTCAAGCTCCATATTGTCAATTGGAGCCATTCTGGATCTGGATGGTAAATTTCTCCCTGACTCAGTGACCATCTGTTCACTGGTAACTTCCATGGTTTCTGAATTGAACAATCCATCAGATCCGCAAACCATTCCCTTCGAGGCCAGTATGGTGCTACTAGAATCAGTTCTGCCTTTTCCTTCATCATTTTCCTTATTACGAGCAGTATTATAGGAATTGAGGGAAATGCATACAACAGACCTGGAGGCCATGGTTCCCTCAGAGCGTCTTGATTTTCTGCCCCTGGAACTGGGAACCGCGGAAAAAACCTCGGAAGATGTGTATTCTTTTCCATGGTGAATAGATCCATCATCAGATTTCCGTATTTGTTGACAATTTTCTGGAACAGGTCTGGATGTAACCTCCATTCTGATTGGTCTATGATTCCCCTGCTCAACCAATCTGCTTGGCGGTTTAGGGACCCCGATATGTGTTCCGCTCGTATGGACCTTAACTATTTTTCTGTTCACGCCATCAATTTTTCTGTCTCCTTCATTAGAGACTTTGATCTTGTGCCTCCCTGTCTGTTTAAGTGGGCCTTCGTTGCCATATTGTCCATTAGAACCAATACATGTTTTTGCTCCACTTGCCGATGAAATTGCCTCAGTGCCAACCTGACCGCCCTCAATTCCAGCCAATTTATACTTTGTTGTTTTTCCATCTGAGACCAAGTCCCATGTGCTAGGTGTGATCCCAAATGTGCCCCCCATCCAATCAGACTCGCATCTGTGGTCAGGGTAATCCTGGATGGTTCGAAAATTGGTGTCCCTGCTGCTAGAGCAGAAGACATCCACCACTTCATCAGTATTTTTACAGCGGGAGACACTTTGATCTTGTTCATTGAATCTGCTGTACCTTGCTTCTGAAATGGTAACAGCAGCCACTGCAGGTGTCGCGAGTGTCATCTCCCCATGGTACAATGCTTATACAGGATATCATCTTGCCCAATAGTTGGGACAGCAGAAGCAGCGATACCTCTCTGCGAGAACATGCCTGTGTGATCAGATTCCGAATGCTGGTTTGACGTTCTGGGGATAGATACACTAATCCCATCCTGGAATCTATCACTACTCCCAGATGTAATAGTCGGTTTGTTGGAACAAGATGACTTTTGTCCCAATTTATTGTTAAACCGTGGTCCTGTAACGTCTTGACCACCTTTTGTCTGTCTAAGTCTGCCTGACTCACCAACGATGACAGTATTAAGATATCATTGAGATAACAGACGATTCTCACTGACTTTTCAAGAAGTGTTGCCACTACTGCTGCCATCAATTTCGTGAAAGTCCGTGGCGCTGACTATAGGCCAAACGGCATTGTTCGATATTGGAAATGCTGGTTTGCGTAAGTAAACCTTAGAAATTGTCTGTGTGCCAGGTAGACTGGCACATGTAGATATGCCTCTTTCAAGTCGATGGACTGCATCCAATCGCTCGACCGGACATACTTGAGAAGAGAACTGAGGGATTGCATTTTGAAGCGGCGATACCTTACATGCAGGTTCAGCCACTTCAAATTGAGGACACCCCTCCAGCCCCCCGAACTCTTGGCCACTAGGAATAATATCAAATAAAATGTTGTGTTGCTGATCTTGAGGTACTGGTTCTATTTCCTCTATTTGTAGTAAATGTTGAATTCCTTGTTCCATGTATTTGCGTTTTTTGGGAAGGGCTGGGTAGGGACATTGGATAAATTAAACTGGAGGAATTGAGGTGAATTCCAATTGTGGATCATCCATCACAGTGTGGATAATCCAATTATCCTTTGTTAAAAGTTCCCACTGGTGGTAGAATAGTTGGATTTTGCCCCCCAGTGGGATAGGATTGGACGAGTCATTTTGCTCTGCGGAACGGTTGTGACCCCGTTCCTCTGAATGGTCTCTTGAACCCAGCCTGGCGTCGTCCCCTGTCTCAGAAATGTGATCTGTCAGAGAAATTAGAGTATTGTTGTACTGATGGTCTTGTAAAATAGGAGCCACCTGGCCCCTGCTCTGGCCGAAAGGGCTGCCTCTGATAAGGTGTAAAGTGCCTGTCTGGTCATCTGTATGCCGAAGGAAGTACCTTCTTTTTATCTCTGCCTTCCATCAATATTGGTTCTAATGCTGGACCAAATAGAGACTGACCGTGATATGGCGCCGTCATGAGTTTCCACTTAGATTTCATATCTGCTCACCATTGGCACAGCCAGAGAAGACAGCAGGATGTTACTGCAGATGTTAATGCTCTTGATGCAAATTTAGCTACATCCAGTGATGCATTGTCTGAGTACTCGGCCGCTGCGATCAATTTAGCCATATCCTGCTGCAATCTAGCATCCTGCAGAGGTACCCTATCTTTAAGTTGTCTGAGCCAAATTAATGAAGCTCGGTTGAAAAATGAGGCCGATGTTGCTGCCCTGATAGCCCAGGCAGCAGCCTGGTGTGTTTTTTTGAAAGTCATTTCGGCACGTTTATCTTCCTGTTTTAGTCCCTCTCCTGCATCGCCAACTAATACCGATGAACAAGTGAGACTGGCCACTGGTTCATCTATGGATGGTAATTATAAGATTGTATCCAATTCTGGGGCTGAACAATAAAGCTTTCTATCAAAGTTGTTGGGCCCAGACAAAAACCCTGGCCTTTCCCAGGATTTCTAAACAACTTGTGAAAACAAGTCAGGAAAAGGTATATAGTCATAATCTTTGGATGGTACAAGAAACAAATTTTTATTAGGCTCTGTAATAGAATTTGAACCCATTGATCTATCTCTATCCTGATCCATATTGGTCACTGCCCTCGCCTTGCAAAAGAGAGACTTAAATAGAGAAGGCTTGAAAAGGCCTTGGAAAGCGGGTCTTTCTGTCGCTTCTTCCTCATCCTCTGATAGTTCATATTCTGCTAAAACATCAGCCTCTAGTAGTTCTTCCTCAAATTGATCAAAACTGATCATTGACGGGTAAGTATTACGATGAGGTACGTTATAGGAAGAAGCTTGCTCTGCCATAGACCCTAATGGAAAACCCGAGTGCTGTAGCCCAGCTTGAAAAATTCGGGTAAAAGTTTGTGAAAATAAGACCTGAAAATCTATATTCTGGCCTGGAGGGAAACCTTCTCCCACCCTAAGACAGCTGCTGTCAGGGTGAAAGATGCTTCCGGGGCAGTCCTGCCTAAAGGCTGATGTCTGGCACCTGGTGTAGGTCTGCTCTGGCTCACTGCCACCTCTTCCTCAGTTAATATTGGCCAGGTCAGAGACTCTGCGGGTAAATTTGATTGATGCCCTGTTACTTCAGCATCTGTTCCTTGATAAGATAGTATAGGTTCACCTGTCTGATTTGATCCCAGCTCCTGCTCATCCTGGGAACAAACTTGTTTCTCCAATCTTGCCTTGTTAAATTGCCTTTCCAGGGCATTGTGCCTACGTAGGTCCTCCTTAGATTGTCTGTCTGCCTGAGTAGACATAGAGTGACCTGAAATCTCCTTGGTTTTGGCCCTACCCTTCTTGGTCTTGACCTGTTTAGGGGAGGGCACTCTGGGAGGTGAAGCAGTCTGATCTAAATCAGAGGACAGTTCCTCCTCTGCCATCTGTCACCCACAATCATTACCTCAAACCAGTAAGTAAGTAAATATAAACTTTCCTGCTCGTTGAAAACTGAGCGTCTCAGACTCTGGTCCACAGGGGCTGGACAATTGTAGACTTTGTCTGTTGTCACTCACTTCACTACCGTCTTTTTTTCCCAGGCCAGAGGTTTAAATGGTATCTGATGCCCTCAGCTGAGCTTACAAAATGGCAGCCTGCTGCCTGATCCGCCCACAGTGTCCTTGATCTGGCTGCACTAGCGCTGCGCTGTTGCGAAGTGCCCCTCTATTATCAAGAGTTTGCCGGCAAGGCAGGAACTCCAGAGCCACTTAATTGAGATTTTTTTTCAAAAAAAACGGGGTTGCGAGAGCAAGGGCGGTTCTACCGTCTCATCGGATAACCAGCTCCTCACTCGCAGCTTTGTTTTTAAATTTCGAGCCGATCCCAGGCTCTGTTTCAGCGCTGGCTGAAAGTGAAAGTTAAATAGCAGCTGGCGTCCCAGCCGGGAGCCGCCGAAGCTGCTCAGCGCTCAAATTAGACTATATTTCCTTCGCCACCCCTCTGTCAATGCTGCAAGAATTTAAAATATCCAATTAATCTAAAAATTCGCTATTTTAGTCAGATAAGAAGACACCACAGTCTAATCACCAGCGACTGAGTAAAAAGACTGACATGCGCAGAGAGAGGGGGCGTGAACCAGCTGTAGAAGAAGTTTTGAAAGGCACCCAGTCAGCCAATAGGAGAGTGACAAGTCAGTGGAACGTTGGGGCAGCGAGGGGGAAAATGTTCCAGCTGTTATTCAAGCTATAATTTAATCCTTTTTACTTTCACCGCCATATACCATTAAAGGTATTTCAATTGTTACAGTTTATACTTATTCATATTTCTAAAAAAAAATAAAAACTTATCATTGTCTAGATTTCAAAAATACAAATATTCGAATTATTATTCATTTCATTTTTACAATCATGATTTCCCATTTATTTCTTACTACTATTCATATTTCAATTCTAAATATGTATAACATTTTTCTCTTTCATTTCTTTTTCTCCCTTCCCATTTTTATTTTTGCCTTTCTTCTTTTTTTTCTTTTGTGTTTAAAATCTTGAACTCTCCTCTTTTGCCCTAAATTTCCCATTGTTTGCACCTACCTTTTTTGGTGAGGAAAAAGAAGAAAAAGTAATCTCCCTTTTGCCTCATTGCACCAAACAGCAAATAGCCTGCTTTACTTTCAGTTTCGTTTTCAGCATAGCTTGATTAGCACAAGGGGGAAAAAAATCTGCTCTAGCAATTTTCTTCCTTGAAGCAAGCAGCAGAGGCCTGCGCAAAACAGCTGAGAGCAAATCAGCTGAGAGTCGGGAGGCCGATCTAATCAACTTGTGCTAATTAGTCTATGCTGAAGCTGAAAGGAGCTGTTTTTTCTTGGTGTTTGCTTGCAAGGAGATAACTGTTGCTCAGCACAGGCCAAAGGGTGGGGGCCAGTGAGTGGGCAGGCTACATTCGGTGTATAAGACGCACCTAAATTTTCACCCCCCTTTAGGGGGGGAAGTGCATCTTATACTCTGAAAAATACGGTAACTACTTTTGTTTTTATTAAGCTTTGTTGAAAGAGCCATTTTTGAAGTAGTTGTCCAGCTTCTGGAGATCTTGAGAGAGGTTATACTCTGCATCACTGAAGTTGGCTCTTTGGACTGTGAAACTGATATCATTGGCATAAATAAATTTCTGAAAAATAGTTTCAGGCAGGTCATAGATGTACAAGTTAAAGAGAGTCTGGAATAGCTCTGATCCTTGTAGTAGTCTATTATTCAACTTAAACCTACTTCTATTGAATTATGTGAAACATGTTGTTAATCAAGGCAATGGTGTTACAACAAGGTATAACCTTGATTAATTTGAGGATAAGTCCTTCTCTCCAGACAGTATTGTAGGCCATTGAGAGGTCAAGAACAACAGAGACATTTTATATGTCTCTATGTGAATCCATCATTTGCTGGTGTTCACAGGTCTTCAGTAGTTCTGGGTACACGCCATCAAAGCTGCAGAATTTGGGAATTGTGTTCTACCCATGTTAGTAAAGCTCATCTAAACATCTGCAGATCCAGTTCCTTAAGAAAAAAGGTGGAATGGATATCCGTCCTTCTTTGCCATATTGATAGGTGATTTAATGAAAGATCTAATGGGTGAATTAGCATGCTGTGTGCCATCAAGGATCTTAATAGATTTTTATTTGGTATTTGGTGGTTCAGTTCTCTCAGAGCAACAATTGAAATGTCCAGCAGATAAGTATTTTCTGATCTGACCCTATGACAAAGAATTTCATGAAAGGATTGTGCTACTTCAGGAACTTGCTGTTGCTGTTGTCAAAAGAGGTATTTTAGCAATCCATATAAGTATATTTATCTACCTATTTTAGTCAGATTTTCTTCACTCCAGTATTTCTGAAGTTCTGAAGAGAGAGGCTAGAAAAAGTGCCAATAAGCCATTTCATTTCTGTTAGGAAAAGGGAGGGTGAGACTAATATCCATTTGCTGTGATAGCACTGTTCACAAAGGAAAGAAATTGTTTGATATAAGGACATTGAATAATTTATGTAATATTTAATAATGCAGTAAACCAGGGAGAGTTCAGCAAGACAGGCATGGCACTTTAAATTATTTGCCAGCCTTGCTTTTCCAAATAAAAGTACCCCACATTTAAATTCTATTAGAACAAACAATAATCTCAGGCAATAATGCCATCTAATTTGCAAATGAAATGAAACCACAACAGGTAAATCAAAGTCGCAGAGTGAGAAAGCATCATTTATGGATATGCATGTATGCATGCAGAACAGCAGCAGGCAAAATGCACCGCCTATGCCCATCAAATGCAGCATAAGATGCACCCACTGATGTTCTGCATAGGCTCGAACCCTTTCAGCCAGATAATTGTATCGTAATTACATACGATACAAGTTCAAGAATGGAACTAACATCAGTCCTTTTCTCTACAGGGATGACATTAAGCTGCATACTAAAAGTAAAGAAGACATTGACTGATCCACCTGATATGGATCTACAGGAAAGATATTTGGATGACATTTAGACTGGAGAAGTATGACAGGATGGTAGCCAAGAGAAGGAAAATACTTAAGACTGAAGGGTTGGGACAAGTAAAGTACTTTGGTATCCCACAATCACATGGGAACCATGAGGAGAAGGCAAGGAAATCAGCAACTTCCAAATGCCATCAAAGGATAAAACAGGCCTGAAGAGCAGCTCAATGGTAAGAACAATATTCACACATCAAAATGCACAGTATGCTCTGGCACTCATCAGATATTCTGGCAGTATAGTGAGCTGACCAAAGAAGGACATGGAGACTTCCAATGTAAAGACCCAGAAGCTCCTTACAGTTATGGGGATTTCCCCTCCAAGTCCAACACCCAAAGATGTGTACCACTTGTAAAGAAGATAGGCTGTGTCTGTTGAGTATCAAAGCCACTGTTTTGGATAAAGCCCAAATTGTCTAGGAGTTCATTAGTAAGTTGGCTCCCAAAGATGAACTCCTGAGAAAAATGTGAGAGGCAGCAGTAGACCTAAAGGAAGATCATGCAGAAGAAGTGTCATGGCAAAAAAAGACCCTGCATAGGTTGTAAATAGCTGAGGTGGTAGACATTGGGAAATCCTACCAGTGGCATAAAAAGGATGAACTAATATACTGCACTAAGACACTGATCATAGCGGCACCAGATCCGCAGACGGCACCAAGCACCAGATCCATAGAAGTAGGAAATCTACCCCAGTGGGCAAAAGCCAAATTACAGATTATGCAGAGAGGTCTCAGATACAGTTCAATACACAGTAGCAGGGTATAAGATGCAGACAGAAACAGCATAGGCTGAACAACACAACCAAGGAGTTGGCATTGTATATAGGAACATCTGTATTGCATGGGTTAGAATCTCCCAGGTCCAGATGGGAGATTCCTCAGAAGATCATGGACAATAAGAGACCTAAGAACCTGTGGGACTTCAGGATCCAGACAAACAAGCAAATACAGGCCAACTGTCAACCAGACATCATATTAATAAACAAAGACCAGAAGATAGCAGGGATAATAGATGTAGCAGTGTGAAGTGACAACAACATCACAAAGAAAGGGTATTAGAAGCTGGAGAAGTACCAGAGACTGAAGAAGGAAAGGATGTGGAAAGTAAATGTCAAAGTGGTTCCAGTGATATTTGAAGCACTTGAAGCTGTGAGTCCTAAACTGGGAAAGTAATTCCAACCAGGAACATCAGGGCGCTCTGTCAAGATCAATGCAGTGCTAGGAACAACTAAGATGTTGCATAGAAGTTCCTGGGCCTTTGTAGAGAACTCAAGATTGAGGAAGATTAACAGATTAACAGAGCTGGAGGGGATCTTGTAGGTCATCTAGTCCAACCCCAAACCCAAGCAGGAAACCCTATACCATTTCTGACAAATGGCAGTCCAGTTTCTTCTTGAAAGCTTCCAATGATGAAGCTCCCACAACCTCTGAAGGTAAGCTGTTCCATTGGTTGATTGTTCACGCTGTCAGAAAATTTCTCCTTATTTCTAGGTTGAATTTCTCCTTGGTCAGTTTCTATCCATTATTCCTTGTCTGACATTTGGGTGTTTGGCAAATAGCTTGACCCCTTCCACTTTGTGACAGTGCCTTAAATATTGGAACACTGCTATCATGTCTTCTCTTGTCCTTCTCTTCACTAGACTAACCATGCCTAGTTCCTGCAACCATTCATTGTATGTTTTAGCCTCCAGTCTCCTAATCATCTTGGTTGCTCTTCTCTACACTTTTTCTAGAGTCTCAACATCTTTTTTATAGTGTGGTGACTGAAACTGGATGCAGTATACTCAATGTGGTCTTACTAGGGCTTATAGAGTGGTATTAGTACCTCAATTGATCTTGATTGTATCCCTCTGTTAATGCAATTTAGGATTGCATTGGTTTTTTTAGCTACCGCTACACACTGTTGGCTCATATTTAATTGGTTGTCCACTAAGGTTCCAAAATCCCTCTCACAGTTACTGCTATTAAACCTGGTTTCACCCAGTCTATATGTGTACTTTTGATTTTTCTTGCTTAAATGTAAGACTTTCCTTTACAGTGAATTTCATTTTGCTAGATAGGGCCCAGTGTTCAAGTCTGTCAAGATCCATCTGGATCTTGAGCCTATCATCTAGGGTTTTGGCTATTCCTTTCAGTTTAGTATCATCCGCAGATTTGGTACGTTCCCCTTCTATTCCCTCATCTAAATTGTTTATAAAGATATTGAAGAGTACTGGGCCTAAGATGGAACCTTGTGGTACCTCACTGCATACTTCCCTCCATGTAGACGTATATAATAGGGGAGAGAATGGTGTATGTGTGTGTGTTAATATAAAGTTCAAATAATAGAAACTACATTAAAGAAAGGGATAGTTCTTGCTCTGTTATCTGCTGTAGAGCTTTTATCTGATTCTTAAAACCATCCCAGCTGCATAGTAGAGAAACATAGCCAAATATATGACTTATGAATTATTTTGGAGCAATTATATGTTTAGAGGAATAAATGGTGTCTTGGCATATGTAATGCTTTCCAAATATGCTACCTTATGCTTCTTTATTTTGTTAAAATTGTTTTTAAAAAGGTCTATTGGAAGGTGTGTTTAACAATAATTGCACACAATATGCACACAATAACACACAATATGTCCTATTTTATCTTGGTTGATTGTTTTTCTGCCTTTGCAATTCACACCTAAATTCAATTTACACCTTTACAATTTACATCTTTATTGTTAAGAAATGGAATGGACATTCAGCTTTTTCAGTATTTTGTTTGTTTTTTTAAAGAAAAGAATACATTTGTGCATTTTTCATTTAAAATATTAATGTACTGGAATGTTGATGGATTTGTTATATACATCCAAAATTATTTAATAAGATAAAATTTTAAATCACATCAATTTAAACTTGCATGTCAGCACAGACAGAGATGTATATGGATTGCTTTTTAAAAGATCAGAGCATTTTATCATTTTCAATTAAATCACAGATCTCAGTTTCTGCAGAATTATGCCTTTCCAAATTGGAAGATTTAGTGGAGAAAATCTATCTATGTGGTTGCTAAGAATTGACAATAGCTTGATGGCAAATAATCAATCAAAAACTGGAAGGTTATATACAATCCAACTTGCCTCTGTCTATAATATGTCTTAGTCTTGACTCCTGGTGTCTGCTCATACATTTTCCTGCAGATTTCTTGGCAACATTTTCTTGAAGTGGTTTGTCATTGCCTTCTTTCATGCCTTCTAGAGCATGGAGAAAGTGACCCACCTAAAAGTCACCCAACTGGCTTCATTCCTAAAGTGGGATTAGAACCCACAGTCTCTCAGTATCAAGCCTTAACCACTCAACCAAACTGCCTTTCATAAATCATCTTGGATAGATATATGGGCGACATATACATTTAATACATAATTAATAATAATAATGTTCTTTAGTATTAAATAATATTGAAACAAATTGGACTCTTCCTTGGAAATATATCGAATGGATTAAAATGATTTTAACATTTCCCAAAGAATTTAATAGGTTACACTGCTAAAATTAGAGTGAAGCTTAAAGAGATTATGCAGAGGGACAGTTAATACTGGATGTTTTTTTTTTTTTAAACAACAGATTCAACCCTTAACCGAAGTGTGGATAGACAGTCTTATTCTTTCAACCAATTCTTTCAGATTACAGTCTTCAGTGAATATAAAGCATATAATTACAAAACATATTCAATGAGAAAATAGCTCTGTAAAGACAGTAAATAAGATATTTCAGTCTTTGGATTTAAACAATTATTATGCATTTTTTAAAGAAATAGTTGAAGATGCAACTTTTCCTCTTAAAATAAAATTATGTTGAACTAGGGCTGTGTTATCATCCTACTCTTTCTACCTACACATTCTGACTGTCCTAATTACAACATTAATAATTACAAAGGGATAATTGCTACCATACGAACATAATGATTTGCTCATCTGTACCAGGCATCAGTCCTAACAGGTGGACATTAGAAGATGTATGAACAATATATTTGGGGTAAGGTAATTCCTGTTTCTAGTTCAATATATATATTAGTTTTTCACTTAAGTAATGCAAAGAAATATATGTGTTAAAGATCCAATATTCTTGGATATCCAGATGATGCTATGAAAGAGCCACTTTGACTCTCATAAAACCTCTACCATCTAGTGTCAACAACACAGGTTGAGTAACCAGTGGCTTCACTAACTATAAATCAGATTACTGTCCTTTTGATGTAAATTCATCCTTGTCACACACTTTATCAGGATTTTATAGTATTTAAAATTTCTGATAAATCTATCAAATGAAAAAGAAAAGTATGACCAAATAAGGTAGGCTCCTGTTATAGGAATTACTTTAAATGATTAAATATCAGACACATCCACATTCTACTACTGTATATGACTCATTCTTCTACAGTGCCAAATATGGTTGTAGGCTTCCTTAATTTTTCTATGATCAGCAATGTTAAAATACTTTTTGTGTTAATCATATACTTCTGTAAAGAGTATTATGCAGACTGAAAAATCTTGAACTAGCCAGCATTTTTCATGTAATTAATGTATTGAAAAATCCTGCCTACCTGATAGATTTATTGATTTAATTAATTAACCAGGTTTTTAGTGTCTCAGCAGTGGCCTCAAAGCTCCTCCTACTTCCATTGTTGCTGCTACAGTACAATATTAGCTCTATGAAATAAGTTCCATTAGCTTATGCACATATCATAAGCTTACTACAGTTTCTGTTTGCTTGTTTCCATTATACTAATGAATGAGACATTTAACATTTAGTGAAATGCTTTATTAACAATACTAGTAATGCAAATAATATGTTGGTTACTAATAAGCCAAGAACTTATTTGAAAGTTTCCTGATCACATATTTCACTAAACATACATAAATATGTCAGTAAACATGCAGGTATGCTAGGATTACTAAGAAAAATGTTGTTCAAAATGTTGTACGCATTTTTCATAACCCAAAGGAACAGTTCCTAGTCTGTTGAACAAGTACGTTTTTTAAAATGTTTCTTTCTAAAATAGACATACTCCAGCCTTAATATTTTCAGAAATAGAAAAAATAACAGCTTCTAGTATTTTAGGAAAATGTTATAGACAAATCAAAAGTCATTGAATTGGCGGGGTGGGGAATCTAAGATATGTAATCCTAACATTAATGACATAATTTAAATTGACCAAGTTTGGTTTTTTTTCCTTAAAATAACTTTACATTGTAGAAAATGAAGTGTGCATGTGGTTGCTACATCATATTCATCTGATCCAAGGAAAGCAATCCTTGGCCTTCTAAAAGTTTTAAATTGTGCCTCCTATAATCCTATAGAGCATGAACTATAATAATTGAAGTTGAAAGGAATTGGAATTTAGAAATGCTTGGATTAGAATACATGTGCTCTTTACTTCTGAGCAGCGTCTTTTTTTAACCTTATTCTAAACCAACAAATGGATATTACTATTTTTAGTATTAGCTATCTACCTACAGATACGACATCAACCTATTATTGTCCATTCATTCCCTAAAATATTCAAGTGTTGTTGGTTTTTTTAGTCTCCTTTTATACAATGTGCTCAGTATCCTTCTCTTTTTCCTTTTAACTCTAGACTGCATGAGAATTAAGACTGTATCAATTGTCTGTAGAACCTTTTGTCACCTAAAATACTGTGTAAATCAAGTTAAAATATAGCTTAGTTTATTATTTTTTGAAAACAAAATAAAAAACAGAGGAAGAATTATATAATATATCGGTCTGCGATAGAAAGTGTCCTTACATATTGTGTTTCGGTATGGTATGATGGCTTGACAGCTGCGGATAGAAAGGCATTACAGCGGGTGATGAGCACAGCACAAAAAATTATGGGCTATCCCCTGACACCACTGGATGAAATCGCCAGGACCCGCTGCCTCAGCAGAGTGAGGAATATTCTCAGGGATGATTCACACCTTGGTCAGCACTACTTTACTCTCCCACCATCAGGCAGGAGATATAGAAGCATAGCCAGCCAAACGAACAGGCTGAAATAGCTTTTATCCGTGGACTGTCAGACTTCTGAACGCAACATAACACCACAATTAGGTTTAATATGCTGGACTTGCAAGGCCAATGTACAACATGTTCATACTGATGTAATATAATATAATGTTGCATACATATAGGTGCATTAGTTATTACTTATTTGGGTTTAGGGATTCTATTTCTTTCATTTATTGAGTTATTGAGATCTATGTTGTGTTTCGGGGTGGGAGGGGCTGCACCAAGGGAGGCTCATTCAATTTCATTGTACACATGTTGTGCATTGACAATCAAGGTTTGATTTGATTTGATTTGATTTGATTTGATTTAAAAGGAAAGAGAAGACACATATAAACCTTTTTTTTTTTAATGGGAGACTGCTGAAGATCACTGTCCCTGGGACTTTTTGTCTCAGATGGCCAATAAATTTCCAAATAGACACAAGCAAAAAGATGTTTTAATGTTCTCATTAAAAAAAAAAAACCTTCTTTTTTCCGGTATGACAATTATGGTTAGATTTATATCAGTTCAGGTTTTTCCACGAATAATTAAAAACAAAAAGCTGTGATTTTAAAAGCAGAAGCAGTAACAAAAATCCTGACATTCTAGCATTTCTTTATTCCTTTCCATACAAATGTCACCCATTCAAAACACAAATTTCCAGACCTTACAGAATCTGTAAGTATTACATGAAGACAGACACTTGGATACCTTGCGTAGAGCAGCAGTAGGTTTACAGAGCAAGTCAAAGCATGCTAAGGACCTCTTCCATTTGCAGTCACTGCAGGAGGAGGAAGGGTAAATGGAGCAGAGGCCTAGTGAGGCATTACTAATCTGAGAGGACAGTTCAGGCTTGTCATAGACCTATTGCTGATAATAAAATCTGAATCTAACCACTGACTGGAATCCACTGGAGACTCGCGGCTTCTTTAATATTTAAAGCTGTGGAAGGACTTGACACGGAGGTGGATTAAATAGCACTCGTTTGCGTGCAAATTCTTACTTAGGCAAGTTGCAGCAGACCAGTCTGTGTGCATGTACACTCAGGCGGACACCTCTGGAAAGGCAACTAATTATGACATTCCATTAGTCCAGACTCACTGTCGCAATTGGTCCTAAGTAGTCATGGCTGATTTATTTCGATTAGTCTTCCCAGGCTCAAAGAGTAATGACAAATGTATGTTTTGGCTGCAAGAAAGTGGTAGCAATCACGATACCACCAAAACATCAAAACAGAAAGGAGGGTTGCCTGTTAACATGCACACTGCTCAATTCCCAGGGTTGAGCATCAAGCTTAATTCAGCTCAAGTGACTGCTTAGAGGCCTCTGTAGCTCACCAGCCATATAAAGTGCTTTAACTGATGCTGGAAGTGGAGTAGGTGGGGAGGAAGGAAAGCCTGTTTCTTTTTCTACAAAAAGACACTACCTTCTGTGTACAGCTGGAGAGGAAGGGCAGATGTCTGCTTTAATAAAAGGTTTTGATATAAGGGAAACCTTTAAGGAATAGATACCAAAACATATAAGATAATAATAATAATAGGAGAAAGAATTGGAGAAAATAAAAATTCAAAGACCTGCAAATAGAACGACCATAGCCAAAAAAAAAAAGTAATAAGTGCCTTGGGTGCAATCCCAAAACATCTGCAGCACCACGTGAATACTATTGCTTTGACAAAATCATTATCAGTCAATTGCAAAAGGAAATGTTATTTGGAGCAGCTGACATCCTGTGACATAGGTAACACCATCAAACACCTGCCTACCCAAGGGCCTTGGAAAAGACTTGATTGGTGGACAAAAATGGCAAATTCAGTTTAAATATCTGGCTGACTTTGCAACCAACAACAATAATAACAACATTTATCTCTGCAGAAAATAAATATATATTAAAAAGTCAAATACTTCAATTTTTCAGGTTCAGAAAATTGTGAAGAACAGATTATATGAAGAGAAGCTTTGTGATTATCAGACAATGGAAAGGAAACAATTCCCCTCATTGGAGGTGAGGTAACCTGGGTCCTGACACAAAAACCTTTTGTTAGGTCACCAACCATATTCAATTCTAACTGACATATGTAAATACACCTACCAATTCATATTTGTGGAATTCTTCCCTGCATCAATTAAGATTCCTAATGTGTGGTAAATTACCTATTTATTCATATTAGGCCCATTCAAATAATTCATACCACCACCATTGATCAGGGAATAGTTTGCCCTTTCCGTGATAATGAAGTTCAGTAATGCATTCCATGATTCATTCACAGGTCATTTCAACAAGTTGAGGAGTTGAGTAAAACTTTTCTATGGAAATACTACGTTTTATGCTATTTCAAATAGAGGTAGTTCTTGACTTACAACCATTGGCACAGTAGTTAGAATGCAGTATTTCAGGCTAATTCTGCCAACTGCTAGGAATTCAATTCTCACCAACTCAGGGTTGACTCAGCCTTCCATCCTTCCAAGGTCAGTAAAATGATGACCCAGATTGTTGGGTGCAATATGCTGACTCTATAAACCACTTAGAGATGGCTGTAAAGCTGTAAAAGCACTATGAAGCGGCAAGTGCTATTGCTATTGCTATTTAATGTTCATTTGAATTTACAACAGCACTAAAAAAAAGGTCACTTATGACTGTTTTTCATATTTATGACCACTGGAGCATCCCCATGGTCATGTGATCAAAATTTGAACCCTTGACAACTGGCATGTATTTATGTGTCCCAGATCATGTGATCATCTTTTGTGACCTTCTGACAAGCAAAGTCAATGGAGAAGCCAGGTTCACTTAACAGCTGTGTTACTATTCAACAACTGCAGTGAGTCACTTAACAATTGTGGCAAGAAAAGTTGTATAAGTGGGACAAAACTCACTTAACAACTCTCTTATGTAGCAATAGAACTTTTGGGATCGATTGTCATCATAAATTGAGGACTACCTCTATTTGCAGTAAACACAACAAAATGTCTGTAGAAAAAAATGTACCTTAATATCACAATCTTAAACTATGTTGCAAGGACATTATCATTGCATCACTTTTAATAGTAATATTAAAACGTCTCCTTCAAATCAGGCTTAAATTACCCTCGTCCTAACCCTAACCCTAACCCTAACCTTTAACTCTATGATCCATGCAGGAGTGAAATGCTTCCAGTTCGGATCGGATCGCCCGATCCAGTAGCGATGGCAGCACATGGTTCGGAGAACCGGTAGCAAAAATCCCTGCACACCCCCCACCCCATGCCCAGCTGAGCCGCACGATCATCAGAGGCTTTTTTTTTTTACTTTTAAAAGCATTTTTTCTACAACATCTTCTGATGAAAAAATGCTTTTAAAAGTAAAAAAAAAAAGCCTCTGATGATTGTGTGGCTCAACTGGGCTCCTCAGAGGCTTTTCAAAGCATTTTTTTCTGCAACCTCTTGTCTGAAGAGGTGATTTAAAAAATGCTTTGAAAAGTCTCTGATGTTCCCAGCTAAGTTCCTGATCGGCAGAGAGGCTTTTCAAAGCATTAGAAAAAATGCTTTGAAAGGTTTTTTTTTAAGTTGGCCACGCCTACCCAGTCATATTACCCCCCCAGGCCACGCCCACAGAACTAGTAGTAACAGATTTTACATTAAACCCCTGGATCTATGGTATTTTTCTGGCAACACAGAAGTGATTTGACAATACCTTTTTCTAAAAGGAAAGCTTTAACTTTTTCAGTTACAATTACAGTCCAATATTCCCATATGGCATTTAAAATAGGAGCTTAGGAAACTGTCTTGTGCTGAGTCCATCCATCATTGACATTGATTGCCCAAAACTGTCCATGGTTTCTACAAGGAGTTCTTTCAGTCTCGCAAATGAACTTTGTATTTTGTGCATGGCAAACATTTCTTTTACCAGTTCCGTTTCTCTCCTGATTATATATACTATAAAAATATGACTTTTACCTTAATCTGGAATTACTGTTTTACAATTTGAAGAAAAAGTCTATCAAAATACATATTGGAATTCTTTTTATGAATGTATTTTTTATCTCAAAAAGAGTCACTTCTAATTATATATCAACTGCAACTGCACATTTCAAATTGCATCAAGATATGTAGTTTGAACCAAGAACAAACAGATGTCAGAGAAGTATTAAAATCTGACAGAGAACTATGTTTATTATCATATCATGAATGCAGGGCTGGGGATCAGGTCAGTTGGGTTCAGTAAAAAAAAATATCGAATTTTTCTATCATCACTAGTTTTATCCCACCACACTTCTCAAAAATGTATTCACTCAGAGCTGAATCACATTTAATCTTTTAAGAAGTCATGTGCTCCTAGAACATAATGCCGGCTAACATGTCATTTCATACCTCATTTAATAATTTTATGTTTCCTATATTATTTGCCATTTCCCATTCCTTTAGTACCATAAACTAGACATTCATATGAATTTGGAGACTTATAATTATCTTGAAATGTATCCACTCCACCAACATTTATCTGTATTTTTTAAATGTTTAACTTGTTAACTCAATTTCACTTTTCCACTGTGTGCATTTACCATTTCCAGTCTATCTGAATTCATCAGTTTTCGATTCCTTGTCTGATAAAACAAACTGCCTTTGATAACCACATTTTCTCCCAGGCAGCACCTGTCACTCCCATAATTTACCTGAATGCCATCATCAATTTAGCAATATATCTTTCTAAATTTCAGTTTTAATGCACAATTTCTCTCTGCCAATGAAAAAATATCAGTGATCACCTTCATAGGTAGTGGTACATGGTGAAGTACATGGTGAAGTATAAGATATGTTGATAATTACAGATATCCAAATACAGTAAAATTTAAACTTTCATTTCCATAGTATGAATAAAAAGGTACTCTTAATCCTAAAAGAATGCCTTTCCATGAAATGATACATAGACAGTTCCAGCTCATGACTACAACCTTGATTAAATCCATCCTTTATTGTCATGTTTTTCCATAGTATCTTTAGTGTAACTGTTTAAAGAAAGACAAAATTCAACACCAGTCAACAATTCCAAATATGTCACAATAAGAGAAAATAGAAAAGCAAGTCTGAATTTATATTGTGGGTTTTAGTTATTGGGGATATGCACAAACTTTTTTCAGACTTCTTTAACCTCACATCTCCATATTTTCAAATTCTGTACGTCTGATGAAAAGGCAATAAGATGACTTGTTCAGGAACTATTATTATAGCATGGTTTTCACCCATCCTTCCTTTCCCTATATATCAATTAAGAAAAAATTAGCTAAAATAAGAATAATCTTATCTAAAATATTAGTTGGAGGCTTATTATAGCCAGTAGTCTATTTCAGTAAATTCTTACAAAGAAAATGTGAAACTCAATATTAGTATCTGAGGTCCATGTTATCAGGAAGCAATAAAATATGAGAATCAATAATCATAAAATTTTACTGGGGATATGTAGAATATTTGTGTGTGTGTCTGTGTGTGTGTCTGTGTGTGTGTGTCTGTGTGTGTACAGTATATATGCATGTGTTCTATACATCCCCAGTAGATGTTTATGATTTTACTACTTTAAACCAGATTTCTTGCTACTAATACTGCATTCAAATTATTAAAATGTAATGATGTAATGGTTCAATTGTGGACAGAGGCAATCAATTCTATTGATCAGCCCCACTCATAATGAACTGGCTATGATGACATAATTAGATGCTTATTGCTTTTTATAATTCCCTGCCAAGCAGCTACAGTAAAGTCAAACTATAACTAAATATCCTTGGAATTCCAGATTTATCAGCATTGTGTCAGCCTAATAAAACAAAAAATAATACATTTTTAACATGTGAAAGAAGAAAAGAAAAATTAGGAACCTGATGTGCCTATTGTTATATTTGTTTATAAAAATAATAAAACAATATGAAAGAGGATTTGTTATTTATAACAAATAAATAAATAAATAAATATTATTCCTGGCAAATGTAGCATTCTTTTTTTTTTAATTGAAAAAGTTTTACAATACAATTTTTATACCCCTTCCCCCCCCGCACTCCCCCCACCAAACTACCACCCCCTCCCTTTCCCCCCTATCCCTCCCCCCTTCCCCCCTGACTTCCACTATTAACCAATCATATATATCAATCAACATCAAACAACAAAAAAATAGGTGAGATCCAGCTAAAAATATAACAAATTTAACCTTAAGTGGTAAAAAAAAAAAGTTAATCTAGACTTCTAACATCTTTTACCCCCCTAATTCAAATATATAGTAACCATAAATCATTTATAAGAACTCATGACAATCTAACAAATATTACAAATATAACAAATATATAAAAAAAACTAATTTTGAGCATCATAAGTTTTTAAAAATGTAGCATTCTTTTGAAAGAAAGAAATGATTGTGTGTTTATTGTGTTAATCTTATTTCTTTCTGTTTTCCACAAATACTCTCAAAACAATATGCAGGATGAATATCAATACAATTAGTGAAATGGGGTTAAGAGTATATTTACATTTTTAAAAAAAGAACTTGAAGTATAGAAATAACTGAGTTAAGTTAGTTCAAATGTTAACTTAAAGAAAATCATTATCCAGGTTCTGTTGCAATAAAGAGCATATTGCTTTCCATCCCACAATGAAATGCAACACATTTTCATTGGTCCGGAAACCTATATGTTCTCCAGTAAACATGTACCTAATAGGTCTAATTAAAACTATAGTCAATATTAGGATATACAGTATAGGTGATAATAGAAAGCTGTTCCAGAGATGAGATTATGAAGATAAAGTGAGTAGTGAGGGATTACAGACACAATATAGGGGATTGCAAGGCTTTTGAGGAGAGAGGAAGATTATCTAATGAATTAATGCCAGAGTTACACTGAAAAATTTCCTTGTTAAACTGCAGCAGAATTTAGGCATATGAAGGGTTCTACAAACAGTACCATATTGAAGTGGCTGGGCAATAACGAGCAGCACAGACAGGATAGTGACAACAGCTCTTTATTATATGGTGAGACTTCAGCAAAGGCATGCAGGCAGTAGCACTCTTTATATACAGTTGGCTGCCGGTCATCAACCAATTAGAAACAACCCCTAGTAAAAGGCGAAAGATTTATACGATCTGAAGAGAAACCAGAGTAGGTATAAATGGATTCGATAAGATTTGGATGGGTTCAGATGAGAAAATTTTAGCTAAATTATACAATTATTTATTGGAATATGACACTGTAGAGGAGGTGGTTAAGAAGCCGATGTTGGCCTGGGCTAAAAATATTGGTCAAAATATAAATCTGGACGAATGGGATACAATTTGGAATAAAAACCTTAAAATGACCAGGGCAGTGACTTACAAGAAGAACCACTATAAGATGTTTTATAGGTGGCACATGGCCCCTGCAAGGATAGCGAAGATATACCCCAACTTGAGAGCAAACTGTTGGAAATGCGACCATCAACAGGGCACCTTCTATCACTGTTGGTGGACCTGTAACCAGGCACAAAAATATTGGAAGACGATATCAAAGTGGATTACGGAAATTATAGGAGAGGATTTTGATTTCGACCCCAAAGCACTTCTCCTGGGAATCTTAAAAACAGAGTATGTTAAAGAGAAAAAGTATCTAATTATACACATAGTGACTGCCGCAAGGATTTCTTTTGCCCAGTACTGGAAGGAAAAACAGCTACCTTCAGAAGAACTTGTTATAAAGAAAATATTGGAATGTGCAGAAATGAATAAATTGTCTCTAGAAATCAATGACAGAACAGATTCGGAGTATTATGGTGTGGGGGGCATGTGGTACGAGTGGCTGGAGAGAAGAAAAAAAAACGAGATAGTATATAGAGGTTAATTACTAGCCAATTAATGAAGATATATATTACTGTGTATTATTATGTGCAATAATTATTAAGATAAAATCTATCACTATTACGTCCACTTATAAGAAGTAATAGTATATGTATATGTATGACAAGATAAAAGTTTATGTATCTGTCTATGCACCACAGAACCGAAAATGTTTCTTATTGTACTGTTGATTCATATAAATAAAAATTAAAAAAAAAAAAGAAACAACCCCTAGTTTGAAATTCCCGCTCAAAACAGTAACAACATAACACCTTGGTGTTGTGAACCAGGGGTGGGTTCTACTTACCTTTACTACCGGTTCACAAGGGAGCCTCATGTACACATGCTCAGAAGCTTCCTGATTATGTCAGGGTCGGTAGGTGGAGCCTCCCACTGATTTTACTACCGGTTGTGAATTTTTGCTGAAAATAGATAAAAATGTACTGGCAGCTTATGAATTTATTAAAATGGATTGTCTATGAGAAGAAGGGAACCATGCAGTGGTGGAATTTAACCAGTTTACACCTCTTTGGGAGAACCAGTTGTTAACTTTCTGAGCAGTTTGGTAAACTGGTTGTTGGAAGAAATCATTATGGTAGAGAACCGGTTGTTAAATTACTTGAATCCCACCACTTGGACCATGGTATGCAATATGATAGAGAGTACTTTAATTACTATGCTTGTAACTGTTACAAAGATGTTAGGAAGTCAGTTCTTTAGATATCTTTTTATTTCCTTTTGTTACTCTTCTGTTTTTCTTTTGTTCCTTTAAAATTTCTTTTTCTACTTATTCTTTATTGCAGTTATATTTCTGCAATTTTAAAAAAATCTTTGTAAAATCTTTTAAGAATTTTTTTAAAAAAATAAAAAAGGAGTGCTTTGACACAAAATGTAAAACTTTTCTATTTTCTCTAAAACGGAAGAGTTTTTTTCTTTCTTCTTCCACATTCTCACCCCAAGGAAAATTCAGGCGCTGATGCCAGTTGTGTTAACAGAAATTCAACGAAGGGAGGAGATACTCTCCTTTTTGTCCTCATGTTCACCATCCAGCAGACATAGTTATGAAATCAAACATTATACACCTTTTTTTAAATTTCTTGGAGGGTTTTTTGGGGAGGGGTCTGATTTTACTATCGTAGTCATTGAGACGTTTGTGTATGGTGTATTATGACCTTACTGTATTATGACAAACTATCTGCTTCAGTGGTGCGATTCAAAAAATTTTACTACCGGTCCTGTGCACGTGGCATGGCTTGGTGGGTGTGGCTTGGTGGGTGTGGCAGGGGAAGGATACTGTAAAATCTCCATTCTCTCCCCATTCCAGGGGAAGGTTATTGCAAAATCTCCATTTCCTCCCAATCAGCTGGGACTCAGAAGGCAGAGAATAGATGTGGACGGGACCAGTCAGAGGTGGTATTTACCGGTTCTCCAAACTACTTGAAATTTCCACTACCAGTTCTCCAGAACTGGTCAGAAGCTGCTGAATACCACCTCTGGTCTGCTTCTTTCCTGCCCTTGTCCATCAACAGAGTCAACAGCCTAGTTTTATTTTATTTATTTCCTGATTCCAGCAACTGACTGGAATCCAGCCCCTTCAAATTTGTGTATACTCTGTAGAACACATGACTCATTATATGTTTTTATATGCAATGTTGATTCTATATTATTGCTAACATTCAGTTTTGAAAGTAGAATTGTTGGGAAAATGTCGTAATTAAAATCATTTTTCTGAGACTATAAAAAATAATTTTATACACATGTAGCCCTATGAGCATTTTTTTTTTGCAGTTTTACTGTAATTTTTGCCACAGATGTCAAAGAAGTTAAACACCACGTCCTTCTTTTCTACTCCTTTGACCTTCTTTCCAATTGTATATGCCCTGCTTTGCCTATTCAGATCATTGGTAACTTTAACTGCCAGTGATATGTTGGCTTCTTTCCATAAAAATATCAATCACAGGAGCTTCTATATCTTTTAGGAAATAGAAACATTACTATTTTCATTGCAATCAAATAAAGTCTTGACATTTTAAAAAACTACAGTATATCTCTAAAATATATGTGCAGTTTGAAAAGACATCTTGGCAGCGATGCATTCAATACTTTAGAATTATGGTGTAGTCAAGTTCCTTACAAACAAGACAGGTGGGCAGCTGACTTCTAACTAATAGAATAAGAACACTTGAACTCTCCAAAGATGTAGAAACCTGTGTAATGTATTCTTCCCAGACCCACTTTGAGGGTCAAGGGTTGAAAACAAAAGCAGACTCCTTGGAGTGTTTGCAGTCCAAATCAAGCATTCAAAAGTAATTTCTCTCCCTCTCTCTCTCTCTCTCTCTCTCTCTCTCTCTCTCTCTCTCTCTCTCTCTCTCTCTCTCTCTCTCTCTCTCTCTCTCTCTCTCACACACACACACACACACACACACACACACACACACTATCAAACCAAGAAAGAAAATGGGTCAGGTTTACAGCTTTAAGCTTGTTATCCACTTTGTGCACAAAAGATTCAAGGGGTATTCCAAACCCAACGTAAGATCAATTCCTTCTTGAGAAGTCTCTGACCCCTTCCTTTCTTCTAAAGTAGGCTTTTCAATATGAGGCACTACCTCTATTCTGTGCCTACAAAATGAACTAGATCCCAGCTAGACAGCATAGAAGGGTGGAAAAGTATATTTATGCAGAGCCCAATAAGGGAATTCCTACAAATACTTCTGCAGACCTCTTTTTATCATTGTCTTCTGGCACCAGCTTCTCCCACCAACATCTTCCCCAGTCTTCACATCTGCCCTTTCCACAAAGCAGCTTTTAAACTTAGCCAGCCCACAGCCTGCAAGCATTTACCATCAAGAATTGTGACTAACTTACAAGAAGGTTGATGTTTTTCCTTCACTGCATGTGGATGATATTTAATTTATTTTATCCATGAGGCGCTCCATTGTAGTATGTCAGAGTGTACTATTCTCCAGACCAGGAGTGTCAAACTCACGTCATCACGGCGGTATCACATAACATATCAGGACTTTTTTCACCTTCGCTAAACCTGCCGTGGGCATGGCCAGAGCATGACACATCTGGCCCACGGGCCGGGAGTTTGACAGACTTGCCTTACCCCTCTCTTGCAATCTTTAATACTTAAAACTATTGACAGAGTTTGTCAATTGGGATGGTGATATAGCTACTGCTGGATGAGCTGAAAGCGATTGTTTGAGGGAAACAGGGGATATTTTTTTTGCCTGTACATTTACATATACAGCTTGATTATTAGTATAACTATTTTTTGCAAATGATTGTAAATTTAATAATTTATTGATATAGCAGAGTCATATTTATATTTTAGAAAAATGTTATTAATCAAGAGATGCTATTTAATAATTAATCACTGATATTTACTAGACAAAATACTGTCATGACAAGGTTTAAATATGCTGTAGCACAAATTTATACTAATGTTTCCTAGAATACTAGGTATCAAGGAATTATATTCAAGCACAGTTCTTTTATTAACCAAGATATTAAAGCAACTCTCTTGTTAGTAATCAAATGATTGAATTTTTTCAATAATGATTTTACACTGCTCATTTCTTAGTTATCATCCTTACACAGAAAATAAGCATAATGCAATGCAGTGAATGTTTAGAGAGCATTTGATAAATAAGGTATTCCATAAGTATTTAATTTTAACAGGTGACAATCTAATGTCATTTCCACAGGAATAACTTAGAGCATCACCCATCCATTATCAAAATGATGTAAGTCTGTCTGCACTATTGTGATTTAGCACAATGATAGTTGTGTCTAGATAATCTCTAAAACAGGGGTCCCCAACCTGTGGGCCACGACCCATTACCAGGCCATGTTCTTTTGGTCACTTGGACACGAGTGGCTGGCCAGTGTGCATGTGCATGCATGCATGCACTCTCCCACTCATGCTTCTATCACCCTGAGTGCCATATGGGTTTTACCGTCACCATAACTGCTTTGCAGGCACTACTGTCACCTCGAGTGTCACACAGGTGCTACTGTTGCCAAGGGCATCATATGCACTTGCAACCACGTTTGCATGCACATCCGTGTGCAAAGATGCCTGCGCCCCCGCTCCGGGCTGCCAACCAAGAAAGGTCAGGGAACTCTGCTCTAAAAGATGCTGCAAATATATTGTAAAATGAATCTTAAACAATCCTACTACATGAGGCTATGGATTCAGTTAATTTGGCATCCAGTTTTCTATAGTGGTCTGTGGGATAACTCTTGAAAAGATGCTCTTTGACAATTACTTCTTAATAGCTGACAGTAATATCCTGATTTTGAATATAGAGATTCTGTTTAGATATTATGATTAAAAATGATTATGATTAAAATCCATAACTATGGCTATACATTATTGCAGATGATACAAGGAATCTCTTCACAAAGGCTGGTCCAGAATACTAGCCATTCAATGGGGCCAGTGCAGTTCTGCATCCACAATTGTAAGGGATGCCAAGAGATCTATTCTATCTTTCTGCTACTTAACATTTATGTGAAGTTACAAAGAATGTTTATCATCTGATTCCAAGTGAGATATCATCAATATTTTCAAAATGATTAGATATTTCAAAACCAGCTGGAGATACGGTGGAAGTTTTGTCTCAGGGCCTGGAGACAATTGAATTCAGAATGGAGAAAACAACTTGAAGTTAATCTCTAGCAAGTCGGAATTCATATTTGTCCATTGAGGCTTTCTACTCCTTTGTACCTATTGCATAAAGTTTATAATTTGGGTGTTTTCCTGGACCCATGGCTACTGGGCAAGTGGGGGCCATAGCTAGGAAGTCTTTTGTCCAGATCTGGCTGGTAGTCTAGTTATTGCTGCAAGTGGAGCAGGAGAACTTTGCTGCAGTAATTCACATCTTTAACCCCGTATCTGGACAACTGCAATGTGATCTGCATAGGACCACTTTTGAAGACCACTCAGAAACTGCATCTGATCCAGAAACAAAGTTATTTCAGAAGCTTTTGGCAAGAAGTATGATATTGTCAGTATTTATTTTAATTTAACTTAATTTTTACTTTACTATGGACATTTTACTGTTCTGTTTTATAAATGATCTGAACAGCCAAGAGCTGTGAAATGTGTTAGTATGTTAATTAATTTCTTGGCATTTTTAAAATACCTGTTTATATGATACCTCATTCTCTGTACAAGAATCACACATATCTGGCTATAATATGTCAAAACAAATGCTTAATAGCTTATATGAAAGGAAGTCTCTGTGATTGGAACAAATTATCTGTAAAGGTCTTATTTACTATATAGCTTAAAATTGCTTTAGAATTGATACAGTGGGATTGCTTACATATATACCGGAATCTTAGTGGTAGACAGCCTGATGCCTTCTACATATTTTCAGCTATAACTGACACAACCTCTTGCCATTGGCTGGGCTAGTCGAAAGCAAATGGGACAGATTCTAAATTAGAGCTCTTCTATAGGTCCTACCGGCATATAACTATAAATTTATATTTCCTGCCCCTAATCTAAAAGCTAATCTGTTCTTTAAAAACATAACTCTTGATAACTCTTCAGTCCACGATATTGCAGTGACAATGGAAGTTGATCAGTGCACATAGAAAATATGAGGAAGCAATCAAGTGTCAACTTATTTTGAAATTAGTTCTTCCTAATAATAATAACTATATTGGACATTTTTTTCAAATTATGTGTGGAAATTATACATATATTTCTTTAAGTCTCTGTTGTTCCATCTACATATTAACGGAGTAGGAAATTTTAAGTGTAAAGACGAGGTATAATTTTTTTAAAAAATCATTCAAATTAGTGCTATGAGCTCTTGAGAGAGAGAAGATTAGTACTGTCTTCATTAACTTGTTGTATTTATATTTTTTTCTTTTCACATATTCAGAGTGATTTCTATTTTCTCAAATTTATTGTCACAATATAGATTGACAGAAAATGATGTCAGTCCAATAAGGTTCATAACCAAATGCCCATTCTTAGTTGAATATTCAAATTATTAACACTTTAGAGTCTATATGCTAAGGTATTAATATCAAGAAAGTCATGGTGTATGTTGCTCTTAAAATATCCTCCTGCTTACATTCTGATAGATTATGATAACTAGACTTTAAATAAACAGCAACTTGTTTCAAAATCCATTTAACATAATGCTATTAATAAAAGCCAGCTTTTGGTTTACCATGTGAATCAGAAACTAAATAACCAGGTTTGCCAAGTTCTTTGGACTTGAAACTTGCATCCAACTGTATGCCATACATGTAGTTATAAATACTTACAATAGAAGAGTTGCCTTAAGACAGGGGTGTCAAACTCACATTGTCATGGCGGCATCATGTGATGTATTGGGACTTTTTTTCCCTTCCCTAAACTGAGTGTGGGTGTGGCCAGCACATGATGCATCCAGCCCATGGATCAGGAGTTGAACAGCCCTGCCCTAAGGTATTTTACCACATGAACCAGAAAAAAAATCCCTACAAAGGTAAGTTGCTTAGTACTCAAAGTAAATATAGTTAACTTGCTGTCTTACTCAAAAATACCATAGGTGACTGCCTGATTATAAAGGCATAATTATAATAAATAATCCCTGTTACCTTTTTTCATATCTTAAATCAATTGTTTGAGACAGCTTTATTCTACCTAATGATAGGGTGGATCCAGTTCAGTAGTACTGGTTCTTTTTTAGCTAGAAAAAAACCTGTGATATCAAGTTCAAAGAACTTGGCAAACCTGGTTATTTAATATTTTAATAATTAAAATGATTATATTCTAATCACATCACATAATTTTATAAAATAAATAAATTTCATTTGGAGAAAACAGATTGTATAACCATATCATATGCTCACTAAAACAATCATAACACCACGTAATAACTTCATTTTACACTAGTTGTGAAAGATGTTAACGTCCACAGAAATGTGCTAGAAATAATGAAAGATTTTTAAAACCTAAATCTTCCTTTACCCTCACCCACAGTTCCTTTCAACTGAGTGAACAATCATTTTAGGCTTTGCATTTTCGCAGTGAGTATTAATTTTCAGAACTGTGAGAAGAGGATGGCCTTGAGGGCAAACTTGGAAAAGATTAGTCTAATTCAAGCCCCACATACAGAACAAATAGTTTTATCTGTCAGCATGAAAGGGAACTTTAAAGGCACTGTGATACAGAGCAGAATCACCACCACTATTAATTGCTCAGGCATATTAAAGAGACCTCAGACAGTGACCTCCTCTAAAACAGAATGCATGAGGAAAAATATGTCTTAATCTTCATTTCTACATTTAGATAAATGTCAAGTGCATCTATCACCTCAATTAACTGTAGGGAGGGGAGAGCTGTCAAAATCTAATTCTTTTTGTGACAAGGCGTTTATTCTGAACCCAGCAGAGGAAGAAATAGACAGTTGTATTAGACCGAGATGAATATCAAAGGTTTCCGAAACACATGGTGAGATTCATGTGGAAAATGCTGATTAAAACCATGGTAAATTGGTGCTGGTGTGTTTGAGGTTTGTTGCCTAAGCTACAATATGTTGAGGGGAGGGGCAAGCTGTGGCATGGCTTACTTTAGTATTGAGGAAAATGGGGGGAAATGTTTTTCAAGTTTAGTACCATGCAAAATATGAAAGGGATGATGAAATAAAAGAGCATTTAACTGCAGGGACATTAAAGACTATTTTAAAGAACATTGTCGAACGTATTTATACTATAGATACTTTTCTGATTTTTGCTAAATAGAATGAATTCCTTCTCTGTGCATGTGTATGTGTGTGCTGCTGTCCCATAGTAAAGTGCATCAGAATAGATTTTTCCATCAGAATTTGATTCGTATGAAAAAAAATTGCATATGTTTTCTTTACAGCTTAAAACTTCATAAAATCTAGAGAACCATCAACAGTCTGTTTATGTTTCAGTCTCTTATGTTCTGCTTTTGTATACACTGAAATCAGTTTAATGAAATTTCAAGCTTGTTTCCAAGATTGAAATAGAAGACAGAGTTTGTGGGTGACAATCCATGATTATCTGTGATAAGTTACTTGAATGTGATAAGTGACATCAATGGAACTAAAAAGAGCTAAGAATTTTTATTCTTTTTTTTCCCATAAATTTTATTAGAGCATCAAAAAGAAAAATCAAAAACAAATGTATAATAATTTTTCTATCACAGTGTAACATCGCCAAAATATCCATATATATATATACACCAGTAAAATAGAAAATATTTACAGATCCTTGTATACAAGTTTACCTTTCCAATACTTATTATCATAAATATGCAATCATCTATAACAATAATCCAACATTATCCTTTGTCTCTTTTTCATCGTTTCTGGGTCCAATCATACCACATATTCCAACTACCATAAACGTCTGAGTCTCTTTTACCCTTGATCAGTTTTGTAAGTCTGTCAGACTCTGCACATTCCATGATTTTATAAATTATTTTTGCATCCGTTGATAAGTTCTCATTTTTCCATTCTTGTGGGAATGCCAGTCTCCCTGCAGGAATTATGTGCAGCATCAAATGCCATTTAGTCAATCCAATATTTGCAGGTCTAACCACCAACAAAAAAGTTTCCACTTTCCGTTCCACTCTACAATGTGTAATTTTAAACAACCATCGTTGTATTTTTATCCAATATTTAGCTGCCAATGGGCATGTCCACCATTGGCATGTCCACTTACTTCCATTGGTGGAAGTAAATTCCATTGCTATGCTCACATTTCCAGCACTGTGAAGATATCCTGGGGAACATTTTAGCTAATCTTGCTGGAGGTAGGTACCATTGATAAACCATCTTATAAATATTCTCTTTATAAGAGGATGCCATAGTTAATTTTACATTTTTAAGCCAAATCTCCTCCCATTTTTGAAGATCCAATGAATAACCCATATTTCGCTCCCAAGCAATCATGGAGTCTCTAACGACTTCCTCCCCCACATTCAGTGATAAGAATAGCATTTCGACAGGGATTTCCTGTCATTACCTAATAAGATTTTATCCAATTCTTGTTTTCTATGATATATCCCTTCAGTCTCCTGATCTTTCTTCCACCTTGAGTGTATTAAAATTTTTATTCTTATGTTGCAATTAAATTCACAGCTGGAATCTTTCTGGTTCGCAACTGGCTTGTTGATAGTATGGGCTATCTTCTCTCCTTTACAAGCAATGGCAATTCTTTCTTTGTGCATAATGATGCATTTCGTTATAAGATCCTTAGGACATCTCCATGTATCCTCCCCACCCACCCCCAACAGTTAATAGCAGTAGATCTTATAAGATTAGTCTTGTTGGGAATTCTGGATATCTGAAATATTATTTATAGCTAAGTTTCATATTTTCAAAGTTACAAAATAAGCCCTAATATTTTTCCAATATCTGTCTGGCATCCAGGTGAATATCAGTGATTCATTTCTTTTGGCAAATAGCATAGCTGACTACAGATACTTTAAAACTCTGAATCAAATATATAGTCTTGCATATTCTCCGCTGGTAGTGATGTTTAAATGGCTGTCATAAAACTTTTTCAGTGCTTTCTTACCATATCTCAGCTGGAATAACAATTCTGTCAGTATAGGGAATTACTTCTTGTGAGTTCTACCTTAGTAAGGATTCAGTTTATTCTATTTTATTATAATAAACTGAAGAAAAGTACATATACAATAACACAGCTTTAAAATGGAAAAATAATAAGAAGAAGAAATAGAAAAGGGAAATTAACACTATAAAATCTTGTTATAATTTGGACAACTTTACAAATTGTAATCACGTTCCTCAAAAGACTTATTTCTTGTCCTTTTGTGGAAAAAAACTTGTTATACAAATTGTGATAAACAATATTTATCAACAACACATTACTGTAAATCAGGGATGAAATGCTCCCGGATTAGACCTGATTGCCCAATCCTGTAGTGATTTTTCCCTGTGGTTTGGCGATCCGGTAACGATCACTGCCCGGGTGTCATTACTTCCTGGTTTTAACCAGGAAGTAATGTTTTGTTTACCTTCTGTGCATGCGCAGAAGGTGCGCGCATAGCGCATGTGCTCCCGAACTGGTAAGGAAGGTAAGTAGATTTCACCCCTGCTAATAAATCATATGTAGGGGTTTTCTTCTTCCATTGTTAACATAATTATTTTAGTCAGCTCTCCCTGCCTAAATAATTGTTGATATCTTAATGCAAATAATGATAATATAACCAAGAAGAACATTGATTATATCTCATGAATTTAGTGTTGACTCTTAGCAATTACTGGGATAAAATTTCTCTAGTATGATCTATCCCTTTCTTGATCCTTCAGGTCTTCCAAAGGAGCACCTATTTCAACAATAATTGAGTGCATTCAGTTTGTTGCTGGTTGTCCTCCTCTTCTTCTATCTACATTTCCCAACATTATAGATTTGTCAAGAGAACCAGATTTTTACATAAATGTATACAAATATAATAATGAAGAATATATATGACTTGAAAGTAAAGACTTGATACAAACTCATATTAATAATTCTATTAAATTCCATTCAAAATACAAACATAATAAGGAGAGAACAAACCATGTTCCAATTAAAGTTCCAATTCCTAAGGTATTTGCTCAATAGCAGGTTGATTATAACAAAACAAAATGTTACACAACATTCTCCAAGGGGCACAGTATGCATGAAACAGTTTTTATTGCATTAACCTTATTTTATGTTTCTAGGAAACTAATTTCACATTGTTTAATGGAACTCACAATCATTCAACCAAAGCAGAATACCCAAGCCTGTCATTTCAAGTCATGTTAATAATAAATACCTACCTAAAAACTTTTGTCTTTCTAGTGTTCAATTTTTGAAATAGTGAAATTGCTTATCTTTCTCTTGTAAAAACCAAAACAGAATCTAATTTCCTCAAGAAGCTGTTTGTTCTTTCTAATTAATTTCAAAATCTTATTGTAAAGGTTTCAGCATTCTGATTTTATCTGGACCTTTAGTCCACTTATAACTTTCTAAGATCAAAATCTTATTTAGTTTTTTGCTGCTTATTTCAGATTCTTTAAATTCTTAAGCTTATGAATTTTTTTCATTCATTATTGAGGGCAGATTTATCCAGCATTTTCAAAGGTCTTTTTCTGAAGATTTTTGATAGCTTGGAAATAGTTAATGAGCAATTTCTAAAAATGATTAGAAAGTGAGATTTATAAACTTGGTGTCCTTTAAAAGGACGTATTTCAAATGTGAAGGTGATATACCCCTAACAATGTGATACGCAGAGATATGTGGGACTAGCTCAATAAAAGTATCTGTAAGAGGGATCTTGGAATCCTAATGGACAATCACTTAAATGTGAGCCAGCAGTGCACTGCAGCTGCCAAAAAGTCAATGCAATCCTAGGCTGCATTAACAGAGGTATAGAATCAAGATCACACAAAGTGTTTGTGAGAAGTTCCCAACCCCAAAAGAATGAACATTTTGGGAAATATTTAAAAAGGCAGAATGTTTCCCCAAAGGGACAAATGGAGAAACATGCTCTTAAAGACAAAAAGCAGACTCAATCTTTCTTAATAGACCCCAGCTGATATTTTGTGCCCATTAAGAAAGATTGGGCCAGCTATTCCCAAAACAAAAGAACTTTAGCTCCAAGATGATCAGTTAAAGGACAGGACATTGAGAAAAGTGGAAATACATACCTATCCATTAAGAAAGACAGGCTAGAGGCAATAGATAACAGGATAAAATCAATTACACATGTGTGACAGGATTAGGACTAAAGAAGTGGTCATTAAGACCCACCATGAGCTTTTGTGAAACAAGTAAAACCAATCAAATAATAAAAACACACAAGGCAAGTCTCCAGATTACAAAATGCTGTAAAAACTGTATAAAAAGCACATGTAAAACCAAACCAATTGGTCAGTTGCATGAGAACCACAAACCCTGGTGCTTCTGTTCATCAATAAATAGACCTTTCTTTCCAATCAGCCTTCATTTTCTTTTCAGCATCTTTCTCCCAGCTTGGAACTGAACCAGATGGATTTTTCTTCCAACATGTTAATACCATTGTATAATGCCTTGGTAAAACCACACTTGGAATATTGCATCCAGTTTTGATTGCCATGATATAAAAAAGATATTGAGATTCTAGAAAGAGTAGAGAAAAGAACAACAAAGATGCCTAGGGGACTGGAAGCTAAAACCTATTTAGAATGGTTTCAGGAATTGGGTATGTCTAATTTAATGAAAAGAAAGACTAGGAATGACATCATAGCATTGTTCCAATGTCTAAGGAGCCTTGGTGGTGCAGCAGACTAAAGTGCTGTTAAATAGCACTTAGCTGCCAGCTGCCTGCAATTACTGCAAGTTCAAATCTCACCAGGCTCAGGGTTGACTCAGCCTTCCATCCTTCCGAGGTAGGTAAAATGAGGACCCGGATTGTGGGGGCAATAAGCTGACTTTGTATAAAAAAGAACACCGCTTGGGTGGGGGGGCAAAAGCCCTACTAAGCAGATATATACAAAAGTATGAAGGCTATTGCTTAACGCATTGTAAGCCATCCTGAGTCTCCGGAGAAAGGGCAGCATATAAATCGAACCAATAAATAAACTGTTAGATCGGCGCAGGAAAGAAGAAGTGACCAGCAGAGTTCAAGTAACAACGTTTGTTAACGAGAACTGAACCGGCTTTGCACTGCCGGAGCTCTCCTTATATTTGCTCTGGCAGACGCACCGCCCACTGACAGGGATTCAAAACTCCCGCCGAAAGGATCTTCAGCCAATCCCAGGGGGATGTCCTTATAAGGACATAACACTCCTCCCCCCTAGTTCTTAGTCAGTCAATCAAGGTAGATAATCACTAAGGTACACAGGACGTCTACGTGCTCACGTAGACCTGCGCAGTTCATACCCAAGTTGGGCACTCTCCCGGACGGAGGGTGCTTTCTCGGCTCGGGGCTTCCTCCCTGGTGCCGGGCTGGATCTGGCCGTCGAGGATGCGGATGATGTTCCCAAACCTCCGGCCGGGTCGAGGACCTCCGCCTCCGGGCGATGCTGGTCTGCTTCAGTCCCGCTTGGATCTCGATGTCGCCGGCATGGATCCCTGCTGTCGACCGGTCCTGAACTCCTGAGCCACAGTAGGTCCCTGGGTCTCCCTCGGGTTCCCTCTGGGTTGGAGTTGCGCTGGTCCGGTCTTGGGTGCAAGTCCGGCGGTGGTAGCTGGGTTAGGCCCCCGGGTTCTCCGGTTGAGGCCGATTCACTCCCGGGGCGGCATGTGGTGCTGGTTGTACACGGGTCGGCCTTGTCGGGGTGGTGCGAGCCGACCCTGCAGGGGTGGTGTAGGCCCTCTCTGCATGGTTGGCGTAGGGGTGATGGTCGCCGCCTTCCATCGTTTGGGTGTTCCCCCTGGTCTGGCTAGTGTAGGCCTACTCTGCAGGGGTGGTGGAGGCCTTCCTCGCAGGGTTGGTCTTCTGCGCGGTCGGGCTGATGTTGTGGTGCCCTTTGGTGTGATGGATGGAGGTTACCTTCCCTGGAGTGTCGGTCGCCTACTTCACAGGGTTGGTGTTGGCTTCCCCTGCTAGGTTGTCGCCGGTCTACTTGACTCCTGTTGTCAGGGTGTAGGTCTCGGTTCTCGGGATGTTGGCTGCCATCCACCCCGCGGTGTTTTGGGGTTCCCTCTGGGCCTTGTCCCCGGTCTACTGGCCTTGCGGAGTCTTTAGCTTGGTTCGGTGTTGAAGTGCCCGCTTTTCCCCTATCTGGGTGGTTTAGGCCTACCTCGTCGGGGTGGTTTAGGCCTACCTCGTCTGGGTGGTTTAGGCTTACCTCGTCGGGGTGGTTTAGGCCTACCTCGTCGGGGTGGTTTAGGCCTACCGCGTCTGGGTGTTTTAGGCCTACCTCGTCAGGCTGGTCTTCGCCCGCTTCCCTCCACCTTTTGCGGAGTTGGTCGAGGTGACGGCTCACGATCTGTCCATTTTTCAGCTCAACACAGTAGGATTTGGGACCGGTTGTGCTGTGTACTGTAGCTTTAAGCCATTTTGGCGAGCCGTGGAAATTGAGAGCGAAGACGGCGTCGCCGATGGCAAACTGTCGTAGTTGGCGGCTGGCAGTGGCGGGCACCTCGGAAGTGTATTGAGGGTGCAGTCTGTCCAGGGGTGACCGGAGTCTTCTGCCCATTAGAAGTTCGGCAGGGCACTTTCTTGTGGCAGAGTGAGGCGTGATGTGCTGGGTGAGCAGAAAAGTGTCAATGCGCTCCTGCCAATCGCCCGGGCCCATCTTGGCGAGTGACTCCTTGGTGACCCTCACCATCCGTTCAGCCTGTCCATTTCCGGCTGGTCTGTAAGGGGCGGAGAGGGCATGGCGGATGCCCAAGCCTGCCAGGAAAGCTTCCATGGGCACGGACGTAAGTTGGGGCCCGTTGTCGGAGACCAAAACATCTGGAAGCCCATGAGTCGCGAAGAGATGCCGGAGTGTGCGGATTGTGGCTTCTGTTGTGGTGGATGCCATGGGGATGACCTCCAGCCATTTCGAGTAGGCATCGACCACGATGAGGAGGTGGCGCCCTTGGATAGGGCCCGCAAAGTCTATATGGATGCGCGACCAGGGAGAGTTAGGCATCTCCCAAGGCGTCGGGTCAGACTGAGGCGGCGCAGCTCTGACTTCTTGGCACGGGCTACACCTGGCGACCCAATGTTCAATGTCTTTGTCCAGCGTTGGCCACCAGACGTAGCTCCGTGCCAGGGCTTTCATCCGGACAATGCCCGGGTGTCCTTTATGCAGCGCTTCCAGAGTCTTTCGTTGGAGCATGCTGGGAATCAGCACCCGATCTCCCCATAGTAAACAGCCGCTCATGGTGGACAGTTCCCCTTGCTTGCGGCTGAACGGGCTGAAGTCGTCGCTGTCAATTCGAGCCGGCCATCCCCTCAGGACCCAGGAGTGGACTTGTCGGAGGATGGGGTCGTTCCTCGTGTGCGTCGCCACGTCGGCAGATGTTACAGGACAGCTGCTGTTGTTGTCAATATGCAGCAGCTCAAGTGTGGGAGCCGGGTCTTCCACGGAGTCAGCAGATGGGCATCTGCTTAGCGCGTCGGCGTTCACGATGGACTTCTCCGGCTGATGGGCGAGTCTGTATGAGTAGCCGGCGAGGAAAATAGCCCAATGAGTCATTCGGGGTGACATGAAGGCCGGGGTCTGCTTGTCACCTGCGAGGCGGCCCAGGAGCGGCTTGTGATCGGTGACAATAGTGAACCGTCGTCCATAGAGGTATTCGTGGAAACGCTTCACCCCTGCGACAATAGCCAACGCCTCTTTGTCCAGTTGGCTGTAGTTGCGTTCAGCACTGGACATAGTCTTTGAGAAGTAGGCGATGGGGGCTTCATAGCCGGTAGGCAGTTCGTGGCTGAGGACAGTGCCGACTCCGTAGGGGGAAGCGTCACAGGTGAACCTGATGGGCAGCGTCTCATTGTATTGAATGAGCACGCTGTCAGAAGTCAACAGTTGCTTAACGGCTCTGAATGCAGACTCTTCCTCGCGGCCCCTCCTCCAGGAAGCTGCCTTTGCCAGTAAGCGATGAAGTGGCTCAGCAATAGTGGCTTTCTGTTGGAGGAAAATTGCATAGAAGTTAAGCAATCCAAGGAAAGCCTGAAGCTCCGCTTTATTTTTGGGGCTGGGAGCTTCATGGATAGCTTTAACTTTTGATTTGGTGGGGTGGATGCCAGAACTATCTATGAGATAGCCTAGGAACTCGACTTCCTGTACCCCAATGATGCACTTGTCCCGTCGGACCCTCAAGCCCTTCTCTCTGAACCGCTGGAGGACAAGCCTCAGCCGGTCAAGGAGTTGTGCCTTTGAGTCCCCGGAGATTAGTACATCATCGAAGTAAGGCACCACCCCTGGAACGCCTTGGAGAAGGTGTTCCATCATGGATTGGAAAATGCCTGGGGCTGCACTGACTCCGAACTGGAGACGGTTGCACTTAAATGCGCCTCTATGGGTGACAATTGTCTGAGCCTCCGCCGTTTCCTGATCGACTGGCAGTTGCTGGTAAGCCTGGGCCAGGTCCAGCTTTGCGAAAATTTTGCCCTTGCCGAGTGAGTGAAGCAAATGTTGCACTACCGGCACAGGGTATGCGCTCTGCGGCAACGCCTTGTTGATGGTCACTTTGTAGTTGGCGCAGATGCGCACAGATCCATCCTGCTTCATGGGGGTCACAATGGGAGTCTCCCATGAAGCATGATCGATGGGTTCCAGGATGCCTTGGGCAATCAGCTTATCTAGCTGAGCATCTACTTTAGCCCGCAAGGCAAATGGAACCCGGCGGGGCTTGAGCCAAATTGGGGTTACCCCCTTGTCCAGATTAAAGGAGATGGGTTTCCCTGTAAAGGTCCCTAACTTACCATCGAAGACTTCTTGGAAGTCTCCGATGAGTGAGTCGAGTTCGCCTGAGCTAATCTGGTGGATGCCTCCAATAGAAAGCCCCAACAGCTGGAACCACTCCACGCCTAACAGGGTCGGGCGGCTATGCTCCACGACGGTGATAGGGAGCTGGCCTCGGAACTGTTTGAAGGCGATCTGGAGGTTGGTTCTTCCAATGACGCCGATGGGATTGCCACCGAAATCCACCAGCTTGGAGTGAAGGGGTTCAAGTTGGCGCTTAATTAGTACCGGCTTCAGTCTCTTTACTTGGTGCCAGTCAATAATGGAATAGACGGAGCCCGAGTCTACTTCCATCGTGCACGGCAAGCCTTCAGCCAACAGTGTCACATGGAATTTGGTGGCACTGTTGTTACTGGTCAGGGCGATCGTCGTTTGATTCACCGCGCCGCCCTGGGAACCGTTGCGATCATCGCAGCTGAGCTGGAGTGAGGACCGTTTGGATGACCTCTGGGAGTCGCAGCGATTTTCAGGATTCCGGGGCCTGATCGACTCTGGAACTGGATCAGAGGCTCTGCATGCCTCAGCGATGTGCCCCTTCTTCAGGCAACGTCTGCAGGTTGCATCACGCCAGCGGCAGGATTGGCGGGGATGGTGTCCCTTGCAACTGCCGCACTGAGCGTTGCGGCGGTCATCTTTTTGAATTTCCCGCCTAGATGGGCGGGAAACTTTCAAAACGGTCAACTCCCCCTCTGAGTCGGACGGTGTGGCGGAGTCTTCAGAAGATTCTGAGGACAACTTGCGGATCTTATGTATCCGTCGGGACTGGAGCATTTCGGCGGCGGCTCTCTCAGATGTTTCAGCAGCCGTAGCCTCCTCAAGAACGTCTTTCAGGGACAGTCTTTTCCTGCTCAGGAATTTCTTTTGGAGGCTTGCATCTCTCATCCCGAAGAAGATCCCGTCGCGTAAGGCATTGTCAACGTTTTCAAACTCGCAGTTTGCTGCAATTTGACGCAATGCCGCCACAAAGTCTTTGATAGATTCACCTTCCTTCTGATTGCGTTGGCGGAAGGTGAATCGATTCGAGATGGGGGTGCCCGGTGGTGCATAGTGGTCTTGCAGGGCAGACTGCAGATCCACCCAGGACATGACTTCAATGTCCCTGGGTGCGACGAGGTTGACGGCGAGCTCCAAGACGTTGGTACCGCAGTGAGCGAGGAAGAGAGCCCTCTTCCTCTCGTCGTCTAAGTTGTTGTATCCGTTCCCCCGGAGGAATTGGCGGAAACGGATCATATAGGAGCTCCATTTCTCCCGGCTGGGGTTGAAAGGAGCCAGCGAAGCGAACGCCGCTTGCGGCGTTGCCATCTCTCAGTCCGCGTCGAGTGACTTCAGCTCGTTATGGCGATCGTGCCACACGGTGGTTCTTCTCTAGTCCTTCGTCGCCAGTGTTAGATTGGCGCAGGAAAGAAGAAGTGACCAGCAGAGTTCAAATAACAATGTTTGTTAACGAGAACTGAACCGGCTTTGCGCTGCCGGAGCTCTCCTTATATTTGCTCCGGCAGACGCACCGCCCACTGACAGGGATTCAAAACTCCCGCCGAAAGGATCTTCAGCCAATCCCAGGCGGATGTCCTTATAAGGACATAACATAAACAATAAACAATAAATAAGGGTATACCACAAAGAGGAAGGAGTCAACCTATTTTATCAAACACCTGAGGGCAGGACAAGAACCAATGGATAGAAACTAACCAGAGAAAGAACTTTCTAGAATTAAGAAAAATTTCTTGAGAGTTAGAACAGTTAATCAGTGGAACAACTTGCCTCTGCAATGAAGTAGGCCATGTTGCAAAGTATTCTGAAGACTTTACTGAAGAAGCATAAATCCCAGAAGTGTTTGGGTAGTAACAATGGCCTATTGGTTCAACTGAACTACTTACTTGGCTGTTTTCATTAGCAAAAGAACCATTATTGAACAAAGAAGTAAAATAATTAAACATGAATATATTTCTTCTTCAGCAGATATAATTTTAAAAGAGTTGAAGCTACTAATGTAAAGATGAGGTCTTAATTTACTGACTGATTTGATTGAGTGGCATACTTACTTTTTGCAGGACTGTATATATGATGAAGTTCAGATGTTTCTGCTTTGAACTTTTTTGTGCATTAAATAATTCTTAGGGAAAAAATATAGGCGTTCATTATGTAGGCTTTGATTTTAAAAATAATTAGTAAGAGTAATGTGCATAATTAATTCCAGTAATTAAAATGCAGCTTTAATGTTGGTTAGGAAAAAATGGCTCTTTTTATAATGATTACATAAGTTGCTTTCTAAGAGAACTTTTAATGTAAGCTTAACCAGAAACCATTATGCATTAATACAAATATGCTAAAAATAATTTTAAAAATTAACCAGAAGATAACAATGTTTCCTACTATTTATACCTTTTTAAAAGTTCTGGTATTACATCATATCAGAAATTAATAAGGAAATACTTCATTTTGCAAAAAAAACAAAAACCCTCAACCCTTTTAAAACTGTAAAAAAAATATAAAAACTATATACAAATATTGTTTGTAGCAATAAAGCTGCTCCAGACCTCTGTGTGTGGATTTGTCAAAAACAGTTCAGGCCAGACTAATCTTGTTGCATTCTTTGACAAAGTTACAAAATTAGTAGACCAGATAAATGCTGTGGTTATAATTTACTTGGACTTCAGTAAAGCATGTGATAAAGGATAGAATCAAGATCAGGTGAAGTGTTAATACTACTGTATAATGACTTGGTAAGACCACATTTGGAATTATGCATTCAGTTTTGGCTGCCATAATGTAAAAAAGATGTTGAGACTCTAGAAAGACTGCAGAGAAGAGCAACAAAGATATTAGAGAACCGGAAGCTAAAACATATGAAGAACGGTTGCTGGAATGTCTAGTTTAATGAAAAGAATGACTAGAGATGACAGGATAGCAGTGTTCCAATATCTAAGGGTTTTCTACAAAGAAAAGCGAATCAATTTATTTTCCAAAGCACCAAAGGCAGGACAAGAAGCAATGGATGGAAACTAATCAAGAAGAGAAGCAACCTAAAATAAGGAGAAATTTCCTGACAGTTAGAATAATTAATCAGTGGAACAATTTGCCTCCAGAAGTTGTGAATGCTAATTTTTAAGAAGAGATCGGACAACCATTTGTGTTAAATCGTATAGATTTACTGCCTGAGCAGAGGTTGGATCAGAAGGTCTTTAAGGTCCTGTAGGAAATTATCACCCACCCCTCTCCTAGGAAAATGAGATATTTTAGGAAATATTAAAAGGGCAGAATGTTTCCCCTAAAAAAGAGGCAGAAACTCAGCCCCCACCACCACCTTTGTCAATCGGCCATTAAGGCCGATTGGAATACCGCATTCAGTTTTGGCTGCCATAATGTAAAAAAGATGTTGAGACTCTAGAAAGAGTGCAGAGAAGAGCAACAACTCTGTTGTTCTGTTATGTTGTGTGTGGTGGGTGAGTACGTGTGTGTGTGTGTGTGTGTGTGTGTGTGTGTGTGTGTATTACAGTGTATTACCATTGCAATGTTACTGTCATCATTTTTGAAAAAAGTGCTGAATGCAGAAAGAACCTTGCCCGCCCTCCCCCACCCCCCCCACCCCCTGCCCAAATCTAACAGGTTGGCAACAGAAAAATAAAAAGCAAGACTTGGGTAGATAAATTGTTTTAAGGACAAAGCCCAAAACAGCTTTAATAGTAAAGTTTATGTACATGGGAAATAGGAATCAGATAAGGTTTTTAAAAAGGAGTCATTCTATATATCTGTGGAATCTGTAGTTGTCTCAAATATGCTTTTTTTTTTCTCCTTCAAAATGCAACTTGACTTTTTTTTCCCCTTGAGGAAGAACAAGAAAACATGTTGCTTCTCATTCAAGAAGCTTTATCAGTTCTGATGGGGGGGTGGAGAGATGGAACGATAAGTACTGAAAGTTGAGATTGGAGGACGGAGGATGGAAAGATAGGTTTTGATAGGATGGTGGGAAGCAGGGATGGAAGGATTGTTTTTCTTTGAGGTCATCTGGTTGTTAGCACTCTCTAAGAGCTGCTGAGGCTACTTGGCACAGATAAAACCCCGAAGTGATCTCAAGAGCTCTCAGAGAGTGCTAACAACCAAATGACTGCAAAGAAATACAACCCTTCCATTCCCTTTCCCCATCTTATCAGGTCCTTCCATTCTCCCTACCATCAGAACTGATGAAGCTTCTTTGAGGAGAAGCAAGACATTTTCTTCTTTTTCCTTAAGGGAAAAAAACAGCCCATTTGCCTTTGAAGGAAAAGAAAATTCTACATTTATAACCAATATAGCCAGAATGATACCAGTATGTATATTAATAATAATAGTGAAGTATAATATACAGGAAGATAGTAAAAATATAAAAACTACAATATTTTGAAAATGTAGCATTGAGAAAACATTTATCTGGAATATATATTTGAATCATAGTCTCCATTACTAATAACTGTCTGAAATCTGAAAAAGTTATCTGCATGGATCCTTGTGTGACATAATGGAAAAGCTTCTTGACTATAACCATTTTCCCTTGAAACATGCCACAAATTGCTTTTAATTTTGACCACTGCTAGATGGCTTTTGTTTGTCTTAAAATGTAGTTTCACCTCAAATATATATATAAAATCTGAAAAGCATTTCAGTTTAGACTCCTTGTCCAACATAAGACAGAACAAGAGTAATCTACCCAAAATAATCTGTTTGCCTTTCAGTTTACATAATTGAATCCCAGAATGGAAAATGTTAAAGAGCAAAGAAAATGGTAACAGGATTAGCAAAGCAGTAAAACCTTACAGTGGACAGGGAATCATTAAAATCTATATAAATATTTGCAGGCACTGGAGAGACCAGATGTGCAGTCAAGTAATCCAGGCATTGTGAACTGGCTTTTAGAAGAAACCAGCACTGTCCAAAGCCAAAGTATAATTAATCAAGGGGAATGCTTTAATCAGGATTCAGCTACCAAATTATAATACATTCTGGAATTGTTACAGAATATGATCAAGAGAAATTCTCATTTCATAGCATGGACTCCCAGCTCTAAATGAAAAATAAAAACACATACTTTCCACCAAAGCTCTGTATTTAAAAAGGATGTGAGACATTTGTTATAAGGAGGGGGGGAAAAGAAGAATGAAGAAAGGAAGTAGTAGATTGTCTGCCTTGTTGCTGTGAAGCACATTTAAGTTTTAGATCAACCTCATTACAAGTCTGGACTCAATTTCAAGGAAACATTCTCAGTTCTTGTCTTTGTTCATAAATATTCACATTTTTGCACTCCCCCACTTTTGTATAACTTTCCAGTAAATTCCCATTAAGTTATTTAAAATGCAGCAGATCTGGGGGAAAAACGATCAATCAACAGCAAATGGATCATATGAATTATTAGATTCATTTTTCTCAAGAACATATATTAGACTAACTTACACATTGGAGAGAAGGATTCCTTGGAAACATAGCTAAGCCATAGGAATTATCTGGGAACAATGAAGGATAGTAATCACTAGTGGGTTTCACTTACCTTCACTACCGGGTTAGAACTGTGCATGCACGCTTGCTTCACTCACATGTGGCACTTCTGCGCATACACAGAACCTTCTGCAATGTGCAGAGTGTTGTGTCCTTATAAGGACATCCGCCGGAGATTGGTTGAGAAATCCTCTGGCGGGAGTTTTGAATCCCTGTCAGGGGGCAGTGCGGCTGCCGGAGCGAATATAAGGAGAGCTCCGGCAGCGCAGCGACAGTTCTGTTCCTGTTGAATAAAACTTGTTGCATGAACTCCGCTGGTCTCATCTTCATTCCTGCGCCGATCTAACACTTGCGACGAAGGACTAAGAAGGAACCGACCGCGTGGCACGATCGCCATTGTGACTCCAATGAAGCAGGATGGATCTGTGCGCATCTGCACTGATTATAAGGTTACCATAAACAAGGCATTGAGCATATCCTGTGCCAGTGCGCATACCCTGTGCCAGTGGTGCAGCACCTCCTGCACTCACTCGGCAAGGGCACAATTTTTACAAAACTGGACCTGGCCCAGGCTTACCAGCAACTGCCAGTGGACTCTAAAACGGCGGAGGCTCAGACTATTGTCACACATAGGGGGGGGCCTTTAAGTGCAACCGTCTCCAATTCGGAGTCAGTGCCGCCCCAGGAATTTTCCAATCAATGATGGAACGCCTTCTCCAAGGCGTTCCAGGGGTCGTGCCTTACTTTGATGATGTGTTGATCTCCGGAGACTCAAAAGCACAACTTCTTGAACGGCTGAGGCTCGTCCTACAGCGGTTCAGGGAGAAAGGCTTGAGAGTCAGACGGGATAAATGCATCATCGGGGTCCAGGAGGTCGAGTTCCTGGGCTATCTCATCGATAACAATGGCATACACCCCACCAAATCAAAAGTTAAGGCTATCCATGAAGCTCCCAGCCCCAAAAACAAAGCGGAGCTTCAGGCTTTCCTTGGATTGCTTAACTTCTATGCAATATTCCTCCAACAGAAAGCCACAGTTGCTGAGCCACTACATTGCTTGCTGGGGAAAGCGGTTTCCTGGAAGTGGGGCAACAAAGAGGAAATGGCTTTCCAGGCCATCAAGGGACTACTGACGTCCAGCAGCATCCTCATCCAATACAACGAGACGCTACCCATCCGGCTAACCTGCGACGTGTCGCCATACGGGGTCGGGGCGGTCCTTAGCCACGACTTGCCCAATGGCACGGAAGCCCCCATCGCCTTCTTCTCAAAGACTATGTCCAGCGCTGAACGCAACTACAGCCAGCTGGACAAAGAGGCGTTGGCAATTGTCGCAGGGGTGAAGCGCTTCCATGAATACCTCTACGGAAGAAGCTTCACCATAGTGACGGACCACAAGCTGCTCCTGGGCCTCCTCATGGGCGACAAGCAAACCCCCACGTTCATGTCACCGTGAATGACATGCTGGGCCACCTTCCTCGCTGGCTACTCCTACACACTCACCCACCAACCAGGAAAGGCCATCACGAATGCCGACGCCCTCAGCAGATGTCCGTCCGCAGACGCCGTAGAAGACCCCGCCCCCACCCTCGAGCTCCTGCACATCGACCACGACAGCAGCTGCCTAGTCACATCTGCAGACGTGGCCACGCACACCAAGAGAGACCCCATACTCCGCCAAGTGCAGTCCTGGATCCTGAGAGGGTGGCCGGCGCAGATAAGCGGAGAACAATACAGCCCCTTCAGCCACAAGCAAAAGGAGCTGTCCACGATGAAAGGCTGCCTGCTATGGGGAGACAGGGTGCTGATCCCCGCCGCGCTGCAATGGAAGATGCTTGAGACATTGCACAACGGGCACCCTGGCATCGTCCGCATGAAGGCCCTGGCACGGAGCTATGTCTGGTGGCCATCACTGGACAAGGACATTGAGCAATGGGTCGCCAAATGTGGCCCGTGCCAGGAAGTTCGAGCAATGCCACCCAAGCAGACCCCACCCCATGGGAGACACCCAGCAGCCCCTGGTCTCGGATCCACATCGACTTCGCGGGTCCAATGCAAGGGCGCCACCTCCTCATCGTGGTCGACGCATTCTCTAAATGGCTCGAGGTGGTTCCCATGGCATCAACCACCTCAGAAGCCACTATTCGCGCCCTCTGCCGCCTTTTCGCTACACATGGGCTCCCGGACGTTTTGGTTTCTGACAACGGTCCCCAACTTACGTCCGTGCCCATGGAGGCCTTCCTGGCAGGGCTGGGCATCTGCCATGCCCTCTCCGCACCATACAGACCGGCCAGAAACGGCCAAGCTGAAAGGATGGTGAGGCTCACCAAGGAGGCGCTCACCAAGATGGCACTGGGGGACTGGCAGGAGCGCATCAACACCTTCCTCCTCACCCAACACATAACGCCGCACACAACCACCAAGAAGTGCCCATCAGAGCTGCTGATGGGCAGAAGACTCCGCTCACCTCTCGACAGACTGCACCCCCAATACGACTCGGAGGTGCCCGTAACCGCCAGCCGCCAACTCCACTGTTTTGCCGTGGAAGACCCCGTCTACGTGCTGAACTTCCACGGCTCACCGAAATGGCTGAAAGGCAAGATCCACAGCGCAACCGGCCCGAAATCCTATTGGGTAGAGCTGGAAGATGGACAGGTCATGAGACGTCACATCGACCAGCTCCGCAAAAGGTGGAAGGGATTGGAGGAAAACCATCCTGACGAGGTAGGCCTACAACACCCCGAAGAGGTAGGCCTGCCCACCCCCGGCGAGGTACGCCTGCCACATCCCAGCACGGTAGGCCTACAACACCCCGGGAGAGAGGGTCTGTCGATCCCTGCCCAAGCCAGAGAAGACACAGCGTGAGTAGACCAGGGACAATGTCTGAGGGGAACCCCGAAGCACCCCGGGGTAGACCAGAATCAACACCCCGACACCCAAGACCCAGCCATTGACGACGGCAGCTATGGGGACCAAAGCCCAGACAACCGCGACGCCCAACAACACCCCCGCGAGGTCGGACGGCACCAGTCCGAAAGCGAGAGGCAAATACAGAAGAAGCCGGTAGACCGGGGCCAACCAAGCGGGGGACATCAACAGCAGCCCTGCAAGGTAGGCAACCGGCACACCAGCGAGGGAGACCTCCATGCACCCCAGCAGAGGTCCCCACAACAACAACCTGACCCGGACGAAGACCAACCCTGCGAGGAGGGCCTCCACCACCCCAACAGAGGAGGCCTGCACCAGCAGGACCATGACGACCGGCCTCAACAACATACAGACGGCGAGTCGGCGACCGCCAAAGCTATGCCCACCCCACAGAGAGGGCCTACGCCACCCCTGCAGAGAAGGCCGCAAGACTCCTCAACCAGCCCAGCAGCGCTGGCCCAGCAGAGAGGACCTACACCACCCCTGCGAAGGAGGCCTGCAACACCCCAGCGAGGTTGAGCCATCGCCAACCCGCACCACCAGCAGCCCCGGGAGTGGACCGGACTCAACCAGGAAGCCCCGGGGACCGACCCAGTCACCGCCACCGGACCGGCACCCACGACCGGAACCGGCCAACCCCAACCCGGTGGGAACCGAAGAAAGACCCAGAGACTTACCGTGGCTCAGGAGTTCCAGACCGGTTGAGCACACGGACCCGTGACGGAGATCCGACGATTGGAGCAGTAGTGAAGAAGACCAGCATCGCCCACAGGTGGAGGTCAGTGACCCGGCCGGAGGTACGGGAACACCACCCGCGTCCTCGACGGCCAGATCCAGCCCAGCTCCAGGGATGGCACCGGGAGCCGCAGGAGCGCCCTCCGACCAGGAGGGCTGCCAGCCGACTAATGGACTGCGCAGGTCTGGTCGAGCACGCAGACGACCTGCCTACTTACATGACTTTATTACGGATGGACAGCTTAAGAACTAGGGGGGAGGAGTGTTGTGTCCTTATAAGGACGTCCGCCAGGGATTGGTTGAGAAATCCTCCGGCGGGAGTTTTGAATCCCTGTCAGGGGGCGGCGCGGCTGCCGGAGCGAATATAAGGAGAGTTCCAGCAGTGCAGCGACAGTTCTGTTCCTGTTGAATAAAACTTGTTGCATGAACTCCGCTGGTCTTATCTTCATTCCTGCGCCGATCTAACACAGAGCATCCATGATGATGTCTGGACGGGTGGGCAGAGCCTTCTACTGCCACCACTACTGTTTGACCCGAACCGGGCGAACAGCTAGAAGCCCACCACTGATAGTAATGGAACAACATAGATAATGCCAAATGAAGATGATACGAGAGTTACAAACTATAGCAGTTAAGTTTCTTTATCAAACTTTTGTAGAACTAGCCCATTCATTGGCTCCCCAGCTATTTTCCAATCATATCTGCAGATAAATTTTTAAATATGTAACCTATATGTGATATGTCCGTGAGCTAAGGCCACCTCCAGAGTGGACAATAAATAATACCCTTCTTTGGCTAGCAGTCAAGAAATGAGTTGACAAATGTTTAAGATGGTTACAAAAACCAGCGCATGGTAAGATGCACAGTGAAAAGGAATTTTGAGAAATACATTTAGCAAATGGAGAAATAAGATAATTAATTGATGTTATTGTAAGGAATTAGGAGTTAAAGGGCAGATGGTGATACGGTTGATGCATTATGTATTAAGAAGAGATTAAGATAAGATAAAGAAATATGGAAAAAGAATATTATGGCCCAAATTGGAAATACGTAAAATGTATTTTAGGTGTGTGTGTGGAAAAAGATGAAATAAGAAATGGTGAAAAATGCTCAATTTGTGATAAAGAATTATATAAAAGGGATGAATATGGAACAAGGGATGTATAAGACTGTTCCACCATCAACACTCTGTTCATAAAATATGTATAACGAAAGAATTTTTTTTAATAAAACTTGTTTCCAAAAAAAAAGATGCACAGAGAAAAGAATGATCATTAGCTTGTCTTCTAAGAGATTACAAACAGACATATAAATATCTATTTGGGGAAGTACAGTTAAAAACGTTGCACCAGGGAATTGAATGCATAGATTGCATCCCTGCTATAATTTTTTGCTCCAGACAAAGTTTTGTTGTCATCATATCTTTCAAACAGATAGAATTTAGCATATTTGTATTTCCTCAACTTAGATGGTTTCTTTGGATGGCAGCAATAAAAAATATCAATAAAAAAGAACTGGGAGCAGAAACAAAAATGAATATTCTTATATGATAAAAATACAGCCTCTGGATTTATCCTGAAATTTCTTGTTGCATTATCCTTTCTAGCAAACAGTATACAGTACCATTGCCTATTGTATTTCTTTGTAGTAGCTTCTTCTGGCGTTATCATTTTCATTTTACAGGAAAATCATTTTTCTTTCCTTCTCCACAATGACTGTGCTGTTTAAATTATCTAAATTAAGATTCCCCCCCCCACACACACACACATCTGGATTCAAACTCCAATCCTTGGAGGCTTCTAGATTCTTTCTTTAAAGCCTAAAAAAGTATGATAAATCCTTTTAGGGCAAAGCTCTGTATGATGCACTAAATTGGATGGCCTCGTGGGACTGTACTAACATTACTTATTCATTGGTTGTTCCCACATATTGGTAAATTGATGGCTTCATCAACAAAAGACAATGCAACTAGCAAACTAACAAAAAGTCATTTTAGAAATGTCTGGATATTATTAAGACTTTTTTCTGTGATTATCGACTAGTGTTAAAAGTAAACAGAGTCACAAGTATATAACACCACTTAATACTAACAGAGTAGGAATTAGTTCCTAACAATTCAAGCCTCTCAGTAGTTGACTAGTAAAAAGGCAATCAATAAACCATGCTTTCAAAAGTGTGATACAAGTGCTTAATGTATTGGTTTATTAGAATTTCTGGCCACTTATATTAAAATATAGTGATATACAGTATTTATATTCTCAGAGCAGAGAATTCCTTAAGTGCTTATGTAGCTTCTGGCACATATTCACTTAGAAGCTGATACACTGAACTAATCATAATTTATCCCTTGCTCCTGCGTTATCTGCCTCAAGTTATGAAATAGATTGAGGGATGAAAATGTTAAGAATTTTTGGTCACTCAGAAGTAGAAGTGATGTTCTCCTGGCTGTGGCTCCTTTCCATTTTTAATTATGTATGTGCTGTGATAGATCATGGGGAAGTGACAGCACATAGACAGAGATTAATGATTGCTAGACTGCCCTTGTGTATTGCATAGTGAAACTTGTCTTCACTTAGGGAAGGAGTTCTGACTTCTTCCACAGTAGCTCTAAGGCATGTTCAATTAAGTTGGTCTGCCAATACAAAGCAAGTATGATGTATGAATAAGAGTAGGATTCTCTGATGATACCAATGTCCTCAAGGAAATGAGCATGAGCTAATCTGTTCTTTCAAGATCAATGCAAGATTTCCATATTGTGCTGACCTTTGATTTTACCTTTCCTTCGAAAATTGAACTTGGACATAGAACTGCTTGTCACAAATTACAGGAAAAGAAAATGATCTTCCCATCCAAGTAAATTCTATTTATTTTTATTCACCACTCTTCTGGCTAACCTCTTGATTGTTAAAAATTATACACAATATTTAGGAGGGGTAGGCAGTACTTAGTGAGATATTGGTTCAAGATAAACAATGCCAGCTGCACCTCTCCCCATTATTCAGATTTGATATTTTCCTTTGTTTCTAAACCATTGTCATTCATTCATTTTCTATAGTAACCCATCTCAATCAAGTGACTCTGGGCAACTTAGAGGGGGAGGAGGGAAAGAGAGAGAGAGAGAGAGAGAGAAAGAAAAAGAGAGGGAGAGGGAGGGAGGATGGGAAAGAGAGACAGAGAGAGACAGAGAGGGGGAGGGAAAGAGAGAGAGGGAAGAGAGAGAGGGAGGGAAAGAGAGAAATATATTACAAAGGTTTTTCTTTTTTACTGTTGCTAAAGTAATATTTCAAAAGCAGAAAAAAAATGAAGGGGCATAAAAGTGCATTTATCATGTTTTTCTTATAACAATTAGCTGAACTCTGCCTTGTTTATCATTACTTTAGGTAGTAAAACCTCATTATTTAGGTTAAATTTCCATGTGGCCACTGTGCAATAAGTGGATTTTGGGTTGAGGTTTGGGCACTCGGTCTCTAAAAGGTTCGCCATCACTGATCTATAACATGTCCAGTCTGCTGTATCTAATTGGACAGGTTTTTGGAAAAAGGACAAACAGAACCTTGAATTGCAACCGTAAACACACCGGCAATCAATGCAGCTCACATACTAGTGGTTTCTTCTGTATCTAACACCATTTATTTCCTATGCAGCCACATTTTGCATCAGTTGAAGGTTCTGAACACTCTTTGAGGGCAACCTCATATAGAACATGTTGCAATGATCTATTATATTACAGTTCTATAACACTGTGTGTTTTCCATTCAAGTGGAAAAACATTTCATTGATGATTTTTGCCACTAGAAACTAACTGCATTTAGAAAGTATTCTGGAGTCACAAGAAAATAGGTTAGGGAATTAAAGTTCTTGGCTAGTGGTATTTACTCCTGTTCCAAGATTTCAAGGCAACATGCATGTTTTTCTCTCTGCTTGGTTTACATATTTCATTCTCTGTGGCAAGTTAGATCTAAGGTCACCAACTAAATAGAATTGCAATTTGAAAACTCTAGCCCAATGACAGCCAAACAACTACAATGTAAAGGCAATCTGCTAAAAGGAGATAATATAATTAATACAAGAAGTCCTCTACTTACAATCACAATTAAGAAATTTGTTAAGTGAGTTTTGCCCTTTTTTATTACTTTTCTTGCCCTATTTATTGTGATCCACTGCAGTTGTTAAATTAGTAACATGCTTGTTAAGGGAATCTGGTTTGCTTATCAGAAGATTGCAAAAGGGGATCACATAACCCCTGGATACTGCAACTGTCATAAATGTGAGTCAGTTATCAAACATCCAAATGTAAATCATGTGATCATGGGGATACTACAAAAGTCATACCAGTAAGTGTGAAAAATGGTCATAAGTCACTTTTTTCAATGCCACTGTGTCTTCAAACGCTCCCTAAGCGAAGTGTTGTAAATTGAGGACTACCTATAATGGAAAGCTACTATTTGAAAATGTCTTTATTGTATTTCTATGTTGTTTAGAAATGAATTTTTTTAAAACAGCAAATAACAGGTTTAGTTGTAAATCAGATGACTTTTCAAAAATGTCAAGTATAATAGACACTCTAAAAGATTAAAAATTTGGATTGGCTAAGACACCTTTAAAATACTAATCAAACATGAATTCTCCTAATCTCTGCTAAAGATGTTACCTAGCCTGATAAAGAAATGTTCTCTGAGCTTGTTGGAAACCAACAAGCTCAGAGAATGAACCTTACCCTCATTAAATTTGATTCTATAAATCTTAATATTTATTATATTCCTGTGACAGTTTTATGTTTAGTTTCTCTCAATCACTTACATTTCTGTATGGAAAATACTAATCCAGTTTTTGATAACTATAGACTATTTTGTCTATTCTGCCATATTGGTTAGTGGGTAATATCTTTCAAAATATAAAAATAACCCAATAGTATCTTTGTGTTTAAATAAGAAAAGAATCAAAAATTTTCCAGTAATGCACTTTCAATGGTGTTTTTGAGGTAAAAAAAAAAACTCCTAAGGATTATCTTTGCCATCAAGGGATGGCCTAGAAATTCATTCTATCCATAAGGGTAGATTAGTGGAAGAACATATTGAATAAACGACTCTGATTTACTTTGAACTATAATTGAAAGAACATTTCTACAGGATAATGCAATTGTGATGATATCAAAGATGTATAATGATGTATCAACATATGTTGATATCTGAAGGCACTTTTATCACCCTTGGTATAACATGTAAGAAGGCTAAGAGTTATTAAGGCCAATTATGTACTTTGATTCAGAGAATTCTTAAAACAAATTTAAAATTGAAACCAGAAATTTTTCTTTTATGTTTGATGGTAAGAAATTGGAGAAAAAATATGGGACTTTGTTTCCATATATGATAACTATAGCAAGACTATTGTGTGCACAGAGATAGAAAGTCTTATAGCTTTCCACATTAAAGAATGATAATGAAGTTAAGGGAAATGGCAGAGATAGCAAAAGTAACTAGTTTGATTAAAGAAAATACTTTGTCTAACTTTGTTTCTACAAAGTTAAAAACATGCTACATTAATTTTGTGATTTGACTATTACAAATACGTTTATGATTACAATTAGAAATTCTGGGTATTGTTGAATTTTAGATCAAAATGTAAAAAGGATTTTAAATCTGTAACTATACCAAAGAAAGTTTGATATTCTTTCATTTTTATTTATTCCTTTGCACCTCACCTTCCCATGTCTTCTTCCTATTTAATAATTTTTGTAGAAATGTGATAAAGTATTTTTTTAAAAAAAGAAATACATTCTATTTCAATGTGTCTGTGAATTGTATTCTCATCTCTTAAATTTGCTTTTTTCCAGTTAACACACTGTATTAGCACAGCAAATGTTTATGTACGGTAAATAACTGATAGAATAAAATGACATACCACAACAAAATGGGCCAATGACCAATGGGGTTGTAATAATACTAACCAAATAGAAAAGGGAGGTGACCCTACTAATATAGTGTCAAGCTATTTTCTAAAATAAGAAGCAGGATAAGAATGAATGGATTCGTATATGCAAGGAAGAAATTTAGAAAGAGGCTAGGAAGATGGAAAAAGAGTTAATGGGGAAACTAAAAAATGCTTGAAACACTAAAAGACCAAGAAGATACATAAGCTATTAATAACTCCTTTCTAACTGACTCTGTCAAATTTCTTTAGATGTTTCTACTTAGGTACAGCAGAATTTACAAAAGGCAGAATATATTGTGTTGAAAAGTGTATGATTCTATAGTTCTTCCTCAAAGAAATGTGATTGTAATGCCTTGATAAGCCGTTATCTATATTAGAAGACACCCTAATTTCCCTCTCATGCCATTCTAGGATTTTTTTTCCCAGAGGCTTTTTTAACCTCTGAAAAGTGAAAGCAAAATAACAATAGCTTACTAACTGCTTTTCTGCAGTCCCCAGAAGTGCTTAATTGCTTCCAAAGCTTTCCAAAGGATATAGTTTTGAAGAAATTGCACTTCAGCAGAAGAAGCCACAGTGATCCAGTTTAGCTTAAATGTCCCAATTTGACTTCAGAGTCTGCTGAGTCCGATACATATCCTGTATATTAATCCAGTGGTGTTTAAATTCCCTTTCTACAGGTTTGAAAAGATTTTATTTTATGCAGATATCACAGATTTTCTTTTGTACGATCACATAATTGGTAAAAGGAAAGTAGTGACACTTTGCTTGCATTTAAGGAACTAACAGGCAAAAGGAAGATGGCTACATTTCATATCAGTGAGGTGGTTTGCACATCAGAGATGGTACTATTTAGCTCATCAAGATGCAGAGTACTTTGATTTGTCTCATCAAGGTTCTTTGCATCAGTTGTTTCCTCTGGCAGTAGCCCTTTCTAGTGACTGAAAGTGCCAGAAGAGTCTCCAGAAGTCACCCAAAATGCTTGAAAGGTGAGGGGAAGTTGCTTTGCAAAGAATATGAATGGATTTCCAGAAAAAAAAATTGCAGGCTACAGGAACCATTTGCACTACTCAGGTGACCCTGAGGACACAGATAAACGTCCAAGTGGCTCAATGACTTTCTAAAAGGATGCAAATTACTAGCGGGCCTGCAAAAAATATAAATTCTTCCATTCCCCACCAATCAGCGCTGAAGAAGCTTCTTGGATGAGAAGCAAAACATCTCCAAAGAAAAAAAAACAAGAAAGTCCATTTGCCTCCCGAAAAAACACCTTTGGGACTACAAACAGGTGCTTTTCAGCATCACTGAAGTGAAACACCTCTTTGAAAATCTGCAGAGTGGTGCTAACAAAAATTAAGCATTCAGTATCCTAGTATTAGGTACAATTAAATGTATCAGTGAGATGTGTTTTAACAGTACTGTATGTACTTTAAAGTGCAATAGCCTAGAGAGATGTCAGTCTCAAAATCCTAGACAATTTCAGGCCCTTTTGCTCATATCATATATCACTGAATAACATCATGATAAGTGTATTAGCTTAAAATAGCAGAGTGCTGGGGTCAGCACAGGGAAACTGGGATTATTACAGACAGTTTGTACCAATTAGAAAAGTTCAAGCAGTTACCTAAATACCTGAGGCTGTTTTCTTGCTTTCAAAACTGGAGGAAAGGTCTACTTCATCTCTAAGATTAATTGCATTCTGTCTGGTGATTGGCAGTTAAGTTTACAAAAAGGTTATAAAAGCCCTAAGGGTCACCCTAGACAAACACCAAGGTTAGAGCAGTAAGATTCCTTAACACTAAAACAACATATGAAGAATAGAAATGTCACTGCTTTAGTGGGGTTTTTTTTTTTTAATTCTCCATAACAGGAAAAGGGAGCAACCGATGCTTGGTTGACCCACAGCAAGGACGACAAGCATCAATTCTAATTAAAATTAGAGAATAAACTAGATCTTTGAGAATCTTTTATGAAGTGCATAGGGGAACATACATGGATATTTCTGGGCATTTGGTAATACTGATAGTCCATTCATTAACAATGTTATTAACAAGATCTCTTGTTACATCCTGCAAATTACCAATACTCAGCACCTGAAGTCCTAGCATTTAAGTTAACTTCATGCTTATCATGGCAAATCTCCATCAGTTTGCATCAGATTCACTGATTTTACCAACTTCATTGGAAACTCTTAAGTTTATACAGAGAGTCCTTGACTTACAACCATTCATTTAGTGACCATGCAAAGTTAGAGCAGTACTAAAAAAAAGTGTCTTATGATTGGTCCTTGCACTTACCACCTTTGCAGCATTCCTACAGTTGTTTGATCAAAATTCAGGCACTTGGCAGCAGTGACGTATTTACAACTGTTGTGGTTTTCAACAAGCAAAGTCAATGGGGGAAGCAGAATTCACTTTACAACCACATGATTTACTTAAATACTATAGTGGTTTGTTGAACAACCATAACAAAAAAGGTCATAAAATTGAGCACCACTCACTTAACAATTGCCTTGCTTAGCAATGGAAATTCTGGTCTCAATGATGGATGGATGTCAAGGACTACTTCTACTTAAGCAATCAGAGATAAATTAGTCTGAAATAATTCCTGAAAGGTTATGAAACTATTGTCTCATATATCTAATTTATTATCTAATTAAAGAAAACATTTTCAATCCGTGGACATGGATTTTTTAGTAACTATTTATGTAGCTAGAGTGTCTTGGAACATGCAATATTTTTCCTAAATATTTGATAGAATGGTATTACAATGTGGTTACTGGCAAAAGTTAGACCACATACAAAATGCTAAATGATTGTGTCAACACAAAGATTTGTTGTTGTCATGGTTGATTTTTTTGACAGTGCCTAAAATAATTTTAAATTCCTGATTTCAATCTCTCAGAACAACCAGTACAAGCATTAAAATCTAGAAAAATAAGTGTTTGCTATTCGCTATCTTTTTTGAAACCACAATAACAATTCAGATGTAATTTCTCTACATGATGTTAAAGCTGTCAGGCCACACAAAGTCCCTTGTATAAGACTGTGTAATTGGATTTCTGCTTTTCTGTTGAAACATGCACAGAAGCTGTATATTTCAAGGCAGGCCAATTCAATCATACTATTAAGAAAAGCCTAGTAACTCGGGATAGGTTAAAGTGGTTCTTGATTATCCCATACAAGAATAAATAACTTTAATAACAATGAAGTTTACTGTGACTTTGTATGTACATAAGTCTTAAGCACTCTTGTGATGGAACACTTCGGGTTCCTTCCTATGTCAGTAAGACCACAACATTGGGTAATCAGTAGATATATTTATGTGAAAACATCATGACTATATTTTTTACAAGAATTAAGTGAATAATAGGTTTTCACCTACAAGCAAATGTAGTTAATGCATGTGAAGAAAATGATTACTTAAATGTGTGACATCATAAAATTGGATGATGATGCATAGAGAACCCTTTTTTATTAAAATATTATAACAATAGCAGCAGCACTTAGACTTACATACTTCTTCACAGTGCTTTATAGCCCTCTCTAAGTGGTTTACAGCAGGAGTGTCAAATCTGGCCCACGGGCTGCTTAGATCTGGCCAGCAGGCCTGCCCTGGAAACAGGACTGGGCCCTGGTGCCTCTGCCAATGAAAATGGAGCTTGGGAGGACCTCACGTGGCCCTCCTGAATTCCCTTTTCGCTGCCAGACGGTTGAAGGAAGCTATCGTAGCCAAAAATGGAGTTTGGGAGCCCGTTTTCTCTGGCAGAGCACTTGTGCCACCATAGGCGCCCCGACACAAGAAACATCAAGCTGGCCACGCCCACCCCGGCCATGCCCACTCTGGCCCCCTGAGGTCAAACAACCCTGATGCAGCCCTCAATGACATTGAGTTTTACTTCCCTGGCTTACAGAGTCAGCATATTAACCCCAACAATCTGGATCCTCATTTTACCAACTTTAGAAGGCTGAGGATGGAAGACTGGAATAGAAGGCTGGAGGCTGAGTCAACCTTGAGCTGATTTGGATCGAACCCTTGGATAGAAGGCTGAGTCAACCTTGAGCTGATTTGGATCGAACCCTTGGCAGTCAGCAGAATTAGCTGCAATACTGCATTACAACTACTGCACCACCATGTCTCTTGTAGCACAGTTTGTAGTTCAAAATATCATTCAGCAATGTTATGGTCAATTCACATTAAAATCATCTAAAATACAAAATACAGTTTGAGCATTAATGTCATTCTTACATATGGTGACCATTTAATGTAGCTTTTTGGACATGTTGAAAGATCAATGCAGACTGTGCCAAGGAACATGAACCTCATAAACAGAATGCTAACTTTAGCCCACAGATATCCTCACATATGTAGACCTCAACAGTATAAGTAAAGGTCAGACAGAATATGAATATGAGCTTGAATACAAACAAAATCCTCATACGTTGAGCTAGTTCTTGCATGCTAAAGGTATGGAGGTGAGTCTTATAAGCTTTACTGAACCTAAGCACATTCACTTTTATACACTTATAAAATGCTGTGGAATAATCATATTGTTGTTGTTGTTAGTTGCAAAGTCGTGTCTGACCCATTGCGACTCATAGACAATGTTCCTCCAGACTTCCTGTCCTCTACCATCCTCTGGAGTCCATTTAAGCTCATGCCGACTGCTTCAGTGGCTCCATCCAGCCACCTTATTCTCTGTCGCCCCATTTTTCTTTTGCCCTCAATCATTCCCAGCTTTAGGCTCCTCCAGTGAGTCCTTCCTTCTCATTAGGTGGTCAAAGTATTTGAGTTTCATCTTCAGGATCTGGCCTTCTAAAGAGCAATCATGGTTGATCTTCTCTAGGACTGACTGGTTTGATCATCTTGCAGTCCAAGGGACTGGCAGGAGTCTTCTCCAGCACCATAGTTCAAAAGTCTCAATTCTTTGGCGCTCAACCTTTCTTATGGTCCAACTTTCATAATCATATTAACTAAGGTGATAAAAATAATTATGACTATTTGTATGTACACTATGATCCTTTCAAGGTTATTTGTATGATGCTACGAGTGAATTTGTTCTTATTTTATATCCCATTTCATTTGTTTTTTTTTCCTTTAATCACCTACAGAAGCTGTGATTGAGGAAGTATCAGGTCCTGCTACAAATACTTAATGTACCTGTAATGTGTGTGGGTGTGTTTCTGTTTGTGCTCATGTATTAGAGCTCTTCAGCTCTTCAGATTTAATGCCAAAAGGGAATATCATGGCTGTTATAATAGCACCTTTATGCAAGCAGATCTGAAGCTCTACAATGTATAGGCTGTATGCAAAAGTGTAGGAAAACCTGAGTTGTTCAATAAATCTTTAAGCAAACACAAGATAATGCAACTAATAATGGTGCAAAGTGAAGCATGACTTCTTTTTGCAAATGTATGATTAGCATATGCAGATATTTAGAGATTCAATAAGAACATGGCAAGTGGGCAAAAAAAAATAAACAGTCTTCCAGTCAATATCTCCTCTGGCAAAAAATAACAGCATTCCAAACTTTTTGCAACAAGCTAAACTCTTGTTTTTCATTTCTTTTTACCATTCTTCATTGCAGCATTCTTCCAGTTCAGGAGTTTTCTTACATCTATTACGTGTACATTGCATGTTTGAGATAGCCAGAGATTTTGAGTAATATTCAGATTTAGAGATTGCAAAGGCCATTCCAACAGCTATATCTTTCTTTTCTTTAAGTGTGTGGTACAGTAGTCCTAAATGTGTACTTCAGATTACGTTGCTAGGGGAAAAAACAATATTGTAGCACCGCCTGAAAATTGGTCAGGCCTACATAACAGAGCATACAGTTCATTGCATATTGCAGTGATACAAACATCTACCCAACAATATTACTTACCATATTTTTCAGACTATAAGACGCACCAGTGTATAAGATGCACCAAGATTTCGAAGAGGTAAGTAATAAAAAAAAGTTTTTGCCCTCCCTTGCCCTCTCTGCAGGCCCTCCCAAACCCTCTGTGTGCTGTTTTTTGCAAAAACAATCCCATTTTTTGCCCATTTTTGGCAAAAAATAATGAGGCACACAGCGGGTTTGGGAGGCCTGCACAGTGCTCCTGGGGGCTAAGGAGAGCAAAAATGCCCCTCTTTTTGCAAAAAATGGGTGAAAAGCGGACCTGTTTTTCACAAAAATGGAATGAGCGGGGCGGGGCTTCAGGAGGCCAAAAATGGCTGTATTTGGTGTATAAGATGTGCCAACATTTCCACCCTCTTTTAGGGGGTAAAAGGGTGTGTCTTATACTCCAAAAAATATGGTATATAACATTGACCTTCTGCCTGTGCCATATTCACTATTTCCTTATTTTGAATCTGTAAACAACTGCACCAAAATAATAAGCACACACTGAAATTTGCAAAAAGTCATCGTGTTCAGCTTATAGGATATGTCAGCTTCTGTTCATTTGGGGATGCATTAAAACAGACTGCTTAAACTTTAGTATGCAGCAGTATGTGCATATTAGTATGCAGATGTAGTATGTGTAGTTCTCTCTTGCATAATATGACACTGATATATTCTAGCAAAAGTATACACAGTTTCAAACTAATCTTTTTATTCAGTTAGCTCTAAGCAAAAGGTCTGCTGTACCCCTACCCATCCTTAGGGACAGCTTTTTAAATGTATGGATTAGATTCATGAAATCGTTCCTGAAAAAGTGCAGAGGAAGTGATATCACTTAAAGATACCTTTTTGTATGCTACAAGAATATTGCGGTTTCATAACATTTTGTAATAGCAAATAAATTTAAAAAATATTGACTTCTGGTCCTGCATTTAGGAGAGAAGAGGTTCCACATATCATACATATGAGAATGTTATCTGTTCTCAGACTTAACAAAGTTATTTTGCTCTTCATTATTCTTTTTTGGATTGAAAAAGATCTTTTTATTTTAAAAAAATCCAGCTTTGAAAAATGCACCTGTAGGAGATAACCAGGCTGAGGCAGAAGGAGGGCTCAGACACATCGTGAGTCACGAGTTCCTTTGGACTAAGAAGAGATCTAAGTCCAGCCCACCGTGAATTTCTTATCTACCTCCAAATTGCCTTGTTTGTTAGTAGTTCAAATTCTTGTAGAAAGCGTAAGCTAATAATTAATCTTTATACCCATTTGAATTACCTGATCTCCTGATTTCTCTGATGTTTGACAGCATCGCTTCCTCCTCTATCCTATATATCAGTACATAATGTATAGCTCCTAGTTAGTGGAATATGAACAATACAGTAATTAACAGGGAATTCACCAGATTAAAGACAAGCTTGCATAAAATAGCCTGAACATGACTGGGATAAATCTAAATTTTTATTGTGATTGTTGTATGTTGGCTGAAGTGTTAAAATGATTAGTATCATTTTTACCATAAAAAAGGAAATGCTGTATGTAGCATGAGAACTATTACCTGTCTTATTAAAAAGTATAATGTTAAATTTTCAATTTGTCACTGATGGGCAGTAAGTCAGTATCTGGTGATGTCTATGGCACCTGACAGATTATGATTTGGAATGTAAAATGACATGGATGTTTGCAAGGGAATCAAATCATGAAAAGTACACCACAATGTTGCAATATAAAATCTCACCCTTTTGCTCTTGCATTGTGGCATTGCAGTTCATATGGGATAGAACACATCATATGGATGAAAGCTCAGTTGCGTCAGACATTTGCAAAGAAAAGTAAATGGTAAAGTTCATGAATTACTGAAAAAATTGGATATGCTGTATACCTGTAAGAAAAAGAAAGGTTATAATAGATCTGAATAAAGATGGTAGATATTGTGAAATTGAGTAAAGGAATACATATACAAGTGAAGTTAAGGAAAAAGTATCAGATTAAATATGAATGAAAGGGCTAAGCATACGACAGAAAATATAAGTGGGTATTATGCATCCTATTAAGAGACTGCATAATAGTAAGAATCTATTCATTGGTAATAGTTACAGGTTGATTTCCAATGAATTGCAATTGTGAAAGAATGAAAGACAAACTGCAACATTCTGAATCAATGAAATCGAGCAGAAAATTCTTTGGTTTCTTTATCTCTCTTTTGAAATACTCCAATCTTCAAAATTAATGTTGTAATATGAGTATTTCTCCCATTTTGGCTCTGAGGTACTTAATTGCCAGTTAAAGAGATATTAGTTTTATACTACCATTTTAGAATAAATTGAAGCTCCTACAAAATGCTTTGCCCAAGGTAAGTTCAGAGCTTAAGGAAGATCTGAAATGAATTTTTTCTCAGGTATATATATTTAACTATTATACCTCACTTCTACGCTGCTACACAATACAATTTTGTAAAAAAAAAGAAAAGATTGGATTTGGAATTCTTTTAGGACAAGCTTGCTGGTCTTCGGGGAAGATGATTTCTCAATTTTGTTGTATGTGTGTTTGTGCACACATTTCCTTTATGTGTTTCACAAATATCTCAGTAAAATTTTCAACTGTGTGTTTGTGAGTGTGTGCCTAAGACAGGACACATAGGTTTGCTTAAATTAATTATAGCCCTTCACCCAATTGGTCACTCAGTAATGCCATTGGTCCAATTTGTATGGAAGCCTGCATACAATTTGAAACTTGATTATATGTTTCACCAGTGCAAATCTCAACTGTAGCATAGTATATCCAAAGTCAGAATGAATATCATGTATAATTTCAGGAATAAACCAGGGCAGTTCTGTTTTCTGTCTATAAATATAGTATCACTCCTTGCATATTGGTGTAGGGAGATCTCACAGGCTAAAGCTAGCCAATATTATTTGCAGCCTTGTAACTTCCATTTGGTAGCTTTCATAATAAACAGGTAGAATCAATTATTTCAATGTTGCCTTCCAGACCAACTTTACTGACCACAATAAAGTAGATTTAGTGCCTGATGCCAAAACTATGGCCATTAGTTACAAATGTGCATGCATTAAAGACCTCATCTGCAATCCTGACTTTACCTACAAATCCTGGGTGACTTAAAATATATTGCATCTCTCAGGGAGTTTGTAATAAAAATATTTATTAAATGCGCACTGTAACGCTTTAATATTTTAAATATGAATAATCTTTGTGAAGGGGATCTGTAGCTGGTGTAAAGCCAGCGAGCAAATAGCAAACCATTTGTTCAGATATAACCACCACCATTCATTTTCCGCCGGAGCGTTCAATAGCTGAGAAAGGAAAAGGGCTCAGATAGAGTGCTTACCATTACTGGTAGGTTGAGATTTATTCTTCTGTTTACAGCACTCTAGTCTCATGCGATGAAATGTTAATTAGTTTTCTAACATTAAAAGATAGCAAGGATAACATTCATTTGAGCCTTTTTACAAACTGTTTCCTTACGCTCCATCTATGAAATGTATAAGTTAGCTTTCAGCAACTTTTCTTGACATTTCCCTCTGTCAAAAGCTTATTGATAGTGTGGAGGCGGGGGGGGGGGGTAGAAGCTGCTGGAGGGGTTTGGCTCCCATCCTATTTCATTCCCACTACATTTGTCTTGTCTCAGTCTCTGAGGTGGCTGTATGTCTCATTTTGTCAGCTAGGAGCAAGTGCTCAGCTAGCATATGTACTGTCTGCAAAAGTGTACAATTATGTTTTCTTAATTGTGCAAGTGATAAAACAAAGTATAAATATTTTCTATTCAAACTAGTTCCCCACCCCTTGCCTTGCATTCACTATAAGCAAGGCTTGTAGAATTAAGTCATTAGAAAAAAAAAAATGATTTTTTTTCATTTTTTAAAAAATACAGATATATGTAATCAAGACTCCCCATTGTTCTGATGTTATTTTTTCACAAATCAGACTTTCCTTTAGAAACCTGCAATAAATTTCTTTATTTACAATTAAAATATATTGACAAATCCTTCTCTACACAACAGGGACAATTGTAACTGAACGCTTAATCCTTCATTGTCTGACAGTTTAGCCACACAGTATAAAGTGTGCATCCCTTATGTGCTTAAGAGCGAAAAGTGAGTGCAAAAATCAGTATTATTATTTATTTTGTATTTTAAAAAAGCATTTTCCTAAACTAAAAAAAAAGTGTTTTAAAGAGGAATATAGTAGAAACTAAATAAAAATATCAGATTAAAAATATCTTATGCTGACTTTTGGGATCAGCTAAGATGCATATAATGGGAAATTGGGCTTGTGTATGAGAAGGAAAGAAAAGGGTTATTTTTTAAAAAAAGAAAGAGGAGGTGGTGATGGTGGACTAATAGTCTTGTCATAGTGAGAATCAATATTTGTTAAGTCCATCTCTGGTTGGTAATAGTGAAGCCAAACAATAAAATGCTCCTAAATGACTGTGGTTTCATGTTGTGGTTGGTTTTTTTAGTGCAGAAAAAGCTTTTTTTTTTTCAACATAAAAAGTGTTAGGAGGTTGTACTTCTATAATGAGAAAACACTATCTCACAAAAAAAGAGCTTAGTACCTTCATTTCCATTTATATAGAAGGTTGATTAATACTTAGCTAATTGACACATACAAATAAGGATTAAGTGAATTTGCTTTTCTTCACAACTCAAAAAGTATAATTTAGATCCTTAGTAAGATTTGAGCTTTATTATTTTTCCAAGTAATCATCTTTTAGTCACTGGAAGTAAAGTATCAAAAGTGCTCTGCTAATTGTATCTTATTGTTTCTAACAAATTGGACAATTAACCTTACCATAAATAAAATGGACAACCAGTGCACTTTAAATCTCTGAGCTACACTCTAGGTCTGAGAGTGCAAAGGGGATGAATGAGATTAAGAAAGATTATCAATAATATAATAATTGACAATTTATTTATTAGTTCAGTTTATATGCCGCCCTCCTCCGAAGACTCAGGGTGACTTACAATGCACTTATAGCAATAGCCTTCATTCTTTTGTATATATCTGCTTATTAGGGCTTTTGGCCCCCCATAAGCGGTGTTTCTACAAAGTCAGTTTGTTGCCCCCAAAAATCCGGGTCCTCAATTTACCTACCTCAAAAGGATGGAAGGCTGAGTCAACCTTGAGCCTGGTGACATTTGAACTCGCACTAATTGCAGGCAGCTGGCAGCTAAGTGCTACATAACAGCACTTAGTCTGCTACACCACCAAGGCTCTAATATTAATTGTATTAATATCTGGGTAAAATGATGTTTCCTACTTTACTATTTCTGAAAGTGGCTATCAGCAGCAGTATTTACAGAATGCCTATTTGAATGTGACATGTGAAGATATGAAGGACAAACGTAATACTAGGATGATAGTTCCATAGAGTAGCCTCAATATTATAGCAAGGAAACATGTGACAGCAGGTCCAACATCATGAATAAAAGCAGCATTGGATAAGTTGTTCAATTAAGTACTTTGGAGTGTACCAAGCTTTCTTTCCTATTCAAACCATTTTGCTGCAATAAAAAGAGTATTTTTAAAAAGATGGAGTATGCAAATAAAATGAATGGGTAAAATATGGCAAGTGCTGTTCAGCATAAGCAAATGTGAAATGTTTAGGGAAAGCTTAACTTCATTCAGCTGATAGACACTCAGCTGACAAGGGCCAAATAGAAAAGCAATGTGGAGGCATGACTAATTATTCAATAAAATGGTTGAATATAGTGACTGTGACAAAAGCAAATTTCCTGATAGGTCATCATTAGGAGTGGGGGTGAAAGGTTGTCAGCATTATAATATCTTTATTAAAAATACCTTACAATCCCACTTGAATTAATGTGTGTATTCTATACATAATTGTTGTGGCCCACCAGCAGCCAACAGAGCTGGCAGCAGATTCAGACAGTAAGGAGGTTGGGGAGAAACATGGGCCAGTCCTGGAGCGTGGGGAAGGCTCGGTGAGGACTCTGAGTCAGAGGCAGAGAGGGGGCCAAGGCCATCTGGAAGTTATTTGCTGCCTCTGGAGTCTCCGGAGTCTGACATCAGCGAGGCAGAAGAACAGCGGGAGCCTGTTCCCAGTGTGCACATGCACAGAGCTGCCAGAAGATAAGAACAATTAAGAAAACAGGGTCGATTTGGGAGTAAGACTTGAAGATTATTCATCCCTCCCATAAGACATAAAAGAGGAGCGAACGGGACATGAGTTTTTGCAGGAAGTAAAGGGAAGCTTCTGCATATGAAGAAATATTTAAAACTATAATATAAAACTATATTTAAAACATTATATGGATGAAGAATGAAGTCTAACATTTCAGAGATGGAATATAAAAGCATAAGCAATCTGTATTGGATTAGACTCCTGTCCCATAGTCAGCAATCTGCTCTCATAATGGCCAACCAACTATAAAAGAAAGTCTTCATGTAGATAGCCTTCAGAAATAGCCATCCTGAAATCAAGGCTAATAGCCATTGATCCAATGATGTTCTCTTTTGAAGCCAGCCAAACTGGTAGTTGGCAAGGGAAAAGCAATTTAAATTGTGTAAGAATACAATAATAAATGAAACCAGTACTGAGAAATTAATTTAGTGTGTGAACATGTTCCTGGGACTGAGCAGAACAACATGGCTATAATACATAACTTAATTTGGGGTTTTGGAAGAAATATCCTTCTGGGTTAAGTTCCAAGTGGGGAAAAAGACACTGGATTCATGGAAGTTGCTTGGAAGGAAGGTTTATTGATGAACAGGATCACATATCCTTGTAGATCTTGGGTGAAAAAAAAGGGAAGAGATGCTGAGAGTCCCTGGGTTTTATACCCTCTCTGGTTTTGAATTTCCTGGGGCACAGGAAGAGTATCCTGATTGGTTGCGGTCAGAGGTCATGGCTAGCTTTGTAGGTTGTCTGTGTGCTAAATTTGGTTGAATCTTGTTGGGTGATGCAATGAAGGGCAATTAAATGGCTCTGCCTGAAGGAGGTAGATCTTTGTTATGTAGAATGGACTGGCTCAGGTCTTAATGGCCCATTAACAAAGGTGAGCGGGCTAAGTTTCTGCCTCCCTTTTAGTGGAAATATTTTCTAAAATATTTCATTTTTTTAGGAGAGGATGGGTTTTAACTTCCTACAGGGGATATTTTTTGCTTTTTCCCCCCATAGATGTCTATTACATTTTAATTGATGAAGAATTAAAAAGAGCCTAGTAGCTCAGCAGACTAAATGCACTGTGATTAACACCAGCTGTCTGCGATTACTGTAAGTTCGAATCTCACCAGGGTCAAGGTTGACTCAGCCTTCCATCCTTTCTAAGGTAGGTAAATTGAGGACCCAGTTTGTGGGGGCAATAAGCTGACTTTGTATAAATATACGAAAGTATGAAGGCTATTGCTTAATGCATTGTAAGCCTCCCTGAGTCTCCAGAGAAGGGCGGCACATAAATCAAATTTTTTTAAAAAAAGAATTGTGGAAGAATTGTAGAGAACTTGACATACCTTTATGTTTTAGCTGATTTTAATAAAGATATTATCCAACCGTGATAGTTTTTCCCTCTGTAGATCCACATGACTACTTTTTTTCCCTTCATTGCATCATAATCCTGGAACGATCCACTAAAGTTGAATGGTGAAAGGTCAAGGACAAATAAGTCATTGTGCATAGCGTTTGTTTTTCTGATTTTGTCATTATTTCAACTGCCTTGTGAGGCAGACTAAGCTGTAATATACTGACTGATCCAAGTTAACAGTAAGTTGCAAAATTGAAGTTGAATAGGAACCTGGCCTCCCCAGCCATGTTTAAGCTCACTCCTTCAAAGGAAAAGAGAATTTTTTAAAAATTCTCATGGGTGAAATGGAGTTTTTGCAAAAAGTATTTTTTTTCCATTGTGCAATCAATTCTCCAGTGTGTCTGCTTATGCTCTGACTTCTAAAGTTAAATTCCAAGGGAAACGATAATGAGGAAGTCATTCCATTGGGTTTTGTCCTTCGAACTACTGCAAAGTTCTACCTTTGAGAAATTATTTAAAAACATTTCCTTTCTCTGGAGAAGTTTGGAAAAACTCATCCTCTCAATTTATCTAGATATTAATTCAATGAATGACTTCAAAATAGCATTTGTACCTGTTAATACTGTGTCCTCTTGAAAAGCCTCTATTGGCATTTGGTTGACCTCTGAGAAAAATATAATGCTGAACTAATAGGCATTGGTTGTACCTATCAAACTTCTTCACATGTTCTTAAATAGATTAAATAGCTGTAGCAAAACTCAAGAAAAAACAAAATCTGATAAAAATACTTCTTGGTGACTGTTAATATTATTTCTGGTTCTGCTTCTTTGTAAATTGAAAGACGGAACTAATCTGTAACTGGGACAAACAAAGGAATGTCATTTCACAGGCACAATTCTTAAATCTTGGGACAGAAACCCAAACCCTAAATAGAGCTAAACAGATAGTCTGATAAGTCATGCGCTCTTAAACCTACTCACAATGTATGTCTTTTTTTCTATACTTTTTTGAGTCCCATAAATGTGCTTCAGCTTTCATTAATTGGACAATAAATTAGGATGAATAAACTGTTAGTTAAATAACTTGCTGGAAGCTACTGAGGTCATTAACCATATGACAGGGTTCATAACCTTTTCCCACTGTCATTGAGAGTACATTAATAAAATATTTTTATTATCTCATGCTAAGGAGATTTTTAAAAATTCAAAGGTAAGTGACTAGTAAGTCAAAGGTGAGCATTTTGTACATGTGCATGCAAGCATATTATTGCATCCAGTTCTCATTTAAATATCATCAATTATACTGACTTTTAAATTTCATTGAGTTATTTCTAATTAGTTAATTTGTTAACAGAAAATATGGTGCAAATGAACCCACTGAAACAGAGACAACACTGTCCGTGCTAAACAACCAGACAAGAAAGACAATAAAAGTATATATACAATCCATCCAAAAGTATCACTTCAATGACAGAAAATTAAGAAACAAAAAATGATTATTTGTTTTCTATGTTTAGTAATTAACCAGAATACCATTTTACAGGTTGATAAAAATCCAGCTTTCATATAGTTACATCTACCTTATCTAATATGTGTCACTGTTTCTGCAATCTGATCTGCCAGATAAGGAATAGTTAGCTAGTAGTCCAGCAGTGGACTGCACTTACTTTAACAAAGGGTTTGCTGGTTGGGAGTGCACACGCGTGCCTCTTTGGGAGAGAAATGGAACTTAAAACATGCTCCTAATCAACTCAGGCAGCTCTGGTGAGTACAGCGGAGGTGGTGCGGATCATAGCTGGGCCAGCCAACAAGCCAGAAAGTTAATTATAAAATGGAAAGCATAGCAGAGGGGCAGGTGGGCAGTCCAGCCAGTAATCAGAGCTAAGGGTTCGCCTAAACTCTTGCGACCATGCAGCATCCCACAACTGCAGTAGTCCAACCCAACTGGAATTTAGGGAAGTCTGCACTATGTCCTACATAAAGAAGTTGGCAAAGTAGGAGATACTTTTGTTCCAAAGCAATTCAACCAAAATAATGAGCCTCATTTCAAAACTTAAAAATCCTTTGCTCAATGCTAAGTAATGTTTATTTAGCATACCTGCTCTGTTTTTTGTACGTGGAAAGCCGGTGTAAAGCTGTCTCCTTTCTTCCTGAGGGAGAACATAATGAGCATTTACTTGGACTTTTGATGTGCTAATGTCAACTTGCTTAGTAAGGTAGGATTAGCAAATAGGACTGTGTAGTTATTTGGATTTAAGGGAAAAGTTGATTTGGAGCGCTCGGGCAACTCCTTGACGAAGCTGTGTCTTTTCCTGTCTCACATGGATGCCACATTGCATTTTTGATTTAAAGAGGTGATGACAGGTGCAATATCAGGGCCCCAACATACTCTAAATCATCTTTTTGCCTTTAAATATGGATCACTGCACAGTTTTATTAGTTAGTTGCCTGTTTAGGAACCAAGCAGCAATCATGTACTGCACATGTCATTTCCCCAAAGCCTTAGCCTTTTAGCATTCTGATAGCATCATCAAGTTATCATTGAAGTAAAACATGCACTTACAAATGTTTTCAGCACAAGTATATCAAAGACAATATATGCAGCTAGAGGGAGAACAATCTATATGACAGAGGAAGTTGTCATTATCTGATTAGCTTTTATTGTTAACAATTTGGTACCCTGTGAATGCAATCAATAAATAATGGAGTATTCTAGTGAGCAACCAGAGGCACAAGGGTATTAATCTTGCATTGGTTCACCTGTCCAGAAGTCAGATTCATAGATCTGTTCTTTCTTTCTCTGGGAACTAGTGATTCCGCTGACTATTTGCATGATTTGAATAACTGATTCTTTATGTAACAGCTACATATTTTGGGTAATGGAGATTCAGAGGATTGTGAACTACAGAGACATAGTTATTTTGCAATAGTTACTTGCAACAGCAAACTTCAAACCTCTTCACACTTTAAAAACTGACAGATTTAGCAAGGAATAAATACACTTCAAAGCACTTAGATAACTTTGTATAAACTTCTTAAATTCTGGGTAAATGAAAATTCCATTTTTAGTTTATTCTAATATTTCTCATTTTGAGAAACTATATGCTGTTCATAAATCTGTTTTACAGTGGAAATACCTTCAACCAATATGAAACAAATTATAGTTTTTCCAATTTGTTTAGTAAAAGTAGCATATTATCTCAACATTATTATGCGAATAAATTTCAAATATCTTTTCAGGGATTTATTCCTTCACATTTCAGTCACAGATGAAACATGGCCTAAGGCTAAAGGAGTGATTGCTGTACTGAAAGCATCTTTTAAAAATCTTATTTAATACTAAACATTATTTCCTTCTATTAAATAGATCATTTTTATCTTAACAAAACCTACTCATAATTACAACTATAAACTGTTATAGTCATTTAAATGGGTCTATGTGGATGAATTTTTAAAAATCGCAAAGAGAATTAAGGAGAGAATATAGGATGACTCTGTGTGTGTGTGTGTGTGTGTGTGTGTGATTATTCCCTTAAAATTATGTAAATGGGAAAATGATGAAAACTGGAGCAACGTGAGATATGTTTAGTCAATGATACCGTTGCAAACTAAATTTAATTAGATTTTCTTTTATTAGTACTTATATGCACCTTTTTTATTTACTTATTTTTGTACTTTGCATAATACTGTTTACTCTGAAAGAGAATAATATGTTAGGTAAGCATGTATCATTTATATTTAGCTTTAGGGGTGGGGTGGAGGAAACTGATCAAGAAATGAATTGACTTACATAGGTTTTCTAGTCCATTGCTTTAAATTTAATGTAATGGAGTCATGGTGGCACAGCAGTTAGAATGCAGTAGTGCAGGCGAATTCAGCTCACCTACCAGTTCAAGGTTGAGTCAGCCTTCCATCCTTCTGCAGTTGGTAAAATGAGGGCCTAGATTAGGGGTCAGCAACCTTAAACACTCAAAGAGCCATTTGGACCCATTTCCCACAGAAAAGAAAACACCGGGAGCCACGAAACTCTTCCCATGCCTGAATGTTTTCTGAGCAGCCACAGAACTAGCATGTGTAGTTGAATTAAATGTTCTGTTTTCTTCTGAAACTTTTCTTTTCTTGGATTTATCCGTGGTTGGCCTACCGGGTGTTGAAAAGCTCAATAAATTGTGTGCAGGTCGGTATCACACATTGGCAGTTGTGATGCATATTTTGAGTGATAGGGAGCCACAGCAGAGAGGTGAAAGAGCCACATGCGGCTCCAGAGCTGCGGATTGCTGACCCTTGACCTAGATTGTTGGGAGCAATACACTGACTCTGTAAACCGCTTAGAGAGGCTGTAAAGTATTATGAAGCAGTGTATAAGTCTAACTGCTATTGCTAACGTATACTTTGAAATTGATATCTTGTGCTCTTTTCACTATTCACTGAATGAATTATGTATGTTCCATGATTGATAAATCAATGTCATCTTAAAATGCATTGTTCAAAATAACTTTTTATAATAATCTACTTTGAAATTTAAATAAACTTTTTATAATTGCTCTTTTCCTTTTTCAGGTTATAACTTTATCCTCTTCCTCACAGTGTTAATTTTTAAAATTTGCAGAAAACCATAAAATATTCAGAAGATAAGCATCTGGTCTGACCACAACTTCCTGCCATAGAATTCTACTAAGCTGTGCATTAATTTCTCGAGCAAAGTTTCCACCTTAGAGATTCTTCTTAAAACATGTAACAATAAAGATGTAACTACGAAGTATTCTTTTTATAATTTCAATTTGTTTAGTATAATTTAATAGAAAACAGTGAGGGAAACCACAAAAAGTACATTAGTTTTATTTTTATGGTTCCCAGACTTTATAATGGATTTTTGGTACATATACAAAACAGATATATTAATTCTCTCAAACTGTCGCTTTTTAATGCTGTGTAAGCAAGTCTGAAAGTGAACTATCTTTTTGCTGTGTGGCATTTCTGGATTCTGTTTGTCAGTAAATTTGTTGGAAGAGTGGTTCCCTGGGTCATAATCCAACAATTAAATCATTATGCCAGAATGACTTTTCTTAACTATTTGGAAACTGAGGAAAAGGCCAGATATTCTATTATTACAATGGATGTGGCCTTTGGATGTCTATGTGTCTGGGTGAAAAGAACTTTGTTTTTTTAGAGATAGATTGCTCTTCTAAACTTTGGTTTTGGTGAATGTGTGCATTTGTGGGAATTTTGTTTCTTCATTTATTTGGCTGTTCAGACTTCTATATGGCTAGAAAAGGTGTTATTTATATTTACCAGGGCAGTGGTTCTCAACCTGTGGTCTATGGACCCCTAGTAGGGTGTAATGTCATCACATAAGGTCCGTGAAGAAATGTTTTGATTTTAAGTCTTGGTGGCCTATGGCCAAGGTCCTTGGCCATAAAGGTATTAAAATGGAGTCCAAATGAAGAAAAGGTTGAGAATCACTGTACTAGGATATAGGGTACAGCCCCCAGTCTTGAAAAATTATTTAAAGCTTCATTACAAAATGGCATGTAGAAAGAATCTAGTCTTTGGCTCTCCCTCCAAATTTAATAAGTTCTTTACAAGTTCAATAGAGGAAAATGCAATTATACCACTGTATGCTTTAAAAGAATCCTAGACTACTCCCCACAATAGTTTTGACTAGTAGTCATACCTTCTGCTGTTGACATACTCAGCATTTTAAAAACATTTTTCATTAAAAAGAGAGATTTTTAAGAAGGTAAAAAGAACTTTTAAAAAAGAAACTAGAGAAAAATAGAGAAAAACAAAGATGATTAGGGGATCTGGAGCTAAAGTTGTGGAAACTGGGTGTGTAATCTAACAAAGACAAAGACATGATAACAATAGCTATCTTAGACTTACATACCGCTTCACAGTGCTTTTTACAGCCCTCTCTAAGTGGTTTACAGAGTCAGCATATTTCACCCAACAATCTGGTCCTCATTTTACCCACCTTGGAAGGATGGAAGACTGAGTCAACCTTGAGCCTGGTGAGATTTTAACTGCCAAAGTGCAGTTTTGCAGGCAGCAGATGTAGCAGATTTAACCATTGCACCACCATGGCTCTTGTCTACATGATAGTAGACTTACAATATTTGAGGGACTGTTACACAGAAGAGGAGATCTGTATAATCAGTTATTCAAAACAGAAATATGATCTAGAATAGAATAGAATAGAATAGAATAGAATAGAATAGAATAGAATAGAATAGAATAGAATAGAATAGAATAGAATAGAATAGAATAGAATAGAATAGTTGGAAGGGGCCTTGGAGGTCTTCTAGTCCAACCCCCTGCTCAGGCAGGAAACCCTTCACCACTTCAGGCAAATGGTCCTCATTTTACCCACCTTGGAAGGATGGAAGGCTGAGTCAACCTTGAGCCTGGTGAGATTTTAACTGCCAAAGTGCAATTTTGCAGGCAGCAGATGTAGCAGATTTAACCATTGCACTACCATGGCTCTTGTCTACATGATAGTAGACTTCCAATATTTGAGGGACTGTTACACAGAAGAGGAGATCTGTATAATCAGTTATTCAAAACATAAATATGATATAGAATAGAATAGAATAGAATAGAATAGAATAGAATAGAATAGAATAGAATAGAATAGAATAGAATAGAATAGAATAGAATAGAATAGTTGGAAGGGGCCTTGGAGGTCTTCTAGTCCAACCCCCTGCTCAGGCAGGAAACCCTTCACCACTTCAGGCAAATGGTTATCCAACATTAAAATTTCCAGTGTTGGAACATTCACAACTTCTGGAGGCAAGTTGTTCCACTGATTAATTGTTCTAACTGTCAGGAAATTTCTCCTTAGTTCTAAGCTGCTTCTTCCCTTGATTAGTTTCCACCCACTGACATTTTACCCATTGACATTTTAATCAATTATGTCATTTATAGGAAGTGTTATAATTCAGGTAAAACCTATGGAGCAACTCTAGAACTCAGACCTAAATTTTGGATACAGTGAAATCATGGGGTACATGAATGATATCACCACCTGATTAATGTATGCTGATAAGAAAACAGAACATAGAATAATAGAATTGGAACGGACCTCAGAGGTCTTTGAGTCCAAACCTCTGCTCGAGCAGGAGACCCTATATAATTTCAGACAAATGGTTGTCCAATCTCTTTTGAAAACCTTCAGTGATGGAGCATCCACAAGGCAAGTTATTCCATTGGTTAATAGCTGTAAGAAAGTAACTAGATCCCACAGCCTGTCACATATGCTGAACCCCTTCTCTTTCCCCATTCATTATGTCCCTTTTTTCTTCTTCTGTCATACTGACATAAGAGGAAAGGTAACAGAGCAAATCAAGTGCTTCTGGGTTAGAATTCTTATATATTAGCACAGGACAAATACACAGTCTATTAATTTTGTATAGGTTCTTACAACTGTCTTGGAATGAAAAATAGCTTGCCGTTTACAGTAAATACATGATTTGCCAGTGAAAGTAAGGGATCATTTTAGCATATTTTGGTTCAGTTACCAAGTAGCCAATGGCCATGGAACAAGTGCCAGTATAATAAATAGTGTATAATCACCATGAATTTATTTCTCATCAAATTCAGTTATAGGGATGAGATGGGCTTCCAAAGCAAGCTTTCCAGTAATATTTTTCTCCCATAGGGGCCACTGGAAGCAAAAAATTTAAAAATATTTAAGGAAATTAAAAGAATGATTACAGGCAGTCTAATAACTGAAATTATTAGTACAGGAGACTATAAAGAACTATGTCTGTAATGATCCATGCTGTGGACTTGAATATACTATGCAATTATGCCAGCAACATTTCTCAGACCAAATCATCAATAAAAAAGTAAAAATCTGGCTATGAAAACAAAATTATTAACACTTGATATAAGGGTATAATTTTCTTCCCATTATCTAATCTAATCTAATCTAATCTAAATCAAATCGATATACATATGTTATTATTATATGTATGTTATGTTATTACTATAAAATTCTCCAGAAGTGAAAGATTTTTGTTCACATTATCTGTTTGTCTTTCATTGTTCATCCACATTAAGCCCTAAATTCCTGATGTTCATAAATTCTGAGTAAAGCCAGAATATCAAGAAAAAATAGATACTACATATTTTATAGGGAGGTTCCAATTAGCTCCAATAGATCATAAAATGCTAGAAGCTTTTAATTCGTGCTTCATTAGCATATCATCATGTATCACCTAGAAAATGACATTTATATACAGTAGCTATAACCTTAAACTTTTCTGTCACATAAATGTTGAATTACAATATTATTATTAAGTTCTATTATCTATACTAAATATAATTAAATCTGAATCCAGATTAGTATGTTCAGCAAATAACAAAAAGTATAACATAACAAACATTTCTTAAAATATTGTACAATGAAATATTCTATTAAACCCTGGTTTTATTAAACAAATTATACTAATCTGATTCTCACAAAAAATGAACTCATAAACTATGGTTTGTAAACCACAGTAGCTATCTTTCAATTGTTGCAATAAAACTAAACCAAACAAACAGGGATGGGTTCTAAATTTTTTTACTACCATTCTGTGGGCGTGGCTTATTTTGTGGGCATGGCTTGATGATCATGTGACAATTCTTTAGGATTTAGCAGAGGTACTGGTCTATCAGGCTTTTAACTGCTTGCAGAGCTGTACCAGTCTACCCATTTATTTTTGCAGGCACTGGTCTACTCATTTGTTTTCTTTTAACACTGATCAGCTGTAGGGCAGCTCTTTGAAGCCCAGTGGCAAGAGTTTAAACAGTTTTTTTCCTTCTAGCCAATAGCTGGGACTCAGGAGGCAGCAATAGATTGGGGGTGGGGCCAAATAAAAGGTAAGAATAATGCAGGGGCGGGGGTTGGGGGGGCGGAACCAGTTTGTTGACATCATATCATCACCACTACCAGCTCAGTGGAAGCAGGCCGAACTGGGAGGAATCCACCACTGCAAACAAACCATTTTACTGTTTAGTGGGATATGTGTATTCAGTCGATATGAATATTCATTTATTTTTTTTAATAGTAATTCAACAAATTTGGATTATCTGGATCTGTAATCCTAACTCTGTTATATCTCAACACTGTTATATATTCAAAATCATTTATTAGTATAATGAAAATATTAGAAGAAAGGTCATTGGGCAATTATACCTCGAATTATTTTTCATTATATATTGTTTTACATTACCCTTATTCATACCTAGTCATTTTTTTAAAAAAGCCTAAATAGTGCTTTTGAAAATATATATCATTGCCGTGTATCTATTCAAAATTAACAAAGAGAATATATTCTCTATGTTAGATACTAGTGATTAACAACAGGGAATGAATGTTGTTGACTAATCACTATTAGAAGCATAGTGTTAAGTCAGTTTTGTCAGACACAGATGTGGCTATAAGCACCTAGAAATTTAAATGAATATGGTTTAAATGTATTATTTCTAGTAATTCTGGAATGATAGACATATCAAATAAATGACAGTTTTAGACTAGGTGGAAGTGATGTTACAGAATATATATCCACTCATATTTGAAATGTATAATACCTTTAATGCCATGTAGAAAAGATTTAGGTTAATTTTTCTCCCGTATTTTCATTTGGTAGTTGAAGAAACTGCATGTTTGCATTTTCTGTATTCATGGCCTTCTCTTTAGGTAACTTCCATAAGTTATATTATTTTTAAAAACTTCTATTTCTTTCATAATGGGATTCCCTTATCTCAGAATTCTCAGGACTGGACATGCTGGCTGGAAAATTCTGAGAATTGGTCTATACCCATGATGGAGAACCTATGGCACAGTGACACAGATAGCACACAGAGCCATATTGGCGGGCACACGAACTCAATTCTGGCCAGCTGATTTTCGAGCCTTCTGGGCCCACCGGAAGTCAGGAAAAACACTGTTTCCAGCCTCCAGACGGCCACTGGGGGCAGGGGAAAGGCTGTTTTCACCCTTCCCAGGTTCCTAGAAAGGCTCTGGAGCCTGGGGAGAGTGAAAAACAGGCCTACCGGGCCCACCGTGCCATTGTGTGCCAAAAGCAGGGGGAGTGCGGGGGGTCATGGGTGCATGTGCAGGTGGGGGCGGGGTGTATAGAATTATGGGTGTGGGCACGCACGTACCCACGATTCTCCAGCACTCCCTCTGCTTTTGGCACACGGTGACAAAAAGGTTAGCCATCACTGGTCTATACAATCAAACAATATCCGGATTGTGGGGGTTGGGCTAGATTAATTTAATCTAATGTTAGATCTAGTTTGGAAACTTTCAGAAAGACATTCTCAGTGCTCTTCCAAATGTAGTCATCTTTTACTTACCATTATTGTTGTTATACTCTATTTTCTCGCTTTTCAAAAGTGTGCAAATACTGAAATTATTACTCTTTTTCCTTGTCCTGGCATTGGCAACCAAGATGAATGAACAGCAACAGCAATACAGAGAAACGCCAGGCACAGGTTGGTATTACAGCCAATATTTAAGCCATAAACAAATGCCCAATGATGCCAGTCCCTTTCCCTAACTTATGCTCCTTATGCTATGACAGAATGTAACATCATAATTCATAACCCTAAGATACATTCGTGCAATTACTTTGTAAAAGAGACCAATTTATGTTTGATGGATAAAGCCAATGAAATGAAGCATATGGTGCTGTTGTGAAGTGTTTTGCCATGAGATAGCTTTACAAAACTTACAAACAGAGCTATGCAAAGAGGAATGACCCTCTTTGCTAAAGTGATATTTTTCAAAGACAATGACTTTGTTTTGAAGGGAAAAAACTATTACAAAAAGCTATCTATTGTGATCTATAAAACAGTCTGAAATGTGACAAGCTTTATAAACAAAAGAAATTAGTGCAAACTTCTCTCTTTCATTGACGCCATTGCCCATGAAGGTTAATATAGTTATACCAAGTCCATTATTTTTGAACATAGTAATGGAAAATGTCCTATTTAATAAAGTGGGCATCAACATCCTGAAGAGGTTCCACAGCTATCTGTCTTCTATCTTTAATTTTAATTAACAAAACAAATGGACAGTAAATTTAAAGCAAAGAATCAACATTAATCTCTAAATCAAGGGTTTTACATCAGGATTACAATTAATCACATGCATGAAATACCTTATTTAATAGGGTGATGCCCTTGGTTACTTTGTTTAATCAGTAAAACAATTCAATTTCCAAAATTAGAATTTGGATCCATTCCAAATATATCCCATTAAGATGATCAATTTGGTAACAACAGTGACAGAAACCCTTTGAAAAAGAAATTGCAGGCTTCATCTTACCCTGGATCAGGGAGCCATGCACGGACGTATTTATGCCACCAGACACCTTATGCTTCATAAGACCTGGAGTTAAGTCACAAATATTATAGGGTCATTACATTCAAAGATTGCTTTTTAGGCATTAAGACACAGAGTGTAAATAATGTTCATACTTTTGTAAGGCCATCTCTATATTCAGGATGAGTCCCTAAATATACTATCTTATAAAAGTGATGCTACCATTTTCTAAGTTGCAAGGTTATTGCATTCAGTTTAACTACGGAATATGACCATCTGAAATTTGGACATTTTTCTCTGTCACAGGAGAAGAAACAGTACATTTGAAAACAGACTTTAGCATAGCATTCAAAGCTGACTGATGCCTCAGGCAGGGATGAAATACTCCCAGTTCGGAGAGTATTTCAGATTGTCTGATCCGGTAGTGATGGTGGTGGGGAGTTCAGAGAACTGTAGCAAAAATCCCTGCCACCCCTGCCCCATGCCCAGCTGAGCTGCATGATCCTCAAAGGCTTTTTTTTTTTACTTTTAAAAGCATTTTTTCTTCAGCCAAAAAAATGCTTTTAAAAGTTTTTTAAAAAAAGCCTCTGAGGATCGCGCGGATCAGCTGGGATCGTCAGAGCCTTTTAAAAGCATTTTTTACAACCTCTTCAGCTGAAGAGGTTGTAGAAAAAAATGCTTTTAAAAGGCTCTGACGATGCCAGTTGAGTTGCCTGATTGTCAGAGGCTATTTTTTCTTTTAAAAGCCCCAAAAAATGCTTTTAAAAGAAAACAAAAGTTTCTAACAATCAGGCAACTCAGCTGGGATCGTCAGAGCCTTTTAAAAGCATTTTTTTTAACATCCTCTTCAGCTGATCTTCGGTAGATCCTTAGATGCTTCAATACAGCCCAATTTGGTTTTAGACATCTTACTAAGATTGCAAAATTGTGTATAGTATCCCTCTTGTGTCACTTTTTAACTGCCTTTCTTCAGTATTAAAGTATCAAGACAAAGAACCTCCAAATGCTAAACTGTTTTCTTCAATAAGAAAACTAATTTACCCTTCCAATAATTTGGGATGCACTCTTTTTTTAACATTTTCCAGTTTTTCAATGTCCTTTTGTTATGTAGCTGTAGACAGCCTGGTAAAAACCTATATTACATATTTGGGTAAGGAAGCAAAACAGAATAAGGCAACAAAGCTGAAAAGTCATGGTCACATCCAACATGTTGGTTGAGTAGGCTGAGTTTTTGTTTTTGGTTTTTTAGTTTTATCTGTTTTGCAAGAGGGCGTGAAAGTGCAGCTTGCTTTGTTTTTGTATTGTACCTGTTTAAACTACCGCATCCATAGCAAATCACAATGAGACAAATGACAACATATGAGATGACATTAAACAAGTGCTACTATTTGTATTTCAATGTCCGGCATTAATATGTAAGCTGCAGCATGTGTAACATGACATTGTAATAAACATAATTCATCTCCTCTGGACCTCTGGGGAATCCAGTATATAAATCTTATTTACACTACAGATTTCATGAATTTTCCTCTTCAAAATAGTAGAAAGCATTGCTGTCAATTTTAAGCATTCACTTCAATTTAAAAAAAAATTAAATTTTAAACATTCAAAATTTAAAAATTATAAAAACAAGTGTCACGGGTAACCTGATTACTCACTGCTAGTCTACATCATCATACAAAAATGGGATTTAAAAAAAAGCAATTGCCTGTTTTGGATATGGTAAATATGTTGTAAAGGTAAAATGGTTCTATTTAAGTACTGACTTGAGCATACTCATTATACTTGGTACATCTGATGTCTTTCATGAGCAAAACTCATCTAATAGATACAGGAAGCAGAGACTTTGTGGTATCATTTGCAGGGCAAACAATCATAAAAGTGAGGCAGCTCATGATTAGGAAATTCTTCTGAAGTCTCAGACGGCTTTCACAACTGTGTTTCTCTTTGCATTCCTTGTTCTTTGGATACGTAAAGACATAAGCCCATAATTTAGAAGAATAGTTCATCTCCTTCCCAAAGGAACATTTCAGCGCTGAAAGATAGCTGAAAAAATACACTAGGTCTTGGTGCTAATATGCAAGTATTTCCTCACCAAATAGAGCAAGCAGATGATCTTCCCCTCACAACAAGGCAACATATGGTACTTATACCTTGCTGATTATGTCAAAGTTTATTAGCTAAGAATCATAAGTCTTTTAGAGGAAGGGACACAGGTGTCTGCAATTAATATTACTCATCCCCACTAGAGGAATGTAATTTAATTCCGAATGTCTTTATCATGAAGAAAGGTTCTTCATGTAAATAAATAAATAACTCACAAATTATGTTATTAGAAAGAGACAGCCTTAGAGAGCTTCTTGTTTTCTTTCCATAGTAAAAGATAATTGAAGCCAAATGAGTAAAAACAATGCAGCAAGGGCAAACAGGAAAATCCCAGCCCTTTAAGAAACTCAAATAAATTAAACCAATCACTGTGGATGAAGAATACAATGTGTTCAATTAATCTAAATGGGATAGCAGTCAACTGCATAACTCCACTGAAGCAATGATGAGATCTGTGTGTGTGTGTGAGTAGCTAACAGATGTCCTTTTCAAGTTGTGTAAGTTCAACAGCCTGATAAACTAAACTGAGTGAAAGAAAAGAGGGAAAACACAGAACCTGAAGGCTGCATCATGGAACAGCAAAAAGAATATAAGCAGTCTTATGGCTTCTGTATTTTACAATAGTTACAAACAAACCTATTATCTTTCCTCGCTTTTTAAAATTGTATTACATGGTTCCTTTCTTCCCATATTCAACCTTTTTTCATCAGCAAATCCATAAACCAACGATTTGTTTTATTCTCATTTTGTTTTGTTTTTTGTTTTTTTACAGATAATGAAACAGCTTTTTTTTCTTTAATGTGCATTATTTGCTCCATTTATATTCCATTTAAAATAACAATAGCGAATAGCACTTAGATTTATATACCTCTTCATAGTGCTTTATAATCCTCCCTAACTGTTTACAGAATGGGTGTCAAACTTGATCGTGTTACGTGATGTATCGTGATGTATCGTGACATTTTTTGCCTTTATGGAGCCGGGGTAAGCTTGGCCTGCACATGACGCATCTGGCCCGTGGGCCACCAACTTGACACCCCTAGTTTACAGAGTCCACATATTGCCCCCAACATCTGCATCTTCATTTTACTGACCTCGGAAGGATGGAAGGCTGAGTCAACCTTGAGCTGGTCAGAATGGAACTCCTGGTAGTAACCAATGAATTAAAATTGATATTTCTATTGAAAATTTAGAAAAATACATACCTGTGCCCAATATACTGTGTTTCCCCGAAAATAAGACCTCCAAGGATAATAAGGCCAATCAGGCTTTTGAGCGCATGCACTAAAATAAGCTCCCCCCCAAAGAATAAGCCCTCCCCGAAAATAAGCCTTCCTCAAAATTATTTAAACACATGGGCAACCAGTCCCCACCATTTCCTCTGGTTAGGGTTAGGGAGACAGAGCAGGAAATCAGGTAATACGGCAAGAAGAGCCCCGTCTTGCTCCACATACCCCAAAATAATAAGACTTCCCTGAAAATAAGGCCAAGTGCTTATTTCGGGCTTCAAAAAATATAAGGCAGAGTCTTATTTTCTGGAAAACACGGTAGTAGTATCTTCTTCAATCTCTTGCTGCATTTTGATCCTTCATTTTGATCCACTAGCATTAACCAGTTCCTTTTACAACTTTTCAAGGAAGTTTTTTTGCCTTTTGGACAGCTCTAAATCAAAACCTGTGCTGCTCAAATCATTCCTTTTCATTTATTCCAATGAAATTGCATCTTTCTTCTGTTTGTCAGCCAGAAAGGTATATTTTTTTCTCTTATGCAATATTCTAATAGTTATTTCTTTGAACAAAATTGCTTCTGAATTATTGATTCCCAGATTAGTATGAAAACATTATTGTAGGACTTGATCTCTTCTTCCTGACAAACAGCACAAGTACATCTCTTGGTATATTTCTTAATTTTGCATATCTTATATTATTCTAACACCTTGTCCACTTCTGCATTCATGCCTTCATCACATTACAAATTTTTTAAGGATTCAACAACCCTCTCCCTGGTATCTTAACCAGGTTCCTCTAGAAGAGCTGTCAATGTCAAAGAAAATTCTTTCTCTCTTAATCTCAGTAGCGCATAGATTATCTAGATTTTTTCCATCTGATTTATTATTTCTGTCTTGTTTTCTAAAATTCTATTTTATCTTTAATTTAACCTCTTCACTCATTTGTATAATAAATTCTTCAAATTTTTTATTTGTCTTTTCCTCCATATCTGCAATTCTTTCCTCCATTCTCCCTTCAAGAGTAGCCAAATCATTCCATTGGTGATGCTGTCACTATCTTCCTTAATTCTTCAAACATCCTTTGTAATATCTCTGTGATAATCTCTCTCTATCTCTCTTTTTCTTTTTTCTTTTTTTTATTTGCTTTGAAAACAATTCTTTCCTTCCTTCTACTTTTTTTTGCTGTTCTCTAGTAGCAGCCATTTCTATTTTTAAATTTATAATCCAGAAAGGCAGGTTAAAAAAAAATAAAAGAAAGTTCTTTCCTTTCTTTCTTTTTTTTTCCTCCCTCTACATCCTTAGCTCTGTAATATCATTCAGCACTCTATAGTTCTCTGGTTGTATCTTCATAACTTCTCTCTCTCTCTCTCTCTCTCTCTCTCTCTCTCTCTCTCTCTCTCTCTCTCTCTCTCTCTCTCTCTCTCTCTCTCTCTCTCTTTATTGAAACCAACCAATTGTCCCTCTTAGCAAATTTAAACAGTCCTCATTTTTACAGAAATATGTGTTATTTATTTAATTAATTTAATCATACTAAATTAAGAAAGTTTAAAATGGATTAAGAGAATAATCAAATTTGATTGGTCAATCAATTTTAAATGTTATTAGTTCAAACTCTTGACAAGCTTTTATCTTTTAATTGTTTTTAAAGCCTTGCATTATTTCTTTTTCTTTTTTTACTTTAATCCAGGTCAAAGAATCACCCATCAGGTAATTTAATTGCTCTGCTGATCAGAAGATCTCTGTCTCATTTAATATTTATAATCCAGCTGGGCACTAGAAAGTGGAGTTTTGGGTAAACCCAATATTCTTAAAGCAGGTTCTGCATAAGACTGTGAGCTTGATATTTTTTCCACGTACTTGTTTCTCTACTCTTGAATTATCCAGTGGGTGCCTCCAGATCTGCAGGTTTCCTAATAAGCTGCTTTCTGGAACATCAATAGGAAAGCTCCTGGCTTCTCCTTGTGAAGAGAAGCTCTGTTGGCCCAAGTTAGGGCCAGTCACTAGTCTCCATCCCAGCAACTTCTCCACAGTTCAGAGATATGTTAATCTACCATTTCCTCCTGCCTGAGGTCCCTGACTTTTCTTATTTCTTGGGCTTCCTATTGATTGCATGTTATTTCTACAAAACAGAACTGATGAAAAATTCAAAAACCACTTACTCTCTTCCCTAAAAAAATCATTTGCATTTCCTCTCTCTCCCTCTCTTCAAAGATGGATGAAACTTGCATTATAACAAATTCATCCTCTGTTTCTTATATAGCCCAACCGCTTCCCTGCTAGCATTTCAATCACCCCAACTAGTGGGGGGAAAAATCTAATGTACTTTTGCGGGAATAATACATTTTCAAGATCTTCACAGGCAGCATAGGGCTTGCTAGAATTTCATTTTCACATATATTTTTCTGAAAGCATTTGGCACAATGGTAAACAGAATGCTTTGCCAGTTCTCATTGCATATAATTGTTTCAAAAATTGGTCTTTCTTTGCAAGTTCCCTATAGCAACCTATAAGAAAAAAAATATGCAAACCAATAAATGCACAATAAGTACAGTAAGACATGGACTATAGGGCAGGACCCTCAACATTTATTTGCTGTGAAGGAATTTCAAATTGTACAGTTTGAAAAAAAATGAGCCTTAATAAATGGGCATCCTCTGCAGTTAGTGATAGGCTAAATGGGACAGAAGCAATGGTGGGATCCTACCAAATTAACAACTGGTTCTGTGATCGTGCGCTTTGCACACGCATGCTTCATACAATTGAATGAAAAATTATCTTCCACGTTAGTGCTAGGGAATTAAAACAGCTGAGCTGCAGCAATCCACTCTGGCGCACTAATCAGCTGCAAAGATATAGGTAAGTAAAGCTCAGAGGAGGGTGGGAGGACCCAATTGATCATCAGAGCTACCAGTTCATCCAAACTGGTCTGAACCGGTAGAATCCCACCCCTGGACGGAAGGATAATTGGCTAAAGATGCTGTCCACTAGCTTCAGATTTCAGATTAAAAGAGTTGGAAGGGACCTTGTGGGTCATCTAGTCCAACCCCTTGCCCAAACAGGAGGTTCTACACCATTTCTGACATATGGCAGTCCAGTCTCTTCTTGAATGCTTCCAGTGATGACCTTCCCACAACCTCTGAAGGCAAGCTGTTCCATTAGTTAATTGTTCTCACTGTAAGAAATTTCTCCTTATTTCCACTGTAAGAAATTTCTCCTTATTTCCTCTCCTTGTTCAGTTTCCATTTATTATTCCTTGTCTAGTCTTCAGGTGCTTTGGAAAATTGGTTGACCCCAGTGGTGGGTTCCAACTGGTGTTACCACCGGTTCTCTTTGCGCATGCACTTTGCGCATGATCGCCGCACGCATGCTCGCTTCACTCACATGTGTGCCAATTTTGTTCTCTGCACAAGCACATTAGGTTTCTGACCAGCTGAGGTGCAGCAATCCACTCTGCTGTGCCTATCAGCTGGGCTAAAAAATGAGAAATAAAGGTAAATTTAACATGGGGGCGGGTGGAAGGGCCCAGCTCCCAGTCAAAGAGAACCGGTTTGGTGATATCACATCATCACCACTACCGGTTCACCTGAACCAGACCAAACCAGGAGCAACTCACAACTGGTTGACCCCCTTCTCTATATGGAAGCCCCTGAAATATTGGAACACTGCTAGCATGTCTCCCATGATTTTTCTCTTCATTAGATTAGCCATGCCCAGTTCCTGCAACCATTCATCAACCATTTTAGCCTCTAGTCCCTTGATCATCTTGGTTGCTCTTCTCTGCACTCTTTCTAGTGTCTCAACATCTTTTTATAGTGGATCCAGTTCCAGACACAGAAGCACATAAACATCATCATGCTAAAAGTGTTTGAGATTAACAGCTGGAGAGGCAATGTAGGATATAATGGATGGTTTTGACATGCACTGAGAAATGGATAGGCTAATGTTGCAGTAGATATCTTTATGAGCAGACTCCTCCTGAGACCTCTTTTTCAAGTGAGAATGAAAAAGACTGCAGTGCAATCGAGAGATGAGTAACAGAACTGAGCAACATTCCCAGCTGCATTAAAATGAATATTTAGCCTGCTAAGTTTATTCCTCCCTTAAATAATGGAGACATAATCTTTGCTTTTGCTTTTAAAAGCAGTCTTTTTCTAATATAGTGTTTTTCAGTATGTTAGACAATATGGCCATCATTGCTAGCCAATGTGTAGTTGTATACATGTATAGAACATCATGCCACAGGAGGCTGGTTAAAAGAAACATATAAATCTGAATGTAGTAATCCATGCATTAGCATGTTATTAGGAACATGGGTAGCATAAAATGAACAATCTCAATTTCATAATTCATGTCAGGTATGCTATTTAAGCAATGTATCTGATTTCAATAGGAATTAGTATACAATTGTGGGTTACTGCTTATTTTTATTACAGTGATATATTTTTAAAGATTATGAAACTTTGCCATCTGTTAAACCAAAGCAGTAGCTCACAAGAAAGTTAAGTTCTCAAAGATTGTTATTATCCAAGTTATATCAAGGAAAAAGGAATTAGATTATAGAATTCTGGAAACTGAATATGCTACCTTAGCACCATTAGTATGTTAAGTTTGTTAAGTACATTAAGAAAAGGCCTTCTTGATGCCTTTGACCCTTTTTTAAACTGTCTCTTGACTCAAGGGTAGATCACTACCCATTTGGAAAATGTAAAAGGAATGTGCATTTTCTGGAGTATTTTGGAAGCATCCATTCCTGTTCCAGGCTCAGAGAATTCTGATGTATCTACACAGAATTGTCAATGTGTTATGATGAAAGAGGCCAAACTGAAAGACTGAGAATGAACATATTTCTTCAGCCCATGAGTTTAGGTTCAGAGGGATCATTTATTTCCAGCAAAGCCAAATTACTTTGTAACTATAGTTTAAGATCAGTAAATCCAAAACACTTCATAAATGGATAAATTTCTTGTTTCAGGTATATAATTCAGCTTACTCAAAAAAGTTCATAAAAATATCTCTTGACTTTTCCAAGCTAAAGTGCTTCATTACTCTCAAAGATGAAGACTTTCCTCAATTTTCTCTAGATTCCTAAGTAGCAAGCTACATGTTAAGTTTATTTTATAGAACAAAGCTGCCTCTCTTGGGTATTTCTGTTTTAAAATAAATGACCCAAACCAGATACAACCAATGAAGGCAGTAAAGATTTCAATCTCTCACTAGCTGATTTATTTCAGTAATTCATCTCTATCTAGAGCAGAGATTTCCAAAAATCTTCAGTGTAGGGGCCAGAGGCCATGCTACTGCTGCTGCCACTGTTTCTAGTAGACTTGTTGCTGTGCCCATGATGATGCAACTGTTAAATATATTTCTTTTGGGTACCATCAGCTAGATGATTTTGGATGGCAGACAGTAGGCCACATTTGACTAAGCATGCACAGTATTGCACTGTGTAACTAATATGGCAGATTTCACCCAACGTGGATGATTAAGAGAATGTAATGAATCAGAAGTATATAGTCATTCCATTTCATATTGTTATTGATTTTAAAAATGTAGTCTACCCTTTATAGGTGAAATATATTTGTCTGAAATCATTTTATTTATGATAAATGGTGACTTGACATTGACATATTGTTAAAAAGGAAATCACATGTACACAGATAATGTAGACAAGTTCAACATTTAACTTTCCTATTTTAAGTAAGTCAAACAAATGCTTAAGATTAGAGCAATTTCAGTCATTTTTGGATAGGTTATTCTTCTTATAAACTGACATCCAGCTTGCTTATGGCACTGAAAAGCAATCCTGTATTCATTTGGGCCAAAGTATAACTCTCTGTGGTGTTGAATTTCTTGGACCTGCCGTTTAAGGAGAACCCATGCAAATGGAATGGAATATTCTCCAATCTCAACCATGAGAGCATGATTGAGGGTACAGATTGAAAGGTCTTGCCAAAGATCATCCACAAATACAATCAGTTTTATCTCAGTTACTAGATTCAAATCTGAAACAGCTTTAAAAAGGATAGATCTATTTCTTCTAACACTTGAAAATACACCAACAATATCTTCTCCGTGGTCCTCCAATAAAGGGAAAGTTGAAATAGGTTTAAATGAGCAATAGATTCCTGATAAGTTTAACACTCCCTCTTTCAAGGCAAACAACATCATCCTCTTCATAAATACCTCTAATCATGATCAAGTCTTTTCCCAATGAAGAAGAGCAGGAATCCATATTGTAGATGGCAGAACCAATATCATACAGAGCTGTATCCACTGCCTCAGGAGTCATATGTGCAAAACCCACTCAGAAAAGTATCTCAGTCATCCCTATGGGACTTAACCAGATCCCATGCCTGGTTGAATGGATTTCTTCTGGAAAAAATGCCTGGAAAATTCCCCGCAGTGCCTAACCTATCCTAACAAGTCCGAGTCACTTTAAATAGTGACTGTTTCTCCTTTCCTTTCTATAAATGTGAAAGGAATAGAGAAATATTGAAGTATTGCCAATTTTACAGTCACAGCATAGACCCAATTATGAACTTTTATTTGTATTCAGTCTGATTTTGCAATTTGCTCCCAGCATAATTCTAGGAATCTCTTGAATTATCTCTTCATTGGCAAACCAGGAAAAGTTGTTCAGGTGCAATCCTACTTAAGATTTTTGGAATCTCCTATTTCAGCAGAAATGTTCAATGTACTCTCAAGTGCCCTTTGGAAACTGTGATTCCATAAGATACCTGGACCGGAAAAATATATTCATCCTGCCTGAAGAGGCAAGTGGCCCCAATCAACTTCATAGCCATCAAGAGTTAATTTGACAATGACAAGATTGTGGTAATGTACCAAACTTCAGATCACATCACATCTGCCATGAGACAAAACAGATACAGTATGTGGTATTATGCTTCAGGCCCTGGATGATCTCAGACAGGGCCATGGTAGCCATGAATCCCCCTATTGCCTCTGACTCCTGTTCCATGAAAGGCATGCTGAAATTCCCCAAAACCATAATCCTAAAGATTTCCATCACCAACTTCATGATAATACCTTCTCCTTTATGCTGATGCCAAGTCCAAGAATGGATGAGCACATCTTTGGAAAAAGAAGTTCTGGTTTTCCTAATAGAAACCAGATCTGTCCTCTTATCCACCATAAAATCATGGATGAGGGAGAGAGATTTATTGCAGACAGACATTGCAATTTAGCAGTAACAGCTGAAGATCAGGGATTCCAAAGATCCAGTAAAATGGCTTTGGGATCAAGATTAGGGGGTTCTTAGAAACAGACTTTCCCCTTGCATCTCATTATATCTCCCTTTGCCAGTCACTTCTTTGATCTTCATCCTTTCCTTCATACTCCTATCTTATCCCTGGTATCCCATTTTCCATAGTCCATAGGAAGAACCCTATTTACTGTCTTATTCACACACCTCTCCATGTTTTTATCAAATCAATCTGCCTTGTTGCATTCAATGCCCTCACCAAAACCCACAAACCTAGAATGCACTTGAAACTTTCTGACAATTTTCACCCCAATTAATCTGTTCAACTTTTATAACCTTCTCTCACCCCTCCAATAATCAGCTGTCACCCAAATCAGTCAGGGAAAATATTAACTTTTAACAATCTCTCATAATTGCTTTTGAATTATGGTACTGAAGAAGACTCTTGAGAGTCCATCAAAGAATCTGGGGAGAACTGAAACTTGTTCTTCCCTTTAGAAGAAAGATGAAGGTGGAGGGACCATAGAAAGTATCAATGGTTCCTATGAGGCTTCAGGAATGGCAAGACGAAGACCCAGAAATTTAAATCATTTTCTCAGCCTACAAAAATGTGCAAAAACAGCTCTTCAAAAAAAATCCCTGGAAGATGTTTTGAGATAAATAATTCCAAAGCTTTTAGAATTACATTTACATTTCTCCAAAGTCTTGTGTGAGGCCCAAAAGCTTTGGTGAAAGCTTCTCCAAAAGGTCTTATGAAATAATTTTCTTTAGTACAAAAACTGGGAAATTATTTAATAGATGGAAAGTAATCATATTAATTGTACTTAAATAAATTAAATTTTAATTAGATGAAATCCAATTTAATTTTGTAATTGTTCTAACCTATTTTCAGTACATTTTCTCCTCCCAATATAGCATTCAAAGGTAAGTGAATCTTTATAATAAAATAATAATGTTAATGAAGTCCCTAAATGTGTAATAAAATAAATTAGAACATCAGCAGAAAAAAATACTTAGACTATATCAATGGTATGCTTTTATATTTCATGTAATCTATAGAATATTTACTGAATATAATGAACAAGTATTGTTCTCCATTTTAGCTTATACTGGAATACATTTTCAGAAAACAAAAGGCTTATTAACTTGAGTGTACTGTATATTGCCTTGTTTAGGCGTAATGGAAAAAAGTTGATGTATGTACTTTAAGAATAAAGCAAGTTTATGTAAATCATTTGATTGGCATGCTAAATAGCTAATTAAATTCCAAACCATACCTGTTTTTAAAGTTAGATTCAAATTAGCTATAGTCATTGCTAATGACTATAGTATCATTGCATCACTGCTTGTAATACCAAATCCAGCAGTAAAGATTATGAAGCAAACAAGGCATCATGTGAAAGGCATCAAGAAAAACAAGGCATCAAGAAAAAAGAAGTCCTCATGCTCATTCCATAGAAATGTGAAATTAAAAGAATTAAAGGCTAATATCACACATATCCCTAGGACATATTGTTTTGTGGCACAGGAAGAAGAGGAGGTGGAGAAAGATTTTTGCTGCATAGGTGCCGAGTCAACATCCCCAATGAAGGAATTGATGAGACATCTGAAAAGTATGCCCAGAAAGTAGAATAAAGCAGACATTCCTTATAATGGGGAACTTGGTGGAGTTGCAAGCATTACAAAAGAAAATACAACAGTTGTTGTGAAAGAAAAACTTTACTACAAATTCATCTACTCTGCAGCTGAGCCAGAAATCAATCAGGTTCAGTTCTCCAACATTGCTGATATTAAGTTACTTTCAAATTGGCATTGATATCTAACGTGAAAGTGGCTTTACTGTTTGAACACTACAAACTCAAAGGAGAACAGAATGAATAAAAAACTACACACAAACACACTGAAAAGTTGCCTTTACTCCTCTCTTCAACTATATAGTGATAATGATGACCTGCTTTAGTTGTTGTTCTCAGATGGGGGGAAGTGCCATTGCTTCTATGTCATTACGCTGACCCTGATTTGCATACAAATAAATATTTAATAAGAATATGCTCTATCATCAGCACTTTACTTGTTCAAATGTAAGACTAATTTACATTCAGTATGTTGCTTCTACTGACCATCACCACTGTATTCAATCTCTCAAAGCACACATACAGAATTCTTTAGGGAAACTTGTCAGAAAATAAATCCATAAGGAATGTATAAAAAGTTGAACTGATAGAAATAAACCAACACTGAAATATTAACCATTTCAGTTCACATATGCATGACAATAAATGCATATATATTTTCCCATCCTTTCAGTTTACAGTAATACTAACATAATCCCATGCATATAAATTATTGTGGGTTCACGACTGACAAACAGATTAAAGATGAACTATAGATTTTTCCATTAGTACTCTAGTCTGTGTTAACAAATGTATTAGTTCAATAAGATGAAGGTAAAGCTTTTTATGAGAAACTAAGACAGAACTGATGGGAAAATCATTTTGAATGATGACAATTCAGTATAAGTATAAGAATTCAACTGCTGCATGAGCACACAATTCATTTCTTAATGGATTGTGGTGCAACACCTCCACACAGTGGCAATTATGGGAATTTCCCTTAAAACTCTAATGGATCTATTGATATCAAATAGTAGCTCCGAGGAGAGGTGGAAAAAAAGCAAAATTGTCTAATATATCCAAGCAGTTTGGAACAGCTTCTGATGCTTTATCTGAATTGAATAATACCGTAGCAGTGAAGCAACATATTAAATTGCATGTGGCTTTGGGTGCATTTGTTTCTGCTCCTTACTTTGGAAGAGAGTTGCCAATACAATGAAAAGTTCTTCCAAAATGATGGATGAAATCTCTCCCTTGAACATGCAAAGCTACTACCAATCTGTGTAAACATCATTAAAACCAATTGTACCACCACAAAACAAGTAGAACATCATATATTTTATTACCTCAAAGCATGGAATTATTTTCTATAGAGAATAAAAAATTTACTTGGGGATTATGAAAATTGAACCCGAGACTTTTCATTTATATGTTCTATTTACATGTTTACATGTTCTATTTTGCTAATGGGTTTTCAGCCCCATAAATCTTAATGAGAAATAATGCTAAGCACACTGTGCTTAGTAAAATGGACTTCATGTGTTTAGCTTCAGATAAATTGAGTCCAATATCTGACACGGCATTTTGTTGATAATCTCATTAGGACACTTACAGTATATTTCCATCATTTAGATTACTCCTCCTGCTCTCCAATATTAGATACTTTCACTAGAAATACCAGCATAGAGATGGACATGTCAGATTTCTACTGCATCCATATCTTGCTTGACTTTGGCTTAATGAAATGCTTGTCTTCATCATAACTTTACCTCATGTTATGATGGCAGCTAGTATTTGTTTCAGTTAATGCATCTAAATGAACATTGAATCAAAAGCCTACTAGATATTTGCAGAACAACCTGTGTTTATGGTCACTTCTGCCCTCTCACATACTCTCACAGGATGGGTATGTTCTAGGTACCTCTTTGAGGCAATGTCATCTTAAGCCTTTTCTCTTAAGAAACCTGCCTTTCTGATCAAGCTTCCCCTGTCTCACCTTGAGATTCTGATGACTGCAATGCTCTTAGCGTTCAGGAAAGCTTTAAAAACTTGTCTTTGTCTCTGGGCATTGGCCCAGAATGATAGATGAACCCATCTTCTGGGTGGAATTATGATGTAGTTGAGATACTGGCTTGTGGATTTTGTCTCTGGTTGATATTTTGTCATTTTTATTGCATCATTTTAGGAGTGAAGATTATTTCACGTACATTGGCTGGAGTACTGACTACATGGCCTGAATGGCTATATAAATCTTCCAAATAAGATGAAAATCCATTTCAAACATATTTGTAACACACATTTGTATTGTTATTTCTCTTTAACAAAACAGGCTTTTTATTCCATTGAATTGGCTTTTAAGGGAAATTTACCATTATACTCAAAATGTTTGACAGCTACTCTATTGTTCAATTGTTGCAATGCATTAAATATGGGATAATTTGTTTTTTTAAAAATTTATTTATTTTTAATTATGTGCCCTCAAGTAGATGTTACATCTTAATGACTATATATTGTTTCTTCTTGACAATATGTTCTAAACTCTTCAGCTGTTTGTCATTTTTTATAACTATAAATAAGCAAAGCCTTCAGTTAAAGATGTTGTTCTCTCACATATCTCTCTCATTTATTTAAATTTCCTTATAACTTATATTAAAAGACCATAATTATGTTTAGCATTTTAAGATAATTTATTTCAAATAGTTGGACAAATGTAGTTTAGATGGACTAGTCCCGATTTAGGACAAAATTATGCTTGAATATATTACAACATAATTAGATTCCAAATGAATTGTAAAATAAAAGTGGGACTCCACCATAGGAAGAAAAATATAAGGCTATGCAATCTGATTCCATGCAGCTTGACTTCCTAAATTTATCAACTATGGGAAACGAACATGTCACTTTCAATGGCTCGCAAGCTTGTCTAACTATTAATAAACTTGTCATATCATCACAATCTAAGATGAAAATGAATGTTTAATTAACACATATGCCAAGAAAAGAAGTGGATCTCAATTTTAAGGAATTGAAATTTTTAACCTGTGGTCTCTGGAGAATTACCTTTACCACTACTTGCAGGTTCAAATGAATCTGGATGAATCTTGATGCCTAATTGGCGTCTTTCACATCCGAAGGTTTTCATGATAGCTAAATATGGTGTGTTAACTGCAATCCTTCCTATACAGCATTGTTTTATATTCACTAGAATTATGCTACGTTAGTTGTAGAATAAAGAGATTTAAAACTATTCTTGAAGACTCTCCAGGTTTTATTATTTAATCCAAATAGCAATAGTACTTAACATACAGTATCTATCATCCCATAGTGCTTTACAGCACTCTCTGTGCACTTTAACAATGTCAGCATATTGCTCCCAACAATCTGGGTCCTCATTTTACCAACCGCAGAAGAATGGAAGGCTGAGTCAAACTTGAGCCCATCAGGACTGAACTCCAGACTGCAGGCAAAGCTAGCCTGCAATATTGGATTCTAACTACCATGACACCAGGACTCCTTTCCAACTAATACTTTAGGAGTGGCCAACATACTTGGTTTCTTGAGGCAGAGAAGAAAATTAGAATCATTTCCATGCACCTGTTGAATGTACCTAACAATTCAACAAGCCATAGAACTGTCTTTCTCAAACTTGGAAACATTAAGATGTGTGAACTTCTTAGTTAACACATCTTAAAAGTTGAAGTCCACACATCTTAAAATTGCCAAGATTGAGAAACACTGCCATAAATAGATATAGGATGTGGCTGTGGGTGTGAATGCTCAATAGTGAAGTCAAATAATTAAAAGTCTGAATTATTCATCTGTATTTCTTTACATGGTCTTTCGTTCTTATAGTCTGCATTACTGGTAGTTTTCCTATTTCTAAAGTACCCAACAAGCCACAAATAAAATTTTTCCAACATCTTGTCAACTTGTCACACAACTAAAGTGTGACTACTTTAGTCAATAACTACAAAATGTAAAAATATTTATGCAGCAGGTATTCCAATAGCCACTTCACTTGTATATCTTGCTCCATTTGTTCAATCAAATGTCCTTATTTTTCTTACAATATAATTACATTATTGTTCTTATTTCGAATGAGTGTAAATATAGGCAAACAGGTGTGAAGGAAAGCAATCCCTGTTCCAATCTTCCAATCACTGATATGATTGTTACAATTTTTAGTCAGTTAAAGTGTGTGGGCTATTCTTTTGTCATCCTGGTGCTCTCTATTTCAGTCTGAATCCTAAGTCTATAGGGATCCAGATTCTCAGTCAGGGGTTAGTTAACAGGTCAGTTGAAATTTTGTTGTCAGCCAGCTTGCTTTCATTTTTTTCTCTGACAGCTGTCATGGATAACATTTCCCTGTACAGTATACTCTAGCACCAATACAGGGGGTTTTTTTTTATTTTTAAAAAAAATCACAGCTTGATATCATTGACCAATTGGGAGAAGGCTAGCTTTCAAAAACAGCAAGGCTGAGTTCAATTTTTATCAATGGCAGGTGAATCATCTCCATCTGATGGAGATAATTGGGACCAAGGAAATATATAGCGCTTGCATTATTGATGAATGGGTTCAATAGCAGTTCTCTGTTCCAAAAGCAAGATTAGTACTTTTTCCTGCATGCATGAAAGAAATGCATCGTCATTTCTCCCGCCTTTTTAGATAAGATATTCAATTCTTCCCTTCATTTTTCAGAACATGTATTTGACACGACTTACTCCTATGAGCACCTCCACCACAAGAGGAAGTCATTTTGCATCAATTCACCGTTTAATATTTTTAAAAAGGCATCAGAAGAAACAAGCTGGGGGAAAAGAAACTCAACACAAGGTGAATCTCAAGGTGGTGCTCTCTCACTCACATTGATGATTTATTCATAGGCAATCTAAAACAGTCAACACATTTAGCAGAGAAATCCCCTGGGACTGTCTTATATCCACACTATCCAGAAAGAATGTATTCTTTCAAAATGGCTTGGCAATACACTCTGAGGAGTCTTTTTTTTTCTCCCTCACTAAAATGCATTCACCATTTTTGATTGTATGAATAAGTCATGTGTTAAATGAGCTCCACATTAGCATTACCTCTTCTTGTGATTCACACATTACCCATTTAGAAATAAAATACAGTTCTTAACCTCTGTGCCTCCCTCTCCCCATCCTATTGATTGGCGGAGATGGAGGAGAGGATTACCTCTCCTCCATCTCCGGATTGGTTTGTAGCAGGATGGAATTTGCCTAGTAGATTGAGTGATCAGGGACTAGGAAAAAGTAAACTTGCCCTTGAGTTAAACATAGCAAGAACTGTACAACCTTTTTCTACTGTTACTGCAATTGAATAATTGATCCAGGCAGTTTTGCAAAGGTATTTTGCCTTTTGTTTTTATTGTACACAAGCAGATTATATTAGGTCAGCACAGAACCCAAGAAGTGAGCAAATACTGCAAGAAAAAAGAAGTCAGCATGGGGATAGTGCCAGTGCAAATGGTCTGGATCCTTTGAACACTAGTGGGTTTTTTTTTTTTTATGAGAGTCTCCTAGAAAGAGAACAGCAGCATCTCATGCAGATTAGGAAATACAGATAATCAACAATTTACAACAGTTTATTTAGTGACAGTTCAAAGTTACAGTGGGACTGAAAAAAGTGATTTATGACCATTTTTCATATTTAAGACCTTGCTGCAGTGGTGGGTTCCTCCCGGTTCAGCCGAGCCGGTAGCGGTGACGATATGATGTCATCAAACTCGTTCTGCCCCCACCACACCACCCCACCTTATTCTTACCTTTTATTTGGCCCCACCCCCAATCTATTTTTTTTTAATTAGATTTATATGGCACCCTTCTCCAGAGACTCAGCGCGGCTTACAATGCCTTAAGCAATCTATTGCTGCCTCCTGAGTCCCAGCTGATGGGCAATAAGGAAAAACTGTTTAAACTCTTGCCGCAGGGCTTCAAAGGGCCATCCTACAGCTGATCAGTGGTAAAAGGCAGTTTGGTGGTAGACCAGTGCCTCCAAAAACCAATGAGTAGACCGGTGCCTGAAAAAATACGTGAGTAGACTAGTGCCTGCAAAAATAAATGGGTAGACCGGTACAGCTCTGCAAGCAGTTAATAGCCTGGTAGAGCAGTACTTCTGCTAAATCCTAAAAAATTGTCTCATGAGCATCAAGCCATGCCCACAAAATCAGCCACGCCTACAGAACCGGTAGTAAAAAAGTTTAGAACCCACCCCTGCCTTGCAGCATCCCTGTGCTCACATGATCAAAATTCAGATGCTCGGGAACAGACTCATATTTAGAATGGTTGCTGTTTTCCAGGGTCATGCAATCATTTTTTTGGTGACCTTCTTGCAAAGTCATGGGTAAGAATTGTGGCAAGAAAGGTTGTAAAACGGGGCAAAACTCACTTAACAACCATCTGACTTAGCAACAGAAAACAAAACAAAACAAAAGACTAGGGAGTACCTGACAAACTTACCTGAAGGGAGGGATAGCCCAGAAAATAGTATGACAGTAAGTGTTGGGGAGAAGACGAACAGTAATATACAGGTATTGGAGGCACCAATAATGAGCATGCATATGTGAATCACTGCAGTTGTTAAATTGGTAACACGGTTGTTAAGTGAATCCGGTTTCCCCACTGACTTTGCTTGTCAGAAGGTTGCAAAAGGGGATCACATGACCCTGAAACACTGCAACCATCATAAATATGAATCAGTTGCCAAGCATCTGAATATAAATCATGTGACGATCCCGGAGATGCTGCAACGGTGAAATATGGTCATAAATCACTTTTTTCAGTGCCGTTGTAACTTCAAACAGTCACTAAGTGAACTTGTTGTAAGCCAAGGACTACCTGTACTTTATCGCTTTTTTCCTTTTTGGTCATTAAGTTTTTGACACCTTGCTAAGCGACTGATGGTACTTGAATATGGCCATATTCTAAAAGTGGTACAACCTGTGAAAAGGTGTAGAGATTAAGTACTAGACTAGCACCGTGGGATCCAGATTTATACACCAATGTTCACCAGATGATTTGGGATAGATACTCTGTCCAGCCTACATCAGAGTTGCTGGAAGATAAATGTATTTATCTTCCTACAATATGATACAACAGTGATGCAGCTGCAAAAAAAAAAAAAGCAAAAAAAAATACAAGTATAACCATAGGCTTATTGATGTAAGTACAGTATTAAGATTAAGATATATCATTGTTGGTCTGTTGGTGTTGATGACTAGAGTACTGAGTATTTCTGGGCATATTTTAATAAGGACATTGTCAAATTAGAAAATACCCAGAAGGCAACAAACAATATACTTAAAATTATAAGGAAATAGATTTGTATTGGATATTAGACACACTTTTGTAATATAACAATTGGAAAGTGGTAGACTTTAACTGAGAATATTTAAACAAGATGTGGATATGTATCTGACAAGGATAATGTGGGACTAAATTCCTGAACCAGACATGAAATTGGATTAATCTTCAAGGAGTTTTCCAACTCATACATTGTGATTTTGATTTAAAATAAAATGATAAAAATAAGACAGTACAAGCCAGTGGTGGGTTGCTTCCGGTTCAGTCCAGTTCTTGCGAACCGGTAGTAACGGCGGTGGGAGGCTCCACCCACCCACCCAGATGTCATCATGAATGATCTGCGCATGTGCAGAAACTTTGTGCATGCATGTGGTTCTCTTGTTGCGAACCAGTAGCAGAGATATGTAGAACCCACCCCTGGTGCAAGCTTAAAAAGGATCCAAATTAAAAAGGAGCAAGAGTGGTAAAATACAACTTTCAGTTTCCTGTAGTAAAAGATTTTAACTGGATACAGACATATATACCAGATTTTAAGCCGATGTATTGTTAAAAACAACTGTCTCATATTAAAAAAAAAACTATTTTCTAACAGTAGGCTATTGTTTATATTTAGAAATAATCCTCATATACATATATATGATTGTAGATAATTGCAGAAATGCATTTAAATACCTCTGTTCAAAAATACAGTGTCTCTATTTGTAATAACATATATCTTTTAAATCTTTATCACTCAGGAAACCCAAAAATAAAATAAAATAACACCACATATCTGATTTTTACTTTTAAGGATTCATGAACAAATTTTCCAAACCTGGTAGCCATCTTTATCTGCTCACTGTTGATATTTCCACAATAATCTGAAGTAGTAAGAATACTGCGTTTTTATAATTAGTCTGAAGATTTAATTTTTTATTAGGAACAATAAAGAGTAGTATAAGTGAAATAAACTAGATGTAATAACTGCCACAAATTAAGTGCTTGTTTTTTATAATTTCACAATTGTCCTGTATTTTAAAAAGTATGTTGGTTATAGGTAAATAGCTACATGAATAAGGGTTGTACATAACAAAGGATAAGACAAATAACAAATTTCAAAGCATTTTATGGAGGAAAGTAATATTGTTTCATAAATTCCCCATGAAAACCCTCACTAAATTTAGCACTACTCTAACCTTTTCATGCATATACTGATTTAAGTAACAATTTTAATAATGTTTTACATTATTTCTGTTTGACAGAAAATTCTATCAAAAATAAAAAAATGCTTTGTTTTGTACAACCTTGAGATTAAACTGTTAAAGGTTATTTAACTAAGACTTAAAATTAAGTCTTTGGCAAAAGAATCTCTTGCAAAGTTAACAGATTCATCACACTTCTGTATTCTTCTACCCCAAAGGGGAAAAAAGGGAAGCTACAAGCAGTCAAGATGACAATATTACATTTCCAGGGCTTTATGCTTCTCATTTATACTTGATTGTTTCTGGCTATTCACTCCCATCCATCCCCTGTAACAGTACTTTGCAGAAGTTGACAGGAAAGTAGGAGTATCTTCTCACCTTCCCTCCCTTCTCATTTAGAAAATAATCTGACAAAGTAACTTTTCAAATTGTAAATTTGGGGGCAAGAATCAAGCCAACAATTACCAGCAGCAAATTCTATGATCAGTAGTCAAGATTATCTCGTAGAAAAACATGAATTAAAAAAAAAGCAAATAAATTACTGAATGCTTTTGAGTATGCTCTCCTGCTGTATTTTCTAAGACCCACATACTTTTCTCCCTCGTTTTGCAAAACAGAACAGTCAGTATTTTTGAGACTCAATTAAGGCAAGTTCCTTGGACACATAAAATTCCTGCAGTTCTTCTTGCTCATATTTTATGTGTGGTCTTTCTATAGGGGTCCCAGGCTCTATGGCATTCTGGCCAACAATCTTTAGATTGACAAACTTGATTTTCCATGTATTCTCCCTAAATGGGCAGCGGATGAGGCCAAAGATTTGTTCAAAGACTCCCAAACAACAAGTACTTCTATGAACTGTGCCAGCTACTGCTACCACAATTAATCCATATGGTGAAGCTGTATACTTCAGGCCACCTGCATTCAAGTTGGGATTCAGGAAGAGGTATTCTTCTTTCACTAATGACAGCAAGCGAAGGCTCACCAATTCTGCACCTGAGTACTCTTCCATGTTTTGTTCACAGGTGTTGTAACAAAATTTTAGCGTTACATCACCCCAAAAATGTTGTGGTCCCCATTCTTCTTGTGGTACTCCAATCAATGGGTTCTGAGAGTTTAGCATTCTAAAATACCACTGACAAAATTCTTCTGCCAGATTGTGACGCTCTTTGTTGTCATCTTGATCTCCTTGTGTTCCTCCATCTTCTTGTTGCTGAAAAATAAGAAACAAAGTAGAACTGAATAATCACTTTTACTTTACAAAATAACAACAAATAATTAAAAAGATCCTAAAAATTCAGAGAAAGTGGAATGAAATGGTAACAGGAAAATGGTCTTTACTTTTAAACAGTATTTATGAATGTGCATGCTTCATTTATGAACTACCTAAGGGCCTGAATAATAATTTATTTGGAGCCATTTTATAAAACAAATGGAGAATTTATGTTTCTTTTTATAATTTGTTTCTATGTTCTATTTAGGGTATAATGCACAGCAAATTATTTCATAAAACATTTCAAACATATTTGTTTGGAAACAATCCTGGTTAAGGATAATTGGAAAGATTTCATAGAATGTTTGCTGCCCATCCACTATTATTTATATTACATAAAACCTGATAAAACTACTTGTCAGTTTTTTCAAATTAATTCTATCATAAAAGTCAATGTTTGACTTCTGACAAAAAAAATAGAAGCTAAGAAAGAACTGAAAGATTCTACTTTAAAACCCTTTTCAAACAATAATATTGGGTATTTTCCAGTTGGTATCAGATTTTATTTAATATTTTAATATTCAACATGACTCTCCAGAAAAAAGCAATGATTTTAATAAGGCAAAATGCAGTTTTTCATACCTAAACCTAGTGAGTTATAACTAGGGTTATAAGAAACATTTTCTACATCTACCTCTTTCAAATTACAAAGGCCACAGTAAAATATATTATGAAATATACCTCTAAAATATATAGACAGGTTATTAAGATTCAGTACTTTTTAAACGTAATTTGAAAAATCTTATTTATGAAAATTTAGAATTAAGAGTATCTTAGGTGAATTTTGTGGAGTGAATGTGAATGATTAATTGAAGGATATTGTGAGTTATGTATATTCTTATTTATTTGAAGACCCTGAATATTTTTATTTTTAATCTGTTCATTGCTAATAGTGGCATTTTATAGTGTTTGTGTGTGTGTGTAATATATCAAGGCATGCTATGTAGGGCTTTAAAGGTCAATAGAATGTGTTTCACCATTTCAGAATTACATATAAGATATACAACTTTATATATCAATCACGTTTGTTTTATAGTTGAAAAGATAGTTATTAGAAACTAATAAAATAAGCAGGTACAAGGAAAAGGGTTTTACTTTTTTAACATTTTTGAATTTTATTTAAGTAGGATACAATAATAATAAAAATAAAATGAGTGAACAATTTTATTTATTTGTCATATTTACATGGCTGTCCATCTCACAAACAAGTGACTTTGGGTGGCATACTACAAAGTTGAAAATGACATACACTAATATTATTAAAAACCAAAAAAATATAAAATTAAAATCATAAAAATTATATGAGACAATTTTAAAAAACATTAGGTGGAGAACAGATGTTAATTACACTGGATAATTAATATTTTGCTAGTCCCCTGGAGTCTTCATGCCCAATGACACAATCAGGTCATAAGGGATTTCAGGAACATTAAAAAAGTTGAAGCTAGTGTCACTTCAGTGGGAAGTGGGAAGGATGTTCCATGAAGCAGAAGCCACAACAGAAAAGGCCTGCTGTCTAGGACCCACCAAATGAAGCTTGCCAGCTGATGGGAGCCACAACATAACCTCTCTGGTTGATCTGGTAGGATAAGTAGATGTAATTGGAGAGTGGTGGCCCCTCAAATAATGTGATCCCATGTTATGTATAGAGCTTTAAAAGTCAAAAACAGCACCCTGAATTGGATTTAGAAACATACTAGTAACCAATGGAGCTCATGGAGCAGAAATGTAACATGTCTTTTTCTGAAACCACACATAACTACCCATTGAAATATGTTTGATTAGTAGTAGCTTGGGTTGGTAGTTAGGCTGTTGGTTTGAGCTTCAAGCTTGGCAATTTGGTTTCAAATGTTTCGTCAATTCAAAACACACTGACAATGTCTCCTCGAATGGTGACAAACCGTTTGCAACCAAACTGCCAAGCTTGTAGCAAAAATCAACAGCACAAGTACCCATTATAGATACTCTTCAGTAGCAACACTATGTAAAGCACAGTACAGTAGTCCAACCAGGATATGATTATGACGATTGAATAAAGCTACTTGATCTAGGAATGGGAGCAACTAATGCACAATGAAGTTGAATAAACACTCTCCTAGCCATGACTCACAGCTGCTGCAGTCATTGTAAGTCTAAGGGAACTCCCAGATCGCGCACAGAGTTTGTGCGGGGCAGCGCAATGTCACCCAGCACCAAATATGGCAGAGTTTATAAACGGTGACCCCAAAACCCAAAGCCATTCAGACTTGCCAGGGTTCAGTTGAAGTCTGTTATTACCCATCAATACCCTCACAGTTTCTAGGCAGCAGATGACAGCCAGAAAATTGTCTAGTTTGCCAAGGGTAGAGATGTATAATTAGTTATCATTAGCATACTGATATCTCACCCCTTGGCAATAGATGAGGTCACCCAGCAGCAATCCACAGAATAAATGCTGACTATGTGATATGTGATACTAGAATTGTCCCTAAGAGAAAAGGCAAATGCACAATACCATGCCACCTATTCACAATTCTGAGTTGATCCAGAAGGATATCATTGTTGATGGTAGTGAAAACAGCCAGAAAATCAAGCAGAGTAAGGATGGATGCAAAACTCATCCTGCTCATGCCAAGATCATTCAAAAATGCAACCAGTGCCATTTGCATCCTGTACTTGGTTCTGAATTATGATGGAAACGAATCAATAATCCAATTTATCTAGGGCCTTCTGAAATTATTGCACAACCACCTTCTCAGTCACATTTTTAAGAAAGGGAAGGTTTAAATTCTCCAATACAGTCAGGTCCAGCAAAGACCTGTTATTGAGAAGGGAAGAGGAAGAATCATGGTCTTTTTAAAGAGGTAATGGAACAATCCCGTCAATCAAATGATCACTAAAACGCACTTCCACAACATTTTCCAGGCCCCTTAACAACAGGGGCATGGATCTAAAGAGCTGGTGGCTGAGCTCAGAGTCTTACAGATTATGTACACTTAATCAGCTCAATGGGGTCAAATATTCTCAGATAACCAGGAAAGGTTCCTGTCCAGGTATCTCTTCATACTTGCAACAAGGCCAGCATTCAATTCTTAGCACATTCAAGTGAATTTGTATAACAGATATTGAACAAATTCTTCTGCACGAGGAGGGCATGTGTTACCCAAAAGAGCAGGATGGTTATCAGGGACACAATAAGGCTGAAGAAGTACTGATGCTTTGCTGCTCTGCAAGGTAGGTCTTACTAGCAGTTCTAACCTGCATCACGTTCATCCCTATAGAATGCCAGCAACACTTTAGATGTCTCTTTCATTTCAACCCCTTTAAGTCCTCGATGAACTACAGTGAATGCCAGGATCCCAAGACGTTAGAGGTTGCATTTCCACAATCAGATCAAGACATCAGTTGCCCTCTTATTCCAAGTGGTGGCTTCATGCAGCAGAGCAGCAGGAACAATCCACAGATCCCTCTGAAACCCATCAAGGTCCATCAATTGCCAGGCATAGACTAATCTCATGGGTCTAACTTCCTTGCAGTGGATGGCAGTGTCAGAAAATCCCATGGTAATCAGGATGTGATATTACCATAACAAGGAGACACTAAAAGCTTCCCCAATTTCAGATCACATAGTCACTGCTCCAATAGAAATACCAGATCCATGTGTGACCACTGTCCAATGTCAGGGTCTCGATATTGTTATGGCTGTCCTGGTGACTATGAACTCTTGGGTCACATCAGACTCAACTCCCATGGAAGGTATATTAAAGTCTCCCAAGACCTCTCTGCCAACTAAGAGATGAAGTCAATGAACTCCAGCAATGAATAAAAAAGAAATCACAAATGTTCTTTGCAAATTCACTGAAGAGCATCTTAAGTATATTATTGTTTCAATAGTTAAATATAATTGTAAAAATATTTTTTTTTACAAATTTTAATATTTCCTAATATTATTTATGTACCTCACCTGTATACTAGGATTAGTATATGTTTGCTCTGAAGCACAGATTTTCAGCCCTTCACACCAGTACTCCTTTGCACGATAAACAAGCTGGTGTTTTTCAGAAGAAGGTGGCACTATAACTCCTTTTGTTGCCAAGTACTTGAAGATTATCTCTCGAAATACTTTCTTTCTTTTCAACAGCTCTTCAGCACTTTGACTGTACAGCAAGATGACATTTATGGCTTCTATAAATAAATTCAGAAATAGATATATTACCTAAAGTTAATTTTATTGCAAAAGAAAACTAGCAATTTGATTGTAAATCTAAAATTCTGAAAATGTATTTCTGAATTATAAATACGTAACATAAAGATGGCAGTTTTGCTGCTGAAGCTTCTCCAGGAATTTTATATTGGGGAAGGTTAGCAAAAGACATAGTATAGAAAAAGTCATTCTATAAATATCTGTTAAACATAATTATTACTAATTGTGGATTAAAAAATCAACTTCCTGTGATTTTTGCTGAAAATGTAGAACTCTCTACATTTCACCCACTGAAAAATTTTAGAAAACCTGTAATAAAATCTCATCATCCCTAGTGAGAAAAGCAATATGTTACCAGTGATGGCGAACCTTTTTGGCATTGCGTGCCAAAAGTCTAAGCGTGCATGCACTGTCATGCTCCCGCGTGCCGGAACCCATAATGCAATGCGTGCCCCCATTTACGCATGTGTGCACAACTCCCACGCTCCCTCTACGCATGCACCCACACTGTGCATGCATGCCCCCCCAATGCACCCCACACACACACTTTTTCCAAGTGGGCCAGCATACCTCTTACCAGAGGACAACTAGGTACCGGCCCGTTCACTGATGAGACAGCTATTCCCCACCCGGCACATGATGCTGCCAAGATGGCTTGGCTGATGATCAGGCAACTCCAAAGTTTCCTGCTAAACATGTTCGTTCTCTTGCCCGTCTTCTTTCCCTGTTTAAAAGAGCCGCACTTGTAGGGGGGGAGAGATCTGACTAAAGAGATGTGCTTTAGCTGTGCTAAAGAGCTGCTTCCTGCCTTCCACGATCTCCAAAGTTCCTCCCCCATGGAATCCTAGCTTTTTCCTGCCTTCCATAATCTCCAAAGTCTCTCCCCCAATTGAGTGCCACCTGCCTTCCATGCCTCCTCAGATCTTTGCAGTTTCTCCCCCCATCGCGTGCTAGGTTTCTCCTGCTTTCCTGCCACAGAGAGGCATCTGCAGAGGGTAGAACCTGCAGAGATCGGGGAAGGCCTTGCCTCTGTTCATGCACGGCAGAGACCAGAAGAGCAGCTGGCCGATTGGAGGTGTGCACATGTCCAGTGGATCTGGGCTGGGGCAACAGCTGGCATGCCGGCAGAAAGGGCTCTGCGTGCCACCTGTGGCATGCGTGCCATAGGTTCGCCATCACGGGCCTATGAAATGCCTCACTAGCAAAAGAACTGGTTAATAATGCAAGAAACAAAACCGCCATTCATAATTCTGTAGCTCATTTCTTTCTCCATCTAGAAAAACTCTCGACTGAATCTTTTGGAAACCACTTGCAATTAATGCATGAATATTGGCTTAGATGGGCAATGATGTGACACCAATAAAGCAACTTCCTATATTATGTTTTGTAATAAGACTTAATTTAAAAAGATATAGACAGTCATAGAATTACTTTTTAGGAAACAAGAAGGCTGATCAAGGTGTATATTTCATTAAAAAAATAGTTAAGAATTACACATTACTCTGAATCGGTATCAGCAATTTGTACTTTTGATCCTTTATTGTTATAGCATATTATCATTTTCTCAAACTTCTAAGAACTGAAGTTTGCCTGTAACAAAACAATCATATTTACTGTTTTGAACATTGCCCTATTTCTTCATTTGGTGTACTTTGAAATATAGACCAATAATACACATTGTTAATGTAAGAAGAACATTTTAAGAAGCTTTATTTTGGCTGTAAAAATAGAATGGAAAGTGAGTATTTCTGTTTAGCCTTGCAATCAGAAGAAAACTGAAAACTGGTGCATTTTTAATTATGCACATAAGCATATTAAATAGAATTTATAAGGTTTTCAAAGATTGCAAGATCATGAACACCACTCACTAAAAAATTGTTCAAATATTTTAATTAGTACAAGTTATAGGCAACTCTTAACATATACTGTAATGTGCTGTAGATGTGCTACTATTACTTATATGAAAGCTGTATGAAATCATCAGTCAAGTAACAATAGATCCATCATAAAATGATTTTATCATAATGGTTTGCTTTATATCTGGAGCATATTTTTTCCTATTAATCTATAAGCATCTGAACAAAGAAATTGTCTTATATTGGAATTATACACTAATTGTATCTGCTAATATATTTAATTAGTAAAATATTTTGTCAGAAGACTATAAGGAAAAACAGATTACAAACAAATGTACAGCTAATGTTTTTGTTGACAGTTTTTGTCTCTGTTCCAGGATGGGAAAACTACTGCAATTTTAGTTGCAATAGTTCTCCATGTAAGTTTATTGAAACAGCTTATTTTTTAAAAGGAAAAACCTGCCCTAGCAACATGATAAATTGTCTTTACGTTCTTGAATTCCCATCACAATGCTTTTACAACTCTTTTCACACTGAGAAGAGGAACATTAGTTTGAAAAGTGTTACTTTTAAAACATGTTTGAAAAGGATATGGCCATTTTGGTACTGTAACCAAAACACAATACTAGGGAAAGAGTTCTTCAAAACTACAGAGAATCATACTTTTCCATAAATTACTTTGGCTAATCTTAACCATAACAGCCAGAAATTGGATATCCGATAAATATTTGTTCCACACCATGTGCCACCATCACCCTTTCTTTAAAAATGTTTAATTAAACTTGATTATCGTTGATAAATAGAAGTCACAGGGCCTGGTGTCAGTTTTCAAACTATTTTCAAACCAGGTTATCTGTTGACAGGCCAGTTCTATGGCAAAACACCTGTGCCTGGCCAGTAGGAGGGAGAGAAACCTCGCGGTATGAATGCAGCTGAATGATGTCGCAGGGCCAAAATACTTCTGGCACAGCTGAAGAACCCCTTTACTTAGGAGGGGTGAGGAAAGGAATATCTCATTCTGGTAAGTGATCACAAGAAAAACACCAGGCTGGAATTAATGAACCTCAAACCAAGAAGTATTTTCCAGCGGAGGCCCCAAAAGCCTCCTTCAAACTTTAGGATACCGGATCCTTCTAGCCCCTTAATATACCTTGCCGGTTGCTGGGCTGCACGAGGCGGCTGGTCACCGTGTCCGCTAAAGCCAGCAGGTCGTCGGTCTGGAGCAGTTCCAACAGCTCCCGGCAGCCGTCCCGCTCGCGCTCGGTCATCCCCGCCCCAGCCGAAGCCATATTGATGGGGAGGGGAGGAGGCGGCGCGTTGGTTCTTCGAGCGCGAGACGGGAAGCGCAGACTAGCAGCGCGTAGCTGGAGCAGCTGCCTGAAACCTTGGCAACCGAGCGACGCAAGGCGGAACAACGCCACTTCCGCCTGTTGTCTTACGCCTCCTCCTCTCCCCCCGCCCCCAATCCTTCCGCGCTTTCGTAATTCGACAAATAAGACACGGAGAGCGCGGGTGAAAACTGTTCGGCTTGGAACAGAGGCGGCCTTTGTAGTTCCGTCGCTTGGTTTGGAAGCTCTATTATTAATCTTCGTGGAGGTTTTTTTTAATTAATTAATTTCAGTACTTCAGCTATTCGGTAAGATATACGGACCTTTGAATATCAGCTCTGGTTTTGTAAAACAAAATTTTTCTCTATCTTGTGCTTTCCTGTTTTACAATTAGTTTTATTTTTTCGAATAAATGTATGTAGCTGTTTGTTGTAAACTTTGTCTAGAAGTTTTGTTTTGGTACTAAAGTCCAAATAATATTAACCCACAAAATGTACGTGTCCGCGCGCGTTTATTTCTCTCCACTTTTTTTTAATAGAGGCTGTTCTATTCAGCTATTTTATTTGATCACAACTTACTTGTACATTATTCTTAGAGAATCATGTCAAATGTGACGATATTAAAACATATCACGATATCATAATTGGAAGATTCATTAAAAAACAAGAGGGTGATTTCATCTCTATTCAGATATTTCCAAGTTAAATTTCTATTTTCCAATCCCATATTAAAAACAAAATTATTAAAAATATACACATCCCCAAATACACGAATGTAACGACGGGACTAAATGGGTACTACGCACACGTTTTATCCCAAATATGAATTACAATATAAGGCCAAAGTTTTTAAGAAAAGGAACTTCAGGATGCAAAGTGGAAAGCAAAATAAGATTCTTTCATTGCAGATTAATCTTGTGAATGAGTCAGTTTAATGCAGTGGTTAAGGCATCAGGCTACAAACGGGGAGACTGAGTTCTAGGTCCTGGGCCAGACGCTTTCTCACAACCATGGGAAGGAGGCAAAGGCAAACCACTTCTGAAAAATCTTGCCAAGAAAATTGATGGGACTTCGACTCTCTTGAAAACGACACGATTGAACAGAAGAAAAAAAAATCTTGTTAATAATTCACAGGAAGGACCCCTAATTCCCAAATAGTTTCATAGAAAAGTAAATAAGCTCCTCATCTCAAAAGACACTGATCAAAAGAAAGCAGAGGAAATACTTTTACAAAGTTAAGTACAAAAACATGGTTCAATTTGGCTTCTCAAAATCCATTCCTGGGCTCAATATTGTTATTGGATTTTTAAAATCAGGCTGTAACTAGAATTTTTGTTTCCAATAAAAACCTTAACAGTTCATATTAAATTTGCCATTCTATACTCTGCAGTTTTTCATGTTATCAAATTGCATTCAAGCAAGTTAGTGCTTGTTTACTTAACTATCGCCTGCTTCAGGATATAGTTTTGTATTAAAGCTATACAAAATGTCTTGCTAGCTGCTGTATAGCAATATTGCACCTAACAAAATCAAATTAAACATATCTTTAATATTTTATTGAACAATAACATTTTATTGAACAAATCTATTTACAATACAAAAATTTAAATGAAATACTACTGTTGATTTATTGCAGTTTGATGGCTCAGTTTTTATTTGTACTTGTATAAAATGCAAAATAATTTAACCATCAAGAAGGAAGCACAAATTTCCTTACTTGTTAAATCTGTAATTGCTTTTACAAATTAAACATAAGAATTCAAAAATACACACACTGCATGTAATCAAGGTGTTATACTGTGCAAAATAAATTAAAAAAAACCTTTTAAAAGTATTTCATCCTACACCTTGGCATTAAACAAGAAATACTGAATATTGTCCTACATGATTCAAACTATACAGTTCTAGATGTTTAACTGAATATGGCTAGACCAAAGTACCAGTGACCTTTCCCACAGATAAGCATTTCAAATTTGTTCTATAAGAGATGGCAGAGATAAAATAGTCAGACCAATACTTTTTACGTGATGCACAAAGCCTTGTGACAAACCAATGGATAAACAAGTTTGAGACATCCTTTAAAGTCAAGTCTTCTAAAGGCTGACTTGGCAACCACTGTCAATATTTAGGGTAGTGGAGGATCTGTTGTACGTACTACAGGTTATCCTTTAAAAAAACAGAAAAAATGATAATTGTACCTAGCTTGAGTCAGATTTAATGGAGATGCTTGAAGTTTAAGTACAGTATAATTTTTATGTAATGTCTTATATATCTGGTATCTAGTTAGAAAAATTGTCAGCCATGCAGTTTTTTTTACTTGATAGGAAGATTGAATAGCATGCCAAGTGTTTATTAGCTGGCAAAACATTCGGCAACACTAACAATCATGTAATTTTTAAGCTTTAATTTTCAAACTACATGACATAATCTTAAATTCAGCAGTAATCTTATTCTGGCTATAGGAATTTTTACGTTCTTCTAGGTGGGGCAGGGGAACCCTAGCACATTTTCAATTGGGTCCCTAAGCACTTCATGATTACTGCTAGCTTTATATTTCTCATTTCAGACTGGAGATGAGGGGACATTACACAAGCCATTTGAGAAATACCACTTTTCCAATACCAATGCCAATTCTCATTTAACTAGAATAGAGAACATTATTTCCTGCAATAATGAAAACTTGCCAACGACATACAACTGTTTGATTGAAGTCACTCATGTAACTCTTCTTCTGGCTAAAAACAATCAAATCAGTATCCTGTTTTAAAAGCTGGTGGAAAGTCAAATGCTAATCACTTACAAAGGGCAGTCAATGCATTTTCCAAAAGTGTATATTTTAGAATATGGAGTTAGGTTCACTAGTTTAATGGAATATCTTGAAATTAAGTATTGCAAATCTATTTTAAAATACCTGACAAGTCAATTCTGAAAGACAGGTGTTTTTGTTTAGTGGTAAAGTATTTGTTTGGCGGTAAAGCATAACAAATCAAATGGTGTACCTTAAAATTCCACTCAACTATTTTTGATTAAAGCTGATAACATGGCAAGTGGAAAATTGAACATTTTGCAGAAGGTTAATCTTCCCTTTCAATTTTATATTAAATATTTATGATGTTACATAATTTGGAATTAATTTGAAATGGAATGTTTTCCTGAGGAAAAGGCTTATATTTCTTGGATATAAGTCTGGATACTTAGATGCCTATAAGTCAAGAGTGCAGAAAGACACTAAAACTGAAGTTGGTAGAAAAACTAATGTTTTTCATATCTAGAAAATTAAAACCCAGCTTAGGGAATACCGAAGTATAGTTACCGATTCATACCCACTAATTATCCATCTCAGCAAGTGTCAGTATCAGACACACTTTACTTAGTCTTAGATTATAACCTTGAATTTGACCTGGATGACAGATTCATAGGACGTAACAGGTTCAGCTGGTCAAAAAACATGGAATAAAGTAATAGCAAACTATTATATTGTCATTATGAAAAGTGCACAGCTGTGCCTATGTAATAACTAGAAGTCAAGCTTAGCATGTTATCTTTAAAACATCATTGCTCCTAATGCAGATTAAGAAATGAAACACTAAAACTTCTAATACAAACTGAGGTCCCAGAAAATCAATGTTTTATTTTTGAAAAAAGTCAGTTTCATGTATTGATATATTAAAACATGCTGTCATTTAAAATTGCCAATTTTAGGACTTCTGTACAAGGAAAACCTAGTCACTAATCTGACCAAATTAAATAAATTCCAATTAAGACACAATTGAAGACTGATATTTGCAAATAACTCCCATTTAATAATATAAAGTATTAAAATATTTTAATAAAATCTCCTATATAGTAAGATGTACAAATATATTACAAAATATATGTTTTTGGATTTTAATTATCTCAAAAGTAGATAACTTAGGTACCATATTTGTGCAATCTTGCATGACTTACAAAAGTAAATTGAAAAAGGTCTGTTTGTATTATAATTCGAATTGCTTCAACAGTAGCCTTTGATATTTAGCATAGTCAAGCACAGCTTCATCTGTGTAGTTATTAAAAATATCATTTGGTGCCTAGATATCAGGATTCACCTAAAAGTGGTTAGAAATATAATTATATTTTAAGTGTATCTGTGTTCAAAGTTCAGTTTCATACTTGTTTAAGAAAAAAAGTTTATGAATAAAATATGATTTTTAAAAAATCTACTCACTTACCTGAGAGTAAGTACCATTAAACTCAATGGGACCAACTTTGGAGTAGAAATGTGTAGGATTGCATTGAAAATATAGCTCAATAGATCAAATAACTTTTCCATTTAAAAAAATTGTAATCCCTTTGCAAATATTTTCAAACCCCCGTGATTTTTATTATGAAAAATAGTTATTTTTCATAATAAATATTTGTACACCATTGTTTTTAAAGAGAGGGATATCTTGGATATGTTGGGATTAGAATAGTCTGCTTTTATATGTACTATTTTAAGAATAAGGGATTTAAAGCTTAACTTTTCAAGGCACAGTGCAAATAATTTTATTGGTACTCAGAACTAAAGCAATTTATTTTTACTGATTAAGTTTGTCATGGGATTTTATATGTATACTCACTTCAAAAATTATTCAGAAATGCTTTGAACTTCACTATATACTTGCATAGAAGCCTGACAAAAGGACTGCTTAATGAATAGCAGATTCTATGCTCAAATTACCTCTGAATTATTTTTATTGCATGCACTGCCATGATAGCATTTGTATGGATTTCTTAAGACTGCAATTGTTTCATAAAGAAAATTAAGTGCAACTTTTCAATGTTGATACAATATGAATATAAAGTTATATTCATAGTGTCCTAACATCAATTTAAATCAAATATGACTTTTTAATTCATATTAAATACAAAAGTAGATTTTAACAAGTGTAACTCATGCAGTCCTTAAAATGTTTATGCTTAAAATTTATACACCAGCTGAATTCAGTTAAATTCTAACCATATGAATTTACTATTGAGCCTAAAACTGCTTTTTGATACCAAATATTGTAGCTGTGTAGATTAGCTAGTTCTTGTTAGAAGTGAATTCTATCTATACATTCATCATGATCAGGTCTTGAAAAACTTTGGTGCATTTGAATGCAGTTTAATTAGGTGAATTTGGAAATATCAGAGACATACTTTAGACCTTATTGTATGCCTTAAAACATTTATTAAGATACACTGCCCAGCACTGATTTTTTCTTACATTCATCGGTTCCATTTCCAAGGTACAAAATATACCACTGCAAGAAGAGTCAACTTCTATAAATGGATCTATTTTTAATTGATCTGATTTTAATGCATAGCAACATTGAATGTGACTCAAACTAGTTTTATCATACAGAATGGCTTCCTTTGAATATACAGATTCAGAAAGAGGCATGTCCCATAGGCATTTTTCTCTGGAACAATTGTTTTCAGTCAGCATGAAACCTATTCTGTATACAGCCACCCAGTGAATTTACTTAAGAGTGGCTCTTAGATAACTGGTACTTTGGGGGATTAAACACAGTTTGTTTGTTTTCTGGATACTAATACTGCACGGCTCCTATCACTTAGTTGTGACCCGTGTGCTTTAATTCTCAGATCATGATTTTCTTTAGTAATTTTAGACTTCTTTATAATTAAGGCCAAGAAGGGAAAAGCAGGTTGATGCAGAATATTGTAGTGTTCCATCACTACTCCTCAAATGGAGAAGTCTTCATACATCATTTGCTCAGGCACCTGCAAAAAAAGAGATTAAGTTGGTTAGTCCTTTAGAGTCTAGTACCATACAGACATTCAGTCATTTATTTTTTCTAAACAAAAGTGAGATCAAACAAACTAAATGCTTGTTTAGAGAATATAAAATGGTAGATAGTTATCATTTTTTTCTGAAGACTTCATGAAAACATTAAAACACTGTAGAATAAGTTTCATAATTTTATCTGGTCAAGTAATGATTTCAACAACATTACACAGTAAATGCTGTCAAAACTAGTGAAAATTCTATTACCTGTAATATAATGCTTTTTCATACTACTACTGGGTTTAGGCAACATTAGATGCTACTATTTACCATTATATGTAATATAATTTTATTACATTTTTTCACCCTATCTTTTTAGAATCCTTTGTCTAACAATATTTGTATCCATTTATCTCGTTTAACGTTTTATTGCTGTACAAATACCTAAAATTATACCTAGTAAAATTGTAAAACTTACTTTCATCATCTGAATCGAATCCAAAAAGTGTCCGACACTTCTTTTGTGCAAGATGACGCTGAAGTGCTTCTGAATTACAGTAGGTGGTCAAACATTTGCTGCATCTTAGTCTCTCTGATTTGCTACACGTTTTGCCTTGCTCTGAATGTGCATCTGCTTTATCAGTCAAAGTTTTTCTTCGTTTTGGCATGCTAATATATCGTTCGTCAAGGTAACTCGGAGGCAATGGTCTAATATAAGGCTTTGTTAAAATTAAGCCATATGATGTATTTTCCGTTATCTGATTTGGTTTAGAAAGTGTCTGAGAATCCACAGTAGTATCTGATATATCTGTACAGTTCTGCAGAACAGGTAGAATAGATCCATTTTCTGTCCTAGTATTGGCACTCGTTCTTTCCAAATCAGCATCCAGTGCAGCTGTTGTTTGTTCCAGTTCACCATGCCCATTGACTAGCTGATCATTAAATTTACAGCTTTCTAAATTTGGCTCCACTTCTTCAGGTATCTTTTGGTCTATTAAGTTCACAACTGTGACAGCACTATCATATGCATTTTCATTCCCATTCTGGATTAGATTATTTACTTTTTTCTCAGTCTGGATATAAGTCTTTGGTTCTAATGAATCTTTCCTTGCTTTCCAAGTGGGAATTGGCAAGTCCATTACAGCCTCCTTTTCACCACCATCATCTGCTATTTCTTGAATACCACATTCAGATTCCGAAACATCTGAAGAAATATTTTCACTGACTTCAGAAGGATTTGCTTTGTTTAAGTAATGTTGAGCTTCATGCTCATATAACAATGAAATGTCATCAAAAACTTTACAGCACTCTGCAAAGTTACACTGAGCTTTAAACTCTGTATGACTTTTCATATGTTCTGCAAGCTCAGTGGACAGCTTAAATCTCTGATTACAGTTAAAATGCAAACAGAAATATACATTTGGATAAACATGTTGTTTCAGATGATCAATAAAATGATGAGAATCCAAAAATTTTCTCTGACAAAACCTACATTTTCCATTATTCCATTTCATTATATGCTCTTGCACATTCAGATCAGAAGGATGGGCCTTGCGTGCATGCTTATTCAAAAACCGTATTTTTTTAAAGACTCTAATACATCCATCCGCAGGACACTTGAAATTACTTGTGTGATCCAAATCATTTTGAGGAGAGATCACACCATTTACCTTGTGAAGTATAGGGAGTTCTGTATTCAGGCTGTTTTCTGGTGATCCTTCTTTAATTTCCACCTCAGGAATATTATTTGAATTGTTATCACAACTACCATTTTCAACAACATCATCCTGGTTACTAATATGATTTTTGGTTACATCCAGTGCAAGTTCAGAATTCTGCATCCCCTGATTAGTACTTGGAATGACTACCTCCACTTCATTTTCTTTAGTACTCTCTAAGTCCCCATTTTGAAGAGGGACATCAGTACTAGAACAGTTCATTTCATTTATAGTAAGAGTTTCTTTATCAACAGAAGTTGCAGTCAGATGATGCAGTGTCATTTTCTTGATGTGATTCTTTAAGTGCTTAAGCATTATACTTTTTTGTCTGAATTTTCTACAACACATTACACATGAGAAACTGCCCTTTTTCTGATGAGCCTGGGCATGCCTAACAATATGACCACCAACAAATTCTCTGTTACATAATATGCAGCGATGTTTTGGTACATTGTGATCAGTTTTAGATGAATTAAGAACTACATGGTTCTTTTTGCAATTACCATCATTTTCCAATTGTGCTTCAGAAGTATCTTCATGGCCCAGTTCTCCATTGTTTATCTCAGGTATACAAGATTGATCACCCCGCAGTCCTCGACGTGTCTTTGATGTATTTGCAGAAGAAAGCTCACGTGGACGTCCAGTCAGTTCAACTGAGGCTTTATCTCTTAGCAATGCTAAACAGTTCTGTTTGATCATCAAAAAATTCCAAAATTCTGGATCAAAAAACAATCCCTTTTTCAAAATTGGGAGTAACTCAAAACGTACACGATTCTGAACTGAACTTATCTGTTCATTGTATTCTTCATCTGTACATTTATATAGCTGTTCAATAGTATAATAGGACTCCAAGGTGCGCTCAAGAAAAAATATAGAAAGAGCACATATTCGCACTATTTCTAAGTCATTTGGCAAAAAGTGAGCAATGGTTTTGTATATCAAACATTTCATTTTTGGATCATCATGAAGATCTAGCTGAAGAGCACTTCCACATATCTCTACACAAATCTGTAGACCTTCCTTGCCAATCTGTAAGAAAGAAAGGAAAGTAGAATAAATTCAGAATACTGAGAGTCTTCTGCATTTTCTTTTCCAGAGAGCTCATGATATCTCACAATTATAGCTCCGTGATACCCCAAATGGTTCCAAAGTTAAAATTCCCAGTATCTTTAGGGAGAAACTAGATATAAAACAAAACAATCCAAACCTAAATATACAGGAGAGATGTAAATATTCTTAAAAGTATTGTATTGTGTCAATGTAGAAAAGTGACAATACTGCAAAAATTTTAAAGGGTACATTCATTTTAAATTGTTACCATTGTACATTATATTTTCCTATAATATTGGAAATACTAACGCTCTGATAGTCATTTCAAAAAATCCTTTCTTAGTGAGCACCTAGAAGCCAAGATGGCAAATTTCAAGTTTGTAGGCTTAAAGGTTCTGGAGATTTCGTGATTAATGCGTGAGTAGTTTTCACTTTTATATATATATATTAGAATAAATTCATTCAGTTGAGTCAAACCAGTTCATGAATGGAAGCTCTTCCAATTTTGGAAGACTAAATTTTGATATATTTTTCTAAATACAGTTATATCTTTTAAAATACAAGGGCAAAGCACAATTACTAAATTAAGGTTCAGGCAAGAGCATAGACAAAGTACTCCTTTTCAAATGATTAAAATAATACAAAGACTTGCAAAGTTGTTTTGGAAAGTGCTCAAAGTACCTCCACGTCAAAGTATCTAGAAAAGTGACAATTCACGAATACACAAATGGAAAAATTGGGAGCAGTTTCCAAAGCAGTTGAATGAGCCATATAAACAGATTGTTGTTTCAATGTTCCTGTGTGCTGCAAATCCCTTCATTCAAATGCATTATACAACCCTATTAGTGTTAATTTAAAAATATACTTTTACAAGAAAATGCAATGACTTTCTTTTACGTATTGCATAAAATAATTATGGAACTTTTAAACTAATATACATTAATTATAGTGTAAAATAGAAAATGTCTTCATGATTATAACAATTTTTAAAGTATATGTTGAGCTAGCCCTATTAACATTGGTCCATATTAGAGCTGTACACAGCACATTTTATTCCTGCCCTATAATAAAACTTCAAAATACAAACTCCATAAGGGTACTATTTGCTGTTCTTTTATATCAGATGTGCAAATAAAATATTTTAGATATTAATATATTCTTTCTCAACAAAATATTTAACTATATAACAACATAACATAGAATATTTAATATTGGTACTTTTAAAACATATCTGAGGCAAATGCTATTACTTACTTCATCCCTAATGACTTTCATGAAAGGGAAAATAACTTGCAAATTTGTGGCTATCCTTAAAAGATGGTAGCATTGATCTACAAATACTTGCTTTGATGGGTTAGACCTAAGCTGCAGTTTACTCCAAATAAAGATCAGCTCCCTGTAAAACAAAATGAAGTTTATTATTTTAGGAACCAACATACCAATCATATGCTATTTAACATATCAAAATCTATGATAGATATAATTCAGTGTTATAAAAATAATGACATAATTTGTGTCATTTGCATAATGGTACTATTATGCAAATCAACTTGCAAATGCAATCTCCGATTCAATGGTCATTTATTACAACCAGCCACATCCTCCAATTAGTGTATTAAAATAAATTTTCACTGTATGCAAATTCTACATATGGAAGTATGTAGTATTATCAATATATTTATATAATTCAAAAAGCTATTTGAGAGAACTCATAAATAAGTGGTTGAGCCTAATTTGTCTGCAGACCTAAGGTTCAATTTCCAGCATCTACAAATGTAATAGGAAAACTATGAATCTCTAGAGCCTTTACCAATCTATGTGACATTTTTAGAGTAGTCAGCTTAAATATAAGGCACTTTTGCATTCTCTTAGACAATTCTCCATTTTTCATTTTTTTAACAATTAAAATTGTTTAAAATTATAGTGTAAGAAATTTTGATCATGTTTCATAAAAGCACTAGCCATAAATGAGAAGTTGTAAATAAATTAACTTGGAAAAAAATCAAGTTACTTTCTAGTTGTCAGTTAATCAGTAAATCAGTAAGATAATCCAATATTTTTAAGTAATTTATAACAATACAAAAATATCCAATACTTAGTTTTCACTAATATATTGAATTGATGGATTTTATAGTCAATGAAATTGCATCCAAGCATTATTTCTTAATAATTAATTAGGCTTTGATCATTCCTTTATAATATACTCGTAATTTACTTTTATTTTAACACTAGTGTAAAGCAGTATTATTGAAAGAAAAGATTTACCAGATGCAATACATATCCCCTTTTTTGAGCTGTGGAATAAGAAACAATTCACAAAGATTCAATGCTACAGCAATCTTTCCTTCTTTTGCAATGTTGCAGATGATGTCAACGCCATTCTTGCAGTCAGTCCTCAGCAAATGCTATGCAATCAAAATGAGATAACTCAGGCAAGTGTAGGAAGAAAGAGGCTAACCTTTTACAATAATTGGAATTTCTAGCTCCTATGACTAGTTCTATTACCCAATATAGGAAGCTAATAACACAGGGGAAGAGAAATATATATAATAACAAGTATTTAAATACGGCATATGGTTTTTTAAAAACCAATATGGTTTTTTATTAATTTGAACGGAATAGTTAGTGCTACTCTTATTTTTCATGACCAAATTTGCCATTACATTACTTGTTACTTGGCAAATTTAGAGCAGGGTTAATGAAATGCTAATACTAGGAAATAGTTGTACAATATTCAAAAAATGATATATAGTTGTGATTAATATAGTCGTAATACAGGAATGATTTTTTTTAAAAAAAAGATGGTCATTTATTTTGCTTAATATGAATTAGAATACTATTCGTTATCAAGACATATCATAAAACTGCATTAAAGCTGACAAACTGTACCTCTTGAAATAGGTGATCTTCTAGCGGCGACATATAAAGACACATGAAAAATGCTTGATGGAAGTAAAGGCCTTTGCTAATATTAGGATGATTCATGCAAGCTTTGATAAGAGCCATTGCCTCTGGGATGCGTTCACAGGCAATAAGATATCTGGCACGTAATTCAAAGAACAGTGGATTTTCAGAGCTTAAATATTTGTTAACTGGTAAAAGAAAACAAATAATTCCGTTATAAAATATTAACAGTAGGTTATATTAAATCAGGTTTACAAAATATTGGAAACATTCTATTAAATTTATTAAAATTAAAAAGTGGATAATCTATGGAGGTTTTATTTTAAAAACATGGATAAGAGAATGGAGCCAGTATAAAATTACTATGACAGCAATGCAAAAAATTGCAGTTCACAATCTTCTTTTTGTTGCTGCTTCCCCTATCCCAATTGAGTGAGGCCATAAATTTAAGATCTTTCTTTCTGATTGAATTCTGGGGATGGGGAATGTCAAGGGCATATCCTAAAGAGAGCCATTTCATCCATTATAACTCCTACAACTTCCTTTCAAAATATTCTCTGGACCCATTCCTCTTGGAAACATGTAAATCCTAATGTATGTTGTACAATCTTCTTCAACAATAATAACAAATAGCATTTCTTTAACACTGCTCCTAAATATGCACAGATAATTTAATCCTTGAAACTATTTAATTAAGATCATACTTTAAATTAGAATGCTGCAATATTGTTCAGTGAGTTCATACTATATTCCTATGACAGTAACACGACATTTTACTTGAGAACATATCATCATCATCATCCTTTTTTGCAGTCATAGACCAAAAAAACCAAAACATCCAAGACACATAGCTGGCACACAACCTGCAATTGCAATAAAATGATTTATTATGTGCCATTAAGACAGATTGACTCTTGGCAAGCTGATAAATTTTGTTCATGATATAACAAGATGCCCACATAAAATTATTCTTTAATCCTGTGCCCATCTCAGGACCAATAACTATAAAATCAATACAAATTGTTTTCCATGCATAAGAATAATCTCAAAATCCAGAATATATTGTACATTAAATTTTCTTATCTTTCAACGCAACTTTAGTCTCTAATTGAATTAGTTCTATCCTGTGTTTAAGAAATAATTTAACTCCAGCTGTCTGCAATTAGTAAGTTCGAATCTCCAGGCTCAAGGTTGACTCAGCCTTCCATCCTTTCACAAACTGGGTCCTCTAAAATGAGGACCCAGTTTGTGGGGGCAATAAGCTGACTTTGTAAAAATATACAAAAGTATGAAGGCTATTGCTTAACGCATTGTAAGCCGCCCTGAGTCTCCGGAGACGGGTGGCATATACCGTATTTTCCAGCGTATAAGACAACTGGACGTATAAGACGACCCCCTAATTTTCCTGTAAAAGTATAGGGTTTGGGCTATACTCGACATATAAGACGATCCCTCTTCCAACACACACCAAATAAAACTTAAAAAACATCAGATTTGATTTCAATATGGTAATTTTAATTCAAATGCTTATGACATACAGGTACTTATCAGGAAAACTGTCACTTACAAACATACAGTCATGGCTGTAAATGTTGGCACCCCTGAGTTTTTTCCAGAAAATGAAGTATTTCTCACAGAAAAGTATTGCAGTAACATATGTTTTGCTATACACATGTTTATTCCCTTTGTGTGTATTGGAACAAATCCAAAAAAGGGAGGGAAAAAAAGCAAATTGGAAATAATGTCACACAAAACTCCAAAAATGGGCTGGACAAAATCATTGGGATGGAAGGCTGAGTTAACCTTGAACCGGTAAGAATTGAACTGCCAAACTGCAGGCAGCCAGCAGCCAGCAGGCAGCAGAAGTAATCTGCAGTACTGTATTCTAACTACTGCATTACCACGGCTCTAGCTGTACAGATACAGAAGGCTGAAACTCTTGTACTCTTAAAAGAATAACTCCAGGTAATATTTCTCTCTCCCCCTGCCCTGCTCCCAATCCTTGTTGGAAGAAGAAAGTATTGACTCTTTATACCACTATACCAGAATCTGCTAATATGAGAACAGAAAACATAGCAAATGCCATTAGCTTCCAAATACTGCTGCAAAATATCCTCCTTCCAAAGTGAGGTGAGGAAATTCAGTCCTAAATTAGTTCTCCAATATGGAGATGGTTGTAATGCTGGAAAATGGAGGGGAAAAGAGAAGAGGATGACAAGCAGCAAGGTGGATAGACTCAATTATAATGGTGATTGGGGTGTTATGGGAAGATCTCAACCACCAGATTAGGTACAGATCATCATTGACAAAATCTATGAATGTGAACCCTAAGAGTTGGCAATAACTTAATGGCATGAAAGGTCAGATCTAGCATCTCCCTTCACTACACTGATGCTAATATGGAGACAGTAACGAAATAATAACCATTACATTAGGAACTTCTACTCAATGACAATTACTTCTGTGATTCAAAGTTCTATCTAATAAACCAGAGGTTGGTTCCTTTTGATCCTTCTGATTTTGCCCAGCCTAATGCTATTTTCTCAGGGAGGAAGAGCAGCATGAGAACTATTGGTATTCTGGTAGAAATGCCAATGAGATCAGCTACTGGCATTATCCCAGAGCTATAATTGCACTCAACAATGAACTAAAGGGCCACCATCAATGAGCTGTTGGACAGTATTACTTGGTCTGTTGTGTGGCTGCTTGGGTGGTTTAGGGGTGGGGAATTGTGCTGGTTGGGAGTGTGTTGGGGGATTGTTATGTGTGTTGGGCCTAGTCTTTGGGTATTAAATGAATTTTGTTGTATGGGTATACTGTGTATACACATACAATGATAATAAAGTTATTATTATTATTACTGCCCATTATACCCATGTGAAAAAGGATGAATATGAGTAAAGCAAAAGTTACATTGCCAGTTGGAGATCTAGCACTGGAAAGGAGCAGTGATGGGACTCATCAAATAGGGGCAAGCTAGCTAAACCAGATTAAGTCTGCAAGCTTCATATTTTCCCATTCCTGTTCTAAAGTGGATGTTGGATAACCATACAAATAATACTATTGTTAATTAGATAGCATAATTAATTGTGGGCAGGGGAATATTTTTTAAAAAATGAGTGTTAAATTAAGTATTGGTTCATAATGTATACAGGGAGAACAGAATTATAAAAGTATGATAGCAAGTATTAGTCACATATTGTGAGGAACTGGTATCTTTTCCAAAATATTTATTAAAATTATTTTCCCATGTATTATAATAAGTTGGATTCCTAGAAGTTTACTAAGGCTCTTTGTGATTTTCCTGTAAATACTTACAGATAACATGCCATAGGGAAGGATTTCAAATTTATTCAAATAAATTACATTACACCTGTAAAAGCAATTTAAAAATAATAGTTCTACTAATGGTTTATGTTCTTATTAGAGATTTTATTCCTCGGGTCTGAGTACAAAACAGATACTTAAAGAACTTCTTAATGCTGGACCCTGTGGGTTGCTGCACAGAGCTTCCACGTGGATGCCTGGGACGGTGGGGGAAGCTCTGCGCAGCAACCCGCAGGGTCCAGCATTAAGTGGCTTGCACCCTTGATGAGATAGGCACAGCTTCCCGAATCTGAGTTGCCGGCGCTCCGGTAGCGTCATAGGTCAGCGCTGGCAACTCAGATTCGGGAAGCTGTGCCTATCTCATCAAGGGTACAAGCCGCTTAATGCTGGACCCTGTGGGTTGCTGCGCGGAGCTTCCCCCACCGTCCCAGCATCCACGTGGAGGTCTGGGGAAGTCAGAGCGTCAACATGGATGCCTGGGACAGTGGGGGAAGCTCCCCGCAGCAACCCGCAGGGTCCAGCATTAAGCGGCTTGCACCCTTGATGAGATAGGCACAGCTTCCCGAATCTGAGTTGCCAGCGCTGACCTATGATGCTACGGGAGCACTGGCAAATCAGATTCGGGAAGCTGTGCCTATCTCATCAAGGGTGCAAGCCGCCTAATGCTGGACCCTGCGGGTTGCTGCACAGAGCTTCCCCCACCGTCCCAGGCATCCACATGGACGCTCCGACTTCCCCAGACAGCTGGGGCTCGCCATCACTGGGGGTCTGGGGAAGCCGGAGCGTCCACGTGGATGCCTGGGACGGTGGGGGATGCTCCACGCAGCAACCCGCAGGCTTATACCCGGCGTATAAGACGACCCCTGACTTTTGAAAAGATTTTTCTTTGTTAAAAAGTCATTTTATACGCCGGAAAATACGGTAAATCAAATAAAAAAAATACATTACAACATTCACCGCCTGGAAACAATTATAAAGAAATGAAATAAAAATTTTCTACATTTAATATTAATTTAAATTATGCTATTTTCAATATATATGGAAAATGATTTGTACCTAATTCCTGAGAAGCTGGTCTTCCTTTAAGAACAGCTTGTAATACAGGATCCTCCCAAGGTCCACCGTCTCTGCTAATTCGAGTCACCAATTCTAAGTTAACATTTCTATATCTGCTGAGTCGATTCTGGCAATCCTATGGAGGAATAAGTAGTGAACATTAAAGTACTTAGAATGTACCTGGGAATGTATCAGTATACTTCATATTCTTCTTAGTTTTTAGAGTATGAGCAGTAGTACACAGGAGATAAAGCAAAGATTTTTAGCATAAAGTTAGGCGTTCCAACTGCACTAATTGCATATTTGCCAAAATGTGCCAAAACTGACTGGCACTATACTTTATTACTTATCCAAAAGGAAATGTTTTAAAAATGAAAGGTTGAAGAGAATTAACTAAGAATTCAGTAAAATTAACAGAACTGAAAATGTAACTGATGAACTAATTTGAAATATAATTATCTGTTCACACTAATATAAAGTCACAGCTGCCATTCTTTAGCTAGTGTTGGCTTCATATTGATCAACGTCTTCTCAAAAACCTAGAAGGTCATTATCTACATTTTCAGATCCATGCAATGTGGCCTTTTACAACTGACAGATGGAAATTTTTGTCAATTCACCGATTTTGTAAGTGCTGTCCAAGTATTTTTGGTATGGCACCTAGTGTGTTAATAGTCGCTGAGATCACCATTGCTAATTTATGCTAACATCTTTCAAATTTTGATTTTAGATCTTGAAACTTTGTGATCTCTCAAAAAAAAATCCTATTCCTCTACCCTCTGCTATTGCCCATCAGTTAGCCACACTTTCTTCTTTTCAACCCAAAATTTTAAAAAGGGGAAGTCTTTAGGCAAAGGAATTTCCTGCTGCTTCAAGGTCAATGGGGGAAGCCAGCAGGAAGTTGCAATTCCCAGACCCACAGGCAAATTAACAGCTTCTGCTGGGTCAGGGAGGAAGGAAGGGGATAAGCAGGGTGTGGAAAAGGGCCAGAAAGGGTACTACACAGTGCGTGCAAAGATCTGCGAAAAGTGTTGTAGGGGTAGATGGGTGAGGGTGAAGGAGGGTTTGCACTGGGGGCACTAAATGAGTCAGAGAGGGTTTGTAATAGGCACTGCATAGGTCAGGGAACGTGCACAGGGCTGTCCAAGTGACCAGTGCAATGCAAGTTCAAAGAGGCTGGGGGAGATGCACAAGTAAGAGAGTTACCCCAGCAAATTGCAGTCTTTCCTGCTGGCTTCCCCTTTGACTTTCTGGAGAAACCAGCATGGAATATTACAAATGGCAATCATGTGATCCTTGGGCACTTGGGAACCAGTTATAAGTATGAATGGATTGCCAGCATTCAGATCATAATCGTGAACAAGGGGGTGCTGGAATGGAGAATCAACTATATAACTACCATTCATTCAGTGCTGTCAAAACTCTGAATGGTCACTAAACAAATGATCATAAATCCAGGACTATTTGTAAATTGGTAGCATTATACTTATTAACACTTAATTATTTGGACACTAGCAAATTACCTGGATTGACCCAAGAATGTTTTTTAAAGGATCTTCATAGAATTCATCTTTTCCAAAGAATAGCAACAGTTCAAAAAAGCTCCTATAAATCAAAGCAACTTGAAGTTAAAAAGAAACAAGAAGAGCAAGCATATTATGTCACAAGTTTAAATAAAGAGTTTTTAATGAAGGAGCAATGTTGACAAAGCCCTGTGGATTCTCTATCAGGCAAGCTCATTTAACTGTACTACACCATAGAAAGATATTGACAGGGTAAAATATTGGAGTAATAGTCTTCCTAATACAATGATGAAGTGGTATGTTACATTATATATTACCGGAATTTTTAGTGTACTATAGTCTATACACACTTCTATATCATGGAATTGAATAAATACTTTATTAAGGACCACTACAACCTAAAATTTCTAATCCAATTAATGGTTATAGATTCAAGGGGCTTTAAATGATGAGCTAACATCATTTGGTGCTAATTCTTCTATCTCCATACAGAAAGCAAGTTTTTTTTTTCAGTAAACACTGCATTTTTTCAGTTTTTGCTCACATGCATATTATGAGACAATGGCCTTTTTAATACACTTGGAAAACAATGACAACAATCTTCTTCCCAAAGCTTAAAAAATTATCCTTGAAGATTAATTTTTCAAATTATCCTATAGTTTCCAACAGTTAAAAAGTTTACAATAGGAAGAGCATGGTCTACTTACAAGGCTAGGCTACTTAGCACATACTGTACATGTTCACATTCATCTGGAAAAGATACACATGCAGATGTGAAACAACAGAGAGCTGTCTGGAGTACTTGAAGCTGTGGCAGAGGAACCTGCCATCTTCCAGCATAATCTTCAACAACCTGTTTGCAGAGAAAATAGTACGCATTAAACTTGATCTGAAACAGCATATAAGCAGGAATATAGCTTGCTCTTGTATTCTACAGTTAGGCAATTTTTCTTTGCAACCTCATTACAACTAGAAAATCAAAGTATACAGTTACCAATATAAGACAAACAGTTTGATGAATCAAGATTAACCTTATTTTACGGCTTGAGACAACATAAGACACAAGTAAGTTGTTTTCATATTAAAAAAAGTTTAAGATTTTGAGTCTTTAGTCCATAATTGCTTTTTTATGCTTTTAAAAAAAGAATAGGCATATAGAATGTAAATAAATGATACAATTATCACCCACAACGTCTAATAAGGGTGATAATGGGTGATAAGAAACATAGTAATGCAAGAGGATAGGATGTTTAAACAGCACACAAGAAAACAAATATTTATTATCTATTCCCTTTTTGACCACTTATCCTAACATTTCTCTATCATTATCCACATATAATGCATCCCACTCTCAGCTCATCAGCTTTTTAACCTTAATTTGTATTATCAGTTGAAAGTCTTCTGTTTCCTTTGCATATTTATGTATTCAATTCCTCCAAGATTAGCTGTCAGATTCTGGCTTCCAGCTTTGTTTAAAAAGTGAACAGAATGCTCAGTATTATACCTTAATAATTCTTAAAGGGGTATATTTAAGTATATGTCTTGCACAGAGTTAGCATGCAAGAGCTTTTCCAATAAACAGGAATTCATAATTTATAATTTATAGTAATTTTTATATGGTTATATTTCAAGATTTATAATCAACAAAATTATTTCACTCCAGAACTATCACATTCAAAATAATAGAAGACAAGTTCCGAAATGGTAGGCAGTCCATGTACAAAACAGTAACCTGTTTTATATTAGTACCTAAAATTGCCATTCCCATTTGCAATGGCTAAATGAGGATTTACTATCCTTATTTCTTCCCCCAAGAAAACATTTAGCTATAGAAATGTATTTCTACTTTTGTTAAAAGGAAAAGAATACTTCATAGAACCACTCAATGGCTGAGGAAATAATAGAAAACTTACAATTCAAAACATTCATAATTTAAGGTGGCCTGTTAGCCCTCTGGTTTAGATAAAACACAGCATCTACTCAGAAACAAGATCTGTAGAACAATTGCTATAAGGATTTTTGCCTCAGTATCAACATGCTACTAGCTGTTATGATTGGTTGTACAGTTAGCCAGATGTTTAGATTAGACCCAGTATTTTTATCCATCTATTGAGTCTTTCCCAAAGACCTGGGATAGATTGATATTGTTGCTTGATGGTATTAAAGATACTGTCACAATTTGTAAGCTGGTCCAAGTAATGCTGCCTTTTGCAATTGACTGATATTTTTCAATGTTGTGGGTGTTCAAATGGTGCTCCAGATGTTTTTGAATTATTATTAGGACCAGTCTCAGTCAGCTAGAGATTTAGACTGGCTTTGGCATTTTAATCCATCTATCAAATTGTATTTTATTTATTGATAGATGATAGATAGATAGATAGATAGATAGATAGATAGATAGATAGATAGATAGATGATCAACTCAAGGTGATAAATATATTTAAACATATTTAATACTTCTGCTTCCTACAACAACTGTGTAAGATATCTAGCTGAGAAAGTTACCCAGGTGGCTTTCATGCCTAAGAAAGGCCTAGAATTCATCATCTCCTATATTGGTATAATGGGGCCGGGGGGGGGGGGGGGGGGGACTACAAAGAAAAATGCCCATAAAAGTATGATTTAAGAATCAAATTTTATAAAAAGTTAAGTGTCCCAAAATTAAAAACCAGATCCTAATCATAATCCTACATATCATCATTAATCAATGTGACAGATGTGCCACATAGCATTATATTGCAATACATAAATCAAAGCTTGGAATATGTACTTACACTGTAACCAAACCAAATAGTTAAAATTAAATCACAAGAAATAAAAGAAATACTGCTTGTGCTTGCACTGTGTATGAAAGGATCCATTCAATTGAAAAAGGTGTCAAATGTCAATAGATGTATATAACATCAGATTTCTCTCCAACATGCTGACAATTACACCTGTTTCTCCAATTGAAATGTCCAATTGAAATATTACATTTATCTTTACACCCTGAGTTATAGTGAGAAATTGAAATGTCACATCTTCACCTTCAAATCATTAAAAAACTACTTATTCATAATATTACAGTATGAGTACACCTATTATAATGTCAATTCAAAGTTAGCAAGTCATTCACATAAAATGCTCTCCGTACTTTTAAAAATGCATCTTCCTTTGGAAGGTAAAACAGCCTGATTAAAGAGACACATCACTGTCAAATTAAAAACAAATGATTAATATAAAATAGAAAGATCAGAAAGGTAATTAAATATAATGCCACTCAAATCTAAATACATTATCTGTATGTACACACAAAATCAGTTTGCTAAATAAACCACAATGGCTGATTATTATACTTTTTGCTAAGTCAAGTTCAAGAAGACATGATTATGAGTGGTGTATTAACCCTAAATCTTAATTCTTATTTTTTTGTTTTGCTAACACCAAAATATAACAGATTTTGTGTTTTGAACACAACAGATAGTTCTATATTATATTATAATCAATATAACATTGATTTCAAAATTGTGATACATGATTTGTAGGAACTGGCTTTTGACTCTTTTCTTGTGTTAAACTGATATAATGTAGAGTAATCAGGATCTCAAAACAAATTTTAAAAGTCTGTTGTATGGAAAATGTGTTGGAAATAGGTATTTATGCTTCAGCTCATTTATAGGATAAAGATGATTTTTAAAAATAATTTTCTGCAGTAAAATAAAGTATCTGCATAATAGCTTAATGGTATTATTTACATTTACATTTACAGCATATACTGACTCACATTTTAAATATAGACACACCTTCACCTATTTCAGACTTATTAAATGACATTGCATTTATAAAAAAAACTTAGACATGTAATTAAATTAATGCTTCAGTCAAACGTATTTTACATTGTTCTATAAATGTTCCAGTTAGGAAGAAAATTATTACATATATTAATGCTATTCTGAAACAAGACTCAATAATTTCCGATATAAATATTCCATGGAATATTAGCATGGAAACTGATACCTGGACAAAGAAAATGAGTTCTCCATGTTCTAAAAGATTCCAAAAGATTTTTCAGAATTAGAAAGATAAATATTTGCCCCAATTTATTAAACACTTTGCAGTTTATTATTAGCAAGTCATCAATAAATGACTTATCAAGATAAGATTTATAATTAAAATAAAATATAGTTACCATTCATTAAAAGTGATGTAGAACTTTTATATGAAAATTTATTAATATGTACTCCGTATGAAATCATTCTTTTTCAAAATGTTTACATTCAATTAAGAGACTTTTTTTTAAAGTCAGGAATAGAGAACTGAATGAATCTTTATATCGGTGGCATGGAAAATGTAAAAATACTATTGTTTTCAAACCTGTTTTTACACTGGATTTTATTTGTGGATTTTTATGTGGATTTCCTATTCTGGTATAGAAAAACATCCACTATATGCCACAGAAGTAAGCTTCTATCAGATATATACATTAATATTAATACTTCTCACAAGTATTATAAATCCACTTTAACCTATGAAATGTATCTAATATATTATTTCTAAATCAAAAGTCAATATGAACCACACATCAAACTATGTCATATAATTTTCTTCATTTTGTCTAAATGTGATACAGTAGAATCTAGACACTGAGGTCTTTCAATCATACTTTATGGCATAGTTTTGGGTGAATATAGGAAACTGTGGTTTATTTCATAAACTGTGGCTAAATGGTTAATTGTGTGTATGAGTCAAGTCACCGCTTTAATAAAATTTCATTTGAATAACAAATCAAATGAATTTTACTAAAAAAAACACGAAACAATTGTATTTAATCAGACTTATTTTCAGATAAGGATAGGATTCCACCTAAATAATGTAGAAATGCACAGCCTAAAAGTAAAAATCATGTTTAGACAAGTTCACATATATTCTAAGTCTCTCAAACATAAACAATTAAACACCATTTAAAAATCATGACAAAACAATGATATAATCAGAAGATTCTTCATACATCACAGATGCCAAACACTTAAACATGTGGCTTTTTTTCCTGAATATTCAGGTAAATGTGCATGATCTTAATTTTCATTTGGGCCTTTATTCCAACCCCGCCACAAAACTACCTTTAAATTCCCCAAGCCACGTTGGAATGAAGTAGAACAAATAGAATCCAAGATCATATAAAACAAAATACCAGCAAAGCAGGGGTGGGTTCTAAATTTTTTTTACTACCAGTTCTGTGGGTGTGGCTTATTTTGTGGGCGTGGTTTGATGATCATGTGACAAACAATTCTTTAGGATTTAGCAGAAGTACTGGTCTACCAGGCTTTTAACTGCTTGCAGAGCTGTACCAGTCTACCCATTTGTTTTTGAAGCACAGTGGTCTACCACTACACTGCCTTTCACCGTTGATCAGCTGTAGGGCGGCCCTTTGAAGCGCCAGGGCAAGAGTTTAAACAGTTTTTTGCCGCTCTGCCACTACCGAGAGCATCAGAAAACGCTTTTTTCTTCTAGCCGATCAGCTGGGACTCCGGAGGCAGCGAATAGATTGGGGGCAGGGCTGGGCAGAGATGGTATTTATCGGTTCTCCGAACTACGCAAAATTTCCACTACCAGTTCACAAGAACCGGGGAGAACCGGTAGCAACCCTCCACTGAAGCAAAGTAATGCATGGCAGGGTTAGAATGAAGTGGTAAATTTAAGTCAACATATCTGTAACAACCAATCAAGAAGCTTCCCTCCAGCTTCCATTCCATCAGAAAAAGTCATGGACTGCCAAAATATTAACCTCCGTAACTACCGGTAGTAGCAATAAGACAGCAACTAGGTAATGAACTCCCATTCAAAACTGGGGGCTTTTTTCTCCGCAACCCTCATTCATGCTCAGGCCAACCAAATGCAAAGTTTTAAGAGGAGGAGGAGGCAGTCTGGGAAGAACTGAGCCTGTCCCCTAACCCCTTTAAAGAACTAGCTTTTTCTTATTGCCTCAACATCAATGCAAATGTCCAGCTGTCTGCAAGGAACAGAAATCCTTCCATTTCCCACAATCCTGTCAGAGCTGAAGAAGCTTCTTGGATGAGAAACGGAACGTCAAAAGAAAACAACAAGGAAGTCCAATTGCCTCCTGAAAAAAAGCACCTTTGGGACAACCATGAGCTGGATGACTGAGAATCTCTACAGACTTTCAACATCAATAATAATAATATTAAAAAAAGATATCCAGCTCCTGGACCGAGAGGGCCACCAACTCCGGACTTGAACTTCGGAACGGACACCTCCCCACACGCCCCTCACCCAGGTAACAGCAAATGGAGCGGCCCACGAGAGGATGGGGGAGGGGGAGAGCCTTTTTCTGCACCTCAGAAGGCAGCCCCCAATCTCGCCAACCCGTGAGGTGAAAGGAAAGGACCAGGACCAGTTTCGAAGCCACCGAGGGGTGACAGTGACAAGGACAAAATGAGAGAGCGCTCGAGGAGCGGAAAACTGACGTCGCGAAAAAATCAACTCTCCCTCACGGACAGCCGTCTGCTCGGCCACGGGCGACTGTCCTACCGCTCTCCCTAGAAGGGAGTGAAGAAAAAAAGCAGAAACTAAAGGAAATCGGTTTTCCTCTCCTCGACCGGAGAAAGGGGGAAGCGCCTCCGCGTTATTCTTTTTCCCCCTGCAGCCGCTAGCTCCGCAAAGGGCCGCGACAGAGAGGGAGGGGAGCCTTCGCGTTTTCGCCGCAGAAGAATCCGTCCGAAATTCCTTGGCGTCCATCGCTCGGCTGTCTTCGCCCCCCAAGTGCCGGAGTGTCAGTCTACAGGGGGCGGGACTAGCCACTCACCTGGCAGAAGCGGTAGCAATAATACTGGCTGCTCAGAGCAGGAGACAATCCGGCGGGAAGGTGCGGCTCATTAATGGCCTTGAGTTCCTCGCCGAGTCTCTCCGATTCCTGGTCGCTCTCGTCTTCCGCCATGCTGCTCTGGCCGCCCTGCGCGTACCGAGTCCCAGCTCCCTCCCCCGCCCCGATTTGCCGGATGACCCGCCCTCTCGGCCGCATACTTCAATTCCGGCACCGCCCCCCGCGGTGCCTTGTTAGTGGTGCGCATTCTTGTCAGTCAAGAGCCGATCCCTCATCCTCTGACCTACAGAACCTTCATGCTAGCGAGCTCCGGTAGTTAAGCCTCTGATTGGCCGAGCTGGATTCCCTGTTCGAAGCTGAACTTTCAGCAGCACTTTTTGATTGGTGGAGAATGTTATCGATAAAATGAGCTAAGCCCCGCCTTTACCCTTGTTGATTGGGCACACATTTCATCCTTCAAAGTAAACATCTCCGCCCACTCCTTGCAAGTGGGCCACAATAGCAGTACAACTTCCGTTCTTTCCTTCGCATGAGTGGTGGAAAGATTTGTCACTCTCTTCCTCGTGAGCCATACAGAACCGCGTTCACTTTTTCTACCCTCGCACGAGCTGACTCGCTTTTAGCAACGCCTTCATTGGAAGAGGTGTTGCTAGGGGGCTACGTCCCGCCTTCCTCGACGAACCAAAGAGAGGAAACAACTCTATTCAGCCCTACCATCCGCCGCTCCCCCCCCTCGTGCTTCTCCGTGTGCCTGTCTGTCTGGCAGGCGGCTCCGCCAAGTCTGATCCACGCCATCGCGGAGTTTTGGGAGGCAAGCACGGAGCAGATCGGAGGTTTGGTCTCGGTCAATGTGGGAGCCGAACTCCGCGCTGTCAGGATCGGTAAGGACGAGTCGGAGAGGGACGTTTCGTTGCATCAAGTGCAGCCCTGTAACCCACCTCGTCTTCTTTCCTCCTCCCCCCCCTCCCCATCATTCCCCCAGGCGGGGAAGAAATATGAGTCTAGGTTGTGTGGAACCGAGATTGATGGGAAGGAAGGAGACTCAGTTGGGGTTGGGAGGGGGGGGATTGGGAGGAATGTCAGAAAGGGGGAGGGGGGCTCATAAAATTCAGGTGATGGAGAAAAAGCCTTGCAGAGTCGATGGAGAGGAGGGCTCTCCTTTAAAAGGAGGGAGGGATGGCAGAGTGCCTGCTGGGGACACAGCTTGAAAGGTGGCACCTGACAAGAAGCACGTTTTCTGTGAATATACCGTAATAGGAATTTCTGAGCCAGCCAACTGTAGACTGCCCAGGGTTAACGGAGACGTTGTCACTGGGGTGGGGGGGAAGCTTGCCACCTTGAAAGGTGGCAAGTACTTACACAGGAAAGGGTTCATCTGGTTTTGGAATAGCCGAGTTTTAAAGTCCCTTAAATGTATAGGAAAAATAGAGATGCAACTCTGAGACCATGTGTGTGTACACACACACACACACACTGGCAAGTAATCCCAATGTCTTCAATTTTATTTATGCCCTAGGGCTGCATCCCTGAATGCTCTTATTAGGCATAAGAGCCATTCAAGAGAGCTGTACTTACTTCTGAGCAAATATGCTTGAGTAGGTCTTCTGAGGCTACAATACTGGATTTCAGATTATTAATAATTTGATTATCAATATTAATGTTACATAACAGAATAAAGAATAAGAGTTGGAAGGGACCTTGCAGGTTTTCTAGATCAACCCCCTGCTCAAGCAGGAAACCCTACACCAGTGATGGCTAACCTTTTTGCCATCTCGTGCCAGGAGAGGGGGGGCAGGGGAGGTTTGCGCGCGCACATGCCCACACCCAAAATTCTATGTGCCTCTCTAGGAGTCTCTGGAGGCTGGGTACTGCAAAAAAACATCACTTTCTGTCCCACCAGGAGTTGGGAAATGGGCCCTTTCAGGCTTCCGGAGGGTCTCCGAGGGAGGGGGAAAGGCTGTTTTCGCCCTCCACGGATGCATAGAGAGGATCTGGTATGAAAGAAAAACGGACCTTCCCCACCCACCCCCAGACCCTCTGGAGATAGGAAACAGCCTGTCTCCCTACTTCTGGTGGGCCCAGAAAGCCTTAAAATCATCTGGCCTGCGCGCGCATACGTGACAGAGCTGAGCTGGCGTGCCCACTGATCTGGCTATGCGTGCCACCTATGGCACATGTGCCATCACAGCCCTAAGGCATCTAAAACAAATGGTTGTTCAATCTCTTCTTTAAAATCTCAGGTGTTGGAGCATTCACAAACTTCTGGAGGCAAATTATTGTACTGATTAATTGCTCTAATTGTCAGAAAATTTCTCCTTAATTCTAGGTTGCTTCTCTCCTTGATTAGTTTCCATCCATTGCTTCTTGTCCTGCCTTCAGGTGTTTTGGAGAATAGGTTGAACACCTCTTCTTTGTGGCAGCCCTTTAGATACTGGAACACTGCTATAACATCACTCCCTAGTTCTTTTCATTAAACTAGACATACCCAATTCCTGCAATTGTTCTTATGTTTTAGCTTTTAGTCCCCTAATCATCTTCATTGCTGTTCTCTGCACTCTTTCTAGAGTCTCAACTTTTATATTGTGACCAAAATTAGATGCCAACTGTTGATTTCACTAGATGCCACTATTTGTTTCTAGCCCCAGATTAATTTTGGGAAGTAATCTTTATTGTTACTCATATATTGCAAAATAAAAATAGGTACGGTATATGATTTAATACTATCCTCCACTGTTCAAACAAGAAGCTGTGTTAGTATCAAATACACAAACTGAGACGAACAGTTTCGTACTGATCCTATCTTTGCTGTTCTTGAATGAATCATGTTGAATAGTAAAGTTTATAGGACTTCCACTTCTGTTTGCTTAAGCCACAATTCACATGCTTTGCAGGTATGGATCTTGATAAAGCTTGGAACATAACTGTACAGAAGACTCAATTTTAATTCAAAAGAAAGTTGAATGAATCCTATCTGAGGGATAGCCCATTCTGGCCAGCCAAGTGCGGGATCCACCAGTGCAATCATACACCAAGTTAAAATAGCCTTTTTATGCCTGACAGGTGAAATAAATTTTACACATTATAATTGATCTTGTGCACATTGCAGCATAAAGATTGTGTACCATTCTAGAATATCATTCTTGAAAATGTATAAAACAGATTTGTTACATTTTGGGAATAAGTGTTTAAGTGGCCTATTGAAGTATCTACTGCAAAACCTAGAAGAAGTGTGACAAAATAAAGTTTGGTTTTTCACTTTAAAATTAAATTGCTTTAGGTAATTTGCATAATTCATATCTATGCATTTAATAAATTTTCCCCTTTGTTACTTAAAAAAAACACAGATTTTGGAGAGATTCTGTCCTCCAAGTCCTTGGACACCACCCTTGATCTTCCTCATTTTTAACTGACAACAAATTGTACCCTCAGGGTAAATGACCATTAAAAAACCTATCCTAAATCATCAGAGAACCTTATACTTTCCACAGATCAAGTAACTTCTTTACCATGGTTTTTTTTTCAATAGTCTTGTTTTTGTGTTATTTTGCTACGAAATCTTGATTTATCAAGTCACGAAGTTTAAATAAAAGCAGGCTTTAATTTATAGGAGATTGTGTATTTGTGTTAAGTATATATTCCCCAAATATCAAGTAATTAACACATCAAATTTAGAAAATATGGTTTTCAAGCATCTACAAAGAGATGGGGAAGAGATAGGGAACGAAATTGGGAGTGCTAAAAGCATTTGACTTCAGTTTTAAATCAGGGACAAGAATCACATTCTGGGCTGTGGGAAAAATGAGCAATTAGATATCATTTTTATCTGTCTCTATATATATTTATCTATAGTTGATATTGCCATAGTGGTTGTATTCTAGAAAAAAAAGTCTTCAGAATTCAGGAAGAGATGACACAGATACATAACCTTCAGGTGGTTTCAGTTGTTTCAAGTTTATGATCACAAATTTGATAAGAAATGATAAGAGCTTCTGCATAATTAAATATTCTGAACTTTCTTAAATCACTTTATATGTACTAAAATTTATTTTTTAATGCCTACACTAAACTATCTGAGCTATGAAGAGCTTATCTTCTCCAATTCCTGCCTAAAAGCCAGCCATAAAAAGTTCATTAGGAAATTTAGATTATCTTTATATTTTGGCAAGTAAGTACTGCTATTGAGAAAGTAGAAATTAAAACACATATTCACTTTGGCTATGATTTTCTTTTTCTTCTTAATATTATCATATTATCATCAAAGCAGCCATTCAAAGTGACATTTGTTGGTAGTGTACATCAGTTGGATATGCAGCTGCCAATGGATCAAGAATCAGTATAAGACATTAGAGATCTCCACTACTACTAGAAAGGCACATTGTTTCAACCTTCCTAATTCATCAGTTAATCTCTTTTTTCCCTTTCGTCAAGGTTTTCAACAAACAGAATTCTTTTATTGCATTTCCCAATGTAACATTGGGAACTCTTCTTTCATTAATGCAATAATTTTTAAACTATTTTTTTTTCTTCTCTGGGCCATTTTAAACCCAAATCATTAAATATTTTAATATGAAATTAATCATTTAAAATACAGAGAGTTTATAAAATAAAATGTTGAAATATTCTATCAATTTTATCGATAACAAAATTTATTTTGTTAAAGAGTCACTCATATTATGTTCAGTGATGGTGATTCTGTGGAAAACATGCTAGGATTCTAGCTCATAAAAATATTTAATTTTTTTAAAAATTGAACAATTATATAATAAATCAGAAGCTAATCTGACAATGTTTTAGCTGAGGTGAATTTCTAGTACTAATTTTCCAAAGGAAGAAGAGGAAATTAGGTTTGCAAAGCAGTCAAAAGTATCTGCTTAATATTTTACTATGAGGCTGAAATTTGATCTGACAGCTGAGTAGACTTAAGCTGATACTGTATAAAGACACTTTTTCAACACTTTGTTGTGCTTTCATGTTTGTCCAGAGTAGGTGTACTCTTCCTCCAAAATATCTTCAGTGGGAGTCTTTTTGTCTTTTGTTTTAATGCAAGAAATGTGATTTCTAAAACAACATACACACAATTACCAAAAAAAAGCTTCTCAATATATTCTGCAAAATATAGGGACAAAAACAATAAGAAAAATACCCCTATTCATCTTACTTTTCCTAGGCTGCATGTCTTTGCTAGAAGTCAGCAAACAATACAATAATAACCTCTTTGTTAGGATTTATTTGTACACTAGTTCTGAACAGAAATGTCCAGGATAAAGACTCCTGGAACATCTAAGTCATTTGTGCTTATATGATCTTTGAAAAAAACTTTTTCTCCCAAGAAAACCAAGAAATCCATGGGTAATAGACATGACAGACTTTCTGACCAATTAGGAAAGGTGCCAATCAAGTAAAACTTTTGTGATTAAAATGGTTGATCTAGAAGCTGTTTAAAAATAAAAATTAGTTTCACATAGTTGTGTACAAAATGCTGTTAAAACAAAACCAGGTAAGAAAAGTATTTTGAGTGGCAGTGCTATAAGTATTTTGATTATTATTCCATGAAATATTCAAGCTCTGTATTCTTGCGTTTCAAATAAGGGCTGAAATGAAATACTTTGGTTGTCCCTGATTTCAAAAGAGCCAATAGAGAATACAGCAAAGTAAATAATGTGTTGGATATTTAAATAAAATGGACCTCATTGAACTTGCAAATTGAGGGAGAAGGCAATTATTTCACCAATTCCCCTTTCTGCTACCTGCAGAGTTATAAAATTCCCATCTTCAACAGGAAAGCTCCACTAAAAAATAGTTTCCTCCATCAAGGAAGAATGGATCTGTCCACGCAAGGACAAAGCAATGTTTCAGAAATACCTTACTTTAGCACTCTTTTTGTTTTGCTGTATGGTTTCCATATTTTTTAATATTCTGTTTATTTCATCACAGGAAACGGTATCGATATGTATTGTCTGCACGCTGCTTAAAGCATCAGTTACAACATACAGTCATGTGAGGAAAAAGTACACCTTCACTGAGTCCTATCAAGAGATAGTAAAAAACGTCTGGTCCTTAGCAGTTCTGAAAAGTAGGTAAATACAACCTCAGATGGACAACAGTGCATGACATATTGCACCATGTCATCATTTATTTTACAAAAAAGAAAGACAAAATGGAAAAGTACACCCTTATTGCTTCCATAGGTCTGAAGAGACTAAGTAGCAGCCAAGTGCTGCTAATCAAGCCAATGTTTTAGAGTTTTCTGGTGTCCAGCATTGCAGTATGTATTAATGTCAAAGAGTAAAGACATCAGCAATGATCTTAAAGAAGCAATTGTTGCTGCCTATCAAACTGGGAAGAGTTATAAGGCCATTTCCAAACAGTTTAAAGTCCATCATTCTATAGTGAGGAAGATTACTAACAAGTGGAAAGCATTCGAGACAGTTGCTAATCTTCCCAGGAATGGACATCCCAGCAAATTCATCCCAAGGTCAGATTGTACAATGCTCAGAGAAAATGCTAAAAATCCAAGAATTACATCTCAGACTTCACAGGTCTCAGTTAGCAGTACAATTAAAAACAGGCTAAATGTTTAATTTGTTTGCAAGGATTGCCAGGAGAAAGCCTCTTTTGTCTAAAAAGAACATGGTAGCAGGGCTTAAGTTTGCAAAGTTGCATATGAACTAATCACAAGACTTCTGGAATACTGTCCTATAGACAGACAAGATCAAAGTGGAGATGTTTGGCCATAATGCATAGTGCCATATTTGGCAATAACCAAACATAACATATCAGCACAAAAGAACAACCGTCAAACACAATGATAGAGGGGTAATAATTTGAGCTTGTTTTGCAGCCACAGGACCTGGGCACCTTGCAATCATTGAGTCGATCATGAACTCTTCTGTATACCAAAATATCCTAGACTCAAATGTGAGGCCATTTGTCTGATAGCTAAAGCTTGGCCGACATTGTGTCATGCAACAAGACAGTGATCCCAAGCACACCAGCAAATCTGAATGGCTGAAAAAGAAAAGAATCAAGATGTTGCAATGGCCCAGTCAAAATCCAGACCTCAACCCTATTGAAATGCTGTGGTGGGACCTCAAAAGAGCTGTGCATAAACAAATGCCCACAAACTTTAATGAACTAAAGCAATGCTGTAAAGAAGAATGGGCCAAAATTCCTCCACAACGATGTGAGAGACTGATAAAATTATACATAAAATGATTACTTCAAGTTATGATTGCAAAAGGTGATTCTGCAAGCTATTAAACCACAAGGTGTACTTAGTTTTTCACACATGGCTTCTTCATTTTGTCTTTGTAAAATAAATGATGACATGGTGTACATATGTCATGTGTTGTTGTTCATCTAAAGTTGTATTTACCTACTTTTAAGAACTGTTAAGGCCAGAGGATTTTTAAGTATGATACATAAAACCATAGAACTCAAAGAGGGTGGACTTTTTCACACGCCTAGGACTAAATTCTATTGTACAAGTTGAACATAAATGCAAAATCACTCACTCTCTCTTTTTTTCCAGTTTACTAAAGACAGCAATGGAACGATTTGATGTAAAGCCACCTCCTTCCCGGAGCCGTTCAAAGACTGCTTTATATGTGACCCCTCAGGATCGTGTGACTGAATTTGGCAGCGAACTATATGAAGATGGAGGCAAACTCTATTGCAGTTTTTGCAATGTAGTCCTGAATCATGTCCGCAAGTCTGCAATCAATGATCATCTCAAATCCAAGACACACACCAAACGTAAGGGAGAGTTCGAAGAGCAAAGTGTCAGAAAGAAACCACGGACCCTGACTGCCTCTCTGCAGTGCAACAGCGCAACCCAGACAGAGAAACCCAATGTAGTCCAGGACTTTGTAAAAATGTTTCTGGAAGCTAGCATTCCCCTTGAGAAGGCTGATCACCCTGCTGTACGAGCATTTCTCTCTCGCCATGTGAAGAATGGGAACTCCATACCCAAGGCCGACCAGTTGAGGAAAATCTATTTGTCTGACGGGTTTACAAACCAGCTTATTAAATCTGAAGAACACTGAGAGGAAAGCCGCTTGGTTCTAGGTGTCAAGTGTTACAATTGCATAGCAGTGATGTGGTTTATTTTTATATTCATGCACCTGCAATAGGTTTTGTATTGTAAAATGACAATCTGTCTCGGAATGCAGTAGTGTACAAGCAAGAGTTGATGGCTATACAATAAAAGCTTAGCACTACATTGCTGAACTTTTGGGAGGGGAGAGACAGGAAGTGGCAAGTAGGTGCCATATTGCTTAGTTTGTAATCCCAGTCCTTAATATCGTAGAAAACTTCCTCCAATGAGTTCCTTTTACAATATATTTGTAAGTGAACAAATTAGGTATGGTTACACCCAAGTGTTTAATTTAGTGTTTTAGTACTAAAGGTGTCTTATATGTGTCTTATTTATTAGGCCCATGTTCTTTGTATAAATTTATCTTCAATTTAACTGTATTTAGAGGTTTTGCCATATTCTTGAACTTTGATTTCCAATGCAGTTGTCACAGTTCTGCTGTGCAAACAGCTATTCAAAGCTTGCTTTTTTGTTTTATTCTCTGTAATTCCATATATCATAAAGTAATTTACTCTTGCAAAACCCACATAAGTGCCAATGCACTTTACATCGAAGGCAAAGCATAGCACCTGCATTTAGATGTTTATTTTCATGGTCCTCTGTTTGGATATACCGGTAAATGGACTTTCTGAAAGCAAAAATGTATGAGGCACTTGGCAGGAGTAAAGAATGGTTTTGCAAGATTTTAATTATACTACAATTAATCAGAAGAAGTTGTAGACTCTGAGAACAGCATTACATACTGTAAACAGTTACTAATCAGTGGCAGGGGTTTACAAATAATGGCTTTTTTCAAATGTTATTTTCTGACATACTATTTCTATTTCTTAAAATTATGAAATAGAATTGTCCTGAATATTTTTAATCCATTTGAATATCTAATACTGTATGTTTGAACATTGTTTCAGTTTGGATCTGTGTATATACCATGTCTGAAACAGATTTGCTGATACCTTTACTTAAATACATGTTTCCTTTTCTTGTTTGAAATTCTTTGCTGGGAGCATATGATTATTGATAATTTAACTCTTGATTAAAATATTCTTCATGTGTTACTTAGCTGCAAAGTATAATTTTGCCCAAGTTAAGTATGGTTGATTTAAATAGTGTTTAAATCCTAATGATTTAGATTATTATATAACACCTGTTCAATTTTGTTTTTAAAAAGTTAGTGTTCCTTAGATTATGCCCCAGTTAATTAACTCTTTACTTTCTAGTAAATTAGCAAAAGAAGCAGAGCAGTTTCTTATGACTGGTATACTTACAAGTACTAAAATGAAATGTGCACTCCATTCAAGTGAGGAAAAATACAATGGAACTTTTCACTATTGAGATCCTATTTGAATTAGATCATGCATTATTGTCTTAGCCTTGCATATTTATCTTTGAATTCAAATTGATAGACAGCAAGCTAGGCTGCTACACTGTTGCACATTTGAAATGTCCATCAAGTTCATAACAAAGCTTACAATTAATAAAGGTCTAAGATCTGCTTGGTTTATTCAAGTCTGATGCTTATACAAATTGTTCTCTGACTTTTTCCAAGGAACTGCTTGGCATATTAAAAATTGCGACTTTTATCTTTAATTGACAGATTTGTGTAGAAATATTAAGCAGGTCTTTTTTTGTAAGAGTAAACCCCAGAATAACTCATTCTATGGGGGAAGACATTAATAAGTATTAATTAAATTTTTATCCATTAATTTCAATAGTTTTGCTTGAAAATATTATTAAGTCTGAATATCGCCTAAAGTTTCTTCTTATTTTGGAGGAGCTTCTAGCTTTCTTCACAAAAAACCATTTCTTTTCTATGGTTGGTGTTTTTTTATTTCTTGTCAAGTTACTCTAAATTTTGCAAAAATGTAAAATTTTATAAAATTATCCATCAAAGCTTGAAAAAAATGAGATTGTTCTTCCTTAGCTGAACATTAATAAGCCTTCATTTTATTACCTATACCTGGATCATAATTTCTCTAACAAAGTGCTACCTGCATAAGTCATACAATAGCATAAACAAGGCCTGCTAAATGTTATTTTTTGAATTCCTAAGACTACTTGTTGAGTTTTAAAATATGCCCATAAATATATTTGCAGAAGTGCATTTCAATTTTATAAACAGGTCTGTCTTTGTGAAATTTAGGATTAAATGAGTGCCTCTTCCTACAAACTAAGCTCGCTATAATAAATTAAATTTAGGAAGATGTTATACTTTTTATCTAAAAAGAGTGCTATCTAAACAATATGTAGGATTTTGTTTTTGTTTTGCAGATTTAACTCTGATATTTACTTTTGTAGAGATTTTTCTTTGCTTATATAATGAGACATATGTGTTAGTTTAAATAGGGGACTGTAATGCATTATCATCAATAGATGTGTATTTCTTGTCTGCCTCATTCATAAACCTGTTCTGTATGAAGGTTGGTAACAGAGTAGAGGCCCTGTATGTAATGCAATGGAAAATGCATGTTTTAAATTTCTTAAGATTATATCATTCTGCTACTTTGCTACTTCCATTTGCAATCTTATACATTAACAAGGACGTACCAGCAGAAGCTTTTCGTGTTCGTATGTTTTCTTTTCACTGTTCCAGCTAACATGCAGAATAGCAGTCCACGTATGTTCCCAGGTTTCTCAAAGGGCTTACCACAAAATGATTTATAACTTACTCCATGGTAGATTACATAAGTCTGAAAAGACTGCAGCCTGGGGGGGGGGGGGTGTAAAATTGTCTTTTAATCTGTATGCATAGTAAAAATCATGGCAAGATGCATTACACTTTTTTTAAAAAATCACAATTTTACATGTGCAAAATTTTGTCGAAAATGAGATCCAGAGGAGCAAACAATCGAGACTTTACTTGAACCTGCTTTATTATTTTTTAAAAAATTGTACATATAGTGAACAAGAAAATCAGTAATGCTATCCAGCCAAGATAATACAATATTGTTACACAGATTTACTGATCAACTGTATGGACAGAAAAGGCCAAGGCTTCAGTCTTCTGCTTCAGTACTTGAAAGTTAACCTGTGTTGGATTTTCTGTGAAATGTGCTTCCAAATAAATTGCATAAAATTAGGCTACATAAATGTAATTTTTAGGCATAAGGCTGTATCTGGCAATTCGTTATTTATGGTGGTTCACTCTAGTATGTGTTCAAAACAAGATTGCATTAGGGTTTTCTTACAGCTAAAGTGGGTGCCTATGTGCACATCTGTGGGAAAGACAAATGTTAGGGTTTTTGAAAATACATTATGAAGCAATTTCATAATCATAATGTTGGATATAAGCATGGCATTCAAAATATCCTGAGTGGGCGAATGAAGATACTAATAATGGTCTATTGAATATAGATTTAGCTTTACTCCCAGAAAATCAATGGGTCTTGGTCATTGTTTGCTTTTCACATTAATTTCAATAGAATTTAAGTATAGCCAAAAAAGTACAAGTCTAATTAGAATTAAGCTGCAATAAATTTAGATGAGCTTCCTTCCATGTGGAACTATTCTGAATTGATATTCAACTATTTGATGCCTATCTGATTATCTTTTACAAAACTAATTTCTAATGTCAACTTTCAATCCTAATATTGGATTAAAAAAAGTTTTACAACCAGTCTAGTTTACTATAGAAAGTCTTTTTCTAGCTAAGGAATGTTCTTATAACAACATCCACCATTTTAACACATATTTTTGAGAGTTAAATCGACTAGCAACCATACAAAATTTAACTACTAAATTCTTAACTTGATTCTGTGTCTCTCTCTGGTAACATTTTTTTCCTTTGAACAAAATAAGGAACATAATTATAATGTAATAACTGTGTTTAATTTATAGATGCACATTGTATGAATAATCTTGCTACCCTTTTTTTACTATTCCATCTTTGAATTTGCTGCAAGGGTGATTTTTGTTTGCTTTGTTTTTGGGTTTGCTCATGCATGTTGAGCGTTCATTGTCTTTATGTTTTTAATGCTCTGTGTTAACTTTACAGAATAAAACATTTTAAAGTAAAGACTGCTTGAAGCAAAATGTTATATTTAGAAGCATCGAAGTACTAACGATTTTTTCTTTCTTCTATTGCTCTTTGTGGATTTGAATGGATGTCAGTATAATTAATTGCTTTGCTTCGTTATATGAGGAAAAAGTTGGTTAAATTATTGAATATAATGATGCTATCCTGAATCGTATTTTAAAACTGCTCTTCCTTCAAAAATAGTTCAGGGAAATAATATATGGATTTTTCCATCCCAGTGCTCCACAAGTGTTAGTTTTATAATATTAGACTGAGAGTTAGTGATTGATCTGAGGCAGATTGGGAGCCTCAAAAAGAAGTAGGGATGAACACAGATTTCCTTATATGTAGATTAAGTTCTTTTTTAAATTGTCTCTCTGAAGATGGTTAATTAGTAGCCACTTTTTCTTCTCCTTTGTTGTGTCTATTTCTCCCAAGACTGCCCAACCAAGTCCCTGCAATTTTCCTGGCAAGGTTTTTCAGAAGTAGTTTGCCCTTGCCTCCTTCCTAGACCAAATGCTACAAGATTAAACAGAAGCAATATGTGTGGCCAACAATGACCCTTCCTCATGAAAGCAATACTATTTTGAGGATAGTGCTTTTTATTTCCTGCCAAGAAGCTTCTGGTGGTCTACATGCAGAGCCAAAGGAAAGTACCTAGTTCCCTTTGAACTTGAAAAAAGGTGATTCTCCTCTGAACACAATGATATCTGAGATTATTCATGAAGTAAGAGATAATTTGCACATTTCTGTAATTACTCCACATTGTAAGAATTAGCGAGAATAGCAGCTTGGTTTTTGGATACTTTTCACATGTTCAAAAAATTAATATCAGATTCCTTGAGACCAAATTCTTTCAGATCACCATTTAGCATCAAGCCGTAATTTTTAGCCTAGGAATTTAAATAAAAAGCACAGAAAATTACACACTGCGTTTTACACTTTGCATTCCTTCACTGAAAAGATTTTTTTTAAATGAATGAAATTATAACTAACTGCCTATAGATGGCACTGTTTTGCAAATAATGTCTATTTTAAGTGCTTTTTTTTAAAATTGAACTGGTGACTTCCTTTTTCCAGTATGAAACTATTTGAAAGGCCACATTTATGCAAAGAGTTTCAAAACTTACCTCTTGTAGTATTACACCATTAGCATAAAAAGGGTATGTGTCCATAGCTCATCCTAGAATCTCAGGTGGATTTTTTTTTCTTCCCACACATTATCCCCACATGTTAAGGATCCTACAAATGTTTTCCATTTGTTTTAAAATAATATTTGTTTTACTGACAATAGTTTATATAGCTTGTCAGTTCCCTTGAGAGGACTAATGTCCTTCAGATATGTAGGAGTTTATAATTTTTTTAAAAAAATTTGATTTATATGCCATCCTTCTCTGGAGACTTAGGGCAGCTTACAATGCGGTAAGCAATAGCCTTCATACTTTTTAATATTTTATACAAAGTCAGCTTATTGCCCCCACAAACTGGGTCCTCAATTTACCTACCTTAGAAAGATGGAAGGCTGAGTCAACCTTGGGCCTGGTGAGATTCGAACTTACAGTAATTGCAGACAGCTGAATGTTAATAACAAGCTTTAGTCTGCTGAGCTATCCAGGCTCCTAATTAATAAACACATCTTGATTTGCAATTGGAGACCGACTGGCAACCAATGCAGTTTGTGTAGTTGCAGCAGTTTCTTAACTCTTTTTTAAAAAATGCAAATGAAAATTTGGTCCTTTGCCTTCATCCATGTTCAATTCCTGTATTCTTTCCTGTCATTTCTATAGTTTCTAACATCATTTTACTCCCAATATACAGATAAACTATAACCATTTGCTCTTCCTAGAGAAACGTTTTAGTAATAGACAAGAATAAAAGAATCTCTGTAATACAAAATTATTCTTGTATCTAATTGGCAACCTACATAAAAAATGCCAAAGCAGATCATCTATTCTCTGTTTTGGAATAGGTTTTTCCCCTTATAGTTGCCCTTTCACTTTCCTCCTTTGAAACTTTTAGGCAAGACATCTCAACAGCTTCGTATTTAGGTATATAACTAGAGTTATTGATGGTAAAAACCATTTTCCATAGCTAATAATAACTTACTTGGCATTCTCATAATGCCATGCAGACAGATTTTATTTGTAATAATAGAATTTGGAGATTGAAAAATTGGAAGATAATCATCTATGCCAACCTTCTGCAATGTACAGGAAAGTCCCTTAAACTATCCATGAGCAAATGTTTTCCAGTCTCTTCTTAAAAAGCTACAAAGATGAAGGGCTCATAACTTTCATTTTCGTGATATTAAATCAAATTAGAGTTGAGATTTTTATTGGAAGAAGGTGGTACCATCTAGAGAAAAAAAAATTTAGAAGACAGAAGGCTTTTTTGTTGTTGTTGTTGTTGTCATTAGCCCTTCTAACTGAGGGCTTTCTATGTGGAAATTCTGATGCAGTGAATCAATGAAATGACTAATGGTGCAGCCGAGGCTTGCAATTACAAATTGTTTTAATTGATTCCTGTACAAGTGACAGTATATTCATGGGCACAGAACTATACAATATATTACTGCCTTGTGCTTGCTGTGTTTATGTCCCCATTTGATGAATTTCTGGCTGTACTGTACAGTTCCTAACAACAGGTTGATATAATTAAGGTAAAAGAGCCTGAATGCAGAATTACCAACATGCCAGCATTAGTAGTTTGAAAGACAATGGAGGTCTACTATCGTGACAAGCAAAACAATAGCTGTTATTTTATTTTTGATGTGTGTTTAAGCATGGAACAGCAAAGATAGAATTACATATCCTGTTAATGGCCAGGAAGTAAACACTAATTGCTGACCACACTCTGAATTCATGTATAGTTCAGAGAAGGTAAGCAACCACTGGCTGACAGTTGATTCTGAGTGCTAGATTTGGAAACGTCTAAACATGCCCTCATTAATAGCATTCTCGTATCTGAATAGATCTTAAAGTAGTTGATCCAGCCTATGTTTCTTTTGTGCACATTTCATATTGGATTTGTCATACTGAATTCAGAAGTTTTGAAAAATAAGGCTTGTTGTCTGGAAAAACCCAGTAGAAATATCTTCTGACTGATCATGTCTCATTTGCTTATTATTATTTTTTTCAATCATGAAACCACAAACCTTGAACACAATGCTCAGAAACGTTTGCTCGTTCTGTTTGAAAGTCTCCTTTTTGCTTAACATAATTTTGATGTAATACCTCTGAACCTCAATTGTGATTAAAAGATCAGGATTGTCTGCAAGCACCTAGTTCCTTCCTCAGTTTTCTCGTTTTCTGTGCATGTTTCCCAAACATCCTCTAATATATTGAAGAATAGATGAAGAACATGGACACATGCTGATTCCTGAGCAACAGTAAGTTGTGAAATTTTAACTGTTATTAATGTTTTCAGTTCCCAAAACTACTGAGAAGACCATAAGGAAGGTTATTTAAAAAGCATATATCTAAAAAACTATATCTAGTTGAACCATTGTGTTTATTTTCTGTGGCCTAGCTTTATGCAATATGCTAATCCATAATGTGATTTCTAAACCATGATTTGTAGGTTTGCATGTATATTGTGTTTTGTTTAATAAACCATGATTAAAGAAATAATGGGGTTATATAATGTGTGCACCAGGTGGTATGTTAATACATTTTTCCAGTGGGACCATAGCACAGCATCAAAAATTAATTTCATCTCCCAATCTGTTCAGGTAATCAAATGTATATACACTTTTCTCTTACCAATGTTGGTCAATATTTCTGGCTCACCAAGCATGATCAATTGTCACTTTGGTTTTAATTGAGAGTTTGGAAGATGCTGATACACCTGCCTTGTTTTTCAGAGCCTCCTTTTAGCTGCAATTTTGTTGGCATAGACCAGCATGTTTATATTGAATATAAACTGGACCAGTTTATATTAAATCTACTGAAATGAAGTTTTAACAAATATGGTACATCTGAACAAAGTATTGCAGCAATTTTTAAAACCATTTTAGCCTTACATTTTAAAATATCTTTAAACAGTTATCTGAAACTACACCGATACAACTTTGATTTGGGTTTGCTTCCTTTTATTCTGCAGTGGTTCCTCTTACAAAGTGGAAAAGATGTTAAAAGATAGCAAAACAGTAAGGTTGTGTTTGGAAACCAAGAGCAGCAATTCTACTGCAGGAAGATCTGGGCTGAAAAAAAATCTGGTTTGTGTGAGATAAAGCCCTTTTCCACCCCCTTCTTTCTTTCACTTCTCATGATCTCGCTGCTTGTGAGCACTCAAAGATGACTTAAGAATGTCCAATGATGCTAAAGACAATATTTCTGTTCCACAGATTCCCTTCCATTTTCACAATGACCCTGAAGTGAGGAGAAGTCCAGGCCATGTACATAGGCAACGTACTACTGCTTCTCTTGTTGATGCTGATGGTGGACAACTCATTGACACATGGTAAGGGACACTACTAAGAAAGATCATCTTCAAAATAATAGCAATATGTGCATAAATTGTCATCTAGTTGCTGCATAAGGAATTGTGTGGGAAAACTACAGCTCTATTTAGATGAATATATGAAGCAAGATACGGGCTTAGTACTCTTCATCCATATCTTATTAAAATTCTAATTCTGTTAAACATATTTATGACCAAGTTATTAACTTTCACAGGACAAAAAGCAACACAGTATATTTTTCAATTCTACTCTTCGTGTTTATGTGATTGAATAGAATAGATACACAATTATATGTATATTTTCTAAGTCTGATTAGAATGTAGCTTCCTATAAAGCTGGTTTGTGCAGGCCAGTTGTTTTAATTTAACTACAAACAAGATCATTTTGTCAGCAAATGTTTAACAGATTTTAACATGAACCAAAGGATAAAAAAGTAGTTTGGATTTTAATTTGTGAAATGTGCAAAAATAGTAAATGTTTATATATTTTTTTCAAAAATGCAAAAATGTGTTTATTGCATTTTGTGTGTGTGTGGGTGTTCATACATACACATTTATGCACATGTATAAATACTACAAAAATCGAGGTGATCGAAGCAAACATGAAATGTATGTTATGAAAAACAAGTTTATAGATTTAAGTTTAAGTGCCCATTAATATTCACTGTGAAAAACCACTTGGGGAAACTTTGCAGAACCCTAGTTTACACCTTCTTCCTAACATATGGGAATTTGGAATAGAGCAGGGCTGTCAAAATCCCGGCCCGCAGGCTGGATGCCTCACGCACTGGCCATACCCAACCCTGGTTTAGCGAAAGGGGGAAAAGTCCCGATACGTCACGTGACGCCCCCATGACAAAGTGAGTTTGATACCCCTGGAATAGAGTCTCAAAGGGAATGGTAGTACCATCTATGGTGATTTCAACTTGACTTATTTTTAAAATTGTATTATGGTTGGTCCTAATCTTGACTTAGCCTGGAGATCCAAATTTTATTGAGAAAATCTGGGCATCGTTGTAAAGCCAGATGGATGGCCTGGGATGAGATGAGATGTGAATTGGAAGGCAAGGGGGATCTGGGAAGAGAATTTTTAATGACAAAATAATAATTGGTGGATTTTATCCCACTTTTTAATATATAATTCAAGGTGGAAAATATACAGTAACTAATACCCCTTCTTCTTCCTATTCCCCCTCAAAAACAATCCTGTGAGAAGGGTTGGCTGAGAATGAGTGCCTGGCCCAAAGCTACCCAACTGGTTTTTGTGTCTAAGGGAAGACTATATAGTAACTCACAATTTCCTGGTTTCTAGGCCAACACCTTAACCACTATACCCAAGTGGGTCTTTTGAATAGTTGCTTTATTGGCATAGCAGACTGCTAGGTTCCAGTTATTTTAATATCAGCTTCTCTTGCTTTCCACATGGGTTTATCCCACCAGTCTGTCTTCACCATTCCCAGATATTCACACTGCTGTCAGCCAGGCAATGTGGACCTCTAGATCAGGGATAACATTGAGTTTCTTTCCGTACTGGTTCTATGGGCATGGTTTGGTGGAGGTCATGTGACTAAGTGACCATGGCCAACTTGACATCACTCATGGAAAGGTGGGGTAGCACCACCCCACCAAGGCACACCCACAGAATTGACAGAAAAGTTCAGCCAAGTCTTCTAGCGTTCAGCCTGTCTGCTTCTCGTCTCCTTCTCATGTTTGCTCTGTTTGTATGAGCCCAAGAAGGAGGAGAAAAGCAGCCACGTTGAATGCTGTGGCAAAGAGAAGCCTCCATTCACAGTGGAGCTGCTGCTCCTTTTGTGGTCCCCCCCGCCCTCCTCCCTCCTGAGGGCTACCTTAAAGGTACAGGCTGCAGCAGCTCCACTGTGAATGGAAGGAAAAAATTTCGGATTCTTTCTGCTGCAGCATTTAACATTGAATGCTGTGGCAGAGAGAAGCCTCCATTTACAGCAGAGCTGATGCTCCCTTTATGGTCCCCCCTACCTCCCGGGGGTCGAAGTACCTTAAAGGGACAGGCAGGCTGCTGCAGCTCTCTTCCAAGCAGGCTCCCTTCCCTTCGCTGTGAAGGGAGGAAGAAAAGTTCAGCCAGGTCTTCTTATCCTTCTCAGGCATACACACAGAGCAGAACAGGTGAGTGGCAAGCGGGCGAGCAGGTGGAGGTGGGAGTGGCCAACCAGGGCTGGTTTTTACCAGTTCGGCAAACGAATCCAAATTGCTGCTACCGTACGCTCAATCTAGTTTCGAATTGGTCAAATTTCACCCCTGCTCTAGGTCTTGGGAAGAGAATATTCAAATGTTAATCTACCATTGCTGGAGCCTTGTGAGAACCTGGTCTCAGGCCAGCAGTAGAAATGACTTCTGATGGGAAAAGCAGACAAACATATTTATCATTGTAGGGAATTATGTACCATACAAAAGAGTTTGAGAATCCCTGGCCTAGCCCAAATATGAGTGTTTTTTGTCTGTCTTGATCAGAGGAATTTTGCTTCCCCTTAAAATATGGTTTTTTATGGGCTTCCACTTCTCCTTTAACTTCTGTTTTTCTTGTGCACATGAAAAGAACAAAGGTTAGTTGTTTCAAATGAGTTGACATACTACACATGAGGAATTAAAATGGTAAGAGGAGAACTTATTTCTAAGTCCTGGAAAGGGAAGTAGAATTTTTCTCTCAGTTCTTACCTACTCATATTTGTCCCTTTCTAATATCCTTATCTGCAATACAAATTTAGACTCTTGTTTCTTTCCCCCTCAATTTTTTTCCCTTGGTGCAAGTTTGGTGCACCAATAAATTACATCCACTTATTTTGATTATCTCTCATTCCACCACTGTCCTTGCCCACCCACCCACCCAGTATTAAGATTAGAGTTATTGATTAATGGTCAACAGTTACTTTTGTTAATGTATATATCCGTCCCATAATCACTACAAACATATCACACCAGCAATTAGGCCCAAAACAGGAAGACTTTTTTAAACATAACACTAGAATGGGCAAAAAAAAAAAAAAAAGAACAAGAATCCAAATTTACAGTTTCACAGACTATATATTTATCAAAAAGTTTGCAAGCTTCATGTAAAATGTCAAAAGAGAATTATTAGGCTTTCCCCTTGCAAATTTCAATAATATTTTTACACATCCAAAGAAATAACTCCGAAATTTGAAAACATGAATTGTTTCTACTTTAAACCTACACTGTTTCTAGCCCAAATAAACCATCAAAAGTCCTATTTCACCTATTGTAACTTCTTTTTCTACATCTCCCAAAAATTATATAAGTCAGGAGTCCCCAATCTCTAGACTGCAGCCCACTACTGGGCCATGAGCTATTTACAACCAGGCCATGGAAACGTCAAGCACATGCACACACACTCCATTTGTGTGAGTGGTGGATGTGTGTGCACGCCACTCATGCAAATGGCGCTGCATGTGCTTGCCAGTCACTCCCATAGAACCATCTTGTCGTCCCTGACACCCCCCCACCCAATTTGCAAAACTGGGAAGGTTGGGGAACTCTGATATAAGGCACTGATGGGTTTCAATTCTCAAACTTCAGACACCTTATTTTAATTCAGCCTTCAAGTATTTGCAATGACTTTTTAATCATTTCTGCTTTTTTCAGTACTGGCTACACTATCAGCTTTTGGCATTTATTTAGAAAAGTGATCTTTAAAGTCAAACAGGAGGACGAAGAAAAGGAATTATTTGACTTGGTTCTCATGTAGAAAAGTTGACTTTAAATTAGTTGTTTGTTTTTTTAAGAAGCAAACTTTTCCATCTGTTAGAGGTGGTGAGTAATGATAATTGAGAGTCTTAAACTGGAATAGGCCTGGGCTTTTCTCAATGTCTGTGAGGGCCTGGGGACTTTAAATTTACTTATTGCTATTCTGTTCCTATATTGTCTAAGAGAACAGAAGCCTCATTAGATATTCTAATGATGGGGAAGTTGATTTATCTGTCAAGAAGACTGTTCATAAATTTGGGTCCTTAACCCTTTGGACTTCTAACTTTCATACCATTCTGGTTCTTACCACTCAGCAATGGTATCACTTTTTATTGTGAACAAGCTAGTAGTCCCAAAGCCAATACAAACCCTATGACAATTTTGCATAATTCTAAATATGGTCACTGAAGTCAGATGTTTATTATCATGTTCAAAAGCCTATGTGTTCCTGACATTTAAATAAGACTTACCAAAAAAGTCAACTTGTGAAAGGAAAAAAAAAATCCCCCACAAGTGATAAAAGATGTCTGTTAGCTATTGCATACGTTGCTACTACTGAGATACATATGTTATGCAAAACATAATTTCCATCTTGCTTTTCTCTCTCAGATTCTGAGGATGATAATTGCACCACTATTACTATTGAAAGAGGTACAAAATACTATAGAAATCTTGGTGACTCAGCCATTCTAGAGTGCCCGGTGACCTACTGTGTCAAAAAGCCTATAATGAACTGGTTTATGCTGAACAAGAGCGAAGAGAAGTTCCATATTTTGTATACTGAAAAAGAACGGTCAATTTCATGGATAAGTGAAAAGATGTTTGCTTTGAATTTTCAATCAGTTCATAAAAATGACAGTGGGCAATATCGTTGTGAAGCGATAGTAAGACAAAATAAACTTGCAAGTCATATTGTAGAATTAATTGTTCAAGGTAAGTTTTCAGGCAGTATTTATCCGGTTTATCATTTAAAGCTCTCGCACCACCCATCTTCGCACAACATAGTTCAACATAACGCCTTGTGAGTAGGACAAGTTATGAAGTTGGGAAGAGACAGACACTAAAATATTAATAATTCATTCAATATGCTGATATTATCAATTAATGACTCTCTTTTTTTGTTATTTTGCTCAAAAAAATCAACATTATCATCAACAATATGATTATCTATGCTATACTAATAAAAACTATTTTTTAATCTTTTTATTTTAAAAAATCTATGTTTTCATTCTAAATAAATGACTAATGTAGTTAACAGACCAGATAATAATTTTAAGCTTAAAATAAAACCAACAAAGCACTCTTGGAACAAGATGATCAGAGAACAGAAATTTATTTTGTTGAGGGTGAGATCATGTTCTGGTTCACAATTTATGTATAGGCCTGAATGTGAATGTCCAGTTTTTTAGATTGCCAAATCTGTATTCACACAGTTAAAAAGTGGTAGAGTACTATGTCTGTTCCATGGTAAGTTACTTCTGGGTAATAAATGCTTCAATTATATAATTTTGAACCATAATATGAGCTATCTTTGAAAGGTATCTAGAAACTTCAACTGGTCCAGAGACTAGTTACAGAAAACGTAAAAACCTCATTCAGTCCACTTCAAAGTACAATTTGGAGGAATAACTATATCTTACAAGGAGCAGACTACTTGAAAAAGTTCATTTTTCCATAGCATCCTGCATGGGTTTTGTTAAATTATCTGGATTACTAAACTTTTCCAATATCAGGCCTTAGCATTCATCATTAACATGATAGAGGATGTTTCTAGTACCTGCTCTCATGTTTTTTTGCAAAGCAGAACAAATTAGCTCCAGCTTTGTTGTTGTAATAGCAGTTAAAAATATATTTACTGAGTTTAATTTAAGAGCTGATTTGTTGTTTTCCATCTTCTAACAATGATGACTTCTCTCCCCCCACTCACCCCCACCTTCCACCTCCACCTCCCCCCCGGTGTGTGTGTTGTATCTTCAAGTCAGTATTGACTTCTGTTGGCTGCCTGAATAAGTATCTGCAGTTTTCTTGGCCATTGCCTTCTTCCAGGATTGACAGAGAGTGACTGGCCCAAGGTCACCCAATTGTGTATGTTCCTAGGGTCAGATTAGAATTCACGGAATCACAGTTTCCAGTTTAGTGTTTTGACCACTACAGCAAACTAGTTATCATATCCCCAAATGCTTGTGTTATTTAATAAGAAATACAAAGTTTCAATTCCTTATGTTCAATCTTCAAATCACTTTCCTGATTGAACTCAATATTTTTTTCTCTTCAAGGACAAATTTACTTGGACTTGAACATTGCATGGGCTTGGACATTAAAGAACGATATATTAATGATATTTGACCATATTCATAGACCATGATAACTTTACTTTACTTTACTTTAATTATATTTCTATACTGCCCTTCTCCCGAAGGACTCAGGGCGATGTACAGCCAAGATAAAAACACAAACCTACAAACATTGATAAAATTACAGTTTAAAATTATTACATAATTTATTACATAAACCTAAAAAGGTTACAGTTATAACCATAATAGCTGTATTCACACAGTACTGAACATCAGAGCCAAGCAAACACATTGCAAATTGCCACAAGACATAAAATTGGATGATTTATAGTCTGGTGTCCCAAAAGTGAGAAGTGAAACATCTTCAAACAAAGTCCAATTGCCTTTTGAAAAAGCACCTTTGGGACAACCATAACCTGTATGACTGAAAATCTCCATTGATATAGTCTTGTGTCTTAATATTTAAAAGCTTAAAAATAATTGTGAAGACTGAATTGGGTTGGGGAAATCGAGGCCTATAAACAGCTTTGGAGACTTTTTCTCACATGGGAAATAATACTGGTAAATAGGAATACTTATAAAACCCCATTCCCAACACTGATACCTTTACTGACACATTTTCTTTCAACCTGCAATTTGTTCCTTCACATAACCTCTTTGACCTTTTAGATTTATTGATACTATTATATCTACAGTGCATCCTGGAACTGCTTTTAACTAAGCAGCTATAAAGCGCCTTTATTAAAAATCATGCTGCTATTGCTTTGAGTGTTAATGAAATTTTAAATACACTGTATAGATCACAGTAACTCAACCGTGTTTCCAAGTACTATGAATACTACAGAAGATCAGAAACTACCTGAAAAGAACAAGATGTTGATTATGATTTATTCCATATCATCTCTTGGTACTCTGTTTCTCATTGTTGGCTGCTTTGGATGGCTGTATTTCACAAGGAGGCATCAAGGTATGTTATATAAATAATTTGCATTCTTTAAATCCTCAGTGGGTTCCATAATCAGAGATTTTCCAATATCTGCCTTTTGCTTTCAAGTCATCTTTTAATTTATTTTGTATGCTTTTGGAAGTATTAGTTAAGCTACTTAGTTGAGGCTTATGAAACTCTTAAGTAAAGGTTGTTGATTACAAATATTAATATCTGATTCTATGAAGAGAAAGGACATTAGCATTTGAAATCAACAACTTTTATTTCAGAAACAGTTTTGATTTACTTAAAAAGATACTGAGATGTTTCCTTTATGAGAAAATATATTTATGAACAATGTAAGATTATTTTAACAACATGCTGTCTTTTCTTTCTCAGTAAAAAACGGCCAGAAAGTAAAAAACCCAGAAAGTGGAAATAACAGGGTATGTTTTGTTATTAACATGTCTTTAATTTTTTATTCTCATTTTTTCCTATGTATGCCATTGCAGATGTAGCTAAATAACATTTTTTATAATGAAGAGATATCAGCAGGAAAACCAACCTTTTGTTCATTAGTCTTAGGATGCTGATGAATTGGAGGAAAAGAAAAATGAATCACCTACATTGGAACATTTCATTGAATATCACATTTTCCTGTCTCACCTCCAAATATTTAATACACATAATAATGTTTTTCCTCTTACAATCTTCTCATATCATCCTTTCAATGTAGGCCAGGTTGGGAAATAGATTTCACAAAAAACCCATGGATTTTTACTTTATTGTTATAGGCTACAGTAACAGAATCTTCCACATCAGACAGTTATATGAAAGAAAGTTAAGGTGGTGTCACCTTAAGTTCTTTTTTCACACTCTCTTCCTTTTTGGGGGTTTAATTCATTTTTTACTAACTGCCTTATTCTTTCTCCTACCCCTGTAGTTCTTGCTTTCTAGGCCTGGCCTGTTTCTTGCTTTCTAGCCTGGTGCCTTAATCATTAGACCAAACTGGTTATTCATAGAATAATAGAATTGTGAGTCTTCTAGTCCAACCCCCTGCTCAGGCAGGAAACCCTATATCGTTTCAGATAAATTATTGTCCAATCTCTTTTTGAAAGCCTCCAGTAATGGAGCATCCACAACTTCTGAAGGCAAGTTGTTCCACTGGTTGATTGCTCTCATCATTATGAAATTTCTCCTTAGTTTTAAGTTAGTTCTGTCCTAGTTCTCCTTAGTTCTAACTTAGTTCTCCAGATTATATATAATATGAAAAAAGGTTTTATTTCCAGAATGTTATCATTTGTACAATGATTTATTTTTCCATTCATGTATGGTTTAAGATGATTCAGCCTTTGAGTCAATAGTTTACTAAATATTATCTTTCTGATGATTTATAACATGCCACCAGTGCACATTACATCATGCTGAACTGCATTAACAGATTTGCACTACCAGAAATTGTTTGCAATTTCAATGTTAGGAAAATAGAGTGATGATGGCAGAAGGAAAAAATAAGAGAATAACAGTTTTCTATTTTCACACATTCTCTTAGTAGGATGTTCAATTCTATAGAAATTTTGTTTTTGTTTTTATAAAGTGTAACATCATACTTGATAATTAAATTGTTTGGTAATTGCTCTTTTGTTTGCTGACAATTAACTATACTTATCTATTATATTTTCTATTTCTTATTGTGATGTTTGCTGATAATTGCTATAAGAACACTCAACACTGCAATGATAGCATGACTCATGTCTCAGATGAGGAAGCCATCTTCAATGAAGATTCCATGCCTTGCTTGTTTCAAGTTCTCAATGGAAATCAAGACAATTACCAGAAGGCATCTAGAACCAATCTAAGTTCCATGAAGTTCAAAGAAGGTTTACCAGGATATAAAGAGGACTCAGTTATTTATGCAACATTAAGCCATGGAGAACTTTTTCAGGCAACCAAACCCCCTGAAGAAACTCAATTGACAGAATATGCCATCATTAGACTGAAGAACTAAAAGTGGACATCATTCATTGTTTTATGTTCTCTAGTATGGCTTACCAAGCTTATCCACAAACACCACTTATACCGTTTCTATTTGGAACTTTCTTCTGGGGAAAAAGTATTATTTATTTGCCAGATAATGCATAGTTAAAGTGAATCACATTTTTTATGCAATTGCTCTCTCTATTTCCATGTGGCTATCTGATGTATCTCTGTATAACCAGACATTTGCTGACTCAGCAATTGGGATTCCTGTTGTCCTGTTTTGGGGCACCATATCTGACATGTTTGAGACGCTTCCCATAGAATTTTATTGATAAGTTTTTTTTCCAGAGTAGGTCTCTAGGTCTTTCTCTAATCCTGTAACTAACTTCTCAACAGTTGCCTTGGGACAGTAACTGCCATGGTCCTTGTAAACCCGGGTGATAACCAATCCACTATGGGATTCCTTTTCTGTGTCTCCTCATGATTAATGGGTTTGTGGATACTCTTAGTCTGGCTTCTTAGTTGAGATCTATATAGCTTGACTGACCCTTCTGGTATACTTTCTGGTGGTATACCTCCAGCATAGTTCTCAATCTTAACAGAACACATGAAGGGAGTACCCACATGAAGGGGTTTCTATATAGCAATTCCATGGGTATAACAATATAGCAAAATGTTCATATAATAGCTATAGCATTTAGCCTTATATACTGCTTCATAGTGCTTTAAAGCCCTCTCTAAGTGATTTACAGAGTCAGCATATTTCCCCCAACAATCTAGGCTCTCATTTTACTGATCCCAGAAGGATGGAAGATTGAATCACCTTGAGCCAGTCAGAATCGAACTAATGGCAGTGAGCAGTGAATTAGCCTACAATACTGCATTCTACACCAACCTCTGCACCGATCTTTGTAAGGTGGCAGTATTTGCCTATTACAGATTATATTAAGGTTTCTGGTAACTTCGGAGATATTTATAAAAATATAAGTCACAAACTAATTGTTATTTTTATGTATATAGCAATTAATTTGTGACTTACACTTTATTAATATCTTTGAACTTACTAAAAACCTTGATATAATCTATAGCCCCAGATAAGAGGGGGCAGAGATAAGAGGGGGCTGTGCAGTTCATCAATCTATAGTATACTATTTTGAAAATATCTGGTAAACATAATATACCAGATATCTGGTAAACAAAATATCTGGTAAACATAATTGCTTTCTTCCCTACAGTGTACAAAGGGTATTAAAAAGATAGATAGGGTGACTTCAACAATTTTGGTTCTTCATCCATTCTTTGCTTCATTGGGCCCTTAATAAAAAAAAATTGACTCTTTCTGATCAGACCCATGACATTATTTCATGAGCAGTTTATTACTGAGCTGTTTTTTCAGAAGATATAGATAAATGCTTTATCTGTATTCTATAAAAATTAGAAATAGATATTGATTGCTTAACAAAAAATCAATGAGTTGTCTAAGGAATTAAAACTTGTCTTCTATTAATTTTTACTGCATTTTCAGTTCATTGTGTAATTATTGGGGTAGCTCAACAACTACCTAGTGTTGCAGAAGCTATTCTAATGTGATCTTACCAAAAATATAATTTATTGAATAACCAGGGATAGACAAACTATGGCTTAATGTAACATGCAATTTCTGGTTATTCAGAGATATTGAGATCAGATGAGATTCTCCATTATAACCCATGCTTTTACTGTCTTTTATCCATTATGTTCTGATATAGCTTTGATGGTTAAAGGGAACTTGTGATGGAGGCCACATGCTTTCTTTGATTACCATCTGCTAAGAACAACCGGAGGAAATGTCTACGTCTAGGCATTAGGCTTCCAGAGATAAAGTTGGCCCTACAATAGCAAACAGGATGCTGGCCTAGATGGATATTTAATCTATTTAATGGGACAATTTTATAGCTCTGATGATTAATTAAATCAGTATTTTGATTTTCCAAGTTGATGTTCAAAGCAATTGACCCCTCAAATTCTAGGAAGTGACTGGGAGTGATACTATTCTTACTTATGAAATTTACTGATATTGAAGCAGGATGTGACTATTGAAAAAGTGAGTCTGAAAATTAGTAGCACTGATGCCAAGTTCATTATTCCCAAAATATGTTGACCTTAGTTAATATTCATCTAATGATAGTAAGGTCATCATATTTAGTCAGATTTACTTCAACAGAAGGATTATAGTCTATCGCTTGCTACTTTGGAAGGCAATCAATATGTCCCAAAAAGTAAAATAAAATATAAAGGGCACATAACATTACTAAGAATGCAGACTAACTGAAAGGACAAGAACAATAATTGAATGAATTCTACTCTCTTTGAATTGAAAAATGTAATACTAAGAAAAACAGGAAACATCACCAAAACAGACACACTACAGAGGAAAGTGTGTTTTTCACAGATAAGAGGGGGCTGTGCAGTTCATAAAAGGAAGTGAAACTGCATATAAATGAGTTCAGTTAGAATTTTTGGTGGAAATAACATAATAGGAATATGATGCTTGTTTTAATCTGCAGGGGAAAAAACCTAGTCCCTTCATGTCAAAATTACCCGATAATCAGTTATGTCACTATTTATCTTTAGCCAATAAATGTTTATGTCATCATAATGTAAACTACTCTTCCCCAATCTACCATCTTCTAAAAACCATATATAATTATGTATGTAATAGTAAACATTCTTGAATTACACCTAAAATTCATAGAATTGACATCTCACTCTGACCTGGTCCAGAGATATCTCATATTTATACAAGTCCAAGAATCTAGTTTAAAGATCTGCCATACTGATGAACAATTTCTTGTAATTTGAAATTTCTTGTAATTTCAATTCTATGATTTTATTGTTTAGATCCCTTGATAACTCACTGCAAAGTCTTCCAGGTACACCCATCATATATATTGATTTCATGGAAACTATTTTTATTAACCTTTCTTTCACTCATTTCTCATAATTCAAGTGAAGGTTGGCTTCTGCTGCTTATGGAACCTATCTTTAACTTGCCTTACCCTAAGCATAAAACTCATTCCCTATAGTTATAGGACTTTTTGAGTTTCATGTTAATCTAACACAAACTTTTAGTATTTGGCTCTTATCCCTCAATAATTTGTCAGTCAATAAATAAACTGTTATATAATGCTGTTATGTGTAAATATTTACACATAGATACATACATTTTTTTTCTAAAGAATTCTGTGGCAAGATAACATTTGATCCATCTCAACTAATTTTTGTGTTTGTTGCCAATTTTACTACTTTTAATGTGTGAAATATAATTTAGTATAAGTGTGGATTAAAGTTGAGGTGGATAACTAGCAAAAGATACAGGTTTGTCTCTATTAAGCTTACTATAAAAATATTCTGCATTTATTAATTAAATATTTTTCATTGTTGAAGTTATCTGTTTCCCGAAAATAAGATCTATCTTATTAAATAAGCCTAGCAGGGTTTTTTTTAACCTAATATAAACCCTACCCCCAAAATAAGCTCAACTTAAGATCCTGCACAGCCAGCTGGAAGCCCACTCCATCTGGATGCTTGTGAAGCCGCAATCACGAGGCGAGTTGGGGGGGAACTGCCCCATGCACCCTGCACTGGCTTACTTCAGGGCCCTTCCAGCCAGGCCATCCATGCCCTGACACCTGTCTCGTGGCACTGGCACTGGCAGCCATGTGCATCAGGAGGCAACGTGGTGGTTGGCCCACTTCTTCTGCTTGCTTGCGACTGCAATGAAGCAGGAGACCAAGCAGTGTGCTGATGCCGCGGCTCTGAGGTGAGGCAGGTATTGGGGCATGGATGGTGGAGTGCGTGGGACAGCTCTACTACCTCATCTCATGGCAGCAGTGGCACACCACATGGCCTCCTTTCCCGCTGCAAGGAAGCTGAAGAAGTGGGGCTCCTGTACATGGAGAAAAAAATAAGACACCCCCAAGAGTAAGCCCTAGTGCTTATTTTGGGGCCCAAAAGAAAATAAGTCCTGATCTTATTTTCGGGGAAACATGGGTATATAATAAGCACATAAAATCAGCAAATGCTCCTACAGCCTCATGAAACTGACCATGAAAACACAAAAAGCCTTGATCATCCAGCCAAATGTTCATTGAATTCACTTTTTATGCTACAACCAAGACATGAAGGAGAAACCAACAAGTCAATTAGGAATATAGCACATCCTCATATGTTTCCTAATAATTGGAACTGAATGATCTTCTGCTTTAAGTAGTAAAGGTATTTATGTACCCAAAAGAAAGAGGAAACTTTTCTCTACCAAAATAACAACTTGTGAATTTCAAGAAGGGGACATTTGCAAAATAGAGGCAGATAAAGAGAATATACTTATTAAAGAGAGAACCTGTTTCTGGTTCCCTATGACTAAGGATCTAAGACAGATTTTGTGGAGCCCATAGATGGAAAATCTCCTTTATCTTTAGACTCTACATGCTTATCCTTGAGTGCTCTTATATGGTAAATGTCTTCTTAACCTCTTTATTACTATGCAATCATTCACTCTAAACCCAGAGAACATTTTTTCCTGCCCTCTTTTCTCTTCTGTATTTGTCTCCTGGCCTTTCTTGTCTCTTCCTCTTGCAGTTTTATTTTCCCCCTCTCCATAAAATATGTTGAAGAGTGGAATTAAATATATACTATAATATTAGCACCTAAGAAAAACATAAAAATGCTGAAAATAGTAAGGTTGAAGGTTTGATGATGTAACTGGTGAAATATTAAAATATGGATATGATTGTATACATGGAATAGTTGTATAACATGTTTCATGTGTGTATAAGGACAGAGCTTGTATCATGACATCCTGAAACACATATCATTTGGTGGTGAAACCTGTTGCAGATGGTCTTGTCTACTAGAAATGTGTATTACTCACCCACTTGGGAATTTCTTCTCAGAAATCTGCCTATCATTCTTCCTCTACTGGCAAATAGAATAGAATAGAATAGAATAGAATAGAATAGAATAGAATAGAATAGAATAGAATGGAATGGAATGGAATGGAATGGAATGGAATGGAATGGAATGGAATGCAATGGAATGCAATGCAATGCAATGCAATGCAATGCAATGCAATGCAATGCAATGCAATGCAATGCAATGCAATGCAATGCAATGCAATGCAATGCAATGCACAGCACAAAATAATACTTTGTTGGCCAAGTATGATTAGACACACAATTTGTCTCTGGTGCATAAGCTCTCTGTGTACATGTAATTACAGTGTAATGGCACTTATTTCCAGTCAATGACAATACAAGAGTTTCTTGGTTTTTATTTCAGCCTACAATTGAATTTACAGTTTACTGTGGCAGCTTTTTCTTAGAGAAACTGTTTAAAAACACTGTCTGCAGCACTGAAGCTTGGGGAAAGAATATGTTTTTACTTTACCCTTGCCCCACATCTGAAATTTCCAAAATGTTTACATTGTTCACATCATTCCATAGGTATTCTGGAGTACAGAGGCCGACATCAAGTAAACTGTCCACTTATATGTCCTCTTAAAATAAAATAATTTTGGACTTCAATACAAAATCACACCTTTGTATTGGAGAGACAATGTTTTTTCATATATTTCTCATATAATTTTATGTAGATATAATCTGTATATTTTTAAAACTTGGCAATGATTCAATAGTGTCTTCATAAATCAACAAAGAAGCAAACAAAATCAATATTGGCATTGATGGTGAGGGTATGTAGGTCCTTCTTTCAAGATGTCTTACAGCAGCGGTCCCCAACCTTTGCACCTTGGTGATCCAGCTGGGGGAGAGAGGGGAAGCAGCCCACCACTCACACAGCGCATGCAAGTTGAGCTGCGTGTGGACACATGCACTCCATCCCATCTCTCAATAGCCCAATTCCAAACAGGCTGTGGCCCTGCCTTAGAGAAAGAACTTTGCTACCACCTAACCTTGCTTTATGGAATCCACTAAGCAACAAAATATCAGCTCCTATGCACGAAAGCTTCAGTCCATCACCACAAACAAGTCTTAAATAACCATATTGTGCTATGATTTGCAACACATAAATCCAGCTGCACTATAATAAAGAAGCATGATTCTAAGGGGCTTACATTTGACACAAAACAATATACTCAGAGATATCAGATCATAAGTGTTCAAAAGACAAACAATATATAGTGAACAAAATGTACCACAGGGTTTCAACAATTAAAGGGCTGGGAGAATAGGGAGGTTTTCAATGATTCAATGTCATCAGGATGGGAGCTTGAAGGTCTCTATGTCCAATAAATGATACCCAAAGCACACCCATTCTACTCAATTGTACTAAATGGGAGAAAACTGTCAGACACTGAAAATCCCTCAAATAACTGCCCCTATGCTATGAAAGGCTTATAGGTATCTTGAATTGCATCCAGAAGCTAAATGTTAACCGGTGCAGCTCTATTGGAGCAGTTGTCAATGTTCCAGAAAACCCCAACTCCAACTAAAACCACCGAGGCAAGCATTTTCTCAAAGTTCCATTTATTAGAGTAGGTATACTGGCACATCTGGGGAAACCCAAATCTGAGAGTTCTGGGTTTTCCCTCCGTAAATCAAAATCCCCAAATCCATTCCCTACACCGATCAGCCCATCACATTGTCCAATCATCATCCATCCCATCTCGAGATCCTCGACTCCTTCTCCAGATGCAGGACTGCCATGACATTGACCAAAAAGAAGAATGCTATTTTGTCTAACTACATACCCTCTACTAAATCCCCCCTCCTACTTTTCCACACACAAGAAGGTGGCAGCGTGGAACTTCTGTTGCTAATATAGCTTCCAAAGCTGACAGCAGTAAGTCACATGGGCATACCACAAAATGCCTATTAGTGCCCATACACTATATTTTGGACTAGTCTTCAAGGGCAGCCACTAGAGAGTGCTATGCAGCAGTTTGACCAAGGTGTTCCTCTCTAGGAGTCTCTGGAGGCTGGGGAAAACAAAAAACATCACTATTCTATTCTATTCTATTCTATTCTATTCTATTCTATTCTATTCTATTCTATTCTATTCTATTCTATTCTATTCTATTGGTTTGATTTATATGCCACCCTTCTCCGGAGACTCAGGGCGGCTTACAATGCGTTAACCAATAACCTTCATACTTTTGTATATACCTGCTTAATAGGCTTTTGGCCACCCCTAAGCAGTGTTCTTTTTTATACAAAGTCATCTTATTGCTCCTACAATCCGGGTCCTCATTTTACCTACCTCGGAAGGATGGAAGGCTGAGTCAACCTTGAGCCTGGTGAGATTTGAACTCGCAGTAATTTCAGGCAGCTGGCAGCTAAGTGCTACTTTAACATCACTTTAGTCCACTGTGCCACCAAGGCTCCTATTCTATTCTATTCTATTCTATTCTATTCTATTCTATTCTATTCTATTCTATTCTATTCTATTCTATTCCAGTAGATAGATTCAGATTTAGACTGCAAAATACCATCTGCCCACCAGGTGACAGCAAATAATTCAGAAATCTACAACTCCTTACTAAAATTTGAAGATAGCTCTCCAAAGGAACACTCAAATGTATAATCAGCTATAAATTGACATCAAATTGCTATGAATGAAATGAAAGACATTTTTTTTCTGAAACCTGATAGCGTCGTTCTGCTGTTACAAGTGGGAGGATATTTCCCATGACTTGCTAGTCTTCTAAAAATGGAAACTACTCAGGGCAATGCTCAGGAGGAAAACCACAGACTAGAAACATGCCATTCCTCTATTTTAAGCTTTTTTACTTCAATATAATGCTGCAAATTTATAATTTATTTCAAGGCCAACAACAACATAAAATGGCCCTGAATTTTATTTGTGCCCTAAAAGGAATCATGCCCTAGGTATGTTTTCTTAACTGACGTGATTCATGTTCATATCTGTTGCTATTTGCTTCGAAACAAACATACATAGAAAAGAAGCCAAAATGAGTGCAAATTTCTCATGAACTTTGGCACCCGGAGTCCAACAAAAATGCTGAGAAAAACTTCTGCTTTACCAGTTTGAAAAAAAAAAGAACAAATTCCAAAGTGTATGAAATGTACAGAGTTGATTACTAGCCAAGGTTTGCTTTTGGTGTCTTGAAATCTTGCACATTATGTGAGAGTGACCTCTTTTCTCCAAAAGGGGAAAAGAAGTTCTTTTGTAAAAATAGCAGCTTTTACTGGTTTGTAAACAGCTGCATTAAGAAGCAGTTCTGCAAAAATAGTTGGACTAGTTGATTGGATTAAAAGATTTCCAAGGTCCCTTCCAGCCCTATGATTCTATTCTGACTTGTCTTGTCCTGTCCTGTCCTGTCCTGTCCTGTCCTGTCCTGTCCTACCTTACCCTACCCTACCCTACCTATCCCGTCCCATCCCGTCCCGTCCTATTCTATCCTAATATCTGTGCCTAAAATATGTTGTGCTGAGATATCACTGGCTCTGCCCTGAGAGGAAAATATAACCCAAGGTTTCTGCATGACTAAATTTGTAAATGTCATGATTAGAATATGGAAACAGAGAATACTATTCCTATTTTAGAGGGCAGGGCAGAACCTCAAAGATTTGTAGTTGTGGAATGGAAGAAAAGTTTGCTTGTAGAAATCTAATCTTTTCAAAACAAGCCTGCATAACTTTCTTGAGAGAGAGCGTGTGATTCTCTACATTACCATTCACAGAGAGGAAGGATAGCAAGCAATGACTTGGACTCTTTTTACTTAATTTACTTTATCATTTAATTCCAAAACATTTATTTATTCTGGCATTCGTGGGATAACAATTTGTCTATTTTTCCTTTTGCTTTCAAAAGATATTTGTTTTGAACTTGATTATTTGAAATCATTTTCGTACATATTTTTCTGAACCAGTTCTTTGGAAAAGAGATGCCAGGAACAGCTTTATCTTTTCTGGATTTTTTTTTTTTGTAACTATAGACTTTTTTATATATGTTCTTTACATACTTTTTTAATTTTTTTGTATTTCACTTTTTTATAAAAAACTAGAGATTTTTTTTAAAAATGTCAGCTAATATAATGAAATGTTGCAAAACTTTCATTTGCATGTTTGATGTATACTACTGCATACATGGAGTTCAAATCCTGGAGCTAGCAAGCTGATACAAAATGTTCTAGAATCTTTCGGCGTGTAGCAAGCCCATATAGCAGAGAAGTCAAGTGAAATACATCTTGTGACAGAGAATTTAAATACCTTTGACACATGATGCAAATTCTGGGCAGTTTTACTGACAGGGTTCTAAAACACATCAATGAAAAATATTTGTTCTGAGTTTGTGTTCCACTTTTGCAAATAAAAATGTGGTATACCCAGAATGACATTGACAATAACTTGTCTCCAGATCTAGGTCAGGAAATGGAAATAATTTTTTACAAAATTCACAACTTCCTGCCTTTATCAATTTATACAAATTGATGTGATTTAAAAGAACAATGATTGAGCAATTTAACAGCAGTACATTTACTTAGTAGGACATGCAAGATAGTAGGATGCTAGGATAGTTTGTTTCTAATTCTAGATGAACATTCTAATAACGGTATTGAAATATTTTGTTAAATTAACCTAAGTCAAATAGGCTTACTGTTATAAATGTTTAATTGTTTTCTCCATGGATTATCAATGTTTTAACTATTCGTATGCTCAATGTTCAAAGTCTCTCTAAATTTTTAAGATCTTTTGCAATATGTGGATATCCATGGAAACAGTAAAAATATTAAATCTATAATCACCTGCAGCAATTCTTCCCCTTTCTCCCTATATTGCCCATTGTGATTTAAGGAAAACTAATAGGAAGTACAATTTGTATTTAATATTCTTCAGTAAATGCAGAAAGTCTTTCCATATAAGTGTATGCGTATATGTCCAGGGGGGGGATTCAGCCGGTTCGGACCAGTTCGGGCAAACCAGTAGTTCCGATGATCAGCAGGCTCTGTTCACCCGCACCTACCCTACCCTGTCCTATATTTCCTTCTTTCTGGCTCACTTGATTGGCATGGCACAGCTGATTCTACTTACTGGGGCTGCCTTAGAAGGTAAGCAGCTGAGCTTCAAATTGCTGTATTCAGAAAACTGCACAAGTGCACATGTGTGTGCAAAGCAGGCATGTGTGTGCAAAGTGTGCACACGTGTGCGAAGCACGTGCTCACCAAACCGATTGCAGCCCACCACTGTATATGTCTACTATACTTTTCCAGATAAAGTCATAATATATCCACGTAGCACTGCAATAGGAGAATACTCAAAACTAATTAATGTAAAATGGATATTAAAACAGATTGACGGTCTTAAAACTGCAGTGGAAATACCACTCTTTTGAATGTGGAGTGACATGTTACTTAGTGTTTCAATCGGCTGTTACTTTAATTAATAGCTTGCTCGTCTCCTGTATTTTTAAGAACATTATTGTTTAATTTTAAAACATCATAACATCATTATTATTACTTTTCAGTTAGTTTCACTGAACCTTCCTTTCTGTTTCTTACCATGTCCAGCAGATTAGGAAAATGAGTTTAGTGTGGAAGTTATACAAAGTCATGCCATAAATATCTTGCATTTGTGGGATCAATGAATGTATGATGGAACAATAACAATTAAAGACACTTCCAGTAAACTGAAATTTTATCGAACATGACATTTTTGAAAAGAAAGTGAGTGTGTAACTGCTTCTATTACATGCAATAGGAAGTGATACCTTGGTTATTAATAGCAGTAATGTATAGAGTTACATATAATAAAATACAACACAGTAAAAGCAATATATGAAGCTAAAAATGATTTTAAAAGCTAAAAACACATTCAAAGCAAGCAGATGAACCTAGATGCACTAGATTTACAACATCAACTTATAGCAAAGAGATATCTAAGCCAAATATCATTGGCTGCAGGTTTTCAGAAATAGGACTGTTAGATTTTGGTTTTTGTGGGTTTGGTTTTTTATTTTTTTGGAGGGCATAGACTTCTATAGTAAAGAAAATCGGTAAGTTGATGTCCAAAGCTAATGAGAAGTCATAAATTTGTCTGGCTTGGTGCCCTAGGTCAACCTTATCAATTATCGCTTGTTCAACAAACCAATATTTAATAAGCCAGGACATAGCCCAGTATTGTAAACATAATAACCAAGAAAGCACTCTCTCAAGTTCATCCAGGAATTTTTGAAATTGCATACAAATGATATTTTATTAAATAAACAAAAGTCAGCACTTTGAATTATGTAAGGAAATGTTCAGGTAATCCTCATTTAGCAAATGCCTCATTTAGCAAATGCCTCATTCACATCTATTTACTTATTTATTTTCCTAAGTTTTTATCCCACCTTTGTAGATAATTCAAGGCAGTGAACATATCTAATACTCCTTCCTCCTCCTATTTTCCCCACAACAACAATCCTGTGGGGTGGGTAGGGCTAAGAGTGTGTGATCGGCCCAAAATCACCCAATCAGTTTCCATGCCCAAGGTGGAACTAAAACTCCCAGGCTGCGGGTGTCTAGGTCAGCACCTTAACCACTATACCAAATAGTGATGCTGATTTAAAAAATTACAATATTTATATTTTATTAACCCTTGCAGGTCTGTAAAGCAAAGAAAAGTGAAGTAAAATTGTAATCACAGTGCAGTTTCATTTAATGAACAGTTCACTTAACAATTGAGTTGCTGGCCTAAGTTGTGATCACTAAATGAAAGCTACCTGTTCTTTAGTTAAGCATGAAGTAGGTTTCTTTCCTTGTTTCAGAACAGTCCTATAAGTTGTATTACACAGAACATTGAAAGTCAACCTCAGAAATCTGGAATTCTCTACTTAAAAGTGGGAATATTTTTGATGGATGAGAGCTTCTCTAGTCAGTTGTCGCCTACCTACTATAGTAGCAGCATGAGTGACTATTTAGTATTTAGCATAAATAGAACCATTCAGATCCATGTTACTAATAAGCACATATACCGCATGGTATTTAATTAAAATATTATATGGTTATATCAGGAGTGGGTTCTACTTACCTTTACTAGCAGTTTGCAATGGGATCATGCACGTGAGCAAGTGAAGCAAGCATGCATGCCTTGCTTCTGCACATGTGCAGATCACTGATGACAACATCCGGGATGTTGTCCCACCGGTTTTACTACCGGTTCTTGCGAACCGGTCTGAACCGGAGCAACACACCATTGGGTTATATGTGTAAGGAACTTTTCTACCAATAGTTTAGGAAATTAATGTGAGAAATACTTGTAGGACATTTGTTTATAAATAATGCACATATGAAGAAGAATCTTTCACAAAAAAACTTCAGTGCAGAGACTTAAAAACTTTACAAATCCTGATAGAACGGCCATCATAGAAATATAGAACAATTAGTACAATAAAAATTGTACAGTTCTAAACTGTAGGAAATATATTATTTGATGTTATACTGGATGGGGACAAGAAGGCAGAGAAGAACAGACTTTCCTTTAGCTACCAAGCATGAATCTGATCAGTGGTCCAGAGTTGATAATCTAAGCATTCTTCCACATTTCTAGGAATAAGGATGATCACAATCAGCCACTGAGCACCATCACCGAAAACACTAAAATTGTAGGTCACTAATGAAATCTTTCTTTTAGCTGGATGATTTGGTAGCTAACAGCCAATCCATTTCACTGTACAGTGGAAAGCTCAACTATGTCACCAGAGAAATGTAAGCATCTTTTTAAGGCAAGTAGTGAAGCAGAACCTGAGCCACATATTCATTTAAACTGTTGGTGCCTTCATAATGTGCATGGTTGATTGTTTTTCAGTTCCATAGAGTAAACTGGTGCTGGCTGAATTCCTTAGAATCCTAGAAGAGAACAGACATAGTTTATATATTTCAATTTTGTTTTGTTTCTTTCATCTTCTTTAAGGTGAGTGAATGGAGGTTCCTTACTTTTCTAATTCTCTTTCATCTATTTTTGTAAGCTTTTTTCCCTTGATCTTTCAGTTAAATTCCTGGTGGCAAATGATTTTTTTTCTCAGTGTCTTTACTTTTAATAATATTTCTATGCTACCCCAATCAGCAGTGTAAATAAACTCATCAGTAAAACAATAAAACTGAGCCTGGTGGCGCAACAAACTAAGTACTGTTAAGTACTGTTAAGTGACACCAGCTGCCTGCAATTACTGCAAGTTCGAATCTCACCAGGCTCAAGGTTGACTCAGCCTTCCATCCTTTCAAGGTAGATAAAATGAGGACCCAGATTGTGGGGGCAATAAGCTGACTTTGTATAAAAAAGAACACTGCTTGGGCGGGTGTGTGTGAAAGCCCTACTAAGCAGGTATATACAAAAGTATGAAGGCTATTGCTTAACACATTGTAAGCTGCCCTGAGTCTCCGGAGAAGGGTGGCATATAAATTAAATTTTAAAAAAAAAGAGCAAAAGAAATATGTGTCTCCAGAGCATCATTAAACTACTAAAACATTAATCATGTTGCTTATTTTTATTGCAAGGAATCAAAACCTAGCTGAAAATGTTGTTTTCAACGTCTTCCAGAATGTTGGAAAAGAAAGGGCCAAGTGTCCCTCTAGGGAGCAGCATGTTCCACAATATGTAACCATCACGAAGGCATAAGAGACAAAGAACAATAATACAATTATCCAAGGCAAACACTGCAGATTATTATAATGCAATCACCCAAACATTACTTCAACTTCCACAGGTTCTCCGAAATAGTGTGTGCTATATTCAATACCTCTAGAAAGTGAAGTTTGAATTCCTGGAGGCAATGCCAGGGCAAAAACACAGCCATTGAAAAATAGCACCTATGATCTTCAGTCCACCTACTTCACAAAAATAGGAAATCAGTAGAAGTTCCTCCCAAGACATTCAAAATCAGATTGGTGGGCCAATTCTGGTAGGAGAAAGCAGCCCTGAAAATACTTCAGGGGCAAGCACATAGGGCTTTATCAGTTAAAAGCAATACTTTCAATTGCACACAGAAGCACATAAATTAAAAGGCAGCAATTGAGTTGCCTTGACACCAAGCAACAGCCAATAAATGGGCAATTACATTTTGGGTCTATTAGTTTCTGAATAGTCTTCTAAGGTAATACCACATCAGCACAACATAACTCCAAAGTACCGAATGTTTCAGTTATTGTAACCCATGGTTGGAACAATTGGTTAAAAAGAACAGATCTTCCCCAGTGTATGAGTCTTCCTTCTCCTATAAGCATCTATTCAGTGCTTCCTGAAATAAATTTCGTTGCTCATCATTATCTCAATAATCATCAATTATTGTAGCATTTTGTACTATTTGGTTTTCCTGCTTCTGACCATAATATGCAGGGCAGTTTTGTAGGACCACTAAGTCCAATTTATAATCAACCAACTACCCGCGCCCCCCCCCCAAGAATGGTAATCATTATCCAAACATCCATCCATCAATCCTCACCGCAATCATACCCACAATACTCACTTTCTACCCCATTAATACAACTTGCTAATAGGAACTTCCTTGCCCCCAAATTTTCACAGAACCTCTGACCTTCCTCATGCACCGCTGCTGCTAGTGTTTTATAGCATGACAGATATCTTTCTCTCATTTCCCTACTCAATGAATACGGAATGCCATTCATAACTCATTACTCCTTGTATCTCTCCAGGGAGCAAATTTTCAATCTACCAGTCAGACTGTCAGCCTCATTAGGTAGACCACACCAAGAATCAACTCCAAGGAGGATTAAAACTACTTTATTGAGATGGGCTATAATAACTCTGTGTTACATATACTTCTACTCAGCTCCATGTTTGCTCAGACCACATTCTTCTTCCCTACTATCTTCAGATCCTGTCTCCTATCGCTTGCCTTTATTCTAACTCTTTATTTGCAGGATTCTACAAACTGCATACCCTTCAGTCTACTCCATTGCTTGTTTTTATCTTCAATCTTTCCTATCCTATAAAATTTTCCCTTCAAATTCTCACATCCCCTAATATCCTCCCTTATATTACCATTAGCAATTAACCATAGCAATATATTGGCAAATCAGTTTTTTTTAAGTTGATGGCAGAAAAATGTTTCCATGTACTTCTGTTTAGTTTTGTTTTGTCCCCTGGTCTAGCCTCCACATACCTTTATCAGTCAGGATTTTGTGAGCACGGTACTGAGAGGGCAAAATGCAGTGTTAAATGTTCCCAGGTTAGAATTCTAAGCAAACCTATGCTTTCATAGAATTGTGATATTATGATCAAAGAGGTGTGTCCTTTGTGCCATCTGTATCAGGATCTGGAAGAGATCATATAGATATCCAAGAAAAATATTCTTAAATGTTTATTTTTGGGAGCACTTCTTTCTTCAAATTTATTTGTTCTTTCTCCAAAGCCCTAGTCTACTCTAAGGAGCATGTAATCTATATTTTACTAATAATTTAAGTCCCTTCTAGGCCAAATACAATGGTAACAGTATTAATGGTGCACTATCTGGATGTCAAGCTTATTAAGTAAACTCAAGCACATAAGCTAAATTCTACTGTATTGTAAAACTACAGTAACAGCATCTTGCAAGTCTGAAAGTGGAATTCTCCTGCCATCACCTTTATAATCCAATTACCCAGGAAGCCTAAGCTTCTTGCTCCACTTTCTCTCCTCCCACTATGCAGCTGTTCTCTTTTAACTGACTGTTCATCTCTTTACCCCGTCTCAAGTTCATTCCCCACATGCTATTACACCGGATGACTTTGGACTGGGGTAAAAAAGGAGGTTTGAGTCAGGTTTGGGCCTTATGAATAAGCAGATTTGGATCCAATTAATACTGGAATGGAAGATCTAGAGGGACTCGCAGGGATGTAGGCTAAAATGGAAAGAAAATTCTATGAATGTATCCAGGAAATCACCCCAAGTTAAATTTGACAGGGGAAAGGTTTTACTTTCAATAGCTGCTTATGTAAACATCAGTAAAATAAAAGAAAGGGGGCAAGGTCAGGTTTTTTACCGGAGAAATACATCCTGCTTATTGCATAATGCTACTGTTTTGGAAAAGATCCTTTCCATTGTCCATCAAAGCAAAATGTTTGAGAGTAGAGAGAGCAATTTTTGTAACTGAGTTGCAAAACTTAGTGGGCATATTGAATATTCTTCCCAGAACGCTATGCCCCCCTACAAAGAATGTGAGAAAAAGTTAACGCAGATTGAACAGAGAGGAAAAGGAGTTCCACAAGGAGTTGCTAGTTCTTCAAAACAGTATTGCTTCCCCTGAGTCTTTTTCTGAGGATTAAATAGGCTCTAAACTGCCTGTTTAATCCTCAGCATCTCTTCCTTCTACACAGTCAGGAAATGGATTTTATTAACCTTTCTTTCCATTTTTCTACATTGGTCTTTTATCAGGTACAAGCCAAAAGCCATTACAAAAACAAGCAAACTTCCTTGTTGAAATCGGAGGAGGGGGAGGGAAAGATCATTTTAAAATACGGGTGACTTGTTTCTTGGCTCATAAATTACAGCAAGCTGATTTTCAGGGCAGTTGAAGTTACCATGCAGTAAAATCCTTTTTCTAATGCATCTTAGAGAAGGGACAAAGGAGCATGTGAAACTATATCTAAGTATCATACATTCAAAATTCATAACAGACTCCTTTGTTTATGAAAGGATGTTGGCATTATCTTTCCTAATGGCATTTGGCTTCAAGATAAAAATGTGCAGGAAAACACACCCCAGCACTTCCCGTCAAAGCATTCATTTGTGTAAATAAAACCTTTCGAATTTCAAGATCTCTCTCCAAAACCCCCCAGACATTCCCAAACTCCTTCTATGCCCCCTCCCAAACATGCTATTAATTTTATCAGTTAAGAAAAGTTCGTGTTTCAAACATATTTTAGCAATTTTCTGTACTGGGAATGCTCACATTCAGAACCTCGTATCACTCATGATTTTTTTTCATAAATTCTCTAAATCTTTCATCGTCAACGTCATTGTCATCATCATCATCATCATCATCATCATCATCTATTTATGGTCAAAGAACATAGAAATGAACAATGATATGCTAAACTTAATATCTAAACTTAAACTTAAAATTAACTATTCTGCCAGTAGGAGAGCTTTTCCATATAAAGACACACATACAGTATAAAGTAAAAAGTTTTTTTAAAAATGTGTTTAATGCTCTGCAATTAAAGAACTTCTACCTTTCTTACATTAAAAAGTATGAGTTAAAATAGTACAAAGGTATAACTATACAAGGTAAGATAAAAATAATGAATAGGATAGTAAACTGGGGAAAAGTACTCCAGCACTGCTTAGACTTCAAGCTGAGAATAATGAAGTGTGGATGTGACTTTGTTGTTGCAGAGTTATGGAAATATGTTAAGCTCAGTGGTGGGTTGCTACCAGTTCTCCCCGGTTCTTGTGATCCGGTAGTGGAAATTTTGAGTAATTCAGAGAACCAGTGAATACTACCTCTACCTGGCCCCGCCCCCAATCTATCCACTGCCTCCTGAGTCCCAGCTGATCGGCTAAAAGGAAAAAATCATGGCTCACTTGACAAAGAAGAAGGAAAAAAAAAACAACAAGACACCTTAGCTTTAAATTGAGAAGCCAAGAAGCCTCCCAACTGATCGGCTAGAACCGATCCGCTCTTTGTAAACCACTCAGTGGTGGTAGATTGGCAATTGAGGCCAAGCTGCCTGAAAGCAGTTTCCGATGCTCTCGGTGGTGGCAGAGTGGCAAAAAACTGTTTAAATCCTTGCCGCAGTGCTTCAAAGGGCCTCCCTACAGTTGATCAGTGGTAAAAGACAGTGTGGTGATAGACCAGTGTGCTCCAAAAACAAATGGGTAGACTGGTGCACTCCAAAAACAAATAGATAGACCAGTACGACTCTGCAAGCAGTTAAAAGCCTGGTAGACAAGTACCTCTGCTAAATCCTAAAGAATTGTTTGATCAAAAAATTCACAGTGACTCTGAGATAATCGAACAGACAATGGCTGAAAGCCAGATCTGCTAGAGATGTTTCTCTCAGGCCGACTGAGTTGAAACTGGGCCTGAGAGGAAGGAACAAGGGGTGTGGTCAGAAAACTATGACGTCCCTTGACATGAGTGACATTGAGTTGACTACGCCTACCCAGTCACATGACCATCAAGCCATGCCCACAAAATAAACCGCACCCACAGAACCTGTAGTAAAAAAATTTAGACCCCCACCCCTGGTTAAGCCTATCCTTTTGTATGTACAGATCTGGGGGTTTCTTCTTCACTTCAATCTAAGCTTTATCTAAACCCAGCTTAAATATGGACTGCAGACCAGCAAAATTTGTTGTAAACCAAGTTGCTTTGTTTTGTTTTTGTTTACCTCAGCTGCCAAGTATGTATACATTATTTCTATTATTATGCATTGTTTTTCAGTGTTTTTAACTGCTGTTAGCCATTCAGAGTTATGAATTTGAGATGGGTGGCTAAATAAATTAAAATAATGAAAACATCAAATATTATTTGTTTTTCCCTTAGGGAATTATATCTATCAGTAAAAGTTGGGCCAAAGAATTACCTCCTAGACTATGGGCCATATAGCAAAAGACTTCGTACTTTAGCTCTGAAAAGTTTTATTGTTGTAGATAGATAGATGCTTATTTCTCTTCCTTTTTGTGTATTAAGCTATCGTGTTCTAAGTTTTTCATTCATGCAGTATACGTTAAGAAAATTGGTCTTTCCAGGAAGTAGTTGACTAAAAATAAATGCCTAGATATTGAAAGGCTTGCAGCTGCAAATTAATAAAATCTTATGCAATTATCACAGACCTGTGGATTTTTACTCTTATACGCATTCAAAACCATTTAGATAAAACCTGTTAATATTTTAGCCAAATATTCTAGCAGTTTCATTCATAAATAAACATGTACATGCACTTCCTAGCATGCATTCACTTTTGTAAATCAAAGCATTATTTAAAGTTCTTTAAGTTCTGCTATAACTTTCGATTTCCTCTTCTTTCACGTACATTATATTCATTTTTCTTTCTTTCACTTAATTCATTGGTTCAAAACCTTTACCACTTCCTCCTCATACATTCTAAGTTGCAATACTGTGGTCATCACCAGATCCAGACCATATATATTTGCCTCTGCATCATGGCTTTGTTAATCAAGATTTTCATGTAACTCTTTTTAATAAGATAGCGGATAAAGGATAACCAAACTTAGCTGCCTCTGAGCTATCTGTAACATTCCTGCTAATGGTCTGTTTTGTTGAATTTTGGCCAGTATATCACAAGCACAGCAAAAACCCAGTTTTACTTGAAACATGCTAATGTTATCCTATGTAATGCAGTATACTGCAAACCAACATACTGTTGCCCACAAACCACCAACTAGAATGTAAGTAAGAAAATAAGTTTATTCGAGTAACCACAAGTCATAAAATAGGAATGCCGTGAACTAACAATAACAGAGTGAAAGTTTAAGACAGAGTAATAAAAATATTAGATTACAACAAGTTACAACAAAATAAAGCCAAAGTTACAATTAAAAAGAAGTGTTTCTTTCTAAGTTTAAATGACAGCAAAGCTAAAGTAGGAATTTGGTTGCTGGAAACGTATGTACAAAAAGGTACATATATTCAGTATTTCAAAGTCAGAGCCCTTGAATTCATCTGCCATTAATGATTGGGCCCTGATCTCATTGTAAACAGGACACTGGAGAACATAATGGATAATGTCCTTCACTTGACTACCACACAAGGACAGAGGCATTGATTGAAAGGGAACTTACAAAAACTTTGAGATGAGTAGGGACATGTTGTGTAGGAATGTTAAAATCCTTCTGAGTGAAGCACTAGTTATGTTAGGTACTGGGGAAGGCTTTCATACTTTTATAATGATAAAAAATTGGATGATTATACAACAGTGGCATCTTTATTAGCATCCCTTTCAAAAAGCCAATCTCTAATATTTTTTCTGCTCCAAGATCTAAGTTCTCCCAAATATGGTAGGGAACTAGAATGTACAAGTAATGTGCTTCTAAAGAATGCTTGCATAGATGTATCCTAAGGATTTGTCTTACTATCCACTTGAAATGATTTCAGTCAAGGTGGTTGAAATGTCTTTTAGAGATCTTTAAAAAATTTTACAAGTGAGAACAAACAAATCAATTGAGTGGAACTAGTATCTGTTCCAATATAGTATTTGTGCTCTTTTCTCATATATTAGTCCACATGTAGGGAGCAGGATGGGACAAACTATCCCATACCAATATCTTTGCTTGATAGATTCCAAGCAACTTCATATTCTGTAATCATATGAAGAAAATTTACTACATGAAATCAAGTAGTAAAGTAGAAAAGATAAAAATGTTTGACAAATTCTGTTTTATAAAACTGAATAATTTACCTCTATGTTTTTTTCCTTTGTCGTCTCCAGCAGCATACACTCACAACAATAACCAGGATCACAAGAATCAAAGCCAATACAACTGGTACCACAGGAAAAGATTTTTTTGTTTGGTCTGCATGGGAAAAAAAGAGAATATTACTGCAGCTGATAGTGTAGAATGGAATCTATATTACTAAAACTCCTGTTCATCAATCCACTCCATTAGAACCTATGAAGAAGGTGTGTTGCAGTTGCCATTGGTGAGGGACCTCTGTTTGGTGAGCCTCAGGAAATGTTAAAGTTGTCTATATGTTGTGCAATTAAAGAATTTCACCATGAAAATTGCACAACATATAGACATATTTAGCCATAGTTTCAGTTGGGAAAATGTGACCATCCTAGACCAAGTCAAGTCCAAAAATGCCAGGGAATTGCTAGAAGTCTGGTACTCTGACAAATCAGCCACCAATACATCTATAGGCTATGCAAAAGATAGACCCAGCCTAAAAAGGAATAGTGTGGACCCAACCACTTCTTCACCAGCAATCAGCATCCAAATCATCATACTGATTGACTCCAAGGCTAACATCAATCCAACAATCAAGTAAATGATACCCAATCAAGAAACTGCTAAACAGTCAAACAGTAAACAGCCCAAACAAAGACTCTCTAAGACCACTTCCACAGGCAAGCCACCACTGATAGCAAATTGTACTCCTTACTAGCACTGATGATGTTACCTAGTTTGGTTAATGAATCATCTGCAAGAAAACAAGCAAGGTCAAAGTGCATCAACCCTGAGCTACAAATATTCTCCTTTATAAAGAATTTTTTTTAGCAGAAATAAGATTTTCAAACACTCTCCCACATACAGACGTAGAGTTTTATCAGCTTTTAGAAAAGTGATCTTATTGGACCTATCTGTTCTCTTAACTTACCTATTTCTTTTCCAAGCGCTTCAATGCTTATCATTTTTCCTCTGTGAGAAATGTGGCAAGTCAGCCCTTGTTCAACATTTGATTTGCTTATTGAAATGTTGCTTATGACCGATAATGTGCCATTTAGGTTTGTGATAACCTTTTCTTTCTTTTCACCTCCTGATGGAAACCATGAAATGTTCGGTCTTGGAAAACCAGTTGCTAAACAGTTGGCATTCAAATGATTATCAACGATGTTGTAGCTTATAGATGTTTTGAGATCATCTGTGACACAAATCACAAGAGCAAAACTTGATAGTATAGCAATAACAATAGCACTTAGACTTATATACCGCTCCATAGGACTCTTGTAATATAGTATAGGACAGTGTTGGCGAACCTTTTGGGCATGAGTGCCGAAACGGGAGCACATGTGTGCGTGCAGGGGAGCACCAGAAACTAGAAGAGCAGCTCCCTGGTGCACACACGCAGGAGCACTGGAAACCAGAAGAGCAGTTCCCCAGCATGCATGTGCTTCCGGTTTCCAGTATGCATATGAGTGCTGGTCACCTAGTCTTCCAGTTTCTGGCATGCATGTCAGTGGTAGGTTTCAAAAATTTTTACTACCGGTTCTGTGGGTGTGGCTTGGTGGCTATGACATGGCTTAGTGGACATGGCTTGGTGGGCGTGGCAGGGGAAGAATACTGTAAAATTTCCATTCCCTCCCCAATCCAGGGGAAGGTTACTGAAAAATCCCCATTTCCTCCTAATCAGCTGGGATTTGGGAGGCAGAGAATAGATGGGAGCGGGGCCAGTCAGAAGTGGTATTTACTGGTTCTCCGAACTACTCAAAATTTCCGCTACTGGTTCTCCAGAACTGGTCAGAATCTGCTGAAATCCACCTCTGACGTATGTGCACGCAAAAAGCAGCTGAGCAGGAGCTCAGCTTGTGCATGCCCTGGGAGCTGCTCTTCCAGTTTCTGATGCTCCCATGCATGTGAAGACCAGCTGGCCAGCACGCATGTGCGTGCCAGAACCCAGAAGAGCAGTGGGCAACGGCTGGAGGTCCCAGAGAGATGGCTCTGTGTTCCACTTCCGGCACGCGTGCCATAGGTTCACCATCATGGGTATAGGAACTCAAGTGAACAATAAAATGTGAATGAGGGAACAACGAGATCATATGCATGCTTTCAAATGGAAGGTAGACTTCTGGCTAGAAAATTCACATAATCGCTTCTAGGTAACATCCTCAAATATCATACAAAGTACTGTTAGGTCTCTTTATATTTTATGCAAAAAAATATAAATCAGTCCTATGTCCCATAACATAATATCCTGTTAATCTAGATAGAATCCTTTTCATTCTCCAGATGTTTTGTATTTCAATTGATATCAGAATTAGACAATATCCAAGAGATTCTGGGAGTTATTCAAAATATTTGGTTGAATATCGTGCTAAACATGATATCTTCTAACTGCAAGGTATTGTGGTTTAAACTTTTGGAGGGAACTAAAAACTTTCTCTGAGTTATATGGGTGGTAATAATTAGATCTACTGCAAGAGATATCAACTGCATTGTTGTCGTGGCCAAAAGAAAAAAGAAAAAACCTCACAAAACAAAACCTCCCAATCCTCTGTAAAATAAAATGAATATGGACTGAGTTGTGATGTAATTTCTGTAAAATTCTGTCAAATTTGTCTTGAATGAGGACTATTGATTATTATTTTTTCCTTGCATAATTTAGTGCTCTACACACTCAAATAAAGGACATGATTTATTGTAGTAGTGCCTCATTTAAAGACAAAGCCTCATCAATCCCCTATTAAGCCAGTTTTATTTGGGCAGACTTACCATAAACAGAAAGACAGGGTTGTCCTGTGATAGGCCCTGTAGGAAACAAAAGAAATGCACACTCGTAGCAACCATTATCTTCAGTGCTCACATTCAACAAATTAATAGCAGTATCTCGAGGGCTCCAAATTGTAAAATTGATTCGATCTTTATATTTTAAAACAGTTGGACCTGTATCTTTCTTGTATGTTGCAATGTTTTCATCATTTCCATTCTTTTTTTTTGTCCATGTAACTTGGTAAATATTAAACTCTTGGAATACAGTACATCTCAAAGTGACATTGCCACCTAATTCCACATCTTGATTGCTTGTCACTACCGAACCTGGCACAACACAAAACAGTTCATAATTGCTAATTGTACATATATACGGATAACAAATCTTTCTCTTTATAAAATCCTTCCTCCCTAAAAGCCATTTGAGTAAGTTGCCTTTATAAAACTAGAATTGCTTTACTCATTTTAGCCATTCCTCCACTTGTCTGGTAGCTACCAAGAGCTGCCTGTGCAAATAAGCAAAGATCTTATTTCATCTTCATTATTTGTTCTCAGATAATGAACATCTTCATTATCTTTTCTCAGGAACAAAGTAATAGTAATAGTGTATACATAGGTCTTTCCACAATTACAAATGACAAAGAATATGCTGGAAAAGATTCTAAGTGGTCTATGCATATGTAACTAAGAATGTTAGTTGTGTAACACTTAAAATACATTATTTCCTCAATTCAATATAATGAAAGTTGTTCCATAAATACTTTTACTAGTTTTTGACTTGTATTCTATAGTTTATAAATAAAGAAGCTATTGTTTCTATTTGTAGGCTACAATTTATATGTATAGGCAATTTCTACGATCATGTAGAGTTAAGGCAAAGTCATAGAAATAGCTTCTCTATTTATAGGCTCTGGAATATATTCAAAACTAATAGAAGGTATTTTGTTCTGATTTTTAGTGCTAAGTAAAAATTCCTGCTACGCTTATAATGTTCCTTGCTGATCTTTATTAGGCTCTTGGATTAATTTCTACAGCACTAATTTTTTTTTCATCAATTACTGTAGGTATTCTATCTAATACTTACAAATCCAAGCTATAGAAGAAATGTAGAATCACATAGGACTGAAAAAGGTGACGGAGGGCATCAAGCCCAACTCTCTTAGTTCAGGAATTAAAATTAAAGCAGTCAAAAATATAGATGTCACAAGCATATAAATGAAAGGGACTCTACCACTTCTCTGTTATTAGTTCTACTTATCAAATTCCTTATTGTTACAAAGGTATTCCTATGTTTCAATCAAATATGTCTCCATATAGTTTAAACCCACTACACCATGTCTGTAGTCTTATAGAATAGAATAGAGTTCTTTATTGGCCAATTGTGTTTGGACACACAATTTGGAATTTTTTTGGTGCATATTGTCTCAGTGTACATAAAAGAAAAGATATGTTCGTCAAGAATCATAAGGTACAACAGTTAATGACAGTCATGGGGTACAAATAAGCAATCAAATCATATTTTATTTTTTTTAATTTTATTAAAATATGATTTTATTTTAACTTGTAATAATTTAAGTCTAAAACCTGGAATGTCCCTATTCAGACATTTATGGTTTTTTAGTTCACTGTTTATAATAAGATCATTCTGAAGATTTTCAATTTTTAAATGTACTGGGAATGCAGATGAAGGCCAGGTCACTTGTAATGGAGATAACATAATGGAACAATTAATACAATAGGGTGCAAAATAATAAATAGAATGAAGAGCTGTAACTTAGCTAGTAAAGACAATTGTTGATTCTCTGAATGCATTCTAAAATAGAGAATTTCCCTAATGTTTAGTACAAGCAGAATAATCTAGGATCTTTTTTTGGATCAAGGTGCTTTTAGGCTTTTCTTAGCACCAGAGAAGATTAGGGTTTAAATAGCTGAAATGTAAATCAGTCACAGCTGTACTCTGTAAATGTCAATCTATGTTAAGTAGGCTAAATCAAAGATTCTTGAATGAAATGGGTTAAGAAGCAATGATGCACTGCTCCATCCCAGGCTAACCAACTTGTACAAATGAATATATTGCCCAATGTTTAGTATATCTGTGATGAATTCATATTGCAGGTGCTTAAATTCAAAAATACTCTGACACTTCAACAAGTCTAGACACAACTTTAGCCAAATAAATCCCAGAGTAGTCTGGTTAAATGAAATATCCTAGAAATCTTCCATTTTTAAGTTGCAATCAAAAGATCAACACCTGAGCCAAAACACTTTTGTAACCTCTTCATTGTGTACACTCTTTTGTAAATAACCAATCATTTTATTTCATTATTTATATGTCACAGAACCGTCATCTACACTCCTTTAATCTTCAGGTTGAAAGTTTCATACCACACGTGCTATAAACAATAAACTTTAATAAAATATCATGGAAATGATGCAAGTTCATGGTGTGTGAATAGTGACATCAAATTTCATATCATATCCTGTCAGTATTAGGCTGCTGTCTACTTTTAATACCCATGACTTTCTTTGAACATCTCTTAGCATCTGAAGGTAATTCTACTTTTATAAAGCACGGAAAGGTTAAATTCAAAATTCTGCCAACCAGCCATTTCAAATGTGAGAAGCACTATTAAGAAATGGCATTGCTTATTCAGCAATAATGGTGTGAAAGAATTATCAACAGGAAATCTTTTCACTGACATCATCACAAAATATGCAGAAGAAAACTTTGATAACTCTAAAATGTTTTGGGACAAGATGCTTTGGATTGATGAAACTAAAAATTGAAGTATTTAGCCATAACTAGATAAGATACATTTGAAGAGAAAAGGAATAAATCATTTGAAGAAAATAACACCTTGAGCATGAGAGTAGTTCTAAATATTTTGAGGATTGTGTCAAAATAACTTAGGATACACTGTGAATCAGTAACTTAGGATACACTGTGCAGGTTGAAGAAAAGATAAATTCCTCTAATTATCAACATGTGCCAGAATCTAATTTCTAAGTTAATGAAGAAACCGAACAATTACTGGATATTTCAGCAAGACAACAATTTGAAATGACTTCCAAAATAAAAAATAAACAGGAGAGAAAGATGAAAGGAAGGAAGGAAGGAAGGAAGGAAGGAAGGAAGGAAGGAAGGAAGGAAGGAAGGAAGGAAGGAAGGAAGGAAGGCAGGCAGGCAGGCAGAAAGAAAGAGAGAGAGAAAGAAAGAAAGAAAGAAAGAAAGAAAGAAAGAAAGAAAGAAGAAAAGAAATTGTAGGAAATAATATAATATGACTCTGGTGGTAACTTCTATTCATTAAAAATGAATTATACTTCTCAAGTTGGACATACCCTGTGTGGAACAGAACACTATAGCTATTATGCACAAAGTCAGATCCTGCAAAGTCCATGTAGTATAAATAGCCTTCATTCTCTAGGAATAGCAAAGAAAGAAACAAATTAGTAAAACATTTTTCTACCCAATATAGAAAATACAATTTTGAATATATTTAAAGAAGATTATAGTGTCAGAAGAGAACTATTTATGTCTTCCCAAATCTAAGAAAGTAGCAGAGAGAAGGCGACATCTTACCTTATATATTCTATACATATAAACGTTATTAAAACTGGTGAAGAAATGGAAATCTTTGTGAAAGCACACAAAGAGTTCAAATCTGCTGAGTCACCTGGCTTGTTTTACAGTATTAGAAACAACAGAATACACAACAATACACTCTCATATTTCTGCAGTGATATGCAGTACAAATCTATGCAACAGCAAGGGTGATTTTCATGGATTGTTGGATTTTCTAAATGAAGTGATCAGTATATCTGTATGTATGAATAAAAAAAGGAAAATGCACAATGCATGGAGATGAAGTTGACCTTTAGTTGATAAAAAGAAATAGGGGAACCTAAATACCATAATTCAAGTTGATTCCGTATCCAAACACAAGAAAATTCATATCATCATCATCAATCATTATCATACTTCAATAATATCATTTCCATTCTTAAACTCTAATACAATTAAAAGCCCCCATCAAATCTTTATCTTTCAATTTTCTCAATTGTGATTTAATTCTACAGATCCTTCAGTGAGCTACTTTGCATCATTAAATAGCTCAGTGGAAAGCAAACACAATTAAAAAAACTTCAAGGGATCCTTAAAGCAGCTCCATCAAGCTTTGAAGTACCTATAGCTGCTTTGTGATACAGATTCAGAGGGACACATCATTTGTGAACTAAGTGCCTACCGTAGGATTTGCGCAACCCTGTTAATTCGTATTTATTTACTTATTCATATACTGTTACCTACCTTGAACATCTCTTTGCAGAAAAGCAGACTATATCAACAATGAGATAATTAACCATCACTCCAGCAATGTCTAAGTCTAAGTCACTTAGTATAATTTGATTAAATCCAAAAGAAAGACAATGTGAAAGACACACATTACTTTTGTCCACTTCAGATTGGGAATATCAGCAGTGAAAGAAATCAAAATCAAAATAGTAGTAGTAGCATACAGCACCATCTCCAACAAAACAGTAAGCTAAACAAAAGCAAAAGCAAAAGCTAAAATAAAAAACATAAATCCACCATTAAGTTCAATTGAAAAGTTCTCAGGCACAATGAGAATCACGGAAGGCTCTTTTTGCAAGTTGTTAGGCTTCTCAAATGCATTGAGAAAATCTTCTCAAGTGTTCTGAGGAAAAAGCGGAAGCCTGGAGTAAAGTTTCTGAGGAAGTACAAGGCATAGTTTGGCACAGTGCTAAACTTTTCTTCATTCCTGAAGATTTCCTGGCTTCCCCAGTTTCGCATGCACACACACACACACACACACACACACACACACACACACACACACACACACAATTGGACACAGACACAAAAATACATCAGTTTCTGGTGGATTGGAATGTTAATGTATCATCTCCCCTTAATGCTCCCTTTAATTACACTAGTGCAACAAACAGGGTATCAACAAGGATATATATATATATATATATATATATATATATATATATATATATATATATATATATATATATACACATACATACATACATACATACATACATACACACACACACACACACACACACACATACTGCACAGTGTGTGTGTGTGTGTGTGTGTGTGTGTGTGTGAAATATACATTCATATTTGATCCATTTGATACTTTCGCTGGTGGCAATTAAGGGGAGGTGTCACATTAACATTCCAATTCCCCAGAAGCTGGGTGGTTATCTAAGACTAAAGTGGATTCTGAATGAACAGTATTTTATATGAAGTGTCTGGCTAGGAATTGCTGTTGAAATATACAAAAAAGCCCAGTCATAAGTGCAATAGCTTATACTAATTGGCGTAAAAATAACTGACAGTGAGGGCTGGAGGGAAAGTGTACATGAAATAGAGTCATGTACACCAGAGTCAATTTTCTATCTTTGCATGTATACTGGAAATACATACTAGTTATTCTGGACATGCTCACAAATTACAGAACAGCTGGATATACAAAAAGCATATTCTGTTTCAGTGTGAAAAGCATAGAGTGGGAAGACAATTCTGTAGATTAATATCTCAGGCCAATTGGACAATATACCTTGGATATTCATCGTTATATTAGGAACATAGAAAAATATATCAAACAAGGGAAAAGGTAAAGGGACACATGATTACATATGATAGCACAGATAGTTCATAAATATCTGGATAATTCATTATGTTACTGGAAAGGCATTGAAAATTCATGTGGAATTTCCAACATGGATCTAGAAATATTCAAGGATAAACATTAGTACTTCAGACCTGATCTATTAGTATTCCATCATTTTTAAATTTCCTGAAAAACCATTTCTCCCAAGAAATGGAAGAAAATTTGTTTTTAAAAACAGAGGAGAAATGTTCAACATAGTGCTGAAAGAAAATCAATTGCCAAAGAAACCTTGAATTCTTACAATTCATACTTTCTGATTATAACTCAATCCAACTAAAATAGCATATGCCTGTGATTCAGCTTGTGAAAATTCTTGCAGAACGGGCTTAGAGAAATAAGGATTGTTATAACAACTTGACATGGGAAGAAAAAGTGTCATATGGAAAAAATGACAAAATACAGATGGAAGCAACTGGGAATGGAATAATAAGAAATAGTGGAAGAAAAATATTTATCAAAAGAAAAACAGAAATAGTTTTTTCCTGCTTTTAAGGTCAATGGAAATATGTCAGTGCAACAATGAAGTGAATTGCCTTAAAGAGGTCCAGTGCCCTCAAGAGATAGGCAAAAGTACTAAGAAAAAAGAGAAGAAACAATAAAAGTAAATTTTTTATTCATTTACTGATGTATTCTTTTATTATAAATAATTTATAGTACTTCATTCTAGACAGTTCCAAGGTGGTTTAAATACTGCAGAAGCAATTCTAAAATACAATAAGAAGAGGTTGAAAATGGTGAACACAATAAAAGCAGGATACCGTCTATGCATTCCAAGAGTATGGTAGTATCAGGAGAATTAATGGCTGGAGAAAGCCAATAAAATAGGATTTTTAAAAAAAGAACAAAATTGAGGGTTGGTCCCAGGAAAGTCATCTCAAATCAGAAGTGTCATTATGAAGAAGGCCAATCTCTGGGTCCCCACCAAATGGGGATCATCTTCCAGGATAGTAAATGTCTCTGTGGCCAATGTCATTTAAGAACAGTTTGAGGTAACCCTGAATGGCTTGGAGCTAGAAACATAAAACTGTGATTATGGCTTAATAGGAACTACTATCTCTTAATTCACGGGGTTACACAAGAAAATACTGTGATTAATGGAATCAAAAGCTGGTGAAAGGTCGAGTAACAGAAACAAAGTTGTCCATATGTTTTAAAAACCAGTAGGCTAATAAAGACAATATTTCACATAAGCAAATCAGAATCCAATCTGCATTAAATCTAAATAATCAATGTCTTTCCAGAATTCATATTAGAGTGCTAAGACTCTTTCCATCATTTTGAGCAGAAAGGAGAATTTGTCATTTGGCAATAGTTATTACAATCTTCTAGAGCCAATGGTTTTGTTTTGTTTTCTTTGTTTTGTGGTTATATTCACTGCTTCTTTAATAGCAGCAAACAGCATCTCCCACTATATAATGATGCTTTCACTCTTTACTTCACCCACTACTTGAAGTCAATACTCTTTGGCCTATTTGAATTGGCTCACAATTGGAAAGGATTAAGAAGTCAAGCTGATAGGGTAAAAGCTTAAAGTTTCTTCTTTACATCTCCCTGAGAGGCTGAAACTGATTTTGCACATTATTATGAAAAAAACCCCAACAATTTTATCCTTGAAGTGTATTGAATGGTCTTGCTATCTGTAACAGCAAATATCAAAGAAGAATTTATTTATATATATATTTAAAGTCCTATTGGATTGCTATTTGAGGGTGGAATGGAGACAACAAATAATCATTCTGCACTGTTTTCATTATCAAACAGAAGGCATGGTTATGTTCTTTAACACATATACAGTTATCTTCACAAGCTTATGACACCAATGCTTGAATAACCTGATCTGTTTCATTATTAAGAACCCTCTGAGAAACCAGTAAAAGTTCATATTTTACAACATTGGAGACCTATGGCACCCCACAGTTCTGCAGTATGATCAGGATCTCAACAGGATCATCAATTCTAACAGTAGAAAAATCAGCATATCCAGAATACATTGGATTCACAAGCTTTTATATTACTGTATTTTTCAGAGTATAAGATGCATCTTTCCCCCCCTAAAAGGGGGTGAGAATTTGGGTGCATCTTAAACACCGAATGTAGCCCTGCCCACCCACGGGCTCCCTTTGCCTCTGCTTCCCAGCAATTTACCTATTGCCTATTGCTGCGTGAGCTCTGCTGCTTGCTGCAAGGAGGTAAATTGCTGGGAGCAGATTTTTTTTTTCTTGTGTTAATCAAGCTATGCTTGATTAACACAAAAGTAAAGCAGGCTGTTTGCTGTTTGCTGCAACAAGGCAAAATTGCTGGGAGGCAGAGGCAGATTTCTTTTTCTTGTTTTCCTCACCAAAAAAGGTAGGTGCTTCTTATAGTCCGGAGCATCTTATACTCCGAAAAATACGGTAACTATGTTAATAGTCAGGGGCCAAAGTAGAAGCTATAATATCAAATTTCAACAGTCACAATTTATTTAAATTCTAAGTTGTAGTCCATCATCCAAAACAAGTGATGTGAAATATAATTGGGTAAAAGGTCACCACAGGACCATCATCCTAAACCAGAATAGGAATGGTAATTGGTCCATTTGCTGTGCTTTGTCATGGTTACTATTCAAAATATGTATTCCATAGAAACATATACGTAAGTTTTTTTAATGTCTGGTGATACCTCATAAAAAAATTTCCAGGAGTATAGCTTAGAGTAGCAAAATCTATTTCTCTTATGCCTCCCCCCTCCCAAACATTTACCAGAATTGAGTCATAGAAAAAAGATTCATTAAATCATAGGGCAGTTGATAAAAGAGATGACCTTATGGCATTCCAGATCCATTTAAAATTTCATATTTAATCCATCCATTCCCCCCCCCCCCCCAATATACTATATTTTAAATTAGAAGTTTCTTGGACCAGGGGTCTGTATTCTACAAGGGCTCTAGGATTCAATGTTGTCATAGTCAATAAAAATAAAATCAGCTGTTCACCAAAGTCAAAACAGACAAATGGTTCTAGTCTACTTGTTTAAGACACATATAATAAAAGATATCAACCATGTTTACTCTTGAGAGAGTATTCATAATGCACACATTCACTCCAATGCACAAATCCATCTTTAGACAGCTCTTATCCCTAGTTTTTTCTACACAACCAATTGACCAGTATGACTTCCCTGATATGCACACGCTTACCTTCAGTTGCAGATTCCTGTAGTGTGGAAAAGGAGAATGCAGCCAAGGCTGCTCTGTTCAACTAAGCAATGAACTGTGATTATTTTAAAAAAAGCTGGAATGCTCCTCCTACCCTTCAAATCCTTATGCCCAAGGGGTCTCAAATCATTATTATTTTACTCAGAACATCTATTGTTCAGAACATCTGAACAATAACTGGTTACTAAAACTGTTTGGATAGATGTTCTCAGCTGATAATGTCAAAAAGAATCTTATTATCTAACTAAACTTTAAAAAAATTGTCCTAAAATAATCCTTGTTGACCTGTGTTGTGAACTGCAAATCATTTAGAATACAAAAAGATCTGGTATGATTTCTGCTTTACTGGAAATGTTAAATGAATGCTAGACTTGAACTGGCAATTTATTTGGATAAACGAATCAAGAAATGTCAATCAACACAGTAGATGTGCTTAGTACATAGACCAGTGATTATTTGAAGATTCTTGCTGAATATATATATATAGCCTTTTAAAGAAGCTGATGAAGTGGAACAAACAGGGTTTGGAAAGAACAGTTACGTACAAACATTGTTTTTGACTCTGCCATCTAATAATGAGAAACCCAGGAGCAAACTACTTTTAAGTGGTTTGCAAAGGTTTAAAGGTCACCTATTTCTAAATTTCTGATATGATTTTAAAAGAAACTGGCAGGCATTGCAACAGGTACACAAATCAAACCAGAATGATTCTCACTGTATAGATAGTTATGATGTAAAATATTTGAAAGATTTGCTTTCTTGAATGAAGTCACACAATAAATGATTCAAGTAAAATTGCTTCCAGGAATCCAGGTTTCATTAGTCAGAGCAGCAGAACAGTATTCTGATCTAGTATGTGAAATTTTAATTAAATCTTGAGAAGTTTAGGGGGACTTGCTGTAGTTATTTAGGATTTATTTATTACAAGTTCATCTGTATTGTTTTCAGACATTATTGCAGCAATCTGTCAAAGTCTGACAAATGAGCTTTTGAAAACAAATAAAGACACTGAAAATATGCAATTTAAACTAATCTCTTTTGACTTCCGGTGGCGCCTTCCTCGTCGGCGGCGGGCTCCTCCATGCCCGCCGGCATCCCGCCGCGTTAGAGCCGCCTCACAGCTGGCAGGCGGCTCGAACAACCTGCTCCTCAGCGGGAGGAGCAGGCAGAGCTCCTGGGGGTGAGGCAGGGCCCCCTGAGTCGCCCCAGGATCGTTTCGTTTGTCCTGGGGAGGGCTCAGAAGGATGGCCCCCTCCATACCTCCAGAGAAGCTCCGCGACGGGACTGTCCTCCGCTAAGCAATTAGCGGAGCCAGACGCTGGAAGCAACACCACAGCGTCTATGGAGTAAGCTGAATAAGAGAGAAGCAAAAGAAAAGAAAAGAAAGAAGCAAAGATGAAGCAAGTATGGATTTTTAAAACTGATTTCTCTACTGATTTTTTGGAAGAGTAACGAGAGGAGGGGGGAAGGAGAGGAAGAGAAGTGAAAGTTCCTAAGAAAGTTTTTTTTAAAAAATGGCGACTGGTCTTAATTGAAAGAATGCCAGAGCGATTGAAAACGGAAGCTTTGAAATGAATGCCTTCCTATGGGAGAGTCACTTAAAGTAAACAGAATTTTTTTTTTTTCCTCTTCCCTTTTTTCTTGGATATCTTTTTTAAAGTAAAGTATGGCAAAGTGAAGTAGTATACTAAAGCCATTTAAAGTAAAATAAAGATGACTAAAGGAAGGGGGGGCTCCCCCTTGAGCCAGTTAAAGAATAAAGCTGAGATGATGCAATTGTCTGGATTGGCAGAAGGGGACTTAAAAGAACTTATAACAACTCCTTTATTGAGTGTAGTTGACAAAATTAAAAACTCACAGAAGAATCTCGTGGATTTGATTGCTGGAAAGCATGACCAATTAAGTCAAACTATTGTTAAAGTAATTTCAGACCTTTCAAATGTGGTGATTGAAATGGAGGAGAAAGTAACTGAAATTAGCAGTGAAATTGGCTCCCAGATTCAAGAAATACAAGAAAGGTTTGTGAAAGCTGAGATTAGTAATCAGACTACACAGAATGATATTATCATGCTTCAAATTAAAACTATGGCCTCTGCTATCAGAGTAAGAGGTATTAAAGAAAACCAGAGAGATTTAAAAGCAACTATTGCAAAGGTTCTTGCTGAATTACTAGAGCTTGAGGATGAGATAATTCTTGGTTGTATAGAGAAAGCTTACAGAGTCAACTCACGAGTAGCCAAACAAAGGAACTTATCCAGAGATGTTGTTGTCTACTTTACTGATAAAAGGTTGAGAGATGACATCTTACAAAGGTCCTACTCTGCCAGAGTGCAAGTAGAAGGTGAACAAATTAATATTTTTAAAGAATTACCATCGAAGGTTTTAAAGAAAAGGAAAGAATTTGCTTTCTTAACTAAAGAATTGAAGAAAAGTAATATCCCATTTAGATGGGACTTACCAGCCGGTATAATTTTTAGATATCACGGAGTGAGATATTGCTTGAATACTATTGAAAAAGCGGAACATTTTTATAAAAATATTTTTAAGGGAGCTTCGAAAGACCTTAAGAATAAGAAACAAGAAAGAGAGCTTGTAAAAGGTAAACAGAAGGATGAGACTCAAAGAATGAATCAAAGAATGTTAAAAGAACAAGGAGCGCAATCTGGTTTCTTGGAGAATCTTACTATGGACTTCTCAGATGGGAAAATAAACTATATCAGTGAACCTAATCTAGGAGCACTGGACCTTGAACTGCTGGAGCAAGATTCAAGAAATACTATTATTCAAGATGATCAGCAGCAGAGGTCCAATGCTCCGCAAGAAAAGGATGGTGATATCGAACAGCAGGAACCAGATTCTAACGAGGAAATTCGAGAGTTAACTAATGAGTGTCTTAAAGTCCTTCATCAGATGCAGTTGTTATCAGAAAGCTTGGACAATCTTGGATACCGGTTATAAAATTCCTAAAGTTTATATGGATTTGGATTTATGGATTATAAAGTCTTCATCCTGACTTGGAGTTTCTTTTTTTTATTCTGAATTGGATTTAACATCTTGAGCAAGTTTAACAGAGGGCTGCAATGGTAGCAGCATTCTGTGATTATCTGATTATAGTTTTTCTTTTGGAACTAGCAGCGTTCTGTGATTATCCTATTATAGTTTTTTTTGGAACTTACAATCTAAGAGGAAGGAATGGAAATGAAAATATTTCACAACCAGAAGGAGTGAATAATAACGGGTGGCAGGATTTGAAATAATTGTTATAAGAACATCTGGGAATGCAGCTGCTAGAACTTTTTTTTCTTTTTGATTTTTTTGTCATTAAGGTTTGGTGGAGCTGCATTGGGGTTTTTTTTTTTTTTTTTATGTTGTAATAGAATACGTTAGTTTGAATGTTTCTACCTGGAGGAGTGAATATCTTCGTGGTTGGATGTTATCTATATAGTAGCAGTGTTTTGTGATTACCCTATCATGGTTTTTTTTGGAAATTATTATCTAAGAGGAAAGAATGGAAATGAAAACGTCTTACAACCAAGAGTGGATAACAAAGGGTGGCAGGATTTGAAACAGTTTTTACAAGAACATTTGGATGCAGTCTCAAGGATTTCTATTTCCCTTTTTTTTTATTCTTTTGTTAAGGCTTGGTGGAGCTGCATTGGGGTTTTTCTTTTTTGCTGAAATAGAATACGTTAGCCTGAATGATTCTACCTACAGGAGTGAACATCTTCTTGGTTGGATGTTATTCATATAAAGTCACACGGGGGGTTTATATGGAATGTTTTGTTTTACTGATGGGGGCAGACAGAAGATGAAGAGTATCGCAATTGGATATAGGTGAAGAAAGAAGAATTAACTTCAATCAGGAAGAAGAGAAGACTGTAATTCGAGTTATGGAAAATTATAATAATATATGTATGATTATATTATATTGCATGTTTTTTCCCTGAAGGGGGGATTTTAGTGTTTTTGAATTAGGGGGAGTAGTTCGGATTAAACTAGCTGGCATTATCTAATATGAATAAGTAAGGTATAGAATTTTGGAGTGGTCGAGTATGGTATAGGATTAGTAATGTTAGTAATGTTTTTCTTATTTTATTTTATTTTTTTCTTCTTTTTGTTTCTAAATTGGCTTAAATATTATAATGGCTATTCTTTTTTGGTGCCTTCTTTTATTATAATATTGTTAATTTTAGACAGATATTCATGTTTATAGGTTTCTCTTTGTATTATTTCATTTTATTTTATTTTTTTTCTTTCATCTTTTTTTTTTTTTTTTTTAATTCTTTTCTTTCTCTCTTTTCTCTTCCTCTCAACTTAGATTAGAATAGAATTGAGTATATAATAGTATTTGTTTTTCTGGTTGTTAAAAATTTTCGTTGTTGTTTTTCTTTTTAAGAAATATGCAGCGGAAGTCAGGGGTGGGATGGGGAGGGAGGGGCTGGGGTCGGGGGGAGGTTGGAGGGGATGGGAGGGGGGGTGGGGGCAGGGGTGAAAAAAGGGGGAAAAATTTTTTTATTGTAAAACTTTTTCAATAAAAAAAAAAAAAAAAAAACTAATCTCTTTTAATAGTATGATTTCGCTGGATTCTGGACCTGAAAAATAGGACAGAGACCTAACATGTCTCAAGGCTATTAGTTGTCCACTCCTGCGTTAATGGGTTGTTTGTACTTTGGAAAAATGTATTTTCCAAATGAGCCCAAACTTTCCTATATTTTAGTGCCAAAAACTTTTAAAAATTGCTTTTAAAAATTTTACAACCATTTCGGAGCATTAGTTTATTTTAGTCAGCAAACACATTCAGGATGTTATATCATTTTAAAGTTTTATCAATTATGTTTTCATGAATTTTTAAGGATGAGAAGTGAGACTCTTTCTCTTGCGTTGTCTTTGTTTTTCCACATATACACACCAGTATCTCTAACATACATCTGCCTATATATTATCTCTCTTGAACTGTTAATATGCTGCTATGTAATGGAAGGGGGGAAAGAGAATTGGATAAGAATATTCCTTCCCATTTCTATCAAACTTCAAGTATGCAATGAATAATGATGCAGGCAGAGTGATTTCAACACCAGATGGCAGCATACAATCGTACCATTAAGAAAGAGTTACTGCACTTGTTAATATAGCGCAAGACCAAGAACATGCACATATTCTGATTACTTGAGATAATAATATCTCGATAATACATCATTAAGATAATAATAATACATCATTAAGATTTAATGCATTAAATCTTATTAAGCAATAATACATCATTAAGATTTGACAGCAACTTCAAACACTTGTGACCCAACGTTCAGCTAGTCAGCTGAACAGATTTTCATAAACACCTTTCCCTGACTGGAAAAAAGACATGTAACAAAAAACCCTTGAGAACTGAAGAAGCTTCTTGGTTGAGAAGTAAAACATCTTCCAGGAAAAACAAAATCCAGTTCCCTTTTAAAATAGCACCTTTGGGTAAAACAAAGATGCAGACTTATGTCCTTAAAAGATAATTTACTTCACAGATTGTGTATTTGTATGTGTTTGGCTTTGCATTGTATGGTGGCAAATTAAATGCATTAATCTGTTATGTCCTCAAATCAAGGCAGTTTTGTCTAGTGATTACTGCACCTCCCAGTGGAAACTTATTTATAAAACTTATTTATAAAAATAATAAAGGTAGGAAATAAATAAACTGCCAGAGCAAATTACTTTACATATAAGCAGGGGTGTGCTGCTGGGGGTTTGCAGGGATTTGCAGGGGTTCAGGAGAACCTCTAGCTAAGATTCTGTGCAGTTCGGAGAACCCTCAAATCCCACACCTGGTTGGCCCCACCTACCCCACCCCTCCCACCCAGGAGTCCCCACATGGTCCGTTTTGGATGCAGGTAAGTGCAGGGCACGCACTGAGACTCAGAAAGGGCAAAAAATGGGCGTGCCGGAAGTTTGGGAAGGACGGAAATGGGCCCATTTCCAGCCTCCAGAGGGCCTCTGGAACTTGGGGAGGCCATTTTCGACCCCTCAAGGAAAGCCTCTGGGCCCTTTGGAGGGCAAAAACACCCCGCCCCCCGCCATGGTAGAAAAGGAAAACTAGGCCATACCCACCATGGCCACATCCACCCAGCAACTGAGCAGAGTACCCCTTGCTAAATTACCCTTGCATATAAGGTTATCTCCCTTCAGGGTAAGATATTAGGGTTTGTTTATTGTTTAGTTAGCTTACCTTATTGGGGCATCAAAAATTGTAATTTATCAATTATTTCTGAAATTACAAGTAGTCCTCGACTTACAACAGTTCATTTTGTGACCTGTCAAAGTTACAACAGCACTGTAAAAGTGACTTATGACTATTTTTCACACTTATGACCATTGCAGCATCACAATGACCACGTGATCAAGATTCAGACATTTGGCAACTGATTCATTTATGATGGTTGAAGTGTCCTGGGGTTGACCTTCTGACAAGCAAAGACAATGGAGAAGCCAGATTCACTTAACAATCATGTTACTAACTTAATAACTGCAGTGATTACCAGTACTTAACAACTGTGGGAAGAAAGTTTGTAAAATAGGGCAAAACTGATACACTTAGCAGTAGAAATTTTGGGCTCAACTGTAGTCACAAGTTGAGGGCTACCAGTATTAATATTTCTCTGTACTGGGTTGGAATTCCCTAGTAATTCCCTAGGTGGAATTCCCAATACTAAAAAGATGTGCAAAGGCCCTTATTTAAGAGGTCACGACTATCTGGTTTTAAGAACTATGGGCGGATCGGTATTATTCCAAATGTAGCTGGAGTGCTAAAGTATAATTTGTCCTGGAGCTCCCAGAATTGTTGTAGTGCACAGATAGTCTTGAACAGTCTTGATATATACCTAGCAGAAGATATAGGATAGTGCAGCCCTGTGCATATTTTTGTATCTTAAAACTGTTGTTGCAAATGTTGACCACAATGTTTTTAGCAGAGTTAAGCTAAGAGGTACGATTATTTAATTTATATCTGAGTGGTATCAGAAAGGGTTTCCTTAGTGAATCCTGAAGTTATATCTAGCTTCCCTAGATATAGTTGTTTTTAAATGAAAGCCTAGGGCCGTGATGACGAATCTATGGCACTTGTGCCACAGGTGGCACCAGGGATGGGTTCTAAAATTTTTTACTACTGGTTCTGTGGGCATGGCTTATTTTGTGGGTGTGGCTTGATGATCATGTGACAATTCTTTAGGATTTAGCAAAGGTACTGGTCTACCAGGCTTTTAACTGCTTGCAGAACTGGTTCAGTGACATCATATCGTCACTGCTATCGGATCAGCTGAACTAGTCCGAACCAGGAGGAACCCACCACTGGATGGCATGCGGAGCCATATTGGTGGGCACATGAGCATTGTCCTAGTTCAGCTGCAGCGCACCTGTGTGCGCCAGCCAGCTGATTTTTGGGCCTTCAGGGCCCACCAGAAGTTGGGAAAGAGGCTGTTTCCAGCCTCTGGAGGGCCTCTGGGGGCTTGGGGAAGGCCATTTTTGCCCTCCCCAGGCTCCAAGAAAGTTTCTGGGGAGGGTGAAAAACAGGCCTACCTGGCCCATTGGGCCATCATGTGCCAAAAGCAGGGGGGGCAAGTTCATGCACGGGGGGATGGGGTGCATTGCGTTATGGGTGTGGGCACACGTGCGCGCAACCCCCGCACGTTCCCCCCACTTTTGGCACACAATGGCAAAAAGGTTAGCCATCACTGGCCTAAGGGGGGGAAAAAACCACTTGAAAGGATTGTGTGGAATTGTTATGAGTTGCTCCAAATATGCTATTAGCAACCATCTGCATTTCTCTTTCATGTCAGCTCAGGTTGAATATTTTTTGAGGGCGGGGGGGAACCTTCAGAATTCAAGTGAGCAAGTATACAGTAAGAAGAAAAGTTTGATGGGAGAGTTTATTTATCCATTTATTTCTTTTTTAAATCCATTACTCAGGTACCTCAACTGCCAAAGCAACTTAGGCAATGTACATGGTAAGAAATAGCTAAAACAGAATGAAATATTAAAAAATATAATAACCTTACCAGGGAAACTGACAGTTCCATGTAAGGCACCCCAACGGAAATTACAAGATACCATGGACAGGGCCAGGTTTTCACAGCTTTTCTAAAGAGCAGAAAGATTGGATCTGCATAGATTTTAGAAGGATGGTCTTCCACAGGACAGGAACTTCACTTCAGCTCAGGAAAGAGAAGAGGCAACAGAGGGAGATTAAAAGGCACAAAGCTGGAGATCCTGATAATTGATAGCTATTGTCAGTTGCTGCTGGTTGCCCATTGCATGTGATTGGAGCATGGCCTATAGAAGTCAGAAATGTGAAGATTGATGGTAAATTTACACCATTGTTATAACTGTGAATTATAACCATGAACTGTAAACAGAGCAAACGCTAAACAAGGAATGAAAGATTTTGTTAATGTATACCAGGTGTGTCAATCTCAAGGCCCGGGGTAGGATCCGGCCCACGGGGTGCTTAGATCTGACCCGCGAGGCTGCCCTGGAAACAGTAAAGAACCGGCTCACAATGCCTCTGCCAGTGAAAACAGAGGCCAAGAGGACTGTGTACAGCCCTCCCAGCCCTCTGTTTCGCTGACAGAGGGTTGCAGGAGGCCAGCGCAGCTGAAAATAGAACTCATGAGGGCCACAGGTGGCTCTCCCCAGTTCCATTTTCACTGACAGAGGGATGCAGGAGGCCATTAAGGCTAAAAACGGAGCTCACGAGGGCCACAGGCAGCACTCCCAAACTCCATTTTTTCTAGCAGAGAGTTGGAAGTCGTTGCAGCCGAAAACAGAACTCAGGAGCCCTTAGCCTGTTTTCACTGGCAGAGTGCTTGGCCCCCACAAGCACCCCCGACATGAGTGACGTCAAGCTGGCCACACCCACCCTGACCCCCCAAGATAAAACACAACCCTGATGCGGCCTGCAATGAAATCGAGTTTGACACCCATGATCTTGACTCAAAACAAAATAGAATTAGTTCATCTAGTCCTATCTGTTTTATCTGATGGAGCTGACATCAATCTTGCAACTCTGAAATTTCCTGCCGCACTTTTAACCACTTAAGTTTCTTTTTCTGACCTCTCCTGTCTCTCTTGTCTGATGGTTTCTTAGGCAGCATCTCATCCCCTCGTTCCTTGAGGTCATCCACACATTCCATTACACATTACGTGAGCACAGCAGATCTGATCTGTTAATATGTGCTTATAATTTAGTATTTGATGTGAACCAGCCTTAGAATCATGCAGAAACTTAGAATTTTCTTTTTTAAAAAAATTATGTGTTATGAAGTCATTTTAGACTCCTAATAACCACTGTCCCTAACCTGTTATTTTGGGTCTTTGTGCTCATCACCACTATATCTGAATTAACTTACCTTGCTGTTGGTCATGTTTTCTTCTCTCTCCTTCCATCTTTCCTAGCTTTAGAGCCTTTTCCAGAATGTTCTATGCATAATGTAGAATATTTTGAAACATAGGATACTTTAACCAGGTCATTTATGCCTCAAGTGAAAACTCTCAGGCTTTTATCATACAAACAGGTTTTCTTTGTTTTATGAAAATCAAATTGTTTTTTCAAAACGTACAATGGGCATAAGATATCATCACTGTTTTAACATAAAAAACGGGATTGGCACAAGTATAAGGAGCTGCAGTAGTATTTTAAATATTGATGTTTTCTATTTGTCAGCTATGTCATATACACATCTAAACCTTATAAGTATTTTTAAAAATATTTATATCTATTATTTTATTAATATCGTAACATTTACTATACTTTCCATAGTTTTCATTAAAGCAAAGTTAAAAACAATGATAAAATCCGCCCAATAACAGAAGTGATAACAGTAAAAAATAATTACTGATTCATTGGTTTGACTTTACTGTCTCACAAACTATGTATGATAGACAATGGATAACATTCACTCATTCAGTTTCTGTGGCTGCCACATTAACACTCTGGATAGCTTACAAGCATTAAAAACTGAGTTCCTTCCTGTGTGAAGGAACTCAACTAAATCTCTCCAGTGGTGGGATTCAAGTAATTTAACAACCGGTCATCTGCCCTAATGATTTCTTCCAAAAACCAGTTTGCCAAACTGCTCAGAAAGTTAACAACCAGTTCTCCCGAAGTAGTGAGAACTGGCTGAATCCCACCACTGAATCTGTCTGATCTAATGGTACATTCACACAATATCCAAGCCTAGTACCTGTGGAAGGAGTGAAGTATTTAAGACTGCCTTGAATGACACAGGGTGAGGGCCCTATAGAGCTTGAGATCAAATGGGGCTCTGTGATGTAACATGAATTAATAGACAAGGATCCAAAACATGTCAATCCTGTCATAACTTGTCAGGTACATAGACACAGTTGAAGATAGGTGAGAATGCGAATATTCAGGCCTGGAAGCCATTCAAGCTTTATAGATAACAAACAGCACCTTGAATTTCAAAGTACAATTCACTTAGCAGAAATATTGAAACACATGAAAGGGCATCCATAACGATTTGCCCACCACATTCTGAATCAGCTCAGCTTTCAAGTGGTCTCTATTGATATAATTAATCTTGAAGCTGTAATTGTGTGCATGTATGCTTCTGTTGCTTGCATTTTATTTTTTATTTCTAAATTTCACATAAGTCATCTTTTACAATTCTGTAATGGAACTGAAATTGTATCTTTAGCAAAGTTATATTACTGTTCCCGTGTTATTTTTACCATAAGGATCTTTTCAATTGTCATAAATGAAATTATTTAGAAATTATCATTTCCCAATAACAATTGCTGAAAGGAATAGAATAAGTAGTAAATAAAACAATACAGTCTAATTTCCAAATAAATATTTTTATTGGATATTACTATACTATTTAGCTTAATTTCTGGTTATCAGTTTACCTTACATAAATTACGACTCACAAACATTAATTGAAACACATAGGCAATACCTAATTTTTTTTTAAAAAAATACAGAATAAGGAGTATTCAAAGGAAAACTATCATTGTTTTTATTTATTTATTTAGCATATTTAAGAATCACCCATCTCTTTCACAGAAGGAGTCTGGGCAGTATATAAATATAATATTAGAATTAGAATTTGAGTTATTTTATTGGCCAAGTGTGATTGGACACACAAGGAATTTGTCTTTGATGCATATGCTTTCAGTGTACATAAAAAGGCAAGATACATTCATCAAGAATTATAAGGTACAACACTTAATGATAGTCATGGGGTACAAATAAGCAATCAGGAAAGAATATCGATATAAATCATAAGGATACAAGCAACAAAGTTGCAGTCATGCAGTCATAAGTGGGAGGAGATGGGTGACAGGAACGGTGAGAATAGTAATAGTAATGCAGCCTTAGTGAATAGTTTGACAGTTTGAGGGAATTATTTGTTTAGCAGAGTGATGGCATTCAGGAAAAAACTGTTTTTGTGTCTAGTTGTCTTGGTGTGCAGTGCTCTATAGCATTGTTTGAGGGTAGGAGTTGAAACAGTTTATGTCCAGGATGCGAGGGGTCTGTAAATATTTTCACAGCCCTCTTTTTGACTCGTGCAGTATACAGGTCCTCAATGGAAAGCAGGTTGGTAGTAATTGTTTTTTCTGCAGTTCTAATTATCCTCTGAAGTCTGTGTCTGTGTTGGTGGGTTGCAGAATTGAACCAAGCAGTTGTAGAGGTGCAGATTAAAAACATAATAACTGTATGTAATATTTAAAAGAGGCAAGGAATGCTAAAAATTAATTAAAAGACAAGGAGAGGGCCTTTAGGCGCTAACCAGCCTGCTGGCTGCCCGATCCTCTCTGTGCACAGAGCAAGGCCTCAGAGCTATGTGTTCATGTCAAAATATTTATAGATAAATAAAAAACTGATTTTAGAAAAAAGAAAAGAAATATTTCATGTGTCCAGAAACTTTCTTTCAGCGAGTGATTTCACAGGGACTTTTTCCTTTGTGCAGCCATTTTTTCTACGTAATGTTCTTCTAGAACAAAGTCGAACAACCTGGCAGAGAAATAACACATTTTAAAGGTTGAATTAAGGAGAAGTAAAATTATAATCTGTTTCGAACAAAAATTTCAGCTAAGAAAAAGGTGCTTATTGGCTTCAGAACTTGAAGTACTCAATTATTATTGCTTGGGACCTTTATTGAATGGAATCACTTCACTTGCAAATTCTATTTGTCTGCTGATAAAACTAGGGTGGAAATAGAGATCACTTTTCTTATTGCTTGAGTGGGTAGAAATGTTAATTCTACCCCCAACAATTCTATCATATTACCCGGTGTACCCATCAGCTATTTGTATGAAAATGATCCTGCCTTTCTCAATGCCACTAAAAAGCACTATCAAAAGTCTAGATCACATCTGCCTTTGCTTCTATTTTTGCTTCTCTGTCCATTAGCTATCCTTCCTTCACCAATCTCCTTCATGAAGATTCTGCGTATATATGTAGATATAATCAGCTGTATCCCCTGACTTTGTGGCTCATTTTGGTCAACAAAATCTGTTGTTCAAATATATAGAGGACTGAAGTCAAAATTAGCTCTCATTATCTCCTATAATATAATTAACCACGCTGTGCTGGGGCATTTAATTGTTCCTTAGATACTATGGAATATATTTGAGACTTACCCAGCATGGAAGATCTTGCTCTTTTTCTACTAGTGCTCGTCTCCTTCGCCAGTATATGAAAAAGATAAATAATCCCAGGAGAAATAGGGAAACCAGTATACAGATAGCTTCAATAACAATTCTTTGATGTTTGTTTGGGACTGTAAAGAGAAATTAATAAATAAGAATTGGCTGATGAAATAATAATAATAAAAGAAAGAATAGAAAAGATCAGGTGCTCAAAGAACTGCATTAAAATCTGGCTTTATAAAAGAATCTTAGGGACATAGTTTGTACTACATCCAGTCTATTCAATGTTTCAATAGCATAACCATAATATAACATTTCTAATACAGATGATGGAGCAAATTGGAACAATAATGATAATGACTGTGGAAAAAGTCTAGAAATCATATAATGAGCTTTTTTCCTAATTCACTTCTACAGAAATACAATTTTAAATGCATTCTTTACAATAAGACTTATTTATCTACTTGTCTAAGTCAGGGAAATGGCTTGCCAATTAGAAATTCTAATATATCTAAACATTAGAGATTATAATCTCTAATACATCTGTAATAGAAACAAGCTAGGAAAGTAAGTTTGTTCTAAGATTGTTGGGTTTTTTGGTAGAATTAGCAAGTCTAGTTCAAAAAAACACTTTTAGAGAATTATAGATTTGATCAAGGAAATGACTGGCATCCTTTAGGCTTACTTGTATAAGCTCATAAAATAATAAGCACATGAAGAAAGTGTTTGCAAAGAAAAATAGTAGGTAACTTCTAAGACAAACTATGGTAAGACAAGAGAGAAGAGAGCGGGTGCAAGAGAAGGGGAAAGGAAAAGGAAAGGGAAAGGATGGGAAGGGAAGGGGGAAAAAAAGGAATTTTCTGACTTTAAACCCACCTTGTTTGTTTACAATTTCAGATATCATCAACTCTTGTGAAGTGTTTAAAGATGGATGTTGAATAACACAGATTACTGAATTTTCTGAGGCTGTCTTGGACAAGACTTGAGTAATCGTGCTGATAACAGTTACTGTCTTATTTGAGTGTGGAATCATGTGTGATTTTGGCTTTATCTGAAGAGGTTTCTTCATCTTCCAGGTAATTACTGGAGCTGGTCTTCCTGTTACTGAACAGTTTATTTCTCTTATTTCTTCCATATTATCTGAATTAGGAACTTGTCTTACATATATTTCAGGTTCTGTTAGAGCTTCAAAACAAATTGTTCAATTAATATTTACAGCTGTGCTTTAGGAGTAAGAAAATTTTTATTATTCTTGCTTCTGATAGAGTTAGATTGACCAAATTATTCATTTATTAAGCAACAGCAGAGAGGAGAGAGCAATAAAGGAAAGGATTTCCTCATTATCAGTGGACCATTATGGTGAGAAAGAAGGCCGAAAACCTAGAAAGACACTATGTCTATAGAGCTGATTAGCTACCACTATCTGGTCTAGTACAGGTAGAAAATAGATAGAACACGTGTCCAAGCATGCTACATATTGCATTGCTATTGAGTGCATGATTAATATGGTCAGCAATGATTCACCTCTTTTTAGCCAAGATGGATTAAATGATAATACCTACAACTGATAATTACTCACAATCATATATAGAAATTGCAGAGTTCATTGCGATAAGCTGATTATGATTATTAGATGGCAAGTGATTTGGTTGTTGCTGAAATACTAAATGCCTCCTACTAAAGGCAGCAATTACCATCCAGCTGCCTGCAATTACACCAGTTCGAAAATCACCAGGCTCAAGGTTGACTCAGCCTTCCATCCTTTCTAAGGTGGGTAAATTGAGGACCCAGTTGTGGGGGCAATAAACTGACTTTGTATAAAATATACAAAAGTATGAAGACTATTGCTTAACGCATTGTAAGCCACCTGAGTCTCTGGAGAAGGGCAGCATATAAATCAAATTTAAAAAAAAATAGGAAGACACAGCAGCAACAGGCAGTACTGCCCAATACTGTAGGAAGATCTGCCAACTTAAGTTTGGATTAAATATTTGGAAATTGCTGCCAAAGGGTCTCAATCCAAGCAAAGCTGTGTTAAAACAGCATAGAATCAGGTTGCATGAATGCAGTACAGGAGCAGTTTAAATGGATAAACTATGGAATTGGTGTGTTATAAGAGTGCTCTTCTGTTGCCCAGTATTAGCCATCCCTCCACCTCCTTCTCACTATTGGTTGTTTAATTAGGTTTCCAGGGATTTCAGCTAAAGATTCTCTTGACATATACCGTAATCATCAAAATTATCACAGAAAGGGAAGGAGAGTTGATAGTGTCTTAATGTAATAGCATGCAAAATTCCATGGCATAGCAGTATCTATTAGTTGACATGTTGAAAAACTAGCATGGTAAGACCTAGTTAGCACTTAGGTGGGAGACCACCAAAACTTTTAGAGCTGAAGGCTATGGTGATATATCAAAAAAACCATCCTGAAAGAATAGCAAGCACTTCCGTGCAGTTACCAGGGAAATTATATGAAGATATGCATATAACTTTCCGGAGATGAGTTGGGATCAAGAGAGTCTTTACTTTTACCCTGGCATGTAAACAAACACCATCTGATCTTGTATTGTAAAATTGCCTTATTTTATTTATTAACACTGCAAAGGATGCTACAAATTATCTAAAGGCAGGTATCATAGATTTTATGCTATGTTAAGCAATTGTTAAATTGTTATTGGTTCAGAGAAGGAATGATTAAAATGTGGTCATAATGTCTCTTACTTAAACCTGGCCTAAAATCTGAAATGTTATTGGCTAATTTACACAATACAACTAAATGTGTACTGCAAAACATAATTACAGTTTATATAACCCTTCCTCCAAAATCCCTATGTTAATATTATGGTATCATAAGGTGGCCCACTCACATAACACCTAGGAAAAATATATGAATTAAAAATTACTCAATCCTATTTTAGCCAAATTTAGCCTATTATACAAAACAATTCAGAGTTCTAATTCTAATCCTCACCTGGATTCATTCCTGTGATTGATACCTGGTGTCAGTAGCTCTAAAAGATATTATAAGCTATAGTAAACATTAGATTCAAGGAGTGTTCCTGTCTTTGTGAAATACCATCACCAATAACCTGTAAGGGTTACCTTCTAATAAAATAAAATACACCATCCAAAAAGAACAGAAACACCCAAGCTGGCAAAATATGGAAGGGTGAACTTTTTCAAATGAAGCAGAAAAACACCTCCTATGTTACTTTTGAGTAAGTAATTAATAGACATTAAAAGCATTTCTGCTGTTCAGCAATGGTTGCCCTCCCATTCTGACAACAGGGCAAGTAAGTAGTGTAGATAAGTCACACAGGAAAGATGGAATGTGTTGATCATAAGAATCCAGAGGCAAAACAACCATGAATGATGAGGATGAACAAGCAACAACTTCTTAGACAATAACCATCCTACTATTCTTTCTCCCTCCTAGCAAACACTTGAGCACAGGTCAGAGAAGCAGTAGATAATAGATATGGGGCAGGAAAGGGGTTAGAGAAGCCTCAAAATCAAGCTGTGAATCTGCAGGCTTTTTTTTCCCACACAAGTGATAAGAATGCAAGATAACGTAGCTAAAAGAGGAAAGAGATAGAAAAAGAACCAATTTCATTACAAGTTAATCATGACTGAATAAAAAAAAGGAGAGGAGGAGATGAGATGAGATGAGATGAGATGAGATGAGATGAGATGAGATGAGGGCAAAATAGCTTAAAACTGGGAACTATATCCAAAACATTTAGAAATTACTGAATCACCTTAAGAAGTTCATAGATATTAATGCCTTTAGGAAACCAGATACTGGAATTATACAATGCATGATACTTCAGTAATCCTCAAACAGTTTAGCAGTCTGTGTGTGTCTGTGTACACACACACACATATGTAATAAAATTTCCTTCTTTTCTGATATTACTATAATTAATGAGATTTTAAGTTATGGAAGAGACAGAGGCAATCAACTTACACTACTTCAGAGAAACTGTTCTCTTGTTCAGAGAAACTATTTATTGCATCCTATAAATGTTATAGAACTGCTATAGGTAATGCTGCTAGCATGAAATGATCTGCAATTGTTGAAGATCCAGACAATAAAACAATATAACTTACCATAGACTTTGAGACATGTCTTGCCTGAAATAGGTCCTAAGGGAAATGTATTGAAGATGCAACTATAACAGCCTTCATCCTTGAATGTCACCCCATTGAAAGTGATGGCAGAAAAAGTCAAATCACTCTGGGAAAGATGGATATTGCTTTGGTTATTCAACACTTTAGCTCCATAAGCCTTGCTGTAAATTGCTATGTTGGTTTCGTTTTTTTGCCAGGTGACCTGAACAATGTCATAACTTTTCTCCAACTGACAGAACAGAGTCACATTTTTTCCAGTTGTGATAGTTTGAACAAGCTTGTGGATCACTTTTGTGTCACCTGAAAAGAAAGTCCAAAGTACTAAATTCTGAAGATCTTTTAAAAAATCAATTCTTAAGGACATAATAAGTTTATATTACCACATCAGCACTACTCTGACTATTGTACTTACCCAGACCTTAAGATGATTTAATTAAGCCCTCCTCTAGGTGCAGTTACAAGTAGTAATAAATAAAAATAAATATATGAAATAACTCTCTAGCCTAGTATAAGTAGCAATGGAGACAAACTAGCATAGATAGGGTATCCTGGAGGAATAGCTTTTGCATTTTAACTTGCAATAGCCATATTTGATGTCAAAGTCATGCATTAGTTTTATCAGTTAATCTAGCAAGCCCCAGTAACATACCACAATCTGATATTACCGTGCTGCCAATATTTTTCTCTACTTTATCTGAATCTGGCATTATCATTCAATCTGTTCTGCTATCATTGGTATCATACAAGAAAAACATTGGCATTTACTGTTGAGATTATCTTAGCTCAGAGAAATACCACTCAAAGTCTTCTAATCACATGACTTTGTCCATAATACTAACATGCAATAAAGCTAATCAACAGGCAAACAACTTGCTGTCCTCTGGCTATTTTGAATTACATCAGCTTCAGTCTGTTGGACCAGATGCAAGGAATTGTGGAAGTTAAGTTGTAGTCCAAAATATCTGGAGAGCATCAGGTTGACTATAGCAATCTGAAAAGTTTGTCCAAAACTCACCTACAGAGTACTGAGTCCAGAGAATGCAGATAACAAGGAATACAGAGATCATTTTAACTCTGTGTGATGTTAAGACACTGATAAATTACACTTACAATCTTAATTTATTAGAGCGGAATTAAAGAGAACTGAAAGCTGTCTTTATTATTTTGGGGAAGTTCTTATAAAATCACATCAAGGGGAATTCTATGACACTTGATTTTTTTAATATACTCAATCCTATACTCACTTATTCAGAACCAAGGTCCAGTTTGAATTTTCCACAATCTAAAGTAGCCTGTAGATGTACTACTATAGGGTAGTTCCAACTCGGTCATATGTTCTTGGTCACAGTTTACTCTGAATTTCCCAGTGTTTAATATAAAATAGAAATAAAACACTTGGAGCCAGCTTCAAAATCCCATGTTACAAAAGAGTTATTGACTTCACTATGCCACTTCTTTCAAAGAGATGGTTTACTTAGTAATATGCTTTAAATACATGACAACTTTAGCTTACTACTAGATATGAGGCCCATTTTCCTTTAAAACCGCATGCTGTCAGTTGACAAGAAACTCTATAAAAAGAAAAATGTGGGTGCCTTGCTAACCACTACCTGTAATGATAGAGGTTTGTGCTGCTGATATATGAATAAAAGCCGAAACAAGTTAGTTCTTTATATTTACATGTATTAAATAATAGTTGCTTTTCAATCTCTTCAAAATTTTTGCCTTTGTTGGAATATGTATGGATCTGTAGTTTGGGACATGCTATGCAAAAAACTAAGGAATGGACTTCATATTTTTCTGTTATGATTATGAGCATATGAAGTTAGTCATACTACTAAACAAATCCTGGCTGAAGTTTCTATCTTGTGATTCCTGAAAAAACTTTAGCTGATATGTAAGTAGGGTTACTAGAAAGTCAAGATTTAAGTATCTATTGCAGTCTGTTCTCGTATACTGTTGGGAAATGATGTCATTTGTTTAGTAACAACACCCCCAGAGATGATATGGTTCAGGAACTTTTTTTTCCCACACTGCAAACATGATCATACTCTGATTCTAAAGAACTCGTGAAAGAATGCTTATGACTTTCTGACAGTTTTCTTTTGGTCTTTCCAGCCAGCTGTACAGCTGAAATAACCAATCCAAAGAAGACAGAAGAAAGAAAGGGGAAGTTACCGGTAATTTAGTGTTAACAGAACAGAAGACATGGGAAACAAAATAGTTAAAAAAAGGTAAGTTCCAGATTGTTTCAAAGTCAATGTTTCACTTTAAGCTTGAGTCCCTACAATTACTATAATCAATGTCAAGGTCAAGTTTTCCCAAGATTTGGCCAGTTGCCAAGGTCACATGTTCATCACTATTGTGATGATTTGAAAAGTGATTTTTTTTAATTATATAAGTGTAGAGACTACTGTGTAAATATGCCTTCTTCCTATGCATATTATATGGTTTGAAGTATGTTGAATTTAGCTATTAAAGAAGGGCTATCTAAAACTATAAAGAAATAAGATTCTATGGATTAGTGTTTATCAGGAGAAAAGTGTTATTTTCCCTCCAATCACTAAGAAATATAATTTAAATCATTCCATTTATTACTTGTTGGAAATTTATTTCATTTTTTGCTAATATGGAAAATAACCTTTACTTATAATAATTACATTTCTTATGAATAACTGCTGGATAATTTTTAAAATAGACAGTCATTATTTTTATGTTCCAGCAGAAGTAGCTGCTGCTTACTATGTTTTTCACCTAGTCAATGTTGAAAATTCTACATTTGTGTGAGTGACTGAATGATTGATGAATGAATGGACAAAGAGGTCCTTGATTCAACCCCTGATGTTACCTGGGATTGAAAGTGAAACAGTTTATTGTGGTTGATCCGTGGAGGAAGGATACCAAGGAATATCAGAATCATAACCTACCCTGGGAAGTTGAAAAAAGTCGAAAAACAAGACAATGGTAAGATGTTTCATGATTACCAAAAAAATGATTACCAAAAAAATGATTACCAAAAATGAATATGTTTATGCAGCCAGCAGGACATCAATTCCATTTGAAGGAGACTCTACTACATATGTATATGCAATTATATTGCATTGCAATATAATTTACCATTTATTGTCTTAAATGTATGTAACAACAGTGTTTGTGTCTTTAACAACTAGTTAAGGTTAACTAGTTAGCTGGTCTCCCCCTCTGGACGTTCCATCACTAGCAGTGATTATCATCAGTGGGCTCAAAATATGCTTATTATTCAGTGAAACCTTGAGAACCTAATCAAGATACTGTACCTTCTAAAAATTGTAGAAACTATAATCACTGAAGAAAAGATAGGAACAGATTGCACAGTAAAGTCAAAGCAGAAAGAAAGTTAATGAAGACAAAAGAGCAAATTAATTGTGTAGAATGCTGCGGCTAGTTTGGTCTTGATTTTATCTGAAGAACATTGCAGAAAGAGAAATAAGCAATGGTACCATATTTCTATCATCTTGCAATAATAAATAAAACTAACAAAGGTTAAGATAAGAAATAGTAAAAAAAAATCTATAATAGTTAAAAAACAAAAGCAAACAAAAACCAAAAGGAAAATTCATAAATAAAACATTCAGGAAACTGATAGATTTGAATATAATGTTGATTCAAACAATGCATTAATACTGTGGCTGATCACACACTCCCTTTCTTTAATATTTATATTGCAGCAAAAAACCTTGGTCTCATTTTAGAAGAAGACATGCAGTGAGAAAAGATGTAAGTAGTCTTCTATTTTGTTTAACTTTTTGGTTCTAGGCTTGCTTGGTAAGGGAATGTGGCTGAGATATAAACCAGCACAGGAATCTATAAAGTGAATTATCTGAATATACTGTTGCTTGATTAGGATTTGAAACTCAGGTTCAATCTGTCCCAGCCATGGAAAATCAGGGAGTGATTTTGGACCAGTACAATCTATTTTACATGCTGGTATTAGATGGATGAAATGGAATTCCCCATGTAAACTGGCATGCTAAGAAGTCACACAGACTGACTACAAACAATGGTAGCAACAATGGTGCTTTGGAAGATCTGCAAGAAATACCGTTTGCCTGAAAGAAAAACTGGTGGGACCATAAAATAGACAAAGTAATAGAAAATCAAAAACTTAAAAGTACTCTGGGACTTTAGAATTCAAACAGACAAGCATCTGCCACATAACACCCCAACTTAACAATTGTTAATATGAAAGACAAAAAAGTCTAGGGAATGGATATTGCAGTATCTGGAAAGAGCAGATTAGAAGCGAAAGAACTGAAGAATATCACAAAATACAAAAACCTGCAAATACAAATAGAACTATGTCAAAAGAAAGCAAAGATAGTACCAATAAGTAATAGGCTCCCTGGATGCAATCCTAAAGCATCTAGAGCAACACTTGAACGGCTACTTTGCAACATTGCAGATGTCCTGCAATGACATCTCTAATACCATCCAACAACATACTCCTCTGGGTAGGTGGATAAAAATGTCAAATCTAGTCTAAACTTCTGGGTGACTGTACAACCATCTATACTATCCATAAAACAATATCTGTACTTTACTAGGACCAATCGGATTTTTACTTTAAAAAAAATACTATCCTTCCAGATACCTATAACATGAATAAAAACACTTTTTTGTTATAAAACAATTATACAACTAATGACACACCACTGCATAATATCAAAAATACTGCAGAACAGCATCAGATTCAGATTGGCAAATTCAAATAAAACTCAACAAGATGAATTTCATCAGAGACAAATGCAGAATCTTTCAGTTTGGTAAGAAAACATTAGAAATTTGTAGTTGTGGGCAGCTGGACATGCATGAAATGTACGATTCCTTAATGTCTTACAAATTAAATATGAATCAAAAATTAGTAAATGCAATTCAATGCTTCTTTATTCTGCTTTAGTCAGATCCTATATAGCACATTCTTTTATTACAAAAATACTACAATATTTATGAACGAAAATGATATATTCAGAGTAGAACAAACAAGATGAGAAGGGGTCTGAGAAGAAAAATGTATGAATAATTGGAAAAGGAAACACTGTAAGAGACAGGATAGCTGTCTTTTCCTAACTGAAGGACATACTGTAAAGGCAAAGCAGAATTAATGTTGCTTCAGAAAATGACTAATGACTTACAGTTGGAATATAGAGTGTCTACAATTCCTTCCAAACCTGATATTTTATGGTTTTATAAAAATGAAAGATGTGGAGTGATTTGTTGAGAAATGGAAGAAATAATTTAAAAGGAGGAAGCTCCAGAAACAGTAATGTTTATCGTTGCTGTAGCTAATACAAGTGTTTTATTTCATTTATAGTCTTTCATACTTTTCATAGTCTAGTTTAATCACATTTCTATTTCCCTGATTATTACGTTTTTCATGTATTAAGTCTAATAGGGCAACAAATCTGCCGGTCTGCAACAAATCTACTTCCTTTTGCAGCCTTTTGTAAATTGAAGAATAAATTGATAAAAATGATAGCCTGAACGGGTTAAACAAGTTCTGCCTTTGGCCAATCCAGTGTTTTAAAGAGGCTTCAGAACAGTTACTCTTTGCAGAACTTCCAAAGTGCTTAACCAAAAAGGCCTTATACCCTTCTGTCCTCCCTTAAAGTCACGTCTCCTGTGAGTTTATTGCAGCTTTATGGTATTTTCTTCTTTTAATCATAAAAGAGAAATGATTAGCTGTTGCCTTCTGGGAGTTTTTCCATTTTCAGTCTATAGATTTTTGTTTTCCTAAAATATCAGAGACAAGTGGTCATCTACTTACCTTTTCAAAATCAGCAAAGTCAGCTTGGTGCTGCACCTATTGTCACCACTGTTCTTCCTTATGTATTTTTGAGTGCAAGACAAGCATAAATTGCTCAAATATAGGACAGGTTTTTGCTTGGATTTCTCATTTTATTTCCAATAAAGATTGAAAACATTTTCTTATATTCATTGAAATAAATTAATTTTAAGATTGAAAGACTGAAAAGTTAGGATTAATTCATCTGACTTTCACTCGCTGACAAGCTTTAAACTTTCTCATTCAAGCCCCTCTTTTAGTTTTGAATTGTTTTATTATTGTTATTACATTTTGGTGCAAGGTACTAATTCTTTTTTAGCCCCTAATATTGAAACTGTTTCAAAAAGTCAAATTTCTTTAGGGTACAATAAAACTGTGTTTTATATGAAAATTTATTAGGAAGCATGGGAACAATTTTGTGAGAACAAGGAGTTTATTGTGCATCTAACCTCTGGCCTGAATCTATTTCATTGCCATTTCCAATTCAATTGGAAATTTTGTTAAAAATGGCTCATGAATTTTTATGACAATGTTACCATGAAGAATGTTGCTCTAGAGCAAGGGTCTCCAACCTTGGCAACTTTAAGACTTGTGGACTTCAACCGCCCTGAGTCCGCAAGGAGAAGGGCGGTATATAAATCTAATAAAATAAAATAAAATAAATAAATAAAACTCTCAGAACTCCTCAGCCAGCTTGCTGAGTTGAAGTCCTCAAGCCTTAAAGTTGCCAAGATTGAAGACCCCTGCTCTAGAGCATCCTTCTTCTAGAGAACTGATATCTTCTTGTCTATTCCTTACTTACTTTTTGCACTGCTAGCATAGTAAACATGTCCTAAACTGTTTTGCAGCAACTGTTTTTATATGTTTTTACAGCCACCCCAACTATTGTAAAGGAAAATAGAAGAGTTGGGCTTGTTTTTCTTCCGTTTCTTGGTTTCCTCTCTGCAGTGAATCAGCAAAACAGAATCAGTATTCTCACATTACGCATTTCTGCATCCTTTTAACATGGTTGCATTGCTACAACTGTGAGAAAGGGAGAAGTGATATAAAAATGACCACAGAGACGTCTAAACAATACCTTCTTAGGACTCTATTATCAAAGGCAGAGGAGGCTGTTAAAACCCACATCTACTGAATCATCCAGCAGCCATTTGGACAACATAGTGTTGTCAACAATGAGCTCTGGGATTGAAGCCCAGGATTCAACAAAATAATTTAATGACATCAGATAACTGATTTCCTTCACTCTGTGACTCAATTAGACTTGGTGTGTGAGCAATACTTTTGAGCTTCGTATTCTAAGGAAAAAAATGATATTCAGCCACACTTTCAATGACAGTTATACATATTAAAATGCCCAAACCTGGGACTTGTTTTTCAAATTTAAAGCATCTGAAGTATGAAGAATTGTACACATATAGCTTACAATTCCTTTATTTTGATTGGCTTTAGTTTTACATTAATTAACACTAACCAAGTCTATTATCTAAATAACATTTGAGTTTTAATTACTTGACTAGCCAATATAAAGATTATATTGGAGGAACTGTAGTTAGGGAATAAATCTAGTCACAGGTTATTAATCAAATTAAGAATAGTAATTAAATTAAGGTGTAGGAAACATATGTATTATTAGATCTCTAATATGGAAAAAATAACAACATTAATCTCTTTTTATCAGGACACTGTTTACAAAATACCAGACAGCCATTCTGAATTACATTATACTACTATTGACTTTGCAGAAAGTGCCAGTGGCAACATAAATGCATCAAGCACTATGACTGACTATGATGATATCATCATTATTTCCAAAACAGTGACTCCTGCCAGCCAGCAAGACAGCAATGATTATGATGATGTACTAATAAATTAGGAGTTGCTTTATATTGTCTACTTAGTGTTGTTTTCTTTGGAAAAGCCATTTTGATAGAATTTTTTAAATTTTTAAATGGTTTACAACAGGCCTGTCAAACTGGTGGTCTGTAAACCGGATACGGCCGGTGCAGGTCACGCCCAACCCAGCTCCGCAAAAGCAAAAACATTGCCATACATCATGATACAACCCGCGATGCGAGCAAGTTTGACACCCCTAGTACATGTGTATATATATAAATGTGTGTGTGTACAATCAATAATGTTCTCTCTCAAACTCTTAGAGCAGTTTCTAGGATCTTCAATATTTCATTTTGTTCTATGGTGATATTTATACTGCTTCAAAGTGCTGGTCTAACTAGGCTATCCTTTGGTACATACCAGATCATCTGAATCAGTTCATACAGCAGCCTTCACATGGAGAATATAACCACACCACTGCACAGTGAATTATTAATACAAAATGCTCAATATGAACAACAACTATTTCCCAGGCTTTCAGTTGTAGGAAAATCTAGGAGAGATGACTCTTTATCCATCAGATCTCTGGTCATCACGGGGATAAAGAGTTGTCTTTCCCCACTTCTTCTGTGATCTCATTCAGTCCTGAGCTATCAGAACCTGTCAATCATCTAGAAAAACAGTTGGTAGGTGCTGGGGTTAGCTATATGGTAAAGGAGGATTTCTTTAGAATGCCAAACCTATAATTAGTTAAGTCACCCAGAGTTACCGTATGGCAAGATAGGCAGCTAATAAAATTTTACAATTAAAATAAATAAATATTTTTTAAAAAAAAATTAGTTTGCAGAAATGATGAGGAACTGGCAGTTAACATATGAAATAAAAAATAATTCTCCCCCGGCACTGAGTAACCATTAATTGTTAGTTGAGCTATTTTTATGTACAGCTTGGTACTCCAGGTCCAAATTCAACAGTAGTGAAGACATAGGTCTTTTAGAAGACCATTAAACCCAGATTTAAAATCAGCCTGAATCTTATGATAGATACTGTGTTTGTGGATGAATAGTGTTTGGTGAAGGTGATCTGTTATTCTTCCAGCCGCCGTCAGTACTTTTTTACAGAGGGGAATTGACAGAATCGCCCACTTCCCCTATCATTCCTTCAACCCTGGCAGAATTTGGGAATCATACACTCTGCCTGCAGAATGAGAACACTGGTGGGTAAAGATCCATCTATACACATGCATTAGGTAGCGTTAACCTGTTACAGCAGCTCACAATCAGGTAACCAAGATTCAAGCAGATTCAAAGTAGCATATTTATTGCAATGAGCAAAGGGTTAGGTTACAAAACCCTGAAAATGAGATGTGTCTATTTTGATCCTCATCTATCAAGGACCACATTAAAATGGAGCCTCAAAGTTATTGAGGAAAAAACAGTAATTGCCAACTTCCTCAAAAATGTCCTGTCTTCCTATTCTGGAAAGTTTTGAAACACTTATTTTCATTACCCTTAGGCTCAGGAAAATCCATCACAAGCAGCCTCCACCATCCCTTGGATCATGCTGGGTTGGAAGACTGTTCACTGAAGCAGAATAACTTCTCTTACTTTAGCAGGGAGCCTCTGCCATCTCACAGATAAATAGTAACCCCCCTACCTGGTATTCTGAGTACCAAATAAAATCGGCCAGAGTTTGGAGGTACTTTTCAGGTTCTCAGTTAGGATTGTTGCATATAATAGGTATGCCCTTGAATTGAAAATGCAGCTTTTGAAAATGCAGATTGCTTCAGCCAAGGGGGTTACTAGGCTTACAGGAGGTGGGGAAGGGAGGAACTAGCATTTGTTTCACCTGCTGCATTAGAAAGCCCCCATTCTGAAGAATTTGCACTGAAAGGAAATTGAAAGGAATTTCAATTGACACTGAACTGAAAGGAAAGGAAAGCAAGACTGGCATTTTTTTTTCAATTCTAACAGAAGGCTTCAGACTTTAAATACTTGCACATACTGCATACAATCATATTTATATTGCTGAATTAGAGAGTTTTCACTTTTAAAAAATTGCAAACCAAGCTCTTCATTGTTAACTTTAATAGGGAAGAAAGTAAAAAAAATCTTTCCAAAGAAGAAATAACTTGTTACTAATAATCTGGTACAAACGATTGAGAATTACATAGCTTAAAGTTAGTGATGGCTATATTTGCTAGGGAATTACCATTTTCTTCATTACTGTAAAATGTATACAAATGAAAGTAAAACTGAAAGATTTGTCCATTCCTACTGTATTTTCCTCAATAGAATTAGTGTGACTAGTAATCAATTTTGTTATGAATTATGAAAGCCAACACTCTCAAAGTGACATACATTGTAACAAAAATAATAAGCAATAATAAAAGCAACATTTCTATACAATTGTGGGGTTTTTTGTTGTTGTTTTTTAAATACACTTTTTTATAGAAACCTGACTTGATTTCAGAAAAATGAAGAAAATGTCCATATTACTTCACCAAAAAGGAGTCTTTATACTGAATAGGATTTTACTTATCTGAGATCTGGAACATCTGTCCTCTTATCAACATTGTTGATGCAGTTTCTTGTACTATATTATGCTCTGATTGCTTTTCAAGCGGTTTATACTGTTGTTCTAAATTTGAATTTGTAAATGTGCAATTCCTTGATACAACCATGTTTTTCTGCTCTTGCAATGTAAAAAATTCGTAAGAAGATCAGAGGAGTCCTTCAAGACACTCTTGAAATCTGCATTCAGTTCTTCCTCCCGTATTGATGATTTATATTACTTTAAAGAAAAGATAAGCATTTCAAAAGTATGAAAAAGAAAACACTTCTAAAATTATTCTTTATTAATATTTTATATCACATAAATTACATCTACACCAGATATATTTATATATGTATACCAATTGTTATATAAATGTTAGGTATAGATCCTTAATGCTAATATAAAAACTATCTCAGGTTTATAAAATATTATTTAGTAATTTTTTTTTAAAAAATGATTTATATGCCGCCCTTCTCCGGAGACTCAGGGCGGCTTACAATGCATTAAGCAATAGCCTTCATACTTTTGTATATTTATCCAAAGTCAGCTTACTGCCTCCACAAACTGGGTCCTCAATTTACCTACCTTAGAAAGGATGGAAGGCTGAGTCAACCTTGAGCCTGGTGAGATTCGAACTTACAGTAATTGCAGACAGCTGGTGTTAATCACAATGTTTTAGTCTGCTGAGCTATTCAGGCTCTTATGTAATTATAACCATTAAATTAGGATATTGTTTTATATATTGGGAATTCATTTCTCAGCAAGTAGGTAAGATAAATCAAACCAATAACAAGAATAGTATAAGTGACAAGTAAAAGAGGCAAAGTTTCATTGCTTTTAATGACACCTTTCTTTTAAATTGTCCTCTTCTATTATTAAATCAAGCATCAAGACTAGATTAAATTTCCCTTGCAACAGAGGTGTGAACAGGCCTAGGTAAATTTAAGACTTCCCATACTACAAGTCATCTTGACACTCAGGGTCCAAAACTCCAACTCCCTTCCCTACCTTCATGTTTTTTAAGGGTCTCAAATATCAGCATTTGAAAGCTTAGTCATAGATATGAATGTCAGGATAGGAAGTGATTGTCTCATTGTTTAGAACCTGTTACCAAACTAGGAGAAGCAAATTTATAGTTCTTAGGATGTTGGACCAGAGGTCCCGAATTAGCAGAGTAAATGTCCTTTAATTTTCTCTCAAAAAAGAACATGAACTTATTATCCACTTTCTTAAGCACTTACATTTTATTGTAACAGAAGATGGGTCCAGTGTTATATCTGTACATTCAGGTATATCCAACTCAGAGATGTTTTGCTTGTCATATATATTTTGCCTTAAAATATTCATTATAAACTCTTCACTCATTCTATACCTCATGAAGTCATCACTCTCAGTTGGCACTATGAATTGCAAGTAGTATGATGCTGTATTGTTTTTTCCACTGAAGGAATAATAGGAAGTGAGAATGAAATGCCAAATGGTTAGAAAACAATGGAAGAGAATATTTGTAGCTCAGGCTTGAAGTATGACGTTCTTGGTCTCCTCTGAGCTTGGTTATTTTCTTGCAAACGTTTCATTACCAAGCTAGGCAATTTCAGCATAATGATTTAATCTCATTTGGTAGTGAAACATCTGCAAGCTCAGACATCACCAAGGATCCCAGTTATAAAACAATTCCACCATAATGTTTCTAAGGTTTTCACTTAACATGTTTTAAGTGTTTTTCAAAAATATGTTGCTATATGTCCCACTAGGTAGCATAGACTAAGAATCAATGTCACAGGGAAGCTAAGGCTATTTTAATTGACAGTGGCTATAATAACAGAATATCACAAGTCTGATTGTTTCGTGCTCGCTCTCCTTCTTTATATGTGTAAATTAGGGAGATGTCTGAGCCACTTTTGCTTACTGGTTGGTTTTGACTTAAAATATGTTCGTCTTCTTATCACTTAACTAATCGATTTGGTTTATGTCTGTCAAAGTCATTTTCCTTACTTTCCACAGCTGGTGCTATAGTTACCAATGTACAGTATATCTCTGGAAAATGAACACAGTTCATTTATACAAGATATGCAATTTGATTTCAGAAACTTCAAATAACCTGATTCTTTTGGTAGCTTCCAATACCAATGATTGTTTAACACCAAAACTCAACGTTTTTGTTCACTGGAGCATGGTCAAAAGGAGGTCTAGGAGGGTAGGCCTGCAAGTTTGAAGTCTCTCAGATCCAGACCCTTTGACATATTATTTCAGAATTGAAGGGCCTATAGCTCTGCATGAACCAAAAGCATTTCCTCATAGTCATGACTTCAAATAATATCTAATAGGTGCCATATATGAAACAAATATATATTGTATTCAGTGGTGGGCTTCAAAATTTTTAACTACTGGTTGTGTGAATGTGCCTTGGTGGGCGTGGCATGGCTTGGTGGGCATGGCAGGGGAAGGAAACTGTAAAATCTCCATTCCCACCCCAATCCAGGGGAAGGTTACTGCAAAATCCCCATTTCTTCCCGATCAGCTAGGACTCGGGAGGCAGAGATTAGATGGGGCGGGGGCGGGGGCAGTCAGAATTTTTACTACCAGTTCTCTGAACTACTCAAAATTTCTGCTACCGGCTCTCCAGAACTGGTCAGAACCTGCAGAAACCCACCTCTAATTGTATTCCTGCTCACTATACAAGTAGGATGGAAAAACTGAAAAAAACAATATTTTTAAAAATGCCTAATTCATTTCTTGAAGGAGCAACTTAGCAGGACATTGGATTCTGTAAATCTTTCATATTGAAGAAACTTCTTATTTGTTCACATTGTTCAGTTAAAAGGTAAAAAAGACCAAACAAGTTCAATAACCACTGAACACTGCTGGAGTTCTTTACAATTTACAGACTCATCCTCGCAAGTGGGGATAGATTGCATCATTTTAATATACTCGTTTTCTGAAATTAAGATATGGCTGAACTAAAATGCTCATCAGCATAAATAAAAATTGCATTTCAACATACCACAAGCTGCATAGAAAATCTTTCTTTCATTCCATATTTTCTTTACTTTCCCCAGCCCACAAATGACTACCAAGAGGAAATTCCTTTCCCTAAAATTGCATAATTAAACATATGGGGTTTTGTCACCCTTCGTACCTGAAGGAAATAACTTCAGATGAGATAAAATATAGCCCCAATCCAGGTGAGTGACTGTATACATCATTAAGCTACAGAGAGAAAATACATTAATCATCATCAGTTAGACAATGTGGAAAGAATCCTCTCATTTGATTTGCAATTAACTTATAGCTATGTACACTTTTAATTAATCTGAAAATCTAGTTTTCACTTTTTTATTTACTAGACTAAAACCTGATTTTCTTTTCCTAAGGCAAAAATTCTTTAGCAGAATGCCACAAAAGGATGCTAAGTAGTCTTCTTAAGAGCTTTAGCTTCTTAATAAGTAAAATGCTATTTCCTCTTATATACCATAAGTGTCTTATACTCAAAGAACAAATATTTCTAACCCAAATATATTACATTTCCAGCCTACAGATAAGTCTTAGTTGTCTAACAATAGAAAAGAATAGCTGTCTGTTTTAATAGTGAAAAAAAAATACTCAAGGAAAAAAAGAACTACTTTGTACACAGTATCTCTGATAAGCCTAGGGAGAGTCCATTCCATCCATGTTTTTACTTCACATCAGTCCTAAGGCAATTCTACGTAGCTAAAATGAACTTACCCTCTTATTAAGAAATTTAGAAATTACATCATATGCAGATTCTGAGAGATTCACATTAGGGTTTGGACATTTAACGTTTACTATTCCAGAGAAATTACGTGGTACACCACTTGCAATTAATTCAAAATCCCAATATTCATCTTCATCTATGTGAACCACTAAAATAATAAAAGGGAATAAAATTAGTTATTATCCAGGCACATAGCCTAAATATGACTATAGAAACTCAGAGTCTTATTTCATCCAGACCAGAAGTCAACACTTCTTTTTAATTAGAATTTGGAGAACAAGTAAAATTGCCATGTGGAGAAGACCTTGCCTGTTGTCTAAATAATTAGTAACTGGATGAGAAGTTACTATAGATAATAACTACCTACTATCTCTTTTCATAGGATCAGGGCTTCTAAGCTCTTCCCAGTACATCCTCTATCTGTATTCTGCCTATAAAAAGAACACTGTACGTGATAGTAAGTTTGGTATTAAAGAGGTTAAACCAAAGTCGGATTGGACTTTTTAAAAGTCTTCAAGGTAACTTAACTTATCTGACTTCATAATGAATTGGAGGGTGTTTTTTGTGTGCTTAGCAGTTTCCCGTTACTTTTCCTACTTCCTGTCTTGGAATCATCCTATTTATATACAAAGGCTTCTTTCTACTCCTTTTTCCTTGCTACTCCTTTTCATTTGCATATATTTCATAATCTAGGTTCTTGATTTGAATTGGGTTTCTCTCCCCCCCCCCCCCATTAAGATTCCACACATTCCTGGATCTTTTTGAGGATTTGAAAACCTTACTCTTATTAAAGGTGATTAGTGGAAGTGGTTGTGAACAGATACCAATGATGATTGTAAAACTTCTATATTGCGAATGTAATCTGAAAAGTTAGTTGATACATTAGAATAGAATAGAATAGAATAGAATAGAATAGAATAGAATAGAATAGAATAGAATAGAATAGAATAGAATAGAATAGAATAGAATAGAATAGAATAGAATAGAGCAACTTAATAAATACTTAAAGTAATTGGCACCATTGAATCAGTTTAATGTTAATAAAAACAGATAGGCTGGTATTAAAATACTTTCTCATATATATACACATACACGTGAACACACATACAATATATATTCACTTTAAAATTTGATTTGCCTTTTAAACTTCTTTAGAAGTTTATTTTCACTTCAATCTTTGCGCTAGTTTTATTTTATGTATGGGTGTTTGTTCTTTTCTCTTTGTTTTTGCTTCTATTATTGTTTTACTTAATTAAGGAAAGTTTGTGTTTTATGTTTGGATAATATGTGTCAGTATTAGAAAAAGAAAATACCTTACAAAGTGTATTCCTTTTTTAATTTCAATGTCCTATGAACATCAGTAAGATTCAATCTTTTGCCAGAACAGGGTACTACACCAAATTAGGAAAACCATCCCCAAACGTAATGATAGGTTATGAACATGCATTCAGCTTATTTAAATGTTATATCAAAGGGCCTAAAACACGGGTGAAATGCTACCTGATCGGCCCGGATTGGCCGATCTGGTAGCGATGATGGCCGGTAGTTCGGAGAACCGGTAGCAATGACAGCTGGAGGCCCCACCCACGCGCCCCATTCCACGGAGTCAGGGAATGTACCATTCCCCGAGTCCGGCCTTGCTGCGGAGCCGCTACCTGCTCGCACTTTGCCACGTGGTGTATCCTACTGCTCACCTTTCTCCCGCGGCTGGCTGTCAGGGAAGGCAAGCGCCCGAAAGTTACCGGAGTCGTTCACTCTCCTTCTTGAATGAGCCACCTCCATTGCCGCCCTGGTCCATGCACCAGCTGCGCAAGCGCACACCATTTATTTAATTCACTCATCAGGTTGGGTGTGCGCGACTCCGGTAACTTTTGAGCACTTGCCTTCCCTGACAGCCAGCCGTGGGAGAAAGGTAAGGACATGCCGCTTGGCGATGAGAGAGCGGGCAGCGGCTCTGGGGCAAGGCTGGTATCGGGGAATGGTGCATTCCCCGACCTGGTTGAGATAGGCGGCAAGCAGATAGCGGCTCCAGGGTCCCAGGGAATGGCGCATCCCTAGCCCCCGACCCAAAGCGAAGAGAGAGCGGGTGGCGAGTGGACGGCAGAATAGAAATTTAAAAAGTTTTCCTACCGGGTTCTGTGGGCGTGGCTTGGTGGGAGGGGGTCTTGTGACTGAGTGGGCGTGGCTGTGAGTGACATTGAGTTGTCCATGCCCACTCAGTCACAGGACATTGCCCCACCAAGCCACGCCCACAGAAATGGTAGGGAAAAATTTTAGATTTCACCCCTGGCCCAGAAGGATCTATAGGACCAGTCTCTTCTACCGAAGTTTTTCTCAGCAGACAAGGCCCTTTTTATAAACAGCAAGACACTCATACCACATAACTGTTTCCAAATTCTAAGAACCATTAACTTTAGGATGCTTCAATGTTCTCCCCACAGCAATTTTGGACAATCAATACAAAAAAGTTACCTATGAGTTGAGACTATGCATATGCAGAAAAGGAGCTGATGAAATTATATTATAGCTCATCTCCTGCTGTACTGTACCTGCTAGAAGAACTTACAGTATAAGTACAACTATGGTCAAATACCTAGGAAATTCTGATCTTTTCTATGTAGATCTGTTGTTATCATATCGCTATGATTCAATCTCTTTAAGGGTAGATAATTTTCTTATATTGCCTGTAAAAGTAGGCAAATATTTACAACCCACTGACAAATTCACCACCAATTATATATATTTTTGCTTTTAGTTTATTATTAAAGTATTTATTTACAATTCTGCCAGTAACTGTAATAAAAATATTCATTCATTCATTCATTCCCGTCCCACAATCTTTTGACTCAATTGACTGACATCCATAAAAAATCACATCCATAAAGAGTACAAACCTGAATACAAAATTAAACTTAAAGCAATCACAAGGATCAACACTAGAAAAACAGATGTTATAATCATCCAGAGTTTGCATTTCCAAAAAATAATTGAAGAACATGATTTTAAGCTGCTTTTCTCCTAAAGAAACAAGGAATTAGAAAACAAAAAGCATGTTTATATTCATAAGTATAAAATATTCAAACAGACATACTCAATAATGTTGATGGAACAAAGGAAGGTGTTTTTCACTACACCATTGTTCCACATGTCTGATCACATCTTTGCTGACTGATATGACCTCCAAGGTTTTAACCCAAGGTTTTAGCTAGCACTTCCTAGTTCCTTAATAAAGGAACATGGGATATTTAGATATGCAAAGTAAGCACAGTACTACTCAAGTACATTTTCTCCCAATACGGAACATTATGATTTAGGTACTAAGATAATATATCATACTAAATCAGATAATTACTCCACTCAGCCCAGTATGATCAAGGATGAGTAGAAACAGTTTTTCAAAGTTTCAACAAACAGAAATGATAACATGCTTCAAACAGGATTTGGAAAAAATTAAAAACAAGACAAAAAGCTTTATAGGAAGAAAAAGAGAGAAAATATAATTAAAAATAAAAAAGTGGCATCCCAACTTCAGCTGTAATAAGCAACAGGAATCATGCTAGACTATTAACTCTGAACAACACTGGCATTAATTTAATCTAAACCAACATTTAATACTAATCCTACTCTAGGCAATTTTCTTTTTACTCCTTGGAAATAAGTAAAAATCAACTGCAGTCAGTTTGGGCAAAAAGAGATGTAACACAAACCAAAAAGTCTTGCAACTTTTGAAAAAAGTGTCCGACAGACTCATACAATTTCATCTTTTTCAGTGAGATAACTATCAGGGCCATAAGAATGAGAATGTATTTTATTTCATTAATTTATTTGATTTCCTCCCCATCTTTATTACTTTATAAATACAATAACTCAAGGTGATGTATATATCTAGTACTCCTTCCGCCTCCTATTTTCCCCATATCAACTCTGTGAGATGGGTTGACTGAGAGAGTGACTGGCCCATGGTCACCCAGCTGGCTTTCACGACTAAGGCAGGACTAGAACTCACACCCTCCTGCTTTGTAGGTTGGCATCTGCTTTAGAACCGGGATCACATATTCCTTAAGCTTGTGGCTTGAAGCAGCTAAGAGCCTGAAGTAGAAGTCCTGACTCTTGTCTTGCAGTTTTCTGGTAACTTCGGACCAATTGCCCATTTTCAGCTTATAGAGTTAGTTTTATAAGATAAAACAAGGGGAAACTGCCTATGAAGCCTCCTTGAACCTTTAGAAAAAAGGGGGATAAACACTGAAAATATTCATCTCAACTTTCTAAGCCTATAAGTTAAATAATTATTATTATGACAGATATGGGAAAGAACTAGAATAATTGCTTGTCTTCTGGCTTACTATAAGATGAGAATCGCTCTGACACAGTCCAACACAGTTAAAATGCCAGAACTCAGAAAAGTGTCTCTTGTTAACAAAGATGTGCTACTATTTCCACTATCGAAATAAATACACATACATCCTCTGATTACAAATGAAGGAGACGCCTAAGATAAGCAGCCACGGGTGAGAGTATAAATAGCTGCATCGATACTGCACATAGATAGAGTTGACTCATTCACGCCCTGTTTTTCCCCCAGTAGATTTCATAACTCACCCTCTGCCCCCCCCCCCCCCACAAATTGCATCATAATTACTGTAAAGTTCCCAAGTTTAATAACTCCGAGTAAATTCCTTCTTGAGCTAAACGGGACGCTGATCAAGCAATTTCTGTTTTCATACGCTGGGAACAAAACAAACCTTTCCCATAATAGAAGTGAAGCACCCAGTGGCTTACCGCGGCAGCGACACGAAGGGTTTCTTCCTGTAGAAACTCGCTTTCTTCTCCTCTTTCTTCGTCTTTTCGGCTTAACTCAATGCCCAGCTGATTTTGCGCGGGAACGAGACCGTTCATTGCGTCCATGGCTGAGTTAGTTTTTCAAGATCAAAGGCAATGGGAAACGGGAAATAATAATAAGATTCGATTGCGCTGATCAGGAAAGCAAATAATAAGATTCGATTGCGCTGGTAGAAGAAAGCAAAAGCAAAAGCAAAAAATAATGTTGGGCTGCAGTGTTGCCAGGAATAAGGATTTTCATAATAAAACGATGCAATGTCTGATAAACGTTTTCCAAGATGCCGGTAAAAACAAAAAACAATAAGGGAGGAAGGGAGCTCTCGCTGTTTCTATCAAGTCCAAAAAGCAACCTTTTGTTCCGAAGTTGCACAAGACTGAATTTTCCGGTTCGACCGCCTTCTATATACAGCAGGTACTTTAATCAAAACAACTTAGCGTTTTTTTAGTGGAATGGCAAACGAAAAGGTTAGGCCTTTGCTAGGCTAAAACAAAAGCACTGAAAAGGTATAATTTTAGTATTAGAAATAAAAACAGAAGCAAGGATCAAGGACTTCACTTTAAAAGTAAACAAATTCAGGTCCAAAGGTCTTTTTTTCTTTTCAAAAATCGATTGGACTTTCCTGATTTTTTCTTTGAAAACGTTTGGCTTCTCATCAAAAAAAGTTTCCACAATCTTGACTAAATAGTAGGGAATGGAAGAATTTATATTCTTTGCAGTCATCTGGTCATTAGCACTCTGAGGGTCCCTAGTTGGCTCTCTATAAATCCTTCTATTCCCCACCATTCAGCAATGTAATGGGTTCTTTTCCCCCTACCGAAGATATGAAATTCTACACCAACTTTTATGAACTGATTCCCTGCATTTATGTGACACAGTTTCTTAAACTTGATGGCACTTGCTTGGGAAGCCATGCATGAGTTTGGCTAAAACCTTATGAACAATTACTTGGAAGAAAGTTCTTTTAAATTCATTGGATTTACAATCAGACAGACCAAAATTGGGTTTTGGTCTAGTTATTACAAATATCGAAGGCAAAATTGGGAAAAAATAAAATTAGATAATACCATCTATTAAATATGATGGTGTAATTTTACAAGATTCCAGAGTTCCATGGGAACAAATTAGAGCCATTTCTGTCAAAGCTAATACCAGTACCAGTAGAAATATTGTATTTCTTTCCTTTCTTTCCTTTCATGAAGCAAATTGAAAACTGCCAAGACCAAGCTATTATTTCCAGATTGGGGGTTGGGATGTTAACTGATGTTAAGTGGGTTAGTTGCTGAATATTTTTTTTAATTGTTGTAGTATGTCAGTTGTTCTTTCTCTCTTTCTCTTTCTCTTAATTTTATTGATTGAATGGTGTTTTAAAACTTGCTTAGCCACCCAATTTGCAAGGTGGATGGCCATATAAATGATTGAAATAGAGATAGACTAGAAATGAAGCTTTTTTCTCATTAGGGAACAGTTGAAAACAAGCTTTCCAGAATAGTTCATCTTGACCAGCTTCTAGATGTCAATCAAAGTCATGGCAAGTCCAACCACTAAAGAAAGACTGTTCGCTATTAAAGAGAGGGAAGGGAGAGAGGGGGGACAGACAGAGAGGGAGAGGGAGAAAAATGTTGATTGTGGTTTTCAAAAGGTGGATCTCTGACGTTTTGGCACCTGATCAACCAAACATTTCAGATGATATCCAGAAACATAAGTGTATGGCGTGCAGCAAAGTTGTTATCTGTTCCTTGTATGTTATGCCAGTTAACATGCAGGCAACTGCATTTTATCCCAACTGTAGGTTCTGGGATGCCTTTGAAGGTAGCACATTTCAGTAGTCTTAACCAGGTAAGCACAAGACCATTAGAGTTACTTTCGCAAAATATTTATTTATTTAGGAGATTTATATTGCCACCTAGTCCCACATGGCGACTCAAGGCAGTTAACAAGAATATAAAAACATCATATAAAAAACAATAAAACTAATAAAAGAATAATATATAATAATAAAATAATCCCCTGTCCCTTACTGAGCTTCTGAATATATGTGGTTATATCAATGGTGGGTTGCTCCTGGTTCTGTCAAGTCCTTTAGAACTGGTAGTAAAAGCGGTGGGAGGCTCCACCTACCAGCCCAGATGTCATAATTGATGATCTGCGCATGCACAGAAGCTTCTGTGCATGCTCACGTGCGCTCCCATTGCAAACCGGTAGTAAAAATAAGTAGAACCTACCCCTGGGTTATATGCCTGACATATAGTCGCTCAGCCTCACCCCTCCCAAAACAGGAAATATATGGTGATTTTTCTAAGTAAATTTCTATTGTTCTACACTTATAGGCAGAATCTTGCCATAGTAAAGCACTGTTCTATCTACACAAGCCTATACTCAAAAGAACTTTCAGGAAGGTAGCTCTTCCTCTCATGCAGACTATCTGAACTGAGCTGTCTCTTACTCCTCTGAATGCACTCTCTTCCTCCTGAGAATCCAGACCAGTACAATCCACCAGTGTCACACATTCTTCTGTTTATTAGTCACTGACATATGATACTTATCAGAAACACAGCTATATTATATGAACTGCTTCAGAAAAAAAATGTGGGTTGGTTCACTCACCAGAAATTTCTTTAGCCATGTTTTCATATCATAAAAAACATAAGAAACAATTAATGTATACAGGTAATCCTCAACCTATAACCATAAATGGGACTGTAATTTTGGTCACTAAATGATGCAATAATTAAATGAATACTGTGTTTCCATGAAAATAAGACCCTGTCTTATATTTTTTTTGAACTCTGAAATAAGTACTTGGGCTTATTGCCTTGCACTCAAAAGTCCGATTGTGCTTATTATCAGGGGATGTCTTATTTTGGGGGAAACAGGTATTCATAAAATCAGACCCAATTTTCTTACTATTTTTACTGCAGTTGTTAGCAAATCACATGACTGTTATATGAATCTGGCTTCCTCAATTGATTTTGCTTGTTGATGCGAAAGTTGCAAATTGTGACAACATGGCCACAATATACTGAAACTGTTGTAAATACATATTGGCTGCCAGGTGCCCAAATTGTAATCACATGATTGCAGGTGATGTATTTGTCATAACTTTGATGATGGATTGTAAGTCATTCTTTCTGAGGCCATTGTAACTTTGACCTGTCATTAAATGAATGACCTGTCATTAAATGAATCACCTGCCTACCCATGAACCTGTAGGTTCATGGGTAGGCACTTGAGCTACTAGCAATAGCAATTAAACTTATATACCACTTTATAGTGCTTTCAACCCTCTCTAAGCAGTTTACAGAATCAGCATATTGCCCCCAACAATTTGGGTCCTCAGAAATTGCAGGCAGCCGGCAGGCAGTAGAAGTAGCCTGCAGTGCTGCACTCTAACCACTGCACCACCTATTGCTCCAATTTTGGGAGTTTCTATCCAATTCATTATTTTGTTACAGCTAACATTCACATATTAACAACATGCAATGTGAAATAGAGGAGAAATAGCAAGAAACTCTACCAGTGAATTAAAGAAAACAAGATTCAAACCAACTAAATCTTAAAGGAACTCTGACTGAATGCTGAGATGTCAGCAGTATCCAGCATCTGTTCCAAAGAAATTGACCTTCGTTTTCAGCATAATTGCAAAGTTCTACATATATCTCAAAAATTGACTACTGATATGCAAACTTAAGAGAAAATATCAAAAACAAGATGAAAATAAGAAGAAAAATCAAACCAAGAAGTATTGAACAAAAACTTACTCCCCTTTTCCATACTTGCTGATAGAATACCATGAACACCTACATAATGAAAATTACCCAGACTTAATTAAATAATTATTTAATGCAAAAAGGTAAGTTTTTTTTAAAAAAATTATACAAAAACATTCAAATTGCTTTTTAAAATTGTTTTATACAGTTTGTTTTGTACATAGCAATTGGAAGTCATATGGATGCTTTCAGCTTTCTTTTAAGCCATTTATTTTTTTTATTTATTTTATTTACTGTAATTTGTCAAACAGAAACAAAAACAGAAATAATATAAGAATACAATGACAGGGACGATAGGCATGTTAGGGTGCTTATGCACGCCCCCCTCTACGGACCTCTTAAGTATGAAGTAAGGTCCATGGAAGTCAATTTGTGACTAAAACTGTGAAAATTTGTAGCTGAGACAACTGAATCAAGCAGAACATTTGAGCATTTGTTAGTTTATGTATTGATGGATCCATTCATAAAATGCTGTGACCTTAGTATAAACTCCAGGGCGGTTCCTTCGAGCACATCCTTCACCCCAGCTGACAATGCCTGTAAGGTACCATCTGTTTCCTTTTCCTAAACAGGCTAATGGTCCTCCAGAATCACCCTAAAAGGAAAGCCAGAACTCTTGCTATTAGAAAAAAATAGTTTCATTACATTCTAAACATAGTAACATTTAATTTTGTATTATTGACTAACAGAATGGGAAATTCTACTGGATTACCTCATCCAACTTCCCGAACAATGAAAGATACCCTACATCATTCTGACAGAAAAGTTTAGCATAGAACAGCGTCTTCCACAGGCAGTTTGTTATACTAAACTGCTCTCAGCATTGCAGCGTTTCTAAACTTTGACTTAAAATTCCTTTTATTTTCTATTTTCATGCATTAGCTCTGGATCAGGGGTGAAATCCAGCAGGTTCTGACAGGTTCTGGAGGACTAGTAGTGGAAATTTTGAGCAGTTTGGAGAACTGGTAGCGGAAATTTTGAGTAGTTCGTAAAACCAGCAAATACCACCTCTGGCTGGCACCAGAGTGGGGTGGGAATGGAGATTTTGTAATATCCTTCCCCCAGGAGTGGGGAGGGAATGGGGATTTTGCAGTATCCTTCTGCTGTCATGCCCACCAAGCCACACCACACCACGCCCACCAAGCCACACCCACAGAACCGGTAGTAAAATAATTTAGATTTCACCACTGCTCTGGATGAAAAAAGCGATTACTGGCTTTTGAAACAACAGTAAGTAACAAACAAATAAATCCCTTGTTCATTCTTGGTACAATTGCTTTTCAGATCTTTGAAGACCATCTCTTTTTACCTTTTCACCTCTCAGTCAAGATTAATAAACACAGGTCTTACAGCAATTTCTCATCTAATTTGGTTTCTGGATTTTCACAATCTTTGTTGTTGTTTTCCACATGCAGTCCATCTGATCTCAAAAGGTGCTCAGAATTGACCCAACATTTCAAATGTAATCTTGATACACAAGAAAACTATTGATCCTGATAACTTACTCTAGTCTATTCTATTTCACACAGACTGAAATTGCAAGTGTCAAACTTTGTAGTGCATAGTATTTCATTTATTTTGTAAAATTAGGAACACAATATTGATTTATATTTAACTAACAATATTGCTGAGCTTATTCATTATATTCTAACTTCTACTAATACAACTCTTTTTAGGCAAATATTATGAACAGACAGGTCAGAGGACTTACGTTGTCTTCTTTTCCTTACAAAACAGATATATGAAAAGTATTCTTTGATCATTTCATTTAAAAGGCAGTCATATAAATCATGTTTTCTTTTCACAGGTTTTTTGTTTTTTGGCTTTACCTGACATGCATCAGTACCACCATTCAGATTCCCAGCACATAGCATTTGAGATGTAATTAGATAATCATAAAGTTTGTTGCAAACACTTTGGTTAATGATTTTCACTTTGGCTTCTTGTAATGTTTTTGTAAGCTGACCTAAATTGATAGAAACATTGTGTAAGTATGATATTTGCTATGTTATCCTCACATTTGCATGTGATAGCTAGTATAAATTAATAGGGAGTAAATCTATCTGTTGAAAGAGAGTTGAAACATCCAACAGCCTGTCCAATGTGTTTCTCCAGTGCTAAGCTCCATAATGGAGCATTACAAAAGGTAAGGAACATCAACCATTTTTGATGTTCCTCTGAAACATCAAAAGTTAGAATTGCCATTTGAAAGTTAGATTGCTACTTGTACCAATTTTTTTTTAAAGGGAGATGGGAATTGATAATATATCACTGATACTGATTATTGTGATCTAGAATGTATTTAAAAGTGGTTAATGGTCTTTCTTCACTCCCTTGGAATGATATTACAGTTTGTTTAGCATATTTTTGAAACATAAATTGCAATTAACCTGTCATGATCTGCCCTATACCTTTGAAATTTTACTAGCTCATATGTTGCATTCCTTTATAGTAATTTACATAGCAATTGGTACATTAAATAAATGAAATATAAATAAAATTGTACGTGTCTTCAAACTGAAAGATACGTCTTCCAGCTGGAATAAGAAAAGTAATGCTTAGAACTTTATGAAATTAAACATTTCCATCAACTAAGGATATGTTTTCAGAATTGCAACAGATTTTTCTTAGTCCTATTAAGTTTAATTACATCCATAACATTATAGCTGAAATTGATTTTCACAGCAGCTGACAGTTATGATTCACAAAAAGGTACAACAGATTAGGGATACTTGTAATTTGAAATGAACATACTATTTTCTTTTACAGCTCCCCAGCCAGTTACATAGCAGACAGTTCCATAAATAAATACTCTAGGACTGCTCAGTAAACATACGGGTTGTACCAGCTCAGTGAAAAATACCGGTGCCTCCATTTCCAAGAGCGCAATGTCATAATCTGAGACGTATTGGTCATAATTTGGATGGACTATTATCCTTTTGATGGATCTCATTACTGCTTCATTATTGCTGTATTTGGTTATGCTTTTTATACCCATATATGCTGTCCAGCCTGATGCTATGGAGTATCTGAAAAACAAAGATTGCAATTCTCCTAGTAAATATTGTCATCAAGGGGATTTAGGAAACATGCCTTTGTTTTGTAGCAAGCTCTGCCTTGTGGAACACCTTTCTCTTGGGATCTAGCAGGCCTTCACCCTTTTAGTCTTACAGGAAGCTGTTAAGGCTGCATTAGGCTCTGGGATAGTAAGGTTGGAACCTGGGAATTGTTTAGATGAATAGATGGAGATGATGGGTTAGGCCTCTGGGTTTTCTCATTTTTCTCATTTTTGTCTGTGATTTTATTATTATTATTATTTAATTTGATTTATATGCCGCCCTTTTCCGGAGACTCAGGGCGGCTTACAATGCATTAAGCAATAGCCTTCATACTTTTGTATATTTATACAAAGTCAGCTTATTGCCCCCACAAACTAGGTGCTCATTTTACCTACCTTAGAAAGGATGGAAGGCGGAGTCAACCTTGAGCCTGGTGAGATTTGAACTTACAGTAATTGCAGACAGCTGATGTTAATCACAACGCTTTTGTCTGCTGAGCCACCAGGCCCTTGTTGTGATCTGCCACATGTCAGCTTCCTTTTAATTTTTATTTAAAATAAAGAGCGAGATGGGGAATAGGCAGATACGAATTTGATGCCTATGAGCTAAAAGATACTTAAACAAACATAATGCAAGAATCTGGATGTCTATTGTCAGTAATATATACTTTGCATTACATAATGCATACCTTATAAACTCAGAGTCCTGAAAGCAATGTGCAGCTGATACCAACCACCGATTTGAAATTACAGAGGCACCACATATATGACCAGATGATCCCAGTTGCAAGCTTGCTTGCCAAGGCCACTTTCCAGGCCTTGATTCTTCACCACCAACAATTCTGAAGTTTGTTATCTGACTCCTTCCACATGCTAAAAGAGAGATGCTGATTACTTTCTGTGAATTGTGCAATACAATCCTGAGCACATACAGACTTCGATTTGCATTCCCTCAAAAAAATGTAGAAATCCCCCATCATGATTACAGCTCCTTTCTGTATTCACACATTAATTACATACCACAATTCACTTCATCAAATCCATCTTCACAGTCTTTTATACCATCACATTCTGGATTTAATTTTTTTGGACATTTCCCATTTAGACACTTATATGAATGAGGTAGACATCTTTTATATGCTGAAAAGATGAAATGACCGGTGAAAAAATGGTCAGTATTTTTTGTTTGTTTGCAGTTTAGATATCTGCTCTACATTTCTTTCAGGGGATTCAGGTGGTACATTTAGCATTCTATCCTCACATGTTTACCTAACAGACCTGTGAAGTAGGATGGCCTGAAAGATGGTGACTGGCCCAAACTTATAGTTTCTCAAATAAGTTACATATTTAGTGTTTTACAAAATGACAATATAATGCCATCTATTCTGATTGGGTAAGCACTGTATTTTATGTACCTAGGTCCATGATGGCGAACCTATGGAGCCATATTTGTGGGCACGTGAGCGTTGCCCTAGCTCAGCTCCAGCATGCATGCACATGCTGGCCAGCTGATTTTTGGGCCTTCTGGGCCCACTGGAAGTCGGCAAATGGGCCGACTGTTTCTGGCCTCCAGAGGGCCTCCAGGGGGGCGGGGAAGGCTGTGTTCGCCCTCCACAGGCTCCTAGAAAGCTTCTGGAACCAGGAGAGGGCAAAAAACAGGTTTACCGGGCCACCGGGCCATCACATACCAAAAGCAAGGGGAGCATGGGGAGGGGGGTCACGTGCATACATGGGGGCAAAGGCGCATAGAATTATGTGTTTGGGCATGCACACACGCGACCACCCCACACTCCCCCAGCTTTTGGCACGCGATGGCAAAAAGGTTAGCCATCACTGCCCTAAGTACATGTGAAGATGGTAAAAATCCAATTCTATCTGTGTATTGCATGATGTGATTCTGAATTTAAATATTCCATGTCTTCACTTAGGCTTCTTTGTGTGTGCAATGCATGCACATGATGTTCACAAGCACTTACGTTTTATTTATCCAATTCAGACACTGCCCATTTCACTATCCAAGTGACCTGTTAGCAGAGGACTATCTTCTGTAACATTGGAGGCATGGCCACCCTCCATTACCTAATGTCCATTGGAGTTGAGCAGCTAATAAATTTAAATAAATAAATAAAATGTGTTTTGGTCTGCCCTGTAGCCTTCATGAAGTTTAGAGAATGGTTTCTAAACTTTTGGCTTTCCTGGCCACATTATGTGAGGAGGAATTATCTTGGGCTGTTTTGGCTAATTACCGTCCCATCTCCAACCTTCCCTTTTTAGTGAAGGTTGTTGAGAGTGTGGTTGCGCGGCAGCTCCCCCGATACCTGGATGAAGCTGTCTATTTAGACCCGCTCCAGTCCGGCTTCAGGTCTGGATACAGCACCGAAACGGCATTGGTCGCGTTGGTGGATGATCTCTGGAGGGCCCGGGGTAGGGGGTACTCCTCTATCCTGGTGCTGTTAGACCTCTCAGCGGCTTTTGATACCATCGACCATGGTATCATGTTGCGCCGGTTGGAGGGACTGGGGGTGGGGGGCACCGTTTTGCGGTGGTTCTCCTACCTCTCCGACCGGTCACAATCCGTGTTGATGGGGGCAGCGGTCGACCCTGAGGCACCTGGTATGTGGGGTGCCACAAGGGTCGGTCCTCTCGCCCCTCCTGTTCAACATTTATGTAAAGCCGCTGGGTGAGATCATCCGTGGTTTTGGGGTGGAGTTCCATCAGTACGCTGATGATACTCAGCTGTACATTTCCACCCCAGACTACCCCAACGATGCCGTGGAAGTGATGTCCCAGTGCCTTGAAGCTGTGCGGGTCTGGATGGGGAGAAACAGGCTTTGACTCAACCCCTCCAAGACCGAGTGGCTGTGGCTGCCGGCGTCCCGATATAGCCAGTTGACACCATCGCTGGTTATTGGGGGCGAATCATTGGCCCCCACGGAAAGGGTTCGCAACTTGGGCGTCCTCCTGGATTCACGGCTGTCTTTAGAGGATCACACGACAGCCGTGGCCAGGGGGGCTTTTTATCAGGTCCGCCTGATACGCCAGCTGTGGCCCTTTCTAGATCGGGACTCCCTACGCACGGTCACTCATGCTCTTGTCACTTCCCGTCTGGACTACTGCAATGCTCTCTACATGGGGCTCCCCTTGGGGTGCACCCGGAGGCTCCAACTGGTACAGAATGCGGCCACGCGGGGGATTATGGGAGCGACGGGGTGCTCCCTCGTGACACCTCTCCTGCGTGAGCTGCATTGGTTGCCGGTGGACTTTTGGGTGCATTTCAAGGTGTTCGTAATCACCTTTAAAGCGCTCCATGGCTTAGGGCCAGGGTACTTACGGGACCGCCTTCTGCCACCAATTGCCTCCCACCGGCCGGTTCGCTCTCACAGAGAGGGCCTCCTCAGGGTGCCGACAGCCAGACAATGCCGGCTGGCGACCCCCAGGGGGAGAGCCTTCTCTGTGGCAGCACCAACCCTCTGGAATGATCTGCCTCCAGAGTTAAGAACAATCTCCGACCTCCCGACTTTCTGGCGGGCTTTAAAAACTCATCTTTTTCAGCTTGCCGGCTTAGCCTGATTCCTGTAAATATTTTATCATTTTAGAGTTTTATTATCTTTTATATGAATTAGTTTTAATTTACGGCCATTTATATTTGTTGTTTTATGAAATTTTAACTTTTGTGTGCTAGTTTTTAATCGGCTGTGCACCGCCCTGAGTCCGTAAGGAGAAGGGCGGTATATAAATCTAAATAAATAAATAAATAAATAAATAAATAAATATGTATAGGTTAGGTTTCATATAGGTTATTTTTTCATATAGGTTATGTATATTTTCATATAATGCTATTCCAGATTTATTGTATCAAAGATTGTGATTAAAGACACTGTAGGAAGAAGCTGAGTAATAAACATAGCTCATTCAGGCAAATTCTAGGTTTGTTTTGATTACAAGTACTGCCCTTTTTAGTGACCATTAGAGTGATGCCAAAAAAGAAGCTTTATGACCAGTCCTCGCACTTACGACCATCACAGCATCCCTACAATCAAGTGATCAAGATTCAAATGTTTCTCAGCCAGTTCGCATTTATGACTGTTGCATCATCGTGTAGTCAAGTGATTTCCATGTTTCACATCAGCTTCCAACAAGCAGAGTCAATGGAACAGCCATCAGTAAAATCACAAATTGTGGTTATGTGATATCTTGCTAAACAATCATTTCACTTAGTGACAGAGTTGCCAATCTCAGTTGTGTCATTTGACAATGACTATCTATATTGTTTATGCTGGACCCCAGAAAAAATTGGCATAAAAAAGTAAATCTACAATTAGACATGACCTGGGTTCAGATTTAATGCATTTATAATTCATAATAAAACAGAAAGGCAATTATTAAAAAAAAAAAACAAGCACAATTCTTTCTTGAAAGGGATTTATGCCTTATGTTCAACCTTATGTCCACTTTTGGCTTTTATGTGATGTGTGAACGTATTACAGATATTCCTCAATTTATGACCACAATTGAGCACAACATTTCTGTTAAGTGAAACATTTGTTAAGTTTTGCCCCATTTTACAACTTTTCTTGCCATAGTTGTTCAGTGAATCACTGAAGTTGTTAAGTTAGTAACACAGTTGTTAAGTGAATCTGGCTTCCCCATTGACTTGGCTTGTCAGAAGGTCGCAGAAAGTAAACACGTGATCCCAGGACACTGCAACTGTCATAAATATGAATCAGTTGCCAAGCATCTGAATTTTGACCACATGATCATGCGGCTGCTGCAACGGTCATAAGTATGAAAAGCAGTCGTAAATCACTTTTTGCCAATCCCGTTGTAACTTTGAACAGTCACTAAATGAACTGTAAGTGGAGGACTATCTGTATTATCATAACTTAAGATAATGGCCTTTCGAATCATCCTTAGAATTCTGCTAGGGTTGGGTAGTCTGATTTGCCCAATCATGAAATTCAATTCCGTGAATGTTGTCGAGAAAAATAATCAGGGGGAATCAGCCTGTACAGAGCAAAAGGGTGCCAAGACGTTCTGTACAATTTGATAAGCCTTTTAAGCATCAGAGTTGCTTATGTAATAGAAGTAACAAGGGAAATTATTTTATTGTGACAAAAATTACCATATAGGGGCCTAATAAAGGTACCACTTTCATAAAATATTTAATTAATTATTTTTATTTTATGTAGAACTGATTTTGTCTATTTTCTTCAAAAGTTTTATACAAAGCAAAGCTCAATTTTATACACACACACACACACACACACACACACACACACACACACACACATATAATTTATATATATATATAATATAAAGAATAATTGCTAACATTTGTCAAGAAAGGTAATGGTAAAGTTTCTAAGCTGAGTTTGGCCTCTTTATCAATTTCAGGTTGTTTTGTTGATAACAATATGAAAGTGTTTTCCCATCACTTCCCATCAGGGAGTTTGTTTGTTGTTTGAACATTCCAGTTTAGACAACACCTCTGTACTTTTTGCATATTTTTTATCCAAATGCTGGAAAGAAATAATTTTAATTAGCTTCTGTTATCAAGGGTAGCTAAGTAGATCTCCATAACTGTGCAATATTTGACAAAACCAAAGATTAACAATTTTTTATTCGTATTAATTAGAAATTTACCGTAGGAATCTAATGATTATCTAATCCAGCAAATACCGAGCAATATTTAAAATGTTAAATTTAGCTTATAAACAACTTACCACAATCCATTTCATCACTTCCATCTGTGCAGTCATTCCACCCATCACATTTACTATTTAAAGGAACGCATGATCGGTCAGAACATTTAAACTGCCTTGGACAAACTAAAAGAACATAATGTTTAAGACTATTGCAGTTGTAAAAAACATTGTATAACAGACCAATCTAATCATCGTATGATGCTTGTCGTGCAGAATATATTTTTATCAATCTGTGACATGTTTTTATTTTCCCTCTTTTGAAAGGCCTAAATTTTCCAACTAAGAAAGGAAGTTTTGAATATAGAAGGCAGCTTCTCACCGTTTTTTCAAAGTTCTTCTTTATGTTTTATGTATAGTACAGAATGCATAGAAGCAGTTTCCATAAGAGAAGTAACAATATGAGTTGCAATACAGGTAGTCCTCAATTTACAACAGTTCATTTAGTGACCATTCAAAGTTACAACGGGACTGAAAAAAGTGACTTATGACCATTTTTCACACTTATGACCATTGCAGCATCCCCATGGTCACATTGTCAACTGACTGATATTTATAATGACTGCAGTGTTCCGTGGTCATGTGACCACCTTTTATAGCTTTCTGACAAAGTCAAGGGGGAAGCCAGATTCACTTAACAACCACAGTACTAATTTAACAACTGTGGAGAGAAAGGTCTCACTTAGCAACCAAAATTTTGGGCTCAATTATGGTTGTAAGTCAAGGACTACCTGTACAATCAGTCTTTAAGCTTATTAAATATAAGCTAATACTAATTAATATAAGTTAATAATACACAAAATAAACTTAATGAGCCTTTAAATAATTTCACAAAATTGCACCCTTTTGTTAATAACGAGCAAGTAACACTTACGATCTGTATGGCTGAAAGCCCTAAATTCTATATAAAAACCTCTGTGTGTGACCAGTTCATCAGAATGGAAGCTAATTGAAATGGAATAGCCATATTCCTTGACTCTGTTTTCTTCTGCAATAGCTTTGCAATACCTGAAAAGAATATATTTTAAGTAAAATTTTAAGTAAAATCATTTTTAACAGGTTAAATTATTATATTTACTCTTCATTTATTATGGCTTGCCATTTGACACCTCCCGGTTCAGGATACCACATTTCGCTCAATGTGTACTGCTTTGGTGGGGACCATTGTGTTGACATGGCAGGGGCTGCGCAAATTCGTCTGGCCACTTTTCGTAGTGGCATGGAAGGGATTTGTGTCTTGGGACTATCCTAAACAATAGCCTATCCATCTGAGTGTGTGTGTGTGTTTGTGTGTATACTATTGTGAAAATATACACACGCACCCATGGACACGGCCTATATTTTGACATTTATCTTTCCTTATATGATCTTTATCTTACCTTATCTTTCTTATCCTATCCTATCCTATCCTGTCCTGTCCTGTTCTATCTTCTATCTTATGTCTTATATCTTTCATCTTTTATATCTTATCTCTATTGAGATATGTAGAAAGAAAAGCACTGAATGAATACAAGTTGCTCAGCAAAGTTTTTTTCCCCGAGTTAAGCAACACAATCTGTTCCTAGCAGGAGTTACCCATTGAGCTGCTTCTCAATAGAGTAGGAGGAAGAACATCCTTGCGGTACTGAATACCCTTCCACTACCTGATAATTTTATTTAATTAATTAAAACAGACAACTGAATTTCTATTTTTTAACAATTTCAAAGAATTAATAAAAGTGTAAATGTACCATTCAGAAAAGTAATTTTTCTTGTTTTATTTTGTTTTTAGGTTTGCTTATATCCTTTATTATTCTAAGAGTTCCATACAATTAGATAATTTGAAAAGTGGTCAGTTATTTCTCTATTTCATTTTTAAATGCTTATTGAAAAGCTTAAAAATAATGTATTTAATGAAGGCTTTACAATAGGGCTGTTGCTCACCTTACTCCATCAATTGCCAGCCAATCTTTATCACATTTCTTGGATCCAGGAGTTTGTTCCTGAATTTGTATTACAATAATTTTTAACATCAATCTATATCCAGGGAGTGGAGCCTAAGATGTTTTTTTTTCAAAAAGAAAAGAATATTAAAAACAAAAATTTGAAAACTGCATTTGTTATAAGGTTTATCTATCACTATCTAACATTTCTATACTGCAGAAAAACAAATGATATGCTAGTTTACTAAGAATTTCACTGACATCAGTGGGATTTACTGCCTGGTTACTGGATACAAGACTGAAACTTGATGTTTCTTTTGGTCAGCATAGATGTGTAATCGCCATTCATCCATGCACTCACGCATTCCAGAAACTGTATAGTATTCATTGAAAGATTTATCATTCACGAGATTCTTTCTCAATATTTGTTGTAAAAAGCATTTCCCATTTTAAAGTAGATTCCCTTCCTGGTTAGCAAATACTGCAGAGTACTAGTCACTTGGGCTATGCATCAGTCCATATCAGATACTGTGCAATTTGTGTCACAGTGCAATAAATTGAACATAGGTTTATGCAAATATATGGTTCATATACTATATAACACTAAGCCATAATATGGTTGGTTATTGTTTAATTAGCATGATTTGCATACCCATCTTTTTTTTGTCTTTATTTCTTGGGATGAGCTTTCATGCCTATTGCAATATCTAAATATAGCACCAATTTTTATTTCCTCTTATGAGCTTGCCTTCTAATCAGCTGCAGGTAGTCCTTGAGTTATGACTATTTGTTCAGCAACTGTTCAAATAAGGAGGACTTACAACTGATCCACAAGATTACAACCTTTACATCATCATCCTGCAGTCATGTGAATGCCATATGCAACCTTCCCTGCCTGATTCCCACGAGCAAAGTCAATGGGGAAGCCAGCAGAAAATGTCAGAAGTTACCCCTGTAAGTCACGGCCACTGCTTTTTCTCAAAAGGAGGCCTACTACAGAGTATGAGATCCCGGGGATCCCAGGATCTCATTCTCCATAGCACCCCCTCACATACACACACTCTGTATTGTATGATGGTCCACAGCACTCTCTCACATCTGTGGCCCCCAACACCCTGCCTCCACTTCCCCAGTGCCCGCCCATGGCCCTTCCTGGCTTGCTGACTATAATAGTACATACCCTGATAACCCAGTGGCAATCAATATTTGGTGGATAGTAACTAGGATAATAAGGTGAAATTACACTCCCATTCCAGGAAACATGCCAGCCACCACAAACTAAGGGAGGAAAAAACAATACAACAGTTTATTTATATTTCTCCAAGTGCGTAGATGAGATCTATCTTTCAACATTATAGTTCCTTTTATCTGTAATAGTACGCAAGGCAGAGAAAAGATATAAGAAGCTGTAAGACAAAAAAAAAGACTTAAAAAGAACATTCTAGAATTCCCACACCTTAGGTTTAGTTTCAACCTCCCCACACCAAATTTCATTAATTTTATTTTAATCACACTATTTTGATACACACTCTCTCAAAATTGCTTCACATTTTCTCTTTTTTAAATAAATCAATTTGCTTTTTGGCTAGACACTTTTCTATCATTTTTATGTTTAAAGTGATTAGTTCTTACATACATTTCTATCATCTACAGCTTCTTTCACTTTATCATTCACTATGTATCCTCCTTCATCTTTTTTTCATGCTGCCCAGTTCTAGACATTCCAGTGACATCATGCCATATAATCCTTTTCATTCTATTCCAGACACATTCCAGGTCATTTTTCACTTCATTCATTTTCCATTCATTTTTTTTTTTGTGTGTGTGTGTATTAATCTATCACGCAATGTTTTTTCAGAAAGATTTGTATTCTTTTCCTGTAATTCCCATATTGCAGATTATCTTCATTTCCTTCCTTTTTCTCTCATTTTCCCTTTTGTCCTGTGATATACTCTTGATGCTGACAAAAAAGAATGGTGTGTTTTTGATGATAAACAATTAACTCATATAAACAATGATTTCAGATTTATATCCATTCCTTTACCTTGAGTATGCATGAATAGGCATTTTATTAATTTACATAAATGATACACATAAAGCTTTTTTTAAAAGGAGATACTCACCAGATATTTTTTCCATTCATTTTTGGGCCTTCAAATGATCCCATTGACTTTTAATGTTCTTTTTTCATCTTATTCTCACCCAATATTATCAACTAGAATATTTTTTCCCTGGATCATATTTAGATACTCAGATGTTATCCAATGTTTCCCAAAATTTATCTCTGGTTGTTCAATTATCACCATTCAATAGAATGTAACACACAACTATTATTCATTTATTGATTCCTGCTTTCATGCCTATTGCAGTACCTATATATAGTACCAATTTTTATTTTCTGGCAAACACTTTATGTCCTTTAATTTATAATTAAACCTACCCTATGTATAATCATGAACTCTGTTACATTATATCCCTTTGGTTGCACAGATCTACATTTCTTTTTCATTCATTCAATTAATTAATTAGTGCATGTTTTATATCATTTATTCCTCTTACATGCCAAGTTGCAATCTTCTATATGTCATGGCCATCAACAGATAGGCCCATAGATACTGACGACTGAAACCATCACAGTATTAGTCCCTTGAAATCTTCATAAAACTCTTTTTAGTAAGATAGAAAAATTGTAGACTAAGTTAAAAACCTTGGTTGTATCTGTGCCATATGCAAAATTCTGTGCCAATGTTAAGGACATTATCAATCAGTTTTGGCATATTTGGCTCAATATGTCATACTTTTCACCAATGTTTAATGCAATCTATTATAGACATCATAGTGTTCTTCATATCTCACAACTAAGGGAAGTGGCAGTGTACTAATTTGTTAAAATGTCATATTCAAGATGTCCTAAATCAACCAAGCAAAAAATGATTTTCACATATAGTAGTTCACAATTTTGAATGGAACATCATTAATAGTTTGTAAACATCAGAGAATTAATAGAAGTTCTGATAACTACATACCAATTTTAGGAACAGCCTGAAAATATGCTTTCAATATATTATTCTTTTGTCGTCGATCTAGTGAAAAAGTGACCAGCATTACATTACTGGATGAAGTTAAACGTATAACTGGAGGTTTCCAGGCTCCTGACATTCCACACCACCTGAAATATAAATTGGGACATAATAATAAAATATAATTCTGCTAGAATCAAAAAAAGATTTTGTACAATAATATACCTATAGAATATACAACTTTTTATTATAATCAGGAACTTTCTATATATTTTGAATGTCTATTCCTACAATTTCCAGTTAGCTGACTAAATTCTTATTAATTCATCAATTTTCTTCCAGAAAAAAATTAAAGAGTGTATGCATATGTTTGTGGAATAGCAAGTTGAGTGCTTATTCTAGAAATTAGGGATTATTATTATTATTATTATTATTATTATTATTATTATTATTATTATTTTGCTATCTATGAATACCCTCCAAGATTCCTTAATTAGCACTGTCAGAGTCTGACTCTAGGTTCTTCTATCACTGAGCTGCACATTACACAAGCATAGGATTTGTCTTTTCATTATGCCTATTCAAAAAAAAAAATCTTCTTTAATGTATTCCCTACCTGGTAATGATCTTGTTCTGCAATGGAAGAAGAAAATCATACGCAGATAGCCTGTGCGATGCACAACTCCCAGGAACCACATCATACGATGTTACAATTACCAATCTCACAACGCATTCAGATGGAACACGTAGCCTCCACTGATAAAAAGATTGCTTGGGATTCAACAGAGTTAACGTCCTATTATTACCAGGCTTTGCATAAAGGTCAAAGGCTGCTGGTAGACAAAACCAAAACAAATCAGTGGTTGAAAACCAGGAAGAATGAAACAGAAATTAATCCCAACCCTATGCTGCAGATTCCAGAGAACAGGCATTTACATTTAAAAAGGCAACCTTGTCCATCTCATCAGGCAGGACTGAGTATGCTGTGAGGCAGTACTATGTTTTCATTCTATAAAGTTGTCCCGTTGGGGATAGGACTGAGACATAAAGGCTGTGAAAAGAGAGCTTTTTTCACATATCTGATTTATGACTGGGAGAGCTGAAATTCTAGAAGGAATCCAGCATCTTTCACAACCCTGTACAATGCAAACTCATTCTAAACTTATCAGCCAATGGTGTCTCTAAGTGAAAGGTATCTAGTTAAGTGGAAACTGTTTGAATCAATCTTTTTTGTACCGTGTTTCCCTGAAAATAAGACCCTGTCTTATATTTTTTTGAATCCTGAAATAAGTGCTTGGTCTTATTGCCTTGCGCTCAAAAGCCTGATTTGGCTTATTATCAGGGGATGTCTTATTTTGGGGAAAACAAGGTACTACAAATTCAAAATAGCAATCTTGTTGGGAAGTAAATTCTTTGGACAATAACTATTGCAGCTGTACTTGGGATGTTAAAAATTTTTAATTAAAAATTTAAATTTACTGCTATTAGTAAATCATTTGTTGTTGATAGATGATCCTTTAAATTTTAATATCCTTTGCTCTTTAAAAAATGGGATAAGGTCACTCCTACCATCTTTATGCATGAAGAACCAAGACTGACTTCTCTAAGGCTGCCTCTGATAAATGGAATTTCATTAAATTAAATTAACTCAAAACTGCATCCTATCAGTAAAACTTGTTAAAACAATCAATCTAGTTTTCTAGTCATTCAGGTATCAAGGTCATGATGTCCGCAGCTGGTAGTATTAAGTTATACCTGGTCTCACATATCATCTAATTAATTATAGAATCCTAGATGAACAAAACAGCTCAGAAGAGATTTGCTACTATCATGCCATAATCTTTTAGCAACATGCTTCAAGGAATGACAGCAATTCTCAAGTGAGAAGGAGATTCTGGTTCTTAACATTGCTGGGGGGAGGTTGAAGCAGAGAATTCTGCTCTCTTTGTTCTGTTCAGATAGTATATATGAAGATAACGGGATATGGGCTTTGGGAACCAATCCAAAGTTGCTGACCTCATTTTTCAGAGGCGCCATCAGATAAAAACTGGACTAAAAGTCAAGTTTTCCTTTCAGCAGAAGGAACAGAAATGCCATCAAACACAGCATAGCTGAAGTTTCACAGTTCTGAAATAAATGAGCAAGCAATACTGAAACTCACATTCCCTTTTTCCAATACTTAAAGAGCCAATCAAAAACCCATCTTCGCTAAGCATGCCATAGATTTCTAAATGTCTGTCTATCATTAATTTCGAAGCTGCATGATTCCAGAAGGATGCTGGGCAGCTTAAGCTTTAAAGAGATTTAAAACAAGAAGAAAAAAGGTAATATATATTTGGACAAACCACAGGCCCTATGTCATAAAAGTGACCCAAAAACCTACCCCAAGATTTAGGAGAAGAGCCAAGTTTTTAAGAGGCCAGGAATATCTTCAGGGTGCGGACCTAAATATCATAGGGGAGGTGCTAAATCTCATAGGGGAGGTGCTATGAAATAGAAAACACACTTCTTGAATCTCAAAATATGGCATTGGTTGATTAGCAAAACTAAAACGGATTAATAATGACAATAGAAATAACGTAAAATATGTGGCTCCTCAAATAACCTGGTCCTATATCATTAAGGGCTTTTGGGGTGCATGGTGGTATGGAGAGCCTTCCCATCAAGGCACAAGTACAATTGATGAACCATAAGAGGCTGTGCAAAGGTGCTCTTAACTACTGTATAGCTGCCATCTGGTCTGGAACTGTGAATCCAAGGTGACCCACGGGTTGCATGCTTGAATAGAGAAGTGCAACCCCATTCAAGTTTAAAAATGGCATATTCCCATGCCCAGGTGACCTTTTATTCAAAGCCACTTGATTTTGTCAGAGGGGAGCTTAAACCTGTTCTTCACCATCCAGAGTTGTACAGCTTTCAGATAATGGACAATATGTTGAAAACATCATTCAATCAATATAAGGTCAATATGTACAGTAGGGTATCTGCTGCATATTGAAACTAATCCCAAACTAATAGATGACCTCCCAAACTAATAGATGACCTCCCCCAACAGTTTCATGTAGATGTTAAACAAGATGTTATGGACAGAAGGAATAATCCTGAGGAACAAGAGGAAGATCCTAAATCAAATAAAAAGAACTCTGAGTCCAGGTTAGGATTAATACAATTAAAGAGACAAGAATCTCTATAGTTTTCATGAAGGTAAAGGGAAAGAGTGGGAAGCACATTCAGAATTGCAAGATTCACTTAGTGTACTCTTATAATAAAAGCAGTGTTAGCATGCATGACTAATTCCTAGTGTGATCTACCTTAAAGTAGAAGGGAGAGTGTATTTGCCCAGCTGGTAAGATTAACTTGGTCTGGATTTCTTCTATTAGTGTCATCTTTCAAGAGCCAGGAAATTTGTCATGAAGCTTGTTTTTGGAGCAAACTGCCATTTTGTTCCTGATTTCAGTTTAGCTTTTTGTTTCTGGTTTTTTGTATTGCATTTAAACTGAGCCATCCAGATTGTTTGGAGATGGATGGTACTATCCATTTAAACTAAACTTAAATCAGACAATGTGTCATTTTCAAGCACTTTAAAATGAAAATATTGTTAAGCAGTTCCTATCCTTTGCAATAATTTTTGGACTAAGTAATTCCCTAGCCTTCAAATTCAGTTCAAGACAAGAGTAAAGACTTCTTTCCTGCTTTTTTCAAGTCTCAGGGCTATACAATGGATCAGGATAGAATAACCCTTACCTGATTTCAGCATTGTGTCATAGGCCATAGAACCAGGTTCTGAAACCCAAGACGATAAATGCTGTCATAAATAATTATATATATGCAGGCCTAAACATTTCTGAATTTATTAAACATAAAAAATATATAAAATATCACCTTACCAAACAGCTCCATAGTAATTATATCAAAGTCTTCTTCTAACGGAAATGTTTCAGCAGTGTTGTTAGCTATTGCAAGTATTTTTTTAAAACTGATTTGCTTCTGATATGCTGAGGATAGGTTTTTGATAGGAAGAACAACATTTGTGGGGGCCCAAAATGTGCTCCAGTAATATGCTCGAGCACCACTTTTTCCATCACTGGAAGAAGATAACAAAATAAACTTTGTTTCAAATATACAATCAGATTTTATTTGAACATACATCTGTGCCCTTTGGTAGAGGTCAGAGGACTGCAATTGGTTTCTAAATGGCCTCATAGAGGAGTATATCAACAAGTAGACATAATCAGGAGAAATAAATATAGTTTATTTATTTATTTATATACTGTTGACCTCACCCCATTACTAAGAGGTCTGTAAGGGGCTTGCATAAGAGCACCAGCGTGTCTACCGTCCCTGTCCTAATGTTCCCTTTAATTGAATTCATTTTATGTATTCAATTCATGCTTATACTTATATACTGTATATTATCTAACATGTACTCCACAAATAAAAAAATATTTAAAAAATAAATTAATTTATGTAAGCATACAGATTGTCCTCAACTTATTACCATAATGGAATATGGAATTTTCATCATACCTCATGATATTTATAAGTCAAGTCACCCATATGACCAACTTGATTTTATAACCTTTTATTGCGGTAGTCATTAAGCAAACACTACAGTCATACAGTGAATGCAGTGGTCATAAAATAAGTCCATTTACTTGGGCAACATTTTCCACAAACCGGCCCAAAGGCCAGAAACCAGCAAAAAATATCATAAATTGCAGTTGACTGCAGGGTGTTGCCACTGACATAATTCTAAACTGGGTTGTAAGTACATTGGCAGGTTCTTCATAACTTCAGATAGTCAACAAGCAACCAACCATCAAGATAATCATACTTGGTAAAATAAGCAAGGAGATTTGAGAGGAGATTCAGAGCTGCAAATCCCTACAAAAAATGTTTGTGTCCCAAAAACTTCATCATTTAATCTGAATTATTTGTACTATTTTAATATTTATCATTTTTATCAATGTAGCGTTTTCTTCACTTACTCTTAAAAGTTTGTATATTTAAAGATATTCTACTAGTTATAAATTTTGGCAAAGTCTAATCAGAATTAAATCCCTTTCTGATGGTATCTACTCTATTGAACATGATTACTTCCCTGAGAACATGAGTAGATAATAAGCAGACATGGCTGACAATATTTTATTTATAAAATATTATATTATTTATAAAGTTACATAATTTAAGCATGATTTACCTGAATGCAGCAATAACAGATTTCAAGTAATAATTGCCTATAGCAGAAGACCCGTATATTTCTGCAAACTGACAGTTAAAGAATTAGAAAGCTAAATATAAAGAACAAGGAAAAATTATTAAGTCCTGTATAACTTTATCATTTTTATTGGTTATTTCCAGCCTCCAGCTCCCAAACTTAGTGAATTAGACATAGAATCACAGATGATTTGACATAAATTTCTATTAAAGTGATATATTATACAAGGTGATGTAAAGCTGTTTCTTTACCAAGTAGACATGACTAAATAAAACAATCAGTATAAATTTCAGCTACTGATTCTTTCAAAGGGATCCTGTGTTATCCATGTACAAAACAGCTTTGAGACTCACAACCAATTCATCTGGGAAATGCAAACGAACAGAAAGGTGCTTTGTGCTTTCAAAGCTATTTTCTGTTAACAAAAGGCCAGAAAAGTATATTGATCTCACTAATAAAATTAAATTAGAAGAAAGAGTAAGAAAGCCAGTATTATTATACTGAAGAAGAAATTAAAATGAGTGTGTGTTTGTGTGTATATGTGTCTGTTTTTATTGTAAAAATAAAATCATAATACAAAACCAATTTACAATATGAATAAAAGTTTTAATACAAAGAAGGAGCTACAATTGTGGTTTATTTTAATAATATATGCAGAGAGTTTTGTCGTTAGAGTGAAGTTTCTTTATAGAATATTGTTTGCATTAACCTGTTACACTACTTATAACAACATATATTAAATCTATCTAAAATTACATAGATTACAGTACATTCACCAGAATTATTCTATGATAGCAAATAATAGAAAGTGTGGAAAGGGTGTCAAATTGTAAGAAAAAAAAACATATTGTATAATACCAGCCTTGTAATGGTTAGAAATATGTTGCCATTTCAGACACTTCAGACAAAGTGACATCCTTGCCTATTAATAAAAATTGAACTAGTGGCCCACTTTTTGCCCAAAATTTGTTGTCTGGAGGACTCCTCCCTCTATATTTAATGGTACACTGAAAGTTTCATAAATAATAGCCTTCAATTTCCAACAAACTAGTATTTTTATGCTTTAGATTTATCACGTATATTAATATTTGCTTTTAAATATTTTTTTAAAAATTATAAATACAGTACAAATAAAGCTATAAAATGAACTGCAAAACAAAATAAAATTCTTTTATATTTTCCATAACCAAACTTACATAATTCTGTAGTGCTTCAGCTTGCAATATAAATGCATGAGACTTGGGATTCATGAGGTCATTTGTATAAGTCAGGTTAGGGATTTCCACACTTCCACCAATGTAGAAGTAAGAGAAAGCTGGAGCTGAAAGCATAGGATCCCATATTGGTAAACAATCAAAATGTTCAAAAGAGAGAATGAGGAAAATTGTCAATGAATGTATTTGAGATTAAAATATGGATAATATTTTGCAGCAATGAAGTATTGTGATAAAGATGTTTTCTTATATTCACTGTGTTAAAGTGGGCTTTCTAAATATATTTAGTTTTGTTTAAATTGGAAAGATTAGAAAAAATCGTGGGAAATTCATAGCAAACCATCAATATTTAATTATTTAGACTGTTCTGCTTGCCGCTCTTATTAGCTCCCCAATAATGTAAAAATAGGGGATTAAGATGCAACTATTAAAGGAAAGTGGTATTGATTCTGCTGGATTTCTCTAATAAGAAAAATGTTAATAATATTTTTCTGATGGTTGCAAAAACAAATATTCTGACATTGTTGTACGGGTCAGAATGTTATGCATTATTGGAAATCAATTCAGTTTTTCATCGAAAAGCATGCACTTACATAAAATATAGTACATAACAAAAAAAAATACAATGATAACCAAGGCAGTTGTAGGCAATATTTTTAAAAGGCATTTTTTCCAGAACTGCATAGTCACGTTTTTGCCCAGATGTTTTAGGTATATAATATTTTCTGAATCCTGGATCTGAGGAGGAGAAATATTTTGCTGAAAGTACAAAAGAAAGAAAAACCATTCAAATAAAGCAAGGTATGCTGTCCTTTTTTTATTTTATTCTACATTTATTGTTATATTACTGAAAGAATGCAAATACATAGGTTAATTTTGTACAATTATGAGCTTAAAAAATGCAAATATGAATGGTAGGAAGAATAATTGCAGTATCTTACCAATCCAGCATGAAAGTGTGAGCCACTGGGAGTTGGTATGCTGTATATAATAGAGGAGAGCCTGGAAGGGTTAATTTTCATTTTAATATTTTGTTGGTTTGTCCTGTGTAGTTCTTTATATCTGAATCCTGAAGGAACTTGGAGTAGTTAAAGATGAGCAAAAAATAATAGCTGTACACCTTGATTTTTCTTTGCTCTGTGACTAAAAATCTGTCTGAATATCCACAAAGAGGTTAGATGGTGGGAAAGAAAATACACTAGGTGAACAATAGTGTAACTCTTTCCTTTCTAGTTGGCTAGATACAATCAGGAGACACATAAAAATGCTCATGTGAGAGAAACCCTCAGTTATTCAGACAACACTATCCATATGTAAGATGGCATATGTATCAATAGCTCTTTTGTAAATACTATAAATAATGTTGCTTATTTTTTTTCAAACTGAATCTATTTTTTTTCTTTTCTTATCAAAACACTTTTTAGCTAGTTTAATGCCTAAAGTAGTACTAGTTTGGGAAGAAAATTAATTAATTTATTAGCTTGTTTATTTATTTTCCACCTTACTATTTTTATAAACAATTCAAGGCAGCAAACATTTCCAACACACTTTCCTCCTCTTATTTTCCCACAAGAACCTTGTGTAGTGGGTTGGCCTGAAAGTGACTGGCCCAAAGTCACTCAGCTGTTTTTCATGGCTAAGGCAGGATTTGAACTCGTGGTCTCCTGCTTTCTAGTGGTTAGTGCCTTAACCACCAGACCAGATTGGTTTTAATAAAGCAATCCTTCCGAGGTTGGTAAAATGAGGGCCCAGATTGTTGGGGACAATATGCTGGTTCTGTAAACTGCTTAGAGAGGGCTGTAAAGCACTATGAAGTGGTATATAAGTCTAAATGCTATTGTTATTACATAAAATATTTATTATCTGAGCATAAACATACATATATACATATTCCTGGAAGCACGAAGCCGAGAACACCAGCCTGAAGATGACGAATGAGACTTCGTCGAAACGTCCCCAAGACACTTCCAATTTTACGTGGGAGAAGACCCGAGTAACCAAAGACATACATACATACATACATACATACATACATACATACATACATACATATATATATATATATATATATTTCTTACCCAAAGGATAGGAAGAACATCTAGAAAATTCTGAATATCATATATTAGTTTTTAAAAAAATAAGGAATTCTGTAAATATGATCCACTGACTTGTTCCTGAGATACTAGAATAGAAACGGAAAATGCTCTAGGCAACATATGTATTTTTCTTGTGATGACTCACTGTCCAGTGCTTGACATAACTGTTTATATGAACAAATTCACAGCATAAGGGCTCACACTTGGTGCTAGTAACTACAACCACTGCTTTTCATTTAGAATAGAATAAGATTAGGGGCAACCATAAAGGAAACTGCATTCGCGAATGAAGGCAAATTGCATTCCAGTTCACCTTATAAAAATCACATTTGGATTAGAAAATTATGGGGCATGGATGGCATATACAACGTAGACCAAGACCATTCAAGAATAGAAAAAAGGCACCTACAAATGCATTATAAGGCTTGGGTTAATTATTAGCAATGCAACTTGAAGTAGCAGCAATCAGAGATTAAGAAGAATATAACTGGGGCCTGAATATTACAAAGTGTCGAACAGAGGCCAGTGGCAACAGCGTATGAAGAATCTCTGCTCTTTATTACTATTATTAGTAATAGTAATACCCCTTTGTATTTAAGATCAACAGATCTGAATGCACTGCATTGATCTATGTTAGTTTCTTCACGTTACAGATGGAGGAGGAAAGAGAAGGGGCAATCAGTTACATCAATGCATGTCATTCAACTCTATGAATCCAGAATTAATAGTTTCACTACATCTGTAACTGTAACAGTAGCAATTGTATCTATTTTTGAAAATTATTTTTATTAACTTTATTGATTTTCAAAAAAAATTACACTTAAAAGATGGAGAAATTATCTTTTCAATTATGTAATTGAAATTATGTAATTTAAAAAAATTACAGTTAAAAGATAAAGAAACAGAAAACAAGAACTGAAAAAAGAAAAACTCAGAAAGAAAAAAGTAAAAATAGAGGAAGGAAGGAAGGGAGGAAGGAAGGTAGGTAGGTTACTTCTTCTTGGAACAAGTAAATAATACATCAAGCTGTATAATATAATTCTAATCATTATATCCAAAAAACTGATTTTTCGTTTGTTTCAGTTTTTTGCAAGAAGTCCAAAAATGATTTGTAAGTGAAAATAAAATTGATCAAAGTTTTTTCTTTCATCAAGGCTGTCCATTTCACTATTTCTGCCAATTCCTTCAGCTTCATCCATTCTTCTATTGTAAATATTTGTATGTCCTTCCAGATTTGGCATATAAAAGTCTTGCTGCTGTTGTCATATATAAAAACAATGTTCCATAAGACTTATCTATTGGTTTACCCATTAAATCCAAAAGAAAGATCTCTGGTTTCAAAATACATTTACTTTTAAAATCTGCATCAAAATGCATACTTAATCCTAGTATTTTTTAGCTTTGTACCATTTTTCACCCCAAGACTTGAAATAGACATTCCAAAATATGCTTTGAATTTGTGGTTGGTGGTATCCTTTTCAACAATTTGTCACTGAAATCTACCCAATGTAGATTCAAGGCAGACTTTGAAATCACTGAGTTCCCATATAAATCAAATTTGTCATTCGAAAATGGGAACTGGTGATAAATTATTGTAATTATTTCAGTAATAACATCATCAATTAATCAATAGTCCCAATGTTGTTACCAATGTTTCCCATTTTACCCTATATAGATCACTTAATAATTACTCTGTTATCTAATAAATGTAATGGGAAACTTAGTTTTATGCATAAAAGGTGAATAACAAAATCTTCTTGATACATGCATATCAGTTCTTAATGCCAAATACTAGGTTACTTTTCCTATCCTAAGTAAATTTACCTGTTTATATATAGATGTTTCACTAGAATATTTTATTTGTACCCATAAATCACTTTGCTTCTAATCCCATCAACATAATATGGTGTTATTTTTTTCATCACAAGTGTTCAGGTGGTCTTATCACAAAGGCCCAACAATAAAACTACTTTAATTGGGAAACCTTGACATTATCCCTTTAACACAGACTTCTTCTAGAAAACTATAGAAATAATTCTGCAAGTAGCAGATCTAATGAAATGTATATGCATGTTCATCTTCAGGTTCAAATTCTGGGCTGTTCACTCCTGCTTTTTCAAGTTAACAGACCTATGACTACCATTTTCTCGGTCTTGAAGCTGTCTGTCAAATGTTTCTTGCTTACAAAATGATTCTTTCGGGTAAGTTACTAGAATCAGAACAGAACAGATTTGGAAGGGACCTTGGATGTCTTCTAGTCCAACCCTCTAATCCAACCCTCTGCTCAGGCAGAAGGCCCTACCATTTCAGACAAATGGTTATCCAATCTCTTCTTTAAAACTTCCTGTGTTGGAGCATTCACAACTTCTGGAGGCAAATTGTTCCACTGATTAATTGTTCTAACTATCAGGAAATTCCTCTTAGTTCTAAGTTGGTTCTTTCCTTGATTAGTTACCACCCATTGTTTCTTGTCCTGCCCTCAGGTGCTTTGGAGAATAGCTTAACTTCCTCTTCTTTGTGGCAGCCCCTGAGATACTAGAACACTGCTATCATTACACCCCTAGTTCTTCTTTTCATTGAACTATATATACCCAGTTCCTGCAATTGTTCTTCATATGTTATAGCCTCCAGACCCAGGCTATTAAACTGTAATATGCTTTTGGTTTTAAATACGTTAGAAACGCTTTAGAAACTAAATCCTACCAAGTGAATTTAAAGGAATTGGGAACGAAACACTGCTGTGAAACTATCACAGAAAATAAGGCTAGAACCTTATGCAGAATATGACTTTAGTGAGTATAAAAAAATAAATCAAATTCCTAGTAATAGGTTGCTCCTTCAATGTGTTCTATGTGACATTACCTATTCAGAAACTGTAATTGGTGCAAAATGAACTGCCCATATCTTGTCCACTGCATGATATCTAAAAGGTAGATCATGATTGGTGAGGCAATGTCTGCTATATCATAGTACTGTATCACACTATATATAACTTTGTAGGTGGTGACAATCATTTTGAATGGGGCCTGGAACTGAACTGTTTCCAACACAGCAACCCTACAATAGGCTCAGTTCTACTGATTGAATAATTGGTTGCCCTGACTAATATTGTAACCATCACATTCTCCAGCAGCGCACAGAGAAGGGACGTTTAGGTAAGTTCCTCAAAGACAGCTCAATCTAGTGCATGCTGGAAAGGCAAGGAGGGAGGGAGGAAGCTAAGATTGTACCAATTCTGCCTCTGAATATTGCAGTATGTTAACAAAATATATGTTTTAAGATGACTGGTATAATATGTATTTCACAAAGACACATAGTTTTCTAGTCATGAAGATTAAATTCACAATGCAATTAAAACATAATAATTTATTAAATATGGTTTTAATAAAGATGTTTCATAGCTTCTGGAATATAATCACTACTAGCTAAAAACTGAAGGTATGTATTTTTGTATCCATGTAGCAAACTTTGACACTCTTGTGTACACTCCTGGAAAATTGGGTCTTCCACAACCGTAGCCCCAACTAACAATTCCCATCAAAAACCATTTTCCATCAGCTTTATTTCGACATGATAGAGGTCCTCCAGAGTCTCCCTAAAAAGAGATTATTTTAAAAATTTAACAATGTTTAGAGAGCAATGTTTTTCTAGATAGTATGCACAATGGTATTATTTTAGTGATAAGTTTATTGGCACAATTAATGATGGAAAAAGTTTAATTGACAAGAAAAACAATCATGTCATAGATTGGACTATAAATTAATCTATAATTTTTCTATCAATTATTAATTATCGATATTTGAATTTTATTTCTATGGCAATTGAGTTTATTTATAACGTGAGACAATATTGTTCATCACAGATTATGGAACCATTTCCTCCTCCAATATGAAAATAGGAAATATGATCTAGATATTCTTTGAATAATTTATCATTTTATTAGAGTTATTAAGTTCATCTTAGTGACTGGTGGCGCAGTGGACTAAGTGCTGTTAAAAGGAGCGCTTAGTTGCCAGCTGCCTGCAATTACTGCAAGTTCAAATCTCACCAGGCTCAAGGTTGACTCAGCCTTCCATCCTTTCGAGGTAGGTAAAATGAGGACCCAGATTGTGGGGCAATAAGCTGACTTTGTATAAAAAGAACACCGCTTAAGGGGGGCCGAAAGCCCTACTAAGCAAGAATATACAAAAGTATGAAGGCTATTGCTTAATGTATTGCAAACAGCCCTGAGTCTTCAGAGAAGGGCGGCATATAAATCAAACTAATAAATAAATAAATAAATAAATAAATAAATAAATAAATAAATAAATAAATAAATAAATGTTCATTATGACACAACACACACACAAAGAGGAGAGGAGAGGAGAGGAGAGGAGGAGAGGAGAGAAGAAAGAGAAGAGAAGAGAAAAACAAGCAAAAATAACCAGACTAAATGTTCTTATTTTTCAAATTAATATTTCATGAGTTCACCTCTCATTATTTTATGGAAATGTCATGTCATTTTCTTGGCAATAATAATGAAGTGATTTTTCCACAGCCTTTTTCCGGATTTTTTTCCAGTTTCCCAGTCTAATCTATAACCATGAATTTTAAGTGGTTCCAAATCTATGATTATTTGGGAGGGGTAGCAAGTATGCATGGCAAAAAAGTAAACTCCTTACTTTGCAGCTATCCCTTTTTCCAGACATTATTCCAGCACACAGCATGCGACTTGTGATAAGCCCATATGTTGAATGACAAACTGTTTGATCCACAATTTCCACCTCTGCTTTCTGTAAAATTGCTGGTGTGTCATCATCTGGATCGAGGAAAAGCATAATAAAGCAAGAAAATACATTTCCAGTATCTCATTTTACTATGTAGCACCATTTTCATGAACCAAAAAGCTGTTTCATATGTATTTATGTATTTTGTATGGCACTGCAAAATGCAGCATAATACATAATTCACAGAAACAGCATATAAAATGTGTCTCAAAATATAAAATACCAGAGCAGTGAATTATTTAAAGAGCCGTGGTGGCGCAGTGGTTAAAATGCAGTATTGCAGGCTGACTCTGCTCACTGCCAGGAGTTCCATCCTGACTGGTTCAAGGTTGACACAGCCTTTCATCCTTCTGAGGTCAGTAAAATTATTGGGGGCAATAGGCTGATTCTGTAAACTACTTAGAGAAGACTGTAAAGCACTATGAAGTGGTATATAAGTCTAAGTGCTATTGCTATTTTAAAAACGCACAGTACAAGTGATGAATAAAATTATGTACTTTATGTATGCTTGGAATTTAGCTATTAGCTTATTGTTTCCTAAGAATAACATCCTTTGAAGTCCAAAGAGCTATGTTCCAAGAAATTAATAACATGACATACTTTAGACTAATAATTCTCAATTGCTTTGGGTTCAGATTCTCTTTACCTTCTTAAAAATGATTGAGGACACTCAAAGAACTTTGGTTTATGTGGGTTATATCTATTGATAGTTATACATATTAGAAATAAAATTTGAGACATTTAAAAATATTTATTTATTTTAACTCTGTAGATCCCTTGAAATGTCTCAAGACTCCTGAAGGTCTCCAGACCATAGTTTGAGAAGCATTCTAAGATAGTTACATTATTTCATTAATCCACGCAATAACCCCCTATTGTAAAAAAGAGTATGGTAGATAGCATAATTGAAGATGAATTAGAAGACCAGGTTATACAGTTATAAGGCAGTCTAGACTATTCACATTACTAATGATGCTGAATCTATTATGTGATTTTCAAAATAGCTTTCTGTTTTGCGGATTTCAGATACTGCTTAAATTGAAACATTTGGTTGGCCCAAGTTGTTGTGTTTTGTGAAAAAGTAAACTATATCCATGTCATATGTAAAGAACTGGCAAATGTTCCCGGTGTTCCAACACTACCGTTCAGTGTTGCAGGCATCCAGTTTCCTTTGTTGGGATTTATACAAGTGTACCAAATTCAGTAAAATTTCCAATGCACTATGCTTTTTGATATTATAGAATAATTATAAAATAATTATAAAATTTACAAGAGTTTCACAGATTTGCCAGGAATTTTAAACGAAGACCACTTAAGAATACCAAGAAGGCTGAGATTTGATTATCCTGTAAGATTTTGGCCATTAAAAACGATCTTTAAAAATAAGTTTTAATTTTGGCTACTGCTGATCATATTTAAGAATTGCTGAGTGGTATGTGTGCGCACATGTGTGTATTTGTACTGGTATACATACACATGAACATGTTCAACTGGGATTAACCTGTTGCCAGTCCTTAGACTACAAAGATATTCCTAATTTAGCATCATCAGTATTTCTTCAAAAAATTATTTAGTCAGAAGGTTTAAGAAATTAGATTACTGTAAATGTTTTGTTTTTTCCCTTAGTACACCAATTTACAAAGAATCTTTAAAATGGTATTCATTAAATTTTTACACTTGAATTTCCAAGGAGTGAACAGATTCTTGGAATCACTGATATTAGATGAGATCTGTATATATTAATTATGAAAGAATTGGATGCCTTTGCAGCAGATAATACTGAACAGAGTTTGCTAGCACATTGCACATCTTACTTTGGTTTTAAATCTGCTTGCCCTCCCCAATTTCTTTTTTAAAAATAAGAAATGCATTTGAACAAGAATATTTTTTTCTAGAAATTGCATAGATTCAGAGATGAAAGTTTAGATTAAAAATGCTGCACTGGAGAATAGAGAACTTACCAGAGAAATCTGTTAAAAATAGTTTCTTGAGAAATTTATTGTACAAAATGGGAAACTTGTGTACAAACGTTTTTTATGATTAAGTGAACTGAGAAATCAAGAAAATGTATACTTTGATTTAATGATTTATCATATATATGTTCAAACACATAAGCCAGTGGTGGTATTCACTTACCTTCGCTACCAGTTCGCAAATGTGAGTGCGCCTCTGCGCATGTGCAGAGCGTAAAAAACGGGCCATGATAATGTCCAGGTGGGTGGGCGGAGCCCGAACTGGTTAGAACCAGCAGAATACCACCACTGACATAAGCCATACAAATAAATTTGAGGAAGAAATATGGTTTCTGGTGGTTAAGAAATATGAAATATAAATAGATAAATACATATCAGGATATGGATATCTTGATATCAAGTTATCAGGATATAATCTTAAAACAATGCTGTTGCAAATTATATGATAAACCAATTGCCGTTCTATAAAGTGGGCAATAAAATGAATAGAATTTACACCCTTAACATGGATACAGTGAAACTCAACATTGATTTCAGTATTTACTGTTTTGGCCACTTAAACCCCACCCCCCTTCCGAAATAATTGTTTTAGCTCGTGTGTTTAAATTTCATCTGGATTCCCTCTTTTTCATAATAAATATTTTTTTTAAAAAAGTTAAACAATTTTATTTATAACATATTTTAAGTGCTTCCAAAGGTTTCCAAAGGGAAGGAGGAGTGGGTTAGAATGGTAAAACCAGCATCAAGCCTTCCTCCTTTTGTTCTATGTATTGTTGTAATGCAGACAAAAAGGGCAGAACTTGCCATATAATGCTCTGACCCTGCTACCATCATTCTAAGCATGAAAGCACCACTTCTTTCTAATGTTGCTGACTACTTATTTTTACATAAGTCCTTTGTTTATTGGCAACAAATGAATGAATGATACAATGCAGAGGGCTTACTTGTTTCCTGCTTCTGTCCCCAGCCTGTTACCCAGCATTTGTCTCCAGTGTGCACATTGTATATGGTGGGAGGTAAGCATATTGGCCCAACTGACCATTTCATTGTCTCAAGCCATGGGGTGCTTAATTGTAGCAGAGCAATGTCATAATCGTAATTTTGACTGTTATAATATTCATGGACAATGATTCTCTTCAAAGTGGACACAAATCTGGCTTTTCCTTGTGTGTGCATTCCCAAGTAAGCCGTCCAAATTCTAGGATCTGATAACCTAAATGAAAACAGAACATTCAAATATATATGACTGAACATTCAAATGTCTACAACATGTGATCAAGATAAAGGATTATCATTAAATGCTTGAACTATACAGAAATGTATACCTACATATTAATGCTGTTCCCCATTAGTGATCTCTGTTTATCACAGATACAATGCTAGGAAATGAAAAATAGTAATATTATGTCTCTATGATATTCTGAGTAAGTTAAGAACACGTCATTTCTTTTTCTTCACTTAAGGGTTTATGGGGGGGGGGGAAATCATCTGTCTCTTTCTTTAACTAGAGCGGAGGCAAGTAACTAAATGAGGTTTTGCACAAGTGTTTTCAATGGCTGTACTTTATTTTTTAGAATATAAGCATTATTGTAGACTAACATTATTCCAGAAAAATTATAAAGCCATATTTCCTGTAAAAATGGGCTGTGTAACAGCTAAAAGGAATGGAGAATGAAATTAGCTTCAATATCTGTGCCTGCCCTACAGAACATCAACCCCCTGAGATCCAGAGAGGCTCAACCCTGTCAGTGTTCTGAAAAGATTGAAAAATATGCTTATTCCCTCAGGCATTGAACTAGCACACCAAGTGAGCCAATTGTACCACTGTGTAATTGAAGAATGTAAATTTCTTGAGAATCTCAGCTGCATTGTATTAACATTACAGTATTGTGGTTAGTTTTACCTTATAGTTACGTTTTTAGTTATTCTTAGTCACCCAGAGTTGCAGAAGCAACCCGAGAAATAATTTAAATGAAATGAATTGTTTGAACAAGATAAGCAGATAAATAGAGAGATAGAGATCTATTCCACTTTAAATAACTACTATTGGACCAAAACTGATACACAAGTTAATTGAAATACTAAGAGTACAATACAATTTTGGAGAGCTTTCAATCCATATTCATCTGCTTCAGAAAAAAAGTGCAACTGAGGGGAGAGGAAGTAGGAACAGGAAAAAAAGGGGGAGGAAGACTTTCTAAGACAAAAGAAACAGAGAAATTGGGACTTGGACAACTTGAAGAGCTGTTCCCTGTTTCTAAGTAACTAAGCAATTAGAGAAGTAATTAGAAGTTACAACTTCCACTTGGAATCTTTGGGGAAGCATTTGGTCTTCACCCAAGATGGACTTACCCTGCTGATTCTTTAGAAAGTCCTTTTATACTAAGGCTTGTGATAATGGAGTCCTTTCAGAACACAGCCTGACTCCTATATAGACAAGGCTCTGTAGACCTTAGCTTTGCAGGAACAAAAACTTCTTGAAATTTGTCGTTTGCTTTAGTAAAGGAGCAAGAAAATATGAAAATATCAAAGGCCTTTGACAGATATTGATATGTGGGAAAAATTTGTGTGCAGGCCTATATCTTGTTATCTGTCTGTCCATGGATTTGAGTGTATGCAAGAATACACTTGAATGTATATACCTGTGTACAGTGTTACTGTACTCATTTGTATTTTTCACATTGGGAAAAGAGGGGTCATATATTGATTTATTAGCTACACAAACTTGCAGACTCTGTATTGGCTTTTGAAAAACTTTTAGGGTTAATGTACATGACTGCATTCAGTTGTGGTTCTTGATGTCTTTGTCTTTTTTTAGTCTCTACCATTTCCTTGTGACAGTGAATCTGGCACATTGGGAGGGAGGCACCCTTTTATTTGCACTAAAAAAGCTGAATAACCCATGAGCCACACAGAACTTACAGGCTAATGTGGAAGAGTTAAGACTCCTACATCCAGGCTTCAAAAATCTGTACAACTATTAGATAGCAACAAGTAATTAACATTTTCTATATTTGTTCTCATCAAGTGATTATCTGGATTTTTGCATCCAGGAGATAGACAGCCCTAGAAAAGGGAGATATTGAAATGCTAAGAACAGGACAATTAAACTAGTTTTATAATTGAATGTTGGTAATGTCACGAAGGGACATGGTGATTTAGTGGCTAAGATGCTGAGCTTGTCGATCAAAAGGTTGGCAGTTCAGCGGTATGAATCCCTAGTGCTGTTTAACAGGGTGTACTCCCATTACTTGTCCCAACTTCTGCCAACTTAGCAGTTCCAAAGCACATAAAAAATGCAAGTAGAAAAATAGGGACCACCTTTGGTGGGAAAGTAACAGCGTTCTGTGCGGCTTTGGCGTTTAGTCATGTCATCCACATGACCATGGAGACGTCTTCAGACAGCACTGGCTCTTTGGCTTTGAAACAGAGATGAGCACTGCCACCTAGAGTCTGGAACGACTAGCACATATGTGCAAGGGGAACCTTTACCTTTACCTTTAATGCCATGATTGCATTGTATGACTGATTGTTACAGATTAAGGGAAAAACAATATACCCATTGTGCTCTACAAGAGATCACATGTGTGACATGATATTAAAGAAAGATTTTTTATGTTTATTTATTTTATTTCGTCAAGCATGCATTTTATGACAGATACAAGCGTAAACATAATTATAAACACATAAAAAGAATACGAATAAAAGAAAATATTAGGACAGGGATGGTAGGCACGCAGGTGTGCTTAGGCACCATTATCTCAAAATTATAATTATTTTATTTACACACCTGTTCCCCTGAAAACAATGGGCAGCAGAGAGAAGCCACTCCTTTGATATCACAGAGGCTCCACAATAAGCAACTCCAGCAAAATGCAAGCTAGCTTGCCAGGGCCATTCTCCTTCATTGGTCTCAGAACCTCCCACAATCCGGTTGTGAGTATTGCTGTACCTAGTACTGCCACAGCCTTTTGAAAGAATGTAACAATTTAGCATGTCTTTTGCCCAGAAAAACTGCACTAGCAACTGGTTTTATTTACTTATTTAAACTGAATCAGTTGCTACCTTATTTGTTTTGGGAAATGTCACACAGCATGTCCAGAAGGGTATCCAATTTTTCAGGCTAATGGCAGGAGCTGACCTTTGCCAGAGTCTATGATGGATGGGAAAAGGACAAGGAAGTACCTTGTGCCAGGACAAATAGTCCAAGCTCCTACAAATTATAATCAGTTAAAATTAAACCGACATTATTTGTTACTCTCTATGTGTTTAATAATTCCTCCTTTGCCTCACTAAAAATTGCATGTTTCAAAAGGGCTTATCCTAGCAAGCAGTTGTGGAATCTCAGCCTGTAAACCCTGATGCATGGGACAATTCATTGGTTTCTATTCTAACCATTATCCAGCCATATTTCAGCTATGTTACATAGCTAGAGAACATGTATTAAAAAACTAGTAATTCAGGGGGTGGGGGATGGAATTGTATAGAAAGTTGCTGCCTAGCAAAGTAGTTATACACTTTAGAAAATAGTTTGATCTTGTAGAAGACAGCTACCTAGCTGCAGTTCATGAAAAAAACTAGCACATAATAATATATTACAATAGCAAAATACATGTGTTATGTTTCATTTGGATACTCTCATATAGGAATCCTCTGCCTTTTTTTGCTTGTCACTACCTTCTGAGCCCCATTTATCACTGTTGCTGTTAGCTGATTATTAACTGGAAAAAAGGCACGTTATCGTCTGTACTGTTAGTTAATATAAACCAGGGGTATCCAGCCTTGGCAACTTTTAAGACTTGTAGATTTCAATTCACCTGGCTGGACAATTCTGGGAGTTGAAGTCCACAAGTTTTAAAACTGCCCAGGTTGGACATCCCACTCTAAACTGTGATCTCCTTGAAATGCTTCTCTTGGGGTCATATGGCTCATGTTGAGAATCACTGCTCTAGTATATATGGCTGGAAGTAAATTTATGCACCTAGAATGCTTTGAAAGTACAGAAATTTACTATGTGAACAGGCAACCATTTATAAAGGAAAATTATCTTCATATCTGATTAATTTTAACTATGGGCCAGATGATCTCTGTCCTAGTGCTGTTACTGTCTGTATAGACCTGCAAAATACATTATTTAGTTATGAAGTATTCTTGGGAGGTTGAAAGCTAAAAACTGTTTTATCTTAATGAAATAATAATTGAAAAGGAAGGTAATCAATTCCAAACTTTGCTTGATGGGCAAACCTACCAATCTAAATATTAGAAATCAATATTTTAAAAAATGTGTAAGTTCTAGAAAAACAATGAGGACTAGATCAAAAGGGCAATGAATATATATTATATCAATATACTTGTACATGTCCTTCAAGTACACTTACTACAATTGTTTTCATCACTTCGATCAAGGCAGTCCAAGATTCCATCACACCTCGCATTTTGTTTCCTGAAGCAAATACCATTGTTGCATTTAAAAGTATTGCTGGTACAGGGAATGCCTAAAAAGCAATAACTGTAATGTTCAAACAATCCCAGTTTCTAGAAATCAAAACAGTCATTCAAGAATTTTTTTGGTAAACACCTCTAACCCTTGGTCTAAATGTATACATGTAAATATAAATAAACTAAACAAACCATTTCACCATCTGTGAAAGAATTCTCCAGAGCAAGCATGTCTCAACCTCAGCAATTTCAAATGTGTGGACTTCAATTCTCTGAATTCCTCATTTTGGAGCTAGTGATTGTCATTACAGATGCCCCTTCTACAACTCCAAACACTGCGGTGCACACATTTTTTTTCTTGGCATCAGTAGAGGAATGATTTCCGTTTTCTTTCTTTAGAATATTTTTTTTAATCTTCCAACTTTACTGCTTTTATATTTCCTGTTGGTTTTCCACACATTTGCACAACTCACTAGATCAAAACATCTTTAGTTCTTAGAAAGTGGTAGGCAATCTCTATTACTTTTGTATATCAGGATAATATTGTATATCAGGATGTGGTAAAGATTAAGCAAAATGGACTTGCCAGTGAATTCCAAAGACAAGTTTTGAACCAAGGGCCTCTAAAAAGGTGTATCATTTGTACATATGTACAAATCCATGAACATAGAAAATGACGGGGCTTCAGTCTACAGTTGTGCCTGCCATTTTGCTTGTCCCCAATTATACATACCTTTGGCTACAAATCTAATTTCTAATCTGCTATAGGATGCAGAATGAGATATATTTACCCTGTTTCCCTGAAAATAAGACATCCCCTGATAATAAGCCCAATCACACTTTTGAGCACATACGCTAAAATAAGCAGTCCCCTGAAAATAAGCCCTCTCCAAAAATAAGCCCTCCCCAAAAATATTTAAACGCGCAGCCGGTCGTCGCCATTTCCTCTGGTTAAGGTTAGGAAGACAGAGTTGGCAATAAGGTAACATAGCAAGAAGAGCCGCATTTTGCTCCCAAAATAATAAGACCTCCCTGAAAATAAGGCCAAACACTTATTTTGGGGTTCAAAATATATAAGACAGGGTCTTATTTTTGGGGAACCATGGTATTTGTTTGTAGGGTGAGACTCACTTTCTGTGCAATGTAATTCATCCTGACCATCTTTACAGTTATTTATTCCATCACAGATAAAAGAATGGTGCTGTGTTAAGAAGTTGCTACTACAGTTTTTGGGGGGTATGTCTAAAAACAAAACAAAAGGAAGATAAGCAACAAATCACTTGCATAAACAATACAAAAAAAAGCAGCCAACTAGAATTATTACTATATTTTAGTTGTTGAATACCGCAGATACTTAACCACAAAACAATTCGTCACTTTCATCAAAGCAGTCATTGATTCCATCACAAAGCTGAATTTGTTGGATACATAACCCACTGTGGCATTCAAAAGACCCAAGTGGACAAGCTAAAAGGCAAAAGCAGGGGAAACATTGTGATTTCAGGCTTTTTATAAACTTCCAGTTCTCATTTTAAAATTCAAGTTATGAGAAAGCAAGCAGGAGCTTTAAGAAAATAAGCCCAAATATAAATATGATTAAATAGTATTCTAGCACTACTGTTATTAATTTCAGAGGGGCAACTGTCCTACTAAATATTCCTTTTGATAAAGTTGTAGTAATATTACATTAAAGTTGCTGTAAAAATGAGATAATAGAACATAGTAGTAGAAGCTGAAACTTACTTATTTTCAGGATTCATTTGTAATTCACCTTTCTTCCTGACATATACACCAGGGGTGGGTTCTGCTTACCTTTATTACCAGTTTGCAGCGGGGCTGCGCACACACAGAAGCGTTTTGATGATGTCGGGGTTGGTGGGTGGAGCCTCCTGCCGGGCAACCCACCACTGATATACACTAAGAAAAGTTATATGGAGCTTGAATTTTGGTATGGGAAGCCCAATCGGTGGGTTGCCCCCAGTTCGGACTGGTTCATTAGAACCGGTGGTAAAACCGGTGGGAGGCTCTGCTGATCTGGACATCATCAAAGTTGATTTCCGTATGCACAGAAGAGCACACAGGCATATAAGCAAAGCGAGCGTGTGCGGACATGTGGGCATGATGTGAACCGGTAGTAAAGGTAAGTAGAACCCACCCCTGAGCCCAAGGTATCCAAGAAATCTCTGTAGGTCAAGTATGTCTCTCTGAGTAATATCTACTTCCAATTTTCTTCTTTCTGTAGCTTTCTGATTTCCATTTCTATTCTCTATTCTAAACTCAGTAATAAACTACATATCTTTCTTTGGGTACACCAAAATACTTTGAGATTCAAAGTATTCACCGAATACTTTGAGATTCAAAGTATTGTAAAACCAATTCTGTATTATTACAGTGGCCGTTCTAAAGTGGGGACACTTGGGTTCTGTAAAAGATCATAACTGACATGAAAATCATTTTTTTCTATGTGTCATCCTCTTTCTATTTTAGACTGAGAGATGTTTCTTCCTCATTGTGGTCCTTCACATGAAAATGAGCAACAATGGGATTTCTTTTCCCAATTACTCAGCACATCTAGTAGCATGACTCAGCTCATCTGTTTGCACGTCAATGAAAAGATATTAAAGAGTCCCTCGGGGCGGTATATAAATCTAATGAATTAAATCAAATCAAAGAAAAATACAAGTTTATAATAATCTCAAATGAAAGTAATTGTCTATATTTTTATTATTAACATGTAATTTGATTTTATAGCAACTGTATGTTACAGTTTTAGTTCTCGTGCTGTGCTAGATTTCTAAAGTTTCTAGGAGTATAGCTATAATTGCAATACATCGATTGGGACTAACACAAATGAATCAAAACCTTTCACCTGATCATCAAATCATCCCAATTTTAGCAGATTAATTTTTGAAATGATAATTTGCTGCCATATACAGTTACACATCTTTTGTCTCTATCATATCAAGTTTCCTTGATTATAAATGCTGGCTATTAAATAGAATCTAAGAAAATATATTATCTTTATAGCTGTATATAACATCTGCATGCCAATAAGGGTTTTGAATAATTTTTACAGTTAGTCTTACGCTGGCTGATATTGTAACTTCCATATTCCACAAGAAAGGGCTGTTCAGAAAGCTTGGAACTGCACTGAAATTCCATGTTAACCACCAAGTTTGCCACACGGAATATTGTTTGATGATCAATGTAGTAGCCACAATACCTGCAAAATGGGTAGTATAAACTTATACAGACTATCTCTTGTGAAGAGGCGAACAGTAAAATATAGCTGCAGTATAATTTTGCATTACCACATTTCTAAGTCTACATGCCAAAAGCTTCACCTAGCAGTAGATTGTTCTACACAGTGCTCCATTTTATTCCTTAAAGGTTTCCATGATTCTCCTTTGCAATCACCATTAAGTACTTTCTTCTGTATTTCCCTAACTGAAGACAGTTTTTAATTCTATTCCATTCCAAGTTTGCGCTCACTTTCTTTCATTTTCCTCCTGTCTTAATGTATGGATGAGAAAACAATAAGAATCAAATTCTTATCTTTCACTTAGCGCTCTTTCCCAAAGTGTTTTTGGGTTTTATACATGTCTTACTTAGTTTATCTATTGGGACAAACAATACTTTGCTTGATAAATAATTAAATTAGAATAATTATTGGTTTTAATATACAATAGTTTCTTTTATTGTACAGTAGAACATGCTTCTAAGGGTTCATAAGACTAATTTAAATTTCTCTACACAAATACACATATCTTTAGTTATATTCTTTATGCCTCCTGAAATCTGTGAAGTATTGATAAAATATGCTAATGTACATTGCAGTGATAATTAAAATAAAAAATTTTCTAAATCATCACATAGGTACAACTATACTGACCCTTTCCTATCTGCCAAACTATAACTGTAACATTAAAAACTCGTGTATTATTTCATATGTAAAGTTTTTCATTGCTTTTCATTGCTGCACCATTAAACTACTTACAGTATATGAGCACACTTACATTAGCTCATTAATTTTCCACCATCCATGTTCACAGCCTTTAATGCTTTTTTCACTGATCATATAATTATGAAACATCAGTGCAATACCAAAGTTCTTCTGAGGTGCCTGGTTTTAAGAAAGAATAAGAAAGGTTTTGGGTTGGTTTTCTTTTTTGCAATTTTCTGGCAACTTGACTGTGCAGAAATAGTGGCCTCTTAATCAGTGGTGAAATTCTTTTTTTTTTTACTACCGGTTCTGTGTGCATGGCGTGGCGTGGCAGGCATGGCAGGGGAAGGATACTGCAAAATCTCCATTTCTACCCCACTCCAGGGGAAGGATACTGCAAAATTCCCATTTCCTCCCTAGCCCTGGGGCAAGGGTATTGCAAAATCTCCATTCCTACCCCACTCTGAGACCAGCCAGAGGTGGTATTTGCCAGTTCTCCGAACCAGTCAAAATTTCCGCTACCAGTTCTCCAGAACCTGTTAGAACCTGCTGAATTTCACCCCTGTCTCTATTACTTTTTACCAGAATTTATTTCATATGTCACAAAAATAAAATAAGAATAAGCTAGAAGATATATAACATCATTTTACATATGTATTAGCATTGGCTGCAATGGAAAGTTAATAATAATAATAAACTTCATTGTCATTGTATGTGTATACACAGTACACACATACAACAAAATTTACTTGACACCCAAAGACCAGGTCCCACACACATAATCACCAGCACATTCCCACCCACCACAATTCCCCACCCCTAAAACCACCCAAACATCTAAACAACAGACCAAGGAATACTGTCCAACAGTTCACTGATGGTGGCCCTTTAGTTCATTGTTGAATGCAATTATAGCTCTGGGATAAAAACTATTCAGAAAACGTGTGGTCCGAGTTTTAATTGTTCTGTATCTTCTGCCAGAAGGCAACAGTCCAAAAAGATTGTAATTAGGATGGGAAGAGTCTCTGAGAATGTTATGCAACTTCCTCAAACAGCAAAATTTGAAGATGTTGTCCAGGTCTGGTAGCTGGAGTCCGATAATATTCTGGGCAGTTTTAATGATTCTCTGTAGAGCTTTTTTGTCTGCTATAGAGCTACTCCTATACCATGCAAGAATGCTGTATGTCAGGACACTCTCAATGGTGCTGCGATAGTAGGACAGAAATAGATGCTGAGATAGATTTATCTTCCTGAGCATTCTCAGGAAGTACAGCCTCTTCTGTGCCTTATTCACAAGCATGTTAGCATTCATAGTCCATGAGAGGTCCTCCGAGATATAAGTGCCCAGAAATTTAAAACTACCCACCCTCTCCACCTCCTCACCATTTATGTACAGTGGTAGATGTATATCTCTCTTCCTCCTGAAGTCAATTATAAGTTCTTTAGTTTTTGTGGTGTTAAGTGAGAGATTATTTTCATTACACCACAATGTCAGCCCTTGTACCTCCTTCCTGTAAGAAGACTCATTGTTCTTATTAATGAGCCCCACCACTGTTGTGTCATCCGCAAATTTAATAATCGTATTGGCAACTGGACTTTTTTTCCCATGAAGACTTTTCACTTCTCATCCAAGAAGCATCCTTAGTTCTCACTGAATGCTGGGGAATAGAAGGATTTATATTCCTTGCAATCATCTGGGTGTTAAAACTTTGAAGGTGGGCCATTAGTTCTCTGAGAGCATTGAAACCCCTTAGGGGGTTTATCTGTGTCCTCAGGATCACCAGAGTCAGAGTACAAATGAGCATCTCCTTGGAACTGCTGAAAGGACTGTACCATTAACAGAAGATAGGTGGTTTCCCTCTATTGAGAGAAGGCAGTTCAATTTTAACATAAATGGCCTCTTTTATCCGTCTTTCAAATCGGTGGTCCTCTCTGTCTAGAATGTGGACTTTGCTGTCTTCAAAAGGGTGACCATTGTCTTTCAAATGTAGATGCTAAATCTTGTCCTGATGGATTTGTTCTCCTATATTGTCTTTGTGAAATGGTTGTTTTATTTCACCGATGTAGAAATCTGCATGTATCACTGCATTGTACTGCATAAATCACATTGCACAGTTTGTGGCTGAATATTTTATTTATTTAAAGTGCGTGTGTATGTTGTGTTGGTTGAAAAGCCTGAATTTTTCAGATATTCCTGCAACGTGTGTAATGATAGTGTTGTAAAGTTGCAAGTATTGTGGCTTGTCAATGTCATTGTCCTTCAGTAGATGTTGCAGGAAATCGATGACCTTTTTTTTAATGACTGCTAGGTGGAATTTCTCTTCAGAATCTCATACAGGGGCAGCTTTCCACCATTCACAAGGAAACCTTTTATCTCCCATTACAGCTATTTGACCCCCAAAAAAATCCCAGAGTGGAAGAGACATTAAAGCTTTGTGTAGAGATCAAAGAGATCAGACTCTTGCAATTTCATCTCACTAAAGAGACAGAGAGTCCTGTTACCAACAAACACCAAACATGGGGAAGTGTAGTTGGGAAAGTCCTTTAAAGATGGTATTTAAAATTACCTGAAAAGTCCATATGCAAATACATTTTGGAGGGTAATAGCTGGGATAATGGGGACTTATGATTTGCCCTTCAAATCCGGAACTTCCTAATGCCAATATAGTATTTCCACATTCTAAGGGGGAAAAAAGGATAGTCCTGTTTATATACAGTTAGAAAACCAAAAATGAGCCAAAAGAGGAAGAGACATTCTCTACTGTTTCACATAAATTTCAGCATGACAAAGAACGGAAATAATAAAAGCTGGAAAAAGTCTAGTAGGAGAATTACAATAGCAACAAACAACACTTAGTTATTCCACAAGGATAGAGAGAGACTGAATACAATGCGGTATCTTAAATAAATGCTCTTGAAAACTAAGAACTGCCATCACCTGGATGATGAAAAAACATAAAAGACATAGTTTTGTAACCACAATAAAAAGATCTCTTAAGCTGCTAAATATCTACTACAGACTTTTTTTTTTAAAGTAAGTGATAGTAAGGAAAATAAAGAAATTGCAGGATTTATGGAGGGTTCCAGAATTCTCTATCGAGCCATTCTTTTCCTAGTAATGTTGTTTTAAAATGCTAATCAGATCTGATATAGATCAGCTTTCAGTGATATCAGTAGACAAATTATTCTGGTGCTGGGTATATATGACAACTCTTCCATCTAGTGGTATAATGTAGCATAGCATTGATGAGTTATGGGTGTAAGTATATCTGGGCTAGACTTTGAAGCATTAAGCAGAAAAACTTAATGAAAGTGAAACAACGAAAAGAACACATGAAAAAAGTTGAGAGGAACTAAATGTATGCCAGAGATTATAAAATAAATTGTCATGAATAATGCACTACTTTCAAAGGTAGAACATAATTTAAGTAATATGACCACATGTCCTCATTTTTTTTAAAAAAAAAAGACAAAATACGCACTTTCTTGTGGAATCATCTCAAAGTAGCCATGAAATTCCTTCATTTGCCTAACTTGTGTGGACTTCAGCATAACTAACATCATATTATTTGTAGAAACAAAAGATATCAATGAATTAGAAGGTTCACATATTCTGAAATAAAACAATTTGTTATAAATGTATAGATGTTATAGAAATTACTAGATATCTTTCATGCCTATCCTAGAATTCTCCCTCCTGCTTTGTTGATTAATCAATTGGTTAATTAATTGTGCTAATTGATAAAAAATGCATTTTTTATAAAAGCAAATATAAAATCCTTATAGTTCTGAACAACATATGTTGAAAAAAATATTATAGATCATATAAGAGATATGCTTGACTTGACAGTGGCTTAAGAGCTTCTAAATCACTCTCTCAGCCCAATTCACCTCACAGGGTTGTTGTTACAGGCAAAGACAGAAAGGAAGTATGTGCCCTGCCTTCAGTTACTTACAAAGTAATAAAGGCAGGGTTTAAAAAATCTAATAAATATATTAAATAAATAGTTTCGCTCATTACTATGGCTTAATATTTGATGTGATATATGAACCTAGATAACTTGAAGTTTGTTTAAATGGTATATGTTTATATATTTATACACACACATACATACACGCATACATATGTACACATACGTACATAATACACACACACACACACATTATCTGGGTATATTGTATGAAGCCAACTATTGTTTCAAAACATTGTGAATTTTAAAACATTTAGCCTTATTGCAATGGAGGCAGTTATTTATTAATACAGCATATGAAAGTAAAGAAATGAAAGTAAGATTTTATTTAAAATGTTTAGATTTTTAAAAAAAATCTTAGCAATATTTTTTTAAAAAATCCTTATTAGAAAAGCCTACTTACCGATATAATATCTTACTCTTTATTGGCATTAGGGAGTCATAAATGGTCAATGAATCACTAATGCAGTTGTCCGCTTCAATCCGAATGGATGCTATAGAAAGGCGAATTAAGTAGCCAACCAACGCAATCAGTTTAAAATAACAGATCATCCTTCCTGATGTTTCCAAAACGTCCAATGGAAAATGTTGATGCAAGACATCTGCATGTAAATCATAGATGCAGTTTGCACCTGCAGAAATAGTGCAAGCTCATTTCATTTACCAATTGTTCCACTACAAATACTATGTACAACCCACATTTTACATAGAATTTCTGATGTCACTGATAAAAATGAAAATTTTGTAATTACTTGCATTAACAATTTCATTTCTTTATAAAAGTTTGGCTGAACACAAGATCAGATTGATTGCAAAAATAATTGAAATATTCTTGATGTTTACAATTTTGATTTTGAGAAGATGGAAAGAGAGGAGGGGAGGAACGGAACGGAACGGAACGGAACGGAAAGGAAAGGAAAGGAAAGGAAAGGAAAGGAAAGGAAAGGAAAGGAAAGGAAAGGAAAGGGGTACACATAATTATACTCATATGAATATGAGTGTCCATGTGGGACACAGCCAAACTTATCAAGATGGCAGAAGAAATATTGCATTACAAGTGTTCTGAGGTCACATGTTTGTTATTTGCAACCTTTCCATTCAGCTTTCCACAAGCAAAATCAATGGAGGAAGCAGGATTCACTTAATAAATGCATGTTTGATTTAACAACTGTAGTGATTCGCTTAACAACGATAGCAAAAAAGGTTATAAAATCAAATGTGACTCGCTTAATAACTGCCTTGCTTAGCAATGAAATTCTGTTCCCAGTGGTGGTCATAAGTCAAGGAGTACCTGTATTTTAATCTAGTTGTCATGCATATCCTGCCTCAATATAATAGCAATAGCAATAGCACTTAGACTTATATACCACTTTACAGTGCTTTATAGCACTTTCTAAGTTGTTTATAGAGTCAGCATATTGCCCCCATCAATTTTGGGTCCTCATTTTACCCACCTCGGAAGGACGGAAGGCTGAGTCAACCTTGAGCCTGGTAAGATTTGAACTGCCAAATTGCAGGCAGCCAACAGTCAGCAGAAGTAGCCTGCAATAATGCACTCTAACCACTGCTCCACCATGGCTCATAAAAGAGCTCCAAAGATGTGAATGATTTATGCAGATTAATGTTGATATTCAGTTACTACTTCTTTTAATAATTTTTTTTATCTTGGTTTCTAAATGTAGTGTATGCCACTCAGAGTTGTTTTGATTTGGGCAGCCTTATAAATTAAATAAATAAACTGTATTCTAGCCTCATGCAGTCGTGTAGCTGTGAGTTTCATGTAGATTAAATAGCAGGAATGGTATTTGTGGAGATTCTCAGTCATCCAGGTCATGGTTGTCCCAAAGGTACTTTTTCAAGAGGCAACTGGACTTTCTTGTTTTTCTTTGAAGACATTTGACTTCTCAACCAAGACGTTTCTTCAGTTCTGACTGGATGGTGGGGAATGTAAGGATTTATATTCCTTGCAGACAGCTGGTCATTTGAATTCTTTTAGAGATTTGTTGAGGCCCTTGGAGGGTTATGTGTGTCCTCACTTGTGTAAAGAGCGCCTCAACGACTGTCTAAAACACGGGTGGGGTGTCCAACTCATGGCACTATGTTGCCGTCACGTGATGTATTGCAACATTTTTCCCTTTGTGAAGCTGGGGTGGGCATGGCCTGTGCATGACATATCTGGCCCATGGGCCACCAGTTTGACAGCCCTGCTCTAAAATAATGCAACTGATCAGCTGTCTGCAAGAAATATAAATTCTTCCATTCCTCACATCTAATCAGAACTGAAGAAGCTTCTTGGTTGAGAAGTGAAACATCTTCAAAGAAAAACAAGGAAGTCAAGTTGCCTGTTGAAGAAGCATGTTGGAGAGCAGGAATGGAGAAAACAGACATTCTGAATTATTGAACGCCTCTAATGATATACTGTGGAGAACTGATATCTGTTCAGATTGCATATGCTACTGTTTCTGTTGATTGTCTCCTTATACTATAGCCTGGTTTAACACACAAAATAAACTATACATTTTTTAAAAAATCGAACCTAGAACATAAACATCTTTTTTAAAAAAAAAAAAATTCTTACTCTTGGAAATGGAACCATTTCCTAATTCTCATTTATCTCTAGCATCTTTTTAAGAATTATGCTTTATAAAGGACTTTGAAAATTAAAAGCATTACAGAAATATAAAGGTTAATAAAGCAGTCATAAAGAAAAATAGTGTTTTGGTAAGTAAATCACTTCAATTGTAATTGTAATATATACTTCTCAGTTAAAATGAGGTTAAGAACAATATTTATGACAGGAAAACCCAGTAATGTACCTGTTCCTGTTGTTGAAGAGTAATCCGATCGAAGCCCAACTACATTGGGGAAAAAAACCTTAATAAATATGCTTACATTTAAGCAAAGTTTTCAATAAATAGTCAGTAGACAATACATACGATGTGTATATAATGTTACAGATTTGGAACCCAAGAAGCTAAGAAAATGTATTTTGCATAAGAATTTATGATGCCATTTGAACTCACTCAGTAAAGAGAAGCTCATAAATTCTGTCTTTGGTTTCACTGTCAAATTTATATTAGGTTTAGGATTATTTTTTCCAAATTAATTTGGAATTTAATTTCCAGTTTTTTATACTCACTAAAGCAGCGGTGAAATCCAGCCGGCTCATGTGAATTGGTAGTGGCAGCAGGAGGCTCTGCCCACCTGCCAGGTCGTCGTTACATCCCATTTTTGATCCTCTGCGCATGCGCAGAAGAGACACATGTGGTCCCATTCCTGAACTGGTAGCAAAGGCAAGTGGCCTTCACCACTGCACTAAAGCCATATTCTGCATTTTGTATCAGGCCTTATTTTTTGTGATAATTTCATAGCAGTGTTTCATTCCCGATTCCTTTAATTTCACTTGTTAGGACTTAGAAAACAAAGCATTTCTAACATATTTAAAACCAAAAGCATATTACTCTTTAATAGCCTGGGTCTGGAGGTTAAAACAAATAAAGAACAGTTGCAGGAACTGGGTATGTCTAGTTTAATGAAAAGAAGAACTGGGGGTGACATGATAGCAGTGTTCCAATATTGAAGGAGCTGCCACAAACAAGAGGGAGTCAACCTATTCTCTAAAATACCTGAAGGCAAGACAAGAAGCAATGGATGGAAAACAGTCAAAGAGAGAACCAAACTAAAACTAGGGGGAAATTTCTTGATAGTTAGAACAATTAATCAGTTGCCTCCAGAAGTTGTGGATGCTCCAAATCTGGAGGTTTTTAAGAAGAGATTGGACAACCATTTCTCTGAAATGGTATAAGTGTTTTCCGCCTGAGCAGTGGGTTGGACTAGAAGACTGTAAGGTCCATTCCAACTCTTGTCATTCTGTGTTGCCACACTATGCCACTAACTGTCAAAGAACTAATTGGTATGTAGAAAGCAGCAACTCAAGTGCCAATAGCTTCTTTGTAATTTTTGGCACCCCCATTGCCTTCACCTATGGCTAATCCATTCCACCATCACCTTTGATACTCCATGGTATAGGTGCATTCTAAAAATGTCTTTGCTTTCTTTCTTCTTAAAAAGTGAATCACTTTGCATTGGTCTCTGTTAAATTCTATTTGTTTATTTTTAGCCCATTTCTGTAGGCAGTCATAATTATTTCCATGTTTATGGTACTATCTGTATCTAATTTTAGTAAGCAACCTGGTTTTTCTAATTATTAAAGATCATAGGGCCCAGAACCAATATTGTGATATTTCTCCACTGGCCCATTGAGATAGGATTCCAGTTACCTAGTTTGAGAATCATAGTGTTACAGTTAAATGTTAAAATGCTTTCTTGAAATCAAGATATAGTATACACGCACCATTCCCAGAATCAACTAAGAAAGTTATCCACTCAAAAGCTGATGTATTATTGACAAAGAATGTTCATTTATGATAGTTATTACATTGTCTTCAATTTGCTTAGAAACTTTAGTATCTATTTTAAAATCTTTCCAAGTACTGATGTCAAAGAGATCTATAATTAATTATTTGTATTTCTGTTTTGAAATACATTTGTCTTTCTTTTCTCATTTATAAGTTTTAAGATAATAGTTGGAAAATATTTCTTAGTAATTTTTAAAATTCCCAGGAATTTATACACATGCTGTTTTTTAAAAGTTGCTGGATATAAAGAATATATATTGCAGCAAGGGCATTCTTGTATAACTGTGAAGAGTAGTTGTTCTTGCATAAGAAAATTGTTCATTTATAGTCTCTGGAAAAAGGGCAGTTCTTTCCATCAGAACAGAAGTGGCCAATGCATGAAAAACCAGCTCTGCAACCTTCAAAAGCCCTCAAGATTTGGCAGCAAATTTTTCAGTGTTACTATATTTTTGAAACAAAAGTGAGCATTTAGTTATGCATGTTTAAGTATCTAGGAGACTTATCAGATCAGTTTTGAATACTGAATCATAATCATTTTAAGTTAAGAAGCAGGCTGAAATTTTTATTCCTGTGAATTTATATTTTCCATGCATAATTGTGTTCCCATCAATCCTTGAATAAAAATGTGCACTCAGAAAAAGGAAACCTTCAGATACAATGAATAGTACATATGAATTCTTGATTTAGAAATACCAACCATTGAGTACAATGGAATCCATATCCACTGCAAGGCCTTGAAGACTCCCTACTGAGGTTCGATTGGTAATGCTTGTGTGAATTGAATTTCGTAAAATAGCTGCAACACAGTCTTCACAAAATATTTGGCCTTTTGCCTGTGGTACCACAAACACAATCCAGAAATGGACAAGAAGTCCCCCATTGTTGTTATTGCTGAAATCAGTACAAAACAAATTGTATTTATTTAATTGAGTTATACGGTTGCTTGTATAGTTCTATTTTTCAGAGCTTTCCAAACAAAGAAACTAAGGACTAACAAAAAACTAACTTACTAAATTAACAAAGATTATCCACCAAGACCAAGGTCCACCTTCTGGACTAAATGATCCTCAACTGACAATACAGTTTAAAAAACCTTGTAAATGTGGAGGAAAATGAGGCCCCAAACCTCAATGGGCAAGATTATAAATGACAGCTGTGTGAGCTGCCATTTATAAGTATAACTTTGAGGCCGCTCTCTTATCATTTCACAGAAATTGGGAATTGGCTAGATATGTTCAGGATGCATGCATATACCAGGCTAATCTCGACAGAAGAAATGTCCCGCTATGTAATAGTGATCAAAATTGTGGAAACCTTTTAGGAAAAAGTGTATTTTCTAAAACTAGCTAATAACACCACTTTTTTGGGGAGTAGTTCCATAAAATTATATATAAATGGAAATATAATTTAATCAAGAATATAATGCAATAACTTTTATGAAGGATTTGCTATTAGCTGTTGTGGCCTGTCAGCGGCCTGTGCAGCTAGTAGCTGATTCCGACAGCAAGGAGGCTGTTGTGGTGCTGCACCAGCAGCCTGTGTACCTGGCACTCAAGTTGGACAATGAGGAGACTGGAGAAGATGTGGTGCCAGAGGCGGGGATTCAGCCAGGGCCTTCAGAACCTCCAGAAGCTCCCTTAAGTGAAGAGGCCGAAGAGGAGGAGCCTCTTCTCGATGCACAGGCACTCAGAGCTGCCAAAAGGCAGGAGTGGCTCTTCAGGAGGAGGTCTCCTCGAGAGTAAGGCTTGGGGCTAATTGGCCACTCCCTTAGCCTATTTAAGGAGGAATGTCGACTGAAGCAATTTGCAGGGAACAACTTCATTCACATACCTTCGTGTCTTGTCTTGCTTATCTTAACAGCTTCCTGCAAATTGCTTCTGGGCATTCTGCCAGCCACAGTCAGCTTTCAGTATTATTCTTTTAATTCTTGGCGGCTGTTAATGCAGCTGTTGTTGTAAAAAACTGGTTTATTTAGTAAACTAAGGTTTGAACAGACTTTGTGTGTGCTGCGTTCTTTGGGGTCCGTAGCTGGGGCAGAACATTAGCAGTTACAGTAGAAAGAAGAAAAGTGAAACACGTAGAAAAAAAAGAGATATACCAAAATTATCACTGTAGAAAAAATGAGATATACCAAAATTATCACCATGTCAGTTAATATTTAGTTGGGTAATCTTTAGCATGAATTACTGCCTTACAACATCTTCCCATGGAGCGAACCAAGTCTTTTAGTTCCGCAGCTGTTATAATGTGAAACCAAGATTGAATGATTGCTTCTATTAACTGGGTTTTATTGCTGGGTTGTTTATGACTAACAAGTTTCTTTAGTCAGCTCCATAGATTTTCAATTGGGTTAAGGTCTGGGCTATTCTTAGGCCATTCCAGCAGTGGAATGTGATTATCTTGAAACTCCAAAAAAAAAGTGGTGTTATTAACCATCAAACCTCAAAAATACATTTTTCCCCAAAAGGTTTCCACAATTTTGGCCACTACTGTATCTATCTGAGTGCCAAGCTATTTAGGACTTTATATGTGATATCTGCAGTGGTAGGATTCAACCACTTCGCACCACTTCGGGAGAATCGGTTGTTAACTTTCTGAGCAGTTTGGTGAACTGGTTGTTGGAAGAAATCAAGCAGAGAACCGGTTGTTAAATTACTTGAATCCCACCACTGGATATCTGCCCAGTACCTTATTGGCTTACATAAAAAACTGATAAGCTTAAAAATTTAAACCCCTATCATCATTCAAAGTAAATGCTAATAGCTTTTGAAATATACAGTGTATCAACATGGAAGGGAAATGTTTATGCTGGCACTCAATCATTTTATAAAGTTCTGCTTGATTTACAAGATAATTGACTTGCAACAAAATAAGATATTTATCATTAAACAATAAAAACAAACTATAAATTATGTCCCACCTGAAATCAGAGACAATGGATTGCTTGTAAAATTTTGAGAAAGCAGATTTTGTATATACCATATTCATCTGAAAGAGAACATTTACAAACTTGTTTGAGTGTTCTTCATGAAGTCAATTTAATTTTACTGAGAACAGTGTAATTTGTGGATTCGTAACAAGAATTAGTGATTATTTCTGAGAATGATTAAATATTTTTATAATAACTGCATTCATTTATGAAAGTAAAGAACAACATTTATCACAGCTTTTGTTTGCCTGCTTCCTCTGCCAACTTTTAATTAGATGTGACTTTATATTTTGAAAGCCAAATGAAGTTGTACCAGCCTAAAATAAAATTTAATCCAAGAGTAGTTTCCTCAGACAGATAGCATCTTCAGCCAGTTGCAATTTTGTACAACTTAAGCTTTTCCAGAAATACTCAGGATACTCTACGATAAAAAAAACTACTTCAGAAAAAAAAAGAATGACAAATTAACCCAAGAGTAAAGTTACAATAAAGATATTTTTCAATATTTTTCACTAGTTAAAAATGGAAGCTTATCAAGAGTTATTGTGTTTTACAACTGTGCATTTCTTCTTCCATGCCCATTTTTTCTTTTTTTATATAAAAACCATGAGTGTCCTTGGTCTAGTTCAGCAAACTAAAGTAGTATCCAGAAATTACATATTTTAATAAGGTATAATAATTACAATTATTGCTCTGTTAGTGAATCTTTCAATTGTCCTTCAAAGACATACTGCATGGCCTACATTTGTCCATTGGTTTCATGTAGATGTTAAATAGGAGTAGGGAAAGTAGAGTACTCTCTGAAATACCATGGAGTCTATAACTTCACCTTCCTGATACCAGCTGGAACCCTTTTTCAAAGGAAGTAGGAGAATATCTTACAACCATGCCTTCCTTCCATTCCCAACCCCCTATCCTGGTTCAGAATGATACAATGATTAATCATATCAAAAGAAATCCAGATAGGCCAGGCTGGTTATATCACAAATATCCTGACACTATAAAAGATCATTGACAAGTGCAACTGATATTTTCTTAACCTGATCTGGTACACAATGAAAAGGTATCCAAATAATTTGCTTCCTTGAGGGATGCTCTACAGTTGTAACTTTACCAGTTTTGCAGTAATTTTCCCACAAAGGATAAATTTTGAGACAGGGTGGAAATTATCCAACTCTGTTGGATCCAGTAGTAGCTTCTTGAGAAGAGGGTAGAACACCAGTTTTTTCAAAAATGATAAAACAATCCACTTCCTCAAGCAAGCACTTACCACCACATGTATCCAACCATATGTTGTCTCTGAGCCTTGATTAACCAGAAGTGACATAGATCTAAAATATAAATGTCAGAACTCAAAGCCCAAGGTTTGCATTCTATTAACCTCAGATTCTTCACAGATAACAAAACAGAGCTGTTTCTCAGTCAATTTCATGGGACTTACACAGTCCTCAAAAAGACTCCTATAACAATTTCTTTGGCTCTTCCTTTCCCAGGAGACAAATCACCTTAACTAGAGCCATAAGAAACTCATCTGTGAAGGCAATCAGAATGGAAAAATGCTTAGGTTTTGTCACTCTTCTTGACAAAAGGTCAAGAATACAGGGTATTCCTTAATAGTAAAGGGTTCTTACCTGTATTTAGTTGGATTTTCTCTTTGCTTTCCTCCAATAGTGCTCTAGAGCCATTTCAACACCCAAACTTCCCTTGAAAACCAGGCTCCCTTCAGGATCAGTGCACATAGGTGCAGAGTCTGCACAGGTACAACCCAATCCAAGGCTGCTGTTGCCTTCTCATTCCAAGCAGCCACTAAGGCCTCAGTTAAACTGTACTATAGAACTTCAGGGACAACTCCGAGTTGTTTGTGAAAGGCAATCAAAGGCCTGAGACAGAATGATCAAATAGATCCTTCTTTTTGAATGGAGAGGGTAGCCACAGATAACTCCAGTTCTAACAGGGAGTGATTTGACCATGAAAAGAAGTTGAGAGTAACTACTCCCCAACTCCATATCATGTAATCCCTCTTCCACAAACAAAAAGCAGATCTGGACTGTGACCTCCCCAGTAAATTAGGCCTTCAGTAATCTGGATGAGATCCGTGACTGCCATGATGGACATGAATTCCCAAATTACATTGGGAAATGCCCAAACAGGCAATTAAGTAGCATGATACTAAGAACATTGTAAAAAATCCAGGGATTGTCAATGAGAAAATAATACCAGACAATAAGCACAGGTCCAAATGTAGATTTCTTGTTGAGAAATACTGCCATGCTATGATTTTTTTTAAATTTTATTAATTTTTTTGGTAAAGTTGATCTATGTACATGCATTTGCAGATTTGAGAATATCTGGAGTGATGTGTATTAGCCATGGCTTTCAGGTGCATATTTAATATAAGATAACAGGGGCAGGTTAAAAAAGAGAAAAGGAGGCTACATTGAAAACAAATAAACAATAGATCTACTTTAGGAACAGGACAGATTGTGCCATGGGATCTACTCATGAATGTATTGGTCATATATATAATTCTTTCACTATTGAAGATCAGGATTCCTTTCTTGTTTTTCTTTGTGCTATTCCAAATTCTCTTGACTGGAGAAAAACTGATAAATGGCAGCAGGTATTGTCCTGTCAACAAAAGTATTCATTTCAAACAGGCTTCCCCCATCTTTGGGGGGGGGGGGGAATTCATTTATATTATAACCTCCAGCAAAGCAATCAGAGAAAAACATATTGTAGCCTGGGCCTTTACTCATTGTCTCATTGGAACACACAAAACTGATTAATGCATGCATCCAGCTAATTATTTTGTCAAATTTACTGATAATAATGGTATGTCATTGTGTACGGGTTTCCTTACCACTTGTTGCACATTCTGTGCTACTGAAAGGAACTCCCTAGATTCTTTCTGCCGATATTCTGGAAGAAATTCAATGTTGGCAACACGAAATAGTCCAACAAAATACAAAGCATCTTTGTTTTCTGCCTCAACTGTAAAACAGAATGGATAATATGAGTATATGCTGTTTTTCTTTCACTTTCCATACGGAAATAAAAAGTTGACAGTGAAAGATCTCTAAGAACTGGAAAAGCACTAAGTCCATCATGAGCTTCTTAATAACATTCACAACAAAATTGTCCCACCTGCAAGGAGAACCCAGCTTCCCAGCTTTTCTGTGGAAAGCATCTCTCTTGTAGACTATACTTGTGACTTGCTGTTCATCTAAAGCAGAATATGGAAAAGCTTTATTTCATTCCCCCTGTAAGAGAGTTCCCTAGCTTGTGTACCCACTGCCTTAGTTTTTTAATTTATCATTGTAAAAAAGTAAAGTCTCCTTTGAATTCAGTTTGTTTTCTCCTCCGTGGAAACATCGCTATAATTTTCACAGAAACAGTTCAGAACTGGTTTCCCAGGATACTTCAATACAGCCTACAGATCTGAACTGCCATTAAGGAGACCATTAAGGAGACCCCATTACCTGTAAAGACTTTCCTCAAGCAGTTTAGCATACAACAAGGAATACAAAGCTTAGATGAGCGATGTAGGAAGAACTCACCAATAAAAAGCCACAATAATGTCCAACTTATTACCCCGATAATGAAGAGAACTACTGTAAATAAGATTATTTTATTTTGAAAATTCCAGGCAGACTTGTCCCTTTTAGCTTTCCTTTTGGATTTTGATGTCTTGTTGAGTTTTTTGGTGAGTTTTTCCCACTTTTCTTCAGAATCTGATCTTTGAATTGATATATTTGATACCTTAAAATAGAAAACAAAAGAGTTTCAAGAAGGTAAAGACTACTATTTTTTTTATTTCAAAGTTGCCTTTTCTCCTGAAGATATGTTCAGGGCTTTCATTAGAAAGACAGAGATGAGAATGTCAGGGTATTCAGTTGCATTCCATGCCCATTTGCCAAACATCATGACCAAGTTGAAGGCCTGAAGAATTCAAGAACATTTAGAAGGTGAGAACCTCCCATTTCAGTTTTAAGGCTATTAAATAAGGATATGGTTTCCTTGTTTCATTACATTAAATGAAGACATTTTCCATTGTTTTACAAACATGACCCATAATACAAGTATTTTTAGATGCAACTAACAAGGAAGGTAGAACTGAGTTGTTTTACTCGCTTTATAGGAAAATATATAGCTTTATAATAAAGCATTAAAATTGGAAGGATTTAGTGTTTTTTCTGTTAAGATCTTAAAGCACGAAGGGGAGAGAATGATCTCACTTTCCTGGGAAAGAAGACATTTTTTCTTGATTTTAGATAACACCAACAACAGTGCTTGATTCTATCTATACGATGAGCAAAACCATACCTTTTCAGTCAAGGAACATTGATATTTATAGTTACTGTTAGATGTGCGTGAGAACAATGTATATATTTTTCTTAGACTCGTGATAGTTAAGCATTATAAAATTCATCCCCCATCAGTGAAGTAATTTAAGTATCACTGCACAATTAATTATTTAAATTGTTCTTTCCTTTTTTTACCACATGCTAGTTCTTCAGGATAACGGTTACTATGCCAACTAGTTGAAAGCTGACTATATTTAGATACACTGCTTGGCTTTTGCTTTTGCTTTTTTTCATCACATAGGGATGGAATTAGTTTTTTAAATATATATATATTCAATCTCTTTATACATGTCTGGTTTTCTAAAAAATTACCCCACAAGATTGTGTCCAATTATTCTGGGAACACAAAGACATGAAAATATTGTTTACAGTTAAAGACAGTACATCCACTGCATTTACAATAGCTATACAATCCAATAAAGATCTTCTGTAAGTTAGAACATGACAAACAAATATAACCCAGTCTTAACATTACAGTGAACACTGTGTTTGCTTACTTACGCTTAATTCGTCTTCAGGGTTAATAGATCTGTCACTTCTTTGATCATCCATTAAAAGATATGAAATTGACAGTTACAGAAAATTTACTGAAAGCACCACAGGAAAAGTTGATAGAACCTGTACTTGAAGAAAAGTCTGCTAACAGTATCCATGTGGATTCACAAGCAAGGCATCAATTTACATTCAACAATTTCCATTGGTAATTTCATCCACCTCTATCCTTCTGTTGCAGTGAACATTGTCAAGCAGCTCAGGGCTCCAAATTAGGTTACCTAGTTTTACTTTTCTAAATGACTGTTTTAATTATTTATATTTTTAAAAAATCTATTAATGTGGTCACTAGAAGTTGACAACAACCTGATGGCACATAATCAATCAATCCTTATATTAAAAGAAATAGGAAAGAACATTAAAAACCAGGAGTATCATGAAAAATCTACATACTTCACTGGATATAAAACTCTTTGAGGCTAACTCATTTATAAATGTACATGGAATATACTTTAACATGAGCTAAATACCTTGCAACCCAGGGAGACATGTGGCCTTGGTCTATTTTCAAGCAGCCTTTGGTTTAATTTTTGTTTTTTTAATTTGATTTATATGCCGCCCTTCTCCAGAGACTCAGGGAGGCTTACAATGCATTAAGCAATAATGCTTAATGCATTATTTTTTCATACTTTTGTATATTTATACAAAGTCAGTTTATTGCCCCCACAAACTGGGTCCTCAATTTACCTACCTTAGAAAGGATGGAAGGCTGGGTCAACCTTGAGCCTGGTGAGATTTGAACTTGAAATTGAAACGCTTTCCATAAAATCTGTGTACAAGAAATTAGTTTAGAGTATAACAAGAACAATTTCTTCCATCCCAAATCTTATGCTTGAAAAAGGCAGAAGAAGTTGGCAGAAAGCAATTGTGAGGAAAAAAAGGTAATAATTTTTTCATAAACTCCCTTCTTGGTTTATCACCAGTTATCATATGGTCTCATGAAGGAATGTGGCTGTGACAAAAGAAGAATGTTCATTTCTGCAGTGTATAGCAGCTAGGTCAGGTAACCTACAGAAATCATGAAACTCTAAATGAGATGAAGGTTAAATATAATATAAACATATTTCCATGATAGACACAGTTCTAATTCTGCAAATATAATGAGAATTTTAGAAGTGTTCTTCTAAAGGACATATAATGACTATGTATATTGCTTTAGTTATTCAAAATGTTAAAAGCCAGCTGCTTATTCTATTAACTTGGAATCTGAGTTTCTGCTCCAAAGTCTTCCCTTGATGTATTCTTTCTCTTAAACTGCTTGCTCTATGTATTTTAAAAATATGATAACTAAGAATTAAAGACTTAGAAATATTCCTAAGGATCCACACTCAATTTATAATTATCAAGTAGAAAAAAATCTTTAGCCAAACATCTGAGCCTAATGCAATTGCAATCAGAAATGGAATTCAGTTCTGGAAACTGAAGTGATTTCACATAATTGAAAATGCAGCTTGCATATTTCTTTACTAAAAGTGTAGTGAATGTAGAAAAAGGAGCCCAACTTCTATTGTGACCAATAATCCTTTCCTTTCACACTGGTAATTTATGAACCATGGAAACAGAGCAATTCCTTTTAGCTAAAAGGTTATGTAATTAGCCCTTCATCCAAATGATCAGCTAAAAACCCTCACTGATTTTCTTTCTACAGATTAGCAATCTCTTCAGTGGCTAGCAAGCATGACACAGCTTAAGGGTAGATTTAAATACTTCTCTTACTGCATCTCACTGCACTGCATCTATCATTCCTCAGGGAAGCATCTATTTATAGCATCTGTCCAGAGATGAAACAGTATGGTTTTGTTACATAGAATTATAGAGTTTGAAGGGGCCATGAAGCTCACTGATTCAAATTGCAACTCTGACAAAATTCAAGCATCCACAACAGAGGAATGTTCAGCTTCTATTTGAACACATCCAGGGAAGATTTGCTTACCAGTTCTTTGAAAATTAGTTGAACTGTCAAACTGCTCTTATTGTTAAGAAGTCTTTTTTCCTAGAATTCAAATAGAATCCACTGTATTGTACATCCAAAGGTCACCAATAATAACGCTCACTAGAAAAAAAAATTATGTAGTCTACTTTTTCTTTTCCCTAATATACTGATATTCTCTAATATAGACTGAGGTAAGATTTTGGGCCTAAGATATGAAGCCTTGATTAGGTGCCAGATGATCCAGAGCAAAGCTTGATTCAAGCAAATGTCTGTTAGGTCCAGACTGAATCTAGAGTGTGTGTGATTTCCATTGGCCTGATGACACTTTTGTCCTTCTTTCATTAACTACGGTTTCATCAAATATTTTAAAATATAGAATGGCCCAAATTGCAGTGTGAAAACTGGGGGGGGGGGGGGAGGAAGAGTAATTACACAGAACTTTGTCTGAAACACGGTGCAAAGTTATATGATACCAGTGTATTGAATATGCTAGTACCTTAAAAGAGGTACGATAGTTCTTCCATTTCCATTTGGCTAGGATGTCACTCTTCAAATAAAATTTTAGAAATATAAATATACGGAGATGAGTGGCAACCTCTAAAGGAGAGAGAGACAGGAAGAAACAGAGAAGAATGTCAGAAAGAAAGAATGTAGGAATTATAACAATCCGGGAACAAACTGACTTTTCCTTTCTACCCCATCGCTATCCCATACAGATTATTTAGAGAAAATGCAAACTATGCTAGGGCAAATTTGTGATACTTAATTCTGATAGAGATTCTGTATGTTATGTATATCCATATAGTTTATAATTCTTATAATTTCCAGAAAATGATTTTGAGTTGTTTTTCTTTTTTCATTTCTTTTCTGCTTTGGTGACAGTATCCTGGTTGTAATTCTGAAGGCAGGGATAATCTTATTAGTTATTGAGGTACATTATTTCTGTTATTGATCCATTTCTCATCCCCACAGCACTTAAAAATAAATCAATAAAACTTCCTTCCATATCTTTAGAATAAGCGCACACTTTTTCTGTCCAATTTTTAAAAAATTATACCAAAGGCTCATACTCTAAAGTCCCCGTTCTTTCTGTTTTTATTTAAACATTTCTGATTTTGATACTGTATAACAGGATTAAAATCTCCACATAAATAATAGCAAGGCACACCCCAAGCAGTTTAGAGAGTCAGCCTATTGACCCCAACAATCTGGGTCCTCATTTTAGCCACCTCGGAAGGATGGAAGGCTGAGTCAACCTTGAGCTGGTGAGATTTGAACTGCCAAAATGCTGGCAGTTGGCAATCATCAGAATTAGTCTGTGACACTGCCATTCTAGCCACTGTACCCCCATGGTTCCTAATGCAGATATGTTAATGGAATGTTTTCACAGATTCTGGGATTAGATATATTCATAAAAATCAGTATTTATAGATGTCAGCCATAATAGTAGAGAGATCCTTTAGGTACAGAGAAAAGATCTCTTGTAACATCAAGTAGTTAGAATACCAAGTAGCAAGGTATGCTAAACTACATTCATTGTATTATCGTTACTATGCCTAATGTTATCTACTGGAGCTCTTGGAATAAGCAGCTATTTAAAACATATATTGGAGTGATCCAACAGCCCTTTCTTATTCCTTTTAGTTTTGAGAAGACTTTTCATTTCTCATTATTTTCATTCTACAGAACAAAATCTATTTTCTACTCAAGACTGTATGTATATTTTGGGGGGTTTTATTTGTTATAATTTTCATCCCACTAGAAATCTACTCAAAAATCTGTAGTTCTAAAAGAAACACCTGAATTATGATCACTGACATATGCATACTGTTCTCTTGTATGATGTCAATGTCTTTCAGAATTAATATCAATATTAAATCATTTGCTACATTGAATGTCTTGAATCACTCTAATGTGTGATAGCTCAACCGTTTATTTTATTTTTAGATGTAAAAGCATACATTACATTAACATTAGAATTACATGACATTTTGCAACAATTTTACTTTCCACCTCCAAAGACAAAGAACCCCAGCCTATGCTCTCCAGGTTTGTGGCATTCCATATAAATTGAGCAGTTGATAAGTGATTCTATATAAATTGAGCATTCTTAAAAAATATTATTAATTTTTCCAATATGGGGAAGACTAAACATTCAAATCCAGAAAGATAAGATTAATGTATTGTTTGAAGCTAAATTGCACTAAAAAGTCTTGTAAAATATTCCTGTCTCAACATAACTCTGTCCGAAAGCTTTATGCTTCTATTTAGATATGCATTTGTCATAACAAACAGGTAGATCTTTTCACAGAACACCCTTACTCTTTTTCCCTGGAGGGCTTCTGCTATATGCCCAACACAGGAGAAGGAATATTTATCAAGAGTACATTTTTTATTGTATCATATGGGACAGTCAGACTCAAGAAAGATTTCTTCATTCTGCAGACAGGCATAAACCATAATCCTCTGCCCACTTAATTTTGCATAAAGCTTATGAAATCAGGGGATGAATATTTCAGCAAATGCATATGGAATTGCAGTTTTAAGATCATCATCCTGTGATATATAAGATTGAACTTAAATATTTCATAAGTACAGTATGTAGGCTTTTGCATGGCTTTGTCATGCCAAATTTTACCATTATAATATTACTCAGTATTCACAAATGAAGTTCATAAATGAGTAACCTAGGAGCTCAGTCCTCTCAAGATACAAACAATTTAATGTTGGAGCTATTAATTAAGGGCTGATTAATCATCAGGCAGTGTTCTCAACATTTGTGTTAGCTTTAAGCAATATTAAAACACTTTCCTGGAACTCAAAGTGAGTCTAAGTGTATTTTAAAGTAGGCATTGCCATGACCGAGTTGTGATTCAATAATTTGGAAAGTTCACCATATAAAATTATTTTCAATATATTCTAAGCAATAATGTCATATACTTGATTTTGTTTAGGTGCAATAGGTTACAGCAGTTGGATTATGGCAACGGCACCCAACCTTTTGGGCACCAGGGACTGGTTCCGTGGAGAGAGGTTTTTCCATGGACCAGAGAGGGCATGGTTTCGCAGGCTGCCTGCATCCCACTGATGGGGCTTTGTTTGTTTGCATGGCCTAGTTTCTCGCATGTGGTGGCCCGGTACCAATCCATAGACTGAGGGTGGGGGTAGATTCTACTTACCTATACTACCGGTTCGCAACGAGGCTGTGTGTGCACTTCTGTGTATGTGCAGAAGCTTCCTGATGATGTTGGGGTCAGTGGGCAGAGCCTCCCACCAGTTTTACTACCGGTTCTATAGAACTGGTCTGAACCAGTGGTGGGGGCAACCCACCACTGGTGGGGACCCCTGCATTATGGTACAGTATGTAAAAGCACAGATATGGCTTAGTGTGTTATATGAATTTAATCATATAGATTAGTCAGTATACCATGACTGAAAAAATATGGTTTTGTAGAATATATGAAGTCTTCCACCAGTCTGTCTGAAAGATGTCCACATTATGTAAATGAGCCATGGTGGCGCAGTGGTCAGAGTGCAGTACTGCAGGCTACTTCTGCTGACTGCAGGCTGCCTGCAATTTGGCAGCTCGAATCTCCCAGGCTCAAGATTGACTCAGCCTTCTATCCTCCAGAGGTGGGTAAAATGTGACCCAGTAAATTGTTGGGGGCAATATGCTGACTCTGTAAACTGCTTAGAGAGGGTTGTAAAGCACTGTAAAGTGGTATATAAGTCTAAGTGCTATTGCTATTGCTAAATGACTTACCATATAGTAACAGCTGCCATTTGAAACTATTTAAAATACTCTTAAGAATCCTGATATATAAATCAGGTTTTGAACACCCAAACACACCATAAAAAAGCATAGTTTTGATTAACAGAATAATATAGGAAAATAATGTAGGATAGTATCATTTACACATATTTTTTTAAAAATAGTCATCAAGTTGTGTAAACTAATATTTGTCTTGTAGTTTCAGAAAGTCAAAACCACAGTATTATCATTCTCTGTTTCATGTATTTTAAAAAACCTGCATTTTTAATTCACTTGAAACAAACAATCCTTCATTTCTTTATAAAACACCTTTTATATCTGTATATCTAAAGCAGGCAATCCACTGGGAACTCAAGCTACAGAAAATCTTTGATTTGTATTCTTAAGGGGCTCCTCATATTACACAAAGAGTCTGCTTTCGCAACATAACCTATTGTGAACATGCAGCACATGGGATTTAAAATGGTAACTTTGCAGTTCTACAGTGGCTCATAAATAGCCAAATTCTTTCTCCTAGTCAGAATTTATTCAGAAACATAAAAGTTATACATAGCTCCAATTAAAATACCACTTTTCACTATTTGCTAAAATAAATGTATGATTGTTGTCTGAAAAAGGATCTTGAGAGTTAAAAAAATTGCAATATAAAGAACAAATATTTTAATGTTCATATAAAAGCTGTTACCAATTTAAAAATTTTAGCAGGGGAACTGAATGTTGTGCACAATTGAGTTGCAGTAATACAAGCATGCAGAACCAGATATCAGTGCTTTGAAGTGATCACTAAAACACACAATGCCAAGATTCAGTGATAGATTGGCTAAAGACTCTGGAACTCAGAGAAAATGAAGGCCTTGGTGATAGTTTATGGAAGGGACTCTATTCCCTTTATGGATTAAATTCTTAGAAGGAAGAATGCCTTTTATCATTATGGGTTTGCTTGCTCCAATCTCGAATCTTTCGTTTGTTTTGGAACCACGATTCTCAGAATTAATATCTCTGTGAGTACAATATAGGGAAGATTGCTTTAGCCCCATAATTCTCAAACTTGGTAATTTTGTTGTCGTAAATGTGGACTTCAATTCCTAGAATTCCCTATGCTGGCTTTTTCAGGTCAATATACCAATTATAATTATCTAGGCAGAATAGCTTGTTTGAATATGGGTTCCAAACCCCCAGGCCTCAGTCTACTACCAGGCTGTGGCCTATTCAGAATTGGGCTATGTGAGAAGTGGCCTGGCATGCACGCATAAGCGCAGCACAACTCACCCAAGAGTGGGCCAGCACGGATGCATGCGCAGCTCCACTTGCAGTTGAGCCACATATGGATGTGTGTGCATGCCACCCCACAGCTCGCACAGCTTAGTTGCCCTCTGCCCCTCCCAGCCGAGTGGCAGGCTGCAAAGGTTGGGGACCTCTATTTTAGACCACAAAATTGTTTAGAAGACTAAACTGATACTAATCTGCTTTGCTAGATGTTGCCCGCTTCACTGGCTTCCATTTGTTTCCACATTCAATTCAAAATGGCAGTACTGATCCATATTTAATTTCTGTGGGTGTTAAGCTAAATTTTCTTACATTTGAGCTCTTTCTTATTTATACTGAAATATGATAAATTTTAGAAAATAAATATTTTCCTACCAATCTATGGTTTTGCTGAAATGCCAGGTTCTATCAGTACCCAATTTGGCATTGGCATTCTTCCTCTGCCTTTAACTGCTGCATAATAAGCATAAGAGATAACGTATAAGCTGAATCTTTCCAAGTCAGGCACTTGCTTAGCATAATTCTTTAGTCATCTCACTACAAATCATAATGCTTTAAAAAGGACAACTCAGCATTTCCTAGGGATCAAATATGGTGTCCTTCATATGATCAGACAGGATTGCTGTTATAACTCAATGAATTCTTAGAGGCAGATTGAAAATTTTGATTTGGCTATTTCTAATTATATTTACATTATGAATATATTTATGATTATGGCATTTTTACAGATTTCTGCATTCTTTTCATAAATTCACTACTAGTAATTTTTCTTCACAAATCATGTCAGACTTTTATCTTTTTTGCGATCTGTCACATCCTTTCTACCCTTTCATTCTAAGCTGTCATATTCTTAATAAGTGAAAGCATGAAACTAGGTTGCCTTTTAACACACTAATTATATTTCTTAATTTTCACAATCTGTAATAGATGTGACGTAGTTATTTGTGTTTATTGTGCAATAGACAGCACCCGCACCAAACTGATTCCTATTTGCTTGACCAACCACAGATAGCATGCTGTCCACAATGGAACTACATCTACATGGAGGAAAACATGTAGTGGGGTATCCTAAGGCTCTTTCTTGGCTCGGTACTCTTCAACATCTTCATAAATGTTTTAGATGCAGAGATAGAAGGGATCAGTTTTGCAGATGACACCAAGATGGAGGAATAGCCAGCACAAGGATCTTGACAGACCTGACCCTATCTAACAAAATGCAATTCAATGTGAGAAAAGTAAGGTTTTACACTTAAGCAAGAAAAACCAAATGCACAGGTATAGAATAGATCCGTGCACAGGTATAGAATAGATCCGTGATGGCAAACCTATGGCATATGTGTCAGAGGTGGTAAGCAGCACCCTCTTTGATGGCACGTGAGCTGTCACCCCAGTTCAGTTCTGCCATGCTTGCGTCTGTCCCTCCACTGGCCAGCTGCTCTTTGGTTCTTTGGTTCTCTTCCGCGCATGCAGGGAGTGTGTGGGGGCACACATGCACGGAGTGCGTGCGGAGGGGGCCACGCATACATGCACAGGGAGGGTGCATGTGGGGGGCCGCACATGCATGCATAGGGGGCTGGATGCATGTGCAGGACCTACATGCACATTGCATTTTGCAGGTTCGGGCAGATGCACACTTTAAGCACTTGGTCTGGAAAAGGTTAGTCATCACTGAAATAGATGATACCTGACTCAACAGCAGTAACTATGGAAGGGATTTGGAAGTTCTAGTGGACAATCAGTAAAGTATGCTATCATAGGCTACATCAACAATGTTAGTACTATTTTATACTGCACTGGTAAGACCACACTTGGAATACAGCATCCAGTTTTCATCACCAGAATACAAAAAATACATTGGGACTCTAGAAAGCATGCAGAAATGAACAACAAAGATGATTAGGGGTCTGGAGACCAAAGCATATGATGAACGGTTGTGGGAACTCAGTATGTCCAGTCTAACAAAGAGAAGGACTAGACATGACATGATAGCAGTCTTCCAATATTTGAAGGGTTGTCATAGATAGGAGTAGTCAACCTATTCTCCAAAGCACCTGAGGGCAACGTAAGAAGTAATAGGTGGTAGCTCATCAAAGAGTGATCCAATGTAAAATTAAGGAGGAATGTCCTGTTAGTGAGAACAATTAGTTAATGGAACAGCTTGCCTCCAGAAGTTGTGAGTATTCCATCACTAAAGAATTTTAAGAACAGATTGGACAGCCATTTGTCCAGAGTGGTATAGGATCTCCTGCTTGAACAGAGGATTGGACTAGAAGACCACCAAGGTCCCTTCCAATTCTGCTATTCTCTAATTCTGCCTTCCGCAGTGTTTTAACTCAGCTGGTAACTTTCTTAAAATTAAATGTTGACGCAGAAGGATCAGTGGTGAAATTCAATTTTTTTTACTACCGGTTCTGTGGGCCTGGCTTGGTGGGCGTGGTGTGGCTTGATGGGCATGGCAGAGGCAGGATTCTGCAAAATCCCCATTCCCTTCCCACTCCTGGGGGAAGGATATTGAAAAATCTCCATTCCCACTTCACTCTGTGGCCATCCAGGGGTGGTATTTGCCGGTTCTCCAAACTACTCAAAATTTGCTCTATCGGTTCTTCAGAACCTGTCAGAACCTGCTGAATAGCACCCCTGATAAGGATCCTTTCTAGTGGCATGATGGAAATAAGGGAGAGACAAAAATGAAAAGAAAGTTATGTTTCTGTATAGGAAGCCCCTTTACCTCCCTTTTTGCTGTCCTTTCAGACTTGTTATTATTTGTCAGCCCTATGCAGAAACAGGAATCTAGCAGTCATTCTATTCTATTAGATTCATTTTAATCTAATATTATCGAGTGAATTGATACATCTGTTAAGATTTGGGATGTCATTTCAATTTCTTATTGCTCAAGATCAGGAGAATTGCAAACAAACAGAAATTATCCTTTGCCATAATCAGAAAACTGAAGATGAAGAAGAATTCAGTGCCCTTTTATAAAGGAGCCAATTAACTTACAAATCTTGGTAAACATCAATTATATCATACAAGCATTAAGGTTTCTGATTATGCTATCTCATTGCCCCCCCCCTCAACAGAACTCAAAGGCATATTTGCCAACTCATCCTATTTCAAACGTTACTTTTTTCCTAAGCAAGATTTTAAAAAGGGGAAATAACCCATACTATAGGAATAAGTAATTGGAAAACTCTTTTAATGGAAGCATTAATTAGTTTACAATAGTATAAAAAGATTACATATTTCCATAATATATCTGAAAACATAGCAATTGAACAAGTTTTTCACAGTACTATCAATTCATTCTTCGATACATTTTTCTAAATGAACATTTTCCATCCTAGAAAGTCTATCTCTAGGGACGCGGGTGGGAGGAAGATATACTCAAATTAACAAGCTAAAGGAAAAATATCTGTTTGAGGTCTCAGCAGTTTGCCATGTCTGGGCCTGATTGTTGTTTAGATGTAAGATGTTCAAGAAAAACCAGGGGCATAAGCTAGTCCAATCATAAGTCCAAACAAACAAACATCCTATAATAGAACAAAGGCAAACTATTTCCATAGATATACATGAATATAGTCAGCTGGAGTTGAACATACCTTGATGGAGACACTTTCATATATTCTAGTATTTTTTTCTTAATGCCAAGGTGAACAGCTTGCAGTGTCAAGCACCATTAAATATATCTCTACGCATCAAAGAACACCTTCCCCTGCATTAAATCTCTGACTTAAAAAAGGAAAATCTCTGACTTATAAAAGGAAAGGTGCTGTATTCTTATTGTTCCCTCAAATGTCCCTATCCTTGAAAACAGTTTTTAAGACTTAAGAGATGCTGTGGACCAAGTAGACATATTGTTCCAGGAAATGCTGGAGGCAGCAGCATTAGTGCAAGTTGTCTGTAAACAGTGGTGTATACTGCTAAATATTTAGGAATTTGCCTCTGTCAGCTCCATTGCTGCTACTGCACTGGCTGCAAAACAGTTGTGCTGTTTTGGGGGTTCACCTCTGCTATCAACCAGGTCAAAAATTCCATAAAATTTAACAAGGAGCTTTTGTGAAATCATGTGAAATTGTCCAGCACTGCCAGATTTATAGGAGTACTTACTATTCATTTCCAGAATGGGTATACAGGCAGATATATTTCATGAATAATACATTACGACAGGCTTTGCAATAGTGTAATTTTTAGATTAAGCCTGGTAGCTTTAATTGTCAACCAATGCATCCATGTTGTTTATGAAATATGGCACTAAGAGGTCAGCTTACACAGAAAACATTCAGCCAAGAAAGAGCGTGCTATATACAGGCCTCAACCAAGAAACATAATGCTTTTTCTGCTACTATCCTTTCTACTAGAATTAATAAATTACAAGAACATCTGGAAGATGTTTCCAGCAAAGGAGTCCTGCCAGACAAATCTAATTAGAAACAAAGGTCATATCATACCACTAAATTAATCACAACTATATCTATTACTTCTGCTGCTTGAACATAGAACCAGATCTTTATTTTATAACATTACTGAAGGTCACAGATGATGCATTCATACAGACCCAAGGTTATTGCCCCAAACAACCATATTGTGGTGAGGACACAAACCATATGTCTAATCATAAACATTACCATATCCATTCATTTGGAAGAACAAGTGAAATAATTCTGTAAGTAAAACTGTCCCATTTGCTAATAAACTATGCAGTTTTAAAATAGTTTCAAAACCTTTATTAATCAATTCTTATATCTGTGCAGTTCAGTCTGTAGTAGTGAAAAAATATTTTTGTGAAGAAACCAGAATACTGAAATTGAATTTAAATTGTCTACTCTGCTAGATTTGCAAAATATTTGGTAAAATAAAAATCTCATATTTGTTATTTATTCATAACTTCATCTAGCATGGCCATTGCCACACCCGCACACACACACATCTGGCTGCTATAAATTGGACTTTTCAGTTATTGTATTCTTGTATTGTTGGCATTAATCTAGTGAGCCTTTAAAATTATGCAACTGATAAAGTCAGAGCATATTTAAGGGTTATTTCCCAAAAAATAAATTTAGATCACCTTTCTCGCTATAGTGAGTTTATAGTGGATAAAAATTTTAAAAGACAATAATTCCAACAATGGAAACGATAAGCCTAATTCTTCAACAATTTGTTCACAGCAGTTTCTTCTAAGGGAATATTTACTAGAAATTACATACGCTCAGTCAAAACTCTGGTTGGCTGTACCTAAAATGTGATATCTAATTAAGTAGACAAGGATAATCTAATAGAAGTTAAATTCACAGGGAATCCAAAATACAACTTGAAACATTCCACCATCAAAGTTATTTAACTCAATGCAAAATGTGATAAAGTGGCAAGGAAAAATGAATGTCAGTTTTCTTGTCCTGAAATCAGATCCCTATCTTTGATATTGAAGGGAAAAACAAAGCAAAGCTATTATCCATCTGTTTTAAAAGTAGTTACTAATAAAAGTAGTACTACTGTTTTAAAAGTAGTTACTAAAAAAAAAAAATCACAGAAGGCGATGATAAAGTACTCTATATGGCTTAGAAAAATACATAAAACTATCCAAGTTATCTCCAGGAGCTGAGTCCAGTTTGAAGAATTCTCACTTTGTTTACTCAGCGCAAAGATGGGATCTATGAGCACAAGTTAAATAGCTTCTTCCTGGGAGAAGTGAGAAGTATCTTCTTTTTTTTGTTCTACTTTAAGATGAAGTTTCTAGTCAAATAAGACTGTTGCATATAAAATAAGACTGTTGAGATAATAGTTGTCTAGTATGTTTAGGAATTTCTAACTACTTTGAGCTCCATTGGCAAAGAGAAATGTTTTGTCTTAATGAATAGTTTATCGAAGACCTGCTTATATTTCCATAGATTAGTTAACTATATTAAATTTGTAGCTGACATGAATAAATTGTATTGAGCCATTAGGATTAGGGTTAGGACTGAGGTTTGGGTTAGAGTTAGACTTAGACTTAGGGTTAAGTTCTGGGAAGGAAAGAGAAAACTTTGATGTGCATGGAATTCAATCCAGCTTCAGGGTATGGCACTTGGAATTATTTTCAACTTCTAACCAGCAGTGGCCCTGGGAGGTACATGTAATATATTACATTTTTCTGTGTACTTCTACACTCCATCCATATTTCATCATGTATGTGGTGAATAGTGTGTGATAAATTGCATAGGGTTAGCTCTTGAGTCACATAACCAGGAGGAAGAAAGAATGAAGACTAAGAATAGAGCGCTTAACAGAATGTGAGGTGTTGTCCAGCTCTATCATATTGTTGCACTGAAAGGTTTTTTTTTAAATGAATGATGATGTTGTTGATGATGAGGATGGTGGTGATGATGATAAAAGAGTTTTCCAGAGTTCCCAGCCAGATTTGGTATACATTTAGACACAATTTCTTTTGCCAGCTTCTCTCCTACGTCAAATTTGCTCCCGTTGGATTCAGTTTTCAGCAAAATCTTACAATGATGGATTGACGGATGATTTCTGGGCTCCTTTACATAATTTCTTTTCAACATTACTTTGAGTGGGAAAATATAACAAAGTTCAGAATGAAGAATTTCAATGCTATTTTTGTCACTCATTTAAGATCAGCAGAAGCAACTATCATCAAGCTTCAGTCAGATTTGATAATGATATCCCAATCTAATATTGCATCTCTGAGCATCTATTCAAGGGATGCATTGGCTAACCGTATATCTTGAATTTCTATTCATTATATTTCCTGCCTATTATAATTATAGATGAGCTGAGCTGAAAGCAGACAAAAGTAAGTGAAAAAGAAGGTGATAGTATCCTACAACCACAAATAGAAGCAAGTGTAAATATCCTGTTCCTGTTGCCATAACAGTCATACTCATGATGCAAAAACAAAACACATCCCATACCTTAGCTTGGCTGGGGAAAAGTTACTGCTGGAGTGGAGATTTCTGTCTTCATCATCCTTTCAAGTTCCAGAGAAAACAATGAGAGGACCTGAGCATCAATGTAAAACTACTACAAAAGGTAAGTTGATAAGACAAGTAACATCAACTTAAACAATCACAAAAGCAAAGCATAAAATGAGATAATCATAGTAAAGCATTCTGAACTCCTCTTCCCCCAATAGTCAAGACCCAATTTCTTTATAATTTTCTGAATGTATTTAAGTCAGGGGTAGTCAAACTTCATTGTATGCAGTTAATATTTTGGGTAGACAAAGAGTAACAGACAGTAGGAGAATTACGTGGAATAGAGTCTTGTCAAATACAAATAAGGTGAGGATTTTCTGTATTTTTCACATGTACAAGCTCTCAGGATTTTCTGTATTTTTACATGCTTCTTTTTTGAACTACTATGTTAAACATTTGGGCAGCGTACATTACAATTTGTTTCTCCATCCCCCAATTAGCAGCCACCTCTGAGTTAAGTTTGGCATTTCTGAAAACCAGAGGGTATTGAAAAGGGTTTGAGAACCAGTGAAGAACTTGAATAGCCCATTCCAACTAAAAGCCTTGAATAAATTAGCCTAATTCTGATTTAAAGCTGCTGTGAATTTTAGTTTATGAAGGGGCGGGGGGTTAGTCCTTTTAGTGGATAGTAACAGCTATAGTATGTGAATTCAGTGGCAAAATAATATAGAATAAATTATGCAAAAATCCTATTCATTTTAATATTTGAAATTTCCTTCAACTTTAAATGAAAGCTACCAGAAGATTGTTAGACTAAAGACTAACAGTAGGATAAGCGTCCATTACCCATAATAGTTGAGAAGGTTGTAATTTAAATGAAATGTTTTGCTTCTTCCATGTCAAAGTCATCTGTTTTATATATACTTTATATATATATATATATATATATATATTAAAAATTACATATATATATATATATATATATATATATATATATATATATATATATATATATATATATATATATATAAAATTGGTGAGCAGATACCAAATCATTATTGATAACTAAATCATTACTTAATTAAGCTAAACATTTGGTAAGTGTATTCAGAAGAAAATATGGTAGTGTGGTTAAGGATATATCAGCAAAGTTTAAAGGAATACCTTATAATAGATCAGGCCTTTGTCTACATGTGAAATACTGGCTTTCAAGAGTTGAAGGCAGGATATGACAGGAACCAATAAACATCATATTTCCCACCAATGTCCTGCTTTGATTGTCCAAATTCATCCTCTGATGTTATTGCTTTTTCTGAAATGATTTTTCTTGGCTTGGGGATCTTCCTGCCTCTTAGGTTACATTCTTATTGTTATTTGGGACATCTTTTGCCCAATCACATTCGATCAGCTAAACATTGCGTCCCTCCATGTGTGTATGTCTGCATATAACTTTGCAAAGGATCACAATGAACTCAATTGTTTCTATAAAGTATGGTAAACCATATTAGCACCCCTTTTAAAACATTTATTTCAGAGTATAGAGATGCTGCAAAAGAGATATCCAGCCTAAATCTTTGCAGTTATTCATCCCATTTTATTTTTATTTTTAGAAGATGAAAGTAGGATAGAGTTATAGGCAGTTCAATAAGACAAGGGTACAGAAAATAACAAATTGCAAATAAATACAGAAAAATAGTCTTTGCATAGTTCAAAAATAAACATCATATGGTGTCAGCGTGCTATGTGAACTAACACGCAACAAGCACACAAACCCACAATTTCAGTTGAAAGATTGTGTGTATGTGTACGCATGTATACATTTGCATACACAAACACATACATAATCTTAGAGAGAAAACCTAGAAGCAGATCTCAGCATGAACATTAACTAGCTATGTGTTTTTCAGTCAGGCCATGCTACCAAGTGGGTAAGTGAGAGTTTAAAGGTGGTTTTAAACTATATGATCTGTCTTGGCATTCCGTATCCTGTCATCCCTGACTGGGATGCTCCCTTGTTACTTCCCATTTGAAGACCGATGACATTCTGTCCTTGGCGAAGCTGTTCTTCAGAAAATCCTCTCTGGTTCTTCTGTGCTTTCCTGTGAAAATGATTCTGTTTTAAAAGTGACATGTTTGTTCTGCTTTAAATTCTCAAATGTTTTTTATCATATTGCCACAGCCCCTGGGTTTATCTACAGTATAAGGTTAGTACTGTCCTGATTTTGAGAACATTGAGCTGATTTGGAAGTCAAGAAGAGGTTTCTAACACTGAATTCCCCTTTCTGAAGCTGTAGGCGTGTCATAAGATAATGGAAGCCAGCAAGTCCTAAGGACCCCAGGGATTTCTTTGGTGGGGAGTGGGGGGAGGTCAGGGACTTGAAGTATGAATATCTTATATATCAAGGCTTTCTAAAATTCTACTCTATTTCCTGAACATATTTAGCCACTGTGGAAAAAAGAATAGTTAGGACTCTGAAAAAACTGCATTACTTTTCATTTCTTTTCCTTCAAAAAATATTAAACACAAGGAGATAGCATTTCAGCCAATATGGCAAGTTGAAAGTAGCATTAATTACAGTGACATTTTAGGGAAAGTGTTCATCACCATCCAACAAACGATACAACTCCCTCTTGAAACCTAGTAGGTACCACGGCCTCATTCAAAATAATAAAAAAATAATAAAAATAAATCAAAATTATTCCAAATAAGATTTTATAGTGGATGGATACTACTCACTTCTGTACTGGAATAACCTCATTCAACACCTCAATATCAGAAAACTAAATCAACCTGGTATTTTGCTACATATAGATAAGCCATATTTGAGAAAGAGTAGAAAATAGCAAATCAAATAGCAAATAGAAAATAGAAAATCATTCAGCCACTTTCATGGTAGTGATGGTTTTATTTTATCTGGCCATCATCCAGAAAAACACTTAAATAGATGTTCTGCTTTATTAAGACAAGAGCGTGCAAGATTAAGCACTATTTCTCCAGAGGTTGATGTTACAAAATGTATCAAATATCAGTTTGGGAAAATTGCTTCAGAACTGTTAGGCAGCTTTCTTAGATGTATGTTCATTTATCAACAATCATGAAGTAGAGAAAAATTCTGAGGAAGTATAGTTTCAGAATTGTCTCAGCAGATAGTAATGAATTGCAAATTATGTTTCATATTTCTGTTAATGCTTGGATAATTGTTGCTACAGATATCTGAGTCATTGCTAGAAAGAATGACTCAAATACTTTAAGCAAGACATACTATCCTATCTACCAGCTGCACAAGCAAGAGAAGACTTCTTGATACACAAATTATATACTGGGGTGGGCAAGCATTGGATAGCAGGGGGCTCACCTAATGTTTTGAAGATCAAAGGGCTGAGTTTTTCATTGTCAGGGAAGAGGCAAAATATATGGGGCCATATCACATTCTTGAGGGCGATGCAATGGCTCAGCAGTTAAGACGCTGGGCTTGACAGCTGGAAAGCCTCCTGAGCGCCATTATCATTTGCAGAGGGTTGCAGGAGGCCATTGCAGCCTAAAATGGAGCTTTCAAGAACCGCAGGCGGCACTCCCAAGCTCCGTTTTCACTGGCAGACAGTTACAGGAGGCTGTCGCAGCAAAAAACAGCTAACAGAGTGTTAAGGCCACCACAGGTGCCCTCAACACAAGTGACATCAAGCTGACCATGCCCACCCTGACCACGCTCACCCAAGATCAAACACAACCCTGATGCTGCCTCAATGAAATCGAATTTGACACGCCTGCTCTAGGTCAATAAGCGAAGGAAATTATGCACTTCTGGGTAGATCATTCTGCATCAACATAATTCATTATTATAAATGGAACATTTTTGAATATCTATTCTAAAGAGATCTTTAATTAACAGCTGAAAAGGGCCACAATTAAGGTGTCTTGCTTTAAAAAATACATTTTCTTCCATCTAGGATTTGTTTTTCATGAAACAAATTCACATTTGTTTTTCATGCACATTTAGTCTATGTTTGAAAATAGAAACAACAAACACATTCTTACCTATGAAACCAGGAGGGATCCCCTTTGTAACATCCATCATCCCTTGTAACAGCTTCACTGCCTAAAGCCATTAGAGTCCTTTGCACAGCAGCCATGTCTTTTCCTAAAAAGAATTATTCATGTGTTATTGTTAAATTGTTTGGTTGTACTTCAGCAGCATTACGTAGACACCTGTTTAACCTCAAAATCCCCAGAGCTTTTATTATTACATTATGTTTTCTATTTTTATTCTGGTCTCAAGGGAATTTTCCTTGACAGAACCCTTTCTACTTTTAGCTTGCAAACTGCTGCGTGACTGTCAGTATATAACTATAAAATTTTTTAGAGATTTAGGAAACCTGATCATATGCTTGATCTCTATGAGATTGTATTAGAGGCTACACTTTTCAGTAAACTGTATCTTTCTAATCGGGTTTGGCAAATTTTTGTGGGGAACAAATATGAAAGTAGCTTTTAGGGGCTGGAGTTTGGATTTTTTTCCTATTCTGACTACTAACAAATGAAGTAAAATATGATGTCCAGAAATAAATCAATGGTTTGCTGCAAGTTTCATCAGCATAAGCTACATATAGGCTCCAAAACATGATACTATGAGGGAATACAGCCTACTCGTGTTCAGGCTGTTTTCCATCTATGTCTTTTATAACTCACTGGATTTCCTCCATTATAGATATATCAGGCTTTTGGTCATTCTAGCTTGCCCCTTCTTATGTCAAGCACTTTGGTTTTCCTTTCAGTCTTCTGCTAGTGCTTTTAAACCTTTTTCAAGTCCCCCCCCCAAATGTAAATATATATGTGTGTGGAGTGGGGGTTGCATGGGATAGAAGCAAAAGAGTGTGGGTTCTGCCTCACTCTATTATCTTTCTTCTCAGTTCATGTGTCTATCTGTACAGGGTTTCTCATGCTATCTAGCTGGGGAGTTTTGGAAGTCCACACACCAGGAGAATGTTCAGATCAGAAACACTGGTATGGAGGATCACTCTAGAGGACATCCCAAAGGTACTGTCAGGCTTCGAGGGCTGAAAGGTACTTTTTCAATAGGCAACTGGACTTTCTGGTATCCATTCATTCTCCCACACCATTCAAAGGATGCTCATCCCAAAGTGCATAACTAAATGTCTATGGAGATTGTCAGTCAACCAGAAAGTCCAGTTGCCTATTGAAAAAGCAGCTTTGGGCCAATCATGACCTGGATGATGGTGAATCTCCATAGACACTTCAGAGAAGGAGTGTCAAACTCATGTTGTCATGTCATCACGTGATGCATCATGACTTTTTCCCCATTTGCTATACTGGAGATGGGCGTGGCCAGTGCATGACACATCTGGCCCATGGGCCGCAATTTTGATACCCCTGCTCTAGAGGACAGCCTCTGTAATTTCAGAAATTTAAATTATGTGAAGCATCTCTACAGATGCAGGAAGTTTTCCTTTACAGATAAGTCATCCTTTGCAGATAGAAGGCAATATGATGGACTATAGTACTATTTTCATTTTCATTCTCAACACCACCACTCTTTGCACTGACAATTTACACTCAAAGAATTGCTGAAGGAAGCTTTAGATATGTAAAGCTTTAGATATGTAAAGCTAATCAGTAGCCAAATACTGAACATCAATTAGTTAAATCTCCCTCTAAACTCACAAGGCCACACCATCTACCAAACTCTAGGTGACAAGACTACATGAAAAATCATAGAAAAGAATCCACAGATGTTAAGTTCTCATGGCCTAGGCTAACAGTAACATCATTGCAAAAGTTGCCCAGCACTGTTTTCAGAGCAGTCTTTATTTTGTTCATAAGCAGCTGCATGAATTAATTCTACTATCTTTATTTAACAAAGACAGAGTGATTAAATCGACTAAGGCCACAGAAAAGTTAATATTAAAGGGGGATTGTGAGTCATAGAATCTTGGCTCACTGAAAGGAACAGCTGTTAATTCTATGACAATATCATCTTTTTAAAAATGTGGCTTTTAAAAGTTGCTTTTAAAAGTCACATTTTTAAAATTACTGTTTCTTGCTATTGAGGGCTGCATGTCTGAAGTAAAAATGCAATGATAACTTCCATAAGGCAATGAGACGATTTAGAAGCCATTTTCCCCCTTTTTGTTCCGATTAACTTGTAAAGTAACTTTAAGTCTATTGAAAGATACTGATTCTAGGAGCATAGATCTCAGGCCACTCCCTTTTAAGTCATAGTTAAAACAAAGGCTCCAGGTTTGGAAAAGGAAATATGAGGTCAGCACTTTTTGATAATGTGATATTCTAATAATGGAAAGACTGAAGCAGAAGTGTTTGGCTAAGGGCAAGCTGGAAGGAGAAGATTAACGTTCTCCTTGGTCTTATGCCATATTCATAGGTTGTAGGATGTTTAAAAAGAGAAGTATATAGTCTAGCTTGCATTGGAAGGGAAAGGTTTCTTTTTTTAAAAAAATTAAGTACTAGCTTTTTACAATTAGCATTAGATGAAGAAAATGGAGAATCTCAAATATTTCTCTCCCCTCACATCTATTCTGCTGCTCTTATGATAACCTTGGAAATGAAATCTCAAAGGCTATAATATCAGAACTCTCTTAAAAAGGACTTTGGACCAGAAAATGAAACCACCTTAATACTTCATAATATTATGACGTCTCTCAATTTAAAAATGAACATGTTTACATCTTTAATGGGAATGCCCTAAAATAAATAATTTTGAAATAAGGTGAGTAATTAGCAGTGTTGAATATAACATTTACGGAACAAATAAAACATAAATAAGATGTATTCAATAATAAACAGAACCTTTTAAAAATTAAATATGGCATCTTTTAAAGTTCTATTAATAAAGACAATGATAGGCTTCTCAGGTCTATTGGATATTCTGCTCAAATACTTAATTTGTTATTTTGATGTACTATTTCTAAATACCTGTGGGGCATCTCTTTTTATGAGATTGATTTTTTTATTTTTCAAAGTTCTAAACCTCCCTTTCCCTTAAAGAGTGGCTCTGGGCATTGTACATTGTAACATAACCGATAAAGAAAACAATGTATAAAAATTAAATTAGAAATGAAAATTAAATTAGAAATGAAAAATTAAATTAGGTTTAAACATTTCAAAATTATATCATAATGACAATTTAATAACAAAAGATAGAGAATCTAAAATAGCCATTTAACATTGGATTATTACAGGCCAGGGGGGCTCTCAAGGGAGTAGGCAGCCCCATGGCAAACTAAAGGTTTATTGTTTTTTATTGTAGAAATAATATTTATAAGGTATTACATAATAACTCAATTTTTTATGCTAGTTTCCCCCCACACACGTATACCTTCTGTAATTTTTGGGCATGCAGATCTGTAAAGAACTGTTTTAGTAATTCAAAAGATGCCATCTGTAACTTGATAAATAAGAATCATTTTCATTACTTTGGTGGAACAATCACAATACAAAATCCTGCTTCCCAATTTGGAGACAAGTTTGGAGTCTTAATGAGCATTATTGAGATACCTACTATCGTGCCCTGTCAACCACATTTAATTATTCATTATTTGCACCATTCAAAAGACATAATATATCAGATGAACATTTTTGCCGGTTTTGCTTGGGTTTCTCTGTTCATATTCCAAACCGTAGCATAATACAGATCTAAACTATGAGATCTGTATTTGGCTATTCAAGTTGGTAATCTCAGTGTAACCCAGGGTCATGGTATACGTAAACCTTCTCCAACTTGGTGCCCTCCAGCTGTGAGGGCAGTACAGGTCCCAGAATTCCTCTTCTGGCAATACAGCTGTAAGTAACTGGACATTATCAGAATTGGGAAGGCTTCAATAACTTCATCCAGTTTCTGGTCCAAGATTCAAAGGAATGCCATTTGAATTGTAAAAATCAGTTCTCTTGATCAAAATCCAGAATCTTCTTTCTATATTACTTGACAGTTTTGATATGGCACTTATCCCGCCTAACTTTTTCTTGGAAACATATGAGACGTGATTAGTAATAGAAAGCAAAGATTGCTTTATCCTTTACTCCTCAGAGCAGTAGCCACATCCGGCAGGGCTTTTAGCAGGAGTTCTTTCATTGCTTCCTGGCTATCATTATCAATTCACATCTAAAAAATGTTCTTTAGATACCAAAGTCCCTGTAAATGGGTTAGGCAAGCCTTCAGGCTTATAATTTAATTTAAAGCACAAAATAAATATAAAAGAGAAAGCAGAGCTCCTACAGTTGCTGCACAAGTCTAGAAAATGGAGGAGGAGAGGAAAAATAAATATAACAAGAACGGACAATTGTTTAAATTGGAGAGTGCAAGAATTTATTTTGACTCACATACATGACTTCCATCAGAATACTCATAAAGGATACAAATAAGGAAATATCAAATTCATGATTACAAGGACAGTATTATTAATTATATGGATTCTTCTAATACTAGGAAGAGAGTTGTTGAAAAAAAGGCCTGATTTTAGGCACTGGACTAAATTATTAGAATATCAGAGTAGATATTAGTATTTTACTTCCATTAAACCAAGTCTTTCCTGATGCTAAGAGACATACAAGGAATGTTCTTTATTCCAGAGTATAATAAAAAGAGGGGCCTATAAAGTTATTTCACCTTTTTACTGAAAAAAATGTGGAGCAGTGACTGTGCATATGCTGTACATTCTCATTGGGATAGTCAAGAATGGCTTCTAAAACATTCTTGAGATTTTGGTAAAAGATTAATCTGCTTAAAAGGAGTTGTCTTCTACCTGAGCTGCTGAGTTTCAAAACAACTTTTTGTAGGATTTGCATAAATCAAAGATACTACTCTACCTGCATAAAACCCATTTCCAGAGGTGAAACGGCAGCATACAAATTTGAAGCTTCACCCAGTATAAACTCAGTCTAAACTATTCTGACAGCATTATTATTGTCAGGTTTCAGATCTATTTGTACTGAGTTTTCTTTCATTCAAGAGAGTGGCTATTGTTTATGGGATGATTAATTTCATGTACTACAATCAATGAGTGAATTTCTCAAGTATGTTTTCCCAATCTGAAACTTGTTCAATCCCATACTATGAATGTCCCCAATCAAACTTCAAAAGGATTTTAACAAATAACTGCATATTTCTCCAAGTATACTCTTTCTATATGTATCTTTCTTAATGCATTAATTTTGGTAATTGGTTCCTCTAATATAATTAATTTCTGTTTGGACTTTCTCCTAATATGTACATTTTTAAATTTCTGTGCATGTTTCCCATACATACAGGTTAAAATTAGATAATGAAATTCAGCAAATATTGATATACATACTAACTTTGTTCCAAGCTAAATATAGAAAATGTGAACTGGTTTATGTTTACATTTAAATGTAAACTAATTACATTTCACCATCCTTAAAATGATAACTTGTTATTTTGCTGAAATATCTGCTATAATATAACTTCTATTTGCTTAGTTTTAATGGGCTTCTGTAAAAAACAACCCCATATCTTTCACTTGGATATAGGTACAAAATATTTCATTAAATCTTGCATCAGTATAAATTTCAATAAGGCATTACTGGAGAGAACAGTGCTTAAAGGCAATGCAAATTAGAAATAATTGTAATGGCATTTGGGAATTTTCCCCATAAAGAAATATATAGTGAATAGCAGGTTAAACAGCATTACAGAAAAAGAAACACTCTTATATATAAATAAGTCTCTACCTTCCCATAAATCTACTGTCTGGAAGATATCTGTTGTTCGCACTCCATAGATTTCTGCAGCTTTTAAGAACTGGGAAATTTGTTCCATTTGTTTGAAAGCCATCTTTGAGTCTGTGATCCTTGCAATAGGTTCTTTTCCCTTGGGATGAAGATTGTTTATTAACTTGCAGAGCAGCTGGGAGATTGACCATTAAAAGCAGAATTGAAAGAGACAAAATCAATTAATTCCACCAACTAAAGGCAACACAGTATGTGTATATTACTCTGTTTATAACATAGATATTCTAATGCCACTTAGAAAGGGTCCCCTGGCTCTCGGCTCCTCAAATGAAATACATAATATAAACATAAGTGTATGCTACTGACAGCATGTATTATGGATGCATTTGAGCCAAATATACATTAACAATGCTTGGCAAAGCTTCCCTTTCCACAGATAAAATATACATGGCTGAAATGAAGCAGGCAAAATCAAATTATTCACTTCAGATTATATAACAATTGATAGTCACATGGGAGAGCAAAACACAGCTTGAGCTCAAGTGTAAGTAGTATCAAGTAGTAAGCTGATAAAAACACAATCACTACGTTTGATAATTTTGCCAAGTCTTCCATATAAATGAAAGCACCTTTGTGCCCCTCTTTCAGTAAATGAATAAATTATCACTTAAAGACTTAGAATTGTTTGTTCCTTGAAAAAAAAAACTAGAACGAACTGTGGCATTTCATAAACGAATATATATAACTAACCCATTTTAAAGGAGGATAATACTATTAGGGAAAAGCTCAGGGTTGTAAAGGATCTGTAATTAACTGTCAAAAAATTGTAATTTATATTCCTCATATTGCATAACCATTGTTCCATCTGTCTCTATACAGCTCTATACACTGTTTTTCATACTGTCTTCTGCTCATAAGAGCAATCACCTTCAATGTTTGAATTATTTTACTGGAGTCTAGAGAAAGGCAGTTTACAGATGGAGATAATAATTGCTCTTAAATTAAACAAATCCAATATATTTTGTAATCTCTGAAACATTATTTTATAATTTATTGATTTTATAGGATATGCTACCTAATGAAGTCAGGAATGCATGCCAAAGTTAATTGATTATTTGATATATTTTTGAAATGGTAGAAATTTAGGAACAAATGACAATTCAACCATGTTACATTTATAGATGCAATATCCGATTATTACTTACTATTCCGTCCATTAGCCATTTCTGAAAATGTTGTTTTCCAGGAGGGGGGTGCTCTATATTTTCACCACATTGTATAATAATCCAATCCACTAAACGACTTTCCAGTTCTAGATCATATTTCTGTTCAATCTTTTCTTGAACTTCTCGGCTTAAGCCATAGCTTGGTCCTCTATTGGCCATCTCTAAGAAAGAAGGGAAAAAAAACACATTAACTTTTAAAAGCCACGAATTCCCTATCAACTATTATTAAACATCTTACTAAAATAAAGATAACTTCAAAACATCTTTAGAAAGGTGAATGAACCAAAACAAGCCTCACAATCGTAAGAGTGTGTGAATTTTTGCTATTACAGTGCATTATTTTAAATTTCCACATACAATTACCATCAGCATTAGAAGTTGCTAATTGTATTTCAAATTAATGTTGCACATTCAAAGTTCTCTCTTTAATGAACTACAGCAAGCCACCAAAGTCAGAAGTATAAAAAGCATTCCTACAGAACAATTTAGAAGATTCTTTTGGCAAGGCACGTGAAAATTTTTCAGCAATTAACTGTATCCAAAACCCGAATCCAAATCAAAGGAAGAAATCTTGATCAAATTTAAGAAGAGACAAAGGCAGCTGTGATGCTCTGCTGGTCGTGGTCCTGCTGCTGTGGAAGCATTGTGGTTTGGAGGAGGTTGTATTGATTTGATTTCCCTCACAGTCGAGTAGGGTCAAAGCAGGGGCGTTGCTAAGAGCTATTAAAGAGGCACTCCTATTCCCTCATAGCCAGAGAACGAGTCCTATTCAAGTCAATCAGCTGCAACCAGCTTCTCTGCGCACACTTCCGCTGCTGTCAGACTGTTATTCTGTGCAATGCTCTTATGCTGCAGCCGTTGTCATAGTGCCCGAGAATTTAGCTGTTTAAAATACTCTGAGAATCACAGACAACAGTGGAATTTTATTGAACTAAAGACAATCCTGCACCTATAGCAATGATGTAAAATCTGGAAATATGGAGGCTGAGTAGAGTGGCATCTGATAGTTGTAAAAAGATGCACAGAAAATAAAAAAAGAATACTTCCATTTCTAAATAACAGGTTAAGAAAAAACTAGATTTTTCAGCATCCCATCCCAAACCAACAGATCTGCAATGCAGAGCAGAAGCTTCAAATTCTAAAGCATTATAACTTTCCAAATCCTTGCCAAATCACAGCTGTTATTTGCTGAACTGCACTTAATAAGCAAATGGAGATAATATGGATTTTTCAGGACTTGCCCAAGAGATTATGTTTTCTTGGATAGAACAGTAAATTATACCATGTAAGCCTCAGTTGATATCTAATGAAAGAATTTAACCATTTGTTATTATACATTGATTGTATTTGTCTGGAAAGAAAGTTAAACTTTTGTGGTTGAGTCATTATTTTCCCTAATGTAAGACAAGCTTTGTGTGCAAATCACTTTGAAGGAGCATGATGGTGCAGTACATAGCTTTGATTGTCCTTTTCTTTGAGGACATTAAGTCAAGGCTGTCTTGGAAAAATTCAGGCTTTATTCAGGAATAATGTAGCCTTTCTATGAAAATCTTTTATTAAATCTTACATAAAGAGTACTTTTTAATGTTAAAATTTTGCATGTCTGAGGATTTTTTTCTTCAACAGAGAAGAAACTTATTTGTCCAGTTACTTGCAAACAGCCAAGAGGTATTGTTTGTCACCAATAAAACTAGATAAGAATGCTGACATTTTCATTACTCTCGGAGCCCATCCTTTTAATGTCATCAAAACACAAACTGTTTAGGCTGAAAAGCTAAGCACAGTTGCATAGTCGGAAGCTTAGATTTGAATAAATATACACCTTAGAATACCTTTTAATTTCAATGTAAATTCTTTACAGTCCCTGTAACAAAAAAAGAGAGCAGATTCTATCATGCTACTTTGGACATTTGGACAGTCAACATTTCTTCCCACGTTATCCCCGCACCCTTTGCTATTAAGTTCTGATGCAAATAATGAGCTCACTGCTTTATATAAATCTCAGATTCCCCTGGACTTGAATGCATGAAAAATTCAGTAGGTGACCTCATTTTCCTGTCAAGTCTTCTGTACTGTGCACTGATTTATTTTTATTTTTCAAAGGCTGAAATCTACTTCTCTTAGAAGTTGTCTCCCTGTATCCAGTATGCTGTGTGTATTAAATAGTGCCTGAGAAAAATGATTTTTTTAAAATTAAATTTTCCAATGAGTATGGTCAATCAGGTTGATTTTCATTTTTCTAGAATAGAAAACATTGAAACTATACTTATGATTCCTAATCAGTTTAAACAAAATACTAGAAACAAGATTTTAGCACATAGCTCTTTATTTGAATTCCTTTATAGCTTCCATGGCAACAACTACAGAAGCTAGAAGCTATCTATTCAAAGATGGAAGGTTCTTAGGCAAGTTTTGTGCACCTATTCTGTCTAGCCACAAGCCATAGATATGTGCATGGTTTTTTTTTAAAAAAGGAACCTGCTTATGGTCTTTCATTCCATGTTTTAATGTACTTGAATAAAAATAAAACACATAATTGCACTGATTTATTCAAAATGGCATTCAGTACATATGAGCATCCCTTAAGGATTTATTTAATAATAAATTGCTAATATTTTGTCATTTTTCATTTTGTATAGAGCCAAAGACAGCCATTCAGAACAGTTCCCATGGGACAGTGTCTTCTGTTTAGTAGACATACAGTATGGAGACAGTGCAAATAACAGACTGATAGATAACACAAGAGTTTATTAAAAACCTGAGCCTCCAACAAATCTTTAATATTTTTAGTATATCAGTAAGATGAAAAGAATCCAGCATCTAGTGGTTACATTCAGGATACTATAGGTTATCCTAAGCACTAATAATACATCTCTTCTAGCTCCACTTTTTAATGATTATCAAGAACCAGGGTATTCTGTAGATTTTTATTTATTTTTTATTTGGTTATTAAATTTATATACCACCCATCTCGCTATCCAAAGCAATAAGTTGCATAGTAGACAGGGTGTTTCAGGGTATGATGGACAAGCTAATGGACCTTGATTTCTACCTGTTTTGGTGAACAGTGAATAAATTAGTGCACATACACAGGAAAAAATCATGAGATGAAATTCATTAATTCTTCCAAATTGTTGTGGCCCATCAGCGGCCTGTGCAGATTGTAGCTAATTCCGACAACGAGGAGGCTGGTGTAGTGCTGCACCAGCAGCCTGTTCAGCTGGCACTCGAGTAGGATAGTGAGGAAGCTGGAGAAGATGTGGTGCCAGGGATTCAGCCAGGACCTTCAAAACCTTCAGAAGCTCCTTTAAGTGAAGAGGACGAGGAGCAGCCTCTTCTCAATGTACGGGCGTGCAGAGCTGCCAAAAGGAAGGAGTGGCTCCTCATGAGGAGGTCTTGAGAGTAAGGCTTGGGGCTAATTGGCCACTCCCTTAGCCTATTTAAGGAGGAATGCCGCTTGCAGCAAGCTGTAGGAAACAACTTTAGTTCAATCTCTTTCGCGTCTGGATTCTCTGCAAAATTGTTTCTGGGCTTTCTGCCAACTCTAGTAAGGCTGTTATTACCTTATCTTAGAATTCTGGTAGGCTGTTAAGACAGTTTATTAAACAGCCTTTCGTTGACAAAGACTAAGTTATTTGAGTAAAATAAGCTTTGTATAGAGTTTATGTGTGCTGCGTTCTTTGGGGTCCGTAGGTGGGGCAGAACACAATTCTATCTGTTTTTGCCTTTTCTTTTTATTCTTTTTTCCCAAATATGTTATTGCCAAATATATTAGCATATATTGCTAATATATGCTTTCATCATATCCCATACATTCTGAAGTGATGTGTCTTTTTTATTTATTTTAAAGAAAAATTCTAGTTCTTTTTCCATAAACTGCTGAAAGTCCTTTTCATTTAATATTGTCGTGTTCAAAGTCCATGTTGTTTTTTTCTTTCGTCCTTTCCATATTATTGCAATATGGTCCGCCCAAATATTTGAACCAATATTTACTTCTTGTATATTGTCTATAAGTTCTGTTGACATCCATATCATATCTATCCTTAGCCACAGAATGTCTATTTGAGTAGAAAGTATATTGGTTCTCTTTCAAATATTTTTGTGTCCAAATATCTTGAATGCTCAAGTTTTCTATCATTATAAAAACGGATTTTGGCAATGTTCTTCTGGATTTTGTATTTGTCTTCACTGTTTTATAGTTCAAATCTGCATCTGTTACAGCATTAAAATCACCCATTATACATACATATTCATAGTCCAGTTCTATAATTTTCCTGTGTAATTTCCGATAAAATTCTTCTTGCTTTTCATTTGGTGCATATACTGCTATCAGAAGTATTTGTTTAAAGTTCATTTTTATTTCCACCATCAGAATCCTGCCTTCTTCATCTTCAAAAAGTAATTTAGGTTCTATTTTTTCTTTAATATACAACACCACTCCTCTTTTACTTCGTTGTATCAATGATGTAAATAAAACTCCTAACTTTGGATATTGTAATAATTTTAAATGTTGTTTTCTAATATGTACTTCTTGTAGATATATAATGTCCATCTTCAAACTATTTAATTTGGTTAAAGTTCTATTTCTTTTTATCGCCACATTCAGTCCATTTACATTTAAAGATATTGCTTTAATTTCTTCTTCCATGTTTTACTTGTTACTAGTTTTTAATTTCATCGCCCTTGTCTCTTTTTGTTCCATTGGTTCCTTAGATCTTGCCCCTTCTTTTAATGCTGTTTCTTCTTTTGCTTTTTCGTCTTTCTCTTCATCTTTCTCCTTTGTCTCTCCTGCTGCTCCCAAATCGTCTTCTAATGGTCCACAAAATTGTTGGTAAAATAATTTTGCTTTTTCAACAGAGTAAAGTCTACGTCTTTGTTCTTGCCATATCACAAAGATTCCTTCTGGCATTAGCCATCTGAAACTCACTCCTTTTAGGATTAAAAATTTTGTTAAGAACTGATATTCTCTCTTCAGATCCCTGTCTCTTCTAGGTATTTGTCTTAAGACCACAAGTTCTTTATCTTTATGTTTCAATGCTGTAATTCTTGCTGCTTGTAATATCTCTGTTTTCACTGCCTTCTTTGTAAATCTTACATGTACTTCTCTTGATAATTTATTTCTCATTGTATATCTTGTATATACTCTAAAAGCTTCATCAATCTCATTTAAAATATTTTCTTTGGATTGTCCCAAAACGTCTGAAAAAATTTCAGCAATCACCTCAGGTAAATTTTCTCCTTTTTCTTTCTTTATATTTTGGAATCTTAAGTAAAATTCAGAATGCTCCATTTTCAACAGGATAACTATTTTTTCTTGTGATTTGTCAGTTAACACCAATTTTTTTTCTAGTTCCTCGACCTTCTCTGTTGTTTCCACTTTTTCTTCTACTTTCTAGATTCTCTCTTCATTTTTCCCAATCATAGCTTTCATTTCTTTTAACTCCTGTTTTAAATCATCATAAAGTGATTGCATAAAGTTTTTTAGTCCATCATCTCCTAAGTTTTCTGTGTTTCTGTCATTGAGGGACTTGATGTTGAATGTAAATGAGCTGTAAATTTCTTCATTTCCACTTTTCCAAATAATTTATAATCCACTTGTGGTTTATTTATAATCCAAGTATTTAATCCACCTGATGGTTGGATTAGCAAAAATAAAAGAAAAAAATCCCAATCAACCACCTCCCTCCAAAAATTCAAAGCTCCAAATCTCCCATCGAGAGAGAGAGAAAGAGAGAAGCAAATGAGAAGAGTAAGAAAAAAAGAAGAAAAAGAAAGCCAATCCAACTACAAAAGGTAAAAGTTCAAAATAAAAATCCAGACAACAAGAACAAAAAGAACAAAAATTCTTCTGTCTCTTCAAGTCATAATCCAAATTCTTAGCACTCTAATTCTATTGAGTTCAGTAACAAACATCATCTAGATGGAAGGCAATTTTAAAAAAAGAACAAAAACTTTTCACTTTTCCACCAGCACGTCTCAAAACAGAATATTTCAAAGTGTTCACAAAAGGTTATGCCAAAAAACTAGTCAACCCAGAAGAAAAATAATAATAATATAAGATGAAAAGCCAAAAAAAGTTCAAAAGCAAGTTCAAAGTCTAGTCTTCTCTCTTCCACATCTGTTCTGTTATCATTCAGCCAAAATGTCAAGATCAATTGTTATTAAAATTCTTCAGTCTTCAGAGTCAAAATCTTTTTCCCTTCTGCCACTAATTGGCACTGCAGGTTAATTTTCAACAAAAACACAGTACTTTCACTCCTTTAAGGATTGTTGTTTCAAAATTTCCTTTTATCAATCACCATCATTCTATAGCATTTCATTCAAATGGTATTCAATCTTTAATTCATTGTCAAAATTCTTGTTATTAATTTTAAAAAGATTAATAATTCCCCAAGTCTTTCTTAATCAGTAAGAATAAAGTAAAAGCTTCCAGTTTTGCTTTCCTCGCCACCTAATTACCGGATGTGAGAGTGAACACACCCACTCTCACTCCTGACTCTCAGCTAATCTTTTTCCACTCTATTGGTCTTTCAGGTGGATTTGAAAGAAAACTCTCAACCCTTCCCCCACCCACCCACCCAAATCACTCTCACCTCGATGTCACACTTTGTCTCTTTTCTTCCTCTTCGGTTGTGGCTGCCCCAGCTTTCTAGCAACTTCTATGGTTGCATTCTATACTGCCCGGTACTGCCCGGTTTGAGGAGCTTCTTCCAGTTCAGCCAGGGAGTTTGTGATCTCCCTGTGCTGACCAGTCCATGCTCCTCTTGTTTGTCATCCTGAAAGGATGACTTAGGTCACTGGGGACCCCCGGACAGCGGAGATATCGATGGGTCTTTGAGAGCCGTCAAAGAGCCCGTTTGTATCACTGTGATGCTGTCCACGCCTCTCCTTGTATTCTTACAACTATCATTTACATTACCTTTTGCCATATGTAGTCCTTAACATATGACCATCATAGAACCTCCAGTGGTGTTCTGCCTCAGCTACAGACCCCAAAGAACACAGCACACACAAAGTCTGTACAAACCTTAGTTTACTAATTTAAATCAGTCTTTTCTGAACAAAAGGCTGTTAATTTAACTTCATTAACAGCCGACAAGAATCCAAAGAATAATAAATCAATTCTGACGCACAATATTTCAGATAACTGTAATCTTACGGTGGTTGGCAGAATGCCCAGAAGCAATTTGCAGGAAAACTGATAAGATAGAAACAAGAGCTGAATCAAGACGTGAAGGAATGTGAACTAAGTTGTTTCCTGCAAATTGCTTCAGTCGGCGTTCCTCCCTTAGGCTAAGGGAGTGGCCAATTAGCCCCAAGCCTTACTTTCAAGGAGACCTCCTCCTGAGGAGCCATCCTGCCTTTTGGCAGCTCTGCATGCCCATGCATTGAGAAGAGGATCTTCCTCTTCTTCCTCTTCGCTTATGGAAACTTCTGGAGGTTCTGAACGCCCTGGCTGAATCCCTGCCTCTGGCACCACATCTTCTCCAGCCTCTTCGTTGTCTGACTCTAGTGCCAACTGCACAGGCTGCTGGCGCAGTACCACACCAGCCTCCTTGCTGTCAAAATCAGCCACTAACTGCACATGCAGCTGATGGGCCACAACAAGTGGTCACTAAGTGATCGAAGCAGTCCTTAAGCCAATGCCTTGGTCACATACTACAAGTTGTCCTCAACTTATGACCACAACTGAGACCCAAATTTCTGTTGCTAAGCGAAACAGTTCTTAAGCATATTTTGTCCCACTGTATGACCTTCATTGCCACAGTTACTAAGTGAATCTCTGCAGTTGTTAAGTTAGTCACGCGGTTGTTAAGTGAATCTGGTTTCCCCATTGACTTGGCTTATCACAAGGTCACAAAAGGGATCACGTAACCTTAAAACACTGCAACCATCATAAATATGGAACCGCAAGTACACAAATTTTGATCACATGACTGTGAGGATGCTACTATGGTCATAAGTTTGGAAAATGGATGTGTCCCTTTTGTCAATGCCATTGTGACTTTCAGCGGTCACTAAATGAGGACTGTATTTTCTTTTTCTCTTCCCGTAATGGCTGAAAGTGGCATCTCTTAGTAGAGGCTCTCAGGGAAGTTCCCTTCCTTTGCTTTGCTAGTGCTCCATATTTCCACTCTTCTTCCTCAGCTGCTGTATCACCTGGAGTTTGGCCAATTCTTTATCATGCAAGATATCCGCGATATGCTAATGGAATGGGTGAATCAGCTGTATACACTCATACAGATATTTAGCGTTCGAGGACTGGGGTACCTTATGCAACACCCGTTTGAGGTAAGAGATGGGGGGCAGGAAGTGAGCGGTTTCCAAGGTAGTAGCAGGTGTGACCTCACTCTCCAGGAAGTCTACAAGGCTGGGAGGGATAGAAGAAGGAGGAGAAGAAGACAACCAGCAGAAAGAGGATGAACTCAGCTAGAGTGGTGTCTCTTTTACAAAGATGGGTGCACCCCTGGAAGATTTGAAGGATCAAGTAGATGCTCTTGGGGAAGATCTGAAAGCAGAACAAGAAGCAACATATAGAAACTAATCAAGGAGAGTCCCCTCCTCCCGGAGCCCATGATGAGGCCTAGCAAGTAGGTAGGGCTAGAGGATCTCCAAGATCTCTTCCAGCTGTTTTCTGATCGATTGATTGAAATATTGGAAGACTATTATCATGCCACCCCTAGTTCTTCTTTTCAGAAGACCTCCTGACATACCCAATCCCTGAAACCATTCCATAAAGTCCCAAAGCAATTGTTCCAAGTAGAAACCAATGAATTGTGTATTTTTTTTCTTGAATCAGTCAATTTAGCCATCTCTGCTAACCCCACCAACATTTTCTTTTTATGTGCCAAGCCTTCTGCATGCAATACATGAAACCGGATGTGGTGACTTCCAAACAAATTGAAGAGGTTTTTCTCAGTGAGTTTCAAAGTTCCCTCACTTGAAGCAAGGAATTTTTCTCCAGATGTTCTGTCTCTGATCAGGGCTGGTTCTCATGGTTGATCCCGGAAATCATTTGTTTTCTGGATTCGTTTCAGGTCTTTGGGATCTACAAGATGATTGTGAAGCCTTGGTGGCTCAGGCTGCAGTTGACTCAATGGAAGAAATCTTTCAGCAGTGTGGCCATCGGATCAATCCGAGTCTTATTCGTAATCAACTATTCTCCAAAGTCATCAAGAGGATCTCCGAGACCAAGCAATAATAGTTTAATAGTTTGCTTTATTGTTATGGCACCTTAAACAATGAAATTAAGTGCCATCTTCACTGTATATTACACTTTTTAAAAAACCTATAAAAATAAAACAAAAACACACCTCCCTCACATTGTATGAATTGAATTCCCTGAATGAATTGAAAACCCCTGATATTGCATTAATATTGCACTCTACAGTAGAATTCAGTATAGTTACTGCTCTGATATAGAAGCGGCTTTTCAGCCTATTTGTTTTTGTTTTTATTGTCCTGTACCATCTGCCAGATGGTAATAGTTCAAAAAAGGGGGGGAGGGGATGAAATGGATCCTTAAGGATGTTTTGAACTTTCTTAAGGCAGCGGGAGCTATAAAGCTCTTCCAAAGTGGGGAGGGGGCAATCAATGACCCTCTGGGCACTTGCCTTCCAGCTGGTCTTTGGGAAAGTGAGGAATCGTGAAGAGAATTCTTACATCGTGAAGGACCACAAAGGAGTGTCGTGGAAACAGGACCTGGCAGGGAGATTGTGGAAACAGGCCCTGGAGAAAGATAAGACAATTTAATGTCAGAGAGAGGAGAAGGTTCCATAAGAAGGTCACAGAGCCACAGGTGCCAATGGAGAAGGGTGGTAGCAACCATCAACCATCGATGTTATCTGGAACATCTTGACTCTGGGTCGTTTTCCAGCAGAAATAGGAATGCGTAGAGTAGGGCAGATGCAGAGAGCTGAACACTCTCCTGGGGGGAGATCTAATGTCCTCCAAAAAATGCTCATTATTATCCACATAGATGGAGCATTGAATAAAAGCCTTCATGAAAACCTCTGGATCCCAAATGCGTCTTCCCATGGGCCCTGATCGTGTTTGGAAAGCATGTGACGTTTGTCAACTTAGTTTATTAAGTCAGAAGGTGGCCAAGCACTGGTCCCCTCCTAATATCTGTTACAGGCAGTCCTTTCAACTTTCAGCTGTGAATGAGCCCGGCCTTGTAGATTGTAAATTGCATCTGTCATAAACCAGGTCACATTGGGTCCATCATCGATTTAGTGACCTTTGAATGGATTAATGGAATTGTTCAAAAGTACAGACATTGCAAATAATCATATATTTTTGTTCCTCTCCTAGTTGAAGAAGAATAGAAGAAGAAGAATAGAATAAAGCTGGACGGGACCTTGGAGGTCTTCTAGTCCAACCCCTGCTCAAGCAGGAGAATCTATACTATCTCAGATAAATTTCTTTTCTTAAAAGCCTCCAGTGATGAAGCACCCACAACTTCTGGTGGCAGGCTGTTCCACTAGCTAATTGCCTTCTTTGTTAGGAAGTTTTTCTTTAATTCCAGGTTGCTTCTCTCCTTGATGAGTTTCCATTGTTTCTTCTCCTGTCTTCTGGTGCTTTGGAGAATAATTTGACCCCCTCTTCTTTGGGGCAGCCCCTCAAATACTGGAAAACTGCTATCATGTCGCCCTAATTCTTGTTTTCTTTAGAAAAGAATAGTGTCTAATTTTGGTAGATACCCAAAAGTGGGGAAATGGGAATTAAAAATGCATAGAAATATCAATATAGCTAGTTCTCAACTTATAACTGTTCATTTAGTGTCCATTCAAAGCTACAATAGCACCAGTGGTGGGATTCAATTTTTTTAACAACCGGATCTGTGGGCATGGCTTAGTTGGGGGTGTGGCTTGGTGATCATGTGACTGGGTGGGCGTGTCTAGCTGGTCATGTGACAGGGTGGGTGTGGCTAGCTGGTCATATGACGTGTCGGTGTGGCTAGTTGGTCATGTGACCGGGTAGGCGTGGCTATGTGCAGAGGGACTACTCAGAGGGCTGAAAAAAGTCATTTCTGACTGGTCCTCGCACTTTTGACTGGTCCTCGCACTTATGACCATCCTCACTTTTATGCCCGTTGCTGCATTCTTAACAACCATGTCAGTCATTTCACAACTGCTTCTCTACACCATGGTGACAAGATAGGGCAAAAAATGTAAAATGTGAGGGCAGTTGTAAGTTTGAGGACCGGTCAAAAGTGCAAGGACCAGTCAAAAGTAACTTTTTCAGCCCTCTGAGTAGTCCATATGCACAAAAAGACTACTCAGAGGGCTGAAAAAAGTGATTTCCGACAGGTCCTCACACTTTTGACCAGTCCTCGCACTTATGACAATCCTCACATTTATGCCCGTGCAGCATTCTTAATAACCATGTCATCATTTCATAACTGCTTCTCTACACCATGGTGATAAGATAGGGCAAAAAACGTAAGAAGTGAGGATAGTCGTAAGTTTGAGCACTGGTCAAAAGTGCGAGGACCAGTCAAAAATAACTTTTTCAGCCCTCTGAGTAGTCCATATGCACAAAAGGACTACCCAGAGGGCTGAAAAAAGTGATTTCTGACAGGTCCTCACTTTTGACTGGTCCTTTTGACTGGTCCTCATACTTATGACCATCCTCACATTTATGCCTGTGCAGCATTCTTAACAACCATGTCATCATTTCACAACTGCTTCTCTACACCATGGTGATAAGATAGGGCAAAAAATGTAAAAAGAGAGGACAGTCATAAGTTTGAAGACTGGTCAAAAATACGAGGACCATTAAGATAGGGCAAAAAACGTAAGAAGTGAGGACAGTCATAAGTTTGAAGACTGGTCAAAAATGCGAGGACCAGTCAGAAATAACTTTTCCAGTCCTCTGATTAGTCCATATGCATAAAAGGATACAGCAATAGAGAGGGATGAAAGAAGGGAAGGGAAATTAGAGTAGGAGTGAGGGTAAGAGAGGGAGGAGGAGAAGGAGAAAGGAAGAGGAAGTAGGGAGGAGAAGAAGAGGGGGAGGAAGAGAAAGTAAGAAGGAAAGAAAAGAGAGAGGTGGTAGGTTTGAGGAAAAAGATTGCTGTACAATAAAAAAGATGAAAGGGAAGAAAGCCAACACCAATGACCCAGGGACACTGCAACCGTCGTAAATGTGAATCAATGGCCAGGCGTCTGAATTTTGAATGCGTGACCCCGGGAAATGCTGTGGAAAACAGTCCTAAGTCACTTTTTCTGTGCTGTTGTAACTTTGAATGGTCATTAAATGAACTGTTGTAATTCAAGGACTACCTTAGGTGGCCTGGGTTTCCTTTCTTTTCGTTCTCCATTTTCTAGCAAGTCTTTCCAAATTGTTCCAGCAGATGGTGGTATAATCTTACGAGCAGTGGTGGGATTCAAGTAATTTAACAACCAGTTCTCTGCCCTCATGATTTCTTCCAACAACCAGTTTGCCAAACTGCTCAGAAAGTTAACAACCAGTTCTCCCAAAGTAGTGCCAGCTGGCTGAATCCCACCACTGCTTATGAGTCTTCCCATAGCCAAGTTCTGTAAAAATAATAATAATCAGAATTTGATTTTTCAATTTTAGAATTTTCTGATATATATATATAGCATACCTTGTTTGGACTTTCTGAACATGTCCCAGTCAGTTTCTCAGCATGATTGGTTTTTCTTTGCCTTCTTCCATGATTTCTTTCTTTTTTTAAAAAAAAAATCTACCTCTTCCCCTACTTTCTTATTGTTGGTCTCTCAGCCCTTGAGAGAGGTGGCCATACTAGGATTTTAGAAGATCAGAAAAAGACAGAACGGTGCTGCCATCAGCTGAGAAATAGACCACCTGGAAACCAAATTATATTTCAGAAAAACTGCTCGGAAAAGGAATGTTGGTGTGCCTCCTAGGACAATTCCTACATCAGACCTGTTTAGGACACATAATATGTGTCAAGCGTCAAGCAACCCTTGACACCAAGCCATGGACGCTACCTTGCCTGCTGGGGTGGGGATACGGGATACGGATGACATGGGTGTTGCTGGCAGGGACAACCGCAATTGAGCCCAAAATTTCTCTTGCTAAGTGAGACATTTTTAAGTGAGTTTTGTACCATTTTACAAATGTCTCAAATTTGTTTAGTTCCTAAACTCTGTGAGGTTCTTGCTTGTTGCAGGAGCCATTTTGCATGAAATCCAGCTGCTTTTGCCTTGTCTGTGTCAGTTGTGCAGGTTTTGTGTTATTTCTGTGTAAAGTGTGATAGTTTGTTTTTCAGCTCTCTGTGACGATCCTGCTTGTTGCAGGGACCATTTTGTGTGAAGTCCAGCTGCTTTTACATTGTGTGTGAGTCAGTTGTGTAGCCACGCCCACCTAGTCAACTGCCCACCAAGCCACACCCACCCCATCAACTGCCCACCACAGAACAGGTAGGGAAAACATTTGAATTTCATCACTGTTCCAAGGTCCCTTCCAACTCAGTTATTCTGTGAAAGCACCTTTGAGTTAATTTTGTAGCCACGTCCTCCCTTGAATGGCTACTAGACAACCGGTTGCAAGTCGAGAACTACCTGTATATATATATATATATATATTTCTTCCATTAGATAAATTCATTTGGCCATCGGTTTTCTAATCCTTTCTTCCGTTGTGGGGAAGTTAATCTATCTGGACTTGCTGTCCCTTTGGAAATGGGAAAATAATTTGATTTTTCCTCCAATCTATTTTTCCACCTGCGCAGAAGTGCCAAGGAGCTATGGAGGGTGCTGGCTGCTGACCCCTTTGCCAAAGGGAAGTTCATGAGGTCCCTCCTAAAAAGGCTTCAGAACCAAGACCCCAGCACCAAAGCCATCAGGAGGAGAAATAGCAAGTCTACCATGCCCATTGCGGTAAGCCCTCAACCGGTGGCTCTGCTTTCCCTTGATCTAGAGGTGGACCATGCCTGAGGGAAGGGGGAAGGGGCTGAGCAGAAGAGTCCCTATCAGGAGCAGGCATACCCCGGTGACCTCTGAGCTGTGTGGTTTTATTGCAGGCGTTTCACGACCCAACTAGGTAACATCATCAAGGCTAGAAGGGAGTGGGGTTTGTGGAGTGGAAGAGAAGAAGAGGGAGAGAGAAGAGGAGGAGGAGGAGGAGGACTATGAGGTCCTTGGTGCTCTATGAGCTTGGTTGCTTTCTTGCAGACATTTCATTACCCAACTGAGTAATATCAGCAGGAAGAGGAGGAGTTGGAGGAGGAGGAGGAGGTCTGTGGGATTCTTAGTGCTTACTGAGCTTGGTGGTTTTCCTGCAGATGTTTCACGACCCAATCAGTTAACATCATGAGTGCTAAAAGTGGGAGGTGTCTAACCTTACTTCTAAGCCTAACTCTTCTAGCACTGATGATGTTACCCTGTTGGGTCATGAAACATCTGCAACAAAAAGACCCACATTCAAGACAGCACCAAAGACCCCTCCAATGACCTAATAGGTCAAGAGTCAAGAGCTCACTTAGGAATGAAGTCAAACAGAGAAACGTGAGATTACCAATATCTTTGAGCCCAATTCTGTCTCACTTGTGCTAATGAATGAATGAATGAATGAAGGGCATCTGGCCAGTAAACACTCAGCTCCATTCAGTTGCCCAGACTCCACCCCGCAAGGGATTATGGGGTCATTAAAAGATGATGATGGTGAATCTAAGTAACCTGGTGAGCACAAGCTGACTCTCCTTTCATCCCATTTCTAGGCCACCAATGCTCTGTATTTTCTTCTATCCCTTCATGAGGCGGCAGACACTGCAAAACAAGTTCACCAACCTGCTCATGGCCCTCATAACCAGATTTATTTTCTCCTGGGAGCAGGCAAGAGTGGGTCCAGGAGATCCAACAGAGTGATGGAGAGTTTGGAGAGTTTGAAACCAACCTCTTGGGGTAAGGAATCTCTTAGGCACAATCTGGATCCTTTTTCCATTTCTGCAAAGCTCAGGAGATGCCTACAGGTTTTCCCCAAGTCAGCCTATGACCACAATGGACCACTAAATTTCTGTTGCTTAGGGAAACAGTCATTGTGAACTTTGTCCCATTTTGCAACCTTTCTTGCCACAGTGGTTAAGTGAATCGTTGCGTTGGTTAAGCTAGTTCCATGATTGTTAAGTGAATCTGGCTTCCCCGTTGACTTTGTTTGTCAGAAGGTCGCAAAAGGGTATAGAGTGACTCTGAGACATTGTGACCATCATAAATATGGGTCAGTTGCTGAGAGTCTGAATTCTGATCACATGAACGTAGGGATGCTGCAATGGTCGTAAGTGTGAAAAATGGTCATAAGTCACTTTTTTCGTGGTGTTGTAACTTTGAACAGTCACTAAATGAACTGTTGTAAATCATAGTAATCCAGTTCAGCCACAATCAACCTCTGATTGGCCCATAGACACCGCCAACCATCATAAGGCTTAATGCTGGTCAATTGGGTGATATTGGGTCACTAAGTGATTGCAGCAGTCCTTAAGCCAATGCCATGGTCAAATATTTAGGATAAACCAGATCTTTCAGTGATTTCCTTCTAAAGGTTGTCCTCAACTTAGACCGCAACTTAGACCACAACTGAGCCCCAAATTTCTGTTGCTAAGTGAAACAGTTCTTAAGCATGTTTTGCCCCATTGTACCATCTTCCATGCCACAATTGTTCAGGGAATTGCTGCAGTTCAGGGGTGAAATGATCTAGGTTCGGACCAGATCGCCCAATCCGGTAGCGATGGAGGCAGGTGGTTCAGAGAACAGGTAGCAAAAATCCCTGCTCCCCACCCCCTCATGTCCAGCTGAGCTGCACAATCATCAGAGGCTTTTTTTTCACTTTATAAAGCATTTTTTCTACAACCTGTTCGGATGAAAAAATGCTTTTAAAAGTAAAAAAAAAGCCTCTGATAATCGCGTGGCTCAGCTGGGATCGTCAGAGCCGTTTGAAAGCATTTTTTTACAACCTCTTCGCCGAGGAGGTTGTAGAAAAAATGGTATTAAAAGTAAAAAAAAAAAAAAATTGCCACGCCCACCCAGTCACATTACCCCCCCCACCAAGCCACGCCCACAGAACCAGTAGTAACAAATTTTAGATTTCACTACTGCTGCAGTTGTTAAGTTAGTCACGCAGTTATTAAATGAATCTGGTTTCCCCACTAACTTGGCCTATCAGACGGTCACAAAAGGGATCACGTAACCTTGAAACACTGCGACTGTCATAAATATGGAGCAGCAAGTACCCAAATTTTTATCACATGACCACGAGGATGCTACAATGGTCATAAGTCTGAAAAATGGATGTGTCCCTTTTGTCACTGCTCGGTCATTAACTGAGGACTCTGTTGGCTTTTTCTCTCCCTGTAATGGTTAAAAGTGGCATCTCTTAGAAGAGGCTCTCAGTGAAGTTCCCTTCCTTTGCTTTGCTAATTCTCCATATGTCCACTCTTCTTCCTCAGCTTCTGTATCACCCAGAAGTTGGAGACTTCTTTATGATGCAAGACATTCTAGATGATTTCTGCGAATGGATGACTCAGCCATATCCTCTCATTCAATTTATTGTTTGAGGACTGGGGTACCTTATGAAGCACCACTTTGAAGTAAGAGATGGGGGGTGGGTAGGAAGTGAATGGCTTCCATTGGTGGGCATGGGCAACTTGACGTCACTCACTGTTAGAGCCAGGAGTTGCACATTCTGAAGCACATTCTGCCCTTCTGAAGCCCCAATGCTTTGAATTTCCCTCCGCCATCTGGCTTGACTGCCCAAGTGAACCCCGGAATCTTCTCTTGCCCGCCCTCTCCATCCTGGAGGACCGCGCATCCCCCCCGCCAATCCTCCATACAAACCACCTGCCCCATTTCTGCAAAGGCAGAGGATCCCCCCCCCCACACACACAGGGCGATCCAAAGTGGGGAGGGAGATGCTGCAGAAAAGGCTACCTTCCACCTGTGCCTTCTGTGCCGGCTCGCGGGGCTTCGGGTTCCAAAACAGCCCACTGGATTCCCACCCAGCCACCTGCCTGCTCCCTTTGCAGATCTTTCCCTTCGGCCTGGGCAACAACGCCTACCGCATGGGCCAGTGTGTGCTGCACTTGGAAGGGCCTGGCATTTCCCTAAGTTCCAAACATTGGGATTTGAGGTCTACAAATTGTGTTAAAGGGTGAGCTATTGAAGGTTGCGTGGAAGGGAAATGAACTGAATGTGAGACGGAGAGAATGCGGGGAAAAGACCTTGTCGGCGGCCAGTTCTATTCTAAACTTCCTGTAGAACTCCTGAGGCCGAAGGGCTTTAAAAGGGCCTGGGAACCCAAAAGCTGGCTTTCTCAGAACTTGCACAGGACTCCCTGTCACCTGTCACTTTTACTTAGGGGGAGGGTTTGAATCCTGGAGCAATGGGGAAACAAGCGCCTTTTAGTTTGTCACCAATGCCTCAGGGTTGGGGTGCACATTCACCTGAACTGTCCAAGCCTCCATCGGCACTGCATATGGAGCTGAAGACTTCACAGGCAGGCCACGGCAGGATGATGCAGTTAGCTACGGCCAGGGCCAGCCCCACACTCTCTCCATCCCATGCTCAGTTCGTTTCCCTTCCACGCAACCATCAATAGCTTGCCTTTTAACACAATTTGTAGACCTCAAATCTCAGCATTTGAAGCTGAGGGAAATGCCAGGCCCTTCCTGGAACAACCCACTGCTCTCCTTCCCCACCTGGCTGCAGAGCTCCACCTGCCCTCCCGAAACACCACTGCCACTGTTCGCTTTCATTTCGCGGCGGGAGAAGGAAGAAAGTGAATGGCAGTGGTGCTCCAAAAGGGCAGGTAGAGATCTGCAACCAGGTGGAAAGGGAAGGTGGCGAGAGAGATGGTGACGGCCCCTTCCACATGCAGCGAACGGAGGAGGCAGTGGGCAAGGCGGCCCCAGTGTGCCTGTTGTTGGGGAAGCACGGCAATTGCTTGGCCATGGTGGCCTCAGGGGTCTGCTGTCCAGCTGGCAGCTTCCGTGCCTCTCGCTCTGCTTCTTCACTGGCGGGAAGCAACTCCATGGACTTAGTTCCCGGAGTGATGCCAGCAGTCAGGAAGGACAATCTGCAAAGAGAGCAGTCAGGTGGCCAGGTGGGAAGCCAGTGGGCTGCTTCGGAACCCCAAGCCCAATAGAGCAGGCACGGGAGGCACACAGGCCTGAATGGAATGCAGCCTTTTCTGCAGCACCCCCTTCCTCTCTTTGGATCGCCGTGAGGGGAGCAGCTCTGCCTTTGCAGAAATGGGGCATGTGCATATGCAGCACTCCCAGGATGCCCGCTGCCCTTCCAAGCACCACCGCAGTGCCGCCATTCACTTTCTTCCTTCTCCCGCCATGAAATGAAAGCAAACGGTGGCGGTGGTGCTTTGGGAGGTCACCACAAGTGCAGCACCATCCAGGACATCAGCTTCCCCTCCTGGAGCACTGCCACGGTGGCGCCACCTGTTAAGGATATTGTTGTTGTGTTAGCAAGCAGCAGAGCATAGTGCACAGAGAAACGTTGCTGAAAGCAATGAAATAAGAAATACGTGCAAACTGGTTTATCAAAAGTTTACTTTATAGTGGAAAATAAACAATCTTGAAGTCTTTTAAACAGTCCAAGTCTTTGCCAGTTAAATCAGTCCAGTAATACAAAAAACTTCTTACCACATAAACAGTAGTTGGTTAGAATAACAAACCCACTCTGGTTCACAAACCATGATGGTAGCAGATCCATCCAACACACGATGATAGCACAATGGTAGCATATCATCAACTGAATACATTACAGTACCTTTCTTAAATATATTTACAACTAATTACAGCATGACTCAGCAGAACAATGATGCAGCATTAAAACTTAAACTCACAGAACACATATATTGCCTGGATAATCTGTTAGGCTCAAACCGTATCCTAACATCACCCCTCTAAGCCCAGGAGCAGCAACTGCATATCTACCAAGGGCCACCCGCCCACCCACTGGCCGGGCCGGGCTGGACAGCAAACTTGGAAGGCAAGTGGGCATGGGGGACCGCCGGGAAGGCAGCGTGGAAGGTAGGCAAGCATGGCAGGGCTGCGGGGAAGGGAGTAGGCTGCTAGCTCCCTTACCCACAGCCCTGCCATGCTTGCCTGCCCTCCCGTAGTCTTTCGCTTGCCTCCTTCACAAGCTGGCCACGGGGATGCCGGGAAGGCCGTATGAAAGGCAGGCATGCATGTCAGGACTGCAGGCTGCACACTGGTTCGGGGACATTGCCAGCCAGCAATCACAATAGGCTTGCCAAACCAGCCCTAATCTACACTACCGGTTCGCCCAAACCAATCCGAACCAATAGCATTTCATCCCTGCTTCCAAGATAGTAGCAGGTGTGACTTCACTCTCTGGGAAGTCTACAAAACTGGGAAGGATAGAAGAAGGAGATGACAAAGACAACCAGCAGAAAGAGGATGCATTCAGCTAAAGTGGTGTCTATTCTACAAACATGGGTGCACCTCGAAAGATCTGAAGGATCAAGTTGAGACCAGATCCTCTTGGAGAAGATCTGAAAGCAGAACAAAGGGCAATGGATGGAAACTTATCAAGGAGAGAACCAACCTAGACCTAAGGAGAAATTTCCTGACTGTGAGAATAATTAATCATTGGAATGACTTGCCTCACTGAAGTTTTCAAGAAGAGACTGAACAACCATTTATTTGAAATGGTATAGGGTCTCCTTCTTGAGCAGGGGATTAGACTAGAAGACTCCAAGTTTCTTTTCAACCATGTTATTCTATGTTCTGTGGGCTTCTATTTGTTTGTCATGATCGCTACTAGACTCAGAGAACTCCAGTGACCGTGTTTAATTTCTCGTTTCTTTCCCTGCTTCCTACAGAAGAAGGTCTTAGAGCCAGTTTTCATGCCTGTCATAAACTGCACCTGTCACCCAGAAAAGAACGTAGCTAAGGAAGCTCTCCAGACTCTTCAGTTCCTCTTCAGACATCTCAATGTAGAAATCTATGGAGGCAAGGCTGTCAATCTTATTCCTCTCCGGTTGAAATATTTTCCTGACGTAAGTTAACCAAATCACGACAAACTAGTTTCTCCCTTTTCCCTCCCTCCCTCCCTCCATCTCTCTCTCTCTCTCTTTCTCTCTCTGTCTCCCCCTCCTCCCCCTCCTTCCTTCTCTACCTCGCTCTGTCTCTCTCTCTTTCTCTCTCCTCCTCTTCCCCCTCTCTCCCTCTCTCCTTCAATCTTGATCTCTCTCCCTCCTCCTTCCCTCCTTCCCTCTCTCCCTCCCTCTCTCCCTTCCTCTCACTCTCTTTCTCCCATAAAGATGGCCTGGGTACCATCTGCAGAATTCTAATTTTATCAAAAATCTTAGAAATAGTTCAGCAACAACTGTGTTGTGCTCATCTAAAACAGTATATAAACTTGCAGATGATCCTTGAGTCCTGCCAGGTGAAATGGAAGAGAAGGAAGGTTGCCATTTTCTTCAGCTTCACCAAATCAATTGTCCACCTAGAAAATCTAGAACACCACACACCCTATCTAAAAAAATGACAATTCTTCACATCTAGAAAATCTAGATTGGTGTTGCTTGATTTCAGATAATTTAAGATGTGTGGACTTCAACTCTGCTGGCCTGAGAACTCCAGAAGGAGCTGCTAAGATTGAACAACATTGGTGTAGATCAGTATTTTTCAACCTTGGCGACTTTAAGAGGTGAGGACTTCAAATCCCAGAACTCTGCAGCCAGCATACTGGAATTGGAGTCCCCATCTCTGGGGCAACCATAACCTAGATGATTGACCATCTCCATGGACATTAAACTGGGAATAGGTGTGCTCTGAACTTGTGTGTTCTTCTGCAAATTTAAAGAAACTTCTGCATGGCAGCCACCAACTACCCCAAGAATCCAACTGTTCAGCATTGAGCTACATCAATTTTCTGCTATTGGAGGAACTAACCTGTTTCTCTTCCTTCGTAGGATGACATAGAACTGAGGAATACCTCCATCACTATTTTTGGCATGCTCCTGAAAGGGGTGAAGGACAGACATGATAGTAATGTGACCAAAAACATTCTGAATAGCCTTGTTCCACTAGTCATACAACTGGCAAATGGTCGGAGGAAAGAGGTGAGTTGAAGGGCTGCATAACTCGAGTTCCTGGTCTGTTCATGCTCCCTTCTCAATGAGACCACTCTGTACCCCCATCTTCACTCAGAGCAATGTGGTTGAACTATGTGGACCCTCTGGAGAATGCAAAGAGATTCTGGACAATTCTGAAGTTGTGAGCTCCTTGGTTCTCCCTGAACTTGGTTGTTTTCTTGAAGATCTTTCATGACCCAAGTAGATGACAGCATCATATATTATGATCTCTGCTTAATCCCCTATCATTTTGATGTAAGTGTAGGTTTTCTGCTTTGTCCTTCTTTGATTAGGTATTGTTTTCTGCTTGATGGTTCGCCTAGTACCAATAGAAGAGAATCAGGGTTGAATTGTGGGGTACTTGGTGCTCTCTGCTTGGTTGTTTTCTTGCAGACGTTTCATGACCCAACTACGTAACATCATCAGTGCTGGAAGGAAGTGGTATCTCCGTTTTTGTGTGTGTGTGTGTGTTGCCATTTCAGTGTGGGTGGGAGTGATGTTTTCTTCCTTTTATTTCCCTTATTAGGCAATTATGTATAAACAGGGTCACGTGATCCCCTTTTGTGACCTTCTGACAAGAAAAGTCCATGCGGAAGCCAAATTCACTGAACAACTCTACTACTAATTTAACCCATGCAGAGATTCCCTTAACAACTGCGACAAGAATGGTCGTAAAATGGGGGAAAACTCACTTCACAACTGTCTGGCTTAGCAATAGACCTTTTGGGCTTGGTTGCGATCGTAAGTGAAGGACTACCTGTAGAGAGATTTGGCACCTGATTAGCTCGTCCATCATCCTGTTGGAGATCTTGAGAGAGGTCTCCTTTCAGGATGGAGACGCTGTGGTCATCAGATTAACGGATTAACAGAGTTGGAAGGGACCTTGTAGGTCATCTAGTCCAACCCCCCGCCCAAGCAGGAGGCTCTACTACACCATCTCTGACAGAAGGCAGTCCAGCCTCTTCTTGTAATTCTCCAGTGATGAAGCGCCCAGAACTTCCAGAGGCAATTCTGTTCCATGGGTTGATTGTTCCCAGTGTCAGGAAATTCCTCCTTATTTCCAGGTTAAATCTCTCCTTGATCTGTTTCCATCCATTATTCCTTCTCTGGCCTTCAGATGCCCCTTGCCCTGCCATGGCTCAGTCCTGGGACAGCTAATCAACTTTCCTATCTCCTGAGCCAGGAGAAGCTGGGTTTCCTCTCTAGAACAGGTACAGAATCAGAACCGGGTTGTCTGACTCCCCCTTTCCTCCCTTGGTCAGGTCTCTAGGAACACTCTCAACTCCTGTGTCTCCTTCATGAACTGGGGGGACATTCCCAGCAATTTGTTTGACTATGAAATATATACCAGTCTCCATGGCATATATTCCCACATCTGCTTCGTGATTGTAAATGGCAGCCAAACTGGCTTCTTTTGTTCCAGATTAGAGTATACTAATCGCTTATTTATTTATTTATTGTCCTGCCTTTCCTATTTGTATAAATAATTCAAGATGGTGGACATCCCTAATACTTCTTTCCCCCTGATTTTCTTCACAACAACCCTGTGAGGTGGGTTGCACTGAGAGAGGGACTGCACCAAAGTCACCTAGCTGAATTTCATGCCTAAAGCGGGACTAGAACTCTCCATCTCCTACTGATTGGCCCAAAGTCACCCAGGTGGTTTTCATGCCTAAGGCGGGACTAGGAATCTCCTCTCCTAGTGATTGACTCAAAGTCACTCAGGTGATTTTCATTACAAAGGCAGGACTAGAATTCATCGGCTCCTAGTTTGTTGCCGCATGCCTTAACCACTAGACTAAACTGACTAGAATTTAGGGTCTTGCATTTTTGCTTTCTCAGGAAAAGCAGATGTTCCATGTAACCATGAGGACTAGAAATCTTGCTGGTTTGTCGGTTTGAGGATTAGAAATGTGGAAATGTTTGTGGAAAAAGGAAATTATGATGTAGAGGGGGGCAAAATATAAATGCAGTTATAAGATCAGAAGCCATTTCCTTATCCTCTTTCTTTCCCTTTCCTTTTTCTTTTCCCTTTTCTTTTTCTTTTTTCACTATCTGCTGTTTTTCTTTATTTTCCTTTATGGCTTTAACTTGGATAAAACTGTCTTTAATAACATAAATATTTGTGTGTTTATAATACTATACTATACTATACTATACTATACTATACTATACTATACTATACTATACTATACTATACTATACTATACTATACTATACTGTATGATGTAATACTATTATATTGTATTCCATTGCATTGTATTGTATAATAGGATAGTGCAATACAATATAGTATAATAATATCATTTAGTATAATAAAATATAGTATAGTATAGTTTAGCATAGTACAGTATGATATGATATAATACAATATAATAAAATATAATATGTTATGGAAAACATTATTATTGTGGACATGAGGACTAGAAATCACCAAATTTGCAGATGATACTAAGCTGGCAGGAATAGCTAACACTCTAGAAGACAGGCTCAAGATCCAGATGGATCTTGACAGATTTAAACACTGGGCCCTATCTAACAAAATGAAATTCAATGTAAAGTCCTACACTTAGGTAAGAAAAACCAAAAGCACAAATATAAACTGGGGGAAATCAGGCTTAATAGCAGTGACTGTGAGAGGGATCTTAGTCTTAGTAGACAATCAGCTAAATATGAGCCAGAAGTGTGTAGTGGCAGCTAAAAAAGCCAATGCAATCCTAAATTACATTAACAGAGGTATATAATCAAGACAAAGTGAGGTACTAATACCACTCTATAAAGCCTTAGTAAGACCACACCTAGAGTACTGCATCCAGTTTTGGTCACCACACTATAAAAAAGATGTTGAGACTCTAGAAAAAGTGCAGAGGAGAGCAACTAGGCTAATTAGGGGACTGGAGACTAAAACATATGAAGAACGGTTACAGGAACTGGGCATGGTTAGTCTAGTGAAGAGAAGGACCAGGGGAGACAGGATAGCAGTCTTCCAATATTTGAGGGGCTGCCACAGAGAGGAAGGGGTCAAGCTTTTTTCCAAAGCACCTAAAGCCAGACAAGGAACAATGATTAGAAACTGAACAAGGAGAGATTCAACCTAGAAATAAGGGGGAATTTTCTGACAATGAGAACAATCAACCCATGGAACAGAAGTTGCCTTTGGAAGTTGTGGGAGCTTCATCACTTCAGACTTTAAAGAAGAGATTGGACTCTCATTTGTCAGAAATGTTTTAGGGTCTCCTGTTTGGGCGCGGGGGTTGGACTAGATGACCTATAAAATCCCTTCCAACTCTGTTAATCTGTTATCTGTTTACCTTACCAGGAAAGCAGCCCCTTTGGGGGGGAGGGGAAGGAAACTATCTAGTTCATTGGCTTGTTTGTTGCCTTGTTTTCCCCAGATAAATAAATGCAAGCAAAATGTTCCTGAAATGTTGGATCAGATGCTGGGATTCCTGAGGAGCCAGAACTCTTCCTATCGCGAGGCAGCTTCTCTCTTAATTGGTAATCACAAATGTCAACTCTGGAAGGAGGGGAGGAAAAACCAAAACTCACAGCCGGCTTAATGCCATGTTATGCTGACCATTATCACCAAAAAAATATATATGCAGAATTAAACAATATTGCTTAATCAGACTGGATGCTGTTCTTATACCATGTGGCTTCTCCGGAACTGTTACGATTGTCTGATTTTCAGAAGCCTTCTTCCTTACTATGGTTTCCACTTCCTGTCTTCTTCACTAAATGGACTGTTATAAAATGAGGACTACCTGGCCTGTATCCCTCTCTATTGTATAGGCAACCTCTATACAAACCCACCAGTGGTTTTCTATCTGGAAATATTTCCATGTGGCCTCCCATTCTAGTATTAACTGGATTCAACACTGCTTAGGTTTTTTTTCCAAGGTGATGTTTGTTTGCACAGTCATAGAACATAATAGAGTTGGAAGGGACCTTAGAGGTCTTCTAGTCCAACCCCCCACTAAAACAGGCGACGCTATTCCATTTCAGACAAGTGGCTGTCCAATCTCTTCTTAAAAGCCTCAAGTGAGGCCTGGAGACAAAAACACCTGAAAAACGGTTACCCCTAGTTCTTCTTTTCATTAGACCTCCAGACATATCCAATTCCTGTAACCATCCATTAAAGTCCCAAAGCAATTGTTCCAACTGGAAACCAATGAATTGTGTGGGTTTTTTTGAATCAGTCGATTTAACAATCTCTACTAACCGCATCAACGTTTTCTTTTTATGTTCCTAGGCTGCTGCATGCAATACATGAAACCGGATGTGGTGACTTCCAAACAAATCAAAGAAGTTTTCCTCAGTGAGTTTCAAAGTTCCCTTGCTTGAAGCAAAGGACTTCTTCTCAGAAGCTCTGTCACTGATCAGGGCTGATTCTCATGGCTGATCCCGGAAATCATTTGTTTTCTGGATTCGTTTCAGGTCTCCAGGATCTGCAAGGTGATTGCGAAGCCTCAATGGTTCCAGCTGCAGCTGACTCAATGGAAAAAATCTTTCAGCAGTGTGGTCATGAGATCAAGCCGGGTCTTATTAGTAGTCAACTCCTCTCCAAAGTCATCAGGAGGATCTCCGAAACCAAGCAATAATAGTTTAATAGTTTACTTTATTGTGATGGCACATACAATGAAATTAAGTGCCATCTTCACTGTATATTATACTTTTAAAAACCCTATAAAAATAAAACAAAAACACACCTCCCTCACATTGTATGCAATTGAATTGAAAACCCCTATTACGTTAATTTTGCAAAATACAAGCTGCTTTTCATCCTATTTGTCCTTGTTTCTATTGTCCTGTACCATCTGCCAGATGGTAATAGTTCAAAAAAAATGGGGGGGGGGAGTTCCAGGATGAAATGAATTCTTAAGGATCTTTTGAACTTTCTTAAGGCAGCGGGAGCTATAAAGCTCTTCCAAAGAGGGGAGGAGGCAACCAATGACCCTCTGGGCACCTACCTTCCAGCTGGTCTTTGGGGAAAGCGAGGAAGCACGAAGAGAATTTTTACATCATGAAGGACTACGAAGGAACATCGTGGAAACAGGACCTGGCAGGGAAATTGTGGAAACAGGCCCTGGAGAAAGACAGGACAATTTAATGTCAGAGAGAGAAGGTTCCATTAGAAGGTCATAGACCACAGGTGCCAATGGAGAAGGGTGGTAGCAACCATTGACGATGTCTGGAACATCTCCACTCTTGGTTGTCTTCCAGCAGAAATAGGAATGCATAGCGTAGGGCAGATGCAGAGAGCTGAACACTCTCCTGTGGAGAGATCTAATGTCCTCCAAAAAGATGCTCATTATTATCCACATAGATGGAGCATTGAATAAAAGCCATCATCAATTTAATGACCTTTGAATGGATTAAGGGAGTTGTTCAAAAGTACAGACATTATAAATAATCATATATTCATATTCCTCTCCTAGGGGAAATTGTTTTTAAGAATAGAAGAAGAATAGAACAGAGCTGGAAGGGACCTTGGAAGTCTTCTAGTCCAACCTCTGCTCAAGCAGGAGAACCTCTAAAGGTGGCTATCCAGTCTTTTCTTAAAAACTTCCAATGATGAATCATCCACAACTTCTGGTGGCAAGCTGTTCCACTGGTTAAATGTCTTCTTTGTTAGGAAGTTTCTCCTCAATTCCAGGTTGCTTCTCTCTTTGATGAGTTTCCAACCATTGTTTCTTCTCCTGCCTTCAGTTGCTTTGGAGAATAATATGACCCCCTCTTCTTTGGGGCAGCCCCTCAAATACTTGAAAACTGCTATCATGTCACCCCTAATTCTTCTTTTCTTTAGAAAAGAATAGTGTCTAATTTTGGTAGGTGCCCAAAAGTGGAGAAATGGGGACCAAAAATGCATAGAAATATCAGTACAGGTACCATATTTTTTGGAATATAAAACGCACCTTTTCCCCCTTAAAAGGGGATGAAAACTTAGGTGCATTTTATGCACCAAAAGTAGCCCTACCCACCCACTGGCCCCCACCATTTGGCCTCTGCCTCACATAAGTTACCCCGTTGCAAGCAAACAGCATGGAAAAACAGCTCCTTTCAGCTTCAGCACAGCCTAATTAGCACAAGTTGATTGGATAGGCCTCCCAACTCTCAGCTGATTTGCTCTCAGCTGTTTTGCGCAGGGCTCTGCTGCTTGCTGCAAAGAGGTAAATTGCTGGAGCAGATTTTTGTCCCCTTGTGCTTGTATGAAAGTAAAGCAGGCTGTTTGCTGTTTGCTGCAACGAGGCAAAATTGCTCAGAGGCAGAGGGAGATTTCTTTTTCTTCTTTTTCTCACCAAAAAAAAGTAGATGCGTCTTATACTCCAGTGCGTCTTATACTCCAAAAAATATGGTAGTTCTCAACTTATAATTGTTCATTTCATGTTTGTTCAAAGCTGTAATAGCACTGAAGAAAGTGATTTACAGCTATTTTTCACCCTGATGACCATTGCAGCATGGTTGATTTCCAACAACCTAAGCTGGTCCTTGACTTACGATCACAATTGAGCCCAAAATTTCTGTTGCTAAGTGAGACATTTTTAAGTGAGTTTTGTCCCATTTTACGAACCACTCTTGCCACTGTTAAGTGAATCACTGCAGTTGTTAAATTAGTCACACCGTTGTTAAATGAATCTGGTTTCCCCATTGATTTGGCTTTTCAGAAAGTCACAAAAGTTGATCGCATGACCCAGGGACACTGCGACCATTGTAAATGTGAATCAGTGGCGAAGCATCTGAATTTTGATCGCGAGACCCAGGGAAATGCTGTGGAAAATGGTCCTAAGTCACTTTTTTCAGTGCTGTTGTAACTTTGAACGGTCACTAAATGAGCTGTTGTAAGTCAAGGAGTACCTTACTCCAAGGCGGCCTTTGTTTCCTTTCTTTTTGTTCTCCACTTTCTGCCACATCTTTCCAAATTCTTCCAAAAGATGGTGGCATAATTTTACAAGTCTTCCCTCAGCCAAGTTCTGTAAAAAAAAATAACAATCAGAATTTGATTTTGCAATTTTGGAATTTCCCAATATATATGGCATACCTTGTTTGGACTTTCTGAACATGTCCCGGCCAGTTTCTCAGCATGGGCAGAGGAGGGCAGAGAAGAGCAACAAAGATGATTAGGGGCCTGGAGGCTAAAACATACGAAGAACAGTTGCTGGAATTGGGTATGTCTAATTTAATGAAAAGAAGGACTGGCGGGGGTGGGGAGAACATGATACCAGTGTTCTAATATTTGAGGGGCTGTCACAAAGAAGAGGAGATCAACTTATTCTCCAAAGAACTTAAAAGCAAGACAAGAAGCAATAGACAGAAACTGATCAAGGAGAGATGCAACCTAAAATTAAGGACAAAATTCCTAACAAAACAATTAACCAGTGGAACAACTCGCCTACAGAATTTGTGAATGCTCCATCACTGGAGGTTTTCAAGAAGAGATTGTACAGCCATTTGTGTGGGATAGTATAGTGTTTCCTGCCTGAGCAGGAAGTTGGATTAGAATTGTGACGGCGAACCTATGGCACGCATGCCCAAAGTGGCACGTGAAATTGTGTCGCCTGTCACTTATGGCCTTGACTGTTTGTGTTCCAGGTCTCTGGCGCGCATGCGCGCACAACGATTAGCATGTATGGTAGTGCTAAAACTGGTCTGTGCATGCATGCCAGCCGATTGTTGGGTGTGCATGCGCACCAGACCTAGAATTTTGGCTTTTCCAGAGCGTGATGCCTTCACGCACAGGGCAGTGTGGAAAAACTGGATTGCGCATGCACAACCCAGAAGTTCGGCTTTATTAGGATATGGTGTGAGCCTAACAGATTGTCCAGGCAATATATGTGTTATGTGACTTTAACATGGATATGTGTTATATGACTTTAAGTTTTTCCAGAGCGTGATCCTTTCAGGCACGTGGCAGTGAGGAAAAATCGGATTGTGCATGCGTGCCGGCCATCTGATCATTGGGCGCACATGTGTGATGGAACCCGGAAGTTTGGCTTTTCTGGAGTGCAGCCCCAATGAGCACGTGCATGTGCATGTGACGTTTCCATGCCTTTTTGACACTTGGTGCCGGAGGGGTTTACCATCACTGGACTAGAAGGTTTCCAAGGCCCCTTCCAACTCTGTTGCTCTGTTATTTAAATAGCTGCCCAGTCTCTTCTTCGAAACCTCCAGTGCTGGAGCACCCACAACTGCTGGAGGCAAGCTGATCTAGAAATGGTCCCAATCCGCTGAATGTTATTCATTGATTAGATTAGTTATCCTGCCTTTAAAAGCAGTCCTCAGAACATCAGAAACCCCGTAGTTACTTCTGGCTCCTCCTCTCAGCTGTGCAACGGCGATAGCATTTGAGCTGCTGTAATGGCTCCCTCAGCAACATTGATCCTATCCAAGGCTTCCACGTTCCGGCTGCTACTGCGGAAATGGCGAGCAGGGTAGAATCAGCAAAGGCACTCACTCTAGATATGACACATGGTAAACGGGGGTTTCCTTCCCCCCGTCACCTGAATGACAACCGCGACACTTTGAGGTTGACAGTGGGTAAATTCTTAAATATGATAGCCGCTACGTATTTATTCTGTTGCTATTATTTAAAGTGTGACTTTTTTCATCCTAGAATACTATGCTTTATTACTAATATAATTCTACATTTTTAAAAGTGTCTTTCAAGGTCTATAATTGGAGGGGTATGAGATTGGTTAAATAAGCAAATAAATGCCCCTAGTCACTTTCATACATTTTAGCATTGATGTACAAAAAATAATTACAGCCATTTATTCAATTGTAACTATGAACGCAACAAGATTTCAAAGGCCAACTCTCTGGCTCACTCAGCTGAAAGGAATATCCTTGGCCTTCAGGCATTTTTGCATTATATGAGTGTGTGTGCATCTGTGTGTGTTATTGATATAAAAAAAGGAAGACATCATTTGCTCTAGATTCTGCTTTCAAATTTACTGCTCAACAGCCAAGATAGAACCAACGTCAAAATACTGAAATAATTAGATCTGTATAACATTAGTTTTATGTTGCCCTCATTTCCTGCTAATGTTTGATTTCTGGAAAACAATCTATTGGGGCTTTGTTTTAAGCCAGATATTTTCTTTTTATAACAAATTTGAGACTGAAAGCCATTCCAGACCTTTGTATTTCTACTGTAAATACTTCATGATTAATTACTCATGGTGAATTTAGGTCCACTGCTTTCATACCACTGCCTAATTTTTGTGATTTAGAACATTTTACAATGTCATCTGCATTTCATATACTGGTCAAAGTCCTTTAAAAACTAAGTGCTTAGGCAATTCTATTTGCAATAGTTAGCAATAAGGTATCTACAGACTGCCATACACTTAGCTACCGAATATTTGTATCTTTTATTTCATGATCCATGTCACCTCAGTTTTTGCAGCCAAAATGGATTCAATGTTTGCCTTGCAACATACAAAGTTAGTCATTAAGATGATGTTAGTGATTTGCTAAACTACTGCTGTTATGGTTGACTTTTAATGGTATTGAATTTATTTTCTGTTCAAGTAAGAAAAAACAATCCTTCATATACATAGCTTTTGTAAGAAATAAAACTTTGAACATAGAAATAAAAATTAATAATTTAAATTAATTCAATACAGAGCATACTTACCCCTAGTTTTTAATATTTCCCAATACTAAAAAATACCCAATTATATGTGTATACACATACATAAACATAAGAAATAATTTTAGCTACAATTCTAACATACATAGACAACTTATACTTCACAAATCAATTGGAAGAACAGTATAGTTTGTTTTTAAGGTATAAAAAGGAAAATAAGTCATGCTTCACCCAAAGATAAAAAGCATATTATTTATTGGCATTAATATACCAGAGTACAAAATTAGAAATGCATATTGCATAGTGATGATTTGTATGTGGTAAAATGTGGTTAACAGTAGCATTTCTTCTCATTTTATTACTTGTGCAAATGCAGCATTAAAGAAATAACTGTATTTACAGAAAAAAATAAATAAATTAAAAAATAAGAAATAATTTTAAAGCTCCAGGTTCTAGTTGACCAGTCACTCTTTTGAAATTATTTTCTTTTTCTCTTCTAGAACCATATGTAAACTTAGATACAACACAATTCACATTAAGTACTAAGCTGCTCAATTAAATCTTCCACAGTATACACAATAACTTTGATATCATCTTTCTCTTTCATCCGATGTTGGCCAGATTTGCGGAGAATAATATCCACATCTCCACTGACAATATTCTCTGCAAGTTTCAGAGAAATCTGCCATGGAATATCTTCATCCTTTAATCCATGGATAAGTCTTACAGGACACTTAATAGGTAGCGGACTGCTCAACACACAGTGATTTTCTGCTTCCTGAATGAGTTCATATGGCACAGAGTAAAATCCTTCTTCACTGTGTTTGGTTGGGAGTTTCCATTCACCCTTTTCTTCTATTTCTTTTTTTGCCTAAGATGTTAAACATGTGTAAGGTTGATATACTGGAAAGAAAGGCAGAAATGCAGGAATGGCACTCTATAAAGAATGGATGGTAACATTTTATAAATTAGTGCTTTGAGACCCAGAAGCCAACCTCCCAAGCAACAATTTTATGAAAGTATCCACAAAATGATCTCAAAATTATTATACTTTGGCTGAAAATATACATTATCCTCAGTATCTACTGAAGTTCCAAACAACATTTGAAACACACTCATGTACAATGCATGAAAATCCTTTAGTCTGAATATTTCTTAGCATGAATAACTGAACAATTTGTTTCTGAAAGAAGATTCACATAAAGTATTATTTAATATAAACTCTATATTAGAGTATATTATATTAGTTATATAATAAGTCTATATCTAGAGTTAGACTTATTAACCTATTACAATCCTATCTATACATAATATCACCTCTAATATCACCTCCCAGCAACTAACGTCTTATTTATTTATATATTTGGCTGCTTATTTATTCCTCAATGTTTACAGCAAGAAAAACAGAATAAAAATATAACAGCCAATGAAAACACATGCAAAGCAGGAAATAAACCAGTAACCAATTATTTTCCAAAGGCCCCCAGAACAGCTATTTTTTCTTTTAACATTTTCTGGAAGGCTAACAATGAAGGTGACAATCTAATCTAGAGAGGAAGCATGTATATAATATGCGGACTGAAACTGAAAAAAAAATCCAAAACTGTGTGGTCCTTTTCACTTGCCTTTCACAGATTTGCATTAAATTATGCTATTAGATACATTAGGCTCCATCATAAATGATTTTAATGGCGCTACTGATCTTTTAAGGCTCACAGAAACATCCCTTCTTCAATTAAGTGTTCTATTCAAAAGCCGCGGTGGCACAGTGGTTAGAATGCGGTATTGCAGGCTAATTCTGCTGAGTTTGAATCTCACCAGCTAAAGGCTGACGGTCTTCCATCCTTTTGAGGTAGGTAAATTGAGGACCCAGATCGTTGGGGGCAAATATGCTGACTCTGTAAACTGCTTAGAGAGGCTGTAAAGCACTGTGAAGAGGTATATAAGTCTAAGTGCTATTGCTATTACATGGAACCAATTTTTGTTCTGGTTTGTCAAGACAGCCAAAAGGGACATAGGCAAACCTCCCAAGTGATGGAACTGATATAAGAGAGAAGCCTTTTTGTTTCATTGGAGTCCACTTGTTGAAAAAATAAACAGATAATATTGCAAGGTGTTGCTCCGGGAACTATATCAAATTCTGTCCATGAACAGCAAGATTACATTGAAACTGAGAATTCACAAAAATGTTCCACTCAGTTCTTTCTGCTCAACATTTCCTAATAAACTTTAGCTCATCATATTTTATCTTTTATTCACTGGCTTAGATTCTTAACTGACGTCACACCAATTCAATCCTTTGGGTCTTTATCTGAATCATACACAATGGAAAGTAAAGAATGATTGCAGTAAAAATGAAATTTTGTAAACCCTGAAGCAGGGTGAAGCAACAATTTTTGCCTAAGTATTTTCAACTTGGTTTGTTCTGATAACCCTAAGTTACTTCAGGTATTTTAAAAGGAGGCTTTTTAAAAGATTACCACATATACTTTACAAAATAAAAGACTATTACTTTCCTAATCCTAGTCTCCTGTTCCAGCTGACATCACAATTTATTCCAGGTCCTTAACTAAGTCCTTAGTCCTTAACTAAGATTGTATATTCAAGAAACATGAGGGTACTTGCATTTGATTACCAGATCTATATTGCTACTTACCTCTACAGGAAGTTGTTGAAAAGTTGATACAATATGGTCTGCACCTACAGCTATTCCAACTAGTGCAGCTATTTTTTCTGGACGGGCAATTGCAGCATGAAGCATCAACCATCCACCCAAACTGGAACCAACTAAAATCTAAAATATTAATAGCACTTTTGTTACATAAATAGCTCACAGACATATACATCAGTATACTTAATAAGATAAATGATAGAACTGCCTTTTAAATATAAGTGTTATTGAACATGGAACCGTATTGATTCACAGTATTTTACATATATCTTATTTTTAATAAGTTAATATACAGTAGGCCTCTTCACAGTACCATATAATTTTAAACTTTACTTATTTTGACAGTGTGAGCTAGTTTAAGGAGATTTTGATTATGTGCCATTAAATCATTTTTGACTCCTAGTGACATGTGACATACAAAAGAAACGTAATGAAACATTTTGTATGTCACTTCTAGTGACATACAAAAGAAATGTAATGAAAAAAATAAAATTAACTCAAGACTTCATGATTTCTTCACATAAGCAAAAATTGCATAGTACCATGATATTCATTCATCTATACTTGGCTCATCTGGAGATAAACAATAGCACAATGGTTAAACTGGAACTTGTATTAAGGATCTTATTATTTAGAATAGTTTCAAACTTTTATGTGTTCTTAAAGCAGTTTGATTTAAAAGGCAATTTTGTACAGATAATAAGTAACAATGCTAACACAGTAAGCGTCACCAATCAAAAGTTAATTTTATCATAGTATTTTACAAATCAAGACTATATTTTCCAGGATGACATAGTGATCCAGGTTCAAGACAAATACAGTGATTTGGATTATACGAAAGTGACTACATTCCGCTGTCAGCAATTCCTTAAATATGTCTCTCTTCCTAGGCTTATGTAAAAGCATTATTTGATTTGAAGGAATGCTAAAAAGTGCTATGAGTCAGTTTAGGCAAGTTCTGAACCATCCTTTTTCTTTTAAGCATGGATAGTTGAACAGTCTTTATACCAGCTTCTCTAAAACAGCAGCTATTGTATGAATAGCTAAATATTCATCTATTTTAAGGAAGGAAGGAAGGAAGGAAGGAAGGAAGGAAGGAAGGAAGGAAGGAAGGAAGGAAGGAAGGAAGACAGTAAAAGTTGAATAAACATTATGCTTTGGTTAAAAAAAAAGCTAGACAACCTGCGGTCCCTCTGTGAGTTCATCCAGGACTGAAAGCACATCTTTCCGCCACTTTCCTAAAGTACACTCTTTTACATTGCCTTCTGAACTCCCACAGCCTCTGTAATCAAACCTGTGAATGAAAAAAAAAAGAGTCCAGATAAAGTTAGGGTTTTACAAGCAGCACTCAATGGGGCTACCAATAGTTATCAAAATAAAGATGTTATGATTTCTGTTCAGGCAAGAGTTGCAACAGAAATATTCTTAGTAATTCTGATGCTTCGTACATACAGTACTTACAACTGAAGTGCATGGCTGATTATTCTTTCACCACTGTCTCAATACTATCAACCATATTATCTCTTGGAACATATGTTTGATATGGGGTATGTTATTATACAAGTCCCAGTACTAGCTGGCTGAATATTTTCTTACAGTGGTAATGTATAGCTTGACCTCTTGGCTGATTTTGTCAGGGCCCTAGTTTACACCTATGGTTTATATTATGTATACTGGAAACAACTGACATGTAAATGCTGGATTGTTTTAATATGCAAATGACATCTAAACTTTACACTTCTTTTACTAATATTAAAGAAGCTATAGAATCCTAAATCTAAATATGGATGAAAGACTAAATGCAGGTAAATAAATGGAAGCTCAGTTCTGACAAAAAAAGAAACAGTTCTGAGAAGCAGATGAAGAATTTTACAAAAAAAAAAAAAAAAGTATAACCACTTGCTCTGGAATAGCGTTTCAGAAACTTTTTAGAATACTCATAGATCCAGTATTAGAAAATTACATTTCATCGGTGATCAGGAATGCTTTATATAGCCTAAGCCCTATGTCATATAAGGTATCTTTTGGGAGATAATTACAATAATTTATACCTTTATAATTTCTTATTTGGATTAATATGATGTGCTTCATGTTATGATATTTTGATATTTTTGCTTTGATATTTTTATTATATTCCATGATTTTATTATTATTCATTTCATTAATAATTATAGCTTTCCATTTCAACAGACTCTGGGTATCTCGTAAAATCTAAAAATAAGTTAAAATAATGAAAGCGGACAAAACAAAATAGCTTGGATTAAAAATAGCCATTAAAATATGGTGTGAGAGCCCTTCCCTGCTGCCAAACACATTGGCCACGCAGCCAGGTTTTAAGGGCTTTTCAGCACCTTAGGAGAATGGATACTACCTACCTACCTATCTATCTATCTCTATATACTCTCCTATTCCACAAGATGGGAGCAATAACAAAGAGGGTAAACTTTCTAGGTTCCACAAAATGGCAGCAGAGAAAGGACTCAGAGTTTGTTCACTCTATCTGAATGTATCAAATGGTAGAAACAATGGAAGATGGTCCTTTGGATAACCAGGTCCTTGTTGATCCTACCTTTATACTTCACTGTATCATCGCTAGAATCTATTATATGCCACACTTTCCATAAAGGATAGGTTTGGTTAAAGAAACCCACATAGCAGAAAATAAAAGCTACCAGTTCCACTTTAGAGAGCCATAATATTCTATATTAGTTTTCGCCAATTTAATGAGTGGATTATCATGCTTGTGTTTTTAGCAGTATTGTTAATTTATATATAACATTAAGATACCCGACAGGCAGTGAATGGGATTTATGAATTTAACAACAAAGCAACACCTTAGAAAGTCATATATAAATTAGTTAATTACATATCACCAATCAATAGTAAGTTTTAAAAAAAATATACCTTACAAAAGCATGACCAACTGATTTGCAGAAATCTTCTAATGCAAGTGCCTTTATACCATTCATATTTGAAAAAATACCGGGCAGGAAGACAACCCCTGGATTCCTCCCTTTCAGCTTATTATAAGCTAGTTTGGGTTGATCAGGCCGGTTAAGCAAACTGTGTGATGATTTCTGTTTACAACCTAAACAAAAAAATAAGCAAACCATTCATATTTTGGTGACAGTATTAAAATAATTTTTATGCAAATAAAAAGAAACTGACATGATTAAATCCACATATTAAGGCTGAAATTCTCAACTTTTACATATGGAGTCACTATATAAAGTTTGGGGCATGTTTTAGGATCCCAAACACCTTGAAATGACATGGCTGAATCTAGGAAATTTAAGAAAATGATTGTGATTCATAACCTTTTATTAATTTTATATGATGTTCAACTCCTAGTTTTACAATATTCTCCTATTTCACAAATCTCCACATAATGTATTTGTGGGAGGAAATTCATGTGCTAATGTCTGGCTTGAAACTATGTATATGTGTTTATAAATATAAATATATTTTTTAAAAATCTTTGAAGTGTTTGGAGGGAGTTAAAACTACTTAACCAACACTTCCCACTCATTACAAAAAGACAAAGGTCAGAGCTGTTTTGGTACACATCCTAACAAGTCATAAAATTAATCTAGCGTGGAACCTACCAAACACTATATAATAGATCTGTGAATATCCAATAATCTTTTTCCATAGAGCTAACCAGCTCACAATAAAGAGGTATTCCTTAATAAGTGAACCTGGATTACAGATTTACTAGTCTACATAAAAACAGACACAATTCCCACACTTAAAAGTTTATTTATTTCAATGGTTGAGCAAAAACAGGAATTTAAAAAAATCTATTTTTACGAAACCATGATTTAAAATTTTTAACACTTAACATGCAAAGGATGGAATTATAATTTCAGATGAGAAAATAAACAGTGTTTTGTAATAGTTTTACAATGTATTTGTAAACTATTTTTCCAAGGCTGCAGGATTTTTACAAGGGAAGGGATACTGATAGTGACTTATGGTGGCTCTTTCCAACTTCAACCTTCTTCCTTCTCTTCTGGAAATACAAATCATCTGGTCACCTTCAGCAAGCGTGACCGCACTAATTGGCTATTCTGAATATTGCAGCCAAATACATCTGAAAGCCCAATAAACAGGTTTACAGCACTCAGAATGTATGTTATTACCGATTTTTGCTGTTAACAATAACATAGCCTAGATAGCTCAGGTAGACTCAGACTTACAATAACTGCACAAAGTAAATCGGCATTATTCGTGTATCTCGGCAGCAGGTCTATAGAATACTTTATACACGCACAAAAAACAGCACTCTTATTCAATCTTGAATCTAACATGTTCAACCTTGAAGATTCCAAGCAATGAAAGGGGATTAAAAGGGAATTTAGACTCGATTGAAAGAATTTAGTAAAACGAAGCTCAATGTTTGGGGAAAAAATTCTGTTTGTGATTTTTTTGGGGGGAAGCCACTATGACAGAAGTAGCATATATTATTTTCCACTGATGTGCAAAAGACACGTGCATTTTCGTTCAGGTGGCATCAATCGAATCCCGATCTGAATTACAAATTAGCGCAAGTGGAGGCGTCTCCTCGGTCGCTGCCCTTTTCCTCTATTCGGCTAGCGGGACGAAGCAGGATCAAGGACGGGCCACTCGCCTCGCCCATTCCGCACTTACCCAGCAACTGAGGGAAGTCTAAGCCTGTTCTACGGGCGAGAGGGGAACCCCATTTCTGCTTCCCCCGCGAAAATACTCTCGTAACGCCCGCTAATGCCATGTCCCTCCTGCCCGACGGCGGAACTGGCACACGCCTTTTCCTTCGGCTGCTTTGCCAGAGAGAGAGCATGCGCAGGAGGAGGGAGAGGAAGCGTCCATTAGGTAAGCGCATGCGCCAACCGGGTACCGCTCTTGTTTGTAGAACAACGAAAACTGCTTTTGTCTCTATAGTGCATATCTCTATGAGATACAATAGAGCTCCAAGCCTGGTTTCTCTATGGTAGATCTTCCAAGTGAAAGATTTATAAATTTACACTCACAAATCTGTTATTTGCAAATTTTACTGGTGGATTGGTTGTTTACTTTAGATTTTTTTTCTGTTTTCTTTTTTTAATAGCTGACAACTGAACACCAAGGACCCCCTCAATTATACAACCATCTGATGAAGCGTGCTTTGAGAACTGGATATAAAAACTCGTCTGAAGACCATGATGTATGTTAAGGCTGATGCTTTGAAAACGTAAATAAAACAGAACATGATACGAAATGTGTTACTAATGCATACATTATTATCTTGCTATGTTAGTCTATAGAGGCAAAAAAAAATCAGAAGAAGTCTGATAACACTTTTTTCAGCTTTTTGAATAAGAGGTTGTTGAACTCAAACGCATCAGTTGATTCGGGCAATACCAAAAAGTTTCAATAAACTGGATTATAAAAAAACCCTGTAATTATTGATAAGGTTGTTGTAACGTGTCTCACTTGTAATCTATATAACTTACCCTATTTTATCAAGCCACTCAATGCATTTAATGAACAACAATTTCACACAAACTTTAACAAACTTTGTTAGTTGGAAAAAATGCTATCGGACTCCTGTTACATGGTTATTTATAAGAATAATTTATATAGTCTTTTTTAAATTGTCAGAGATACAGATGTTACATTATATCATGTCCCTATTTATAAAGGATTTTACCTGACATTTACATCCCCCCCACCTCCTCTGTTGATGGAGGGAAATTCTCTTATTTTTACCCAGTGCATATCCTATGTGAGAGCCAGTAAGATAGCAAGAAAGAAACTGCAAGAGTGGTTAGAATGCAGTTCTGCAGAGCTAACTCACTGCTCACTCCAGGACTTCGATTCTGACCAGTTCAAGGTTGACTCAACTCTCCCATCCTTCCGAGGTCGGTAAAATGAGGACCCAGATTGATGGGAGCAATATGCTGACTCTGTAAACCGTTTAGAGAAGATTGTAAAGTATGAAGTGGTATATAAATCTAAGTGCTTATATTTTGGCAGTGGTGCGGTGGCCTAGAGATGGAGCTCTCGCCTCACAATCAGGAAGCTGTGAGTTCGATCCTAGATAGAGGCAGATATTTCTCTCTCTGGGCACAATGAGAATATATCTGCTGAACAAAACACTGCATTGGCGACAGGAAGGTATCCAGTGAGTAAACATTCAGCTCGTTGCCCAAACTCCACCCTGAAAGGGATTACGGGGTCGTTAAAAAATGATAATGTAAGTGCTATTGCTTATATGTCTCAGGTCCCAGTTGGGTTGACCTTGAACTAGTCATTTTCAATCCTGGGAAGGAAGCAATGGCAAACCACTTCTGAAAAACTTTGCTCAGAATATGGCAAGGACTTGTCTGGGCAGTCCCTGAGAATTGTACATGATTGAAGAAGGGGAAAAAAACTCTGGTGTGATGTTGACCACTAGGAGGCAACATGAACCATTTCATCCTTTACTGAGACTTTTCAGTCACAAGCAGCCAGATGTGATTCTGTGGGGCTCAATCATTCTGGCATGAATTAAACTTGTAGATCTCTACAATTTAGATAACGTATACAGTGGGGCAAAAAAGTATTTAGTCAGCCACCAATTGTGCAAGTTCTCCCACTTAAAAAGATGAGAAAGGCCTGTAATTGTCATAATAGGTAGATCTCAACTAGGAGAGACAAAATGAGAAAACAAATCCAGACAATCACATTGTCTGATTTGGAAAGAATTTATTTATGGTGGAAAATAAGTATTTGGTCACCTACAAACAAGCAAGATTTCTGGCTTTCACAGACCTGTAACTTCTTCTTTAAGAGGCTCCTCTGTCCTCCACTCATTACCTGTATTAATGGCACCTGTTTGAACTTGTTATCAGTATAAAAGACACCTGTCCACAACCTCAAACAGTCACACTCCAAACTCCACTATGGTAAAGACCAAAGAGTTGTCAAAGGACACCAGAAACAAAATTGCAGACCTGCACCAGACTGGGAAGACTGAAGCTGCAATAGGCAAGCAGCTTGGTGTGAAGAAATCAACTGTGGGAGCAATAATTAGAAAATGGAAAACATACAAGACTACTGATAATCTCCCTCGATCTAGGGCTCCATGCAAGATATCACCCCATCAGGTCAAAATGATCACAAGAACGGTGAACAAAAATCCCAGAACCACATGGGGGGACCTAGTGAATGACCTGCAGAGAGCTGGGACCAACATAACAAAGGCTAACACACTATGCTGCCAGAGACTCAGATCCTGCAGTGCCAGACGTGTCCCCCTGCTTAAGCCAGTACATGTCTGGGCCCGTCTGAAGTTTGCTAGAGAGCATTTGGATGATCCAGAAGAGGATTGGGAGAATGTCATATGGTCAGATGAAACCAAAGTAGAACTGTTTGGTAGAAACACAATTTGTCGTGTTTGGAGGAGAGAGAATGCTGAGTTGCGTCCAAAGAACACCATACCTACTGTAAAGCATGGGGGTGGCAACATCATGCTTTGGGGCTGTTTCCCTGCAAAGGGACCAGGACGACTGATTTGTGTACAGGAAAGAATGAATGGGGCCATGTATTATGAGATTTTGAGTGCAAACCTCCTTCCATCAGCAAAGGCATTGAAGAAACGTGGCTGGGTCTTTCAGCATAACAATTATCCTAAACACACCGCCTGGGCAACGAAGGAGTGGCTTCGTAAGAAGCATTTCAAGGTCCTGGAGTGGCCTAGCCAGTCTCCAGATCTCAACCCCCATAGAAAACCTTTGGAGGGAGTTGAAAGTCCGTGTTGCCCAGCGACAGCCCCAAAATATCACTGCTCTCTAGAGAAGACCTGCATGAAGGAATGGGCCAACATGCCAGCAACAGTGTGTGCCAACCTTGTGAAGACTTACAGAAAACATTTGACCTCTGTCATTGCCAACAAAGGATATATAACAAAGTATTGAGATGAACTTTTGATATTGACCAAATACTTATTTTCCACCATAATTTGCGAATAAATTCTTTCCAAATCAGATAGTGTGATTGTCTAGATTTGTTTTCTCATTTTGTCTCTCATAGTTGAGGTCTACCTATGATAACAATTACAGACCTCTCTCATCTTTTTAAGTGGGAGAACTTGCACAATTGGTGGCTGACTAAATACTTTTTTGCCCCACTGTATGTGCTAGTCGTTCCCGACTCTAGGGGACAGTGCTCATGTCCGTTTCTAAGCTGAAGAACCAGCACTGCCCAAAGATGTCTCTGTGGTCATATGGCCGGCATGACTAAATGCCAAAGGCACACAGAACGCTGTTACCTTCCCACTAAAGGTGGTCCCTATTTTTCTACTTGCATTTTTTACGTGCTTTCGAACTGCTAGGTTGGCAGAAGTTTTAATTTTGTACATTTTTAAATTTATCATGTGGATTTTCATATTTTGTTTTTGTTTCACTGTATTATACTATTCAATGTATGTCTTCTTTTATTTTATTATTTTAACAGTAAACATTTTTAGAAAGAAACCTATTCTAATCTGGCTGAATTAGTGCATTGCATTCCTTAAACAATGCTGCCTATTGGAAGTGTGCCTTTTCTGTAACAATGCCTGCTCTCTGGAATGAGCTTCTTCCAAGATTCAAACAACGCTCACCCTACCGGTATTTGGAAGAGCCCTGTTTTCCCACCCCTTTTCTTTTTTTCCTTTGTCCCCATTATGAATTTTCCGCCATCATTGTTAGTTGTGTTTTGTGATGATTTTGTCTTTTTTTCTATTGTTGTTAAAAAAATCTGAGTCACTCAAGAGTTGGGCTGCATATAAATTTAGTAAGTTATCACTATATACAATAAATAAGTATTTAATAAAAGCCAATTTTAAGTGAGACCAAATGCCAGTGCATCTTCAACTAACCTAAAGTGGTTCAACTGCTTCTATTATCTTAGATATGTAGGATTGAGCTGCTCATTAATAACTGCATTAACAGCTACAGTGATTCTCAAATCTCTAGCACTTTATACCAATTAGATTTCCAGAAAATAATTGAGAAATCAGACACAGAATTTGAAAATGTTTTTAACATTTATTTAAATGTTGCCATTACAACATGCAAGATACAAAAAAATAGAAAACCTGTAAAATTTATATAGAAGTAAAATTAAAATATTCATTAGAAACATTGAAACCAATGGCATTAATTTCTGGAATTTATCTTCTAAAATTGGTGAAGCAAAATTTTCAAACTCCTTCAGAAGACACAAATTATGTTTTTCATTTGTTTTTCTTTTTGGTTTTTTTATAGTGAGATGGATCTAGATGAATTGTGTCTAGAACAAAATTCTGGAAGCAATCCACCTTGCTATTGATACAACTTAATTTTGATAGATTTCAATGGGCTTACTTTAATATGATTGAGCCTGAATGAAACTTAATGCCTTTTTCTCTGGTTAACAAAAACACGAGTAAATATCAGTAAGTTAAATAATTTATATTACACAGTGTATATACAATGAAAGTTTTAATACTTCTTTATTTATTTGTGTTGAATTAAAAGAAAACAACTTTAAGCCCTGATTCAACAATTTAAATGCAAGTTTCTATGTGATTTTTCATGTAAATGCATCTGAAGATATGTGGCATCTCCAAACTATTGTAATCATGCTACTTGGCATCACATACTATACTAAATTCAGTATATTTCATTAACTATTTCTGAAAGTGGCTTATTTATAATTTCCTTAAGGAGATTTAAGATTTTTAGTTTAGTGCATTGAAAATATGGCATGTATAAGATCAAAATATTAAAAGGCAACATCAAATACAAGCATGATTCAAAATCCAAACTTCCTCTGAATACAGTATTTAAAGACCATAAGATTATTTTAAATGAAACGATCTTTAAGGAATATATAATCTTAAGAACATAACATGGTGATCCCTTGAATGCATAAAATTTTTTAAACTTGGTATGGCAAGTGCTAGATATAGGCTCCAGACCATCAATTAATTGACCCATAGTCTGGAATCCGTAAGACTTAGTGATTTAGCCCAGTATCCCCTTTGAGAGCAGTTTGGTAAAATCTCAAGATCTTACTATCTTTCTTATAATCAGCACTACAAATTTTTTTGATCAGAGGTGCCTGAGCTTGATCCTGGAATATCTGCATAATGTATATGCTCTGTTACTGAGTTATGGTCCCCATATCATTTCTTCAGACATAATAAGGAACAGAAAGGACTGTACTGCACTTTATTCAAGAAAAATGCTGTTATAGTTTCCTCAGTACATTTGTGAAAAAAAAAATTCTATGCTAACAACAAAGAGTGATCTAGAATATGAAATCTGAAGCATAGCACTAAAATGAATGTGTAATGGAACTGTTGCAATTTTTTTTTTATGATGCAAAATAAGTTTTCGTGACTTCTATTCAGATACCTATAAAACTAGCTGCAAAATATGTCTGTGTGCCACCAAAAAATGCTTCATCATCAATGGAAATATAATTCAGAAAAGATTTGAAGACTTTTCTTTATGACTGATCTTTAGAATGGTATATCCTAAGAAATTCTTCATTCCAGTTTATAAACTAATTTAGGCTGGGAGAGTATTAAACTACATTTAAATATTTATTTTATATGGAAAATTTGTTAACACTTGTTCCAAAGATTTGTAATTTTACTCACAAAAACCATGTTATTTGGAGAGGTCCTTTTATGACTTTTTAATTATGGTTCTTAATTCTACTACGCTGTAACTGGTGAAGGAATACTCTTGTAAAGAAGTTGCAATTTGCTAAGAAAATAAGCAACAGCCTCAGTTGAAATGCAGACATGATTGCTCTCTACAGATTTTTATCTGATTCTATCCTCTAAAAAGAAAGCTAAAATACCCAGAGATATCATTTTTGTTAACATTCAAAATAACATCCAGCATTTCAAAGATACAGATAGATTTTAAAACACTACCATATATAAAAGAATTTAAAAACTGTTCTATTACATAAAATTAAATCTCAACACACGGGGTATGAATCTTTGGTTGTGTTTTAAGACAAAAAACACTGCAAACAGTAGTTTAAAATTTGCTATAAAATACCTGTAAGGAAAAGAACATAAAATTGTTCATAATCCCTGTACATTAAATATAGAGGCATCATAACTTTCTCTTTCACTTTCATAATACAAAATACTATACTTAAAAGTATATCAACACTGTTAACTTAATGATTTTTTTTCCATAAGGAAAATTCTGTATGGTAGAATTTCTAAGAAAATGCCACAGAAATTGGCTTATGGCTATCCAGTTATTCATTTTTGGAGGGTTCTTATCTTTTAAGTAGAGGTGGTTTTGTCTATTATGTCAGCATCTAATGAATCTAATACATAACAAAATAAAGTCAGTCCCACCAGAATGTCATGTTCCCTTACATATGTTGCATTTCCTTGTGAGATATAAGATTAGGTCTACTAATAGAATTTTATACATATTACGTCAAATATGACCATATATGGCTTTCCACAAACACAACTATTATTGCATTATGCCCTGTTGTTGAAACTTTGCACTATATTTAACTACAACATGAAGTGTGTGTAACCTTCTGCTCCTGTAACTATTACATCCATCCATATTCGCATAGCTTCTGGTGATGGGGCCACCATATAATATATTCTGTCATGAGTTTTAACACTGAAGGTAAGCAATGGATTAGGACTCTGGAAAGAAAGTAGAAATTTATATGGTATAATTATTGATATTATACATTCTGAAACAGATGGAAATCTAATATTGAATATTACATTTTTACTCTTTTTCCTGCACAGTTGTGAAATAAAGAATGTAGCTGAGTTGAAATATAAATTGAGTGCATAATTTTATATGCCATTTTCATTACTAGTTATTGATTTAGTTAAAATAAACATTTCTTTTAATCCTGGCTCTGCCCTCTTAGGAATGTGGCTATTGGCAGTCAATAAACACAGTCTCACACACAGACACACAAATACAAATATAAGTGACATATAATGTGTCATATAAACATTATCCTATACCCGTGAAGGCGAACCTATGGCACGCAGGTGGCATGCAGAGTCCTCTCTGCAGACATGCCAGCCATTGCCCCAGTCCAGCTCCACTGCGCATGCACCCGCACTTCCCGCCAGCCAGCTGCTCTTTGGGTCTCTGCTGCGCATGCATGGGGGGCAGCGCGCATGCATGGGAAGCACAGGGCACATGCGTGGGACACCTGCAGGGGGCGCTCACATTGTATTTTGGCAGTTTTTCCTCCTCCGCCCCCCGTTTTGGGCCTGAAAGGCTTCCTGCACCAACCTGGAAGCCAAAACAGGGTGCAGGGAGACGGGGCGCATGCATGGGAGGGGCGCATGCATGGGAGGGGAGTGCTCGCAGTGCATTTGCCAAGCCAAAGTGCACGCTTTGGGCACTCGGCACCAAAAAGGTTAACCAAAAAGGTCCTACACTATTTGTACTGTTTATCTATATAACTTTTTTTTTCTGTATACGGTTTGTTATTTTTGTGAGGAGAGACTGATTTAAAATCAAAACTTTCTTATTTTGGGTAAAAAGAGCACATGTCCCAAAATTACTAGTTATGTGGGCTAGGAATTGTAGTTCTGCAACACCTAGAAGCTGTGCAGATTTTATATATTTTAGGTTCCAAACTAGGATTTTGAACAGATTCCAGATGAAAACATAATACTTTTCCAGTGACAATGAACCTATGATATGTGTGTCGCAGTTGACATGCCATGCCATTTTTGATGACACACCAGGTCTTCTAATCCTCCAGAAGTTCTGTGAGAGGTCCTTGCTCTCCCACAACCTCTGATGCATCTCTAAATTGTGCAAACATTGTTGCACAATTTTCTGATGCTCCAGAGACTCTGTGAGAATGGGCCTTCTCGCATGACTTCCAGAAGTTCTATAGAAAAGAGTATGAGAGAGAGGAAAGAAAAGTCTGGGGAGGGGATCCAGGATGGAGGTGGGAATGGGCTGTGTTTGATATAACAGTCAAGTCAAGTCATATATTTTCTAAAGTTTTAATATCTTGTGTCCAAACAGTTTACCATCACTGCATATTTCTGTAGTGGAATACTAGTTCTCTATTGTACTGCATTTATGGTATTAGCTGGGAAATTCTATATATACGTAGGGAAGCAAAGAAACTAGCACAAAACCATGATCTCTATGAATTGTCAAAATCAGAATGTTCATAGGATCTATAGTCTCATTAAGTTTTTTGAACTTAGTTTCCTCGGTTTCTGCCTCAGTTTCATTTCATTACAGTAAAAACACTTATAAATGTGGATACTATACAACCTAAGCATAATCATGTGAGCTTGATCCAAACATAACATTTATTGATAAATTAACTTTAATTAGTGGCAAGAAAGTAATGATATTTAAAATTTATTAGCATCTGGATAGTACATTTCATTTCAAAGGATTTACTAATTTCTCTATTTTCCCTTATATTTTCATATACTGTTCTTCAAATCATCAGCTTTTTGCTATTGAGGACTTTTCTATTATTATCTATATAATAATTAGTATCTACTTCATCTAAACATTAAAAATATGTACTAAGCAAGTTATGCATCTTTTCTTACCTTGCAAGCATTCTTTAAATGATCATAATAGACTTCTTCAATGGCTTGGAAATAAATTACTCCTTTTAATTTAGTTTCATGTTTGTCTAGAGTAAAATAAAAAAAATGGGTTGAAACAAACAAGCCATCATAGAGATTACAGATTAACATTAAGACTTCTGCTTAATTTAAAATAAACTGGTGTTTTATTTGGGTATCAGTTTGGCTTGACAATACATTAACATATCAGAATATGAACAAGGCTTACTCCTAATAAAGTACAGTATTTTTTACCTGGAAAATGTATTTACTGTGTCCTAAAATCAATCTATCACTCAATCAACTGATCAATGGGTAAGTCAGTTTGTCTGCCTGTAGTTGGTTCCCAAAATTATTGACCATTTGGTACACAGCTGTATTTTTAAATATCTCTATCTCAAACCTAAAAGCTTTTAGGTTTGAAATACTAGTTAGAGAGAGAGATTGCTGATGGTAGAACAAGAGAGACAGCACAGGAATAAAAGTCATCACACAAACTGCATTTCTTTAGGCTACACTTGCCTTTGCAGTCCTTGCTGTTAAACCTCCAGCTATCTTCTTGCCACTTATTGGTTTGCTATATCAACTAATGTAAACTGCAAGTGCAGGATAGTCAATTACAGAGAACAAGCAGGGGAAAAAAATCAATGTTTGGCAGATGTAAGATTCTCCGGATTGCAAGTTGAACTTGAAATAGTCCTAATTTTCTAGCCAAAAGCATGTATATGATTCCAAATACTGATGACTTGTAACCAAAAAAAAATCTTAGAAAACAATAAGAGACCAGGTCCTTAATTTGAAGAATACCGATTCATAGCTTATGCAAATAAGCTCACCAGTTTTGATTCCATCTACGCACACAGTTATGCTGGGCATTTTCCTGCTTCTAGAAATCCAGCATATGAGGAAAGAACACCAATTCTAACCTTTAACGTCATTCCAAGATGTAAACATACAAGACTGGTAAGCAATAATCTAAATATTTTAAGTTACAAAAATTTTAAGTTACAAAAATAATAGAATATATGAATTTAAAAATCTAAGTACAGCAACAGAAAGAATGCCGAAATGTCGAAATGAAGACCATAACTCACCTGCATAATAGGAAAATGTTCTCTTGTTTCTATCAAACACAAACCATCGTTTTTTCCATGTCTTAATTTTCCCTCCCATCTTAACAAGAAAGCCTCGGCAAGTCTTCTCAGTGAGTGAGACATGGTAACAAGTCTCTATATTATGGCCAGCTGTCTCTATGTGGCCGCGCAGATCAAAATCTTCCTTTCTGACTGGCAAATAACGGGTCAGGGGACGAGACTAAAATAAAGATAAAATTAAATACTGGAATTAAAATTTTCTGTTCTCATTATTACAATTAGTCCACTTTTTTCAATTGTTATCCCTTTTAGGATAAGAAATGTTATGCAAAGAAAATGTTATGTAGAAAAGAAGAAGGGTGTTCTTAAAGACCACATTTCAACTGCATTTCGCTTAGGTTTCTCCTGACATCTCTAATTTATATTTCATCTAACAAAATGAGAAGTATGGTCTATAGTAGGGGTCTTCAACCTTGGCAACTTTAAGACTTGTGGACTTAAATTCCCATAGTTCCTTAGCCAGCTTTGCCAAGGTTGGAGACCCCTGGTCTATAGAGAGCCATTTTAGCTTATTTTAATAAACATACAATCCTCACAACTGACAGAACATTATCTACTAATTTATTGCCTACATTTGCACATTTATTTTAATTTATTTACTTACCTTTTCAGGGTAGAAATCATCTATTTGCCCTACATTTTTATCACTTGTATATAACCTACAATGCTTTCTCATTTATTTATTTATTATTTATTTATTTATATTTTATTTTATTTTATTTTATTTTATTTTATTATTTTATTTTATTTTATTTTATTTATTTTATTTTATTATTTTATTTTATTTTATTTTATTATTTTATTATATTTTATTTTATTTTATTTTATTTTATTTTATTTTATTATTTTATTTTATTTATTTATTTATTTATTTATTTATTTATTTTATTTTATTTTATTTTATTTTATTTTATTTTATTTTATTTTATTTTATTATTTTATTTTATTATTTTATTTTATTTTATTTTATTTTATTTTATTTTATTTATTTTATTATTTTATTTTATTTTATTTTATTTTATTTTATTTTATTATTTTATTTTATTTTATTTTATTTTATTTTATTTTATTTTATTATTTTATTTTATTTTATTTTATTTTATTTTATTTTATTTTATTTTATTTTATTTTATTATTTTATTTTATTTTATTATTTTATTTTATTTTATTTTATTTTTATACCGCCCTTCTCCTAGTGGACTCAGGGCGGTGTACAGCCAAGAATAAAAAGCACTCCAATATAAAATTTAAAATATTAATAAAAGAATTAAATAATTTTGGCCCAATAAATTTAAAAAACCAATAGGCAATTAAAATTTAAAACCCATAAAAACTTTAAACTTAAAAAGAGGGGGGGGGGTTTACGCCAGCCCAAAATATAAAAATATAAAAGTTTTTAGGGCACGGCGAAAAGCCCGGAGATCAGGTATCGTACAGATCTCCGGGGACAAATCGTTCCAGAGGGCTGGTGCTGCCACAGAGAAAGTTCTCCCCCTGGGTGTCGCCAGCCGACATTGCCTGGCTGACGGTACCCTGAGGAGTCCCTCTCTGTGGGAGCGTACTGGCCGGTGGGAGGCTATCAGTGGCAGAAGGCGGTCCCGTAAGTACCCAGGCCCTATGCCATGGAGCGCTTTAAAGGTGGTCACCAACACCTTGAAGCGCACCTGGAAGACCACCGGAAGCCAATGCAGCTCACGCAGGAGAGGTGTCACATGGGAGCGCCCCCTTGCTCCCATAATCCCCCACGCGGCCGCATTCTGCACCAGTTGGAGCCTCCGGGTGCACCTCAAGGGGAGCGCCATGTTGAGAGCATTGCAGTGTCCAGGCGGGAAATGACGAGTGCCTGAGTGACTGTGCGTAAGGAGTCCCGATCTAGATAGGGACGCAACTGGTGTATCAGGCGAGCCTGATAAAAAGCCCCCCTGGCCACGGCTATTTTTAAATAAAAATAGCTATGCTGGCCTTTGATAAGTTTGATAAGTATAGACTTGTACCAAGGTCTTTCTAATCTTGGTCCAACAAAATGATCTATTAATATATATATTAATATATATGAACTTCTTCTCTTCCTTTCAAACAGCTGTATTTTCTCTATTTCAAGATATTACATACCTGGCTTCTCTGCTTTTCACGTATCTTAACTTCTTTTTCAATTAGTCTTTGTCGCTGACTAGTTTCTTCTTGTAACCTTTTTTCTAACTGTTCTCTGCGACGCTTTTCTTCTTCTAGTGCCTTTTTTTTAACTTCCATTTCTCGTTCCTAAAAGAATACAGGCAGCCTAGCATAAATGAACACTCTCCACTTTTTTTTTAAAAAAATGCATAGTTTTAACACAAGTTGATCTAATTTAAATTTACTGTTTTCTAATCTACCTCCTAGTTTCTGAGCCCCAGTAAATGGGAACGAGAGAAAGTGGTAAGAATTTTGCTACTTTTATATCCTCCTCAGATTTGGATGATTATTGCACTGATTTGCCTTTTTTTTATTTGATAAAAATTAGAGCAATAATGGTTTAACTTTGACACACAGTAAAAACATATAAAAATATAGAAAATATTAGCAAACATCTGAAACATAAGACTATCACATAAGCAGTACATTCACCCACTCTGTCTTGGGGCCTCGGGTGGTTTTGCCCCAATCATAAAATTTTGTTTCTGTCAACATTTTTGGGAATCACTGGATTATGATTCTGAAAATCTATTGAGATGTTTATTTTTAAAAGCTGTTGACGTAGTTTAAATACAAAGATAAATACTGAATGGATCTATGGTACAATTAAGGATATATACCCACATGTATATTACTCAAGTTTACATCTACCATTAGGCATGACAGATAGCCATCAAGTTTAATTCTGGAGCCTTGATAACACATAGTTTGCATCCTTTTGTAATGATAGTTGAATAACACAATAGGACTCAATAAAAATAGCTCTTAAAGCAGATTTAGGTTTAATATATTCAAGTTCAGGTTCAATGTTGTATTAAACCAGATTATTTAAAGACTTCCAAATATAGAGGAAGTTACAGTTTCTCTTAAAACATTATCCAAATTTAGTGTCCTGAATATTCAGACTGTCAGGGGCCATAGGATTTATTCTCTAAACATGCATGTTGCTAGATAGGATGAGTTGTGTTGGTTCAGATAAGCAGACTCAACATTTGTTTAATCATATTTCTTATATTTACTTTTTATAAGAAGTTTTTCAATTATACTGATTGAATTATATGAAAAATTAAGGGCAAAAAACATTTTGTTAAACTTCACTTGAATGCAGGCAATTTTCTATTGCAAAAATTTTCCAGGAATTTTCTTTACCTCTTTTTTGTAACTAACAGGTTCCATAGATTAAAAAAACTTCAAAATTTCTTTTCTAAAAAGTTCAAAGTAAGGTAAGTACCATCATCTCTCTCTTTTTTCTCAAAATAACTTTATATGGTAGGTTGCACTGACAGAAAGTCGTAATAACTTGAATATTTCTATTTTTACTGATTCCAAATCAGTATTCCAAGCACCATAGCAAATAGATTGATTTCTTTTCTACAATTCACAATGTATGTATAGATACTTGTTAGACCACAAGCTTTATCATTCATGTCCTTAAAAATAAGATTATCTCAAGCAACAACTTAATTTGCTTACTTTACCAGACTAGTTTTGGACTATATTGCATATTTCTTATTAATCTGTAATAAATAAACCGGGTATCTGTATACTTTTAAATCTGTATATTGATCATATTGAAATTAATTACAAGGGAAGTCCTATCAACTTCTATGAAAATCTACTAATTTCAAAATCTAATGGACGTACAACTTCAACAACAGAGCATCTTTGAAGTTTCTGGTATATCATTACCCTGGATTCAAGCAATCGTGTCTTCTCAGCATGAGCTTGTTTTAAAAGTCTTTCCATCTCTTCTATTCTTGCCACATTTGCAGTACTGGCACTGTAATAAAAATCAGCAATAATAACTGAAATATTTGAGGAAACATTTCAATCCATTAAAAATATATTTCTAGGCTTTTTATTGTTTTTCTATGTATTTCCTTCATAGTGGAATTATTTATCAAAAGGAACTGTTTAGCCAACTGATTGTTTTGTCTACACATGTACAGAAAAAGCGAAGAATCAATCAATCAGCAAAAATACCTAAAACAAAGAGCAAAAACGCAGAACAATTTTTGTCAGATTAATCTGAGAGTCAACATGGGTGTTCAAGTAGACCAGGATTTTACTTATGAGACAACATGATCTCAGAAGCTTCCAAATATAGATAGCTATAGATAAAATTACGTTTTCAGCAAAATCATCATTAAGAATACAGTTTGTGTTAAATTTTAATTATTATTTATGTGTTATTTAATCTTATTACTCTTCAGCTAAAAAGACTTCATACGATTGAAATCATACACAGGAAAATGTGACACAGAATAAGAGATGTAAGGAAGAAAAAAAAGATGAATACTTAGAGAGTCTTAAATTGCAACCATCAGTAAAGATGGAAACATTTCAAGTACTCTGATGAAATGACTGCTAACTAACAATCGATGAAATACCAGAATTAACTGGTCATTAAATAGGCAGAATAGATGTAATATTCCCAATTTCCCAATTATAATAACTATAACTACCCTGTTTTCCACAAAACAAGACATCCCCTGATAATAAGCCCAATCGGGCTTTTGAGTGCATGGCAATAAGGCCAAGCACTTATTTCAGGTTTCAAAAAAATATAAGACAGGATGTTATTTTCGGGGCAACACTGTACGTACATAAATAATTCTCAGTGTTGTCTGGTTATTTCAAAATATAAAATGTTTTTCTTGCACTGGCTATGATCTACAAAACTACATTTTAATAAACTCATATTTAATAATCATATATTCTAGTATGTTTAATTATTGTGTTATATTTTCTGGAAAAATTAAACAGTACCACAATATACCTGGAAATATTATCTGGGGAACAGGCAGATATACTTGTCTCCATACTGTCCGAGCTATCTAAACTAAGCGTATCAAAGGTGTGGTCTTTCATATTAGAATTAGGATAATGAAAGGTATTCAGATACACATTTGATTCTGAGGCAGTTCTGCTGTAGAATTCAGGAGACTTCTGGCTTTGATCCTCACGGAGGTGCTGATGATTATAACCTAGAAATAGAAGGAAAGTGTTGATTTATGTTTTATAGTAGGACTTAATAAAACAAGCTGGGTTAATACAGCATTGATAGTGAACACAAATATATTAAACTCAAATCTGTTTTAAAAGCCATTTTTATTGAGTACTTATCTCTGGATTTGAAACAATAGTCATTGAAAACCAGATACACATTCTATTTTAGATACTGGAAATTTTGTTAATAAGGATTCTCATAAGCATAAACCCAGAACTCTATTCTCAAATTGCGTATACATATAATGAGATCTTTCTTTTCTCTGCTTGACTCAGCCCAGGGTATTATTTCATGCTATGTAAAATTAAAATAAACTGATCTATATCCACTGTATCCTTTCTATCTATCTATCTATCTATCTATCTATCTATCTATCTATCTATCATCTATCTATCTATCTATCTATCCATCCATCCATCCATCCATCCATCCATCCATCCATCCATCCATCCATCCATCCATCCATCCATACACACTCACGTTTGTTTTATGTTACATAATATATGGTGGTGGACAACTTTAAAACTGGATTAAGTCAAAGAAGCAGAGAGAAAAATAATCTGTAGAGTTTTGTAACTTTTATTAATTAAAAACTAGAGCACCATGGGAGGGGGAGCTAAGAACTCATTTAAAGAAAGGATCTAGGATTATTGTTTTTGTAAGGTTGCAATGTCAATCACTGTTCTACTGGACATGTAACATCCAATATGCAAAAGAATTTTGCTTCTGATAAGGGAGTTTTCATTTAAATAATTTGGGCAATAAAGGTTGAATAGTGTCCCTTGAATTTAAGTGATGTTTTAAAAATGTTCTATGGAAATAGTATTCCATTGTATATTTGGATAACAATTCTTTACATTATATATTTTAGGAAGTAGTAGCATATCTAATTCAGGAGACTACTAAATTTGCTGGGAGAATATATTATGGTAGGCAAAAATATTTTAGAGTTTGATTAACTGGATGAAGTCCACACTTTTAATTTTTATTTACTCTGCAATTCTAGGTAAGATAAATATCCATATATTATATCCTGCTAAAAATATGTATAGAGTTGCTAAAAAGAAAAGGTGACTTTTAATATTGGCATGACAATGAAAAACTCAAATTAATATCTCAATTCAACATATCATTAATTTAAAGCACTGCACAAAATTATTGCAAAAAGAAAAAAAACCAAGCAAGCTGAGTTAATTGACAGTAGCATTAATAATAATAAGCAGAAAAACAGTTGTCAGAAACATATTGAAATTAAAATAGAAACCTGTTATATTGTTGTTATTAGCATTACAACAGAACAGAGTTGAAATCAACAAAAGTGCAAACCACATCAAAGAACACAGTCAAGAGTCCGTTTTTGGTTATGGTGGATCAAAGATACTTTCAATATGCTAACAGAAATAATTTTAAATAGTTTTGCCAATCCAGAAAACCTGTAATTGACACCTCAGCTAGTTCTTCCACATGCATGGTTGCCTTGGGCTGCAACCTTAAACACTCAAAGAGCCATTTGAACCCATTTCCTACGGAAAAGAAAACACCGGGAACCACAAAACCCTTCCTGTGTCTGACTATTTCTTGAGCGGCCACAAAACTAGCATATGTACTTGAATGAAATTTTTTCCCCCTTGGGAAAATTTATCTGTGGTTGGCCTACTGGGGGTTGAAAAGCTCAATAAATTGCGTGCCGGTGGGTGTCACATATGGGCAGTTGTGATGCATATTTTGAGTGATGGAGCCGCAGCAGAGGGGTAAAAGAGCCACATGCGGCTTCTTTGTTGACCCCTGCCTTAGTCAAATAATAATTTCCTGTTAGAAGTGTTTCAAGAGTGTTTATATTTTTAAGAAAACATGGAAAAAGATGAATCAATTAAATGAGGAGAAAGCTCACAGTATCCTTGTGTGCTATAGTGGTAACGAAAGAAAGAAAGAGGATATTTAAAAATCATTTTTCCTTCCACAAGGCTTTAACGGAACTCATAAAATAATTTTCTTCCTTTTACTTAGACAGCCAAACATTAATTTGTCTTCTGCAAATAACAGTGATTTTCAGAAAAAAAGAATTGGAAGGGAACAAAATTTCTAAATAATTAACATACACAGATCTATACATACGTATATGGACAAACAGCTCTCTACAAATTTTTAACAATGCTATTTTTATTCTATACCAGGCTATATTTTCAGTTGTATGCATATTATATATTCATATCTTCTCTTTAAAATTAAGCAAAATGTTGAGTTTATTAATCAGTGTCAGCATTTTCAAGAAAATAAATATTGTCAATATTTTTGTAGTATCAGTTGCAGTAACAATGTGACTAAGCCACAATTGTTTAGATTTGTCAACATTATTTTTCAAGACCTAGCTGCAATGTGTGAACCGTGCTTATTCTATTTGCAAATCCAAGCTAGATTAATTGACATAAATCTGAAGAGTTTGTTTGTATGCTGTGTTTACATTATGCCCATGTGATTAATAAATACGGGCAGAAAAGAGCAGGATATTTCAACTGATCTAGCTCAATATTGGATTCATTATCTTCAAACATACCAAGAAAATGAATTTACTGAATAAATACTGTCATTTGAATCCTGGTGGTATCAATCTCAACAGCGTCCCCCACTGCAGTATACCTCTCTGGCTCCATAGATTTGAAGATAAAAACCAGTGGGCATAGTTTTATTTTCCATCGGATGCCATTTTTAATTATATGAGAGAGTATGTATGATTTAAACATGCGATTGTTTAAATCCTAATACCTTTCTTATGTTTTTGAGTGGAATAGGAAATTCAAAGTTTACACACACATTGATTCTGAACAACTTGACGGTGTTCCCTCTGCCATTAGTAATGTAAAATCAAGCATATAATACCACAGAAAAATATTTTTCATACCTTTTTTGCTTTTACCTGATTTTAATGACACAAGCAGTGGAAAGGAAAAAAAATATTATAAAATATTAAATCTTTAAAACCAAATATTCTTACTGAGATGCACAAATCAAACAAATGTAGAAAGAAATGAAATTGTAGAAAAATGAACTGGGAAAAAAAAGTACGCATAATAAATTAAAAAAGAAAAAAAAATCAGCTACAACTAGTCCTTGACTTACAACTGAGCCCAAAATTTCTGTTGCTAAGTGAGACAGAGTTCTGACCCATTTTACAACCTGTCTTGCCACAATTGTTGAGTTAATCACTGCAGTCGTTAAGTTAAGTTAGTAACACGGCTGTTAAATAAATCTGGCTTCCTCATTGATTTTGCTTGTCAGGAAGTCACAAAAGGTGACCCCATGACCCTGGGACACTACCACCATCATAAATATGAACCAGTTGTCAAGCATCTGAATTTTGATCATGTGACCATGGGGATGCTGCAACCATCTTGTGAAAAACAGTCAGAACTCTGTCACCAAATGAACTGTTGTAAGTTGAAGACTACCTGTATTTTAAATAGGTAAGTTAAGTGCATAAATCCTTTTGAATTTAGTGGATATTACTTTAGTGGCTGTACTATCTAATTTTATAACCAGAGAAGGCAGCTGAAAGTATATTTTTGTTTGCCTATATATTTTCTGTTGCTGTTACGAACATTAATAAATATAAGAGTTATACTTTATACTTTAAATTAATTAGAGATTTTGTACTTTGTCTTAAATATTAGAAATAGTTTAAAATGACAGTGTATATCCCTTCAAATGCTCACTCAGCAGGCCAAATAAAATTAGGCATGTCTTGGGAAAGAAACCTTCTAGCTTTTCATCTGATATCTAAAGGCTCCAAGTGTAGGAAGACTGAATGTGAGCATCTATAAATATATTCCCAGTGTATTTGACTCTATATAGGTATAGAATACATGTGTGTGTGTGTGTTTGTGTGTGTGTGTGTGTGCGTGCGTGTGTGCAAAGGTGGGAATGGCCCTTGATTTTCAACAATGCAAATGAGATTTAGCATGGTAGTAATTTTCAGGCACTATACAAATAATAAACAAAGCATCAAAAACAGCTGAAGGACTTTACTTTCAAGAAAAAACGATTCTGTTTATGATCAATCTGAAAATGAATGCATATTGAGCTGAGTCAAAATTTCATCAATTCAACATAGACAATGTGTAACAATGTAAAATACAAATAAGGATGGTTCAAGTTTTGCATGAGAAAATTTAAGAGTTCATTTAAAACAGGCAAGGCTGAATGAAGTTGAATTACTTTATCATGTGTTTATTCAATTAAAGGAAATATGTACTTAATAGGATTTATATTAGGATATTATTGCATGTAAATATATGGAATCATTCTAAGTATCTTTACCTTTATGTGTTCTCCTCGTCTCCAAATCTTTGGTCATAGATCCTGAACAATGAGGAAGTATGCTGCCACAGCTACTGCTTTGTCCAAGTGGCAAGTGTCCCTGCCCAAAAAAACCCAAAGCGCTATTTAGAGCTTGTTAGGATATGGTTTGAGCCTAACAGGTTGTCCAGGCAATATATGTGTTCTGTGACTTTAAGTTTTAATGCTGCATCATTGTAATGCTGAATCATGCTGTAATTAGTTGTCAACGTATTTAAGAAAGGTACTGTAATGTATTCAGTTGATGATATGCTACCATTGTGCTATCATTGTGTGTTGGGTGGATCTGCTACCATCGTGGTTTGTGAACCAGAGTGAGCTTGTTATTCTAACCAACTACTGTTTATGTGGTAAGAAGCTTTTGGTATTACTGGACTGATTTGAATGGAAAAGACTTGGACTGTTTAAAAGACTACAAGTTTGTTTATTTTCCACTGTAAAGTAAACTTTCGATAAACCAGTTTGCACGTATCTCTTATTTCATTGCTCTCAGCTCTTAACAGAGCTACTACTTTTTATAACTAAATTTTTCAAATGAACTTTATGTATACCTGAAAAACTGCTTTTAAATTAAAGTAGCTTAAGGCAATCCAGTTTAAAACATAACCTGCGCACGTCCTGGAGGTTTGAATCCAGGATAAATTCAAAGGAGGTATTTGATGGCATTAACTCTAGTTAATGCTCAGCATATACTCAAGAGTGTTTCTTTTAAAATTACCATATTTTTCAGAGTATAAGACGCACCGGAATATAAGACGCAGCTTAGTTTTGGGGGAGGTATTCATCTGGCTAGCGTCCTTTGTCTGCTTAGCACATTACTTTGCTGCTTTTTATCCCCTGCTTGAGGATAAAAAACAGCTTCTAAAGCACAATTGATCTTTGGAGAGACAAGCAATGAGAAAAGCAGGCAAACCACGGAGATTCTTCACTTGCTAGCGTCTCATTAGGGCTGAAAAAAACTTCAAAGGTGAGAATTGGAAGACAAAGCAAGATCCCTTCAATGAAAAAAGCTTCTAAAGCACAGCTGAGCGTCAGAGAGATCAGGCAAAGCACGGAGATCGCTTCACTCGCTAGCGCTTCGTTAGGGCTGAAAAAAAGCTTGAAAAAGCTATATTCGGAATATAAGACGCACTCAAATTTTAGGAGGGAAAAAAGTGTTGTCTTGTACTCTGAAAAATATGGTAATTCACCTTGTTTACGGAAGATGGAGTCCAAAACAAAATCAGACCCTGCAGGGACTATATGGATATAAAGTATTTTAAATTTCACCATGCAATACATCATGATTATCTGACTGATCCTTTAACAAGGAGCTCTAAAGTCAAATTTAGTTCAGTCACGAAACAGCTTGGCTGCCTAAAATCAACTAGTTTCTTTCACAGGTGGGAAATTACAGGGGAATTATGTCTTATGTCTGCTAGCAAAACTTTTATTTGCACATTAAAGTAATAAAATTTTACATTACCATAATATGTAAATATTGATAATGTAATTTTAAGCACAATGATTACAAAGTAGAGAAAATTATTCTGACTAAATTTACAAGGATTTATGTTGTAAATCAGCAATGTGAAATCCAAGCTGACTAAGATTCTACTGAAAACAATGGAACTCGGTTAATTCAAAATTCAAAGAAATTCTTTGAGCTGTACAGTTCCTTACCTTAACGCTTCGTCCAAGAGTAGAACTACTAAAATGAGGTGATATGGGAGGAGCTGTTTTCTTACGAGGCAAAGTATCACTCATGTACAGGCCTTCTTTGTGCTGCTTCTTTCTCTCTTCCAAATTTCGGAAATGCTTAAAATAAATAATACTGTGTAAAATTCTAGTGTGGTAACATTCTATGAATGTTAATGTTTCTGAAAAGTCATGATTTAATTTTAAAACTTAACTGGAAATTGCCAAAGATTGAACTCAAGTAAAAAGTCAAGACATCTCCAGAGTCACAAAAATGAGAATACTGATAAGGTAGCTCTTTAAATCATTTACCGTTACATGAATGATTTCTACAAGAAAAGTAATTTTGAATGTAAACATACTGCAGTTATATATCCTTATATTAAAGGGATAAATTTAAGTGTTATGTGGTTATACTTGTCATACATCCTCTGTTCTAGTTAATAGCTGAATATAAGCAAAGAGAATAGTATATTTTCACTGTGGTTTTAAATACCAAAAATATTTTTGAACTAGAACATATAATACAGTTTGATATACAACATTTGAACAAAAAGACAAAAAGATTACACTTATCTTTTATTGGTGATTTTATTTGCTCTAGTTTGTTTTAAGTGCAAAGTATAATAAAAGTGGTCACTTACAAATAAGAAAGGAAGATTCCACAGGATTGAGGTTTCTGAAGGTTAGTTTAATGTTAATGAAATGTATTATTGCCAACTGCATGCTAAATGATCATCTCTTATTGGATTAATCTAAGTCCTGTTAACCTTTTTTACAATTTACCTAATCAATGTACCAATTTGTAATACCCGATTCCTTCCATATAATGGTAAAACTAATTAGTTATTGTAGAGTTGTTTAACTTTTTATTGCCATAATGTAAAGAATAAGGGTTCTGAGCTGTTGTATCCAGAAGTTAAAAAATGTAGTCTAAAATTGATTTCTTCACAGTAACACACAGGGACACCAGCAAAGTTAACTTGTAATAAAAATATAACTTTTATGGAACTCAGGATCTGCTCAAAGAAGACTTGTGGCTACAGATACAGGAGGTCCCATGAGTGTATTCTTCACTGAAATATAATCTCAGATTTGCAACAGATTTCAGAGTGCTTTGTTTGTAAACGGTGAATGTGCTTTCCGAATTATTTTTGAAGCATTCTTAATGTTTCCCATCAGATGTAATTATTTACTATGCTGATATCAGAATGAGACAATAGCCATTCAAAGTGTTAATGAAGATAAATTTTAACAGTTATGTTCAACTCATGACTTCAACTCCCTCTTTTACAGAAAAAGATTGTAATATTAATAAGCACTGTATAGGTCAGTGTGACATAAAACTATTAAGACAAGACACTGGTCTTAATATGTCAGAGTGAAATAAAACTATTAAGAGTAAAGACACTGGTCTTAATAAAGAAATTGTGCATGCATAAGAAGACGTTTAAGTGGGTGGTCCTTAACAAGACGCATATGCAAATTTTCTCAACTAATGTACATAGAACTCTGTGCAAAATCCTTTATAAATGCTAGAATTCTATCAGTCACTTTTAAGGGAAAGAGCATTGGACCATACATTCAGACCTTTAGGGTTCTTAAGAGCTTACTAATGGCTGTTTTCCATGCACTTTTTCAAACTGGGGCATGCAACGATAATGATATCATTACCAAGTCAGCCTGCTTTCTGGCATGTTACCTGGGGTTCCCTTCGGTTTTTCTTAGCTGGTAGAGGAGGTGGTGTATCAGGTAAAGGAAAAGACTGTACATTGGCAGCCCTGACCTCAGGCCAGTCAGCTAGTGAGAGTTGTGCAAGAGGGCGAGGAGAAAGAAAGTGAGGAATCACAGATCCATAACAGAAAGGTGATCTTAGCTTTATAGAAAAAAAAAAAAGAAATGGAATGAGAGTTTTAAAAATACATACAAGATGCCAATACTACAAAGAAGTTTATTATGGAAAAAGCTTTTGAAAATCCAGAATTCACTTATTCAGATGCATAAAGTGTTATTAACAATTTACAGGGAAAAAAACCAAATAAACAAATGGTATTTTTCTTCCACTGCACCTAATATTTTGATATTAGGTTTGTGATATACTACTAGGGGAAAATAGACCTTGCTTTGCTGTTTTTCCTGGAAATCAAAATGGGAATGGTGTAAACATAAGGTGTTCAATGAGAGTATAAGAAAGTCCCAGTTAATTTATCAGCGACCCCTGGAAAAGAACGTAAGAAGGAAGATACAAGATATCCCACGACAAATAGACATACACACAACATCTGTTCCTGGAAGAGACCCATTAGGGAAAAATTAACTCAGCTCCCTACCCAACTTTTTAATTAATAAAAAGGTTTACCACAACCTGTGAACACCAAGGGAACAAAATTTGAAAGCATGTTTACACATGGGAAATGTCTCTCCAACAAACCTCTTTATTTTGTGACTGGCTTATCAGGCCAGCTGTGGAAGGTTCAGTGGGAACAGCATCAGCAGCAGAGGGGGCCTGAGTGGAAGGGGAGATATTCGTGGAATTGCCATGCAGGTCACTAATGTCATTTACATTCACAAAATCCTAAAAGGAGGAATTCAGAGGTTAAACATACAAAAGCAAAAGTCAAAAGGCATGCAAGAATATTAAAGTTTGAAATTCTCTGTGAAAGTTAGTTTAGAGTGATACAGCCAATGCTGTGATATTAGAAAACTATTTTATCGACTTACTTTTTCAATCATCTATGCTGAATCCTCCATGATTTAAATTTACAATTTTCATTAACTCTCATTAATATAGTAACCAATTAGAACACTACCATATTCTAGAAAAATTTGCTTTACAATGTAGCACTCTGAAAATTTGAGTCTTTGAATTTTCAAGCATGATCTCAATAAAGAATGGGAATTAAGCTGCTTTTTTAAGCAAGCAAATACTTAAAAGTCTTTTAAAATATGAAGCTCCCTAATCAATATTGTAATTAGATGAAACAAAAATATGACAGAAATATTACTTTTTCAATTCAATCAAAATAAATTCATGAACCATTAATAATTTAGGGATGTTTGAAATCAAATGTTTTCCATAATACGCTAATACTTTCTTCTGAACTACAAGTATTATAACAGCTGCAATTCTCAGTAAAAATAAGTAAGTTGTTAGAGCAGCAGCAATAGTAGCAGAAAAGTTTTAGGCACAAGCAAGAACTGAAAGAATGAGCTCAAAGAATCTGCTTTTCCATTCTTCCTTTCTAATATGTCACATTTGGAATAACTAACACTGAAATAAATGTCTGCATAATCAAAAAAATGAATGATCACTGAAATATGCATGCAAATGGAGTAAGATGAAAAAAAGGACATGAAATCTAAGGAAATTGAAGACCATTTGGAAGGCCAATTATTTCAGCACCACATTTACAACCTTACACTATATGCCCTGTTAAAATAATCTGTGATTTCTCTTGATTTTGTTTCATTCAAACCCCGTAGAACTTGCCCAACCATCCTTGATCCAAAAGCTTAGGCAGAACATATGGAATGTAATGGTTTGTTTGTGGTTCAAAACAATACATATTTCCTTTTAGTGCACATGACTATGATACATTTTATTAGAAAATCCTCCTTAGAATAACTGACCACCTTCAAAATATTAGCAATTAAAATTAAGGAGCTCTTTTAAAGAAGTAGGGAAGTACAAGTATTTTTTCATTGAACTTTATGAAATTGTTGCAATATTATGAAAAATAAGGCAGTTACCATATTGTTTCAAACCCTTTCTCCCAAATCTCACACTACCTCTTTTAGACTGCTGGGACTCAGAGGAAATCCTTTGCCTCCGGATAGTGAGGAATACTTCTTTTCTAGATTGCAAAGATTTTCTTTCTCCTGTAGAAAATGAATTGCATTTGAGACAGATGTTATACAAATATTTAAGTTGTATTTTTTCTTTCAAAAGTAACTAGATTTTAAAAACTTCTAATATGTTTCAACTGAAAATTGTTCATAAATGCATTTTTAAAATTTTTGTTTCTATCTTCACAGTATAAACAATACAGATATCCTTCCCAATTTTTTTGCTGGATAGGTTTTAATATCAAAATTTCCCTTAGGAAACAACTTGATGATATACACAAATACACTTGTACTTTTTCTGATAAACCTGCTGGGAAAAAGTTAACAAACCCACTGCATGTTAATATAAAGATTCTGTCAACCTCGCTAGTTTTGCTTTGCCGCTTCGGTTGTCATGAAACGGAGGGAGGGGGGTTTATGCTCACGCGGGCTTTCTAAATCTGAGAAACGAAACCTTTCCTTAAGCTGTTATCAGTCCAACGGACACTGCATTCCTGGATGCTGACACGGCCAGACGTCTGCTCCCACCTGACCTCTGGAAGACCTGTGGATTGGATGATTTATGGTGCACAAGGGAGGGAGATACTTTCTAATTGTAACTTTCGCGCGTTTTGCTTCAGAATCCTGCTTTCTATGGTTGCGTTCATTTCATATCTAGTAAAAGTACCAGTTAACCTCTAATGGAGTCTGGGTCCTCCTTTCCTGGATACTGAAGGAAGCATACCTGACAGATTCATATACATTCTACTGTTATGGAAAACACAGCTCCAGTTGGCTTCACTATATACATTATTCACTTCTTCATTGGACTTTATATATTACAGACCTCCCCATGATACATGGTATAATACTAACATGTGTTTACATATATTTTTTTTAAAAAGACGAAGTTGAGCCATATAAGAACAAGGAAGAATTGCTTACCCTCTGCAACATCATTAGTAAATTGTTTTTTTCTTTCACAAAATGATCTTGTTCTCTTTGTGCTTGTTGTACAATGTGATTGGCTTGTTTTTTGAGAGCAGAAACCTTTTCCTATCATAAAGATAATGTTAATACATACTTAATATGAGCTTTAGAATATTGTTCATACAGTTCCTACCCATTTGACAGTCAAATTTACAGAGAAGACTACAGAAGAAGTTGTACACCAATAACATTTCACAAGTTTTTCTTCTTCTTTGTATTGGTAGAAGTCCTGTGATTGGACTTCAATATGCTTGCAAGCATATTCCAGCAGCACTAATAGCTGGCACTATCAATACTACTTCTACTACTACTCCAAAATAAGAGAGTAAGCAGAAAGAGAAGAATTATGGGAGGATATGACTATATGAAAGTTATGGAACACATGTGCAAACACAAATACATTTCTGGAAAAGGTATCATCTGTCTTAAAAATTAAAAAACACTTTTCTTGTTAAGAAACAAAGAAAAGGAAATATAATACTTTAGATTATTTTTCCTATGTTAAGTAATTACTAAACTTTAGTGGACAAATTCAGAAATTAACAATTAATTGAATTGTTAGTAAATTGCACGTTGTTGGCTAGATTAACAACTGCAATCAGTTGGCACTGAACTAAACTATTCAAAGATAATGATCTAATCAATTTTTTTAAAAAAATTACCTTTCTACTGACAATGCTACGCTGATATTCAGCAACTTCACGCAAAAGTTGTTGTGTTAAATTCTCCTTTTCTTCATCTAATCTGCTTTCATTTTCAAGCTGCTGAAATTCCAAATCTTCAAAATGTTTGCTTTCTACCTCCAACAAGTCTGCATCCTTCAATATGAAAACATAAACGTATCAGTTTTAAAGGCATTCCATTCCTTGTGAAAAGGAATACAATGACATAAAGCATAATCCAAAGCAAAAATTAAATCCTAGAGTCCAACTGCAGTCTAAGTCTATTTTTAAGAATGTTTTTTAAAATATCTGTTGACTTGAAATTAAAATTATCATGTACATCCTAAAATTAATGACAGTGCTAAATATGCACTTCACAAAAGAAAACAAATCTTAAAATTAAATTAAAGGGAGTGGCAATGTGAAGAATTGTTGCAGTTTAGAACGGGCACGACTGTGGCTTAGATCATGAATGAACAGTTCTAGGCTGCTTGACGTCAGATACATAGATTTTTCTTTTTTAACTAAATTTCATTTTACATTTTTTTTCTTTTTCATGAAAGAAAAAAAATGAATTTTGCTCTCAGAATAATCTGATCTGGAAACGTTTGATGGTTCTAGTGTGGATGACATTTCCATATTCCCAAACCTTCCATTATTTCCTTTGTTTCTTTTTTATTGTTATAAATTTATATTCACAACGGTTGTAAAATTAAAACAAAGCAGTCATTAAATTATATGAAATGATGAAAATACAATCTAATAGAAAAGAATAATTTGGGGGAAGGACTTAATTTATATATGTCTTCATTTTCAAAATGAATATGCATAGTTAAGATTTATAATGCTGCAATGAAAGTAATTCTTCATACCTAATTAAGAATGCTTTCCTCATTTAGACAGATAGATCTTATAGATTCCTAATCTGATTAAACATCAACATTCCACTCATACTCAGTCATACACATCTTTAGTGTTCAATGCCACAGAGTGCTAAGCCTTAGATGATTGATAACTTTTGAAGCATGTAGTGCACATCCACTGTTAATCCAGTTTTTGACATTCTGTTTAGTTGTCACCATGCACTTACGTTCTTAACAGCAATATAGAAAATCAGCACTGAAGCCATGAAAAAGAGTCGGTTAGAAATCTTTGGGCTTGATCTAATTACAATCACTAAAGAAACACCACATCCATGCTACTGACCCTGTTAAGCTGCTGCTGTAATTGTTCCCTCATGGACTCGGGGCAATTATCAAGCTGAGTCTTCTGCTCGGAGTAAAGCTCCTGAAGCTTTTCTAGTTTTTCCCTCTCAGCATCAAGCTTTATTTTTTCCTGGAGTTTGAGCCAGAAAAATAAACAACAGAATTACCTTCAAACCCAAGCAATAGTTAGTGATTCTAAAGGGAAAAGGGCAAAGAGGTGAAACTGAAGGAATGAGCTAAATGCTTCAAAAGAATGCTTTGCATGCTGGTAGGCTGTAGCTATTTTGCATATTAGCGCAATATTCTGAATATAATTTTAACCTGGCAATATCCAAAATGTGGTTTAGTCAGCCTGTTATAGATATTTGTCAATATATATTTTAATATTTAACATTATATATGAAAAAATTAGATTAATCTCATATAATAGAAAAAAAAATCTTAGGTATATTCAGAAGATACGGACCTTTATGGTAACCAAAGAGAAACTGTCCTGTAGTTTGGAACATATGGTAATTATATGTTACAATGTTACATAAATAGAGTTGCCATAAATCATACTATATGTTGTGTGATGTAAGGCTACCTTCAGCAACGTACTCCCTATAGATGTATAGGGGATCACAACTCTCAGCATGGTGAACAGAAATTGTGGAAAAATTTCACAACATAAGTGAAGAACCTTACGATGGGGATTTTATTAGTTCCAAATTCTTCAAACTTATCTTTACATTAATGAAGATAAAACATTGTACAATGACTTGTATCTTTAACAAAGCCATACTCAGATTTGAGAACATGTATGTTCCCAGTATAAACTTTATTAATTAATTTCCATTCTCTGTATGTATTCTTAATGAGCAGAAACAAAGTCACAGTTAAATTTGTAATTATACTCCAGGAGCTGTCATATTATTTCTGGGGTTTTATTCCAGATGAAGTGTTCAAGTTCAATGATACATTAGCTATGATGAAACAGAAATGGTAACATGTTAATTTCCTAATGATAGAAGGAAAACAGGCAAAGGCTTTACAGCAGATGTGTCCAACCTGCGGCCCATTGGCTGCATGTGGCCCTGGACAGCTAAGTAATGCAATCCAACAAGATAACAAAAAATATTATAAAATGAATAAAGTTTGTTATTTATATACATTAATTATATATTTTATATGCAGGCCAAGACAATTCCTCTTCACTCAATGTGGCCCAGGCAAGCCAAAAGGTTGGACAATCATGCTTTCTAGTGTGAAAAAAACAGGTATTATTTGCGATGACATAAAGATAACAGACAAAGAGATAAGTAGTCCTTAAGGCAGTATATAAGCAGAGAAAGGCAGATAATTCAACAATAAGTGGTTTGGGGCAGGAAATTCTGTTTCAGTGATCAGACATGCTGGGGAAAAAAACTAGTTTAGCTGAAGGAAGCCTATCCTGATCATATAACACAAATTCTAAGCCAATTAGCTCCAGTCTCAAATATGGCAAAACATTATTCCATCGTCACGTAGATTCCTTTTACCCCAAATCAAAGCAGACTATATTTTAAGGTTACACTACTTTACAAATTTCTCATAAACATGTTTTGTTTTGGTTTTGAAAAAAAAAAAGACTACAAATCCATAAATCTTGATATTTCATCAACTATATACTCATATAAGCCAGATATTTTGTGTTATTCCACTGACAATAGACAGTAGGTTTAACTTCCACTGGCAAGTAAGACTACTAAAATGGATAGAATGATTGTACAAAATAACTAAAAGTTTATTTTTTTTCTGAATACTCCTATGATTTTTGCAATAGGTTTGCTGATAGTGCAACTCTAATTGGAAGAATAAAATATTTTTATTTCAATCTGCTAGGTCTCAAAGAAGCATCTTTCTTAACTTTTCACCGAATTGCTTTATCTTTTTTTAAAAAAATTTCTTCTTTTGACCCTAAACTTGAGTATGAGTCACAGAATTTCCTCATTCATAGCTAAACCTTCCTTTAATCCTTTCTTTACTTTCATATGTCCCAAGAAAAAGGGTATAGGGGCATCACAAGATATCTTCATATTCTCCTCCTATAAAGCAAGAAGTAGTTTTGGAAACAGAGAACTTCATACAAAGCAGAAGAGGTAAGCCAATATCTCACAGCTGTCTACCAGGGTTTTACACACTTCCACAGCTGCCCTATTAATGAGAACTATTTATTTTAATGGTATACTGAAAAGAAAAATACTGTGGAACAGTCTAAACCAGCAGAAAAAAGTCTTTCTATATCTTTCTCTGATTTATAAGCAATTTTCTATAATGTAAATCACATTGATTCAATATTTAATTTAAGGGTTCCTAGGACTCCACGGGGATGCCATACTGTTAAGTTTCAGTTTATATTGTAGCAGTATTGATGAATGTAAGAGAATATCAATAATCCTGCTGAATTTGAAATTTGATAGATTAATGTTGATGATTACTGTACTTTTTTCTTTTTTTAAAAAAACCCTGTATTTTACTCTGGGAAGTTGGGGGGGAGGGGAAGGGGGGGGTTGAGGGGGGGATGGGTGGGTGGGGTGTTTTTTATATATTTGTACTTTTATAAAACTTTTCAATAAAAAAAAAATAATAATCCTGCTGAATCATACTAAAGCTAACCTTAGCCTACCTGAATGTTCTTAAGCAGGTTGATTGGATAGGGTCCATGCTGATTTTAAGGTGTGTTTGTCTACATGCTTAGTTACATTTTCTTTTTCTTTTCTTAAATTAGATATATATACCGCCCTTCTCTGGAGACTCAGGGTGGCTTACAATGCATTAAGAAATAGCCTTCATACTTTTGTATATTTTTTATACAAAGTCAGCTTATTGCCCCCACAAACTGAGTCCTCAATTTACCTACTTTAGAAAGGATAGAAGGCTGAGTCAACCTTGAGCCTCGAACTTGCAATAATTGCAGACAGCTGAATATTAATAATAGGCTATTAGCCTGTTGAGCTATCTGAGGCTCTATTGATTACTATTTCTATCAGTTTGCACATAACAGATGTTAAGCTTGCTGGCTTAATAGCTTATTACATCTTCCTGGATCCCTTTTTAAAAAATCCATTGCAAAGCTAGTTTTTTACAGCTGTAAGTTTAAAAATTGTTTAGTCAATTTTTATTTCATGAAAAATAAGTATCTGTATCTGTTCCACTGGCAATGAAAACTGAAAATTATTTTAATTTGCCAGAATGTTTCTGAGCCTTTAAAAAACAAAAAACCAATCCTATAAACTACTCTTGGTACTTTTATGAATTCTTAGAGCTTCTCATTCAAACACTTCATTTGCCAGGGTAACAAGGAAGCTAAAGAGAAATCTTTAGCATCTTCTGTTGTTCAGTGATACTAAATACAAGGATATACAAGGATATCATTGAGCTCATCTTACAAGGGAAGTCATTAATTTGGAAGGTTAACAGCTGCATGTAATGGATAGACAAGGAAATACAATGCCAAATGGAAGAGCCATTTCCTATTTTTTCTTAAGACTGGAGACATACATTTTGTTAGATCAGAATTAATGTCTTTTATACAACAGGAACACATTTATAAAGAATAGGGTATTTTTTTTAAAAAAAGGGGACAGACAGTGACCATCATATAAACACAGATATTGAAGATTTATTCCACTACCCTATAATACACTTACTGTGTTATGTGCTACAGACAGATACAATGGGACTTTTTTTTCCTGAATAAAATGTTACGGAGCACAAGACATATCTGTAAAATATATGTAAAATATTTTACATATTTTATAAATAAGACTAAGTTCTGTAAGTTGTAAAATAACTAAATTCTGTAAGTTGTACAACTTTCAGCAAACCCTTATGGAATTAAGGGGTTATTTAATAAGTATTAATTATATACATAAAAGTGTACATTGGCCAGAATTGTATCTAGACACAAATATAATTGTTTATTGTCCTCTGTTTAAAAAAAAAATCATTAAAAGTCCTCATATGGATACTTGGGTTTAAAACAGCAATACCTTGGAAAGATTTTTCAAAGTATTTTTAAAAAAAATATAGTAGATATTTTATACAAACCTTTGAATCCACATGTACGCATGCTCTGCCTATACAATTTGCTTATTAATTTAATACATATATTTCTAAAATTTCTGCTATAAATAGAATGTCCATAAAACAGAATGAAAGGAGGAAAATGGAACAGACCACAGCCTGCATCTCTTATCCCTAAAAATTAGTCACAATTTCTAGACGGTATATAACCCTGATCAGAACATAATCAACATAATCACATATATCCCCTCCATACATATACAATTATTTTGATTATATTTGCAATATATTTTTCACAAAAGAAAATATTTATATACCATTTTATTCCTGTCATTGGTTTCATGCACTTTGTTTTTAAAACAGCAACTTATATCTTCATTATTACATACAAATCCCAAAGTGTATTTCATTTATAAAATATAGTGCCTGACATAATGCATGCAACTATAAACAAACAACACAAAAATCTATAACTAAAAAAAATATATCAGAAATCGAATAGCAGTTTGTGATGCTAGAAGGGCACTGGGTTATTTTCTCTAATAGTTAGGAAATCCTAGAGATGACCACATACATAATCTAAAGGGTATTATGGAATAGCCTATCTCTCTACATACCCTTTGATATCTCAAAGGAAGCCACAAGTTTAGCCAAGTATTCAACTGGGAACTGGCCCAGAACAAACTCCTGCTTCTTAGTGCTGCTGCTATCATTCTCCATTTCCTTCCCCTCTTCACAGTAGGCCTTTTTCCACCCAGATGAACATGCATGATTGAATGCAGCTATCTCTTTGCCCTTCCACTGGAACTTTGCTCTTAGGAAGATTTGAGCATCCTGACCAGGAGATAAACAGCAAAAGAAAAATGAAGCCTGCTGAAGTCCTAAGACAGGAAGAAGGAAGAAGTCCCTATCCATCCTCAATATATGTCCTTTTCCCTTGGACAGCTGTGACTGTATCAAATATCACCAACAAAGTCCAAATCCTGCTTGGATTCCCAGCTGTGGCAGGAGCCTATAAACCCTGTCTGCTTCACATAAACAAAGCAAGAAATCTGTTTCTCTGGAGAAAATTACACTTGAAACACCTGTTTTATTTGTCTCAGCTTATATCAAAGCTTTTTCTACTGTGAAAATAATTAGCTATAGACTCTGTTAGGGAGGGAAAAGATGTATTTTACACAATAAACAAATTGCTAACTGTAAAATTTAATGTTATAGTTTCCTAACTATTAACATTCAGTTTTGAAAAATGTAGTCCTCCCTCTCCCAAAAGTCTTCAAACTCGCTTAAGAAATGTTTGTTCAGCAGTATAGCTGAAAAAAACTGTATCAGCTGAACTTCAAATCCCTCAAAAGTTATAAGTTCCCATTAGAAAATGATTCAGTATTTTCCATAAAATACCAGAATTCCAGAACTACATCCCAAATAGATCTCACTTGGACAATCATACAAGGGTTTGTAAAACAAGGCTTTAGATGTTAAGTTAGGTAAATGTATTGGTCATAATCTTGGTCACATCAGGGCTTTACAACGAATAGCCAAGCTTCTGATAAATTATTCCAATGTATTAACACAAACAAAATATCCTCACATTAACTTGATTTCCTGATTTTTGATATCACAATTTATCTCTGGATTAATGTTGTGCCAAAATACTGCACAACAGAATAAAGATAGAGGACAAGGGAGAGGTATACCTATAAATTCACAAGCCATACTTAGGTTTATTGTCTAAACAGTCATAATATAACATTATTAATTGAATTGATTAATAATTAAAAAAATAATTCATAAACCCAGATCTAAGAGTTGTAAAAAGTTTCCCTGCTTTGACAGTGTACTATATAAAGGTTTTAAAGTTTTGCAGATAAAGTTGCTCATAAATGTAGTCACTTTGAAAAACTGCCATTAATAATAATCTTATGAAAGAAGAAGCCAGTGCAGCTGCTGATCAATTAGATAGAAATCTGATTACATTTTTATTCATGGCATTGCTTTTTCAGAATTTCACAAGCCCCAGAAACACATGCTTTACAACTGTCATACAAATCCGAACAAGATTTCCTATCAAGCAGGTGTCCAGATCAAGACTTCATAGGGCTACTTAACCCTTTTCCTGAACACAAGGCTATCAAATGTACAAATACAACTGCTACATTTTAATGAGTGAAAATGTTTTATCTTTCATAAGATGTAATATTTCACTCTTTATGAACATCCAATTGCTAATAAACATCACGACTGTTTAGAAAAGAAGAGCTGTTTCTGGAGGGAAAAAAATGGCAGATTGAAGAGGCTCTGTGAAAAAAGAACCGACAACCCTAAAGATTATAATTTTTAGAAGATTGTTATAAAAGAAAGGGATATAAAGTTGGCTTATTTGATCAAGGTTACAATAGATGTCTTATTATTTCTGGTAACCCTCAATGGACTTTGACTGACACAAAAATTGAAATGACAATGCTTTATGGATTTGCTTATGGGAATAGGATCAGGGAAAAATAGACAATTTGTTGTATTTTAAGAAGAGGTGATAAATTACTAATATTTATACCGTGTTTCCCCGAAAATAACACCCTGTCTTATATTTTTTCGAACCATGAAATAAGTGCTTGGCCTTATTGCCATGCGCTCAACAGCCCAATTGGGCTTATTATCAGGGGATGTCTTATTTTGGGGGAAACAGGGTATTTGTGATGCAGATGGTAAGTTACTTCTTTGTATATTTTTCTTTTTGTATTTGTACTTTTCTTTCTTCTCTAGTTCTATTTTTTCTTTCTTTTCTGTACCTTCTGCTCTTTTCTTTTTTTATTCTATCTTTTTAGTTTCTATTAGTTTTTATGTTGTAACTATAATCATTAATAACATTACTATAAAAAAGAAATGAAAAGCAAAACCATAAAATGGAAATTAGTAGGAACATGATATCCGTTTCAGGATAATATTTAATATAAATTATATAGTTTTACTAATGAACAATCCCAGTGAATTCAGCTGTGTTTATTTCAAGGAAGTAAGTGGATGTTTCCAATCTAAAAGAAACAAATGTATATTGGAAGACTGCACTATTGTTTGGAATTATTAATAATTCTTTTAGAAATTACAAAAAATATAAAATAAATTACCAATATATTCTCAGAGATCTTTCTCTACAAAACTCCATATAGGAAAAAAAATACTTTAAAAATTTAATTACTGAGCGTAATATTGAAAACTAAACTATAAAGAGAAGAATAAGCAATAGGATATGACAAACTTATATTTTACTATTTACATTAAACCTTTAAATTGTCCCTGGAACTGAAATGGAAGCTAATAAGACTCATTCATCACTAATGAATGAATATAGTTCATAAGCTGTATTAAGTAACGGGACGGGGGTGTTAGGAGATTCAAACTAGCATATCCCCTGCCATCACATCTTCCCACCAGTTATATGTGCTATGCCTCACTAACTGAAGATTGACAAAGCATGCCTAACTGAAGCAGGGTTACATTTTCTATGTTCTAAAAACATGCTGAAAGCCTTCAGAACAGATTGAAACATAAACATAAGTAACAATGACAAATGTAACCTTGACTCTCTAATCAGAATAGTATAGACTTTCTAATGAGTTTCTAGAATGGTGCAAGGTAATTCAATCTCCTTTTCTATAGGTAATCCAATCTATGAACCTGAACCAACGCTATTGTTATAAAATTATATTGTTATTCTCCATAAAGTTAATGGAGAAGATCCTGAATGGGAGCTGGTTCCGTGTATATGAAATAAGAGCTATATCAAATAAGGAACTACTAGATTAGTATGTACCAGAGCTGTATTAGGACCAGAATTAGCTTCATTGTGTATAAAAGCAATTAGATTGCATAACATTTGATATATAATTACTGTATTTTTCGGAGTATAAATGCACCGGAAAATAAGGCGTACCTTAGTTTTGGGGAGTAAAGTAGGGGGAAAAAAATCTGCCTACCAAGAATTCATCTGGCTAGCATCCTTAGCCTGGTGCGTGGCCCGTACACAGCCTGTGCAGCTAGTAGCTGATTCAGACAGCGATGAGGCTGGTGTGATGCTGCGCCAGCAGCCTGTGCAGCTGGCACTTGAGTCAGACAATGAGGAGGCTGGAAAAGATATGGTGCCAGAGGTAGGATTCAGCCAGGGCCTTCAGAACCTCCCCTAAGTGAAGAGGACGAAGAGGAGGAGCCTCTTCTCGATGCATGGGCGCGCAGAGCTGCCAAAATGCGTGAGGAGTGGCTCCTCAGGAGGAGGTCTCCTCGAGCGTAAGGCTTGGGGCTAATTGGCCACTCTCTTAGCCTATTTATGGAGGAACTGCGACTGAAGCAATTTTCAGGGAACAACTTAGTTCACATACCTTCGTATCTTGTCTTGCTTATCTTATCAGTTTCCTGCAAATTGCTTCTGGGCATTCTGCCAATCATAGTAAGCTTTCAGTTATTATTCTTTGAATTCTTGGTGGCTGTTAATGCAATTAATTAACAGCCATTGTTGTAAAAGACTGGTTTATTCAGTAAACTAAGATTTGAACGGACTTTGTGTGTGCTGCGTTCTTTGGGATCCGTAGCTGGGGCAGAACACCTGATCAGCTTCAGCACATTACTTTGCTTGCTGGTTTTGAGGTTGGGCTAAAAAACAGCTTCTAAAGCATAGCTGATCGTCAGAGGGAGCAGCAATTAGAAAACAGGCAAAGCACAAAAGATCGCTTTGCTCGTGTTGGGGCTGAAAAATAGCTTCAAAAGTATAACTCCAGTGACTAAAGCAGGCGAAGCGCAAAGGAGTAAGAGAAGGCAGCAGCTGTTCTGGGTAGCCATTTTGGGCACTGCGTGTCGCATTTTCAGCCTCCAAATGCGTTGCATTTTCGGGCAGCGATCGGCACCGATATGCTTTGGCAATCCCTGCAGCCTTGAAGGAGTCTCAAACGGAGCACTTGGGAGGCTGAAAGCATGACGCGCAGAGCCCAAAAACACAAGCCATTGTTGGTGGCAATCTCTGCAGCCAGAAAGAGAACACACAGAGGCCAAAGAGTGGAGGCCGGCGGGTGGGGGGGGGTTACATTTGGAGTATAAGACGTACCCAAATTTTCAGCCTCTTTTAAGAGGGAAAAAAGTGTGTCTTATACTCTGAAAAATATGATACTTGATCCTATTTGTAAAAATTAGGGGAGGGGCCATCCACCCTTGAACGGCGATCTCCCAAAATTATTTTTCCAAGCTGTTTGCTTTTCAAAAGAAGCCATGGAATTTGCTTAGAAATGCAACTGCTTTAGCACTGTCAAAACTATAGCAGGAAGAGAAAAGCATATCCTCATATTCTCTGGGTTTCCCTTTAGATACTCTTTATGTAGCAGTAACATTCTAACTGCATATCTCTTTAACCCTTAGATAATCCATTAACATTTAATAAATACCCTATATTTCTTTTCTCTCCCAAGATACTGTAGGTAGTACAATTAATGGCCATATGTGATACGATGAGCCTATGAGATATATTCAGCATTTTGACAGTTTTGCTCTTCTTCAAGTTTACAAATATTTAATTGTAAACAGTTAAAGAGTTGATGCTCATTTATCACTTAGATTGTAGGAGTTCTTCCTGTTTACATACTGTAACTAGCATTACATTATTGCCAAAATTATGGCTATAAGAATATATCACACATGTAACTAATGTGTATCACTTAGAAATGGAAATAAGTAGTAGGAGGTAGCTATTTAGACATTGAGTCCAATCCTATTATTTAGTGCAGGAATTCCATCTCATCATCCCCATCAAAAGGTTCTGTCTGAAATGTTAAATTATGTTATGACAAAGTCTCCTAAAGTGTAAGATTAAATCTTAAATAATTGTATAGCTATAGAATGCAAAGTAAACTATTTAATTCATATATTTTCATTATGAGAGAAGAGAATTATACATATATAAAATGTATATATTTTAAGAGGTATTAAATTACAGATTTTCTTTCATTCTTATATAATTGTAAAATTATAGAATTTTTAAAATTATAACATTTTTATAATGCAAGATACTATTTATTTTCTTTATTATCTGATAAGGTAAATATCAATGTCAGTATCAATTTATACTTCTATTTTATTTTCCACAAACTTGGAAAATCAGCAATTGTCTTTTAATTAGTTGCAACATTTTTCTGCCTTTAATTTTAAACAATGTATCATGAGTCGTTTTTTTTAAAAAAATCCTTCTCTCTAAAATTCCAACCCTATGGAAAAAAATGTGATATCATCCACTTATTTACCTTGGCCTTTTCACCAATGACATTTCTCTCCAACTCTGCTATCTTCCTGTTCAAATGATCTACTATTTCCTTCTCCTTCAGCAGTTCAGCTGTTTCAGATTTCTGCTCTGCTTCCAACAGGGCACATTCCATATCCATCTAAGAACATAAAATAATTCTCTGCCTCAATCTTCTTCATAAAGCAATTCCAACATACAGTATATCTTGAAAGCTTATTTATATGTGGTATACATTTGAATACAAACAGTGTCCTTAGAAAGAAACACAATGTTTTAAATAGATAGGCATACCTAAACAAACAGAAAATGCTGCAAAATATTGAATACTTAAATCAAACTTCAACAAGTTTATTTTCATAGAATGTATAGCACTTCTAGTTTAAGAACTTCCTTATGACAAATCATTGCACTAGCACATTGGAGCAAAAGTAAGATTGCAATAAAATAAAATTAATGGAAATGTACATAATTGGGCCAAAATTAGTAGGAATGGATTGAGAGGACACTTTACAAATAGCATTTAGACTTACATACTGCTTCATAGTGCTTTACAGGACTCTCTAAGTAGTTTATAGAGTCATCTTATTGTCCCTCACAATCTCTGTCCTCATTTTACCAACCTTGGAAGGCTTAGTCAACCTTGAGCTGATGAGAATCAAACTCCTGGCAGTGAGCTGAATTAGCCTGCAATACTGCATTCTAACCACTGTGTCATCATGGCTCATGCCTTTGGATGCACTGGGCTTTCAGAAGTACAATTTACTGAACATCATACTGTATCCAGGGCAATTGCTATATTGGCTATCACTGCCAGGAGTAGTCAATTCAAATTGATATCTATCTGTAATGTTTTATATGTACAAAATGTAAATACAACATATTATAATATTCTGCCAGACTAATCATCACGGGTACAATTCTTTAAAGATGTTGTACAGAATAAATTCCAACATATATGGGAAGGTTTAATTCTGAACTAATAAGTATAATTTCATTGGCAGTATGAAAAGCAAGAGTGTAGCCCCAAATTATTTTTTTAAATTAAATTAATTAAATTTGTATGTTGCTTATCTCTACACCAAACAAGTCTGGGATGCTTAAATTAAGTCTTAATTTACCAGTATCCAATTTACAGTCCAGATTATAACTACTAAATCTAATTATCCTACCCTATCTCAATTTTGCATCTGAATCATATTAATTTCTAAGACTAATTCCATGTAGGAAAGTGCTAAAGGAGTTAGTTAATATTGTGGGCCAATATTAACTGGTGAACTGGTATAATTATTTCTTTGTATTTTCACTTTATTTGTGGTTATGAAATGTTCTTAATGAAAAATGCTATTTTAATTATTTGTATAAATGTCTTGAAAATTAAGTATGGATTCTATAACAAGAATTTATAGCATATTTAAAGATGAAAATTCATCATTCAGAAATAAACAAAAGAGATCTTATACCTCTCTGGAGGATTCATCCATCTGATCATTTAAGTCTTTGATCTTTTGTTCAAGTTCTTCCAGGTTATTTAGTATTATAATGCGCTGTTCTTCCATTTGATTAAGTTCTGAAGTTACTTGTTCATTGCTTATGCATTCTGGTGACTGTAACAAATCAATAATTAGAAGAGCTTTTAAAGGATGAAAATGCAATTATCATTCTTTTTCTTTTCCTAAAAACAACCAACTTAAAATTAAATAATAACCTAATACACATTAAGTAATCTTGTTCTGTTACAGTACATTCTATCTAGAATATTCATTTTTTTCTATGAACGAAATAAATACAAACATAAAAACACACAGAAAGCATAATTATTGTTAAATCATTTCAAAGCTTGGTACAAAAGTTCTTAAAAATGTAATTCTATAAGTCCTATTTCATGTGTTTCCTACAATGCTGTGGTTAAAGGAATCTAGCTTGAAAGTGGGAGGCAATGAGTTCTCACGGTCATGCTCTCATCACTTCCCGCCTGGACTACTGCAATGGTCTCTACATGGGGCTCCCCTTGGGGAGCACCCGGAGACTCCAACTGGTCCAGAATGCGGCTGCGCGGGTGGTTATGGGAACGACATGGCACTCCCATGTGGCTCCCATCCTGCGCGAGATGCACTGGTTCCCGGTGGTCTTCTGGGTGTGCTTCAAGATTCTGGTTACCACCTTTAGAGCGCTCCATGGCATAGAGAGGGGCTTCTTGAGGTGCCGTTGGTCAAACAGTGTCGACCTACCATTTGGAACGAGCTCCCACCGGAGATACGGAGGATTCCAGATCTACGCACTTTCTACCATGCCCTTAAAACATTCTTATTCCAACAGACGGGCCTCGTCTAACTTTTCCTCTTTAAATTATTTTAAATTTGTCTTAAATTGGATGTTTTAAATTTGTTATTGGGCCAAAATATTTATTATATTCTAAATGTCTTTTAACATCCGTATTATATGCATTTCATCTTGGCTGTTCACCTCCCTGAGTCCTTCGGGAGTAGGGCGGTATATAAGTTTAATTAATTAATTAATTAATTAAATAGTTCCACCTTAGACAATTGTGCAACCCTGATTACACAGTCACATCCCCTCAGCCAAGGCAATAAGGCAATAGCAAACTACTTCCAAAAATCTTGGCAAAAAAACCCTACAGGGATTGGTCCAGGCAGTCATCAAGACTCAATATGGACTTGATCAGGAAAAAAAGAAAGGAAAAAAAGATACACATTCTCCCTTTGAGATACATTGTTTCCCTTATTGAAAACATCTCTTGATCATTTTCTCTAGAAATTTTGGAGACAATCTGTTTGAACTTGATGTCAACATGTAAAATTAAAATGCTGCCCTCTTTGACTATTGATATAACTGCAATCTGTGTGATGGTGCTTATGATTCCTTCCTGTCATATCAAAGGAAGATATATTTTCGGGAAAGCAGATTTTGCTGAAAAGAAGTGGCACCGGAAAATTACACAGCTTTCTTTTGTGTATTGATAATGATAATCAATCACTAACTACACTGTAATCTGTGTCTGTCTCCAGAAAAGAACTGTCTTTCCCTCTCCCACCCATCCTCCAAAAAACAGTCTTTGGAACAGAACTAAAAGAAAAAAAACTAAGTATGTCTGGAATTGCTGTTTGGCAAAATATACCAACAATTAAAATTTATCTATGATCCTTCCACCAGAAAAGTATTTACCTTTGACATAATGCTTAGATAGGGAGATTCAGTAACATCCTTCAGGAAAGCAGAAGATAACGGTGAACTTGTCCTGTTGCCATTTAAATGTTTATTAGTTCTGATTCCTCTTGAAGAAAAGAAACCCATAGAATTTTGTCCAAGATCACTGAATTCAGAGAAATCGGAATCTTCAGCTGAAAGCTGCAAATGATCTCTGAATCTTGAGTCTGCTATTATCTGAGAATCTTCAAAGACAGAATCTTCATCAGACAACTGGAGTTTTTCAAGTTCTTTATTAATTTTCTGAACATCAGCTACGGTAGTGACTGTGGCAGGTTCATTGTCAGGCTTGGAATATTCTGCACAAAGATTAAGAATGGTCTCTAGTCTCTGGCGCTCCTAATATTGAAACAAATAATGAAAAGTAGAATATATACCACATTCACATATTTTGTGGGGCATCATAACATTTTTTCAGGCATGCAGAAACTACCAATGTCAACCAAACTTTATCCTAAACTATTAATATTGATATTTAATATACAGATTAAAGGAGAACTTCAGAATTAATGGCTAATCAGATTCCAATGATTGTTCAGAATGGCACTATCAGTGAAAATTGGCTAGCACTTTACCATTCAATCAGAGGGCCTTAAGAAAGGCAGTTTCAAACCTCCAACCCACCATTTTCTTCCATTCTGTAAAACTGAAGACATTTCTTAACATAAAAAAGTACAAAAGAAAGAACAAAGGCCTATCTTATGGCATTCAAGGAAATAGCAGACTATCTCTTCCAAGTCCACAGTAAACCCTGAGCATTAACTAAGTCAATGCTCAGGGATATTTCCAACTATTCATGGAAATATCTAGTTTTACTATGCTGACTCTATTGATTTTGCTTTGAAATTCTGTGTGTGTTTTTGTCTTCCCTTGCTTTCTCCCATATTCCTCTTTTTCCAGTGAGATCTTTTGAAGGACCACATCTCTCCTGCCTTTCCAGAGCAGGAAGGAAATGGTATGTTGTAAGCCCATCCATTATAGAGACACAACTTGTAGGACTAAGGAAAAGTCCTTCTCTATGGTGCCTGCCTCCTTTTGGAATATCATTCTCCCGATGGCTGAATTACTGAACAAAATAAAACCTTGTTACTTTTCTGGAAGACCTTGAATATGTGGTTTTGTCAGGAGATCTGGGGACCCTTCATTGATACGGAGTCAATCAAGTGGCTGGGGTGAGTATGGAAGGGACATTTATGGAGTTTTACACTTTTATATTTTAATGTTGTAAATCAGCCAGAGTCAATGTGTGTGAATTGGGTGGCCTATAAATTTGTTTCAAATAAATAAATATCTATAGCTTCAGCTTTATTGTTTTAAATGGAAATTTCTCATTAGATAATACTTTAATGAGTATTATCTAATGCAAGCTTGGACAGTTACACGTTTGTAGTTTAGGCCTGCAACAAATTTTGTTCTATATTTCTACTGGTGGCTACCTACTAATGAAGAATCCTTCAAAGAGTATGTCTTTCATAAGTCTTCTGCATGTAAGACATATTTTTTAAAGAAAAAAGTATAATTTTTAAAAAATCAATATTCTTATATTTTAGCCCCTTTGAATTTCTTCTTGTGTTTCTATAATTGGTCTGACAGCAATTAAGATAATGGTACAAAATTATATTAGCCTAAAGAAACAAACAGCAAATTGTATGAATACGGTAATTTCACTTTAGTAACATCTAACTGTATTGCTGAATCATACCTATTGAGAAAGTCTAGTTATTTTACAACATAACAATATTACAAAATCTATTGCAAACTCAAGAGCTTTCTATCTTTAAGTGAAATATGTCACAATTTTAAGAGGCTGTATTTTTCAGTCTGTGAGCTAAGGTACCATAAAAGACTACTCTGCATTAAAAAGCAGTAACAATGAACACATATACTGAGAAGCTTCATCTCAAGATGCATATTCTTCATAGTATTTCAAAGTGTTGCTCATTTTACAAGATAACCCAAAACAATGAATTCAAATTCTGCTTTTCCTTAAATGCAAAGGTAAGAGAAAGTGAAGGTATACTGGTAGGAATTAGATGTAATCAAATACTTTGCTTAATTAATAAGAAAAACCTGCTGAGTTCAAAGGGTATGATCCTAAATAAATGGACATAATAAGTACTGAAGTTCTCTTATCCCTTTGTTTTAGTAGGAATTGGAGGAGGGTGTCAAGTTCAATAATCAAATGTTTGCATATCTATGAAATTAATGCAGAAACTTCTTTATTAAAAGAAAAAAAATAATCTCTCAACTGTTAAACTCAGTTGATTTTTAAATCTGCTTAACCTATGTAGAAAAGCTCAAATATTGTACTAAAATTAAGTTTATATTTTTAAATTATCCCTTAATTTAAATTCCCTTCCTTCCTCTTTTCAAACAAAACATTAAATTAGAAAGATAAAATGACAATGAAATCCTTGCACCTTAAAACTCCTTTCTTCCTTCCGAGCATTTTCACCATAAGCCTTCAGTTCTCTCTTCTTTTGCTTAAACAGTGTTTGTTCTCTTCCTCTTAAACCAGAGTCCTTGGAATACCCAACCCATTTCTGAAAGCTCCGTCTGACTGATGGCCAGGGACACCAACATTCAGCCATTATTTCTTGATTTTAATGCTACCTTCACTGCAGAAATTAAGAACTGAAATATACAATGCTTGTTCTCTGACCCCACCCCCACATATAGTGACAGGATATGTTCGTTTTGGTCTTTTTCCTCACTCACCCTTCAGAATGCAGGATGTATCAAATAGTAGCCCACACACAAATATTTTCCCCTGCCCAGTTCCAAATGAATGCAGCCGAGGTGTACTTTGACAGTTGTATGTACCAAATTCTTACTTTTGGACAGAATGCTATCGTGGCATGATTCTTAGCAAGGGAAAAAAATCTACCATTACCAGCAGTTAAAAACACAAATTGGTACAGGAAAGTTTTTCTCTTGCACATGTACGTACATACACACAAACACACACACACACACACAGCTGAAAATAGTGAGGAACGACAAATTCTTGCTGCTTACCCCATTTTTACAAAAATGCTTCTACCTTTAAGCAAGAAATATACTTCCCTTGGCTTTAATCTCTACCACAGTGGTAATTGGGTAACATGTTACATTACATCATTTCTATTTCAAAGTGCACAACATGATATCAAGAACTTATGTGCAGGAAATTCTTTGGACTGCTATTTTGTCGTGTCTATTTTCATCACAGGACTCCAGCTATTCCTTATTTCACTGCACTTTCGTTCTACATATTTACAGTAAACTGTGTTTTTAAAGCCAATCCAAATATGTATATAAAAATACATAGTCAACAGTTTATCTTTATGTAGAGTATTGTATTTTAAAATACAGATAGATGATCTGAGTGGTTGGTCATCAAATTAGTTGCTTGTTTGCAATGAAAGTGATAGGAAAATAACATTCAAATAATAGTCAACATGAGAGATGTACTCTAACAGAATTTTAAGTACTTTTTTCTTTTTTATTAATAGAATCATAAAATATTGGAAGGGACCATTGGGAAAAATCATTTCACGAAAAGCTATTTAACAATGAAAAATTATCTTGGGACCTTGGATCATCTAATTCAATCATCTTTCAGTGAAATCCACTCCTTCAACTTTCTGCTAAATAGTCATCTTGTCTATTTAAACAACTTCAAGATAATTTTTCATTGTTAAATAGTTTTTACTGATACAATTTGTCCCAATGTTCAGCCAAAACTTATTTTATGTATTATTCTAATTATTAGTAAACTATTTTTTGTCTTATGGAACAGGCCTTAATAATTCTTCAGTTTCTTATACTGAAGATAGCTATTGTCTCTTCAGAATCTTATTTGCCAGCCAAAATAAATTCCAAATCTGCAATCACTATTTTATTATTATCCCATGCCAATTACCATCCTGGCTGCTATCCTGTGACATGATCCAATCTGGTAAAATGATTATTCCTCAAGTGTGTTGTCCAGAAGTGGACACTGTAATCCAGGAGCAGTCTGCATTATTACAATAATGTAATTCACAATAAAATTACATGGCTGCTATCACATGATAGCTATTTAAAAATCACAACTGTCCTACGTATAGCTATCCAGATAACTGACTGCAACCTCTGATTATATATTAACAAATATCACTGGTTTCTAGGCAGTTAAAAAAACCTAGGTAATAATTATACATCCATAAGCTCTGCATACATATATAGTTAAAGCTAATGTGCAATAATTTTTTGTTAAAAATTGTTTAATAGTCACATTCTTACTGAGAAATATACAGAAGAAAATATTTCTATAAGGTTATGAAATAAATATATAACTATACTAATGAAAAGAAATAGGTTTTTCCGGTTTAAAAAAAGCATCTTAAGGAATATGGAATCAACATGTATAGATACATACGTACCTTACACACATATACACATACATGTACATATGCCCAGACAGTATTAAAGGATCGCTGGACTAGAATGTAAGTATATTGACCCATCTGCAATTTATTCATTGCTATGATATGAAACAACTGAAACCAAATCAATTATTTTTAATTTAAGACTACCATCTAGAGGTAAAAGTGTGAATTTCTTTAAAAAACTGAATGTGAAATTCTCAGTTTAAGCACTAGGGGCAAAATTATCAAACTCTCCTTGTTATTATCCTTTCTTTTTCCAGTAACCAAGTTACTGCTTTTCTGCAGAAGCACGTTTAATTTCAAACTTCCAGAACCAGATATGAAAACCAGGATTGAAATGCATTTACTAACAAGTGGTTATTTGGTAACAAATTGAAAAAATGTTATTGTTTTACTGAAAAATAAGATTGTTTATTCAAAGTTTTTACGTATAGATACTGACTCACCTTTGACATATAACTAGTTATTTATCTACCTTACTAAAAATGGCCTTTGTAGTTTAGTTCAATGAAAACAGAAGAAAAATAACTCAGCCCTCAAGTGTTTGCTTTCACATTAATATTCTTTCTTTTTCTTTCTTTCTTTCTCAGTCTGACAAAATTTGATTCAGAATTTTCACAATTTCAAACATTTAAAATATGTATATAATACTGCCTGCCTCAAGGGTATTGAAAGTTGAGTCAGTTCTAAGATTACAGATCTAAATGGTAAAAGTCTGGGAAAACATTAAATGTCAGATGCATAAACTCTTAAATACTTATTCTTTCCAATCATCTGGATTTTTACAGCACAAATATCCCCAGTCAGTGAATGGGTGTGGGTGTTTGTGCATCTGTCTGTCCATCCATCCGTCCAGCTTTCATTTGCTCCAGATGTCTCTTATAAAGTCAGTTCACAGTGAGTTTAATGTGGTCTATTCCCAGATAAATCTTACTACCTTTCATATCTATTTTTTGAAGATGCTCATTTTTTCCCTTCTAAAAATAATTTTTTTCATTTAACTGCTTGCCTATCTGTATGTTCGCCACTGTTAATTCTAAACTTAGAATTTTAAAATCAGAATTCACAATATTGAATGCATATTCTTTTTCAAAGGAATAAATGTCAAATTGACTTCAATTCAATGGAATTTGGGTTCTCCTTTGTTCTGATTATCCCTCTCCAAGCACAGCTGAATCAAAAAGTGGTTGTAGCAGTGCAACCAACAGTTTTAACTAAATCACAACTTCAAGAAGCTTCTGGAAAGGACAACTGAATTAGCACTACAAGTGAGTTGTAGTCAACTACAAGTGAGTTGACCTTCAAAATGTTTACTAAATGGATGCATCATTCTACTTGTGAATGTCTGCACAATGTTTGAATGTATATTCAATGTATATTGAATGTATATTCGAATCCAGGATCTTTCACAACAATAATCCTCATAGGATGCTGAAAGAGAAAACCAATCAAGGAGGAAATTCTTTTATATGTAAACATGCACTCGCTTTAACTTTTTAACATGTTTCAAGCAAAGGACTTACATCCTGTTCAGAAAAACAAAACTATTTGTACAAAGGAAACAGCTGTCAAATAAATTGGGGGAAAAAATCCTTTACCCAGGCTCCAAACAGAAAATGGTTTCTTTCAGCCTTTATAAAGGTATAATTGAAGAAGTCATCAAAATAATTCATTGCATATTTTTCTCCTTAATTTTTACACTAATATCAAGAGTCTTTAACAATATAGGAATATTTCAGATTACTTTCAGTATTTTCAGACATCTTTCTCGGAATTTTTATTTTGCTTCTGAAACGTATTATTCCTGCTTTTCCTATTTTTGAAGCATTTATTTATTTGTATCCCACCTTTATTATTTTATAAATAACTCAAGGCAATGAATATATCCAACACACCTTCACCTCCTATTTACCCATAACAAAAACCCTGTAAGGTAGGTTAGTGAGTATCACATTAAGTGTTGCACAGCAGCAAATGGTTGTATGCAATTCAAAAGGCATGCATTTTTCCATTTTCATCAATGCCCATCAAGCCCTGGAACCTGACAGTAAATTAAAATAAAAATATTTTATGGTAATAAAATATAATCTCATACAGTTGCTATATATTTCATTAATCTTGCCTAAGAAATCATGCAAAAATTTCAAAATCTTATGCAATTTCATAAGATGTTCAAAAGACACATTTTTGGAGGGAATTCAATTATGCTTTTTTTTTTTAAGAGGCAGCTGGACTATCTGAGAATCCCCATAGACATCCCTCATCCTTCTGATGCCTCCTAGCTTTGCTTGCTTTCCATCCCTTGTGGTGGCCACTCTCCCAAAACCCATGATAGTGGTGCATCAATAAGTCCTCTTGTGTATCAAGGGTGGCTGAGGGTTCGGAGGTGGCACACACCCATGGTTTCCTGATTGCGAGGCTAACTGGAAAATCCAAGCTGGAGAAACCTGGTCTGTCCCAAACTTTTGAAGCTGGTGGGCTCTGGATAAAAGTCGAAACCTGAGTTTGATGCTGACCTAGAGGTTTTTTTGTTGGAATCCTGGTTTAAATTTTGGAGAAACTTAATTCACCCTAAGCTTGTAACTGCTTTCATCAAACCTTAGAGTGATAAGAAAGAAAGAAAGAAAGAAAGAAAGAAAGAAAGAAAGAAAGAAAGAAAGAAAGAAAGAAAGAAAGAAAGAAAGAAAGAAAGGATAGCGAGAGGAGAGAAAGAAAGAAAGAAAGAAAGAAAGAAAGAAAGAAAGAAAGAAAGAGCAAAAACTCTGTGCTATTATTTTTAATTGTTCCATTATTTATCATGTATTAATATTTTACACTGTCCCTACACCTAGAGTAATTTTACTGCATTTCTTTTGCCCAGGGCTACCACATTTTTTTCAGCGATTTACATGCATTCAATGTCTAGAGACCAGAGCATAAATATGTGTATGTTTATTTTGTACATCAGGTGGCAAAAGTCCAGCTTAATATGCTATTCCTGGTATGTGATGTTTTGTATGTAGAGAAAGAAGTACTCTTGTGATCTTTGACTTTTAGGCTTTTATGTCAAACAGCAGCCATAATACTAATTACTGTTTTGAACAATATGCAGGTTGTATTACACGAATGGCTATTTTATATGTGAAATTATGACTGAAATATTTCTGCACCTATATTGGTTCTCACTGTCAGGAAGTTTCTCCTTAGTTTTAGGTTTGTTCGATTTCTATTCCTTGCTTCTTGTTTTGCCTTCTGGTGCTTTGGAAAATATATTGTCCCTCCTTCTTTCTGACAGCTCTTTAAAAGCCTGTTGCCTATCACACTCTTGGGCAAAGCATGTCAGCCATTTCCTTCTTTCAGTGGTCCATGATAGTACATCTATAGTATGTAGATCATAAAGTTGAAAAAAGGTGAACAACATTTTTACAGGGCTATAGACATGTTGAGGCTGGGTGTGACAAGGAATGACTGGGAGGGGAGGGTCCAGGCGAGGCATGAGTGACATTCAGTTGACCACGCCCATCCAGTCACATGACCACAAAGCAAGCCATGCCCATAGAACTGCTAGTAAAAAAAATTTGGAACCATCCCTGGGTAGTATTATATTGACTAAAGAAGGTATACCATTGATTCTTAGGAAACAAAATATATTGGGTTTATATTGTTTCCCAGGCTACATAGAATAGATCAGCCTCTACTGACTTAAATGAGAATTGAAAAATCAAAACCATTTTCAGTACTTTTTAATGACTGTGTTTCCGCGAAAATAAGACCCTGCCTTATATTTTTTTTGAACCCAAAATAAGCACTTGGCCTTATTTTCGGGGCCTTATTCTTATTATTTTGGGGCGCATGGAGCTCCTCTTGCCGTATCTTACCTGATTTTTGATTTCCAACTGTTTCCCTAACCCTAAACAAAGGAAATGGCGGAGAGTGGCTGTGCATGCATTTAAATATTTTCAGGGAGGGCTTATTTTCGGGGGTGGGCTTATTTTGGGGGAAACACTATTGTAAATTTTTTGCAATAGTTAGGTAAAGTTAAGTTTTTGGATACAAAAATCGAGACAATTACTAGATGGAAACAGTAGATACAGAATACTCTCCCTCTTTCCATCAAAAGCAATAGTGTGTAATATTTGGCAGCCCAAAATTGGGAGCCTAAATTTAGAGTCTAGCTATGAGACAATTCTATATCAGTTTTAACCCATCTAAGGTTTTCATTCCTGTCCATCCCTAATGTTTCCAGAGTAGTTTCATAGTTGAGGTTTTCCTAATTTAAGCACATACAAAATACAAAGTTATTTTTAAAAAGGAAAACTGTAAACTATATACACATTAAGCAGGGGTTAACTAGAACCTAGAAATTCAGAATTTTTCCCATACTGTACCTGTGTCTTTATCTGGACTATCTCAATTCATTTTTAAAATATTAAATGCAGACATTCTCTAGACAGACACTTATTGTATCCGCTTTATCAGACCTAAGTTTTGGAATTTACAGTTTCAACCTAACTACAGAAGAAGACTAAACTAGATTCTGCCTATGATTAACAGTGTGGTTTCCAATTTTCTCTTTCCTTTCTTCTGACACTAATTAGTTATTTTTCAATGCAATGTGCACTTTATCTGTTTAATTAGATGAGGTTGAAAAGACAATTTCTTCAGAACAAATAAACTGCTACTATATTTGGCACAGGCACTCAACTTTTGTTTAGCTGACTGCCATTTTTTTTCCACAAACAAAAGACAATGGGAACAATTCCAAGCAAAGATGTCCTTCTCTGCAAGTCTCACTCAATTAAGTGGAAATAAGTCAAGATGAAGGATTCATTTATTACACCCATAAAATGAAATGAATAGTGAATTTCCAATATCAAAATTTCATTTTTAAGATATACATTCATTTCTGATGTATTCTGGAAATTATGCTTCCCTACTGTAAAATGTTTCAGATTTGAAAAAATATCATAGATGATTTAAGGTTTTTCTCTAAAATATGGGAATTATTCAATGTGCTCAAATTAATAGGTTTTCCACAGTTTTTTAAAAAAAAAATAATGAATCACATCATTTTAAACAGAAAAGAAAATTCTTATAATTAAGAATATTCTATTTTCTTACTTTTCATAGGTTTAATGTGTGTTTTTCCTTTAAGCCAGGATTTTCCTACGTAGCCAAGATTTTGGTTCGCTCAATTGTGGTTCCAGAAAAATCTTATATTAATGTTATATAATTTAAAAGCAAACTGATGACAATAATAATGGCTTAGAAAAAATGCACATGCAATTACAAACTGTATAGAGCTGGCCTATGTTTTATCTAATATATACTGATTTTGAAAATAAATACCATTTAAGACAAAAAAGAAATATTCTCTATTGAAGTAATACCTATGACTATGATTTATAGAATTTAGGTGGTAAACACTTTTTACATACCTTACCACTGCAAACAACAGTGTCATCAATATTTTTTTTTCTGAAGTACTGGACACCTGCAGGATATAATTTGTGACTCAAAAGTACCTGATCATTTTGTCAGAACACACAAGTCGAAGCACCATAAATTCCTTTTAATTTCCTCCCGTGTTTAGATGGCTTTATTGCACTGCTTAGATTTGACCAGTTTTTGTACACTGGCAAACACTGACGCACATGAAAAATCAAACACCTGCATTGTAAACTACTACAACAGCTGCACACATAATAAGTAACTGTAAGGGTAATACTTGATATAGTAATAGCAAAACGTTGTTAAAAATTAACTAGAAAAAAAAATATTACCAGTCTCTCCATTTCCTGTTCTTTCAGTCTTTCTTCTCTTTGCCTCCTGTGGTAGTCCATTAGGTCTTCTCTTCCAGAAACAGAACTAATGCTGCTCTTTCTCTCCCGAATGGAAGGAGTCTGCCTGTGGCTTTCCAAATCTTTTTCATCAAACTCCATGGAGCTATTGGAAATCCTTCTTCTTGCAGGAAACCCTCTCTCAGCATCAAAAGGAAGAAATGAATTATTAGGGCTTGTTCCTGACAATCCAACCCTATCAAAGTCATCAGATGCATATGAGGAAGTAGATGCCAGAAGCATTTTCCTAGCTATCCGGGGGCTTGCAGGAACACTGAGAGTTGAATTTACATAAGAATTCACTTCAGGTGGAAAATTTGAGTATGGCAATACTCCTGAAGTGCAAGATGAAAAATGAAGGTAATTGTCGGCATCCAGTATATTTTGAGGTAGAAGGTCTTTTTCAATAGTCTTCTTTCTTTTGGAATTCCCAAAAGAGTTTCTAGGTGGTAAACTCAGTGGTGTGAGTTGGTTTTCTGTTGGTTTATAAAGCCTGGGCAATGACCGACTATAAACTCCCATGTGGCTCAATGAACCACCCAGATATTTTCTGGTTCTAGGCCCCTGAGCTTCCATTGCTGAATCCTTTTGTTTAGTTGATCTAGCCTGAACGGACATAATGTCATGTATATTCATTTTCCTGCTTTGTTTTGGACTAGAAGGCATACTGGCAGCTCCAGAGCTGCCGAATGGTGAAATAATGATATCATTTCCTGAATTCCCATTCCACATTGTAAGAAGAGATCCAGAGTTTTTCCACCCATCCAGTGCTCCTGGGAAATAGACACTATCATGAGATTTATTCTTCTGACTGTACTTTGAATAGGGAAATTTATTCAGATGTCCAAACTGTTTTTCATTTTCCCTGGTAGCATAAACATCGACATCTTTCTTTCCAAGGCTGCACCCACTTAACGATGAGAATGTGCCTGAAATGGGGCACATATGCTTTAGAGAAGCATTTTTATCTGAAAGATAAGAGTTCTCACAAGCCAAAGGTTTGATTCCCTGAATTTTGGAAACAGATGGCATACTTTTAACACTGGATGCAGGGCTCAATTTAGGTGCCAGGGGCTGGGACAGAGTTAAATAAGAACCAGAGTAGTCTTCATTTGTTTTTAATTTCAGACTTGATGAGTATTTTTTCTGGCTGAGTTTGTCCATTATATGCTGGAGATCAGTTTCAAGAGAATTCATAACTACTTCTTTTCCCAAACTGGTGTTTTGTAATTCCACCTGGTTTTGCATATGGCCATATTCTTCCAACATCTTGTTGGAATCTGTAAAAAGAAAAAAGAACAGAGAGAAGAAAAGGAGAGGGTTTTAACAAGTGAATTATTCACTCTTTTCCTAGCTTGCAGTACTTTTACAATTCATACGTCATGCAACTTGAACTCAACAACAAATTTGTAGAAACATTGATTACAATGAATATAAAGATGAGTAATTTTAGAAATTATTTTCAAATCACAGGATTAAAAAAGTATTACTGTTTTAAACAGTCCTGTTATAAAAAAAGAATCAAGACAGACCTGTGCAAGATGAGACGCCACCAAATCAATGATATTAGTGGTACACCAGAAACAAATTTCCTGTGTAAGCTATTTATCTTAGCTGCCTGCAAAGAAAGAAAGAAAATGAATGGATGGGGGAAGGGTCAAGATTCTTACTTGCAAGTAGGTAATAGATTGTATTGGATAAAAGGCAGAAACAGCCTGATAAAGCTGTCTCTGTTTCAAGAATAATTTATTTATGCATTAAGTTAAGTGAATCCTTGCCACTTAAATTTGTTCTTATAATGGTCTCCCTCATTTTGCCGCCCAACAAGCAATGGGTGAACATTAAATTAGTGATAATATAATATTCAGAGTCACAAACATTTCCCTTTTATGGGAAAACCTTGCACTACTTTATATATATATATGAACCTTTTCAACAACAACCCACATTCCTATTGCACAAAACCCTGAAAAATAAGAGTTCAAAACTGTAAATGTTAACAGTGACAAATAACTCTACACTCCAATTTACACAGGGATGTAACTGAAGAGAAAGGGGGAGATATCTCAGTCTGCCACCTCATTTATGCAATTAAAAGAAGATTCCTGAATAGACTGAGTATTGCTCTTCAATCTCTCTCCCTGTTCCAAAGCTCTCTGGAATCATTGGGAATTGGCTACCAAGTAGAAACCTATTTTAAAACAATGTCATAACATGAAAAGGAATTTTATTGCTCATCAATCTACAAGGGGCATTATTCAACTGGATCATTCTCATCACAGTTACCAGATTGATAAACTTTATTTCTAATACATGATCCAGCATAATTTCTTTATTGAGGATATCAGAAGCTCATTCAAGAAAAATAATAAAATTCAATAGTTCTCTGATGCCAAAATCCCAGACAATATGGGGTATATAAGATCCTAGGTCATTTCCTTTAATCCCCACCACCAATTAAAATAAGTAAAACTCAGTTGAAAATTTCTTAGAATCTGGACAAAACCTATGACAACATTCATAAAAATAAAGGTGTAATTATGTTAATTTTGCAATCTTATACATGACTTTTTAGAAGTATATCCCACTAGGTCCAACAAATTAATTCTTATGTAAGTGTACTGAGGACTATAGTCTTAAGGTTTATTGCATGGTCAATTCACAATATCAAAACTGTTTTTACTACTGCAATCAAATTAACAGATATCAATAACTTCCTACTATAGAAATAATTTAATCAGGTTAGCAGAGTCAGGTTTTAATTTCAAGGTGAAATATGTTCACCATCAAATCCTGTTTTTACTTTCGATTATTTTTGTCTTTGGAGAAGACCTACAGTACTAGAGAGAATCTCTTCACTTCGCAGGTCTTTAACGAAAACCACAGCATTATTTTCCTGAAATGCATTTCAAATATATATATAAGAGGGAGGGAACAAAGCATGGAAAATATTGTGCCTTAGCAAAAACTTTGTATTACTCCACCCAGAACATACAAGAATAATTTGATTAAAGTGCTAACAAGTACAATATTCTAAACTGTTCATTATTGTTTCTATATTCATTCCAAGGTTAAATTAAGCTGTTGAAAGCAGATTTTGAGCATCTGCAAATCTGGTTCTGTTTAATTATATGGAATCTTAAAAGAGGTTTAGAGGGGGAAGCAATAATCCTGCTCACTATTGTCTATTTTGATTAGCAGCAGCTCTCTAAATCATCTGGGAAATTCCAGAGCTTGAAATATTTTCATGTGTTTCAAACATAATTCCAAGAGTTATTTTCAGCATTTTGTACTTATAGGCAATACTTTAACTCCATTGTGTTCAATGGAGATAAAGGAACAGGGAAAATTTACCGTATTTATACCATTTGTATATTGATGAATCCATAAAGACTCACAGTAGTTTTACAGCAGTGCAATAAAAATGTACAGCTATCCATAATAAGTAAAAAAATATCCATAGTACATCATCATAACCAAAATATAAGGGAAAAATGGAACCTAACAACCGGCTCTCTATTTTTTATCTAAAAAAATAGCTTAGCAAACATTGAAGCAAAATATGAATAGTGCTAATTTTACTTAGCCACAATATTTTTAAAAAATGATGACTTATTTATGATATTGTCATAAATATTATCTCTGTTATGTCTTAATTGGCACTTCCAGGTTAATACAAACATAACACCTTGTTTTGGAAAGAAGATCTCTGTAGGTCAACTAGAGTTGAAATTGATTAACTTTCGCTGAACAGTAGCTATTTCACGTTAATAAATAATACTTGCTAATTAAAGTTATACCAAAACAATATATTTGCTGTCTTGTTAGTTTCTTAAACAGGCAGAAAACTAGTGATTCAACATTACTTAGGATAGGAAACCAAAGTTTACCTTGTATAGAATATATTCAAACAATGTCTCCTATAGCTATTACAATTCTGAATATTTTACAGGTGAATAAGTTATTTTGATAATTAATGAGGAGATAGCATGCACACAGCCTAGTCTAACTTGGACTGCATACTAATCAATAGTTCTAGGTCATTAAATGCTAAAGAAGCATTATCATAAGAAATAAATTACATACCTGTTCTAAGACTGTGGTAAACAAGATTGCTTCTATTTGACATCATGTTGTTACTTGCCAAAAGGGATGGATTATTACAGCCAAATTAGATGAAAACAGATAAATTCTGAAACCTGTAAACAATGCAAGAACAGTAAGCTCATAATAAATACTTTGAAGTATCTTTAAAAATTAAGGATATATTAAAATATTACAGTTTGCTTCCTAAACTAAAAATTTCTACAGTTTATATACAATATGTTTAAAATCCAAAAGTCATCAAAAAAGAAAAAAAACCCCAAAGCAAACAAATCTCTTATGAAACAAACAGTAAGTGAGACTGTAAATAGCCAACAATTCAAGCAGGCAACATGAAGACAACAGAAGAGATGCATAATAGAATAAATATACTTTCAGTGTTTTTACAGTATAGAACTGAAATCTTAAAAACAATTTAAAATGTTATCTACAGTATTTGTGTCAATGCAATCATCTCAGTTTTAATAAAAGTCAAATCTGCTTCACCATTTCTTTGCATGTTCTCTTGGTTCTGTTTATCAATAAGAAGCGCTTCTTTCAATTAAACAACAGGAGATTATAAAAGCCTTCAAATTTGATGGTCTCTAGTTATAATGGAATACAACTTGGGGGGGGGGGCAATAGGATTCAGTTGGAGGGCTCAGGGGTTCAAGACCTGAGATTTATCATCCTTATTCTGGATGGGCTTGCAAATTCTGGGGCTTCTCCTAGATTCACAATTTGTGCTCTAAGAGTAGGTGGCAGTCATGTCTAGGAGAGCCTTTCTGCAACTTCATATTGTAAGGCAGCTGTGTCCTTTCCTGGATCTTGAGGCCCTCCATTCAGTCGGTCATGTCCTGGTCATCTGCCAATTGTATTACCACAACATGCTATACATGGGGCTATCCTTGAAGAGTGTTCAAAAGCTACAATTGGTACAGAATGTAGTGGTACAGTGTGCACTGTTTTAGAGGCCCTCAGTGGCACATGTGACACCACTGTTATGCAAATTGTATTAGCTGTTTATGGATCTAATTCAAGATGTTGCTCATTGCTTTTGAAGTTCTTTATGGCATGTCAATACAGTTCAGAGAATGCCTCATCCCAATGGAATTAACCCACCATACTCGTTCTAGCCGAAGAATTTTGATTGACAGGATCCAAGAGAAGAACCTTTTCTGTTGTGGCTCCCCCACCCTCTGGAATATTCTGCCATTAGAGGTGAAGTTTGCCCTCACATTCCTGGCCTTCTGGAAGAGCTATGGCTGTGCTGTTTGGCCTGAGGCCCCAAACAGGAACCTGTTACATTGGGATTGGCTGATGAGCTAAAGCAGATTCTCACCCCCAGAATGTCCATATCTTAATTTTTAACTTTTAACTTCTTTTTTATTTTTCTAATTTTAATGGTTTTTAGTACTTTTTAACTTTTTATTTTATTGTAAGTGGCCCAAAGATGCAGTATCAGTGAGATGCATGGCATACATATATATATATATATACGTACATGCATACAAGCAAACTTGTTCTATATGCAACAACAAACATGTTAAATGACTTTGGATGAAAACCAAAGCAAAAAAAATTGCTACTGAATCATCCGAAAGGACCACAGGGAAGATCACAGGAACCCATTATTAACATGCGGTTACAACCTTATATTCATTTAATTAGGACCAAAGTCAAATAAATTCTGTGGGGCCTTCTTGAGAGAAGACCTGCAGCACATGTCTACACTCCCATCTTCTTCATGTTATTATGCCGTGTTGAAGTGTGCTCTCACCAAAGATTATTAAATGACTCCCCTTTTTGTCTGCTGCATTGAAAATATATGTCATAGATGAGTGATCTAAAACAGGCATAAATAATTTAAAGTACAACAAATGCTAAAAGGTCTATTCATGTTCCTCCTTAAATAGGCTCATGAGTTCATAGAGAAGTTAGTCTAAACATATTTATGCTCCTACATATTAGAATATTTAGTAGAAAACAAGAGAGTTTAACTCCCACAGCTTTATAAATATTTATCAAAATAATTCTATCAGTCTACTTTCTCTGAAAGATACTAAGATAATCATTTGCATTTGCACTTTCTAAAGAAAATAAAATTCACTGGAATAAGAAGTTTTAACCAAACATACTCTTTTATTGCCTTAAAGGCAATAAAATTCTATCAATATGTAAGTTAATAAAACCAACCACAAGTGAAAAAAATGGCATACACTCAATAGGGATTATACACATATTTGTAAATGATAGACTCTTGTTTCAGATCAAAAGAGGAACTAGGTCAGTATGCTATGAGGTGAGATGCCACCAATAAAGTAGCTCAGATATGCAAATAGCCCCTGTCAAACTTCTCAAACTCATACCATATTCACTTTCATGCACAGAAACATTTCCTTCATTCACAAATAGCTAAAATTATTTCAAAGACTGAAGTGATTATTTAAGGAACAGGCAAAACACTTTAAAGTGGAAGGTGAACCATTTTCTCCTGAACAGTGACCACCCAGCCTCACTTGTAAATTATTCTCCCATTTGGCAGAGTTTTATAAAAATCTTCCACTGACAGCCAATACTCTTTTCAGGCTTTAAGATTGAGGAAAAGTTACTATCTCTGTTTAGTTAGTAAATGCACATTTTCAGAGGATGGAATGCAGCAAATATGAGGAGAACCATGTGGCTGCAAGAGTTTTCTGCCTGTTATACAGTACAATGAAGCAAGGGAAAGAAAACAGAACAACCAAAGCGTATTTAATTGGTTTAATTGGTTTTAAATATGGGATTTTAAAAATTTGGGGGTTTTATATTTGAGCCAAATTATTTAATAATTTTAATTTTTAAATTTTGTCTGTCTTTGTGCTTTTAATTAGGCTGTACACCGCCCTGAGTCCTTCGGGAGAAGGGCGGTATAGAAATAAAATTATTATTATTGTTATTGTTGTTGTTGTTATTATTATTCATATAGGTCTAAAACTAATTTTCTCTTCCTTTCCAGGTGACAGCATATTGCAAGTTTCATCTGAACTCTAAATTGTGATTAATTTTAACTATAGTTAGGCAGCTTCATCAACTTTTGCTAATTAGTTTGCTAGTGCTTCCATTATCTAGAATTTAGTTTAACTCGTTTACTGGGATTGAGACGATACAGGAAGTTATGTTTAATTCAATATTAAATATTCGTTAAAATATTACAACAAAGTCTGACAGTTCATGTCAGGGGTGTCAAATTCACGGTGTCACGTGAGGTATCACTATTTCTTCCCCTTCGCTAAACCGGGGTGTGGGGGTGGGGTGGCCAGTACATGACGTATCCGGCTAGTGGGCCGTGACTCTGACATTCCTGGTTTATGTAGACAATTCTAGAGAGCTGTGATGGGTTGGCTCCTATACATTTCTATGAAAGCAGATTGAATAGCAATATATCAGAAATAAGTCCCTTTGTGATCGGTAGGACTTACTGCATTGGCATTTTTTTTGCATAGTATCGACCTACTTACCTAAACTAAAACTATGTTTACTTGTTTGTTTGTCTGTTTTGTCCCCTTAAATTAGCCCAAATGGTGCATTACACAACTTTTGAATCCAGGCTGCTAAATAATACACAAAAATATGGGCTTCATTTCTCTTATGGAATTGACATTTCCATGTTCAGACTAGTTTTATTTACAAAATTACGGCCACTGCAGCATCTCATAGTCATGCCAATATGATTTTTCTATCTTTCCATAAGCAAAGTGAATAGGTATGCTGTTAGAAAGTGGAGATCACTCATGTTCCCACTACTTTTTTGCCCATACATGATCATTTTGTTTATCTCTAAGTAAATACTCACTTACTCAAAGTTTGTTTGCCACTACAATTATTTTTATATTTATGATATATACTGGGATCATGTAGCATTGGAGTAAAAAAATGTGGTTGGCTTAAAGTTAATATTCATTCTAATCATAACAGACTGCACTATATACCTTTGTCTAAAAGAATAACCAATGAGTAACAGGGTTTTCTAGTCATGAATAATTCTTTACAATCCATTAGATCTTCAACATGTATTTAGCAAAGCAAGTTGTGGACACATATTAAGTACAGATACTCGATTTAGAAGTGGAATTGAGCCCAAAATTTCTGTTGCTAAGAAAGGCAGATGTTGTGAGTTTTGTCCCATTTTATGTTTCTTGCCACAGTTAAGCCACACTGCAGCTGTTAAGTTAATACAGTTTCCCTATTGACTTTTCTTGTCATAAGGTTGCAAAGGATGATTATATGACCCCAGGACATTGCAACTGTCATAATTTTATGCCAGCTGCCAAGAGTCTGAATTTTGACCATGTGACCAAAGGGAAGCTGCAATGGTTGTAAGTGTGAAAAACGGTTGCAAGTCATTTTTTTTCAGTGCTGTTGTAGCTTTCCAGTTTCATTGTCATCTGAAAGGTTGATAAGAAAGACACATATGTACTATAAAAAAGATACTGATGGCAGGAAAATACAATGATTTCTAGTTGCAAATGTCTGGTCCTTGAAATGTGTGAGATTCTGAGAGCATTTTAAATATGTTGTTGAAATATTTGCAACTTTTATTTCCTTTATCAGTACAGGAATATGTAAAATAGGCTACTAGTGCCTCAGGCACAGGCTACAGAACAAGATGTACTTCCCAAGCAATCTTGGGTCAACTTACTATTATCTTCTAAAGGCCAAGCTCAAGAGAAGTTTTTCCTCGATTTAGAATCCATCTCCCCCTTCCCACACATTTTTTGAAGGAAGAGCTGCTAAAGTTTTGATTTTAGAAAACTTCAAGAATTTATTCCAAGAAAGAGGCCCTCTCAACCTCCCATTTAGTTGTGTCAAAGTAGGAACAAGAATCAAGCTGACATCAAAGCTCAGTAACTTGCTTTCCATGGCAGTTAACATAGTTCTGCAAGGCAGTTAATTATTATGTGTATATTTAAAGCTCTGCTCAGTACATGTGACCAGCGTTACCAAATCAGTCACTACAAAACATTGGAAGACTGGAACAATAGTTAAGGGAATCTAACAATGACATAATAACAGCTTTCATATATAACTGCTATTCTGTCCACTACTTTGCAAGATGCAGAATGTTTTACCATTACACATATAGTTGTTTAGATGTTACTAAAACAACTGTGGATAACAATAGTAACTATTTGAAATGCCTCACACTTCTCTGCATTTCTTCCATAGGGAAATGAAGTTATTTCAGTATCTCTCCTGCACAAGTTCCCATTTATAAAACGCAATAGCATAAAAACCCCCAATAAACAGTTCTTATGAATTGAATTAGGAAGACAACCCTGCAGGTCATAAGATTTAAAAGTCTGCCTCCTAGATCTTAGAATCCATCTATTAGACTAGATGCAAACCCCCATTTTTATCCCACATGCTTAATTTCATCTACAGCACTTTCAAGCATAACAGATTTATTACTTTCTAAAGATTTATAACTTCACTGGAATTATTCTGGCAGGCATGTTTTCAAACAAATGACATGTTGGACTTAGAAGAAACGTAGGGAGCCTTCATTAAGGCTCTATGGGATAAAGAAGTCAGCATGGTAAAGGGACTAAAAAGTTTCCAATTCATAAAGTACCACAAAGATGTGATCGGTCATTTTGTTCACCCAAATTATCTTTCTCCCACTGTGCCAAAAAACCGCTTGGCAAAGTAGAGAAATTACGATGGACTTGCAGAAGGATATCACTGGAGAAAGTCAAAAAGCTTCCTTCCAATCTCATTAGCTTCAGCTCTTCTAAAAGAACACCAAAACATATTTTGGCTCAGAATAGAGCCTGAAACTGCTGCCCTTTTAGCTCTTAGGCAATACAAAAGATGTGCTTCTACCTCTTCTCTCATACATTGGAAGTGATTTTGTAGAATGTTTTGATTGTTGGCTTTATTGTAAACCATAGAGTCACTTTGAGTGAGATGAGTGGTCATATAAATTTAACAAACAAACAAATCAATGCACAAGTTTGTCAACAGTGAATATACGTTTTATTTACTGGTTTCTTGTAGAGCAATGCCCCCTGCTCTATTTTAATTTCCACTATTGGAAAACCTACTTTGCTGTATTAAAAATTCCCAGAGGGAGAGGCAATAAAGTATATTAAAAAGCTTTGGTTTTTTTTTTTTCAGACACAACTAATAGAGGAACACATAGCAAGTAAGGAATCCCTGGGGGAAGTAGTACTTAAAAACCAACTACTAACCTGGGTGAAAGAAAATTGCTTAGTTCTATATTTTCATAAAATCTGTCTCAAGGCAAACGCTAATCTCCTCAATTCCAGGGGATCCGGCCAAATCTTTTGCTTAGCACATTATTCCCAGCGAGGGGGAACAGTTACACCAAGTCAGCAGTACTTCGGTTTTCAAACACTGACTGTCCCATTTTAATCCGAAAGCTTGGAAACCTAATCTAAGCAATCCGGCAGCAGACATGTGCGGAAATGGGAAAGGGGAGGGGGGGATAATAAAGCATCCCGGATTGCTAAAGAAAAGAACAGAAAGATCTTTTTTAAAAAAAAAAAATCCATGGTAAGCACCGCCCAGCTAAACACTCTCCCAATTCAGACAAAACAGGCTGCTTCCTGAGAATAAAAGCAAAACGGGGAAGGAAAGAAAGAAGTGCGAAGCTTTAAAATAGTAATGCCAGAGGGTAAATAGAGGGGGAAGGGGAGAAACAAGGGACCAGTGTTAAACGTTTCCTCCGGCGCTGCTTGCTCGATTTCCGGACTCCGCGGATTCAAGAGAGGGGATTCTTTCTCAAGCGATGCCCCTTTTCCTGCCTTCCCACCCAGTCAGATCCTCCGCTGGCTCCCGCGCGCAGGACAAAAGCTGCCCGGGTCCCAGCGTCTATCCACACTCACCTCTGTGTCCTCGAGCTTGCTGTACATCCTTCTCTCTTCGAGCCCCTTCCAGAAACTCGTTTTCCGTCACTTGCTTCAGCGGAGTCTTCCCTTCTGAGCCGGACAGGATCCAGCGCCCTCCTTCTCCTCCCCCCACCCCCAAGCTTAACCCAAGCAACAATCAGTCCCGCCCATCAGGGTACCCCACCTCCGTTTTTCAACAGAAGAAGCAAGCCACCACCCCTCCCGTTCTTACAATGGTTCGTTCCCTTCGGGAAAAGAGTTAGAAGGCAGGACCGAAGAACATATTTTAAAAAAAAGGGGGGGGGATGTTGAGAGAAACTGTAATTTCGTGCTCGTATTCTCGTGGCGCCTGAAAAGCTTTACACCGGATCGCTCTGCATCCGTTTTATGTGATTCCCCCCCCCTCCACCCCAATAATGACTTCGGAGTACCAATATCTTGGAGTGTTTTACACTAACTTAAAATTCCATCCATGCACTACAAAGTACCCCAGACAATAACAACTGCGCTTTTATACCCGGTAGCTAACTTTAGCTAAAGTTTTTTTTCTAAGTGGCAAAGAAAGACCATTGTCTTCGTGTTCAGCTCTGTCATAGGAAGGAGCGTTTGGTCCGGCGAGCAGCCTTTCCTTCAGACCTCCTGGAACTGACTTTAAAGGTGCAGTGCCTTCTATTCCACACGCTTCGTATCAGCCACCAATTGTACCTTCTGTTTGCCCGATCGCTGGAGGGCGCCTTGCAAATAAGAGAGTTGACTTACTGTAAAGGCACAGCTCCTCGCTGGTGATTTAAAAAAAAAAAAATCCCCGCCAGAATTACTCACCAGTGACATCATGCAAACAAATCTCTCGAAAAATGCACCCGGAGAGGGGTGAAGGGTGTTGCTTTCAGCTTGACAAATTTATCCCGTAAACTTTGGACCGATTTTCTGCAAAGCGCAGGCTAGGAAAACAAGCAAACAGTTTTTCACCCTGAGTCAGCTTCCTATCTCTCTGACATCAGCAGAAAAATAGACCTGGGTTTTAAGAAAGGCGAGCCGGGGGGGGCGGGGGGGGGGAGAGAAAATGCTTGGCTTTTCCTCTCCCTCCTTGTTCTCCTCCCGTCCAGAAGTTGGACTGGCGCTCAGACTGACAGGAAAAGGATGTCTGCTGGAGCCCCACTCCCACATAAATCCAGCTGTGTTTTTTCGGCCGTCTTCACAGAGGCTGCAAGAATGTAGACAAGAGACTCGGTTAACATTACTATTCTCTAGGTCAAAGCTCCTAAAATTATTTTGTTAGGCATCCTGGAGAATTCTGTTCCAGACAAATGCAGTCAAATGCATCATGAACTCAACAAATTAATGTTGTCATCTGAACACTTTGCCAAATTTAGGTTCAGAGTTTTATAGGGTACAACATATTTCTGTCTTGTACTGCTACAACTTGGGCATTGTAAGTTAAAGCTGCAAGATCTGCCAAGCTATTCACAGAGCAAGAAAGAAAAGATAAAAATATTTGTTTGTTTATAAAATGTATATGGGCACCCATCTCACAGAAAGTAATTCTGGGTGATGTACAACAAAATAATAAAAACAGTAAATATTTAAAAACTTTTAAAAAATAAGGCTAAGAGAATAGCAGTATTAACTCCAATAGAGCCACCTCAAGATCTCACACATCCCCAGGACACCCAAGTCTGATGACATAATCAGTTTTGGGAGACTTCCCAAAAAATCCAACAGAGATGGAGCCAACCTCACTGTGGGGGGAGGGGGGTAATATTCCATAAAACAGGCATTCCCACAGAAAGTGGTCATCACAACAGAGAAGGCCCACCTCCCGAAGCCCATATAGCCCACTCACAGACAGGACTCATAGCATGCTTTTTCTGCTGGATCTGATGATACAGGCTCATATAATCAAGAAGAATCAGTCCCTCAGATAATCTGGCCCCATGCCATGAAGGATTTTAAAGGTCAAAAATTATCATTTTGAACTGAATTGTAGAAAAATAGGACAGAGGCTGCATGAAGTTTCAGTTTTAAAATGTCATGCAGAAGTTTGTTCAGCGGACGTTCAAATTAATGTTACAATTGCTAAGCAATTTTATTTAACAAAGGTATTACAGTAATTTGTTCTGGTATCTTTAGTTGTTTCTTTTTATACAAATTAATATACTTTACAAAATTATTTAAGACAAATGTAACAGTCTGTTCAATCTATCACTGCACTGGTGAATATAGTTCCCATTACTCTAGAAAACAGATTGCTTCCAGTTACTGCTTGTCCTTGGGTGGATTTATCAAGAAATGTGTATTACTTGGTGAAGACATGCCAGAACTTGCCATGGACTCTTTTTTTCTTAGATTGTCAGATTCTACCCTACCTCTAAGTTCCTATAGTTTTATACTACCACCTCTTTTGATATATTATCTTCAACTTGATATAGTCTGAAGTTTTAGTTTTTATTTAGCGCTGCAAATATCTGCAACACAGCAGTTTCAATCAGAACCATATCATAGCACTTAATGTGAAGTTAATGTAAAAGTCTATTTAGATATTTCTTGAAAATATGATTTTATGTTTAAATCAGTGACTTGTAATATATTCCTAATTTGTAAGTGAATTGCAACTACACCAATATTTAATTTGGATAGAAGCAATATACAGTATAATACAACTAATATCTAAACCTATTCATATAATTCATATAATTCCTGATGTCTAGATTACTCCAAAGACAAAAGAACTACAACCATCATATTTAGTAATATGATAACATCTTGTCTACTATGAATATCGTAGTAATTCCATATTAATCCAAGAAGAAACATTATCTTGATCATTCTTTTTTAGATGTCTGTTTTCCATAAGGTTTGATAAGCTTGTTATGTTTTTGAATTTAAGAAATATTTTGATGTTGTGTATGTGCATATATTGTACTTGATCAGTTGATTCTGTTAGCAGTGAGAATTCTATAGCATAGCTCTTACAAATTCTGTCTACAGAGGAAGAAACAGAAATTTGCCTGGATTTCATAACTATGCATTATCCAGTTTTGCTTTGCACAAATGCCATATTTACAATAGCATATATATTATAAATTCTCTTAAACAGGAAACAGTGTTCTGGCAGAACTAGCTTTTAAATAGCTGGTCTATTAGTTTGATGCAATGAAATCCATGTGCATGCTAAGGGTAATTACCTTGGGTGTCAGATTATCATATGGAAGCAAATGACAACAATTCTGATGAAGCCAATATACTTGTGCTTTATCTGTACTGCCTATGTTGAAAATTATATGGGGATTCTGTGCATGTGCCCTGGGGTTTTATAATAAAAAATGTAAGTCGTAAACATTAATGATATCAGTATAATACAGTTGGAACCACAGCAAAATAATTTCAATATGGAGTGCTCTTATTAGGATTCCAGGCAGGCAGCTGAACTAAGTGAAGGATATTTCATTTACTTGTCTCCATGAACAAGTCCATCAGTTTCTGTGCTGCTTGGGCTGGTTTTCTAAGTGTTGTATCTGAGGATGATAGCCATTTGTTTAAGACAGCCAGTACCACTATTTCCTAACACAGCCAATGAAAGAATGATGAAGACCAGCAGGCAGTTTGCCACATAGCACATGGCCATAATATATTTACATTGGTGAATGATTTATACAACATGTTATCCAGAAGTGCCTATTCTTTAATTAGCACTGGCTGGCACGGTCAGTCCAATGACCATCCATGTAGCTCTCCTCTATCCTTCCATCTTGAGAATGGGCACTCCAAGTCGTAGATATTGCCTACTTCTGCAAACTTTGTAATTTCTCCAAATCTTTTTTCCCCTTCTTGTTGTGCATGAATGAGGATACTCATTCAGAGAATGAGTTATTATTGGCATTTAGGATGCTGAAGGATGTTCCTATCCTGCTGGTATTTCTAAGGGGACTGAAGACGTGGCTCTTCACCTAGGCCTTTGGTGGAAATGACTGAAGCTACCATTTAATTCAGGTGGTTTTCTTTTGTTTCATCCAGTTTGTGATTCTGCAATCTGTTCAATTTTTTTTTTCTGGCTGTTTTTATTATCTTATTTTTAAGTTTTAAATCATTTGTAAACAGCGTAAAGTTACTGAAAGTTGGTGGCATACTGCATAAATTTAGATAATAATCATCATCATCATCATCATCATCATCATCTTCCCATTCACTTTTCACGTTCCAGTATTTCTTTACCCAATACAGGTAATATCACATTGTTACTTATGAATAAAATGGCACATTGTTCCTCCTTGACTTTTTGGGAGTGGGAGGAGTCGAGGAAAAAAGAGAAGTCTCAGTTCTTATAATCTTTAGGCAGCGCTCAGAACCCAAGAACATTAAATTTTTCCTTTAAGTTTTACTTCATCCGGGAGCAGAGGTGGGTTTCAGCAGGTTCTGACCAGTTCTGGAGAATCGGTAGTGGAAATTTTGAGTAGTTTGGAGAACTGGTAGTAAAAATTCTGACTGGCCCCGCCCCCATCTATTTTCTGCCTCCCAAATCCCAGCTGATCAGGAGGAAATGGAGATTTTACAGTATCCTTCCCCTGCCACGCCCACCAAGCCATGGCCACCAAGCTATGCCATAGCCACCAAGCCACATCCACAGAACGGTAGTAAAAAATGTTGAAACTCTCTACTGTCCGGAAGCAAAATTTGTGGAAAAAACATTTGCTGTTACATGATAACAAATAAAGCAATTAGTTGAATATGTCTAGTTTCAGTTTAAGTCTTAAACATACTGGTAATGCATTCCTGGATGGAAAACTACCATGGATGTTCATCACATTAGAAATTGTACTTATACCGGTATGTATGGTGTATCAAAAGCCAGGACCTACAGACAACTTATTATATGATTAATAAGTCAGGGGCTTGGCTTATGGTACACCCTATATATCTCTCAGATGAAGGCAATGATGAAAGGCTTCCTATACTGTTGCAAATAAAATTACACAGACATGCCCATGAAGTCAGTAGCGCTCAAGATTAGCTCAAAGGATATTTTAATTTATTTACTGTTTCAGCTGATTTATATTCCACCTTCTCGCTGGATTCTTTCCAGTACATGTTTGGGCATTTATAAAATATGACATGTCACTAAAACAGCCAAAATTAGTTTGGGGCCTAGGGCACAAGTAGACGAGTCATTTTATTTCCAAATACTTTGCTTATGATTGTAGAGGAACTTTGCTACCATGTTTTCTCTCTGTGATCTTCCAGTTTAGGTGAATATAGAAAGGTACTACATTATTAGCTTTGTATTGTCTGACCATGTTTCCTTTTTCAGGATCAGCCAAAGTCAACATTAGCATTAGCTGAAGCAGCAATGAAGGATCACAGAAAAAGCATTGGATGAGGCCAGGATTCATTCCCTGTTCATGATAACAGGTCTAAATGATACATTTAAACATTATATGAAAAAACACATTTTGAGTTGATAATAAGAGAATGGAGAGATACTCTGTTATAGAAGAAATTTATCAAATTAAATCATGTAAGTTGCTGTCCCTAGATTTTGCATACGTGTAACTTAACCATTAACCTAAACTGATTATGTTGCAGCTTTGCAGAACAGCATTGCAGCGCAGCCCCATTACTCTGCTACAGCACTTTTTCTGTTGCTTGCATTTCACAGCTTCCTGAAAATACAATCTTCACAGTCTTCAGACAGACGCCTGATTAATTCAAATAATTGACTGGCTAGTTCTAACAAGTTTAGTCAGAATAGCATCATACTAATTTAGATGAGCCTTCCTTTCTACTAAATATAGTTAGCCCTTGCATTTACCTTTTCTCTAGAATTAAGCTGAGATTTTTTATCACAGGTTGGTTGCCTGTCTGTTTTTTAAACTTTGTAATATTATTTTCATATTAGTCGAGATTAGTTTTGTAACTTTAAACATTTAAAGATTGGTTTTCTCTTACATACATGATCAAGAAAGTCAGCTACTGTATATCAGGGCGCTCATACTTGTAATTTTAAATATATAGAGAGAGTCTTACAGTCTCCTGGTTTCTAGCCTGATTTCTTAACCAAACTGGCTCTAAGAGTTATTACCCATTGCTAGAGGGTAATTAAATCTTCTTGGCAAATTAGCAAGGTTACCAGTAAAAGATACTTGCAAAGATTGCTATTAGTCAGGTAGAACCTCTGGGCACATTTTTGATAACACAAGAAATTCTTAGCCCTTCCACCATTTTTCAGCCATCTATAAGAAAAGAGAGAAGAAAATGTGTTGGATTGGTTTACTAACCAAAGTCCATACAAGATGGGAATTAGGAATCATACAGAGTGCTTTATTTAAACTTAATGTTTAACTTCCATTTTTCTCCGTAGCTCTACCATCACCATGAAAATTCAGCCTGACTTTTTCTAGCACAGCCTGAATATGTCCTGTCTCAGTGGAATTTTTCTTATTCTAGTTTGTTTCTCCGCCCTATTTTTACTATTTACGTTGTATCACAATTTGAGATAAGTACTTGGAAGCCTGGGGATAGGTAGCATCTAGAATTTAATGCTGGCAGACAGTAGAAAAGTTGTTCCCAATTTCTTATCTCAAAATCTCAACACCCCAGGGTGACTTGTGTGTGTTAAAGTTGATGCTTTGTTATTTGCATTTGCATGTGACATATTGTTAATTCTATCCATCAAAAGTGAAAAACTTTTTTCTTTGCTACTTCTATTGCATGCTTGCCTAAGTGTGCCTGTACGTTCTATATTTGGCCTGTTTTTAAAATGGTCATTTTTTAATTTATTGTTTTTAATAATGCTTCTTATCTGCTGTTTTGCATTGTCTCTTCTACAGATAGAGGCTTCTTCCTCCCTCACCCCATCCCAATTTTTGAACATAGTCGTTGACAATATAGACCAAGCATACTATAGTAATGTAAGGCCATTATATTGTAAGAAAGAAAATGGATATGTGAAAAGAAATGAAATTGATGGTTTTTGTTTCTCACTTTCAGGAAATTACTTTTAGTTGTGCCAGGGTGTTAAGGAATCTAAAAAAATGAAACAATCTGCTTTGGCATCTAGCCTTGTTATGAAAGGAAATATTGTCAGCAGCAGATACATTAAAATAATGCTGGTGCAGGAATTAGTTATAATCCAAATGAATAGATGAATAGATATGAATATTAAAGTCTCACTGAATTGTTTGATGAAATAGGCTGTTGGTTATAACATATTAAAACTCACTAAAATGCAAGAAATTTTTGCATAATTACCGTATTTTTCGCTCCATAAGACGCACCTTAAGATGCACCTAGCTTTAGAGGAGGAAAACAAGACAAAAAACTTTCAGGCAGAGCCCAAGAGGACCACAGATAGGTGTGCTCTCATGTGCCAGCTCTGCCTATTGACTCCTGCACTGTGGAAAAGAGACAAAAGAGGTGGGCAGTTACAAAGACAAAAGAGACAGGGTTCAGCACTGTAAAATGACATCACCGCCTTGGTGATGGCTGCTATTCACCAAAGACGACAGACATTTCCACCCATTTTGGGGGGGCGGGGGAGTGCATCTTATTGAGCAAAAAATACAGTATAAACAGTTCCTGGGAAAATCAGTCCTGATTACATTCAAATTGGAGATTTGATGAGCAAAGAGGGCCTGATTTGCGGAGTTTGTAATGTGAAAATTGAGGCAATCAGATTCATCTTGGGTTGCTTCACTCTAGGAGCACTCTAAAAGGTCCATAAACTGTAATGGATGAGGGGCAAAATATGTATAGCTACATAGAAAAGAGCAAGGATGGCAGAGGGCATTAGCCTTCCTCAGTTATATCTGGATACCTTCACAGCTTTTAGTGAAATACATTTTTGAAACAGACACTTTGTACCATTGTTAACCATTAACAACCTTGAGGGCAACACATTTGTTGAGATAAAATGCAATTCAAAAATAAAGTAAGGTAGCCCTCATTTAGCCACTGCCTCTGATAGTGATTATTCGTAGTTACGATGGTAATGAAAAAGCAATTTTGCGACCAATCTTTGCATTTACGATTTTCATTGCTCTAAAGCACAGAAAAGGTGACATAAGATCATAAGTGCTGTCGCATTTTCACTTAGTGATTAGCTTTGCTTAACAACCAAGTTACTAGTCCGAATTGTCACTAAATAAGAATTGCATATAAGAGAAATAACCTTGGTCTTATAGTCTCAGAAAGAATAAAACTAAACTACTTGGTTGTAACTGTTGATGTGATTTCTATGCCTTTTGAAAAATGAAGAATTTTTTAATGAAGAATTTTTCAAAACAATTCTTTTTTATACAATTTAGTTACCTTTTTTCACTTTGTCATGAGATATGATTTAAATCATGTTATATTACTTTGGACTCATTAATATTGATATAAGGAGAAAATATAAAGTTAAACTTAAAGTTTTAAATTAAAACTTTAAGGGTTTAAAGTTTTAAATTAAAACTTTATAGGTTTACATAAGTAGAACATTAATGAATATTACTCCTTTTCAACCTCCTTTGAAGGAGGTTAAGAGTCTTTCCAGATAATCAGTTTTATAGCACTTTGAGCACACATTTGTTTTTCATTTCTTGGTTAGACGCTTCACATTTTTTTCTCATGGCTTCACTTCTGCTGTGAGGCATATAAAAACATCTTCCAAAATGGTAGTTATGTTAACACATTGCAGCATAAACAGAAAGAATCCAACATGCACTGAGAATAATGCTTTATTGATGCCATTTTTGTTGATTCTGAGACTGGATTTACTATTCCAGGATGCCTTTTGAACTTCATATGTATTATATGGAAACTGACAACAGTGGAAAAGGGTTCTTCAATAGATAAATTACTCAGTGGATTGAAAAACTGGAATTAGATCATTTTATGAACAATTAATATTGTTATTGTTGCTTATAGGTTATCTATAAGTTGCTTATAAATATATGTTTTGTATGGACAATTGCAGTGAAAGATTGTCTTTATTGTAACAATTGCGTACAATTTTATTCATCCATCCATCCATCCATTATCTATCTATCTACCTACACAGGTATAATATATAGTATTTACTGTATGCTGTTTTGTTATATTTCTTCATTTTCTTTTTCTTGTGCCATCATATTACTGCTGATTCCTGATGACTGCCTAGATTAATTCCTGCAATTTTCTTGGCAAGATTTTAGAAGATTGCCGTTACCTTCTTCCAAGGGCTGAGAGACCAAGGCTTAGAGACTGGCCAATCCAAGTTACACAACTGACCTAGTGCCTAAAACAGGACCAAAATTCCCAGTCTCCAATCTAGAGCCTTAACCACTATACCAAGCTGGCTCCTTATATTTTTCCTGTTATGTTTAATTAAATAAAGCTTGAAATAAAAGCAATAGCAACAAATCTTATAGCATCTTATAAAAAATGACCAATTTATTATGATTTAAACTTTAGTCGACAACATTGGATGCGAATCTGATAAACAGGTTATGTGCCATTCTAATTATTTTTATCCATGAAGTACCTTTTATTCATGAATTACCTTATGCTACTTAAATAATATATGCACTGTGTAAGATATACACAATCTTATTTCAGATAGCAGAACAAATAAATATAATTTACAAATAATCTGATTTTTCTGGTAGTAGTTAATGTTTTTTTTCTTTGTAAGTCTTTACACATCAAAACAACGATCAATGGCATGATCTTATAAAAGACATGTTGGACAGTTTCATCTAAATTGGCCAAATGGCCTTTGCATCTACAAGAAGCAGTATCTGTGGCTTTTCCATTTTGAAGCTTTCTTTGTTCCGAGAAAGCATCATAGGCTCTTTCTAGTAAAATAGGCCAACAATTAAAGTTGTTTGTGTTCTGAATGTTATTTTCTATATATTTCATTCTTCCATTTTGTGGTTGTTTCATAATTATCCATCTGAATCATCCATTCGAGTATATGTAGATAGTTGTTTGGGTATGTCCTCTTTTAGATCCTTAATATTTAACGAAAACTAATAAGTTAAATTTGCTATGGGATAATTTTCTAACTGGCACTGGACAGATGATTCCATCCATTGTTATATTTCTTGCAGTACTTCACAGTGATGCTAATTTATAGAATTTGTCAGAAATTAAACTGGCATTTAAGTCATGCCACTTGGTGCTGCTTAGAGAGTTGGAGTAGAGGAATGAATTAATGGATACAGTGGCTGATACCACTGGTTGGGTTTGCCATGGTGCTTGGCCTTTAGCAGGTGCCAAACGAGGTCACTACTGAAACATTCACAGAACTTACATTCTATTTCATCTTATAATCTTGTTCCATTTCTAATTATGTGAACAATATAATTACTGTTACTATTTTGTATTGATTTTGGGACACTAATTAGAATGAATGCAGAGCAACGAGCAAGGTGAAGTCAGCTGATTATTTTGTATATCCTAGTATTTAAATTGCAGTATATATAGTGGGGTAGGCATGCTTCAGATAAAGGAAATATGTATCATAAAATGATCTGAACATTGCCACACTACCTATGTTTAGAAAAATGGATATGAAGATAAATAATACTTTTTACCCATAGCACGCTTTAAACACAATTATGTTATATAACAACAACTTAGTGAATTGATTGTTGTCCTTAGAACAGAGATCAGTAAAATACAAAATAATTGCAGTGATTTCTCCTGCAGATTTTATTTAATGGATTTTTTTAAAAAAAATAACAGTGACTTGTTGGAATATGTATGAATTGTGTCCGTGCATGCGTGAATTTTCCAAGCTGATCAACATTTAGTTTTATAGGGATGGACAACATATGGATAAACACATAAAATTATTGACTATTTTACAGTTTTGCAAGCAACAGCTATAAAAAACAGGCTTGATGCAATCCAACATCACAGTTTAAGTAGCCTTTCAATGACCAGGCTGGCACAACAAACTTTCTGGACCTTCCAAAATTGAATTGAATTGAACTTTATTTGGCCAATGATTGGAATGCATATTTGAAAGGCATTTTGGAGATTTTGTTCCAATCAAAATAAGGCTCAAATTTCTTGAGATACTGTGGAGAAAACATTTTGTCACAACGAGGAGCCACTTATCATGTCATAAAGTATTTCTCTGGAAATCATTCTAATTAACACTGAGGCTATTTCCACTTATCTTGGTAACCCTTGATTGAACTCAGTGTAATGCATTTTAAGTAGGACAGTATGAATATGTTGATGTCCTGCTTGTTGGCTTCCATAGTATCTTTTTGGCCCTCCCTCAGTATGGAATGGTCAGCTAAAAAAGCTCTTGGCTTAATCAAATACACCTGTTCTTAAGTTTGTTCTTTAAGATTTACAGATTTGTCTGCTGTAAATACTTCTCTTTGACAAACAATTAGAACTAATATTTTTTCATCTTTCTCCCCACTTCATTATATTTTATAGGAAGATAACACAAAATTATAATACAAAAATACAAAAGGTAAGCAAGATTAGTAAATTATTATTTTTTTCCAAAAAGTTTCTTTATTTTTTAAAACATAAAACATAAAATACATCCTTTTAGATGTAGGATTTGATCCGGTATAAAATAAGTACAGTTGTTCGCATTCCCTCAACCAATTTTGTTCCAAATTTTATCCATTAACATCTTTAAAAAAGAAAAAAAGAAAAAAAAACTTATTCTAAACATTTATCATTCTACTATATCACCCAAAATTCTAAACTATTATTTCCAAATTATTTCCAAATAAACACCTTTATCTTTATCATTTTAACAATCAATATTTCATATATATTCCTCATTCCTAAGACCCATTATATCAAATCTATATTCTACCTCTTCTTATGTAGCAACTCATGTCCATAATCTTAACAAAAAATATTTTTCTCCTCTCTTGAAGTCATAAAATCCATCAACATTTCCATCTATTAAATATACTTTATTTTGTTTACTTCAGGCTTATTCTCTAATACTATTTAGGTCTGATATTTAGCTGATTCATAATTTAAATAGCTATTTTCCAGCAGTGTTTTCCATCACTTCTATCTCTATTTGTTTAACTGGTTCACAGTTTGGTTTAACTATTCTCCAGTATTATCTCCTCCACTTCCTCTTAGGTTTACTTTTTGGCTGGTTCACATCTTAATCAGTTGCTTTCCAGCTATGCTTTTCTCCACTTCCTCCACTCCTAACCTGTTTATTGGCTGGTTCACAGCTTTACTTTAACTGTTTTCCAGCACACACTTTCCTCCACTCCTAACTCTTATTTTTATTTTTAACTGTTCCCAGCTTTGCTTTAACTGCTCTCCATTATGATGCTTTCCTCCACTCCTACCTTATTTGTAAGACTGGATCACAGCTTTGCTTTCACTGTTCTCCAGAATGTATTATCTCTTCCACTTCCTCCTAAGTTTATTTTTTGGCTGGTTCACATCTTAAACTGTTTTCCAGCACACGCTTTCCTCCACTCCTATTTTTATTTTTAACTGGTTTCCAGTTTTGCTTTAACTGTTCTCCAGTATGATGCTTTCTTCCATTCCTACCTTATTTGTAAGACTGGATCACAGCTTTGCTTTCACTGTTCTCCAGAATCATGCTTCCCTCCACTCCTAACTTCATTTGTTTAACTGGTTCATAGCATTATTTTAGTTATCATCCAGCTATTCAGTTATTTAACTTTAAATTAATTCACAGTGTATTACCCATATTTATTTTCCATTCCATTCTCCTCCGTATCTTTTACTCATTTAAAATAAAAATGTATATCAACAAATCTCTTGACTACTATTCTCTCCTAGACCTTCTCTCATTCCATGCTTATTTCTTATTTTCTATAAGTAACAATATTTCAAGTCATTTAAAATCAGTTTTCTATAATTGTTAATTTTGTAAATAATTCTTTTTATATTCCAATACCTTGAAAAACATTTTCTTCTAAATCATTAGGGCTGTAAGTAAAGCTTTTTAAAAATTGCAAATTTACAAAGGCATTAAAACATCCAGAAATCATATTTGTCAGTCATTTGTACTCTTATTTTCTAGTCAAATTAATTGTATATTTATAAAGTCAACTTCAATAAAAATAATAGTGAAAAAAGAGAGAGAAAATAACAATATTAATAATAATTGGGATAAGAAAAAAAGAAGCAAAAATAAAAAAAGAAAAGAGAATAGAAACATAACAAAAAAGATTAAAATTTTTTTTTAGAAAGAGTAGGGGGGGAGAGATAAGAAAAGAAATAGAGAAAGAACAAAGAGAAGAAGGAAAGTATCTCCTAACATTGTTTAAGCATCAAATATCCAGACACCATTACATTAAATCAAACTATGATATTTTGTTATCCTGTTACTTTATTTATTTATTTATTTATTTATTTATTATTTCAACTTATATACCACCCTTCTCCCCAGGGGGGACTCAGGGCGGTGAACAGCCAAACTTAAAACACATATAGTACAAAAGTTAAGAAAAACTAAAATAAATTAAATCATCAGCATTACCAATTTAAAATCCCAAATCTACAAATCAAAAAATACCCAATTTAAAACCCAAAATCAATAAAATGAAGAATTAAAAAACCCCATTAAAACCAATTAAACTAGGCCAGCTTGTTGAAATAAGTGAGACTTCAGGGCCTTTCGGAAAGCGCAGAGGTCCGGGATTAATCGTATTCCAGGAGGTAGCTCATTCCATAGGGCGGATGCCCCCACAGAGAAGGCTCTTCCCTTGGGGGCCGCCAGCTGACATTGCTTGGCTGATGGCACTCTGAGGAGGCCGTCTCTGTGCGAACGTATTGGCCAGTGGGAGGTTATCGGGAGCAGCAGGCGGTCTCGCAAGTACCCCAGCCCTATGCCATGGAGCGCTTTAAAGGTGAGAACCAACACCTTGAAGTGCACCTGAAAAACCACTGGGAGCCAGTGCAGCTCACACAGGACAGATATTACATGGGAGCACCCTGTTGCTCCCATAATCACCCGCGCGGCCGCATTCTGGACCAATTGGAGCCTCTGGGTACAACCGAAGGGAAGCCCCATGTAGAGAGCATTACAGTAGTCCAGGCGAGTCATGACGAGTGCATGGGTGACTGTGCATAAGGAGTCCCGATCCAGAGAGGGGCGCAACTGGCGCATCAAGTGGACCTGATAGAAGGCCCCCCTGGCCACAGCCGCCATATGCCCTTCCAAGGACAGCCATGAGTCCAGGAGGACACCCAGGTTGCGAGCCCCCTCTGTGGGGGCCAATGACTCAGCCCCAATAGCCAGCGATGGCACCAGCTGGCTATACCGGGGCACCGGCATCCACAGCCACTTGGTCTTGGAAGGGTTGAGACGAAGCCTGTCCTCCCCATCCAGACCCGCACGGCTTCAAGGCACTGGGACATCACTTCGAGGGCATCATTGGGGTGGTCAGGGGTGGAGATGTACAGCTGAGTGTCATCAGCATACAGTTGGCAACGCACCCCAAAACCATGGATGATCTCACTCAGCGGCTTCACATAAATGTTGAACAGGAGCGGCGAGAGGACCGACCCTTGTGGCACCCCGCAAACGAGGCACCTCCCCCTACCAACACAGACTGTGACTGGTCGGAGAGATAGAAGGATAACCACCGCAACACGGTGCCTCCCACCCCCAAGCCCTCCAACCGACGCAGCATGGTCGATGGTATCAAAAGCCACTGAGAGATCTAATAGGACCAGGACAGAGGAGCAAGCCCTGTCCCGAGCCCTCCAGAGATCATCCACCAATGTGACCAATGCCGTCTCTGTGCTGTAACCAGGTATGAAGCCAGACTGGCACGGATCTAGATAGACGGTTTCATCCAGGTACTGTGGGAGCTGTCACGCAACTACACTCTCAACAACCTTCGCAATGAAGCGAAGGTTTTAGACAGGACAGTAATTTGCCAGCCGGGTCCAGAGAAGGCTTCTTGAGGAGGGGCCTCACCACCGCCTCTTTCAAGGCAGCAGGCAAGAAACTCTCGCTCAGAGAAGCATTTATAATCCTCTGGAGACAGCCTCGTGTAACTTCCCGAGTGGCCAGTACCAGCCAGGAAGGACATGGGTCCAATAAACATGTGGTTGCGTTTAACCTCCCCAGAATCCTGTACATGTCCTCAGAAGTCACAGGATCGAACTCCTCCCAGATAACGTTCTCAAGACCAGCCTCAGTCACCTCGCCGGAATCCCAGTCAGAGTCCAAGGCTTCCCGAATCTGAGCGATTTTATCGTGCAGATACTGTGCAAAATCCTCTGCCTGCCCTTGCAAAAGGTCCTTCCGCGCTCCCTGATGTAGGAGGGAGCGGGTCACTAAACAAGGCAGCATTATCAACTTTCTTACTAAAAAGCTTTTCTCATCAGAGTTTTAATTTGCCACTGTAACCAGGACTGCTGGGGGGTGGGGGCTATTAATGTAAAGAGCTATAAAAGAAATGCAATCTATGACTTTCTTCAGTTTTCAGCATTTGGCTACATTTGTTGCTTGATTACTTTGAGAAAACAAACACATGACAATAGTTTTAGTCTGTCTCTTGAGGGAAGAAAGCCTCTGGAACTAACCGAGGACCTTGCTGTTTGATATAGAGTACATGTTTGTTATGCACTGCCCAACAACCTAGCTGAAAACCTCAATAATATGGTGATATGATACGTAGAGATCAAAATTCCAATACTGCTTCTTGACTGTAATAAGAGCTAGACTGATAATAAAAAGGGAGACGGGTTTAATCTCTCAGCTTCATAAAGTGAAGAAGGCAGATATGTGATTTGTCTCAGATTCTCATCCTTTTGTTCTTGAATTATTTTTCCATCCCATGCTTGAAATAGATATAATTAAGTCTTGCTGATTTTTAAAATAAATCTTAATCTCTTTCTCCTTCCTTTCACAGCTCTAGCTGCTGTCTCAGTCATACAATAGCAATTTACATTATTTATTGTATGTACTCCCATTAATTCCGGAGAAATGTGTTTCTGCTCTCTCTGGGCCTTGTAGTGGGATAGTGCACATAATGGAATTTCAAGCCAGCCAGCCTGCTTTTCTTCTTATTGTTGTCCCGCAGGATGATAAAAACAGCAAACAGAAATAAAATGAAACAAGGAAAACATGTTTAAAAACAGTGTCAAAGTGTTAGTTGAAAACATGCCTCAGTCTTTTCTAAAAGTAGAAAAACAAGCATTCTCTTCCACTTCATCTGATTGCTAGAAACAACAAATCATTCACAACTGGATAACTACATCAGCAGCAGCAGCAAAATTTTCTCCACAGTTGTTCTTCTCATTACCATGTTGGTACAGGGTTTCTATTTGGCTTGCATTTTATTGTGAATAAAGCCAGACCTGTAGGCATGCTCTGCAACAAAAGGCTTTGACTAATGTGGTCTGTATACCTCGGACATTAAAAAATAATGTTTCTCTTTACCGATGGGATTTGAAAGCAACTTAATTCTATGTTTCATTGTACCACTCTTGCTTTCGGCTTTCCAGTTTTGACTCTAATCTTGTAAATATTTAATACTTACAATTTTAATTATAAGGCACCCAGAATTGCTTTGTAGAGTGAGTTGGGAGGCATATAAATGTAACAAACAGATAAATAATCCTAGTGTTTTAAAATAAGCAGAAGTAATAAATATATTGCAGATCAGCTTCAGCTTAGTTTGAGGAAATTGAGGAATGGTCAATGCAGAAGTGGCCTCAGAGTTATAATATAGAATTACAATATGTTTAAGTTACTTTGGAGATTCTTTGGAAACAAAAATGGAAATTTAAAATAAAACCAATAAACATATAAATGGAATCCAGATTTCACAATTGCAAAAGCCTTGTAATATTCTTAATGCATACAATTGTTCAGTTAAGTGCTGAAAAGCTGTTTGGGGCTTTTGAGTGCACCTTCAGGAAGCAGAATCTATGAAACTAAGAGTTCTAATTGTACTCCCAATAATGAAACATAACTCCTGAGTTGCAAAGTTTGATTCCGGTTGCCAGGTAGGGTTCCATGTTTATTATATGTATTTTTAGTTCAGTAGTCTCTCTGTTTTATTAATAGGAGTCATTCCCTTAGTAAAGTGCTATTTATAAAGTATGTGCAATAAGAAAGGAAATCCGGTTCATGTAGTAAAGGAAAGTTTCACTGAGGTATGAGGTCAGAGCATCTATAATTAACATACCCCACACCTGGAGGTTTGGTGCACCTTCAGGAAGCACATTTTAACCTAGGATCACTTAAAAGCATGGGAAAAATAGACAACTATTGGGTTATTTAAGGTTATTTTCCTGCCTCCAACCGTCAGCTATTTCCTAGATACAGATGAGGAAAATGTGACATTAAATAATTGTTCTGTGTCCTTATGTGCAGCTATAACTGTTATTTAACACCCACGATGTGTACATATTCAAGAGAATGATAAGAAAGCAAACTCCTACACTCCTATGCTTGATTTGAGTATTCAAGCATGGTCAAATCTTGGTTCCATCTTCAGCAAATGTAAGAATTTTCCTAGACTTGGGTTTTTTAAATGATCCCACCTCTTTTTCTTTATTTAAATTAAAAATTTTTAAAATAAACCAAAATCATTTTAACAGAAAGTAGTCTGAGCCTTAAATTCCTAGGAGTTTCTTTTCCACCATCCAAAAATCAGCCAGAAAGTTTGATCATCTGGATTCTGGAACATTACAAGGAAGTAAGGAACAGGGGAAACAAGGAAACTGAGAAAAAAAAAATTGTCTCTTACAATAGATGTGGTCATTCAGTCATTGTCATTAATAGGAATGACAATAGCCTATGATGTATTTTTGTAAATGCTGAAAAATAATTCATAAAGACATAATATATGGTAAAAGCCTTGTTCTGTTCAGCTTAAAAGGGCCATGAATTACGCATAAAACAACACAGGTTACTTCCATGTTCTGAATGATAGAATCAAGGTTTAAAGAAAGTTTCCATTCAGTTGTTTGAAGGGACATCTCCATAAGATCAGAAACTTTGCACTGTTGTAACTGCCAGTAGCACAAGACATCTGCTATATTCAAGAAAATATGGATAGGATTATCTTGAAACTTTGCTACTCAGACTGACTTTGGATATGCTTAATGGCTTACTATGATTACTCCTACTTGAAAATTTGTACCCTGTATAACTGAATTTGTGTTACAACCTTAAACTGAGAGCCCACATAAATGGATATTTCTTTTTTTAAAAAAATTATTAAAGATTCTTTTATGAAATAAAAACAATACAAATTTAGAGAGAGAAAAGATAGTAATGATGAGCAAATAAAAAAGAGAAAGAGAAAAAAAGAAAAGAAAAAGAAAGAAAGAAAGAAAGAAAAAGAAAGAAAGAAAGAAAGAAAGATGTAAAGAAGTGGCTCCCAATGTTCCTTACAGCAGTTATAAACATATTCATATTTTGTCCTCTTTGTAAGGTTACATCATGGCTCCCTTCTTTCCATATTCTCTCTTTTTTAATAATCAAATCCATAAACCAAAGTTTTCACCAAAAATCTGTAAAGGGTTTCCAGTCACTAACAAATGTAGTTATTGTCTTCTTCCAAATCAAATAAACTAATTTTGCCATCTCCTCAATTCTATTATCTTCATCAATCATTCTTCATTGTAGATATTTCCATTTTTGTCTGTATAATAATCTCTCTGCAGTATTCTGCATATTCAAAAACAATCATCCATAATTCTTTTTTAATTGTCTGTTAGTTCCAGCAGGAAAAGAACTCTTTCAGTTGAATTTTAATCTATAAAATTCTTGGCATCACTGTGACTTTTTGAGCCAAAATTTTCTAGCCTTTTTATAAATCCACCAAGCATGATAATATTCTTCTTAATATTTTATGTTTCCAACATAATTTACAAATTCTGGAAAGTTTTTTCTGGTTTTATGTACCAACAGAACATTGTTTTGTGGAAATTGTCTTTTGAATTATAACATAATATGAATTTCAGTCCCTTCACCCACATATTTTCCTATTGATTCACCTATATATTATTGCAAAAGTTCTTAACTAATTGTATCATGCATTTTTTAATCTATTCTTCTTCTGGTTCAAATATCAATAAAAACTATGGTCCTTGACTTCCTCTAGAAAGCAAAACACAAATCATTTGCTAATTTTATAAACTGAGTATCTTCATGCACAAATTATCTCATGTACTATAAATATTCTACAATTTAGTAAATATCTTTGAATTTTTCCTTGTGCCTGATTTCTTTTTATTCAATAAAGTAGGCTTTATTTTAGGGATAGGTAAATGTGATGATAATTAGGCATCTCCAGAGAAGGATTCAGAATTGGTGTGAAAGTAGAAAGTATTGGGCTTTTTTATAATTGCAAGAATTTATTAATGCTTGGAAGCTAATTGATTTATTTACACTTCAATTGTGGTATGTTTGAAATAGCAGTGAAATAACATTTTGTTTGGAATTCTTTAAATGTTAAGCTTCGGGGTGAAGGAATTTCCCATTGGTGGGAACTCTTCTTTATCTTGCCTCTTGACCCAAAGTCAAACCAACCTTTAGAGATGAAAACAACATATGGTTACTAAAATATTGGCTTCCATCCTTTCACAAATTTCTATGGGCTTTAAATAAAATAAAAGGAAAGGTGCTTTAACAACTGGGTAGGTGCCACTGGTAACTACATATAGCTGACAAATAAACAGAAACTACCGAAAATATGGTAAAGTGATAACAATTTATTTCATTGTCTATGTGAGTTTTAAGGGGGAAGTGCTGTTATTGCAGGAGCTATGGCAGTCTAGAGGGTGGAAAACTGGGATGCTATTTTTGCATTTGTGGGTCAGTCAACTGGAGGGGAAACTGATTGGATTATAGTTATCTCTCTCCCTCTTCCCCTTCTCAGTATTTCAAGATTACCAGAAGTGACTGATATATTTGAAGGGGAGGTGGCGGGGAGCAAAGAAAGAAGTCAGGTCCAGGTTGCTTTTGTGGAACTAAAGAATGAAAATTGGATGTTGTAGAAATTATAGGTTATCATTCTCAACAGGATCTCACTTTAACATATTTATTGTTTTTAAATTTATTAAAGCTGGCTTCATATTCTTTCATTTATATACTACACTGGATTATTTAACATTTCTCCCTGCTAACGAAATCCCTTCAAGTCCCATATCCTGGTATTATTGCTAACTCCTATTTAGAGAAAGAAAAAGATTGCAAAATGTTTATATTTGTAAGCAAATTAATTTGGAAATGATTCTCTCTCTCTCTCTCTCTCTCTCTCTCTCTCTCTCTCTCTCTCTCTCTCTCTCTCTCTCTCTCTCTCTCTCTCTATATATATATATATATATATATATATATATATATATATATATATATATATATATATATATATATATATATATATATCTATCTTCAGGCTGGTGTTCTCGACTTCTAGGAGCAATGTGTGATCGAAGCTGTTTCTTCCTTTTAACTGCTACTAGGGGTGTGAACTGATTGGGTGGGAGTTTGGCTGTGTACTGATTGGGTGGAGGTGTGTTCTGATTGGTTGGGGGCTTGGCTGTGCTCTGTTGGATGGGGGATTGGCTGTGCTCGGATTGACTGGGGGTGTGTTCTGTTTGGGTGAGGGCTTGGTTGTGCTCGGGTTAGTCTGAGTTACAGGGGGATTTGAGCTGGTGAGCTGCATTGCTGTTGTTTGGCTTTGCATTCATGGTCATACCACATTGTCAGCACTGAGCGAATGCAGCTTCATGGTGGGTGTCAGTCTGCTTCATGTATGGATTGGAGGGGTTTAACATGGCTAATGATGCAGCTGCGATCTGGTTTCTGATCTATGGTCGTGGCACATCATCGGTGTGGGTTTGAGTTTGCTTTCCACGTGGATGTGTGGTGGTGACATCCTGTGTGGCCCTCGTGAGTGTGGGTCTGGTGTCATTCCTTGTGTTAGGACTCGTTTGTCAATAAGGGTAGGTTTCCAAATGGTTGGTAGGTGCGAGGTATCATCTTGTTTATTCATGCTGTGGGGCGTTTTTCTATCTCGATGGCTTCTCTGATTATTCTGTTGTTAAAGTGTTCAGTTTGGGCGATAGTTCTGGACTTTTTAAAGTCAATTTCATGTCCTGTGGCTTTAAGGTGTTGGACCAGGGAAGAAGTTGGTTCCTCTTTTCTGACTGAGTTTTTGTGTTCTTCAATGCGTGCACTTATTCTTCTTTTGGTTTGTCCAATGTATGTGGTGGGGCAGGCGGTGCATGGGATTGCATAAACTCCTTGATTTTCTAACTCAATTTTGTCTTTGGGGTTTCTTAGGATGCTGAATATTTTTTGGTTTGTACAGAATTCTGTCTTGATGTTGTGTTTGTGAAAGATCTTGCTGATCCTGTCTGAGGTGCCTTTTATGTATGGGAGGAGAGCTTTGCCGTTTTCTTGTTCTCTGTCTTGGATTTTAGTGGGGGTTTCTTTTTGTATTAGATTGGTAATCTTATTTCTTTGGAATCCGTTGGATGTTAGTACATTAGTGAGGGTGTGTAGTTCGGTTTTTAGGTGTTGTTCGTCAGCTAAGCGTTTTGTTCTGGAGATGAGTGTCTTGGCTACGGAGTTGATCTGTGCTGGGTGGTGATTTGAGAATGCATGCAGATAGCAGTTTGTGTGTGTTTTCTTCTGGTAGATGGTGTGTCCTAGGGAGCCATTGGATTTCCTGAAGACTAAGATATCCAGGAAAGGAAGTTGATTGTTAGCTTCTGTTTCCATGGTGAACTGTATTTTGGGATGTAGGCTGTTGAGGTGTGTGAGCAACTTGTCCAGTTTTTCTTTCCCGTGTGGCCAGATTATGAAGGTGTTGTCTATGTATCTGAGCCAGAGTTTGGGTTTGTGATCAAATTTTTTTAGAGCTTGGGTTTCAAAGTGTTCCATGTAGAGGTTTGCAATGACAGGTGAGAGGGTGATCCCATGGGTGCTCCTTCTATTTGTTTGTATTTTTGTCCATTATAGATGAAGTATGTGTTGGATAGGCAGTGGTTGGTCAGATCTAGGATGTGCTTGGGAGGGTTATATTTATTTTGGATAGCTGTCAAGGCTTCTTTGATTGGCACTTGGATGAAGAGGGATATGACATTGAAGCTCATGAGTAGGTCGCTGGGCTGTAAGTTTTGTTTCTTTATGATCTCTATGAACTGGAATGAGTTTTTTACATATGAGGTGATGCATAGGGTGTAGTTGTTTGGCAAGAAATTTGGCTAGGTTTTGTAGAGGTGAGTCTATGGAGCTGACTATGGGTCTAAGTGGGATTCCTTCTTTGTGTATCTTGGGGAGACCATAGAGCATGTATGTATGTATGTATATATATCCTGTTTTCCCCAAAATAAGACATCCCCTGATAATAAGGCCAATCGGGCTTTTGAGTGCACGGCAATAAGGCCAACTGCTTATTTCAGGATTCAAAAAAAATGAGACAGGTTCTTATTTATGGGGGAACACGGTATATATCTATCTAGCTCCCTATACTTATTTTTCTTGGATCAACTTCACATGAAAAGGATTGCCAATCTTTCAAGGATATTCAGAAAATTGGACAACAATGATGTAAATTTAGAAAAAGAGCTAAAAATGTAGAATTGTTTAAAAGGCACAGTTTGTTTATGTTCCAGTTGATATATAATCAATAGATGTGTGTCATACTTAGAAAAAAAGCACATAAGACAAAATCTAGATCAGCTAAATCTAAATCTTATATCAGCTGACATCTCTTATATTACAATCTAATTAGCAGCCCATAAAATGAATAATTAACAACAATAGGATACATACATATATAAACTATATTCCCATTTCAAGATTATTAATAGAGTTTAAATATTGCATTGGTATCATACATCTTTTAATTCTTCACTTTAAATTAATAAAGACTAATAAATCAATAGATCTTTCCTCAATAAGCAGCTCTAGTATACTGTATTTTTACCTATAACAGCTAATGGATACTACTTATATATTTTATATCTATTTAAATCAGATTGTTGAATGTTCCCCTTTTCTTCCAGTGTTCTCCAGGATCAGCATTTGCAGAAAAGGCCAAAACACAGCAATAAACTATCCAGATATCTAATGGTTTTTAATAACCACATCAGAATTAGAGAACCCCAGCAGAGGTTCAGAAATATTTCTTATTGTATTATTACCTCAAGAACTTTTTCTGACTTTTTTTATTTTTACAGCAGGGCAGGGCAGAACAGAATCACTTCAAATGATAAATTATCCATGTACATATAATCTTCCTTAAGCACATTAAATTAGCATTTCTAACATATTTGAAATTATTAGACCAAATGAAGAGATATACAGAAGAACAAAGACCCTATAAAATGCTATAGAAAATGTGTGAGAATGATTTTAAGAGATTTTTGATCCAAGAATCATATATTAGCTGGAAAATATATTCATGCAATACTATAGGCTTCTTTGTCTTTGATTGTTCACTATGACTCTTTTCCCTCTTTTGATTCTTCTTTTTTTTAAAAAAAAAAAGTTATTTCATGCGAGGTCTATTTAATCATAACTGAGCTTTTTAATAGATACCATCAACTTTACATTTACTGTACATATTCCTGGCTTTCATCCTCTATAATCCATTTTATATGAAACTGAGGGGCTAAAGCAAATAGAAAATAAATTTACAAAAAGGAAGGACATAATTTAACTGGGAATTAGTTAAATAAATTAGATAAATAAATTAGATCACATAACAAAACAAGACAAAACAATTGAAGCAAATAGATTGGATTATGGATGTCTTTCTTTGCCCTATGTCATCATCCTTAACTTGTTAATTTAACAACCTCTTCTCATAATATTGTGTAGACTATTATTGGCCAGGAACTAAGCATTGACCAGCTGGAAATCGTCTACATCATTAGTCAAAATGAACTAGCACTATTTGGCTGGTCTCCATAGTGGTTCTTGCATGTAAATGTAAATTCTTTCCATTAAGTATCATGATGGCCCTGGTGCTATATAAACTTTTTAAAAATGCCCTTAATTTCACAACATTATGGTACTGTATATTGCTGTAAGTTCTGATATCTCATTTTGAACCTTTGCTTTTATGTTAGGTTTTCCTTTGGGCTGCTGTGTGGAACAAGGGAAGTTGTAGTGTTGTAAAAGTGATGGACTCAGAAAGGTAATAAATAGGGCAAAAATGCTTGCATTTTAATATTTAAAAAAACAAATATGCAAAAATCTTCTCTTCTGATTGATAATTACTACGTACCTACCTATCATCTATCTATATACTGTATCTATCTACAAACATACAAAACCCTCTGCAGTCTTTATATTTAGATCCAAATACAAAGAAGTTTAAAAATACCTCAAGCTTCTATTAGACACAATCCAGTGTTGTTTCACCCAGAAGGAACCAAGACCTTTTTTTCCAAAGATATTAGTGCTGAAGTATAAATGGAAAGGTTAAACAAAAACTTCATTTAGAAATTCTCTCTCATCTACCACATTTTCATTTAAAAATAGAAATAAGGGGAATAGATAATTACAGTTGGATGGAAAGATTAAATACTGTTATTCTACAAATTCTAGGTTCCCTGCTTAACCATCAAAATCACAAGTAACAGCACTGCAAACTCTTCTGGACATTCAGAAAAAAGATGGAGCCATATATTTTATAATAATAATCTTTGATTCAGAAAGTGCTTTATTAAGATATCAATCTTTGATATAGAATGAAAAAGATCCTTCTGGTCCTGAAATGGAAAACAAGCATCAGAATATAATTTCATGGTGTTCAAATGTAAAGAAATGATCTTTGAAATGAATTCCATTCATTTTATTTAGGTGTTCCTTAAACTAAACTACAAAAAGAGGATAAAATACTCTAAATGTATGAATATATAATAAATAAAAGCAATACATGCAAAACAGATAAAACCAGATAGGAGAAATATCAATTAAATACAAAAATACAAACACAATAATAATTACTATATAAGACTCCTTTTTAAATTATAAATTTACCCATAACCATATAGAATCTTACTGTTCAGTATTTTTTTTATAGAAATGAAGACTTAATTCAAAGGCTAGAGTTAATATCAGGGGTGAAATCCTAATGGTTCACAGTGGTTTAGATAGTGAACTGGTAGTCCGAACCGGTATTTCCGACAATCAGCTATGTCACACGATTTATATCCTGCTTTCTAGCTAATCTAAATTGTGCGGCACAACTGTCCCCCCCCCCATTGCTGTTCTACTTACCTTAGAAAAGGCTTCTTTTTCTGCACAAAGCGCACATTTGGTGCGCATTGTGCATGCCTGCATGCAGCATGTGTTTGGTGTGAATTGCACATGCGCGTGCAGCATGCTTTTGGTGTGCACTGTGCATGCGCGGGCAGCGAATCAGTGGCAATCTGGAGGATTTCACCATTGGTTAATATATTTTATCAAATCAATCATTAGTATTTGATATCAAGTGTATTTCAAGGAACATATAATCCTCTTTCTGGCAACCATTTTAGCATGACAAACACAAAGCTTTTTTATGAAGAAAGTCACATTTTTGAAGGGATTATAAACTAACAATACACACATACACTCATTTCTTTAAAAGAACCTAGTTTACCATAGGAACAATTTTCAATCAATAAGTAACTAAGGGACAAGTTCAAACAATGTGCATTAATATATTTTCATTTATTGCATCCACAACATAAAACCAGCAACTAATCCTTTAAAATGTTTCCTGAAGTATCTAATAGATCAAAAAATAATGCTTTGATAAACTAAAAAGGAACGTACTTAACAGTTCTTTAAACTTGAGAGAATTGACTTTAAGCAACACAAATTGCAATTTTCTGTTTCATATTCTCTTATATATTTTTCACATTTTAAAAATGTCAGTAAAACAGAATTGGCCAAATATATCTCAAATACTTTTTCTGATTGTGTTGCAATTCAGCTGTTTGCAGTAAACTTTATTCTTCTTCAAACTTTTCAAAAGTTTTAAAGTATTTATTATTCTCTAGTTAGGAATAACTATCCCATTTTTAGGCCATTGACCCCTATTGCAAGGGTTCAGTATCTCATAAAAACAACTAAAATTTAATGATTGAAAAATGAGAATAAAATAAGGGACAGGAGATATTTGTGGAATAATTAAGAGGAAGGGAAGATGATGGGTTTGTTAATATCTGTTGAAAAAAAGATCAAAAAATCATCTTTAGTTGTTTCTCTCCTTTTTTTGTGCACTTTATGCACCTTTTTGTGCACTTTGTGTCTTTCTTCTCTTTTTTCTAAATTAGATTTACTTACTAAAACAATACAAAATAACATAAAAATCTGATAAAATGCTAGTGCAGTCTTTGTCAATCTTTTACCAACAAACACATTTAAAAGTGTTTATAGTTGTTTGAATAAAGATTATAGAAGAATCAGTGGCTTTTGGCTTTTGGAAACAAAGATATTATTATAATACACGAGAAAAATATATGAATATTCTCTAATTCTTGATTTGTGAGGAAATCTTTATAAGTAAGCTTTTTTTAATCCAAAAATCTGAATTGGTCAAAGCTGATGTAGACTTAGAGTCAATCTTTTTAAAATATGGCAATTTTATGGCGATAACTTTATTTAATATGAGCAGTACTCTATAACGTTATAGCTCTTATGGAATTGCATCAGGGGTGGGTTCTACTTACCTTTACTACCTGTTCGCAATGGGAGTGCGTGCATGCGCTTCTACGCATGTGCAGAGCTTCTGCGCTTATCGTCGTAGTTTCATGTGAGTCACAGACACAATTCTGGCATGTCTGGAAAAAGAATGCATGACCTCTGTCTGAAATTCTAGAGATTGACTTACCTTCGCTAAACTTGCAATTTTCAGGTTTGTGGGCATTATAACTCCTATTATTCCTTGCCATTTGGGAATTATTGGAGTTATAATTCCAATGCATCTGGTGTACACACACAGAAGGTGGATATTTAGATGTTCAAAGTCGTGCACTAGAGAGACCAAGCTGAATTCTGATTAGCTCACTAATTCTGCAGCTGAGAATTTAACCAGAAAAAAATTATTTGGAAAATTCTGATTTGCATAGTTGATCAGAATAAAGCCTTGTCTAATTCTTCAGCCTAAAGCTGAATATGACATTATGTGGCAATGAAGAATTGCTTCTTTATTAAACAAGCTTCTCTTTGCTCATTCCACCCACTGTTCCCACAAACGTAACAGCATTGTTTCATTTCCAAAATGCGTATTAAATGCAGTTGCCCATAGAAACATCACTCTGTTTTGAATAGTTGTGTGCCAATGCTGTTTTGAATGAAATACAATAATTTCTTCTTTAAAAAATGCCAATTAAGTTCATTATTGGGTATTGCAAAGTTCATTATTGGGTATTGCAAACTGTAGGTCTCTGTTGCGGACAGTGAGTTAAGCTACAGAAAGTTACCTGCAGTGTGAGATGGGAGGAAAGAAAGCTTCCTATCAATTAGCAAAGGACTGCCTTGCAAGCACAGCAGATTGTGGTGTGTGGCAACATGTAGTATAGTAGTAGGCTTGCACTTATAAGCATCTGTTTCTAACAATAATACCGAGTTAATGAAATGTATGTCATATGATCTATTGCAAACCTTTTATTTATTTATTTGCCTTGCAACAAATTTGTGCACATTTCATCATTTGATTTGTCTTTGCAAATACCTATGCCTTTGTCGCTACCTTTAAAGCCTAGGTGTTGAGTGCAAAGTCCTGCTTTAAGTGTACTAAACAATTTAAGGAAGAAATATTTGGTAATATGCCTCAATATACAGTCCACCCATAAGAAAACAAAAGGATTATTGCTTTCCTCTGCTACAAGAAGGGATGTTTTTCCCCAATGGTAAGGTATTTCTGTCCTGAAAGAAGATACCTTTCATCAGATGATTGCTTCCATTAAAGGTAAAGAAGCTTTGAATATAACTTGATATTAGCCAGGTTTCTTTTTTTATCTTAAAATGCACGGGCTGAGGATTAATTAGTCCTCATGATTCATAGTAAAAAGGTAAAGGTTCCCCTCGCACATATCTGCTAGTTGTTCCCAACTCTAGGGGGTGGTACGTTTCAAAGCCAAAGAGCCAGCGCTGTCCGAAGATGTCTCTGTGGTCATGTGGCCGGCATGACTAAACGCCAAAGGCGCACGGAACACTGTTACCTTCCCACTAAAGGTGGTCCCTATTTTTCTACTTGCATTTTTTGTGTGCTTTCGAACTGCTAGGTTGGCAGAAGCTGGGGCAAGTAATGGGAGCTCTCCCTGTTATGCAGCACTAGGGATTTGAACTGCTGAACTGCTGACCTTTCAATCGACAAGCTCAGTGTCTTAGCCACTGAGCCACTGCATCCCTATAATTCATTTATAGTAATTATAATATTCATGCACATCCCGATAATCAGAAAGAGTACACACAATACACAGATCTACCATCTCAGGAAGTATTAAAAGTATGGCATAAACATAACTTCTGATTTGTAGCCTTAGGACATTGTGGATCACAATACATACTGAAAACGCATTGTTGATATGCTTATAAGAGGAGAAACCTAAGAATTCAAAAATGAACCCACATACCATCATTGGAAGTGATACTTCCCCCAAACTCAGCTGGAGAGGATGAGTCATCTGCCACAAAGAATGGAAACCATTTAATTATTTCCTAGTAAATATATATGTTTATATAACAGAAGAGGAGAGTAGGCTTAAAGCAAACAAATGGATCTTTTGGAAAGTGGAATGGGCTAATCCAAGATGAAAGAATTTGAGGAGACTTAGATATTTAACACTGATTACTGTAATCTATGTTTCCAGACTTTTAGTCCTCTTCTGCAGCCCTATGTTTCTGGAACTTTCTTGCAATGAAGTCCACAATTAAAACACACTTTCTTTTAGAAACTTTAATTTGATTAAACGTGTAACAATATTTTCTGATTCATAAATGAGGGTTTATTTTTGCTTCTCATATTACCTTCATCTCACCATTACTGCATAAATTCTCAGAACATCCAGGACAATTCTACACATGCCTACTGCTTTCAGATACCAACTCATCTATAACATATAAAATTGCCATCTACAACATATAAAAAAATCACTAATAAGCACCTTGTCTGCTATATTAGTGTGCTCAGTAATTTGACAGTCTTCTACATGGCAACACTCTTTACACCCATCTATAGTCATTTCTTGATTTATTGGTTATTTATTGGCCGTTAGAAGTTATGGTGGATGTCCCAAAAGCTACTTACAACACAGTTCTGAAGTTATGGCTGTTGCAGCGCCTCACATTCAATTGCCTTACGACCAACCACAAAGGGACTGCCATTTGAGGGATTCACCTGTATAATCTTTGATGGCTTAAGATATGAAGGAGGTATATAGCCATGCTTGGCCATGCTCTTATGCATTAATGCATTTTGTATGTGTGTCACAGACCATCCTCAACTTCTGTAACTAAGAATTCTAACAATATCCCAAATACCTTTAAAAAACCTCAATTAATTATAGAGTCTAATGTTTGGAAAAAATTAAGAGTTCCTTGAGGCTAACCTACTAATCTTCCTTTTATAAAGGTATATATTTAGAATATATTACAAAGCTCACAGAATATGTACATCAAGTTACATCAATATTGAATATAATCTCTTTAAAAGCAGCTTGTTTCGTGACAAAATTTATTGACTCAAATCTAGTGACTCTAATGTCCACAAATGCTGTTTAGGAGATTTTGGTTAATATGCAAACACAGAAAGCTATTTTCCCTGTTAGCTGTTCCTGTTCAAACCACAGCTGTCCTTTTGTACACAGTGTATGATTAAACCTTCTAGTATGGTTGAAGTTAATAACCAGTTGCTCTAAAGGAACTTTTTTTTCCTCTTCCCCATTCAAACAGATGTATTATCTGAAATCATGCAGATATAGATTTGCAACCAAAAGAGAAACAGGCTTGTTGTCACTAGTCAAATTGGTATGATGTTTAAATGAGAGATTTATCACTGAAGGTATTGCAAGGTCATACACATACAATCATAAGGGCCTACTCTTACCAACATTTGATCCAAAAAGATTTGACTAGAAATAGTATTGTGAATGTGTTCTTGCCACTATAGTGGCTGATGCCCTAGATCACTAATTTGTCAGTTTGTAACTATAACAGAAATCTTTTGATTCAGTTGTTCAATCTTTGTAATTCTTATTCCAAAGTGGTATCCAAAACTGTTGCCTATGGTTACATTTTCATTAGATCAGTGGGCTTGGTACTAAAAATGCATAATATGGTGTCTGAGGTTTTATGGCCAACAATATGTACCACATATCCTCTCACTGCAAAGCAATTCTGTGGACTTTGATAAAAGTTCTAAAGCTTCAGGTTTTTTAAATCAAACCTCCAAATTGTACTGTAAAGTTTTAGTTTGGAACTCACCAAACCTGATACATGACCTATCAATTATCCAAATAAACTTGATTCTTGTTCAGCTCTGTAAATTGGTTTGCCTGTAGATGATTTGTTGAGCACGTGGCTGGTAGTCTATGGCCCTGACCTTTTATGTAGTTTAGTGATCACACGTTATACAAAGAGACCGAAACAGATTGTGATCTTTGTTTCTAAAAGTTGTACTGTACAATCTACAATCTATCTAGGTAGATTTATTAAGTGAACATGGATAACCTTTAATTTGAAAGGAGACTTATCGTTGAATAAAATATTCAAGGAAATATCTAAAGAAATCCATATTTGTTTCTACAGAAAAAATAGGCGTTATTTCCTCACAACATGTGTAAATGAAGCATAAATCAGTGATTAAATTTAGCAGTACTTCAAATTCCTAAAATGGCAAGTGAATGGTTGTGATTCCCCATGAATCAAACAAATGATTTCATTGATGTTAGGGGGCAAGAACTAAATATAGCACATTTAGTAATTAAATATTAATTTATATTAATTTATAAATATGCAGAATTTCCCTAACTTTGCAATACAGCAATTGCCCTTTCAAGCTTATGTAGAAAAAAAATCCCTAACCTTTTGAGCAAGTTTTGATAATGCTCTAATTTCCTGTACAAACCTGATCAGTTCTTTTTTAAAAAATGTGCCCAACCCCCTTACATTGCTTTCTTTCTCTTTGTCTCCGTCTCACACACCCAAGAGGTGGTGAACCCATTGTATGAGAAAGCTTGGCACAGATGTTAAAACTGGACTAATTAAGAATGAAACTTTCAGCCTGCCATCTGTCTTAATGGAGCAGGGCTTTTTGTTTTGTCTATTTTGACCAGCAGTGACTTTTTCCAGTCTGTTTCCGTCACCTGTTGTCTCAACTTTTTAATTGCAGGGACCAGAAATTAAATCTGGAATTAATTTTATGCAAATCATGTGCTATAGCCCCTTCTCTAGTACTTATATCTGTAATATTTGGGTGGTCAAAGGAATATATTGCTGTCTTTCAGTGCATATAATCATTACATTAAATTATATTAAGCATTTGTAATTTTTATATTTTCTATTCTGCTATTTCTATTTGCTTTGTTCAATTCTTTGGGCAGTTATTACTACTGTTTACTGTGAACTGATGTATAATGAATTCAGTACTAAATGTCAAGTTAGCTTTTGCCAATTTGCAAAATCAATTGCATTGCATCTGGTTCTGTTTTCTTATTTTCAGAAAGAAATGCTATTTTCATGGTTTACTCTGAATGTATCCAACTCTATGAGTATCATAGAGATGAGTGTCTTAGATATTCAAAAAGAGGAGTAAAAGAAGGAACTAATTAGAAGAAGTTATAGCCAAAGACTGAGCTAAAGCAATTCATTTTCCTATCTAATTTCAAAATGAAAAAAATTAGAAGCTATAGCCAGGAATCTGCAGAAAGCTTGAAGAAGGTAACTGTTACTTTTGAATTAATCATTTTACCAAGTTGGATAATTTTGGTAAAGAGCCAAGCTCAGAGAGCACCAAGGACTCCACAGTTGAACTCTTAAATGCCTTGTCCTGGATTTCTACTTCCACTGTTTCCCCAAAGCATCAGAAATGAAAAAATGTAGCCATGAATGGTGAGTGATCAGATTACTAAGTGTTTCATGATACTACAGGATGTTGTGAAATTAATGTGAACTACTTAATTGGAGCAGATCTCCATCTCCTTAAGGAAAGCAGAGTAAGCAACAGCAAGCAGTACACAAAATAAAAATAGAAACCGTAAATTCTGAGAAAGACCAGTAGGAATGTACGTTACTAGGGAAGTTTTGTGATGGCTCATTGAAATTATGACATCTGCTTCCTGTTCCTTCTTTCCTAGGGCTTCCCTTATATTCTAGTCTAAAGTATGATCCTAACAATCATTCCCTTTAGGTCTAGCCTTGAATAACAGTAATTGTGTTTCATGCTTTGTGGCATAACTAGATCACCGTAACTCCGGAACAAAAATTGATTTGCTTATTCTGTATATACAATAGTGGGATGGGCCTTCCTGTTTCATACAAAGAGTTAGTTGCTGTTGGAGACAGATGATTAGCATAGGTGAATTCATGAACTATACTATTTAGCATTATAAAAGGAACAAAAAAAGTCTGTCTTCATTCTCAAAAAGGCATGTTGTCACACAGTGAACACATTGGAACAGTGTCTGATGATAGCCTAGCCTTCAGTAGATGATTCAGAGCATGAATACATGTAAAAATATGATAAATCTGAAGAGTGACAATACATTTATCACAATTCTACAATCACCTTTCTTGAAGATTAAGTAGAAAATATTGAAGCATCACCATGCCTACCATATGGGTCCATGAATAATGAAGAAATATTTGTTACAATATGTACCTGTTTCAGATGTCAGCATACAAGTACATCAGCAGGATTTCTCTAATGATGTTGCTACAGATGTATTGCTATTTAAATCATCATGTCGCTGCAGATGCCACTGAAGTCTGCTATTTCAATGTAATTCTTGTTTTCTGACATGTACTTTATTAAGTGAGTGAGTTTTTCTGTCTTAAGAAAAAGATGAGTGAGTGACTTAACATGAATGGAGAGAATGAATACAAATATGAGTGTTTAATTATGGATGAAAATCAGGGGTGAAATCTACTTACCTTCCCTACCAGTTTGGAAGTGCACGCGCCGTGTAGGCCCTCTCATTGATTAGTTTCCATGCATTGTTTCTTGCCTTAGCCTCTGATGCTTTGGAGACCAGACCAAACCAGACTAGAACTGTGTATGCACAAACCCTTCTGCGCATGTGCAGAGAGTAAAAAACAGGCTACTTTCTGGTTAAAACCAGAAAGTACGGCTGTGTGGGTGGGCAGAGCATCTCGCTGCCATTGCTACTGATTCCCCGAATCACGCACCACCATCACTACCAGTTCAGCTGAACAGGGCTGAACTGGTAGCATTTCACCCCGGTGAAAATGCTAAAACATATATCAAAATATGAACTATTGTCACGTTATATAGAAAAGGTGAGTTGATCATATGAAGAATATAATAATGAATGAGAATAAGATATTCTCAACATCTAGCAGGCTTCTGGCCACTAGGGAAAATAGTAGAGGTAGATATTATTTTCACCATTTTAGTCTGCAGTTGAATTTGGAATGGCACTTAAAGAGTAATTTATTAAATCTTCACTGAGAGACATTATTTCCTTTTTCACAGGACTGTAATTTTCTTTAAGCGGTCAGGAACATTTCAAATGATGACATAGGTATGATATTCCTGGTTCAACAGTTGGTTCCTCTGATGATGGTGTGATATTCTGAATTGGAATTTTAGCCAAAAGAAACATGATTGGCCTACATTTCAAGGAAATATTTTTTAACTTATCACATGGAAATTCAATTTCAGAATTTACCAGCCTGACAGTTTTGTTGTAAAGACCAAACGACATAAAGGTCTTCAGATTTTCTTTTCTGTAAAAAACCAATCCACCTGATATACCTGATATAAAACTGCTCATTGCCTGGATCAGTTCCGTTGCATTGCAGTGTTTCATTGCAAATGACAGAGCCAAAACATTTTTGACCATGAAATATTTATTGGCACAAAATCAGAGATATACAGACTTCCAGATTTGCATGCTATAGGAATACAGGAATAAATGTGAATAAATAGTTTTATGTAACCCAGGGGTGAAATCCTCTGAAATCTGCTACCGGTTCTGTGAGTCTGCTACCGAACGTGCACTTTGCACACATTTTGAAGCCTTCCGAGTTTGCAAAGGTAAGTACAACAGGGAGGGGGGGGGCAGTCCGCTGTGCCATGTGATTTAGATTACCTAGAAAGCAGGAAATCCAATGATTCTAACTAATATAAATCACACATCACACCTGATCGTCGCTAGCTGATTGGCAGAAATACCATTTCACCCAAACCGGTAGCATTTTTTACTACCGGTTCACCTGAATCGGTCCGAACCGGTAGCATTTCACCCCTGGTTTAACTTCATATATTGACTCTAACTAAAAGCACTTCTTTAAGAGTTCAAATATGAATTTTTCCAGCCCCACCTGAAATGCCAAGGACCGAACCAGTGATTTCTTGAATACAAAGATTTTACAGTTAATTCTCAACTTGTGCAACTATCACTTAGCAACTATTTAAAATTACAAGGGACCACTCCCCCAAAGCTAGCTACAACCCAATTTAGAAGTTATAACAGCTGTATTCTGTAACTACTTTTGAAATATCAGTTACCATTAAAAAGATGAAAATAAACAAGAAAAAAATGGATTTGCTTAAAAACCATCACATTTGTTTAGCTACCATGGTGTTCACTTAACAATCACTCGAAAAATTGGGTCGGTCACATGATGGCCTGACTTCCAAACACAATGACTTATAAACATACCGTATTTTCCGGCGTATAAGACGACTGGGCGTATAAGACGACCCCTGACTTTTCCTGTAAAAATATAGGGTTTGGGCTATACTTGCTGTATAAGATGACCTCTCTTCCAATGCACACCAAATAAAAATTAAAAAACATCAATTGGCTCACCCACAATGTAAAAGCAGCTGTGCTAGACCCAAAATGGCCCCTGCAACAAGCAGGAACCTCACACAGCCACAAAAAGCCCAAAAACCCAACTTTCACACTTTACACACACAAAATTCCATGTACAGCTTTGTGAGATTTTGTGTGTTTGTGTAGTTAGAGTGAAACATTACAGAAACAGACTAAATCTCAGAAAGCTGCACAAATATTATTTATTTTATTTTTATTATTTTTATTTTTATTATTTTTATTTTTATATGAACGCTAAATTTAAAACTTCCTAGCTTAAAACTTAGACCTAGCCTTTAAATGGCTAGGTCTAAAAAAGAACAACTAAAAAATACCCCAATTAACTATTTTTTTTAAAGCTCCCAAAGGGGAAAAAAACTTACCCAATAGAACAGGGGTCTCCAACCTTGGCAACTTTAAGACTTGTAGACTTCAACTCCCAGAATTCCTCAGCCAGCTTTGCTTTGCTGGCTGAGTAATTCTGGGAGTTGAAGTCCACAACTCCCTGCCTTGCTTGGTTGCAGGCAGGGAGATTTAGTTGCTTGCTGATGCAATGGATTGCAGGCAATGCAAGGCAAGCGTTGTGGCTAGCAGCTAAGGTAAGCAAGATGGATGGGAGGGGGGGGGAATTTTTGCTACGTACCAATTAGCAGGCAAAAATTAGCAGCTGGGATGGCCAGCGTTGTGTAAAAGGGAAGTTTTTCCCTTTTAAATGGGGCTTGGCCATCCAAGCTCTGGCGATCCCAGCTGAGTTGTCTGCTAATCAGGCAACTCAGCTGGGATGGTCAGCGTTGTGTAAAAGGAAAGTTTTTCCCTTTTAAACGGGGCTTGGCCATCCAAGCTCTGGCGATCCCAGCTGAGTTGCCTGCTAATCAGGCAACTCAGCTGGGATGGCCAGCGTTGTGTAAAAGGAAAGTTTTTCCCTTTTACAGGAGGCTTGTGTGTAACTCAGCTGATTAGCGGCAACTCAGCAGGCAATTCGGCTTGGCTCCTTAGAGCCATTTAAGGTTCGTCAAAGCCTTTAGGGCTGATCTGCCTGGTTACAGAAGACCGACACCCGGCGTATAAGACGACCCCTAACTTTTGAGAAGATTTTTGTGTGTTAGAAAGTCGTCTTATACGCCGGAAAATACGGTAATTATGGGCTCAATTATGGTTGTAATGAAGGATAACCTCTATCTTCCCCTGTCACACACATCAAGCCACACCACACCCACCAAGTCACGCCCACAGAGCCAGTAGTAAAAAAATTTGGATTTCATCACTGCTGTAGAATCACTTAAGTGCTGGGAAATACGGTAGCATTTTCAGTCAGACAGATTCAATACAAACAATTCTTACTTCTAATATCATTTGTGCCTGGCTTTGCATTCTCACACTTGTTTCTTGTAGCTTCTGGGACCAGAGATTTTTCAGAGTTGGTGGTGGTTAAGATTCTGGACCTCTTGCCTAAATACCATTTACAGTATATAGCCTGCTTTCAAGCACCTACATCCTAAGCTTCTAGACCCATGTTTTTCAACTTTAGCAAATTTAGCACACTGGCTGGGGAATTCTCGAAATTGAAGTTGAACATCTTTAAATTGCTAAGTTGACAAACACTGGTCTAGGGCATTTGATAAAGTTTCATATAACATGGATGTTCCATTGCCATTAGAGCATCTTTGCTGTTGAAAGCACCCTGTTTCACCAGAGTGTTTCTGATAAATCTTCTCAGAGTTTTCTTTTTGAAACAGCTGACTTGTGGCCCTGAATTATGGAGTCCTTAAAGGTAAAAAGAAGGGACTTAAAGGAGAAAGGGAGCATGGAAAATTATTTGCCATGTGTCCTTTCTTTCATGCATCCTGAAAAAGATAATCTGAAATACATTACAAAAGTGCTCTCTTAAAAAACAAAAGAATTATCTATGTTTTTGTATTAAGTCATACATAAGACTATTTGGAAGAAGATGGAAAAACTTATGCTGGCCAAAAGCTGTACAATATTTCTGTCAAATGAAAAAGTGTTATGGTCAGGCAAAGATGCTAAGCAGCAGCATTGAGGAAAGGACAATTGGAGGTCACTTTTAAGTGAAATCTGTTAATCCTATTTCAAGGGCTCAAACACTGTTGTTTTCATGCATTGGTACAAATAGCAGAGAACTATGTTTTTGATTTTTGGCAGCTGTGTCTCCAAAATAATGTGGCATGGTTAGAGTGATTTTTGAGGTAGACACAAAAAAAAAAGAAATTATAGGCTGCTAAAACCCTGGGCAGCCCACTTCCAGCTTAAATTGTGTTTATCCGATTTTCTCTGGAATGTGCACAGAAAGATTTAAGTTCACACAGTGCAACTTTTGAAAGTGACTCTTGGAACTCTGACATAAACTAATAGACACTAACTTAACAAAGTATCTTTCTATTGCTCCGGAATCTGTTTTACACGTTTACAAGCTGAAGATCGGAGGTCAAGGTTTCCCAGTTGTTAATGTCCATTCCCAGGGCCTTTAGGTCCCTCTTGCAGATATCTTCATATCACAGCTGTGGTCTCCCTCTGAAGCTCTTTCCCATTCAGGAGAATTAGCTTTTTATTTTAAAAAAACTAAATTAAAATATTATAAATACTAAGCAGATTACAGATGGAGAGAGCAAAGTATGTACAGGGAGAAGTAGGTTCCTATCTATTTCATTAGTCATCTCCAAAGGGCCACACTGCCATTGAGGCCCCAGGCTAGTTGGTACAGTCTTTAAGAAAATCAAAAATTGGGAGCAGATTTCACCTCATGGGGATGAGAATATTCTGATTCAGCTGTAATTTAAAATCAGCATTGTGGCTTTGTGGAAAATGCATCTACTCCACATTGTCCTATCTGCAGGGACTTTTGTCTCACCCTATTTTAGGCTCCTTATATTCTATAAGGTCTTTCAAAAGAAAAGGTTGTTTGGCACCTTTGCACTCTCTGCCCTTAAGAGGAACTATTGGTTTGGTTTGGTTTTGCATGTGACCATAAAATGCCCAATGGTAGAAATATAGTGAAGGCAGTAAGAAAACTATTATTAGACCACAAGGTTTCCCCAGGCTAGCTTCTCCTTGCCCCGAAATTCCCACAAATCTGGTCAGGCATGGCAGGGCTACTATATGTGAACTATTGTGTCTGTGATCATCTGGATTTTTGTACCCTAAGCACAAAGCCAATAAGAGACCCAGTGAAAAACGGCTGTAGAAGGGGACTGTTCCTATTCTGTCTTCTTTCTTGCTCCTCCTGGATCAGCTATTGCTCAGTAGCCACCACATATAATACAGTAGAAGTAAAGCCCTTGTTGCTCCTAACAGCATTCTCTAGAGTATAATGGTTGCTGGATGCTCTTTTCTAATTCTTCTCTTTTCTGTGTGTGAAGAAATTTGGTGAAAGAGAAGAGACATAGCCATTTCTGGGCTGCAAAAATCTGGATAATTCTTAGATGGGGACCAAGAGTTATAAAGATCTCTAATTTTTTGTCCCATTTAAGAGGTTTGTCTTGGAGCCCAAAGAGTTTCACATACCGTATATTCTCCTCTTAATAGTTCTAGCTTTTCCAAGGCTATCACTCTTCAGTTCTGTTTAAAACAAAGTAGAACAATGCTTTAAATCTTTGTGCCCAAAGTAAAAAACTAAAGAACTAAAGAACTTTTTAAACTTTAAAAAAAAAATCTTATGAACAATCTGTAATCACAAAAGGTAATTGTGAAATATGTCATCTTTCACATGTGAGAGTGTCTCTATTTCAAATCTATGAAGCCAAATCACGGGAAATTTCCTTTTTAAAACCAATGAAGCTAAATCTCTAGCTCAGAGGTCTTCAAACTTGGCAGCTTTAAGACTTGTGGACTTCAACTCTCAGAATTCTCCAGCCAGCTTAAAGACCTCTGTGCTAAACAAATTGGGGGGGGGGGGGGGGGGGGCAGAATGGAAACCCAAGTAAGGAAAAAAATCACCCATAATGTCAACTGAAATTAATGAATTTGTCCTAACTTAATTCTGTATTTCCTGTTTTGAACAAAACTTTGGGCGTCAAAATTTGTACCGCTTATTGGGCAGTGGAAAATTAGACAGAGAGCACCTGTTTGGAACAATTTATTTTTTTCTTTCCCTTTTTCTATACATTATTCTCAGCTGATAGAATACGGAGATATAAAGCCAGAGGGTTTTGTTGGAGGGTTTTGGTTTTTTTTTTTTGAGACTAACCATTGCTTTTCCCATTAAGCAAAATGTTCCATCTCTGATGTCAACAGATCAGAAACTTATCTAACTTCTGAGCCCAGTTTCTTAACATGGTGTGTCAAGCTCATATAATTGGCAAACCTCAAAAGCAAGATCCACAAAGGTTTTAGAAAAGCATCTTTAATCCTAGTCAAAGTAAAAACAAAATCTGTAAGGGCAAATTTCCAGACAAGCTAGGAGCAGCCAATTAAGGTGGAATCTCTTTGAAACATTTCCGTCCCACAGCTTCTACATCTGGACTGGTTTGTCTCTTCTGACACCAACTGAACTTCTGTTCCCCCAGCTGGTTCCCACAGTTTTCACACCCTAGAGTTGAATAATAAATGTGGTGACTAGTTTTCCCTAATTATGCCGATATAAAAAACAGATTGAATAGATTGGACGAGTGGAAGGGGAGAGATTTTTGTATTAATTATCTCACATGGCATTACTCAGTCGTTTTACCAATAGCAGCTATGAAAACCTACATTCTGTGATTAAACCATGAATCCTATTTAATCCAGTGTTCCAAAATGGGTTATAGTTGCATGCTTAGGACATGTGCTATATACAAAAACCAAGGAAAGGCATGGAAAGATAAGATTTTTATAAATCTAGATCCATGAGACACTCACTTACTGAATGGTATACTTTGCTGCTTTTCATTTCATTTCATTAGTATTCTAAAGTAGTAAGTAGTAAAAATATTGCACATTATCTTTAAACTACTTTTGAAGAATTGAGGATTACCAGTTTGGAAAATACCTTGCATTGCTTGCTGCTATTGAAAGTACTTAGTACAGTTTCAGAAGCAATAGGCGATGTCTATAGAGCTTTATTTTTTATTATTTCTTGCTTAGAAAAAAAAAAAGAAAGGAAGGAAAAGAAGATATGAATGGTATGCTTTTCTTGAATCAGAGCCCAGGTCTGGAAGAAGAAAAAAAAAAGAAAAAACGAATAGAAGCTAGATGTGAGGCTTAAAAGCCGTAGATGTTTTTCTTAGGAATTGTAATATATTAACAATTGAATATGGTGCATTCTTATGTGTTTTACATGTATGCATACTCAAGGTTATCATTTTTTGGCCTCACCAACAAAGAATATAAATGAGAAATTATCAAAAAAATTGACCTCTAGAAAAAAGATCTCCCTATTATATCTTTTCAAAAGGAATAAAAAAATATGTCTTCAGAAATGTTTCTATTCATATCAAAGTTCACAGTGCATCTTTCCCTTGAGGAAAAAAATGTTTCTTTGCGTGTGAACTATGCAAGGCATTCAGATATCTGAGGACTGGCACTGAAATAAACATTTGGTACACAAATTGAGATTACACAGGGCTCTCCTGAACAATATGCCTTTTCTCAAGTCTGAGAAGTTTAATTCAGTCTACCAGTCTGTTCCAAAACAGTTATTATGGTTCCAGGATTTCTGTAGACTACAGCATCAACCAAGAAATAACTGCAGCAACCTAACCCTTTGGCTCCGTGGACAAATCCCCAGTGCCATTACGTGCTGTTTGTATTCCATATTTAGGAATGGATAGGATTATAAACATTGTACCATTCAATTGTTTCCCTGGTGCTTTTAAGGTAACAAGTTCTTCAATATTAGATTGCTAAGCATGATTGTTTTGTTTTTTTACCCGTGTTAAAGGTCAAATAATTTACTTCCACTCATGCATATGTGAGGTTGGAACTTAAAAGAAAGCAAAGACCAACTGTCATTCAACATAAATTTCAAATGATATACTGTATTTACATTTCTGATTTCCAGGCTACAGCTAAATGAATTATCACAAAGATTAATTATAGAAAAAACATTCAAAATTTGCTAAGTTTTAAAAAAAAATAAATTAAGGAAAAGCATGGGTTAACAGGCAATAGCAAGTGGTCTATCTCTTTGCAAGAAAGTAGACATCTTTTAAAAATAAGAATCGGATATTAATTGGATTGATAGATATTTGATAGATCACTATACATCTATGACTCTGGAACACAGAATTTTCTATTCTGTTTTTTTCCCATAACCTCCAAGTTTGATTAGTTTTGCTGTTTGGAAACCTCAACATTAGGAAGGCTGAAAAGAAAATATGAAGAGATTGAACAGAAAACGGGTCCAAAAAATCAGTTCATCCGAAGAATCCTAGCTTCCATCATTTTGTGTAAAATGGTAATCTTCCATTCTCAGTTTTATTGCTAACAGTACTAAAAATCTTGAATTCTACTGACTAATGTTCAGTCTATATTAGGATTTTTCTTTTCTTCCCTGTTTTTTTCATATTGTATATTTTAACTAAAGGTATTGGAATTTTTCTCTTGTGTCTTCTCTTGTGACTGCTTATAATGTGCTTATAATTAGATTTTTTTTTATCCCAAACTTTCTCTTGGATCTTAAAGTAACATTCATGTGTTTCACATTTCCTCCTTTCTCCACAACAGGTCTCTGAAATACATTGCAATGAGAAAAGGAGACTGGCCTAAAATCAACAGTTGGTTTTTTTATGACTGAAAGATTTAAAGCTTGGATTCCCGCCCCCACTTTTTTTGTCTTTAGATGACTCCATAATCCCTTGCTCAAGATGGAGTCGGGGCAACTGAATGGATCTGAGTGTTTACTGGTCAGATGCCCTTCCTGTTGCCAATGCAGAGTTCGCAGCAGATATTTACTCATTGTGCCCAGAAAGAGAAATATATGCCGCTGCCTAGGATTTAACTCACAGCCTCCTGATTGTGAGGCGAGAGCTCCACTTCTAGGCCACTGCATCCCTCAGTCAGACCCAACTATGTAGATAAATTAGATTATAAATTTATTTCTATCAATAGGGATTGATTCCATTCACGCAGAACTCTTTCATAGTATAAATGGCTTGACTGGTTTGGATTTTACAATTGTTTTGAAAACCTTGTTTTAGCTGTTTTTAAGTGAAAGATATAGATGATGTATATGGGTACATGATTAGATAATGATTTATTCAAGGAGCATAGAACGGTTTCTGGCTGGAGTCCTTATTGTGTGTTAAAAGTTTAAACTTTATATTGAGAGTAGTTTTAACATTGTTTCTTCTGAATTGTTTAGCTTGGTTTTAGAAGACTCTTGTCTGGGGAAATTTGTATGGTATTTTAATAGTTTAATTTTTTCAAAAAATATTTTTATTTATTTACAATAGATACTGTAAAATAGATGGGCTTAAAATAGTAAACCAGAGTGAGAATAGACAGAAAATTATTTGAAGAAGAATATTGTGGCTTGAAAAAAATATATCTTTTACTAGTCATTGAATAGTTCATCTTTTTCATGCTTTGGAGTGGGAGAGATTTTTAGAAAAAGAATCCAACTGTTTTAAGTTAATACAATTCTTAAAGTAGCTGCACCACATGCTCATGGTCATGATGAAGAGGTCTCAGATGAAGAGACTGTGTTAATAAAAGATTTATACTTCTTTGTTCAAGGTCAAAAACACTTTGAAATCATTTTTCAAATATGCACAGGTCTAAAAAAATAGGGATTCAGAAAAGATATAAGTAAGAATGATCCATTAAAAAGTTTACCCATTATAATTTTGCATGAATCATTTGATCAAAGCATGGTTCCTGATTGGAAGAGTCAAGACTATGTTGAAAGATCATTCTGCTAATTTAACCAATGACATATGCTGTACAAATATATTGTATATTGTAAATATGTAGAATATATATACAATATAGATCAGGGGTGTCAAACTGGATTTCTTTGAGGGCCGGATTGTAGTCTTTCTCCAGCGGCCGGTGGGGGCGAGGCAGCGGGAAGTAGGTGGGGGAGATGGAACGGATGCCTCCTACAGCACTTTATTGGCCAAAACGGGGCAAAAAGCGTTGCGTGCACCCCCCAAACCTCGTTTTCACCCTCCATGTCCTCCTGCAGCACCCTGCCAGCTGAGAACGGGCCTCCCAAGACCCCCACGTGGCCTGTTTTCAGCAAGCAGAATGTTGCTTGCAGCCATAGAGGCTGCGCGGGGGCCATTTTTGGCCTGTTTTTGCCAGCAGAGGCACCGCGGGCTAGCCCTATGGGCTGGATTTAAGCACCTCTTGGCCCTCAGGCCTTGAGTTTGACACCCCTGATATACAGTAGTTGCATAGACAGTGTGCTTTGTAATTTAGGCACAGAAACTTTTAATTACCTTACACATTTATGTACTTTTGCATGTACACAAGGGTTTGTTTTCGCTTTTCATTAGCATCAGATTTAAATGCCAGTATAGGTAGTCCTCAATTTACAACCATTCGAACTTATAACAGCAGTGAAAAAAGTGACTCATGACCATTTTTCACACTTATGACCATTGCAGCATACCAATGGTCACACGATTCATATTTGGATGTTTGACAATGACTCACATTTATGACAGTCACAGTGTCCTGGAATCATGTGATCACCTTTTGCAGCAAAGTCAATGGGGAAACCAGGTTCACTTAACAACCGTGTTATTAATTTAACAACTGCAGTGATTCAGTTAACAAACTTGGCAAGAAAAGTCGTAAAATGGGGCAAAACTCACTTAACAAATTCTTCACTTAGCAAAATTTTGCTAAATTTTGCTAATTTTGGGCTCAATTGTGATCGTAAGTCAAGTACTTCCTGTAATTCAAGTCTGGGGTATTCGACATGCAGGGCTTTTGGTCTGTCACTGAGTGATGGTTCCTTGATCATTTTAAATCGGATCATGGACATTTCTGCAGAGTATTCAAATAGGAAATTAAATTGGCCATTATGCCACTTGTTTACTCTACTGTTTTTACCACACATGGACTTTGTGTGGAAACTTCCTGCTTTAAGTGGAAAGCCTGTCAAATAAGATCAAATCTTTGCTTGCTACTACCATCTCTAGACTGACACCAATATATCAATATATCACCAATCACCACTAAACAGGTCTAAAATTGTCACTCTTTTAACAAAGGAAAAAATACATAAGACTGTTGCCTTCAGACTCCTGTAAATATAGAATTGCAGTCTAAAAGTGAATCTCCACTCAGCAAGATACCAAAGAGAGGTAAATAAAGGTATTCTTGTCAGGTCTTTTGCACACCAGATCCAATATTCAGTTAATAAATATTTTAACGTCTCTTCAGTGGTATAAAGGAACACTGAATTGGTCCTCTGTAAATATCCACTGGGATATGCACAGGCATGCAATAGTATTCCACCTCCCAACACAATTCACTCTTTTGTTTCTCTCATCGTAGATCAGATTTGAAAGGAAAGGTACATTCCATCCTATAAATATTTTAGATAGAAACTATTAGTCTGCATGCTTATCGGAGGGAGGGAATGGCTCTTTAGTCTACATGAGTGTTCTCCAAACAAACATAGAGTAGGAGTGGATTGGATGGTATGTTTCAACATTCCAGATATGAAGTCAGGCATTGTCTCACAGCATCTCAATGTGTGGGCATATTGAGTCTGATAGAGGAAGTCTGGCTAATATTCTCAGACACCAAGAATGCCAATGGTGCCCACCCAGAAATTCATAGATAATTTCAACCGTTCTATCAAAAACTAGTATGATGGTTCCTTCTCTGCAGGTAAGCCAGGAGTGGATTCTACTTACCTTTACTACCGGTTCGCAATGGGAGCTTGCTTCACTCATGTACGTGCACTTCTGCACATGGGCAGATCACTTATGATGACATCATGGGGGTGGGCAGAACCTCCCACCAGTTTTACTACCGGTTCTATAGAACCAGACCGGACCAGGAGCAACCCACCACTGAGATACGCATATACTCTTTCCTATCTAGACCCCAGGATAAGAACTTTGTAGTCTACCTTTTTGGAAGCCAACCTCTGTGCTGTGCTCTTGAAAGTAAAGGAAGTTCTTCTTCAAACAGTGGTCTTCAATTCCAGTAAAATAGTTAAAGTGATAATAATATTAATATTTATTATGATTTTTATGCCCTCAAGGATTTTAAAAATATTTTCATGCAGTCCCAACTTTTCTACAGTCTAGTTTCAGGGGTGGTATCAACTTCACTACCGGTTCGTAAATGTGAGCATGTGTGCCTCCTCCACGCATGCGCAGAGCCTTCTGTACATGCGCAAAGGGTCAAAAACGGGACGTGATGACATCTGGGTGCGTGGGCAGAGCCTCCCGCGATCAGCGCTACTGGATCATGTGATCTGGATAGAACTGACTGAATTTCACCACTGTTTAGTTCCCATAGGCGGTTCAATGGAACTCCAAGAAAACTGAAGTGAAGAAGCTTCTTGGATGAGAAGTGAAACCTCCCCAAGGAAAAACAAAGTCCAATTGCCTTTTGAAAAAGTACTTTCGAGACAACCATGACCTGGATGACTGGGAATCTCCATAGATATATCCAAGAAAAGTTGTACACCAGTAATTCAGTCTCTGCACAAAATCCCCAACCATATTATCTTTGGAGATTTGGCATTCCTGTTAACACTTCCAACCTTCATAAGTCCTTATTGTCCAGAAAATCCTGTCATGCATTTGAGTTGTTTTATTCCATATTAATGGGACAACGGTAAATGATAGCAATGCAGATTCTATGCCACAGGACTTGGCAATTGGGGCACTTGAAAGAAACATTCCTGTAGAAATCAATGGCAAACCACCTCCATATTCTTGCCAAGAGAGCACACCCTATTGTCTTAAAAGTTAATGGAACTCACCAGAAAGCTTTCAGCAGAAAAATGTGTTAAGCAAACAGGAATATTGGATGCCAGCACATAATAAAGAATGAGTGAAATATTTGCAAAATTATTGGCAAAAATAATTCCAGTGTTACGAAGAGGCATTTCACCACTTGGAACTGAATGATCTCTTCTGTTTGGGTTGAAACTAAATAGGTTGAGATTTAAGTTATATTTGGATGAGAGGTCATAGAATATATTTTAAGAGAACAGGCTTATTCTTTTAAAATGGATAAATGCAAAATTACCTCTTGTTTTTTTTAGCCAATGGCAAACAAATGTCTGTAGTCTATGGTGAACTAAATGAAGTTATCAGAAATGAGTTCATCTAAAAGGAGATATACTTTACTACTTTGGATGATGCCATCTAGTTTTTATGGGAAATTGTGGACCATAATTAGCATTGGATAGAAGCATGCTGATGCATTCTGAGCAAAGGCTTATATTTGTTTTCCTTTCATCTTCATAACTTTTTACTGCAGCATGAATAGATCATGAGAACCTAAAAGTAAACCTATATGTAAATCTATCAAAGTAAACAGCTCGATAAAAGTACACTTTGATAAATAAGTATATAAGTAAGTTGTGTTTTTCTGCATACATTATGAACCGGCAGCTAAATAAGTCTTCCTTTCTCAGTAAATATACATTTGGAAACTGGTATCAGAAGATGTTATGATATTTTCTGCCAGTTAGGATGTGCTTATCTTTCAGAGGATTAAGGAGAAGAGGGTAATTGCAGCATAAATGGATTTTTCAGTGCAAAAGGTTTTACTAACCAATTGAGCTAAGAGGGTATTGCAACCTACACATCACCTGTCACTTTTGACAGACTATGCTGTATTTTGCTCAAAAATTAGTACAAGGAAAAACCTAAAGATAATATAGAATTCAATTTGATAAACAGAGAACTGCTTCTTTTATCATAGAAATGTATTTACTTATTTTATAACCCAGTGGTGAAAATGGTGCTCGTGGTAACTAACAATAAAAATAAGACTAGCACTCCAAATTATAATTAACATCCACATAGGCCTCCATCCATATGGAGTGGGGAAAACAATGACAAAAATTGAATGACAACTTTATATACAAGTGCTTCAGTTTACACAACATCATCAGGTTCGGGATACAAATACATGTCAGCATTTGTGTGATCACAACACTAAAGTATGTATGATGATTTGATTTTGTAGTTTGTGAAAGATTCTATTAGATTCCAGTCCAATACACACAAAATGTTGCTTTTCATTAAAAATATTAAGATACTTCTTTTTATCATTGCCTTTCAATTATACTAGCTTTTTAAATTAATGGTTTTTATAGCTTTCTAGAATGCATTCAGTTTTCAATTTGCTCTATGCATTACAAATAATGAAAAGATGTATAAAATACTAATAAACATTTACCATACTTGGACAGTTGTGCATAATCAATATTATATACTATGGGTAATACTGTATCTTCTGCTTCTCTCTTCTTAGATTATATGCATGTATACTCAGAAGTAAATCTCATTATTTTCAGTAGTATTTGTATCACTGAGATGATGTTCAGTGTAATGTTGCTACTATAAGCCCTATGGAACCTAACAGATCTTATCTTCCAAGAAACAATACATGCATAGAAGATTACAAACTTAAGTATATATTCCTGGAAATAAATTCCATTGAATAGCATCATGGAATTTTCTTCTGTTGTAGCATAATAAATCTACAGGCAATAAAGAAAAGTGTCCACAAGCAAAGAGAACGTTTCAGTGATAATTGGACTACAATAGCAAATACCAGCATTAGGATAAACATATAAAACAATATGTCTATTTCTCATTGGTTTATGAAAACCAAAACATTGGTGTATGTTTTGTTCCATATGGTTAAATTTTGTACTTTTTGCACACACAAATGCACTTTAGTCTACTATATAGACTAAAGACTATATATTTAGCTTTCTAAAATCCTGACTGGCCTCTCAGTTGATTAATACAACCAATCAGTGTATACTTTTTCCTGTTAAATGTTTTCCAAACTTCTAAAATACAAAAGATAACTCATGGAGGAGTTGACTTCACTTACTCTAGATGATAAATGAAGATGAACAGCCCAGAAGTTAAAGTTAAAGGTTCATACAATTTGTATTTTCATATTTCATATTTTTGTCCCATAGAAACATGGAACAAAATTAAAACAATCTAGGAAAAGCTTGATTTCCTCTGTTAAAATAATGTTAGAAGACATTTCATAAAACACAGATTTCACATCGCTGCTGAGTATATCTTTTTGTTCTATGCAAGATTGCTCTCTGGATAATAGTTACATATAGCATGCTGCGTGTTTTAAGTTTAGCTGTGATGTAGAAACTCGACTTGGCTGTGCCAGCAAACTGATTCATTTGCTATTAATGCAATCCATATTTAGCAATGTATCTGCAGCATAAAAGATCTCTTCTTTATCCCAGGAATCAAACCATACAGAGAGCAATAGACATAGACTTCTGCTTTCTGTTTTGTATGTCCAAATAAGGCAAAGCAAAAATTTAAGAAATGCAAACTTACTTTAGAATACCCCCAAATTCTTCCAGGAGTTATTTTTAGCTTTAAAAGATCTTTGTTATATATATGAAGATGCTGCTTGCCTTTGATGATATCTTTTTGTATTGCTCACCAGTTACTGAAACAAATAAACAAACTGAAAAGCCTCAGATAACTTCTAAGCAAACACAGCTAAAATAATGCTGGTAAAAATCCTAGCAGCAGCAACAGCTCATGGAATTTCAAAACAAATGTTGACCCTTTGTTGTTCAAAAATACCTAGATTACAATTCAGACTGTAATTTTAGATTGGGAAAGATGATTTCCAACTAGTTTTCAGTTCTTAGTTGGTAGGGAACAAATGGCATTAGAAGGTTTAGCCTTTATATAGCTGTGGATCTCTCTGTGGATGTTTAGTGACCCTCTCCACATTTCCTATCTATGTAGGAAAAGAACACTCTAGTTGCAACCATTTTGCAGTCATTTTTGATGCTGCCATATTATGAGCTATGGTGGCGCAGTGGTTAGAATGCAGTGCTGCAGGCTATTTCTGCTGACTGCCGGCTGCCTGCAGTTTGGCCGTATGATTCTCACTGGCTCAGCCTCACTGGCTCAGCAAGGTTAACTCAGCCTTCCATCCTTCCAAGATTGGTAAAATGAGGACCCAGATTGTTGGGGACAATATGCTGACTCTGCTTAGAGAGGGCTGTAAAGTGAGAGAGAGAAGTGCTACTGATATTATCATCTAGATAGTTTGCAACTGTGGATAATGGGTTGATATGGGATTGCCTGCCCTTGTTTATGGGTGCTTCCTTCCTCTGGAAGAGGTGGAGGTAATGCAGGGGAGATGTTGCAGTTAGTATAGGTGGTAAGCTCACTGACTTTCCAGTGAGAAAGGCCTTGTATGGTGGTATGTATTCCAACTGTTGGCTGCTGTATGGGCATGGAAGGTAATTTGTTGAATTCCTTGTAGTTCTAAGTAGAAATGCTGAAATGCCCTTGAGAATGATGGTTAGAGTATAATGTGGAGATCCCCTATCTTGAGAACTGGAGGGTATGGGTCAGAGAGCAGTCAGATATTAGGGAGGAAATTTAGGACAGGTCAAAGTATCCCCATGGTGATAGATAGGTGATAGATGATAGGTGATAGATAGTAAAAAGGAGTGCTCCCACCACACAGAAGCATGACATATTTGATTAGTCCATTCCTGGCAACCAATGGACCTTGATGAGGTTCAAAGGGGAGTGGAGATATTTCTGGGTGACTGCTTTATGGTCTGATTGAGACCTTGGATGAGATAATGCTTCTGTGACTTATCTTCTTTTCTGGCTCTCACCATTCCCCGTGGCTTACAGAAGAACTGAGGGAGAAGCCTGGAACATGGTTGACAACTGCTAAAATAGGGCCTGGCAGAGGAGTTTACAGAACAATATATTAGACAAAAAAACACCCCAATTTGTTCCCAGCTGGATGCCAGCTTTAGTACATGTCCTATCAAGATGTCTGGTGCAGTCTTGCCATGTTATCTGGGAGGAGTTTGAACCTGTTGGGTCTAAGAAAGCAGAAAGGATCCTTATGACTATGAGCTTGGCCATTAGAGCTCTCCTGGAAGCTTTCTTGGTTAGTGAAAACTTCTAGGAAAGTGAAGTGTGGTTCAGCTTCAGCAGTAGGAAATTTCTCTGTATGTGAATGATTTCAACAGCCTTTAAACAGGCTTTGGTCTACTATCTCTTCAGGAAGCCATTGTTGAACCCATCATTCTTGACAATTTTTGTCTAATTTGAGAAGGTGGTTGCACATCAGCTTCAGAAGTCCTGGATAAAGCACTTCTTTATCCAGGACTTCTGAATAATTATATGGAACACTTTCAGTTATATGGAGCACTTTCAGTTGTGTTTCAGACTTGGATATGGGTCCAAGACAGCATTGGTCATGCTTTTTAATGACATCTGGCAAGAGCGGGATAAAGTTAGTGCATTCATCCTTCCTCTTCTTGATCTTTCAATGGATTTCAGTCCTATCAACCCAGATATCTTTCTGGACTGACTGGTTGTGAAGGCTGGGAGTGAGCTGGTTCTCCCCTTTCTTCAGTAGCTAGTTTTAGTCAATATTGATTGAGGGAAACAGATTCTGCTCTGAGCTCCTAAATTGAAGATTGCCTCAAGCAAGCAAGGTACTCTTGCTGCTGTTTAACATCTATATGAAGCCTACAAGACTTGGGTGAGAGTGCGGACATTCCTAGCCATGAGGTGAGGTATCATCAATATGCTGATGATATTCACCATATATATCTGGCCCTGGTGAAGTAAATAATGCTGCCAATGTCTTAGTATCTGGAGACTGTAAGAGTTTGGATGATAAACAACAGGTTTTGGCTCAACACTAGCAAGATAAAGTGGGCTGGGGGTTGGGGCATCTGGATCGAGAAATATACTATCTTTGGTTCTAGGTGGGGTTGCTGATTTGGTACACAATCTGGAACTCTTTCTGATCTCATGACTCACACTCTTGAAAAGCAGATGGCTGTCATGGCTAGAAGAACCTTTGCACAGTTTAGAGTTTTGTGCCAGATGTACGCTTTCCTGCATCAGGAGGCTTTATTGTTAATCACTATGCCTTGGTTACTTCCCATTTGGATTACTGTAATGTGTTCTACATGGGGCTGCCCTTAAAGAGTGTTCAGAAGCTTCAGTTGCTGCAAAACGCAGTGGTTACCTAGTGCATACCTAGATCTATGTATATTACACCTCTGATCCACGTGCTGCATTGGTGATCAATTTGCTTCCAGGTTGAATGCAAGGTGCTGATGGTAACCTATAAAGTCATATAGTACGTGGCATGGAGCCAGTTATTTGAGGGAATGCCTGTTCTCAGTAAAAGGATCTATCCCATCATGTCCAGCAGAAAGAAACCTCTTGTGGGTTCTGACCACTAGAGAGTGTCATCTGATTGGACCCAAGAGGATTACCTTTTCTGCTGCTGCACCCAACCTAATAAACATCATTTCCTCCCTCCCCTTCCCCATAGGTTACTCTGACTCCAATGCTGATGGTCTTCTGAAAGTGCCTGAAGACCTGGCTTTACCATCTGCCTTGGGGATAGAGAGTGGCTGGAACCTGTAAAATAGTTGCACTGTTTTTGAATGACTGCTTTCCTAGGGACTGTAGTATATAGTTTCTATTTTTTTAAAAAATGTTTTGTAGTGCAGTCATGAATGTGAAATGGGTGGTTATATAAAATGAATGAATGAATGAATTAATTAATGATGCTGACCTTAATATTCTTCTGAAGCATTTGGATTGGTCAGATAAATTCAAAAGTATGCGTAAAACTGTCTGTTTTATGAATACAGTAAATATATGCTTGGGTTGAATCAGGGGTGAAATCCACTTACCTTCGATACCGGTTTGCAAATGTGAGACCATGTGCCTCCTCCACACATGCACAGAACCTTCTGCGCGTGCAAAGAGGGTCAAACACGGGACGCGATGACGTCTGGGGCGGGTGGGCGGAGTCTCCTGCTGCCAGCGCTACTGGTTCGCCTGAGCCAGATAGAACCAGCTGCATTTCACCACTGGGTTGAATCTATCAATCATATACAGTATAATATTTATGTAATATGCTGGGAGTCCAAAGAGGTTTAGCTAGGAGAAAACTGGCTGTAAACAGGGATTGAAGGATTTGAAGAGTGTTTGGCAAAGCTATGAATGCACATAGAATTTGGCAGCCATCCCATCCCCCCCCCTTTTATGCTTTTAACTTGTATTCTATCTGTCATTGCATAGACTGTGCAAATTCAAAGAAAGAAACTTCAAATAACTGTGTGTCTGGTCAGATACTTTACAAAATCAAATTGTACATAACGTTGACAAAGAAATTGGGAGTTATAGCTTACAACAAGGGTTCTTGAAGGTATTTCAAAAGGTTCAGAGATTGATGTTAGGTAGGAATCATTCAAGCTACAATGCGGAGCATTTTTCCACCTTTGAAAGCCATGAAAATAGGGCTTATATTCAAAGCTTAAGTGCCCTTCCTTCTACAGGGATAATTTTCTAGGTGCTATATTTAAACCAGAAGAGCCTGTGAGTAGTGGGTAAATGATGCCCTTCAGGCTGTGCAGCATAATAAACAACTCCTTTCCTTTTTAATGAAATCCAGAATTCTGAGAACCACGTCAGTAACTATATAAACCTTCATTTAGATGCAAAGATAAAGATAGCTTAGAGCCATTATCTGTATCCCATATGAGAGCCTGTTGCTTGGAGGGCTCAATTTATATTACTTAAAGTGTGTCCAGATGTATCTTCCTTCCAATCTTTACTCCTCAACTGATAAATGTCCAAATAGTGGCTCAAATCTTAGGCTTCAATTATGTCCAGATGTACCTTCTGGGAGATGGTAGGAGTGTGAACAAAGCAGATAATAATAAAGACCAGTCATTCATTACAGTATTTATCCTGATCAGGGTAAAAACAAAACAAATGGTTTACTCTTAGATCTGCCATCAGAAGAAGGTCTATCTGCAAGTTGCCTATAGATATTTGCTTACATGTGGTTTTGAAACCAACTGGGTGGTTTGGGGCCAATAGCACTCTGTCAGCCCAACACGTCATACAGGGTTGTTGTGGGAAAAGTAGGAGGAGGAAGGAGTATTAGATATGTTCATAGCTTTATAAAGTAATAAGGGCAGGACAAAAATCTAATAAAACAAAAAATCATTTAACTCAGAGATGGAATGAAGAATAGTCAAAAGAACATGATTATTCTGTAGAATGACCCTTCTGAAATAGACCTACTTCCTAACTCAGACAAAAAGTATTCCTAGTAAACATAATAAAATATGTCCTGCAAAAGAACTTTTAAAACAACCCAGATGTAGGCACATCCAGGACTATTCTCCATGTTATTAATATGCTATAGCTATATTATCTTGTTTCCTTCAAAAGGTCCTGGCCAGTGGTAAAATCCTATTTTTTTTACTATCAGTTCTGTGGGTGTGGCTTTGTGGGCATGGCAGGGGATGAATACTGCAAAATCTCCATTCTCACCCCACTCCTGGGGTAAGGATATTGCAAAATCTCCATTCCCACCCTACTCTGGGGTCAGCCAGAGGTGGAATTTGCCGGTTCTCCAAACTACTCAAAATTTCTGCTATCAGTTCTCTGAACTGCTCAAAATTTCCACTACTGGTTCTCCAGAACCTGCCAGATTTAATCCCTGGTCCTTGCTTTTGATGTTACCAGTAGACTATTGTGCCTGGTTGAAACAGATCTTCTACTATTATTTGTCCCTGTTATATGATTCACTTGCTATATTCATGAACTTATTTTTGCACTTAAATGCATATGTTTCTAGTTTCTCATAAACTCGTACTGCTACAACAGCTTTAGTCGTTTCAGGATTGAACAAAAATATGTTCATGGATGTAGCAAGTGAATAATGTAATGGGAAAACAATGGTAGAAGATCTTTTTCAACCAGGTACAATGGTCTACTGTAACTTCAGAAATCAAGGCTTTTTGAGGGAAACAAGATAATATAGCTATAACATATTAATATCATGGAGTACAGAGAGTCCTGGATATGCCTGCATCATTTCTGGCTCTTTTGAAATCCTTTTGCAGGACACATTTTATTATGTTTCTTAAACTTAATGGGAAAAAAATGTTGTTCAGTGGTTGAATGTATGCTGTGCATGGGAAAAACTGCCCTAAAACAATTCAGGTTCAGTCTTTGTCCTGAAGCATCAAGGACCTGCAAAGAGGCATATAAGAAACTATATGAAACTATTTACAAAAGTCTTGTGAACATACTATGGAAAATTGCTTCCACATGACCAGCCAACCTAATATTGCAGGACTCCCTTAATTCCCAGCTAGTATAACAAATGAAAGTTGTCAGGAAAGCTACCATAGATTGCTTATAGACAAATGTAATCAATTAAGAACTATAAGGGACTGAGCAGATTGATCAAAATTCAGTCTGTTTTTCTGTAAATGTTAGGATGATTTAAACCAGTATCTTTTCAAATTTGGCAATTTAAAGATGTATGGATTCTCCAGCCGTTGTTGGATAGGTAATCTTGGTAGTTGACGTCCACACATATTCAAATTGTCAAGTTTGAAAGACACTGATTTCAATTTATAAAGCCCAGACCTATATTCACAACTTCTTACAATATTTAGAACCTTTGGACCAGTGGTGAAATCCTACCGGTTTGCACCAGTTTGGGTGAACCGGTAGTGATAAAAGCTACCGGTTCAGCGAACCGATAGTAAAAAAAAGTTACTGGTTGGTCCAAACCAGTATTTCCGACGATCAGCTGTGCTGCGCGATTTATATTTGAAAGCAGGAAATCCTGCTTTCTAGCAAATCTAAATAGTGCGGCACAGCTGTCCCCCCACTGTTATACTTAACTTAAAAGCATACTTTTTCCACATAAAACGCATGTTTGACATGCACTGTGCATGCATGCACGTGCAGCATGCATTTGGTGCACACTGCGCATCTGCACGCAGCATGCATTTGGCATGCACTGCACTTGCGCACACACGTAGCGTGCGTTTGGCGTGCACCGCACATGCGTGGACATGCAGCATGCATTTGGCGTGCACCGCACATGCATTGTCAGCGAACTGGTAGCAAACCATGGAGGATTTCACCACTGCTTTGGACTGTCTTTGTTTTGCCTTTGTCTAACTCATGTGCCAATGTCAGTACTTTTTATATATACAAGCAAATAGTCCTGCTACATATAAATATCTCCGACATAGCATACTATTTTTGTCTAATGTCAATTTCTGTCTCTGTGTTTTTCTTTTATAGCTCTATATTTTTTGCTCTATAATTTAGAGCAATTTCCAATAGCATATTTTCCCTTGCATAGCACCAATGAATAAGTAAATGTTGTAAATGAGATTTAGACCACAGCTGACCTGGATTCTAAGCATATGTGACATATGACATACTTTTTTCCATATAACTTTATTAATTTTTAAAAAGAAAAATAGAAAAAGCTATCAAAACTTAACAAAAAAAAAAAACTAGTGTGTGGGAGGGGAAGGAGAGAAGACAGAATAAGGAAATTAATTATAGAAGCACAATAAAATTAAAAAACTATAGAAACAAAAATAGACACAAAAAATTACTTCTGACTTCTTTAATGGCAAATTCAATAAATTCAATAAATTCAATTGCCATTCTATAATTACAGTGTAATCTCCATTTTTAAAAAAATAATCTACAAATATTATTAATACTTAAACTAATAAGTCATGATTTCAATTTTTTCTTTTGTGCAAAAAGTCAAAAAAGGGCTTTCAGTTGGTGTTAAGTTTAGCCAATTTCTGTAAATCAGAGCTGTCATTTTTGCCATCCTAGTCAGTTCTATCAGCTTTAACAATCATTTTTCCACTGTAGGTATTGTCACATCCTTCCAATTCTGAGTACAGAAGTTTTGCTACTGTTAAAATGTACAAGAACAAAATGCCTTGCATTTTTTTCAAACTTTTTGTCCATCAACTTTAACAAAAAATATATCTGGTCTGAATCGTATATTAACCTTGATTTTTTAAAAAAATTAATATACTGTATGTTTCATTCCAATAATTTTTAGCTTTTTTATAAGTCCTCCAAACGGGATAAGAAATCCCTTCTTTGTGTATTCATTTCAAATATATGGTTAAAATCATATACATTTTTGACAATATTTCTGGTGATAAATACCACCTATACATCATTTCATAGAAATTCTTCTTAAGATAGTAACATAGTGTACGTTTCAACCCTTGTACACCACAAAGTGGGATCTCTCTTTTTTCTAGAAATCTCTTAGCATTTTATTCTGTTTAGACTTAAGATGTTAATTATCATCAGTGTGGTCAAATGTCGTAGTTTAGACAAAAGCTTTCTACATTTTAAAGTATTAAAAATTCAGTTGAGAATTTAACTGAAGAGTTTCAAAGGATCTAACTTCAAATCAAACAGGGAGTTTCAGTGCATCTTACTTCAATAAATATTCAGTGAGGGCAAAACTGCAGTTCATGTTAAAAGTATTTTTAAATTTAGCATGTAACCTATAAATATAAACGGCATGAACTGGAAATTCAGAAGTGGCTGAGATCACATAGAAATGGAGGCGGAATACATCTCTACTCTGGCACCAATAGAAAATTTCCTCATATGCAAATGTTCTTTCACAGAAGAATTTTCTTGGCAACTGAAGCAGAGGAAGAAGTTCAATCTCCTAAATTTACTGCAAACTTTATAATGATTAGTTGAGCACCAAATCAAGCTGCCCATATTTGAAAAACATTTAGAATGCTGTATTTATTACCAGCTATTACCAGCTATTTGCTAAGTCACCTACCTTGAGGTATTTGGGGGTAGGAGAGTAAAAGGACCTCTGGTCTTGGAGCATGAAAAACTACAAATTTGTCCAATGTTAATACCGTAGTGCATAGTTGAGATGACTCATGTGAGACCTGGACCAGGGAAATTTGCTTGTATTCTTTTCCTGTGGATTTTGTGATTCATTTTAGCATAGGAACACCTTATGTGAGGTGTAGACACACCCTTTGGAGATGTATCATTCTGCAGTCAGGATTAGTCACACTTATCTGACTTTGTGTCAGCCAGTTTATTTTCCTTGAGTTTTAATTGCTGGTTAAGGATTGTATTGATAGGACTTCTACATCAGCTTCCTGCTTTTTAAGTGACTAATTTTTATTTAATCACTTTATTTATTTATTTTTTAAAAACACACACATTTTGTGGTGGCAAAGCAATAGTAAAAAATAAACACACAAATATTTATTGTGCATCCAATGCCTAATCTAGTGGAATTTCTCCTGAACAAGGTTCATGGAATAACATGATATTCCAGGAGTTGATATCTACACACCTCTAACCCAGTGGTGGGTTGCTCCCGGTTCGCAAGAACCGGTAGTAAAAATTTGTAGTAGTTCCGAGAACCAGTAATAACATTGGCTGGCCACACTCCTGAACTGGTCCCGGCCTGGTCATCGCTCGCTTATCCCTCCCACCTCATCAGAGGTTTTTTTTTTTTTTTACTTTTAAAAGCATTTTTTCTACAACCTCTTCGAAAAAATGATTTTAAAAGTAAAAAAAAAAAAAGCCTCTGATGATCCCGCGGCTCAGTTGGGAATGTCAGAGGCTTTTCAAAGCATTTTTTCTACAACCTCTTCAGCCAAGGAGGTGGTAAAAAAAATGCTTTGAAAAGCCTCTGATGATCCCAGCTGAGTTGCCTGATCGACAGAGGCTTTTCAAAGCATTTTTTCTGCAACCTCGTAAGGTTGTAGAAAAAATGCTTTTAAAAGTAAAAAAAAAGGCCACGCCTACCCAGTCACATTACCCCCCACCAAGCCATGCCCACAAAATAAGCCACACCCACAGAACAGGTAGTAAAAACGTTTAGAACCCACCCCTGCTCTAACCTCTTATTTGTTTTAAGTGGCTTATACATAAAAAGTTATTGTGAACTATGCCCAGCTTATTTAGAACCACATTTTTAAAAAAGTAAGGTTTTGTTTTACTTTTAAAAAAAATCAATGTAACCCATTACAATGCAATATTAAGCAGAACATTTTACCAAATAGTGAATTGTTAAATAAATCAGCAAAATTCTGAGGATTTCAATAGAGTTCAGTTTCACTATGGAAATAGGAAACACAGAATATATTAGTTTTTGCAAAATCAGACTTATACATGATAAACAATCAATATGTTGTTTACAGAGAAATGGCAGTTACCATGTACCAGTACTTATTAACAGTTTTAAAAACTGATTGATAATCTTAGGAAATTGGAAATTTCAATTCTTTAGTAATTTCCCGCCTTTGAATAATTATTTGCCAAATGCATTTTAATCTGGTTCCAGATAGATAGATAGATAGATAGATAGATAGATAGATAGATAGATAGACAGACAGACAGACAGACAGACAGACAGACAGACAGACAGATAGATTTATTTATTTTGAGTGAGGAAGGTTTTACAGGAATGGACATATTATAGATTGACTGTCATAGTTTAATCTTTCCATTTACAGACCTTTCATGTAATAGGTAAAAGTACAATTTACAATTTCTATTATTTTTTTTCCTGAAAGTAATGAAAATCATTTGAACCAGAGGTAGTTCTTTATAAATTGATGAGAAACGGTGTTGAAAGTAAAGTTTTACCTGTCCACCAGACTCCATGTTGGGCGATATTGATCCAATTTCCATCTACTTTATAAATTTGACAGGGGACAAGATGATACGGGAAAGGTAGCTAGTCGGCAATGAACAGCTAGGAAATCAAATTACACAAATGTAAACATCCTTATTTAACTACTGTTTCAGAAAATCTAGCTACATGCCAATCTAGCCAATAAGTGATGCTTGGAGCAATTGACTAGCATCAGGAGAATCTCAGATTCCCTATCTGAGAAGTACGAGGTTCATTTTGTGACTGCTTATCATAGTCATAAAGTCTCTAATGTGCTTTTTAAATAGGCAACTGGACAATTGAAGACATTTCACTTCTCATCCAAGAAGCTTTTCCAGCTCTGAGGATGAGAAGTGAAACAGCTTCAAAGAAAAATCAGACAGTCCAGTTGTCCGTTGAAAAAGCACTTTTGGGACGATCATGACCTGGGTAATTGAGAATCTCCATAGACATAGTCATAAAGCATTGCAAGGATTTCAGAAATATTTCACTAAGAAAATTGTCAGTGTTGATAAATAAAAAATATCCACAATAAGAAACAAGTTCAAAGCACTGCACTACAAACTTTTATTTACTACTGTTTATTGTTATTTGTTAGTCATGGATTCAAACTCTAAGTCTAATAAATAAAAGGTAGTACAAATATAAATGTTTTACATTATTCCCCCTCTTGGTCAGGAAAAGAGATTTTACAATCCAGACCAGTGGTGGGTTTCAAATTTTTTTACTACTGGTTCTGTGGGTGCGGCTTGGAAGGTGTGGCAGGGGAAGGATACTGTAAAATCTCCATTCCCTCTCCAATCCAGGGAAAGGTTACTGCAAAATCCCCATCTCCTCCTGATCAGCTGGGACTTGTGAAGCAGAGAATAGATGGGGGCGGAGACAGTCAGAATTTTTACTACTGGTTCTCCGAACTACTCGAAATTTCTGCTACCAGTTCTGTACAACTGGTCAGAACCTGCTGAAACCCACCTCTGATCCAGACTGATTTTCAGGATTTCTTGAACATTTGCATAATTCTTAAATAATACAGCAGTATTCTTTATTGTTAATACTTTTGTCTTGTAGAGAACAAATAATAGTTAGCTTAATTTAATATATACCTATTTTGTTTTACAAATAAACCCCACGTTATACCTTAACTAGTGAATTATCCAATGAAATGCTTGTGTGCAAGTTTGAATAGGTAAGACTACCAATCTAAATGCATGTCATGCACTTGTCTCTTTTACTTTCCAAAGATAAGACTTCTTTCATGTGAATCATTAACCTTGTTTGAATTTAAATTAGATAGAATGTTGAACGAAATAAATGTTAAACATTTACTTAACTCCTCAGGTTTAAAAGTTTCTCTTAGCTTTAGGGTAAAATATGTTAAGCAACTGGAAAACATTCCAAAGTCACAGTTGGCTTTCAAGAAGTTAACTGGATTTCCGGTAACAACTAAGGGTTTTGTGATGCATGTGTTCCATAAAAAGCAAATATTCTGTCATGGTTATTCAGGAATGTGGCTGTGCTGAAGCAATAAAGCTTATTGCTTTTGTCAAAAGATCTTTTATAAGATAAAGGAATGGTTGCACAAATCAGTATGACTTGAACTGTTCTGAAGATTTCCTCCCCCGTCCCTTAAATGCTATCTTCCTTAGAAAGTAATAGAAAAATCTAAAGAGTATATTGCTTTGCAATCTTAAAACAATGTTAAATGGTAGGAAAGCAAGCCTAGATTATGAATCAATAACATAACATTGCCTGTCCTGAACTACAAGGTTATGTGCCTATAATAAATAAATATATAAATACAAATAAAATGTATACATCAGACAGCCTTTGCTTACAGAAATAGATAGCTCCTCGATGCTTTATTCAAATCTAGTGTGGGCCAAAATCCAGAACAATCCTTTTTTGATCATATGATCAGGATTAGCTTGTAGCTAAGAGGGTCATTGGGCTAAAAGGATATTCATTTAATTCAATTAAGGCCACTAATTCAGTGCTCTGGTCGTTTACATGTAAAAAAATCCCAAAAGCAATAAATATAAAAAGATCATCATCATCATCATCATCATCATCATCATCATCATCATCATCATCTAGAAAGCCATTAAAAAAACCCCAAACATTTAAAAGCTATATAGGGATTCCACAACTCTCTTGCTCAGGACTGGAAAAAAAACCCACCAAATTTTAATGATTTTTCAGAATGTGGTGAGGAGCTGTATGAATCAAACTGGTGATGCCATTCAGAGGATAGGCAGATAAGACATGCTTCCAGGATCCCAGAAAATAACATTTTAATTGATCGGGTCCAGTCTGCTTGATGCATGAGACAGACAGAAACAATAGGAGGCAAGGGAACTAAGCCTTATCCCATGAAGGATTTATAGGCGACAACCAGCACCTTTACTGTACCTGAAGCCAACTAGTTACCAGTGTGGCTCACATGAGCATAATGTTAACACCTGTTGTGGCCCACCAGAGGCCAGCAGAGTTGGCAGCAGATTCGGACAGTGAGGAGGTTGGGGAGGAACATAGGCCAGTCCTGGAGTCTAGGGAAGGCTCTGATGAGGGCTCTGCATCGGAGGCAGAGAGGGGGCTAGGACCGTATGCCAGTTATCACCTGCCTTCGGAGTCAGACATCAGTGAGGCAGGCGAACAACTGGAACCTGTTCCCAGTGTGCGCATGCGCAGAGTTGCCAGATGAAGGGAACAGCTAAAGAAGAAGGATCGACTTGGGAGTAAGGCCACAGGTGGATGATAAATGGCCTCTCCCAGAGGGAATAAAAGAGGAACGAAAGGGGAGTAGAGTTTTCAGGAGACAATTAGTTTGCTTAATTGGTTTGTGACTCTCCGAGACTGCTTGCCAAGTTTTGAAGATATCAGCCTGGCAGCTCTCCAAGCCAGATAAGGTCTCTGACTGTAAATTCTCCCTTGAAAGACTGCTGGATGTGAATGAGAAGAATTCACAGTAACTTAATAAAAAGAGGTTTTTGTTGGGACAAGGAGTCTGTTTCATACTCTTGGTAACTCTAGGTCCGAACAACACCCCTATCACTGCCAGCCCCATGGCATTCTAAGATTAGTTGTGGTTTCTAAGCAATCCTCAAGGGCAATCTATCTAGAGTGTAGTACTACAATCCAGTCATGAGAAGACCAAGACAGGAGTGACTATCAAAAAGACTTGAAGACATCATTTTCATTTCACACAAGACTACTAATAAAATCAGAAGTAGTATCAATTTTCTTTCAACTAATTTGGATTATTCTACGTTGCACACCTTATCCTCTCTCAAAGATAAAATGTTGAAAATGTTATCTCAATAAGAGATCTGTTCCTGTTATGTATTGTTCATTTATTTCCCACAAATAATAGCAAAAGTTCTAGACCTGATTTGAGTTTTAATAGTAGTTATGAAGAGGTCAGAGAGCAAATATTATTGCAAGCTTTGTGTACTAGATCTACTTGCTATCACTCAAGAACTATACAAATGTTCCAAATAGTTCAAGAATAAAGATCTTGGATCTAAGAAACTTTCAGATTTTGACTGATTTAAAAGATGAGAGAGCCATCTTCTAAATGTAACAACTTTGTGGAACTGAAAAAAAACTACAGCTTTTTATTGCATGTGTACTCCCCCCCCCATTTCTTTAAAAACAACTTCTTTTAAACCAATATTAGTAATCATCGAAGTAAGTTTGTATATTTTTGTAATTGCTTTGTTCACAATAAAAGTAAAGAATATAAAACAAGCTATAATGTACTACATATCAAAAACGTTTATTGTGCATACAATAACTGTATGGTATTCATCCAGATAGCACAATTACATCTAGACTTTTCAGAATTAAAAATAAAGCACTAAATAAATGTGAAAGACAAAAAATACTGTAGATGTTATGTGCAGAAATAAAATGAGGTATTCTCATTTTACAATACTCAAAACAATTGCAATAAACATATAATAGTAAAACTGGCATTCTAAACAAAAAGTTGAAATGTACAATGTTAGGGATAAAAATCAAAGTCTAAAAAAAAGTAAGAAATCTAAGTTCCTTCAGATTTCACATAAAATGAGATAACAAATATAGTATTAAAGAAAATATACATAATATTCTAATATTTTATTAATTTGCAACCATATATACTCATATTTCACTTTTATTCATATAAATCAAAATATCAGTATTAACTGTGATTTAGGGTACAAAATTGGAAATAAAAGCTTTCTGGAAGCTTTCTGGAATTGGAAAGAAAAGCTTTCTTTATTTCCTATTTATCCCCCTGAATAAAAACAAATATTTCTGAAGATTAGTTCACTGTTTCTTGATGATTAGGAGAACCATACAGTAGTTAAAAATACATATAATAATAAAGATAAGAAAAAATATTACCCAAAAATTGGTGCATAAAATTGGCTATTTTTCATGGCATAATTATCTGAGAGACCTGAAAGGAAGAACAGTACACAGCTATTAACAGTCACTTCAGGTAAAATAACAGAAATTTTATAACTGAAAAACAGGAATTATGAAGCACCTAAATATAAGAAAGATACAGTGTTAATATTCTACAGATTTCAGAAAAATAAAGTGGATTAATGATTGGCCATCTAGACAGGAAGGCCACCTGAAGAAGGCTGATAATGCCAAGCCTTATGAATGAGTGAGGTTAGAATTGTATAACATAGTACAGTATTTACAACTTCCTCAATGGACAAAATCCAACACTTGGGTTCCCCTGAAATGGTTTTCTGTGGAAAAATATACAGAAAATACTTTGGACCATGTGTTACATTAGATGAAATTGTGTAGAGTAATTTATAGCCCAATATTTATTTATACAAAAATCTGCATATAGCCTGCTTCAGACAAGCTAGGCAGTTTACAATAAATAAAAGAAAACCCCATACAAAGAAGAGATCCCATTTATACCTAACAAAAAAAAATTACCAATATAACAAAAAACATAATCTTAAAAAAAAATCGAGAAAAATCTGAAAAAGGCGGTTCAAACCACTTTTTTTGTTGTTGTGAAACACTGGTATACTTGCAGCAAGGTTGTGAACAAGTCTACCATGCTGAACCATTATTGTCTGGGTATAGATGTTATGTGACTCCCCCAGCAATTGTTTTGTTAAAGCGGTCTTGCTATGTGATGATAACCATAGCATTTTGTGAGGCTTTCAGATCATAATGGAACTAATCAAACAGGCCAAATGTCTGCATATCATGGTTAAAGTTCATAAAGGCAAGCACTGAGCTGCAAAATACTTCACAAAAGCAGGTGCAATCCACCAGCCTTCCAGTGCCTTTCCTAAGAAAGTCCTATACTCTACTAGAAAGGTGAATGTAATGATTTGGAATACTCTATAAATAATTAACAGAAAAATAAATTAACAGTGGAAAATGCATACAAAGTCCTGACAATACTGGCCTTATTCACCTGTATCCTTTCCCAGGTACGGAATCAACAATTGCCAAAAGAACCTGCTTAATATAACAGCTTAAAAAATATTAATACTGGTTTACTTTGGATTAAATTTTAATCAATATTTAATCATCAATAATCAAACATCAAGTTATTTTCATAGATTACAAAAATGATTTCAGTCCAATGGATTATTATAAATATATACAGTACCTCAAGTTCAAAGAAGGGAAACTTGTCAAATTCTGAATTAGGCCATAAATAGTACAAGTTAGAAAAGGATGGACAATTATGGCAACATTATGAACTATGGACTTCAACTCCCAGAGTTCCTGAACCAACATGGTTCACCCATGAGTTAAACTTTAAAGTGGTTCAGATTTCAATGAGGATGAGGATGATGGGGGGGGGGATTTTTATAGGAAAAATCTCTCCCCCATATAATAATAAATGTTCCTTAAGAGCAGGCTTCAATCTCCTTATCTGAGACCACTAGAATTCTTTTCTTAATGTCAATGACAAAAACCACCACATATTTTCATTGTTCCATTATGCTAAAACTTCAACTTGAAAGCAAAGCCTTAAATGGCACACACAAAAGAAAAACTGTACAATGCTGTTATCATGATGTAACAGGAAATAATTATTTTATTCAAATATATATACAGCAAAAACTGAGGGGAATCCCTTAGCTATCAACCACCAGAAGAACTTAAATCACTTAGAATAACCTTGGCTACTTGAAGATGTATGGACTTCAACTCCCAGAATTCCCAAGTCAGCATAGCATAGCACAGCTAGCTGAGGAATTAAAGTCCATACATCTTCAAGTGGCTAAGGTTGAAAAACACTAATTTAGGATATTTCCTGTGGATATCCAATGATTTCCTCCTCAGGTTGTAACAATGATAAACATCCTGATCCTGCTTAGGCAAATCCTTAAAGCCTGGCTTTATTCCCAGGACCTGGATTAGCATGGAGTCTAACCCTTTGCAGACTCTTTTGCTTGTTTAATCTATTGTTATTCTTCTCCAGACTTTCTTTCAATTCTATATTGTATGGCTTTGATTGTTTTTCATAGTTGCAAATAGCCCAGTGTCTATGTCACCTATGCATTTAATAAATAAATATTGAATGAATGAATAAATGAATGAATAAAAGAAATCTAAGCCCTGCAGAAAACCAAGGTCTTTTAGGATGACATGCCAATACTGCCTTCATTGTCTGTTCATCGTTGCAGTGGCTGAAATGATGCCTGAAATAGGCTGGATACTCAGAACATCTGATATGCAACTGATACTTCTGAAGAATACTTGTTTGCTCCAAACTTGAAGCAAACTTGTTTCAAATCTTTTCTTCCCTCCTCATTAAAACATTCAGTGCATATTAAGAACGCAAACTACTATAAATGTATTATGTGAAATTTCCAAACAGATATTTAGGAAAGTAATTATAAATTCTCCAGCTACAACCTTTCAATAGGATAGCATTTTTTTACAATAAATAAATAAATAAATAAATAAATAAATATTGTTTTACAATTTGAAAAGTATTGCATTAATAAATTCTACAAAATGGCAGATACGTTGTACTCTGGAGTGCCATATCCTATTTACATTCTTCTGTGCAAATTCCAAAATGCTAGAAGTGAATTATGCCAGAATGAGTTAAAGGTTAGGTGGTATTAGCCTCTTACTTCTCAGAAGTGATTCTAAATCTAGGACTTAAAAAAAAATCCACAATATAAATAGTGTTGCATTTAAAACAATTCCTCTTTGTATCCAATTAGGATATTCCAAAATAATGAACTAAAATGCAAATTCAAGTAAAAAATGGAGGTCTAAACACATGAGTAACTCACATTCACACACATTACTCTATTTACCAAAGATTTAGCACAGCAAACAATAGAAATGATATTTCCCTAAAGAATGACTGAGGTAGCAGAATATACACTGTACAGTAGTAATGAAACAAGCGCAGCACGTATTTCTGCCTGAAGTATCCACAGAGGTAAACTGTTGGCTAACCTGATGAATCCAAGCTTATAATTTATTATTATCCTTCGAGCCAGAGTTCTGGGTTTCATGATATGCAGGATGTACATACTCAGCAAGTCCATGAAGAGGCCTCTGCTAATAATTTCCATGTGTTATACCGCTGAGCTCTAGTTGGTCAGCCAGCATCACATCCTGAATTTCCACAGAGGCAGGCAGAATGTTCCTATGTGTAGCAGAGAAGGACGTGCTATTCTGCAAGTTTAGCTGTATGTATTGAGGTCAATGTAAGTATTTTGTCTTCATACTGTGTCAAACAGAAAAACGGTTGGCAGTGTTGAAATAGAGTAATCAATATAAAAGGAATACCCCTAAATGAATCTCCCCTTTAAACAATCAGGATTTGTTTACCTTCTAAAAGGAGATTATTTAATTCAATGATGGTAGCTGCAAAGTCTACCTGTTCCACGAAGTCTGAAGTAATGATGTTAACGCCCATGATTCCTGGTTTCTGTAACTTCACCCAGTTCAGAATAAAAGGAAGATTTCTATGAGAAATAAAGGAAAATATATGAGACATGCCTTACGCTATAGATAATAATATATTACGTACATATACTGTGTATTACAGTGGTGGGTTGTTCCCGGTTCGGTCTGGTTTTTGCAAACTGGTAGTAACAGTGGGGGAGGCTCCGCTTACCCGCCCGGACGTCATCATGAATGATCTGTGCATGCACAGAAGGGCTTGCACGCTTGCTCCCATTGCAAACCGGTAGCGAAGGTAAGTAAAACCCACCCCTGGAATATTATGTCATAATAGAAGAGAATATTTATATCTCAGGGTTGAACTGGGCAGTTCTTGGTATTCTTTGAGCTAGGTTAACTGAAAATGTTACCTAGTTGGATAATGAAAATAATCAAGGTCAGAGAACACCAAAGATTCCACTATGAACTATGTCTATATGATCATCTACAATACTTCTTGGAAATAAGAACATTATTTGTATTACATGTTATACTTTAGCATTTTAAAAAATACCAACAAAAGCATGCCACATTTGAAGCCATCACATATTATAGGTCAAGAAGGGGAAAAGAAATTAACAATTGCATTGCAACACCATCTAAATTTTCCATAAGTAGGATTTTAGTGGCACATAGTAGATAAACAATACTTATATTTCTAAAGTTATGTATATGTTCAGAAAATAGCTGAACATTATAGGCAGGCCACATTGTTTATCAACATTTTTTGTGCATTATTTTTATATTGTACCTAAAATTCTAAAATTGACTTTTTAATGTTGATATGCCACCTAATATCTACATCTTCCCAATAACATTTAAGCATTCAAAATAAATACTGTGAACCTGTGATTTATTCACACACTATGCCAAGTATTAGTTTAAAAGTTGGTTAAATTATTTACTAAAAGGTTAGACTACATTATGGTTAGGGCAGGAGTCTGCAACCTTAAACACTCGAAGAGCCATTTGGACCCATTTCCCACAGAAAAGAAAACACCTGGAGCCACAAAACCCTTCCCGTGACTGACTATTTCTTGAGCAGCCACAAAATTGGCATATGTAGTTGAATTAAACGTTCTGTTTTCTTCTGAAACTTTTCTTGGATTTCTCCATGGTTGGCCTACTAAGGGGTTGAAAAATTCAATAAATCGCGTGCCGGAGGATGTTGCACTTTGGTGGTTGTGACACATATTTTGAGTGATAAGGAACCACAGCAGAGGAGTGAAAGAGCCACATACGGCTTCAGGGCCGCAGGTTGCTGACCCCTGGTTTGTTTGTTTGTTGTTTAATTTTATTTGGCTTATATGCTGCCCTATCTCCAACAGACTCAGGGCAGGTCACAATAATAAAATTCACAAACCCATAGTACAAAATTAAAATCTAGTTAGACCAACTAAAATTTAAAAACCCATAAGGAGAGATAAAGGTGCTAGGCAAACATTTAAGCAGGTGATGTAATTTAACTAAGTGATTTTCCTGCCTGTTTTTTAAAAAATATTATTTTAATCCTTCCCTACAATAAAGTGAGAGATGGTGGTGCTACAACATCATGAAGACTATAAGTGAATTTTTGCTTTCAAGTGTTTGGATTTGAGAAGCAAGCCACTGGAGATACAATTGATATGTGAAGAATGACAAGCCTTTTTAAATTCACTCTTATCCAGAAACCTCTTTAGATTGCTCTTTCAAGCAATCTAAACATTGGCTAGTTCATTATGTATCTATATAGCTTGCATGTATAGTCATATTTTATGTCGGCTATTCACCCTAGAGTAGGAATGAGAGAATTCAAGCAAAATAAATAATATTTTATTGGTTTGCCTACTTTTTGCTGACTTAATATTTCTATATCACACGATTTGGAATATTATCCGTAGTTGTATTCTTTTTGCTATTAAAATAAAGATACAAATAAAGATAATAATTACCAATTACATTTGGTAATTAGAAGGGGAAATAATTTAGCACCATCTAGTGCCTTATAACTGTATAGCAATAATTTTTCAAAAGTGGAAATTTGTAGTTATAACAATGGATCTTTAACTGATAAAGATGAAGATAGGTTTGTTTGAGCATTCTGTGTATTGCCACTGCTTAGACTATTTTTCTGTCTATTGAAGTTATAGTAGGTTACTTGCTATATTACTCTAACTGACACATCTAGTACTGCAATAAGTTAAAATCAATGAGAAATTAGTGTTAATAGACTAAATTAAGCACTGTAATTGAAGAAAACAGAACCTTGTTACTATTAATTTGTCAATATATCTTCAGAATAAAGCTAAGGATTATTACTTATTTTGGCTTTATATATAATAACGTCACTTCAATAGTAATTTTAGTTGAGTCATACATTAGCATATATAGTTGAGTCATACATTAGCATAGATATTCTGAAATACAACTCTCTCATTACATTATCAGTCATGCTGATGATCCTGATAGGAATTGAATATTGCAAGGCACCAATTGCTTATGAACCAGTACTGACTAAGTCTATATATCTTGCTACATCAAAACCAAACAAACCATGTTTGTTTACGTTGCTAACAACTTAACTGTTCTTAGCTTGAACAGTGAAGCGATAATATTTGAATTCTAACAAAATTGACAAGAAACTAGAAATCTCTGCTTCTCCCTCTGAAATCTTCTCATCCAAGTGTACATTTCTTCTTCAAAAGAAGACTGATGATAGGTTTAAAACTACTTTTTTGAAATGTCTCTAGTACATCAAGTCACTTCAGTTTCAGCCAGAAAGAAGCAGGCAAGACAGAGCCTTATTTTATCCCAGAAGGTAATGCCTGCTTATATTTTATAATAGAAGATCATGTATGAGTTCCACGTAATCAGAGGACATTCTCTCCGCATGGAAAGAACTGGTTTTGCCACCTCTATTGCCTTCATAGTGAAACATAGAAATAAAAAATGTTTCAGTCACAAAAAAATATTTCCTAATCTAAAAAGCTATTATTGTATATGCCATTCATTTAATGAGCCTTTATGATATATGTATACACATTTCTGCAAAATCTAAACAGAATTTTCATCACATCACAAATTTATCTCTGAAAGATCGTAACAAAATATGCTTAATGTATTCTTCTGAAACTTAAGAATGACACTTTTTCTCTTTCATTTCTCTTGGTTTCTTTTAATTGGTTCTAATAGAAAAGGAAAACAGGTGGCATATTCTCTCTGCCTAAGCCCAATTTGCAAGTATCTACAGAGGACAGTTTGAAGAAGTCTTCTTCTTCTTAACTTCTTCTTTTACCACTTCAGGTGTCGAGGGAGATACAAAGTTCTGGTTCTTGCTCTTCTGGTGGCCTCAACCACTGTTATTTGATGCTGTGGTAGTCTGTCTCTGATGTTGTCTGTCCATCTTCTTCTGAGTTTACCTCATGTTCTTTGGCTTTCTCTTTTTGTATATGCCTTGTATGACTGCACCCCATTGTATAACACCAACGCAATTATTAAATTTGCAGATGACACAACAGTGGTGGGGCTCATTAATAAGAACAATGAGTCTGCTTATAGAAAGGAAGTACAAGGGCTGACATTGTGGTGTAAAGAAAATAATCCTACACTTAACACCAAAAAAACTAAAGAACTTATAATTGACTTCAGGAGGAAGAGAGATGTACATTTACCACTGTATATAAATGGTGAGGAGGTGGAAAGGGTTAGTAGTTTTACATTTCTAGGCATTTATATCTCGAAGGACCTCTCACGGACTATGAATGTTAACATGCTTGTGAAGAAGGCACAGAAGAGGCTGTACTTCCTGAGAATGCTCTCAGCATCTATTTCTGTCCTATTATCGCAGCACCATTGTGACTGTCCTGACATACGGCATTCTTGCATGGTATGGGAGCAGCTCTGTAGCGGACAAAAAAGCTCTGCAGAGAATTAAAACTGCCCAGAATATCACCAGGCTCCAGCTACCAGCCCTGGATGACATCTTCGAATCTCGCTGTTTGAGGAAGTTGCATAACATTCTCAGAGACTCTTCCCATCCTGCTTACAATCTTTTGGACTGTTGCCTTCTGGCAGAAGATACAAAACAATTAAAACTCGGACCACACGTTTTCTGAATAGTTTTTATCCCAGAGTTATAACTGCACTCAACAATGATCTAAAGAGCCACCATCAGTGAGCTGTTGGAGAGCATTACTATATTTTTTTTCAATATTTGTATTATATGTGTCTTAATTGGCTGTTCACCACCCTGAGTCCCCCTGGGGAGAAGGGCGGTATATAAGTTGAAATAATAAATAAAATAAATAAATAAATAAATTACTTGGTCTGTTGTGTGGATGTTCCGGTGGTTTAGGGGTGGGGAATCTGTGGTGGGTGGGAGTGTGTTTGGGGATTGTTGTGTGTGTTGGACCTGGTGTTAAGTGAATTTCATTGTATGGTTATATTATGTATACATGTATATATAGTATAACCTATACTATGTATACATGTACAATGACAATAAAGCTGTTGTTGTTATTATTATATGGAATCCCAAGACATGCTCTCCAGATTTTTATTTGCTGTTTTTCTATGTAGTTTAAGATTGATTCTATGCCAATTCTTTCTCTTATGATCTCATTTCTGATTTTATCTTTCCTAGTTACTTCAGCAGCTTTCCTCAAACATCTCATTTCCATGATGACTAATTTTCATTTATCTATTCCCAATGACTTTTACAATAATCTCCCAGGAATCAAAGGATTGTACCCTTAATGACATTACAAGGTGGGCCGGTTTATTTAGTTAATTATCAATAGTTGGACAGAAAACGTAAGCAGATACTTACCTGTGAACAAGAGTGTTTTTCAGGCCACGGCTGAGGTGCCGTGCAACAGTTTTGACTCTTGGTGTGAGAATAGCTTGGGAAACATGGAAAGTTCCATGTTTTGCTCGTTCATTCAGGGTGGTCTCCAAGAACTGCAGTAGTTTATGTACATTAGTTGTGTTTGCCCAGGGAGCTGGCATTTTATTCCCTGCCCACAGAATGGGGTATGTTTCATATATAGAATGATGGTAGAAAACAAGAACCTGGAAAAATGGAGGTAAAAATAAGGCAACCAAAATCTCTGCCTGGATTAAATTCATTTAAATTCATATCACTCTCTAACAATGGGCAAAGAATACAACAGTATGGAAAACGTTATTTTCTGCGACCAAGAACAGAGATATGAAAAGTAAAATGTGGCCAATATCGGGTCAGGTGTTACTAGATAAACTCATAACTGGTTACTACCACTATCATCTAACAGACGTTCCAAAATTGTGGAAACAATTTGAAGGGCTTTCAACATTTAATAAAACTTGCTATATAATCCTATTATATTTCCAACAACAGTGATACTGAATTGGATTGCATAAGTTGCCACTCCATTTCATTTTAGTCCTGGAATAATCAGTCAGTACTATCTGTCTTCAAATACTTAAATTAGTGTCATCACAGATTGAGAGAATTGTTGCCATTATATTTTACCAACCCTCCTTTTGAATCCACAAGGGGAAAAACAATAACATCTCCTATGCCAGCGATGGCTAACCTTTTTGCCATCGCGTACCAGGAGGGGCGGGGCGGAGGAGGGTCATACACGCGCATGTCCACACGATAATTCTATGCGCCCTGCCCTGTGCATGCAACCCCCCTCTCACCCCCCCTGCTCCTGGCACACGATGGTCTGTTTTTCTTTCTTACCTGGTTCCAGATCCTCTCTACTTATCTGGGAAGGGCGAAAATAGCCTTTCTCACTCTCTCGGAGGCCTTCCAAAGGCCTGAAATGGCCCATTTCCCAACTCCCGGTGGGAGAGGAAGTGACTCCTCTCTAGGAGTCTCTGGAGGCTGGGGACAGCAAAAAACATCACTTCTTGTCCCATCGGGAGTTAGGAGATGGGCCTAGGTCTTTAGAGGGCCTCCGAGGGAGTGAGAAAGGCTGTTTTCGCCCTTCTCAGATAAATAGAGAGGATCTGGAGACAGGTAAGAAAGAAAAAGGGGCCTCCCCCGCCCCAGCCCCTCCGGAGGCAGGAAACAGCCTGTTTCCCTACTTTTGGTGGGCCCAGAAGGCCCAAAAATCAGCTGGCCGGCGTGCACATGTGCACCAGAGGTCAGCTGGCGTGCCCACTGATATGGCTACACGTGCCACCGGTTCGTCATCATGGTCCTATGCCATACTGCATTGTGAGAGCTTTATTTATAGGTTTCCCTCATTTGGGTATCCTTTTCTTCTTTCTCTGGAACATAAAGGCAGTCCCACAACAAATGGCTGGGTTACTGTTGAATTATCACCTATAAATGTTTGGTTATGATTATGAATTAATGCATCACATTCATTTGGAAGCAAGTCCCTCAACATTTTAACTTCTGAGGTTTGCCAGATTCACCATTTCACTCTTTTTATTTTTGTCTAAATCTTGTTCTGATGAATGTTTTTATAATATTGTTTTTATTTGAGTTGCTCAAAGTCATTTGTAGTTAAACATCAAACTGAATAAATAAACTTCTACTGCTAGCATCTATATTCAAATACTGCCACCTCGTGGACAGCTTTGACACCTGCTGCTGTTTGATTTATTTTTGAGTGAGCTGAACAAAGCTATTCACATGGCTAAAGTTGAAAATAAATGGCACAGATGACCGAGTGTTTTAGTGGTGGGTTGCCCCCGGGTCGCACCGGTTCTATAGAACCAGTAATAAAACTGGCAGGAGGCTCCGCCTACCGACTCTGATGTCATCAGAATGCTTGCTTCTGTGCATGTGCAGAAGAACATGTGCGTGAGTGAAGCGAGCGCACGCGGCCCTGTTGGGAACCGATAGTAAAGATAAGTAGAACCCACCCCTGCCGAGGAGATCCCTATTTCTTCAGAATACGTTAATATTGGAGGAAGAATAAGGATAGCTGCCTCGCAGAACTGAAATAATTGGAGAAGTTCAAACTTTGATAATCCAGGAGGAACAGAAAGTGTGACAAAATTGGGAAAGGCAGCTAGTTCACAGGAAAGACAATAATATTGTGGTAATGTAGCTTTTATGAAATATGGAGAAAACAGGATTGAAAATAGATCAAATTAAATGGGACAGAACTGGTTGTAGGGGTAGATAGGCAATTATTAAAAGGTCTGTGTTGAGCTAGAATGTACAGAATCAGGAGGCTGGCCTTGAGGGAAATAGGCACGAATTATTATATAAACAGAGGGCATTCTTTAAGGCCTGGGAAACATGACAGTGTGCAGAAGAGACTCAAGCAAGCTCCTCCTTGGTTCTCACTAGGATTTTAGGGGTGGGGAGGGGGCAGAGCATAATCAAACTTGTACGATTTTGTTATTACAGCCTATTTCAATAACGTGAACCTCTTTCAGCACAGGTAGTTCTCAACTTACAACAGTTCATTTAGTGATCATTCAAAGTTACAATGGCACAAAAATTGTGACTTATGACCATTTTCCACATTTACAACCATTGCAGCATCCCCATGGTCACAGAATCAAAATTCTGATGCCTGGCAACTGGTTCATATTTATGATGGCTTTTTGAACCCTGGGTCACCTTTTGAGACCTTCTGACACGTAAAGTCAATCGGGAAGCCAGTTTCACCTAGCAATCATGTTACTAACTTTACAACTGCAGTGATTCACTTAACATCTACCCTGTTTCCCCCCAAATAAGACATCCCCTGATAATAAGCCCAATTGGGCCTCTGAGTGCATGGCAATAAGGCCACATGCTTATTTCACGGTTCAAAAAAATATAAGACAGGGTCTTATTTTCGGGGAAACACGGTATGGCAAAAAAAGTAGTAAAATGGGGCAAAATTCATTTAACAACTGTCTTGTTCAGCAACAGAAAGTTTGGGCTCAATTGTGGTCATAAGTTGAGGACTACCTGTAGTCTTTTATATATATATATGTCTGGTCTCACCCTGTAAGGTTGACATAGAGAAGAATCTTCTATAAGCTTTATCATGAGATATATCAATTTTCATTTAAGGCTCCAGAATTTTAAAAAATGTTCATTCAGTGTTATGGACAGATTCAAGGTAATTTCTATTCAGTTAAATATCCACCTGAAAAGGAGTTTAGCTGTACTAGAAAGACAAGAAGATATTATAGACTGGAAGAAGTGCTACAGAGAGGTGCTAAGATGCAAGTAAAATAACCCAGGGAGTTCTAAAGGCTTGAGAACTACTATCTGCTTCACTTTCAGATTTCCTTTTTCAAACATATCCTATAACTTCCAAAGATGCTTTCCCAAAGGCCATCTCATTGTAGTTTGAAGTATAAAAATGTAGATTCAGATCTAGTTAAATAGGATTTTAAAAATCCTGTACCTGCTGTTGCTTTTCCCAAAGACTTTGCAGTGTTATATTTTCTACACATTCTTTTGTGCAGAGTTTTGATCCAAATATTTCTTCAATCTTGCTGATAAGGTACATGTGATGATTCAAATCCATGGCATAGAAATGATTGAAATCCAGGAAAATTACTTCTTTAGGATGATGGGTTAAGAAGTTGTCTATCTCTATAAGTCCATCACAAACTGTGGTTCCAAACAAGCCATGTATAAAGTAGATTTCCTGTCCTGCTTCACCTGGTTTGGAAGATACACGGAGGTCAAAATAGCGTATTCCACTGTCAAGCTGCTCCTTGAATGTCAGATTTTGTGTTACTGACCATTTCTTCATTAGCTTTTTTACCAAAGGAATTTTAGCTATCCGCCGAATTGCTAGGGCTTGATCTGGTCCCACAGGAGATTTCTCATCCACCCAGTAGCTGAAGGAGTCATGTGAACCTATATGAGGAAAAAAGGCAATATATTATTCTTGCAAATAAAAAGGGACTCTGTTATAGCAATAGCACTTAGACTTATATACCGCTTTATAGCTCTTTATAGCTCTCTAAGTGGTTTACAGAGTCAGTATATTGCCTCCAACAATTTGAATCCTCATATTACCCACCTTGGAAGGATGGAAGGCTGAGTCAATCTAAAGTCTGGTGGGATTTGAACTGCCAAATTGCAGCAGCCAGAAGTCAGGAAAAGTAGCCTGCAGTACTGGACTCTAACCACTGCGCCACTGAGGCTCTAACCATTGCACCACCGAGGCTCTGTTCAACTAAATTATATACATACATACATACATACATACATAATCTGTTCTTGTCCAGTGCATGCTTAATTTCTGGCAAAATATTGGAGATCACCTTACTCTGCCAGGATCAAATAAAGAAAACCTAATATAAATCTGGCTCAAAATATACCAAACAGAACCATGTTGCACTCCTGTGCATTTGGAAACTGAATTTAAATAACTGAACTGGCTTATTATATATCTTGAATCTGCCTGGATGCTCACCTCTGAACAAGTCGGATATCAAGGGGCTATATTTGAAGAATACCAGCAGTAATTAGAATCATTATATACATTCACACACACACATGCACACACATAGTTTTAAAAATCCTTGCCTTTCCAAATGGGATCCCTAATTTTATATTATTCCAGTGTGAGGTGACAATAAGATGGAACAAATATCAGAGCAAAGAGGCCAAACAATAGATTATACTGATATTTTCATTATACAAATGGACAATGCATGGATAGTTCATAAATACTACATATACATGCATGTGTTAAAAATATGTGCAAATGCATATGTACTAATGCATACAGGTTAAAAATAAAATAGAATTCCATTACTAGGTATGATGATTTCATCCAATCTTAGTGTAAAGCAAATTTCAGATGTACTTAAAAATGGTCTCATAAGAGATCTATGAAGTCTACTCTTTACACCTTTTAGAACAGATTTAGAGTAAGCTTCTTATCTCCTTCCACAAATTTGGCATTTGTTTCTTATAAAGGTAGTTCTTGACTTACAACCATTAGTTTAGTGACTGTTCAAAGTTTCAATGGCACTGTAAAAAGTGACATGACCATTTTCCGCACTAACAACCGTTGCAGAATCTCCATGGTTACATGATCAAAATTTGGACGCTTGGCAACTGGTTCATATTTATGATGGTTGCAAAGGCTTGGGGTCATGTGATCACCTTTTGCAACTTTCTGATAAGCAAAGCCAATAGAGAAGCCAGATTCATTTAACAACCATGTTACTAACTTAATAACTGCAGTGCTTCAGTTAACAACGGTGGCAAGAAAGGTAAAATATGACAAAATTCACATTAACCACTATCTTACTTAACAATAAAAATTTTGGGCTCAGTTGTGGTTGTAAGTTTAGGACTACTTGTACTGAATATTTGAGCCTTCTTTTACAAATGTCTTGCAAAGAAACAGTGTAGTACCATACTAGAAGTAGTTTATTATTACAATGTACACTGAATTACCATAATTTAACAGATTAACAGAGTTGGAAGGGACCTTGTAGGTTTTCTAGTCCAACCCCCCGCCCACGCAGGAGATCCTACACCAGTGATGGCTAACCTTTTTAAGATTGAGTCTACAAAGTGCACATGTATGCACGTGAATATGTGCATGAACTGCCAAAGTGCAACGCACGGTCCCTGCGCACGCATGTGTGTCCCCTGCATGCGCCCTGCCCCGTGCATATGCAGCAGAGACCTAATGACCAGATGGCCAGCAGGAGGCACACTGGACCTGAACTGGGGTGATGGCTCGCGTGCCCACAGAGAGGGCACTGCATGCCACCTGTGGTACGTGTGCCATAGTTTACCATCACGGCCTTAGATCACTTCTGACAGATGGCAGTCTAATCTCTTCTTGAAAGCTTCCAGTGATGCAGCTCCCAAAAATTCTGAAGGCAAGCTGTTCCATTGGTTGATTGTTCTCACTGTCAAAAAATTTCTTATTTCTAGGTTAAATCTCTCCTTGATCAGTTTCCATGCATTATTCATTGTCTGGCCTTTGGAAAATAGCTTGATCCCCTCCTCCCTGTGGCAGCCCTTCAAATGTTGTGGTGTCTTAGTATTATATTCAAGTATACAGTACATAGATTATTTAATTTGCCAGATATACAAAAGAAACTAACAGAAATGCAATTTTATAGACCGTTCATTTGGCTAGTAGGGCAAACCTTTAAATCCTAGCAATTACATAATTATGGTTTAATTCATTTAAAATAATACAAAAAATATAATTAAATATCAGAGATACCAAGCGTATCAAAGGGAGATAATTAATTTGAAATTTTCTACTTCAATAATTGATCACTTCAGTGCAAAACAACAATACAAAACAAAACTGGATGAAGACAGACCTATGCTGGAAGACTGTTGGGTAGCATATACATTTAAATAATAATAATGCTTGGGAAGGATTTAATAGATGGCTAAATATGCCAAATCCAATCTAAATATCTGTGGACTGTGCAGCCACCTTGCTGAAGGACAATCCACATAGATTCTGCCTCACTAACCTTTGGGAGTTTTTAAATATTTCTACAGGCATGTGAATGGGGGCAACCTTATATCAATACCATTTACCAGGATTTTCAAAAGGCATTTGACAACATTGCTCCTCAAAAGTTCTTGAGATAAAAGGTTCAGTTATAAGAGGATGGTTCTTTAATAGCCTGCTAATAGCTAAAATGAGAAAGCGAAATGAGAAAAGGAATAAATGGGCAATTTTCTCAACGGAAAGAAGCAAGAACTGAAGTTTGTCAAGGAATTGTGTTGCTGTCGGATGTTCTCTAAACATGTACATAAAATTAAACAAACGACCTAATTTCTAAGCAGTTTACTGGTATCTTTTAAACAACAAAAATTAACAGATTTAAGAAGCCTTACAATATTTATTTCAGTAAAGTGTATAGTGGAAGAAGTGTTTTTATAGCATGATCCATATTCAAAAATGGGCTGTTTCAAACATTTTGTGTGGAGGATATTTTGAGCACAAGGTTGAGTATTTAAAACTTCAAACAAAATACGTTTTGAAGATGAAATGGTACTGTACACACAAAATAATTCTAATATGAAATATTCTGCATGCAACTAAAGTAAAGGTAAAGGTTCCCCTCGCATATTATGTGCTAGTCGTTCCAAACTCTAGGAGGTGGTGCTCATCTCCGTTTCAAAGCCAAAGAGCCAGCACTGTCCGAACATGTCTCCATGGTCATGTGACCAGCATGACTAAATGCCAAAGGCGCACGGAACGCTGTTACCTTCCCACCAAAGGTGGTCCCTATTTTTTCTACTTGCATCTTTTACATGCTTTCAAACTGCTAGGTTAGCAGAAGCTGGGACAAGTAATGGGAGCTCACCCCGTTATGCGGCACTAGGGATTTGCACCGTTTAACTGCCGACCTTTCAATCGACAAGCTCAGCATCTTAGCCACTGAGCCACCGCATCCCTTGCATGCAACTAGGTAGGGCCATTGGTGGCATACCAGGTCCCCTTGTAGAAATCCACTAACTGCTCAGTCATTTTTTAGTATTTAAAATATTGTATCTCTTTCTCACAGTCTCTTTCTATATGACTGTGCCATGCAGTTTGTGAGTATTTTTTTTTAATTTGCAAGTGATGCCCTGCTTCATATGGCAAGCTTATGCAGTGCACAATTTGCACACCAGGTGGCCCTTCCATGAGTGCATAACTCTCAACTCTATCCTAGTTATGACAAAAGTAACATTTTAAAAACCTGCTTGAGAAAAGTACACATTTCCTTGGAAACTGAAATTCATGGGATCTCTAACATATTTTACAAGTATCAAAGCACAATATTTCACAATTAATCCGCCAATCAAACCAAAAATACTCACAAAATGGTAATACTAAAATAAATATAGCATCACCTTTCTCTTTTCCTTACCTTCAGTTTGTTATTGATATTCTGTAATTTGGGGTACTGGAGAAGCCACTTGTCACAATATTTCAACTTTTTCATTCTAAAAACATTGCTCAAAAATGTATCTATGAGCAAGCAAATAATACGTAACTGTCAAATAGCAAGCCATTAATGGTTGATAGATATCTTCCACGTGTACCATGATTCATTCTTAACATTCATAGAAATTAATATACAGCTTAGTCACATTCAATTATATAAGAACATTATGTGCTAACATATTTTCATATTACATCATAGGTGAAGTAAATTAAAGCACATGAAGTAAATTATAATGTACTCAAAACAGAAATATATCTTGCTGATGTAATGTTAAGAGTTCATAGTGTGCAGTATTTCTTAAACACATAGAATTACACACACACATCTCTCTCTCTCTCTCTCTCTCTCTGTGTGTGTGTGTGTGTGTGAGAGAGAGAGAGAGAGAGAGAGAGAGAGAGAGATTAGTATAGTACCTTTACTAGAAGAAAAGTAAAAATAAATAAAAATAGTACCATCAGCCTTCCCTTAGAACAGAAAGAACAACCAATAAGTTTTGTTCCTAAATAAAGGAATAAAAGGGTACATAGAGAATTTGGGGTAGGAAGAAATGTATTGTACTTGTACTTACAGTCTATGCATACTTTTTACTGTTGGATTTATTAATAAATTAGATTTTTTAAAAAGAGGTACTGTTTATTAGAAATATTATTTACCAGCAGTGGAGATATTCATACCATTGGCTTATTTTGAATCTTTTAAATTATAAAAATTTAAAAATGTTGTTTGATATTTGAGATATTGTAGACAGACAAATCATTGTTTAAAAACCAAGTTATCTGCTAATCACTTTTAAAACAGATTCTAGTGTCCTACCAATTTCATCCCTTTGATGGCTTGAACATTGAGAATGTAGATGCTGATATCTTGTCCTATTAAAACGCATTATGGTTGGTGTCGAGTACTTAAATACTCTTCTTGCTCTTGTGGTAATTATTAAATTTAAGTAGATGCTTATAGGAATGAAACAGAAGGGTGCATTCTAATTGGCTTATTCTATATTCAGTCTCTTAATGCTCATTTCATCTGCTACATCCATGTGCAGCTTTCTCTAACAACAATCTGAATGACTTTACAGCTACATGAAGTAAAATAAAATCCTTGCAATCTGTGATCAAGATAAATATTCTTTCTTACAATTCTGCAAGAAAAGTAAAAGAAAATTCTGCAGAAAAAGTAGTTTTACATTTTATTTCAAATGAGGCGGCTTTGGGAGAAAAAAGTAACCATTTAAACCTGGAAAAATTGATATGTGAATTTTAAATAAAGCTTTTAAAAAATTATTTTGTCTCCCTCTTTATTATCTATAATGTAGATTTTATATAGCAACAATGCAAATTACTTTTAACATGATACACTCTCTAGCCCCATTCGTTTGTCAATAATATTTGAAATGGGATTTTTGAACAAACATTTGACAAAGCAGTTGTATTAGGTACTGTTATGACTCACTAGCCCATTTCTTCATTTATATCTTTAGCACCAAGATGAAACAGCAGGCTGTGTTAACATTCCCTTTGTTAATTACAAATAAAACACAAATCAAAGATCACCATGTGCCAGCTATGGATTTTCCAGTTGTTTAAGGTGACTAGGCTTAAAGGAAAACAAATGATTCATCTAATCTGGTATTCTGAGATTAGTTGAAGTCAACTATGGTTATTGCTAAGTAAAGGTCAATTCTCCTAATGAGCTTACATTTGCAATTACATGCTTTCAATCTAATATAATACGGGAATGTTGTTTGAGCTCAGATAATGATCAGCTTTTATGAAAAAGATACAAGTACCACTGAATACTTTATCATGAGTAAACATATTCCTTCATAGCACTATTAAGCCACATCTATTTATTTTAATAAGTAGAAAAGGCATCCTCCATATTTAATATCTTCTATATATAGCTGAATGTTTAGATATAGTAACACTTGATTTAACAGATTCCCAATTAGCAGACTTTGGAAACAATGGACAAAAGTTTTGTCCAAACAGGCCTTTGAAATAACAGATAACTCTTTCTTGTTGTTTTTTGGGATATAGTAAAAGAAGCAAACCAATAAATAAATCTATTATTTGTATGCCAATTGGGAAATGAAGGTTTATTGTCCCAAGGAGATATTTGTTCCAGGCCTGCAATTGGGGTAGGGGAGGACGGGGAGGATGATCCTTTAACTGCTTTCTAACTTTGGGAAAAATAAATTAAATGTACCCTTCATTGATTTTTCAAGAAGAGCTCTTTGTTTATATTTCGCCTTTATTATTTTTATCAATAACTCAGAACAGCAAACATATCCAACACACTTTCCTCTTCCTATTTTCACGACAACAACAACCTTATGAGGTGAGTTGGACTGAGAGTGTGTGACCGGCCCAAGGTCACCCAACTGACTTTCATGGCTAAGGTAGAAGTCACCAGTTTTCTAGCCTGGTGCCTTAACAAGTAGACGAAACTGGCTGTAATTTAAACCATATATGTTCAAATTTCCTTTTGTCCAAATTTAGATTTAAGATTAGTCTGGCTGTAGTCGAATTTCTAGCTGCTGCATTTATATGCAGGAAGAAACTATTTCCTGAATTATTTTGTTTTCTATGACATGTCAACATGTGTCTCGTTTTGTTTCTTAGCTATTATTGGTTCCTTTGACTGTAATAAACTTTTCATTCATTCATTCAATGAAAAGTATCAAATTCTTATTTTGGGATAAAGCTTCTCAGCCCACCCATCCACCCCACACACATATGCACTGTATTCTGTAAATCTTAGACTATTATATAAAACACATATTCTGATTTTGTGAAGGAAGGAAACCTTTATAAAATGTTTTATACTCCATTTTAAAGAAAATACTCATTTAGTAGATACAAATCAATAATGACATCTCATTTTCCAGTTATTTTTTTTTCTTAAGTGCAAGATAATATCTAGGTCTTTAATCTGCCCAATCCCACATTCTGGATCTCACTTAGATCAATGGCACCTGCCTTCACATAATTATCATAACCACCCCCCTCCCTCCAGATACGTCTAAATTACAACTTTCAGAACTTCCTGGTTTCCTGGTTCTTTAACACTCAGTTGGCCTTTTTCCTCAATCTGTTATCCTGGGGGAATAACCTGGGGGAAACCAGGCTTAATAGCAGTGACTGAGAGGGATCTTGGAGTCTTAGTGGACAACCGGCTAAATATGAGCCAACAGTGTGCAGTGGCAGCTAAAAAAGCCAATGCAATCCTAAATTGCATTAACATAGGAATACAATCAAGATCAAGTGAGGTACTAATACCACTCTATAAAGCCCTAGTAAGACCACACCTAGAGAACTGCATCCAGTTTTGGTCACCACACTATAAAAAATATGTTGAGACTCTAGAAAAAGTGCAGAGGAGAGCAACCAGGATGATTAGGGGACTGGAAGCTAAAACATACAAAGAATGGTTGCAGGAACTGGGCATGGCTAGTCTAGTGAAGAGAAGGACTAGGGGACAGGGTCAAGCTGTTTTCCAAAGCACCTGAAGGCCAGACAAGGAACAATGGATGGGAATTGAACAAAGATTCAGTTCAACCTAGAAATGAGGAAGAACTTTCTGACAGTGAAAGAACCCATGGAACAGAAATTGCCTTTCGGAAGCTGTGGGAGTTTCATCACTTGAGACTTTCAAGAAAAGATTGGACTGCCATTTGTCAGAAATGGTGTAGGGTCTCCTGCTTGAGCGGGGAGTGGGGGCTGGACTAGATGACCTATAATGTCCCTTCCAACTCTGTTAATCTGTCCTCCAGATGTATCAAACTTCAACTCCTACAGGCCCTGCCCATCACGGGTCTCGCAGGTCAGCACATCTGGAGAGGATTCTCCCGAGGGAAGTGCCCTTTTTCTAATTTTTTTTTTTTTTTTTTTGCCAAGCACGTTTCATATTTCTGGGATGCAGGCTGAGCCCCGCCAGGTGTGCAACCTCCCTCAAACGAGGGACGGACGCAAAGGCAGGCAAGGTCGGTTCGGCCGTCGGTTACCTGGGATGGCCAGCGTGGAAAGCGGCAGGGCGCTGAGCACGGGCGGCAAGGAGCCCATCCAGTCTGCGTTGTTACGTTGGGTTGCCATTCTTCGCCTTCAGCTCCGGCTTCGGGAACGCTGATGAGCCGAGCGGCTGCTTCTCCCGTCCACGGCGGCTCGCGCTCCTAGCTGCAGCGCTTTGGAGTAAGCGCCTGCAGAGGCTCCTCTTCTGTCATCCTCCGGGAAACTTGCCAAACTGGGAGAGCGACTGCCGCGCCCTCGCTCTGCCTGGGACGCCGCGCCTGGTCGGCGCTTAAAGTCCCCTGCATCCCTGTGGCGAAGGCGAAGGCAAAGGAGGCTGATGAGGACACCGACCTCGCTCCGCGGGCGGCGGGAAGAGCTGCCAAGTCGGGGGAACTGCCCCCCCCCCCCCCGCCGCCCTCTGGCTTTCATGAAACAGCCCCTAGTCCTGGCGCGCCTCTCCAAACCTGGGCGCCGGGATTGATCGACAGCGCCACCATCAGGCCGTCCAGCCGTGGCGTCACTGCTTTCGTGACAGCCGTGGCGGAGACGATTTGGCCTGACGGGACTGCTGAGCCGGCTTAGCTCTTACGCGTCAGCTTGTTTCTTCCGGAAACTGTGACTTTTGGTTTTGAAGGTGGCGAATCGTCCCAAAATATAATAATAACACAGCCGTCGTTGCCAATTAATTATAGGTGCCTGACCTAAACACGATTGTTGATTGATTCATCGGACTATAATTTTCTAAATTATAGTCCGATTACAACCATCCATCAAAATCAAAATCGCCAAAGCCACATATGGGAGCCAAGTCTACACTGGTATTGTTTGAAACACATACACACACACCGATCCCTCCAAAGCAGGTTGGTAACTCTGTTTTAGCTTTAAAATCCTGGAGATGCAGAGAATGAAAGAAAGCAGTCTGTGCTCACCCCAGCTGACCCGAGAGGAGTTCAAATAAGCTGCAGCATTGACTTCTGGGGACTTTTACCCAGCCTTCTCCAATCTAGGTCATTCTTGGGGAAGGAAGACAGAAGGAAACTGGAATAGAAGGAAGGGATGCTCTGGAGAGATGTTTTTCTGGAGTGTTTTTTTTTTTCCCACAGCCCCAACCAGATCGGATCTTTTTTTCAAACGCACACTTTCTTTTGCTACCAGCAAAAGAACTACTAAAGGTAGTCCCATTCTATTCAGTTTTCCTGATAATGCACAGATAATGCACAGTCCCCTCCTCCCTCCCTCCAACATTCTGGCTGGCTGGGAGGGTGGGGAAAGCATTTAGTCAAACTTCTGGAATAGGAAACATTGTCTGGCCAACATGTGGCACAAAACAGAAATAAAATGAATTTTATTTCCACCCTGTGGTTGGCGTTCATACTGCACACTTTTGACCACCAGCCAAATATCTGAGTGAGTGCTAAACTGCTGAGCTTTGCTGTTGTCAGGTGATCTATCTTCTGCAGCATTCCCCAGCCCATGAGACCTATAACCTAGAATGGAGAGCAGCCAGCAATCAGGTCCTTTCCTCAGTATAGCTCAAATTATAGATCTGTGTTCTGGTGGTGGCTGAAGTGGAGGACATACATCAGTGATTTTCAAAGCTGGCAACTTTAAGATGGATGGATTTCGATTCCCAGAATTCCCCAGCCATTCTGATAGTTGAAGTCCACCCAACAAAGTTGCCAAGTTTGAAAAACACAACTGTTAAATTTTAAACAAGATGGTGGATGTTGGGGGAAATGGTCTTCAATCTATTCTCTGAGAAGCAAGGGGATGAGCTAGGGTTTCCTGCTAGTTGTAGAAAAAAAAAATACGGTATCCATCAGAGCTCTAATGCTAAACAAAAAGAAATAATTTTTCCTCTTAAAATAAACTATACTAGAATCAGGAAAAAAAAATTAAGCGTTTCAAATAAGTTAACATTATACAAGTAACCAAATCTAGAGCTAGTTCCAGAGCAAAGTAAAACTTTTTATGTGGAGATGCTGTTAATTATATTTTCTCTAAATAACAATATATTCATTCTTTACAAATGAAGAAGACAAAAATCTAGAAATTGCAGCCCAAATATTTATATATAATATTTAATAAAACTGCTTTTAATCTACAAAAGTTTATGCCACAATAAAAGTGTCATAGAATTATTTCTACGCATGTTCATTCCTACATTATTAAAAAGTTCTCTTGGAATCCTAGAGAGTTGCTTTAAGTGTTCATATTCCAGCAACTTCTTGAACTGGTGATAGAAAATAATTCCCGGGGGGGGGGGGGGATACAATAATGTCCATAATACATCTAAAATTATACTTTGTTAGCTATTGAACAATTTATGTATTTTTCTAATGAGGTAAATATGAGGATGTGTTATTTTTCTTTGCTGTGAACACTACTTAGCATGTGTTCCATGTTGCTTAGAACAATTAGGATGTGTCTGTGTGTTTTCGCATGGAAGTATTTATGTTTTAAATGAAAAGAACAAGTCTGCCAGTCCTTAACTGAACAGTACTTAAAATAAGAAGTTGATAATGCAATGATATATCCTGTTGCCTTGATGTTTGCCATTGTTCAATTTCCAGCTGCCTGTTGCCTGCCACTTTCCAACTGGGTGGGATGAAAGAAAGAGTTGAATAAATTGAAGAACCTGAACTATAGCCCTAAGGTCCAACTCCAGGGTATAAATCAATAATTTTTGCCTGCACGTATTCCCCCCCCCTCCCCCAATTGAGTTCTTATGCGCAGACCAGAGTTTAGGTTCTTTTTATTACAAAATTTAAATGATAAATTTTCTGGTAGGAAGGAAATCACCATGTCTGGCAATTGCCAACAGTTACCATATTATATAGCTTTCAAGCCAAATAGAGCAGAGGAGACAAACAATTCTGTGGCTGGCAAAGAAGTGTTGTCACTCAGAAGGAGTGGAATTCTCTATTGACCCAGAGGACAGGATAAGAATCAGAGAAAGATGTTCAGGATATACAGTACATGAGGAGAAACTTCCTGACAGTGCAAGCTGGCAGCCAGTGGAACAGGCTGCCACATGAAATGGTTAAAATAGCCTTCATAAGAGTTCTTCACTCAGAGGCTGGATGGTTGTCTTTTAAAAATGCCATTGTGGATTCTGCTCAGAGCAGGCTCCAACTCTATGATATTGTTTTTTTTTAATTGATTTATATGCCGCCCTTCTCTGGAGACTCTGGGCGGCTTACAATGCATTAAGCAATAGCCTTCATACTTTTGTATATTTATACAAAGTCATCTTATTGCCCCCACAAACTGGGTCCTCATTTTACCTACCATAGAAAGGATGGAAGGCTGAGTCAACCTTGAGCCTGGTGAGATTCGAACTTACAGTAATTGCAGACAGCTGATGTTAATCACAATGCTTTAGTCTGCTGAGCTACCAGGCCCTTTCTATGATATTGTAATATTTCCTTAACAGCAGTTAAAACAACTGCAATAAGTTCTGTAAGTTTAATCAAAATTTAGTCACAGCTGAGTTAGCCAAACTGGAGACTATAGTCTAGCTTTCTTTTGATCAAAGAAAGAAGGAAATTTAAAAAAAGGAGGGAGGAAAAGACATAGAGTTGTGGGTGGTAAGTAGAATTTCTTTGAAGATTTAAAAACTGTCAAGATGTGATGAAGATGTGATCAGGAACCAACCTCTTGCTTAAATGCATTCTGATGTGAGCCCTAAAATATATTAAGGTATATGAACTCAACTCAACCATTGTAGCTTTAAACCATTTCTTAATGGTTTAGCATGTTGTGTGAACCTACCAATTATATTTCATTCAGCAAACTATGAACCACGACAGTGTTATGTATAATCCCACTCATTGTCTTGCCACTGTGATGAAGCTACATTATATTTATGGAAAGCATTCAGAAAATTCCACATTCTGAAATATCTAGAGAATTCTTCGGTGGCTTTATTTGATACTCATAACCTTTTTCATCATAGGATGTACCACATAGTTTCATAGCCACTTGCAAAAAATCCTCTTGCACTTGCAACCTGATAATAGTTTAGTAATAGACAGACACAATGCTTTGGAAAAGAGCCCACTGTCTGTAGAACTAAAGGGTACATGTACTTTATCAAGTATCTGACAGATTTAGGTTTCATTCATTCTCGAATGACCACTATGTCTACTGTATGAAGCTGGATAGTTTTGAAGTGACTAGCAGTGATTCTGATTAAGTTTAATTCATATGACCGATTTTTATTCCAACTATTGAAATCAACTTAAAATGGGCAAGGATATTTATGTTAGAGTTCTGCAGTCACTATTTGTATGAAACACTGTACTATGTGGGCCGTGGCTGACGATAGCTACACTATTAGACTGAGCAAACCAAGAGTGTTATTGATTCTGAATAATAGTGTTTTCAGTTAAACCTTTCAAAAAAAAAAAGGCATATTGAGGAAGAGTCTCTCTATTTGTGGGAGAATAAGTGAGTGAGCAAGATGTGGATCCACAAAGTCAAGTATGCAATAAATGATCAGCTGTTGTTCAGGTGAAATCTTATCCCCCCCAGGCATCAAAAAGAGTCTCTGTTCCTACTGGCAGGCTATTTAAATTCCTTTGAGTCATTCTGATTTGATCGCACCCAGTTCCATGCAACTTCCTCCCACTCTTCCAAGTGTCAGTACATCAGTGGAATAAATTATTGCATTCTGATTTGTACGTGCACTCGTATTTATATAAGGGACTATGCCTCTACTAAAATGTATCATAAGGTTGTAATACATGTAGCTAGCATATGTCAGATGTAAAATGGAGGGTATTATATTGCTATTTCAAAAGCTGAACAAAATTTACTACAGATAGTCCTTGATTTATGACAGTGACTGAAGTTACAATGGTGCTGAAAAAAGTGACTTATGACCGTTTTTCACTTACAACATTGCAGCATCCCCATGGTCACATGATCAAAATTCAAATGCTTGGCAACTGGTTCATATTTGTGACAGTTGTGGCATCCCAGGGTCATGTGATCCTCTTTTGCGACCTTCTCACAAGCAAAGTCAATGGGGAAACCAGATTCACTTAACAACCGTGTTCCTAATTTAACAACTGCAGTGATTCACTTAACAATTGCATCAAGAAAGGTTGTTAAGTGGGGCAAAACTCACTTAACCAATGTCTCACTTAACAACATAAATTTGGGACTCAATTGTGGTTGTAAATCGAGGACTAGCTGTATTAGAGTCTCATGTTTAGCTAAACATACTCTGAAAGGAGGCCAATAGAATAATAATTATAAACATGCAAATAATTTAAGTTCATGAGGACAACGTCCTATTGATATTATCCACCAGACAGAATGGAGTCTAAACCATCCAGAGAATTCAGAATTAGCTGAATAACATTTATCTAACATAAGAGCCCACAAGTGTGCCTTTGCCTTATTTGAAAAGTGATTCAGTCGAATACATTCCCATGTATAGCATTACTTGGGGCAGGCAGCTATTACATATCTCATCACTTTCCCTTTCTATTGAAAGAATCAGGGCTATGAGCTCATACAAAATAAACCATGCCATCCATATTTGAGCTGGTACTGCATGTATCCAGTCTGTGTGATTCCATCTATTGTGAAACGGCAACCTTTGAAAATTTGGTGGAATAAACTTTATTTCAATAATCACCAATCTGTTGTGCAAATGTGTATTAATATATCAGCATATAACAATATTGAATTCTACAACTCCACATTACCACAGCTGTCAAACAGGTGAATAGTTCTGTAAACAAAGTACACACACACACCCTTTCAGATTTTCTGAATGTTTGCATTATCTTTGTCACTAAATGTTATCTGATAAGCTTAATGTTGGTCCTACAATTTAAAAAGAAATTGAGTCAACAAATAAGAACAAAATATTGTGCTACTTCCATTTATTTCATAAACAGATTCAACATACGATTTGCCAGTGTGAAATAGTAATTCGCAGAGTGGGGCTGGTGAAACTTTGATGGACTGGTCAAATCTGGAAGTTATAAACATGTATGGAAACTGTAATCCTTGGGACATAGAGAAAAGTATTCTGTATAGCCTGTACTTCTGGAACTCAAACTTAGCAGGATAGGCTGGTCATTAAGAGGACTGATATTCATGGTATGGGTGTGAGGTATATGAGTAGAACTTTTGGATCAGGAAGTAAACAGTAAAAGTTGTAAACGTGCATTTGTTTCTACATATCAGTGTCTTTAAATAAATAGAATAACACATTAGCCCTCAACGTGACATAACTACAAGTTTTCTCAGGGTTATATTTCCATGTCTGAAAATAGCTCTATGAAAGTTCTTCTTTCATATACTTTTAAGAACATTAAATGCACACATTTAACTGCTCACCTATTACTTCCATCGCAAGAATCTGTGAAATCAGTTTAGGGTTAATTTGCAGGTTAAATTGCCTTGTTGTGGTATTTGAAATAAATAAGAGAACAACCTAAATTCTCTTACTAGTTGCCAGAATCCATTAATTCTTACCTCTATGAGTATGAAAAGTATTATTCAATATTATTAACTGCACAGGATTTGAAATATGTTAGACTGATTGTAAAACAGACCTTAAAAAACTTGTCATATACAACTACACTTTTTAATTTAAACTTGCAGTTGATATATATGTCTTTTCTTTTTGTTGGTGTGGAGACATATATCTGTCTGTATATGTGTATGATCATTCACACAAATCTACATACCTATATATTGACCAGAAGCACTATAACATAGTACAGGTAGTCCTTGACTTACAACGGTTAATTTAGTGGCCATTTGAAATTACAACAGGATTGAAAAAAGCGATTTATGACCATTTTCAAACTTCTGACCGTTGTTACATCCCCATGGTCACATGATCAAAATTCAAATGCTTGGCAATTGGTTCATGTTTATGATGGTTGCAGTGACCTGTGGTCACGTGATCGCCTTCTGTGGACTTCTGACAAGCCAAGTCAATGGGGAAGCCAGTTTCACTTAACAACCATGTTACTAACTTAACAATTTTAGTGATTCACTAAACAACTGCAAAAAAAAAAGTTGTAAAATGGGGCAAAACTCATTTAACAAATCTTTCACTCAGCAACAGAAATGTTGAGGTCAATTGTGGCTGTAAGTCGAGGACTACCTTTACACAGGAAGCTATATTATACTGTATCAGATCATTGGTTCATCTGGTACAGTACTTTTACCACCTTCCTCCAACCTGATATCCTTTAGCTATTTGGACTTTATTCCACAATCTTGGGAATTATGGAGAACACTAGCTTAAGGAAAATTTACTATAACAGCAACTTTCCATTTTATACAGAGTTTCTCTCCTTTCTAACCTTTCTTGGAGATGGCAGGACTTGAATGTGAAATTTCACATTGAACTACAGTATGTCCCTTTCTTTATGATAAGTCTAAATTTCCCAGAACTTATCAAAATCACTGATGAATTTTAATTTTTTATGATAATATGTCTTCCATTTTTATGTCAAGGGCATTGGTTCTAAGTAGCATGATTAAATATTCAGATCTTCATTTAGCTGAAGCTTAAGAGTGAATCTTCAAGAGTAGAGGCATAACAAGTAGTAGTTTGCAAACATCATTCAAAGCATACTTTTATACTCTGTGAGAAAGCCTCATACACAGTTGACATCAAATTGTCTTTCCTCTTCTTTCCATGAGAAATTTATATCTTCAGTGATGGGAAGACTTTTATGATCAGGATTGTTCTTGAACACCTAATTTTAGCTTAGTCACATAATTAAGATGACTGATTTGGACTGCAATTACACACTTCTAAATATAAACAAAATGATGTGTACGGAAGCAAGTTTTGCTTCAGAACATACTAGATTCACCACATTGCTGAAACAGGTACCTGTGCAACCCATTAAGATGTATTATTCAGTGCCAGTTTACATGATACATTCGAAAACGTTTGTGTCAAAGCTTGCGATTTCATCCTCGAAATAATTTAATTTCCAAGCAATATCTTAGGAAATATTCTCTTTATTGAGAGATGCATCCAAGCCAGACAACGGTGCAGACAGCACTGACCCCTCCATCCAAAACCCCTCCTATTCCTTCCCCAAAACTGCTCTCCATTGGCTGCCTTCCAGATACTCTCTCTTATCTGTCTCTACAGTACACAGGAATGTCACCCCTCCCAACATCTCCCAGGAGACTGAATTCACCCAAAGTTTTTCTAGGTGAAATGTCAAACTTTTCTCCTCCTTGCTTCTATGTCAGTTTTGGAACACTGACAGTTTGCTTATTAGCAAGCCTCTTGTCTCATGGCAAATAAACCACTTGGGATCTTTACATGGGAATAGTAATCAGTTCTTATTCATTGGAGAAATAATACTGCTGTTGAAAACCAAGATGGCATTTTAATTCAGTGTTCCACTCTTGAGAGTTTCTATTATGTATGGGTTGTAAATACTCAACATCAAATAATTTCCATTCCAGTTAAAATAATTAAATAAATAAAATATTGACATTAAAGTTTACTACTATAGTAAACTATCATCATGAGCCAGATATTCAAATACAAGTCTGATTTGTAGCATTAAGATATATACACAAGTTACATGTATATAAAAATCAACTGGCAGTGGTGGCTAAACTATTATTTCACCTTTATATAAAAATGCAGACTTGTGCCACACACAATTCAGACACGTTCTGAAGTCTAAGAAGCTAACTTACTGAAAATCTATTTTTTAAGGAGGGTTCTAAGGCAGTTCAGCTGAGTGTTTTGCCATTTCACTTCTTCGGGCATTTTTTTCTTTGAAAATCCATAATAAAAACTAAAATACAGAAAAACCTAGGTAACAACATGTAAAATAATAGGAAAAGGCGCCTTTATGTGGGACATTCAATCAAAAGTAGAGGTGTTCCAATAGCTGCTGTTTGGTTCATTTCACCGATAATTTTATGGATTCCTCTGTTTCAATTGTTTGGCATTTATATTTTATTTTTGAATTATTTTTACCTTAAATTCAAATGAAACAGCATACTGATAAAAAAGCTGTTGATCTGAACCAACCAGCAATGTCCAGATTATATATTTGTGCCATGAAATTATGCCTGGTTAGTCATACCGATACAACTTCATGGCTCAAATATATAAACAGGATGTTGCCAGTTGGATCAAGTCAACAGCTTATCAGTATCCGGTTTCTCATAGCAGTCAATTTTTTGCTTCTGGGAAAATGAAAGTTAGGACACAGAAATAATTCTTGGATATCCTCCTCAACAACATTGCACAAGCATCCAAATACTTTCTCCAATTCAATTTGGTAAAAATTGGGAGATCATTTTACTTGTTGAAATTGCACACCCATGACTCCTAAAGCTTCTTGTGGGTTGAACTTAGGCTGAGAGACCTAAATGGATGAAACATGAACTTTTGAGGAGTCTGAGGGTTCTTGAGGAATATACAGAATGGTAACAGGCAGACTCTTTAGTCGAATTACTTTTCTTCAAGCTTGTGTCTTCCTGGTCTCTTGGCCCATCTCCCCAAATCCCAGCTGTCAAAATTACTAGGAGACACCACATTGAGAAAAGTTGCTCTATATCAATGTTGGTGAGTTGTGCCGAAATGGGAGCGTGAGTATGGGAGCCCCACGCGGGAGCGCCAGAAACCAGAAGAACAGTTTTCCGGCACGCATGTGTGCACCGGGAAGCTGAGCTTCTGGTTTCTGGCATGCACATGCGAGCTGGTCACCTGGTCTTCTGGTTACTGGCACGCATGCACGTATGAAGACTAGCTGACCAATGCACTTTTGCGCACCGGAAACCAGAAGCTCAGTTTTCTGCCGTGCCAGGGAGCTACTCTTCCAGTTTCCGGCTCTCCCACGCGTGCGAAGGCCAGTTGAACGGCTGGCGTGCCCAGAGAGATGGCTCTGTGTGCCACTTCTGGAACGTGTGTCATAGGTTCGCCATCATGGCTCTATATCATACAGAGTGCTTTCCAAGGAAATTTTTATTATACCATTGCTCTGTCTCATTAATTCACAAAATTTAAGAGTGACCAGAAAATATTATTTCTTGTAATTCCCCATGTTTTCCTATGGTTTTTCCCATCTTTGTTCCTTCTACTAAAGGCTGCTAAGAAAGACAGAATAGCTATTGCATACTTTTTGTTCAAACCATCTATTTGAAAATACCCACAAACCTCTTTAAAAAAAAAAAACCTCTGATAAATATTATTTTCTTCTTCTTCTTTTTTTATTTGATTTATATGCCGCCCTTCTCCGGAGACTCAGGACAGCTTACAATGCATTAAGCAATAGCCTTCATACTTTTGTATATATTTATACAAAGTCAGCTTATTGCCCCCACAAACTGGGTCCTCAATTTACCCACCTTAGAAAGGATGGAAGGCTGTTTACTTTGTCTGTATTGTTATCTCTTTTTAGACTCACCTGTTTGTTTTTCACTTTACTGCATTAGCAAACTTAGTGGCTACTATTAGTCTGAGTTCTTATCATATCGCATGTGGTTGACTATTTCTGAGACTAGGCCTGATTAATACTTAGATCGGATATCTTTAAGACATACTGCAATAGACTCGACTGTAGACTAGAGTTTCATGCTGTGCATGAAGTTGGGGAAAAATTGCAGATCACAATGGCAAATCACTTCCAAATTGCTACCAAGAAAACTATATAGATTGTAGATAAAAATCACCAGAAATCTTTGAAAGACTGTCATTTTTGTTATGCATGAAACAAGATAAAATGTTGAACACAGAGCCACCTTGTGGCGATTAGGCACTATTACATTCACATCAACATCATAATTTATTACAGTTTTTCCATCCATGTTTCAAATATATATACTTCAGTTTATGTGTATATGCATATTATGTGTATATAAATTATAACAGTTACACGTTACAGCAAAATAATAAACTGTCAAATTAATTTCTAAATGCCTTTTAGGATATGCAATACTAATTTGAAGTATATGTGAACACTGAAAAAAATAATTGCCCAATGCTCATAAAAATCATAACTAGAACATGAATCAAGGATTAAAATAAGATTTGGTAGCAATTAAATAGTAATATTCTTCATGTCCTGCTATTAGAACATTTAGTTATTTGTCACTGTAGTTCTCCATTTTGAAGAGAACATCCATGTGCACCAAAGACCTGAATTTAGAATAAAGTTGAATAGAAGAGAATGATATTCTTAACCTTGATTCCCATGTTCTTTTCTGTAGCATGATAATTGTGATTCCACAATATGTTGAGTTACTATTGGGTGGTAATTTTCATCTCATTTAGGACACAACTGGGCAATCTCTGAGCTTATATAGACCTCTTTCTAAAAGTGGGGTCCTTGACATTTGGGAAAGTTTGCTAATTTTCCCTTTTAGTCATCTAAGAAGGGAATAAGAATTGGTTTCACTATGAATTCATACATAGGCCAGGCCCACTAAAATCAGGAACATTTAAGCCACATTTATGATCTTAACATTCTTGGTTTAAAAATGTTGAAAAAAAGCTTAATTCATGATCAAATACTTAAAGCTAATTTTGAGGCTTTTCCTACTGAGGGGTCAGTATTGTCTTCTAAGGCTAGGCAAGGAAAATGGAGTAGAAGACACATGTTCTCACAAAAAGATGCCTTAGATTTAAAACAAATGCAACATATATGTCATGTCCACTCACAATCCTCTTTCCCTTTCAACTCTGGACAGTTGCATAGCTTTTTAATCCACCCATCTTTGAGCTGGCAGAACATTATATTGGCCTAAAATTTGTTGCTGCTACTGCTGCTCTTTCTCCTGCCTTCACTGCAAGTGTTCCTAGTCATTTTTAATGCCTTGACTTCATCCCAAGATAATAGATCACAAGGCCAAATAGATTTTATACATCTTGAATCTGCCCTTGGATGGTGGTGGAATAAGAGGGAAAATTGTTGGCTCGGCGCCGGAAAGAAACACGACTCAGCTGTCCGTTCAGAACCTTTATTAAGAGTGCAAACTGAACTGCCGGCTGGGCTGCTGAGCCTCCTTATATCCTGCTCAGGCATGCCCGCTGGCCAATGACAACAGTTTAAAACTCCCGCCGGGGGAATTGACCAATCCCCCGGCGGATGTCCTTATAAGGACATAACACCCCTCCCCTCCTAGTCCATAGTCCATCAGTCAGTGTGCGCGATCACGTACTCGCGCAGGTAGGCGGGACGCCTGACAGTTCTTCCGGACCTGCGCGGCCCAGTCGGTGGGTTGATGTTGCTCCGGACGGGTCGAGCCCCTGCGGGCTCTGGTTCCCCCGTCCGGGAACCTCCGGACTCCGTCGTCGAGTGCGCGGGGCCTTGCCTAGCGCCTCCGGCAGGAGTCGCAGCCGTCTCTGGGTGCTGTCCCCGGGTTGCGCCGCCGTTGGTCCGGTGGTCCTCCGGGCTGTTCCAGTCGCCGCGGTCGAGAGGCGGTCGTCTGAACCTCGGTAAGGTTCCCGGGTCCTCGTCCGGTGCCCAGGGTGCCCCCGGGTCAGGGGGTGCGGTGGCTGTCCCCGTGGGTTGACCCCCGGGTGGGGGTGGTTGCGACGGTCCCCTCTTGGCCTCTCCGGGTCGCCCTACCTCGCCGGGGTAGGGTAGGACTCCCTTTCGGGTTTGTTGTTGTCCTACCCTGCCGAATCGGTGCTCACCGTCTCCGTTGTGCTGGTGTCGGTCGACCTCGTCTGGGGGTTGTTGCGTGGCCCGGTCCCGCTGTTCCGTCCACCTCTCGGAGTTGTGTCGGTCTCTGGGGTTGTGCTGTCGGGTGCCACCTTGGTTGGCCGGCTGGCGCCCTCGCTGGTGGAGCAGGTCCCGGTCTACCGTGCTCGCCTTTTCGCTGGTGTCAGCGTCTCTCGTGTTGGCAGGCCGAGGTCCTGCCTCGCCGGGTTGGGGCAGCCCACCTCTGCCGGGGTGTTGTAGGCCCTCGCCTTCTGGGTGTGGTAGGTCTGCCCAGCGGGGTCGTGGCTGGCCTACCTCGTCGGGGTGTGGTAAGCCTACCTCGTCAGGGTGTGGTAGGCCTACCTCGTCTGGTCGGCGCAGGCCTACCTCGTCGGGGTGGTTTTCCTCGACTTCCTCGATTCCCCTCCACCTTTTCCGGAGCTGGTCGATGTGTCGCCTGCAGGTGCGGCCGTCGTCCAGCTCGATTTCGTAGGACCTCGGGCCGGTCACTCGCATGATCTGACCCTTGAGCCATTTGGGATCGCCCTGGAAGTTGAGCGCGAAAATCAAATCGCCGCACGCAAAGCTTCTTAGCGGCGGTGGTTTGTTCGGCTTGTCTTTCGGGTTGTACATCGGGTGCAGGCGATCTAGCGGTGAGCGCAGCTTCCTCCCCATTAGTAGTTCTGCCGGACTTTTCTTTGTTGTGGTGTGGGGAGTGATGTGTTGGGTCAAGAGGAACTGGTCTATTTGTTCCTGCCAGTCCCCGTTGCCCATTCTAGTCAGTGTCTCTTTTGTTAGCCTCACCATTTTCTCGGCCTGTCCGTTTCCGGCCGGTCTGTAAGGGGCGATGAGTGCGTGCCTGATGCCGTGGCCAGCCAGGAACTCTTCCATCGCCTTCGCCGTCAGCTGTGGCCCGTTGTCGGAGACGAGGGTGTCCGGGAGGCCGTGCGTGGCGAAGAGTCGTCGTAGGGCTCTGATGGTGGCTTCCGTCGTCGTGGAGGGCATGGCTATAACTTCGAGCCACTTGGAAAATGCGTCGACCACGATCAGGAGGTATTTTCCGTTCATTGGCCCGGCGAAGTCGATGTGGATTCGTGACCACGGTCCGGATGGTTGCTCCCACTCTGTCGGGTATGCTTGCGGGGGTGCTGGTCTCGTTGCCTGGCACGGGTCACATTTGGCAATCCACGCCTCAATGTCTTTGTCTAAGGCGGGCCACCAGACGTAACTCCGCGCCAGGGCCTTCATTCTGACGATCCCCGGGTGACCGCAGTGGAGGGATTGCAAAGTCCGTTTTTGTAATGAGGGGGGGATGACCACCCGGTCGCCCCAGAGGAGGCAGCCTTGCATGGTGGTGAGTTCTTGCTGCCTTCTCTGGTATGGGGCAAGTTCTTGCTTCTGAGTTTCTTCTGGCCATCCCCGCAAAACCCAGGATACGACTTGCCTGAGAATCCTGTCTTTAGCGGTGTGCTGTGCTACCATGGATGAGGACACCGGGCTGGACTGGTCATCGTCAATATGGTGGAGGCCGAGTGTAGGTGCTGGGTCCTCGATCTGCTCGTTCAGCGGGCACCTGCTGAGGCCGTCGGCGTTTCCGATGATTTTTCCGGGCCGGTGGACCAGGCGGTAGTTGTAGCCCGACAGGAATATGGCCCAGCGTGTCATCCTGGGTGACATGAAGGTTGGGGTGGGTTTGTCCCCCGCGAGGAGGCCCAGTAGGGGCTTGTGGTCGGTGACAATTGTAAAAGCTCTTCCATATACGTATTCATGGAATCGCTTTACGCCCGCCACCATCGCCAGCGCTTCCTTATCAATCTGGCCATAGTTTCTCTCCGCCGGGGACATCGTTTTGGAGAAGAAGGCGATGGGTGCCTCCGTCCCGTTCGGTAGTTGGTGGCTTAGTACGGCCCCGACCCCGTAGGGTGAGGCGTCGCAGGTCAAGGTTAACGGTAGCTCTCCGTTGTACTGGATGAGGAGGCTGTCGGAGGATAGAAGTCTTTTGGCTTTCTGGAAGGCTTCCTCTTCTTCGCTCCCCCACTTCCAAGGTGCCGCCTTCCCTAGGAGTCGGTGTAGTGGTTCAGCAACGGTGGCTTTCTGTTGTAAGAACACACTATAGAAGTTAAGTAGTCCCAGAAAAGCCTGAAGCTCCGTTTTGTTTTTGGGGGCTGGAGCCTCGTGTATAGCCCTCACCTTGTTTTTAGTGGGGTGGATGCCCTGGCTATCAATTAAATAGCCCAGGAACTCGACTTCCCTGACTCCAATCACGCACTTGTCTCGTCGGACTCGTAGTCCCTTCGCCTGGAACCGCTGCAGGGCAAGCCTGAGCCGTTCCATTAGTTGGGATTCCGATGTCCCTGAGACTAGGACGTCATCAAAGTAGGGCACTACCCCTGGAATGCCTTGGAGAAGGCGTTCCATCATCGATTGAAATATCCCCGGGGCGGCACTGACTCCGAACTGGAGCCTGTTGCATTTAAAGGCGCCCCGGTGCGTGACAATCGTTTGCGCCTCCGCAGTTGTCTGGTCCACTGGCAGCTGCTGGTACGCTTGCGCCAGGTCCAGTTTGGCGAAAATTGATCCTTTGCCTAGTGAGTGCAACAGATGTTGCACCACTGGCACCGGATATGCGCTCTGCTGCAACGCACGGTTGATTGTGCACTTATAATCAGCGCAGATGCGCACTGATCCATCTGGCTTCATGGGGGTCACAATGGGAGTCTCCCATGCAGCGTGATCGATCGGTTCAAGGATGCCCTGGGCGATTAGTTTATCCAATTGTGCATCCACTTTTGGTCTAAGGGCAAACGGGACTCTGCGGGGCTTTAGCCGAATTGGATTGATTTGGGGGTCTAAATTTAGCGAAATGGGTTTCCCCAAGAATTTACCTAAGCTCCCGTCGAAGACGTCCTGGAAGTCTTCTAGGAGTTTGTCGAGTTGGCTAGTCCTGATTTGGTTTATTCCGCCAATTGTTAGCCCTAGTGGCCTGAACCACTCCACTCCAAGTAGGGTCGGTCGAGCGTCCTTGACGACGGCGATGGGGAGGTCTCCGTTGAAGTCTTTGTATTGCACCCTGATGTTTGTGCGTCCCAGGATGCCAATGGGGTGGCCGCCGAAGTCTACCACCTTTGCCTGGATTGGCTTCAATTGTCCCTTTGAGATGTTGGGCTGGAGTTTCTTGAGGTTATGCCAGGCCATGATGGAGAATGGCGAGCCAGAGTCTATCTCCATGGGGCATGGTGCCCCTTCCACGTGGACGGTCACGTGGAATTTTTCGGATCCCTCAGCTGCGGTGTGTGCGATGGTCGTCTTGTTGACTTGCCGGCCGTTGGATTGCCGCTCGTCGTTCCGCCTCGGCTGCTGGGATCGTCTAGATGACCTTTGGTATTCACGGTCCGCAGGTCTTTGCCACTCAAAAGATGGTTCTGCCGCTCTGCAGGCCTCGGCGATGTGGCCTTTCCGTCCGCAGCGTCGGCAGGTTGCGTCTCGCCAGCGACATCTGGCGCGAGGGTGGTCCCCTTTGCAGCTGGCGCATCTGTCCTCCCGGCTGCCATCTTGGTGGTTTTCCCGCCTTTGGGGCCTCGTGACCTTATGGACGGCCATTTCCCCGTCTGACTCCGAGCACGTGGAGATGTCCTCGGATGACTGCGGGTGGTCTCTGTGGATCTTGTGGATCCCTTTTGATCGTCGCATCGCTGCTGCCGCTCTGTCGGACGTTTCCGCCGCGGTAGCTTCTTCGATGACGTCCTTGAGGGAGATCTTTTTCCGGCTGAGGAACTTCTTTTGGACTGAGCAGTCCCTCATGCCGAAGACGATCCGGTCTCGTAGCTGGACGTCCACGTTCTCGAACTCACAGCTGGCCGCGATCTTCCGGAGCGCCGATACGAACTCCTTGAACGTTTCCCCTTCGTGCTGATTCCGTTGATGGAATTCGAAGCGGTTGGCTAGAGGAGTGCTCGTGGGCGCGTAGTGTTCTTGGAGAACGTCTTGGAGCTCGGACCATGGCATCTGTTCTATGTCTCTGGGTGCCACGAGGTCCATCGCCATCTCCAGAACTTCGGATCCGCAGTGGGCCAGGAAGAGAGCCCTCTTCCTGTTGTCGTCCAAGTCTGTGAAGCCGCTGCCCGCCAGGAATTGTCGGAAACGCACCATGAAGGACTTCCATTTTTCCTGGCTTGGATTGAATGGAGCCAGAGTAATTTGGGGTCCCGACATGGTTCAGTGACTTGCTCAAGTGATTCAGCTCTTGGATGGCGGGTGCGGTCGTGCTGGCTGCTCGTCGGTTCTTCTTCAGTCCTTCGTCGCCAGTGTTGGCTCGGCGCCGGAAAGAAACACGACTCAGCTGTCCGTTCAGAACCTTTATTAAGAGTGCAAACTGAACTGCCGGCTGGGCTGCTGAGCCTCCTTATATCCTGCTCAGGCATGCCCGCTGGCCAATGACAACAGTTTAAAACTCCCGCCGGGGGAATTGACCAATCCCCCGGCAGATGTCCTTATAAGGACATAACAAAAATACCATTTAAAAACTGGGCTTTTGGATTTCTAGCAACCATTTAGATAGATTTTCCCCATAATGATATATCTCTAACTTTGAGGTCTTTCAACACTGCCATAGTAAATGAGTTCATCTGCTTTGCTGCTGGTCGTCTTCTTCTTCTCTTTTCTTTTACCTTTCCAGCATTAGCATCTTTTTAGAGCGTTATGTGAATTTAAGATTGTCTCAGTAATGAGTTGGAGTGGGGTATAATACAGCATGCAGCAGCCATAAACAGAGCAATAGCAACATTTTGAACATACATTAGGCTTCAGGTTTAATAAAAATGAATCTGTTTAACAGAGTTTCATCAGTTAAGCATTAAAAAATAAATATCTAGTCCGCAGTGTAATCAGTGCTTGCAATTTTTTTTCTCCAAAACTGAAATCTGTTCTCCTGAACAATGTTTATGGGAAGAATGGACTTTCTTAAAAAAATTCTTTGACTTGAGAAATTATGTACAATTTTAATTGTGGAGGTCTTAGTGCTCTTTGAGTTTGGTGGTTTGTTTGCAGATGATTCACTACCCAACTAAGTAACAACCTTAGTATGCAGTTTGCTTCCTGCTTACATACAATGGCAAATTAGAAATGCAAGCCTATTGAAAAACAAACCACAGTAGCCAAGTGCTCCATTACTAAAGCAACAAGTCAATTTCCCATAAGAGGGCTATGTAAGAACATTATTCAGATGAATACAAACACATTGCAGCAACCCAGAACACCAGAAAAAGGAAACGCACTACCTATAACACTACCTATTCTCTCAACGAATTAGATGCCCAACCTAAGTGGCTAACCACTGAACTGTCTATAGCACAGTCACCCCCAAGCTATGAAAAAGATAATGCACAAGACCAAACTTTAAGAAGAAATGCATCCAAAGTGAGAATTGAGAAGACAGAAAAGACAGCAAATGTCATCTTTGCAAAGAATCTGAAGAAAGAGCGGATTACCTAGTGAGTTGCTGCAAAAACATTGCCCAGACTAACTACAAGTAATAGTATGACAAAACAGCAATATGGAAGATCAAGTACAATTTGTTACAAACAAGAACTGGTAGGATCATAAAATAGACAAATTAATAGAAAATGAAGAAGCTAATGGGGATTTAGAATTCAAACGGACAAGCACCTGCCCCCCTGACTTAACAATTGTTGGTAAGAAAGACAAAAAAGAGCCTGGATAATGGACATGGCAAAACCCAGAGACAGCAGAATAGAAGAGAAAGAACTGGAGAAGATAACAACATACAAAAACCTGCATATAGAAATAGAACAACTGAGGCAAAAGAAACAAAGATAGTACCAATAGTAATAGATGCCTTTGGTGCAATCACAAAACAATTGGACCACCTCTTGAACACCTTAGTTCTGACAAAATTATCAACAGTTGCAAAAGGCAGCTTTCCTTGGGAGAGCTTACATACTGCAGTGTTATTTTTAATATAATGAACAACATCTGTCTATTCCAAGTTCTTGGGAAGGACTCGATAGGTCAGGGGTGTCAAACTCGATATCATTGAGGACCTCATCAGGATTATGTTTGACCTCGGGGGGCAGTGGGCATGGCCAGGGTGGGCATGGTCAGCTCAATGTCACTCATGTCAGGGGCACCTGTGTTGGCCCAAGTGCTCTGCCAGAGAAAATGGGCTCCCGGGCTCCATTTTTGGCTGCAATGACCTCCTGCAATCCTCTGCCAGTGAAAACAGAGCTCGGGACGGCCACGTGCGGCCCTCCTGAGTTCCATTTTTGTTGGCAGAGACACCACAGGCCAGTCCTTCACTGTTTCCAGGGCGGTCCCACGGGCCAGATCTAAGCACCCTGCAGGCCAGATCCGGCCACCGGGCCTTGAGTTTGACACCCCTGTGATAGGTGGATAAAAATGTCAAATTCAGTCTAAATCTGTGGTGGATTGCCCCCGGTTTCCACCGGTTCTATAGAAGCAGTAGTAAAACCGGCAGGAGGCTCTGCCCACCGACCCTGACATCATCAAAATGCTTCTGCACATGCGGCCCCATTGCAAACCAGTAGTAAAGGTAAGTAGACCCCACCCCTGGTCTAAACATCTGGCTGATTGTGCAACAGACCGTAACAAAATAAGTAAACCAAAAGACTCAGTACCTCAAGAAAAGAACAACAACAAGAATCACCTACAACCTACTATGTAAGGACTGTAACAGCCACTATTTAGGACAAAAAGGCAGAAAACTGGCAAGGCACATCGATGAACACCAACTAGCAGTCAGAAGACATGATGAAAACTCCTTAATCTCACAACATATGGAGTTTTCAACTGTAAATCTTCAAGCATTTTAGATCAAGCTAAATCCAAAAATGCTGGAGAACTCCTAGAAGCTTGACATTCAGACAAGTCATCCATCAGTAGAGTAAACAAAAAGATCAGAATACATCCTCCAGCAGCCAATACCCAGATAAGCAGGGATTAACACCTGGGAAACAACTAAGCAGCAAATAACCCTGATCAAGGAACTAGCAAAGAAAAAACAATCCCCACCAACACTGGCAGGGCAAGCTACTGCATGTAAACAGGAAGCAAAGCTCACAATACAAGTAGTCCTTGACTTACGACCACAATTGAGCCAAAAATTTCTCTTGCTAAGCAAAATGGTTGTTAAGTGAGTTATTTATGTTATATTATTTATGCTTTCTATTCATATACAGTAGGCAACCTCAAACTATGGCCCGCAGCCGGATACAGTACGCCAATACAAAGTATCCAGCCCATGGAATGGTGTGATTAAGCCCCACCCCTTGCCATGGGCATTATCTTCTAGTGAGCCAGCTGGAAGGCCAGCTGAGGGTCAGCTGAGGGGTGATCTCGCCGGTGCAGCCTTGAAAAGCAGCTCTGAGCTTGTAAAGTACTGCTTAAATTAAAAGTATTTTTCACAGCCACGTGAACTAGGGCCGGTGTTTGAATAGGGGACTGGGGTTGCAGCCTTGAAAAGCAGCTCTGGGCTTGTAAAGTACTGCTTTAAATTAATGGTCTTTGAAAACAATTTAAACAGGATCTTAGGAAGAAGAAAGGCAAAAAAATGGACTGTTAAATTGGCCATGCCCACCCAGTCACATGACCACCTAGCCATGCCCACCCAATCACATGACCACCTAGCCATGTCCACCCAGCCAGTCTGCCCCCCCTCCCCCCACCCGCGGGAACAATCTGAGGGACTGTGAATTGGCCCCCTGTTTAAAAAGTTTGAGAATCCCTGATATACAGTAATGTGGTTTTCTCATTTTAGGCCACTGTCTGGAAAATACAGGTAACTCTTGTGAGCATCTCCACTCTAGCAAACATGTAAGCTATAAGATGTAAAGAAACATAGTTGAGATTATCAATATCATACATATAGCTCATGCATTCATAGTCTTTGAAACAAACAAATGAATTACATTTGTATATTGAATACAGACTCAATGTTCCCCAGCAAAAGCTCACTAGCTCTCATTTGCCATATGTTTGATTTCATTATGTGCCAATTACAAAAGCAATCTGGGTTTGTGAATGTGCTAAATGTCATACACTTTAGCACAAATACAACATTAAGCAGTCCAAATGGGAATGTGCGTCACTACCGGTGAATGCTTGCTATTTATTATAAAAGCCATACAGTATAACCATGCCATTTGATGCTGGATCATTATAGATTTTCAGACCGATTTCAGATTTTCCAATTCATCACCGGATGAGTAAATTTCATTATAGACTTGGATGGAGGAATACTTAACTGGTGGAGGAGGTGGCTTGAAAGATGGAGGTTTATTCATACTACAATGAAAATAATCCTGTTTAAAATGTGCAGCAAATGAACATACACAATAAGCAATCAGAATAGTTAGATACAATTAAGAAGCAAATCAACACCATGAAAACATACTTAGGCATAAAAATAGGTCCACTAATTTAAATTGAAGCAGGGACCTAATATACCTTTTCGATGAAAAGTGAACTATTAAAATTAGTAGTATTGCTAAAATACTTTGCTAAAGTATTTTAGCAAAAGTAGTATTGCTAAAATACTCAAAATGCTCTTTTGAGTAATACCAAATCAATGCATAAACAAAGCCACCAGGTTGATTTGTGATAATGAAATCACGAGGTAAACCAAGAATAAAGTATTACAGTAGTGGTATGTTGCCCTGACATACGTAATTTTTAAATATTATAGATATGCCATTCTTTAAAGATAAGGATATAGTTTAATATGAACCAGATTTCAATAATGTTTACTCTCATGCTGATAATTAATATTATATGGACCTTATTCTGTGTTTTTTATTTATTTAAATGACTATAAGATACCGAATGTAGGATTTTTAGTGGGCAATCACTGCCATATTTTGTTGTCATAGTAACTCTTCGTTATATCTTATTAATAACTTTTCTAAAAAATACAAAAAAGGCTGTTGAATTTCTTTCATTCTAAATATAAAGAAATCTTTTTGCAATTAATCTCGCTGTTTTGTATGGGAGTAATTTCACAATGATACACAAAATGAAGTTGCGATTTTGGGGGGGGGGCATACAGTGTACTTACATTTCTTTTTGGTGCTGACACCATTTTCTGATCCCACAAATGATTAAGCATGTGCAGAAGAGAAGCAGAAAAGTCACAACTCCTGGCCAGGGAAATGCGCGGTGTTTTGGAACCATTGCAGAATCTGGAAAGGGCATAGTACCAGAATTATTATGGCAAAAACCACAAGCAAGCTTTGAACATTTATTCTTTTTATATTTCTAAATTATGATTGGGGTTTGTTTTTTTTGACTATCACATGGAAACAAATTATTCAAAGCAGTTGACTCTAGGGGAGTCAACATGAGACAGGATCCAGGAGCCGTCTTGGTGGCAGATACTGTGAGACAGGCCCTGGATGTTGCAAGAGTTGGCAGGATGCCATACAACCCGCCTTGTGCTTTCTGTGCTGGTTGCAGTTTTTCACAACCAAGGAAACCACACACATTGTCAGCAGTAAAAGGACATTTCACCACCAGCCTTGTTCATAACAGCTTTAAAAATGAAATACCTACAAAATACCTACAAATATAAAAACGAGATACAACTATATATCTGTTCAGTTGACTCGTTGGAACAATTGAATATGAGTTTCAAACTAGTGCCTTATCCTGGTACTGTTAATGTCCAGCTAACTAGCATAACACATGATCTAGTTTCCAACTTGTTATCTTATTGGACTTCATATCTCTTACAATAATATATTGTGGCTTATGCTATGGTAAAAGACATGATATTTTTAAAAAAACTTTTTATTTGTAGTTTTGCAACACTGTGTGGCATTGGATGGCATGTATAGGGACAAGAATTATACCATACACGTTGGCATTTGCAACTTAAGCAACAATAGGAGTAAGATTATGACACAAGATGAATTAGAAACAAAAAGGCACTTAGAATTTGCCCTCATCCTAAGCAGAGCATACATTTATACAGGTAGTCCTTATTTAGCAACCGCAATTAGACAACTTTGTCAGTAAGTGAAGCAGTCACAAGTGAAACCATGACAGTGCTTATAACCTTGCTTCAGCGTTCCTTTTCTTTCCTACTGACCTCCTACTGACCTCACATTAATGTGAGGATTAGTCGTAAAGTTACCTTTTCATAACCATCACAACTGAATGGTTGCTAAATGAGGCAGTTGCCAAATGAGGACAATTTGTATGTGATTTGTGCAGCTTTTGAAATAATTTCTGGAAGTACAGCACATCTATCTTCCTCCCTTCTTAAAAGACTGAGTCATTGGCTTAGATGTGAAAATGATTTCCAAGCATAGAAGTGTCTAAAATCTACACTGCTATATAAGCAAAGCCAGACATTTTGCAATGATCTTAACAAGGATTAACACATTGGCTTCTCTCAATAATTCTGTTCAGAATATGGACAACCACATCTTCAGCTTTTCATTCTTTAGTGGCAGGTACAGATAGGGTGATACATGTCAGAGCTTCTATGAAATAAATCTTTCCAATCTTGATTATGACAAAGAAATTATGAGTAAATTGATTAATATACAATACATCTCTTCCCTCAGCTCTTTCCCTATAGAGCAGAGGTCTTCAAACTTGGCAGCTTTTAAGACTTGTGGACTTCAACTCCCAGAATTCTCCAGCTGGCTGGAGAATTCTGGGAGTTGAAGTCCACAAGTCTTAAAAGCTGCCAAGTTTGAAGACCTCTGCGGTAGAGCAATCTTGCCAAAACCTGCAGCAACCTTTTTGCCCTGCTCCTCTTTTCATGGAGACTCCTTTACAATTAAAGCAATAACTTACCAGTATTAAGTTCATTTTTTACAGTATATGAATTAGCAGAGCTATTCATGGTGGCAACTTCAGTCACTCTTCTGATGGACAGATTTCCTTAAAAACAGAGAAGCACATATTCTTTATAATTTTAGCCAGTTTACCAGTATCATTATAGTAATAATGATTACTATACATCTGGATGCAATCAACCATAATAAAAGATGGAATATTACAGTTGGTTACACAATCAGTCAGATGTTTAGACACAATCTGTCGTTTTTATTCATCTACCGAATCCTTCCTAAAGACCTAAAATATGCAGTTTTGTTGTTTGTTGTTACATGCACTGTTGCAGGAGGTAAGCTGTTGCAAGTAAAGCTGCCTTTTGCAATTGATAGATGATGATTTTGTCAATGCTGATTTTGTTTTCTTTTCTTATTCTACAGTTGTTTTACTTCGATATGCAGATCTTTGTATTTTGTGATTTTTCGCCAATTTGTTCTCTTCTATTTTGCTGCCTCCAGGTACTGCCAATTCCACTATCCAAAGCATTTTGTATTTCTTACTGATAATTGTTTAGTCTGAGGTTTATCACATAGCAGGTGCTTGTCTGTGGAATTCTAAAGTCCCAGGGCATGTTAGTTTTCTGTTTTATTGCAACATTCCACTCCCAACTGTTTTCCTTGATAAGTAGAGTCTGTCAACATCACTGCATGGATGACCAGCATGATTCAATTTATTGTCATTACTCTTCTTATTCAGGTATTTCCTCCACTGAATTCAGGCTTACGATCTTTTTAATTTTCATATTTACCTCTGATCCTTCCTTTTGACTTCAATGTGCTTGATATTGTCACCTTGAAAGATGCTCACATATTTGGAGCAACCATCTTCATTCAGACTCTTAATGTTATTTCCATAAGGATCTTGATTCCTTCAAATTTTCATTATTTACCCCCTCCCCCCCAATTCTATTTCAGGTAGTGATTTCCCACACAGCTTCAGATTGTCCACGTAAAGGACATATGATAGCTATAGCTTAAATTGTTCGCTATTATTGACAGAGGAATCAATGCAATGACAAATTACTTGGTTTCTTTCTTGCTGGAATTTATATCTAATATTACAGCACTGGCATCTTTTAATACCTGTACTAATAGTTTCTTTGGAATAAGCTTCAATTCAGGCAATGTTATTTGTCTTCGTATTGTTTTAGATCAGGCATCGTCAAACTACTGCCCAGGAGGCCAGATACGGCCCGCCAATGCAAAGTATCCAGCCCGTGGAGTGGTGTGATTAAGCTCCGCCCTTTGCCGTGGGTCTTAACTTCCAGTGAGCCAGCTGGAAGGCCAGCTGAGGGGTGATCTTGCCGGTGCAGCCTTGAAAAGCAGCTCTGGGCTTGTAAAGTACTGCTTTAAATTAAAAGTCTTTTTCACAGCCATGTGAACCAGGCCGCTGTTTGAATAGGGGAGGGGGGGCTGCAGCCTTGAAAAGCAGCTCTGGGCTTGTAAAGGACTGCTTTAAATTAATGGTCTTTGAAAACAATTTAAACAGGAGTTTAGGAAGGAGAAAGCCAAAAAAAATGGACTGTTAAAGAGGCCACACCCACCCAGTCACATGACCACCTAGCCATGCCCACCCACCCAGTCTGCCCCCCCCAACAGTCTGAGGAACTGTGAATCGGTCTCCCATTTAAAAAGTTTGAAGACCCCTGTTCTAGATGTTTATTTCAATTCTTATGTTTTAGTTAGGAGGTCTTTGTTCTTTCTATAAAAAGGCTGAGGAAATGGCTCACATCAATGTATCGTCATTGATGTGACGATGTTGTTTTCATTGGAAATCTGAAAAGGCAGCTATACAGATAAAAATGGAAGACAAACTCTTCTTCAAGTCAACCATACCATAGGTGATTTAATGGATAGGTCTGTGTTGTTTGCTTAATAATAATCTCTAAGGGGTTTGCAAAATTGCTTTCTTTCAGAATTTCTGGAAGAAATTAGTTGTATGGTTTATTTTCCAGAACCAATCCTACTTAGCCTTCCCAAGTCAAGCAAGATGGATTAGGTGCATTTTTGTGTCTCAATATGTTATTGATCATTCACAAAATGGCTTCATGACTTTCCACAGACCCAATCTGATTCCCTCCATCTCTCTTTCTCTCTCTCTTTCATTAGCTATTCCAAAGTATCTATCCTGACTTAAGGAACCTAATTTTATATATAATTAAAATGTAGACAATATATTCTGGTTTATAAAGTTGTTAATACTTTCACAGCGTCCACTATGTTGTGATGACATGGAGTTAACCAGGAAGTTAGTCACAGTGGCAGCATTTTGATGGGTTGTTACCCTGTTATTCTTCAGCCCTTTGTCAGCATAATGGCATTAGCTCATAAGAGTTTAAATAAAGCGATATTTATTAGAAAGGATATTTACCCCCTTAGAATTTACTTAAACATGACTGGAAATGAATTAAGATAACCCCTGCTCAAGCACAAATGTGGGAATCAGAGAGAAAAAAATATATACTTGGCTTGTAGACCATTATTAGATCTGGGCTGTAAAAATCCTGTGATCATTAGATGGCAGCAAAGAGACAAAGATCAATCTATCTTTTAGATGTGATCTAAAGGTTGTCTGGATTTCACCCAGGTCTAGTAGCTATATTTAAGAGCTAGTTAACAACTGCAAGAGCTAGTTAACAACTGCAACAACTTCACATCTTCAGTTGCATATAGAAAACATCATCACAGATGTATCACTATTGAGAAGTCTTTTATATCACTTAACTAATCTTATCCAATTTGATTCCCATAAAATTCAAGAACTGTGAGCCTTCAAAGGACATTAGCTTTTCAGCAGGAATTTTCCTTTTGTTATCAGGAGATACCAGACGTTGACCCTGAGATATTCTTCATGCTAACCCATGATATTTTCATTAAAACCTTCAACTATGATAGTCGTCTTTCAGCAGATATATAGTAGTATAATAATTGGGAAGTATATACATTTTGCTAGAATAAATTAAACTTCTTAGTTTTTGTTAAAACTAAAATCTTTTTTCTGTACTGAAATATATTTTATTTTTATTCCTAACTCTTAATTCCAGGGTTTACAGAGGATAATTTAACTACCGACATTGAGCCTTCTATACTGCCCTTCCAAAGTGAAATAATTATTTATCCTCTAAACATGGAACTTCTGCCTTTTGCTCCAGAAGGCAGTAGTACTAATATAATTTCTTTACACTAATTCAAGATGGACAGTCCTGTGGTAAGAGTAGGATTCCTACCAGAAATTCACACAAGAACCTTGAGCTACCTCCTACAAGTTTAAGATTCAGAAATATATGTTGAAAGCAGTTTGAAAATGATTAATCAATATTACTTTGCTTGGTTCTATTTGTGTATGTGTTATGCATGTGAAAAGAGAATGACTTGCCACAGGGAATACCTTTTCACAGTTTATAAATCAAGTAAGCCTCTCCAGCCTAAACAAGCAGCAGCCCTTTAAAGATGTTAGACATGGGAAATGATCACATTAAGAGGATTGTAATTGTGGGCAGCAGGCATGAAACCTCAGGTCACTGAGTATACTTTTCTCAAGAAGAACGTTTCTTATCAGCAATAAAAATCAGATTATCAAAGGAAATATATCTGTATGCCATGGTTGGTAAAGATTTAGCACTGGGAAGAAAAGGCAGTTTTATCTCTCGGGTTCTCTGATGCTGTGACGAACCAAGGGATGATGATGATGATGATGATGATGATGATGATGATGATGATGATAATCTCTTTTATTCGTTAAACCTGAAACTCAGTCAACTGATCATTTAAAAATGTGTCATAAATATGAGTGACTGGTGCTAATGGTTGATATGGGTTGCTGCCAATGTCCTAGGTATCAACCAAGTATCTTCTTAAAATATATCATGTTCCGAGTAGTGCAACCCATATTATTATTGTTGTTGTTGATGATGATGATGGATATCAAGAACCAACTTTCTTTAAACTGACTTTGTTGCTTGATTATTCTCGAATACAGCTTGTCTGTCTGGAATCCTCACTGTATATTGGACATTAATACAATTGAGCGAGTCCAGAGGTATTTTACGAGAAGAGTACTTCACTCCTCCGCTCATAACAAAATACCTTATGCCACCAGGCTTGAAATTTTGGGCTTGGGCAATCTAGAACTATGCCACCTATGGTCTGACCTAGGCGTACTATACAAAATTATCTGCTACAACATCCTACCTGTCAATGACTACTTCAGCTTCTACCACAATAATACACGAGCACACAATAGATACAAACTCAAGGTAAACCACTCCAAACTTGATTGCAGAAAATATGACTTCAGCAACAGAGTGGTCAATGCCTTGAATGCACTACCTGACTCTGTTATTACATCCTCAAACCCCCATAACTGTCTACTGTTGACCTCACACCATTCCTAAGAGGTCTATAAGGGGTGTGCATAAGTGCACCAGTGTGCCTACTGTCCCTGTCCTAATGTCCCCATTTATTCGTACCCATTTCCTGTGTTCATATCCATGTTTATACTTATACCTGTTATCTTGTACATGTTTGACAAACTAAACAAAATAAAAATAAATTAGAGATTGGATATTTTTGTTGCTATCCAGTCAAATGTATTTATGGAATCTCTAGATTCCAATATATAATTTATATATTATACATTAGCATTAGATTCTTCCATGTTACATAGCGTATCAGGCAGCCCAATATGTAATCCAGGTTCAAAAATTATATTAATTTAAGAAAAAAAACAAATTGCTTTGATAATGTGAGAACAGATATAGGATATTTATTCCTGTTATTTATTGCAAATATTGCTTTTCTGCCTCAAGTAAATTGCATTCCAAGTAAATCCTCTTGAAGACCATTCTTGTTCTTGTTAATCCAATATCCTGATATTTACGTGTGTAGCAATATCCATATTGCTACACACGTTTTATTATAGATGCTAAAGAATACATTGAGTGGGAACTGTAAATACAATATCATAGACAGTTGGCCTAGAGATTAAGGCATCTGGCTAGAAATTAGGAGACCATGAGTTCTAATGCTACCTTTGTCATGAAAACCAGCTGGATAACTTTGGGACAGTCACACTCTCTTAGCCCATAATGTTAGCCTTGGGTAACAGCCAATTGGCCAGTTCCTGTTGCAATCAATAGATCAGTACTTGGTTGATATCAAAAAAAGTGGACCCTTCATTTGCAGGAAATACTATAAAGGGAACCGCTAAAGAAATAAATCTGACACTCCATATTATTTGGAAAGGTTTTCCTAATGAGAATAACTTTCCTAAAAAAAGTGGATATTTCTACTTTTTATGTAGCTAAACTATGATTATGCCTAGGATTTGAAATAAATATGGCTCTGCTTTTCCCACATTGAATACAAATAATTTTTAAAATGTTTATAACTTACTTTGTGGTATTGTGGAGTCACTTTGAGGTACCGTGGTCTCACCGAACAACGCAATAATAGTACCATTTTGCCGGGGTTGCATAGAATGCAAGGATTCTGTAGAAGACATGTTGTCTTTAAATTCCTAGTACAATGTGATTATTCAGTGCTTTGTTAGCTAGACGCTACCAGTAGAGGTAAAAGTAAAATGTAGACTCCATTTGGATAGTAGAAATTTTACATTATAAATAGAATACTAAAGGAACAAATCTAACATTTCCTATTTTCTGGAAAGATTTCCCTAATAGTAATAGCAATAACACTTAAACTTATATACCTCTTCACATTGCTTTACAGCCCTCTCTAAGCGGTTCACAGAGTCAGCATATTGCCCCCAACAATCAGGGTCCTCATTTCACCCACCTCGGAAGGATGGAAGGCTGAGTCAACCTTGAGCCTGGTGAGATTTAAACTGCCAAACTGCAGGCAGCTGGCAGACAGCAGAAGTAGCCTGCAGTACTGCACTCTAACCACTATGCCACCGTGGCTTATAATAACTGTTGAATAGTATGAAATTATATAAAATGATATTTTTACTTCTGCATGTTATAAGCCATAATTATTCCTTTGATTTGAAATAGGTATGGCACTACCTTCCCTACATTAAATACAAATAATTTAGAAACTTACTTTGTGGTACTGTGGACTCACGGAGAAACATAGTAGTAGAACTACTTTGCAGGAATTTGGTAGAATGCAAGATTTCTGTAGAAGACAAATTGACCTTAAATTCCCTGTTCAATATGAATATTCAATGTTTTATTGACTATTGCCACTAGGAGAAGTAAAACTAAAATGCAGACTTCATATTCAGTACTATAAAGAAAATGCAAGAACCAACTTCACATTATTCAGAAAGTCTCTCCTAATAACTCTCACTTATAGCAATAGTAATACCACTTCCACTTATATAACCTTTCACAGTGCTTTACTGTCTTCTGTATGCAGTTTACTGAGTCAGCATATTGTCCCCAACAATCTAGATTCTCATTTTACTGACCTTGGAAGGATGGAAGGCTGAGTCAACCTTGAGCTGGTGAAAATTGAACTATTGGCAGTTAGCAGAATTAGCCTGCATTCTAACCACTGCATCATGGCAGCTCTTGGTGTGGTGAAAGTATATAAAGCTGATTTTTTAAAAATAAAATCCTTGATAAGTCAGCTACAGTTATTGAAATCTATTATGTTTCTACTTTCTACACCAAATACAAATAATTTAGGAAGTGTTCATCACTTACTTTGGGGTACTGTGGATTCACTGAATAACTTTGTAGTAGTATCACTTCGTAGGGTTTTAGTAGAATGCAAGTGTTCTGTAGAAGACAAGTTGTCTTTAAATTCCTCGTTCAATGTTTTGTTAGCTTGATTCTACCAGGAGAACATGGTATGAAATTATACAAAACTATTTTTTCTACTTCTTGATACAGCTAATCCACTATGCTTAATTGGATTTGAAATCTACAGTATATGGTTCTTATCAAATCAAATCCATATATATAACATTTTACACATGAAGGATGAGAAAAAGATGTTAATAAATCTAAACTAAATAAAAATAATAATATTCTATACATTTTATTTTAATAGCCACAGTTAAAAGTATGTTTTGAATCTTACTGATGCCCATTATCAGTTTCTAATAAAGGTTAATTAAGATCCTTTAAAAATACACGATGGAGGAGGTTGTTCTGTAGCTTCATCTCCGTTATCCACTGAATTTAATTATAAGTAGTGATTGCCCTACAAGAAAGTTTGAGCCATAGGCAGTGGTGAAATCTAATTTTTTTTCTACCGGTTCTGTGGGCATGGATTTGTGGGTGTGATGTGGCTTGGTGAGCGTGGCTTGGTGGGCATGGCAAGCGAAGGATACTGCAAAATCCCCATTTCCTCCCCACTCCTGAGGGAAGGATATTGCAAAATTTCCATTCCCACCCCACTCTGGGGCCAGCCAGAGGTGGTATTTACCAGTTCTCTGAACTACTCAAAATTTCCGCTGCCAGTTCTCCGAACTGCTCAAAATTTCCACTACTGGTTCTAAAGAACCTGTCAGAACCTGCTGGATTTCACCCCTGGCCATAGGCATAGTAATGACAGATGATTGTTGTACCTGCTTTCTCTTATATGCAAGTTCTGGAGAACAGAACCTACGTGAGATAAGGGTTTGTCTTACAGATTCCACCAATATAAAGATTGCCCCATTCTTTATCCATTTTTGGGAGCTTTCACCATAAATAGTAAAGAGTTAGATACTTTCCCCTGAAGCAATAAAGTTAACAAAAAATGAATAAATGAACCATAGAAGTGTTGAGACAACACGTTTCATGTATGACTGAATTTTTATTGTGGATGTATGTGGAGAAAAAGAAACATAATATTTATAATAGACTTACTTTCTGAAGAGGAATCTGGTACAAGCGTTACTTCTGAGGCTTCAGAAAGCATAGTCTGTAACCCTGATTAAAATAACCATGGTTTGAAATACAGTGGATGAAATAAAAGAGATTTAAAAAACTGCAATAAATGAACTTTGGAAATTCTTTAAACTGCCAAAACAATGACATACATATTACTTTACATCAACATTTTAATGATGCAAGTAGTAACATATGAGCCTATGTTTTGTATATTTGTAAACATATGTGTATTTGCCATATAGACAGGAGGCAAATATATAGATATATTCTACATGTTTTTCTAATAAAGATATCACAACTTTTGCATTCTATTTTTTAATAAAATAAAGTAACATAGTACTTGTAACTGTTGAAACACTTTTCATAACTGTATTTTATTTTAGCGTTGACATTTATACCATTATTTTGTCAAATGTTTAAAGAACAGATAATATTTCATAGAAATCAATAAACAGCTACTTACTTTCTGTGGGTGAATCTGAAATGGCAGTAATGTGACTAATGAATTCTGAATATGCCAATGATGTATTTTGAAATCCTGTTTAAAATAATCAGTTCAGAGAGTGGATAATCCTTAACAACAGCATCATGATATCTATCGTTGGTTATAAGGTGGGCAGCTATATAAATGTTTTAAGTAAATAAAATAATAAAATAATAGAAACCAATAAAGTATCACAAATCATAAGTTTTCATTTTAAATATAGAGTTCCTACTGATAGATAATGAAATAAAAATAGAATTGAAGGAATGCAGAATTACTTTAATGTTCAAGGAAACTCAGATATATTATGAATTTTTAAACTATGGCAATAAAAATCAGAAAAGCATGATGGCTTTTAGGAAAACACCATATTATACAGAGTAGTGTAACTTACTAAAACAAAATATTAAAAATATTACATATATTTTTAAATCGATACCAAATACCATTTGACCAGGACCCAACACTTGAGATACAGATAAAACAACTGCATTTGGTTAAATCTTTAACTGTATACAAATAAGAGAAAGGCAATTGAAGAAATTGTACATTGGAACCTAATTTGAAGTCAGACTGATTTATAAGTAAAAGCCATCTGGGCAGTCTTTAAAAATTGTCTAAATGGGACAATTTTCCTGTTAATTCTCTTTGCCTTCTTTGAAACCCACCAGGTGAGCAAGGAAATTTATAATGCACTAGATTCATAAAAATATTCAGATCATCAGTTGAACTCATGGAAAGTTCAAAAGGGTTGGAAAAAAAGAAAGTGCACAATAGCACATCTGCTCTTTCTTCCCAGTCTGTTTGCATTCAGATGGAGACTTGAAGAGAAGCTATAATGTACAGTAGCTACAGCTATCCATGCAATTAAGAGAACCTGATTTATAAACCCCTAGATTACATGAAGAGGTGTATTTAGAGTCAAACCAATTACTTAATCATTCCCCCTTTAGATTTCCAGCTATAAATATGGAAGTTAGGGAACCTGGGAAAAAGTTTTACGATTATCCAACTTGAAGTTTTCTTATGTTCAAGTGAATTCCTCAACTGCGTTTGCATTCAACGAACATAGCACATATTGAGACTATTCAACCTTTAGTTATTGCACAATATGCTTGGATAAAATAATATCTATGAGCAATGGCTTAAAGTGCATGACTGAGATTGCTAGTGACTGCAAAATAAATTCCAGTAAACCGTTGGTCTCTAGAATTAAAACGTTCTTCAAATTCAGCTTCACGTAGTTGCCAATTCAATTAAAGAACGAACAATGTAGCTGCTGAATATGCAACAATTCCCTTAATGGGATGAAACACATGTAGTATACTTTCTATGAAAACATGCATTTTTATTTGTTTCTGCAGAATTAACACTGCCAAAAGTGTGTTTGACTGAACATATATACTGTACATGAAACACTACTCGGATTATAAATGGCCCCTAATTTCTCAAAGTGACTTACCATGAGGAATAAGTATTTCTTTAGACGAAAATTTCCATCTGTCATTTCTAGTGAGGTGGTATGCAGACATGCATTTGAAGGCCTCATTAATGGATGAATGAGTTACATTCCATATTGACAAGAATGATGTCTTCTCATAAAAACTTCCTACCCGGTTTACATTTTTATCTTCAATTAATAAGCCTTTGGAAGGAGAAAAAGATGACAAAAAGAACAGGTTTTCCCTTATGTTCCTTTCTCTAGCAATAATTAAGTAAATAAGTTCCTGAAAACAAGCTGTGAAATGTTTAATTACATAATCAAGATAATATAATATTTTTATTTGTAAAATGCCTTAACAAGCAGATTAACAAAGATTACAAATTTTTGGAAATCTATAGTCCCCCCCCCAAATAAAAAATTGATATGTTCTAAAAAAAGAGGTATGGAAACTGCAGCTTTTCAAAAACTTTTATATTACAATATTCCCTGTCCCCTCCAATTACCACACTGATTGGAAGAGATAATCGATAGAAGGATTTCAATTTCCCATACTATTTCTGAAGAATTCGACATCTACATTTAATAGCTGGGCATTTGTTATATACTAGTCGTGCCAGTTAGAACATTTATTTTGCATTACCTTCAGATTTTTCATTCAGAATCTTTCCACCCATGTACCACATAAGTTTTGGCTTTGGATATGCCTTCTTTATCACACATGTGAAGTGTGCCTGAGTAAAAATAAACAAAAATCGAATCAGCAGTTCAAACAAATAGTATAATAGAAGAAATACTCTGTATTCCTTCTCTGCTTTCACCTTTGTCTTAAGCTTAATTATCTGGGTTAATCCTCCTGATAAAGAAAATCTCCTTTGAGCTGACTTCATGGTCACATCACTTTGGTTAATTTGGGGTACTTATAACTACTGTTTGATTTTTTTAGGGGGAGGGGCTTCCCACTTTATTGGATTTTGAGGATTTTTAAAGAATATTTTTAACCATTGCATAATAGCTTTTATTATAATGCTTAAATTGTTTATATCCAAGACTTGGACTTGCTTATATCAATGAAAAGTAGTTTGTAATCCCAACAAATTTGGAAGGCTAGAATATTATTATCCTGTTCATTCGCATCCATCTGGTTACTTCCACATTTATTTCCCTTCTGAAGTTTATTCACCACAATCTACTCTGCTATAATGATTAATGACCGTGTATAAGGTTTTCAAATGTACATAAATATATAATAATGAAAAGAAGAGTACAACTAGTTATAATGACACAAAAATTTGCAGATATTAAATCTGAATACCTGTTCCATAATTCTCTTGACTATACCATGCAGCATTGGATTTATAACCAAGCCACATGAATACCATATTTAAATAGTACCTAACAGGAAGGAAATTAAAAACATCACTGTGGTTCTGTCTACCATGTGGTTTTGCTCCTGTTGACAGAGCTTAAAATCACAAAAGACTCTTTCTTTGTCAAGTAAGATTTTACTGCTTAGGTAAAGGTGAAATATCAAGGAAACTGTCACTGTAACAGACATGCTTACTAAATCTGCGCAATATTTTGTTGAGATATCTGAGGTATAAAATATAGTTATTGGAGCACAAAATATTTCCATTAGTTTTACATAATTTAAAACCACATTTCACACCCTGTTAACTATATAAACAATTACATTTATCTTCATAGATACTGAGGTTCTTCATGAAGACAATGGTTAAGAGGACAGTGAAAAAAGAATAACAAACTTTCAATGGATATTAAAGGTAAAGGTAAAGGTTCCTCTTGCAGATATGTGATAGTCATTCCCAACTCTAGAGGGTGGTGCTCATCTCTGTTACAAAGCCGAAGAGCCAGCACTGTCTGAAGATGTCTCCATGGTCATGTGGCCTGAATGACTAAATGCCAAAGGCACACGGAACGCTGTTACCTTCCCACCAAAGGTAGTCCCTATTTTTCTACTTGCATTTTTTTACATGCTTTCGAACTGCTATGTTGGCAGAAACTGAGACAAGTAATGGGAACTCACGTTATATGGCACTAGGGATTTGAACTGCTGACCTTTCGATCAAAAAGCTCAGCATCTTAGCCACTGAGTCACCGCGTTCCTTCTTGGACACAAAAAGCAGCATTTAAAATATCAGTCTCTGTGTTGGAACATAGCTAACTCTGGAGAATTATTTTATAGATGCTTAGTTCAGAATTCTGCAAAGAAGAATTTAGAGGTAAATTAGAAAGGTTCTTATCAGCCCAGTTCTATCAGAAATAGGACACAACTCCCAATAATCGGAACCATTATTCCGATTACCGATAGCACTATAAGTCTGTTTTAGGAAGCAAACGAGCAAGCAAACAAATAATTTTCCAATATGGTGGGAAACTATTGAAATTTTATATTTTATGGCTATTATTCAAGATGAGAAGATATTTCTTAAATATATAGGTGGCCCTTTAAAGAGGTTGATTTCAGATAGGAAGAGAAACATATTCAAAGAAGCTTTGCAACCATCTTATAAGATTCCTCTCTTTCACTTTTCTATTTCTTCCTATTTTCTTTTCTCAGCCACGTACAAACTCTTGACTTTTCTAGAGCATCCTAAGATTGAGAAAGAAAAGCAGAAGGTTTTTTTTTTCCCAGTGGAAGAAACTGTTGAGAAATTAGAGGGCAAGTTTCAGAAAAACATAAAAATTATTATGCAAAATGTACAAATTCTCAATTTACTTGTAAAGTGGTTTAAAACATTTAAAACTAATTTTTGCTCCTTTTAAGACATAATATAAAATTGCATAAACATTTGCATAAATTAACCCACCTTTCCTTTGGAATCTGTATGGAACACAATAGAGATTTCTGGTTTTGCTGCAGCACCAAAGGGGGGAAAAAAGACAAATTATACAAGACTTAATTCATCACAATGACTTTCTGCACAAAAAAAATTAATTTATTTTATAGTTGAAAATAGCAATTTGTGTTCCAAATAATAGAACATAGTTGAAATCTATAACTAAAGAATATGTGATATCAGGATTTCTTCCATAGCCTGTGATTAATATACATTATTTTAGCAAATTTCAAAAATATCTCTGATCAGTCTACCTTGTGGTTTCCACTTCTTATTGTATTATGGCCTTGGATGCCTAGTATCAATTTGTACTTTTTAATGTAAATATATACATATATATGTGTGTAGGTCTTTGGTTATTCGGGTCTTCTCCCGCGTAGAATTGGAAGTATCTTGTCAACGTTTCGACGAAGTCTCATTCGTCATCTTCAGGCTAGTGTTCTCGGCTTCGTGCTTCCAGGAGCATCGCCAAGATACTTCCAATTCTACGCGGGAGAAGACCCAAATAACCAAAGACCTACATACAAACACCCGCAAAAACCTCAGAAAACACACACACACACACACACACACACACACACACTATGTGTGTGCGTGGTGCATTTGCCTATTTATATCAGAATTTTATGATTTTGTTAAGCATTATAATTATAATATTAAAAATTAAACATTACAATAAAAACTAAAAAATAGAATAAAAAGAAAAAAACGATGCTCCAGAAAAGAAAAAAAAATACAAATGAAAGAAAAATAAGAATATAGTAAAGAAAAGGAAAGAAATTTATTAAAAAACACCTGACTTCTCCTTTCATTATAACAAGTATAAATTTTTTTTAGTAAGTTATCACTTTCTCTTAAAATAGGACTGGGTTATTCTATGTTGTTCTTGGGCCTGGCCTTCAAAAATCAAAGTTCTAAACACTACAGTTTATTTCAAAACAATTTTTTAAAAAGTTCTTAAGTTTGTAGTTAGCTTTATTCACTAAAGATTAAAAGAAAGTAATCTAGTACTGTCAAACCTATTGATTCTAAAATTCCCAATAGCTGAAAAGCAGTTAAGCAATTTCTGAAAGTGATTAGAAAAAATTATGCACACTTCGAATCAGAGGTGGGTTTCAGCAGGTTCTGACCAGTTCTGGAGAACCGGTAGGCGAAATTTTGAGTAGTTTGGGGAACCAGTAAATACCACCTCTGACTGGCCCCACCCCCATCTAGTCTCTGCCTATCCCAAGTCCCAGCTGATTGGGAAAAAATCGGGATTTTGCAGTAACCTTCCCCTGGAGTGGAAAGGGAATGGAGATTTTACAGAATCCTTCCCCTGGAGTGGGGTGGGAATGGAGATTTTACAGTATCCTTTCCCTCCCATGCCCACCAAGCCACGCCCACCAAGCCACATCACACCCACCAAGCCACACCCACAGAAGCAGTAGTAAAAAAATTTGAAACCCACCACTGCTTAGAATCCTTTCAACCACCATTTAAGCAAGGTGTTTATTCCCTCATCTCTAAACCGATTGGAGACAGCTATCTTGTAATCTGCTCACAAGGAGCAACTGTCTGGGGCTCTTCTGGATGATCTCAATTCCTCTCTTTACCCAAAGTGAAATTATTGAAAATAATTATTAAAAATTATTGGTCTATTTCTCAGCTCTTTATTCCATTGGGGTTATTGGTTCTGCTTTTCATACAGCCATTTTTAGTCTGCAATTTATTCCCTATTTATATCACAAACTTAAAGGGAATTCAGTGACATTAAAACTGGCATTCAGAACCTAGTATGGATTTTTTAAAAAACAGCTTAATCAACAGGCTTTTTCCAATAGAAAGAAAGAAAGAAAGAAAGAAAGAAAGAGAGAGAGAGAGAGAGAGAGAGAGAGAGAGAGAGAGAGAGAGATCATAAAACTACAATGCTTGCATTAATCGATACTGAGAATATTAAATCAAGATAAGTATTTGCAGCTGTCTATGATGATGTAAAAATTATAATCACTCTGGTCCTTTTTATATAAGCCCTTAAAATCTATTCTAAGCCCTGGCTTAGAATGAGTGGGAGACCTCTTGGAGGATGTTTTGGTTGTTTAATTGATTGTTGGCTTTTTCAAGACTCTCTTGGATGATATAGTCTGTGTTTCTACTATTGGTAGCAGTATCCTGTGGCCACTCTGTTTTGTAAAGATTGGGGCAGAAAGAAAAGAGCAAAATAAAAAAAATGAAAAGAGTGATATAGGCACAGCAATAGAGATAATCCTCATTTAGTACCACAAGTGGAACCAGAAACACATTTAATAATTGATGCATGTATAATTCATGATTGTTAATTCATGACAATGATTGTGCTTATGATTTTATTTCAGTTTTTCTTTTTACCCTTTGGAATGCTCACCCAAGTTCTGAGATAATTAGCAAGAATGGAAGTAATGTTTACATTTACCTTCATTGGGCAGGAAGGAAGAGAGTAAGCAGCATACAATGGAGAATACATATTGAAAGGAATTTGCTAGCAACTGTGAACACACTAGGCAATCAGCTAGTGTTTTTCCCATTATGTGCATGCTTCCCTTTTTATAATCCCTCCCTCTCCAATCTCTCCAGTCTGCAAGGAGAGAAAAAAAGATCTAGCTGTTTAAAGTTTGCATTACAGGTAATGCAAAGTTATGGGGGAAAATGTCTCTTGCAGAACTTTAGATACTATCTCTAAGCCATAAACCATGATTTATAAACCATGCTGCCTCTGTTCAAACTGAAACTAAATGACTTCACACAATAAATCTGATTGCCTCATATTCTTTTTAGCTGCAGATGGTTTATATATTATTAACTTCCAACCACATTAAACCACCCTGATGGCCCATCAAGACCATTGGTTTCTATACGTATGGAAGTTATAATGGATTGGTAGTATCTATTAGAGTTGACTATATGGTGACATCTGCAATGGACTAGAAAGTTATTGCTGAATTAGTGGCTGCCCACTAATGGACATTTCTTGGTGTGTTGCTTCCCATTTTTTTGTAAGCTGAAAGCCCAATTTGTTAGATCGGCGCAGAAAGAAGATGAGACCAGCAGAGTTCAAGTAACAACGTTTATTAACGAGAACTGAACTGGCGCTGCGCTGCCGGAGCTCTCCTTATATTTGCTCCGGCAGACGCACTGCCTACTGACAGGGATTCAAAAACTCCTGCCGAAAGGATCTTCAGCCAATCCCAGGCGGATGTCCTTATAAGGACATAACACTCCTCCCCCCCTAGTTCTTAGTCTGTCCATCAAAGGGAAAAGTCACTGAGGTACGCAGGACGTCTACATGCTCGCGTAGACCTGCGCAGTCCATTCGCTGGCTGAAACCCTTCCTGATCGGAAGGTGCTCTCTCGGCTCCGGGCTTCTTCACTGGAGCCGAGTTGGATCTGGCCGTCGAGGATGCGGGCGATGCTCCCGAACCTCCGGCCGGGTCGTGGACCTCCACCTGCGGGCGATGCTGGTCTTCTTCGCTCCCGCTCGAGCCATGGAATCGCCAGCGCGGATCCTCACCCTCGACCGGTCCGGAACTCCTGAGCCACGGTAGGTCCCTGGGTCTCCCTTTGGTTCCCTCTGGGTCGGGGTCGCACTGGTCCGGTCTTGGGTGCGAGTCCAGCAGTGGTTGTTGGGTTAGGCCCCCGGGTTCTCCGGTTGAGTCCGATCCACTCCCGGGGCGGCAGGTGGTTCGGGTTGGTGAATGGCCGGCTTTGCCGGGGTGGTGTAGGCCTCCTTCGCAGGGGTGGTGTAGGCCCTCTGCAAGGTTGGCACCGCCGGGGTGGCTGCTGCTTCTCGCGGCCTCCTCTGCAGGGGTGGTGTAAGCCTTCTCTGCAGGGTTGGCGTTGCTGTGGTGGTTGCCGATTCTTGCCGTTGGGGTGTTCGCCCTGGTTGGGCTGGTGCAGGCATCCCCTACTGGGGTGGTGGAGGCCTTCCTCGCAGGGTTGGTCTTCTGCGAGGTCGGGCTGTTGTTGGGGTGCCCTCTGGTGTGCTGGATGAGGTCCCCCTCCCTGGAGTGTTGGTCACCTACTTTGCAGGGTTGATGTTGGCCTCCCCTGCTCGGTTGTCCCCGGTCTACTCGGCTACTGTCGTCAGGGGGTAGGTCCTGGGCATTGGGGTGTCGACTGCTGTCCACCCCGAGGTGCTTTGGAGTTTCCCTTCGGCCTTGTGCCCGATCTACTGGTCCTGACTTGGATCTGGCTTGGCTGGGCATTGGTGCACCCGCTCCTCCAGGATGTTGTAGGCCTACCTCGTAGGGGAGGTTTAGACCTACCTCGTCAGTGTGGTTTGGACCTACCTCGTTGGGGTGGTTTAGGCCTACCTCGTCGGGGTGGTGTAGGCCTACCTCGTCGGGGTGGCGTAGGCCTACCTCGTCAGGCTGGTTTCCGCCCAATTCCCTCCACCTTTTGCGGAGCTGGTCGATGTGACGTCTCACGACCTGTCCATCTTCCAGCTCAACCCGGTAGGATTTCGGGCCGGTTGTGCTGTGTACTGTTGCTTTAAGGCATTTTGGCGAGCCGTGAAAATTGAGCGTGAAAACGGCATCGCCGATGGCAAAATGGCGGAGTTGGCGGCTAGCGGTGGCGGGCACCTCAGAATTGTATTGTGGGTGCAGTCTGTCCAGGGTTGACCGGAGTCTTCTGCCCATCAACAGCTCGGCAGGGCACTTCCTTGTGGTAGAGTGCGGTGTGATGTGCTGGGTGAGCAGAAAGGTGTCGATGTGCTCATGCCAGTCTCCCGGGCCCATCTTGGTGAGTGCCTCTTTGGTGAGCCTCACCATCCGTTCAGCCTGTCCATTTCCGGCCAGTCTGTAAGGGGCAGAGAGGGCATGGCGGATGCCCAGGCCTGCCAGGAAAGCTTCCATGGGCATGGACGTAAGTTGGGGACCGTTGTCGGAAACCAAAACGTCCGGAAGCCCATGGGTTGCGAAGAGCCGGCGGAGAGCGCTGATTGTGGCTTCAGTTGTGGTAGATGCCATGGGGATGATCTCGAGCCATTTTGAGAAGGCATCGACCACGATGAGAAGATGGCGCCCCTGGATCGGACCCGCAAAGTCTATGTGGATCCGAGACCAGGGGGAGCTAGGAGCCTCCCAAGGCGTCGGGTCTGATTGTGGCGGCACTGCTCTGACTTCTTGGCACGGGCTACAGCTGGCGACCCATTGTTCAATGTCTTTGTCCAATGATGGCCACCAGACGTAGCTCCGTGCCAGGGCTTTCACCCGGACAATGCCCGGGTGTCCTTTATGGAGAGCCGTAAGCGTCTTCCGTTGGAGAGTGCTGGAAATCAGCACCCTGTCTCCCCATAGCAAGCAGCCGCTCATGGTGGACAGCTCCCCTTGCTTGTGGCTGAACGGGCTGAAGTCGTCGCTGTTGATTTGCGCCGGCCATCCCCTCAGGATCCAGGACTGGACTTGGCAGAGGATGGGGTCATTCCGCGTGTGTGTGGCCACGTCGGCAGATGTGACCGGACAGCTGCTGTCATTGTCAATGTGTAGCAGCTCAAGTGTGGGAGCTGGGTCTTCAACGGCTTCTGCAGATGGGCATCTGCTTAGTGCGTCGGCGTTTGCAATAGACTTTCCAGGCTGATGGACAAGTCTATACAAATAGCTGGCAAGAAAAATGGCCCAGCGAGTCATTCGAGGTGACATGAAGGCGGGGGTTTGCTTGTCACCGGCGAGTAGGCCCAGAAGTGGCTTGTGATCGGTGACAATGCTGAACCTCTACAATGTCCATAGAGGTATTCGTGGAAACGCTTCACCCCTGCGACAATAGCCAACGCCTCTTTGTCCAATTGGCTGTAGTTGCGCTCAGCGCTGGACATAGTCTTGGAGAAATAGGCGATGGGGACTTCACAGCCGGTAGGCAGTTCGTGGCTGAGGACAGCGCCGACTCCGTAAGGTGAAGCGTCGCAGGTGAGCCTGATGGGCAGCGTCTCATTGTATTGAATGAGAACGCTGTTGGATGTCAAAAGTTGTTTGACGGCTCGAAAAGCAGATTCCTCCTCGCGGCCCCACCTCCAGGAAGCCGCCTTTGCCAGTAAGCGATGTAGCGGCTCAGCAACTGTGGCTTTCTGTTGGAGGAAGATTGCCTAGAAGTTAAGCAATCCAAGGAAAGCCTGAAGCTCCGCTTTATTTTTGGGGCTGGGAGCTTCATGGATAGCTTTAACTTTTGATTTGGTGGGGTGGATGCCAGAACTGTCTATGAGATAGCCCAGGAACTTGACCTCCTGTACTCCGATGATGCACTTGTCCCGTCTGACTCTCAAGCCCTTCTCTCCGAACCGCTGGAGTACAAGCCTCAGCCGGTCAAAGAGTTGTGCCTTTGAGTCCCCGGAGATGAGTACATCATCGAAGTAAGGCACTACCCCTGGAACGCCTTGGAGAAGGTGTTCCATCATCGATTGGAAAATTCCTGGGGCGGCACTGACTCCAAACTGGAGACGGTTACACTTAAATGCCCCCCTATAGGTGACAACTGTTTGAGCCTCCGCCGTTTGTTGATCAACTGGCAGTTGCTGGTAAACCTGGGCCAGGTCCAGTTTTGCAAAAATTTTGTCCTTGCCGAGTGAGTGGAGCAAATGCTGCACTACTGGCACAGGGTATGCGCTCTGCTGCAACGCCTTGTTGATTGTCACCTTGTAATCAGCGCAGATGCGCACAGATCCATCCTGCTTCATTGGGGTCACAATGGGAGTCTCCCATGAAGCATGATCAATGGGTTCCAGGACGCCTTGGGCAATCAGCTTATCTAGCTGAGCATCTACTTTGGACCACAAGGCGAATGGAACCCGGCGGGGCTTGAGCCGAATAGGGGTCACCCCCTTGTCCAGATTAAAGGAAATGGGTTTTCCTGTGAAGGTCCCTAACTTACCATCGAAGACTTCTTGGAACTCTCCGATGAGTGAGTCGAGTTCGCCTGCACTAATCTGGTGGATGCCTCCAATAGAAAGCCCCAACGGCTGGAACCACTCCACGCCTAGCAGGGTCGGGCGGCTATGCTCCACGACGGTGATTGGGAGCTGGCCCGGAACTGTTTGAAGGCGATTTGAAGGCTGGTTCTTCCAAGGACCCCGATGGGATTCCCGCCAAAATCCACCAGTCTGGAGTGTAGGGGCTCAAGTTGGCGCCTGGTTAGTGCCGGCTTCAGTCTCTTCACTTGGTGCCAGTCAATGATGGAATAGACGGAGCCAGAGTCTACCTCCGTCTTGCATGGCAAGCCTTCGGCCAACAGTGTCACATGGAATTTGGTGGCATTGTTGTTGCAGGTGTGGGCGATAGTCGTTTGATTCACCGCGCCACCTGTGAATCGTTGCGATCGTCACGTCTGTGCTGGAATGAGGACCGTTTGGATGTCCTCTGGGTATCGCAGCGATTTTCAGGATTCCGGGGCCTGATCGACTCGGGAACCGGATCAGTGGCTCTGCATGCCTCAGCGATGTGCCCCTTCTTCAAACAACGTCGGCAGGTTGCGTCACGCCAGCGGCAGGATTGGCGGGGATGGTTTCCCTTGCAACTGCCGCACTGATCGTTGCGGCGGCCATCTTTTTGAATTTCCCGCCTTGATGGGCGGGAAACTTTGAAAACGGACATCTCCCCCTCTGAATCCGATGGAGTGGCGGAGTCTTCGGATGACTCTGGGGTCGACTTGTGGATCTTATGGATCCCTCGTGCTTGGAGCATTTCGGCGGCTGCTTGTTCTGATGTTTCAGCAGCCGTAGCCTCCTCGAGAACGTCTTTCAGGGAAAGTCTTTTTCTGCTTAGGAATTTCTTTTGGAGGCTTGCATCTCTCATCCCGAACATAATTCCGTCGCGCAAGGCATTATCAACGTTTTCAAACTCGCAGTTTGCTGCGAGTTGACGTAATGCCACCACGAAATCTTTGATAGATTTGCCTTCCTTCTGATTACATTGGCGGAAGGTGAACCGATTCGAGATGGGGGTGCCCGTGGGGGCATAGTGGTCTTGCAGGGCAGTCTCTAGACCCACTCAGGACATGACTTCAATGTCCCTGGGTGCGACGAGGTTGACGGCGAGCTCCAGGACATCGGTTCCACAGTGAGCTAGGAAGAGAGCCCTCTTCCACTCGTTATCCAGATTGTTGTAGCCGTTTCCCCGAAGGAATTGGCAGAAACGGATCATATAGGAGCTCCATTTCTCCCGGCCGGGGTTGAATGGAGCAAGCGAGGCGAACGGCGCTTGCGGTGTTGTCATCTCTCAGACCGCGGCGAGTGACTTCAGCTCGGAATGGCGATCGTGCCACGCGGTTGGTTCTTCTCTAGTCCTTCGTCGCCAGTGTTAGATCGGCGCAGGAAGAAGATGAGACCAGCAGAGTTCAAGTAACAACATTTATTAACGAGAACTGAACTGGCGCTGCGCTGCCGGAGCTCTCCTTATATTTGCTCCGGCAGACGCACCGCCCACTGACAGGGATTCAAAAACTCCCGCCGAAAGGATCTTCAGCCAATCCCAGGCGGATGTCCTTATAAGGACATAATACAATTATTGCTCCCCTTGGAAGGAGAACCACTCAATATATTTGATTATTAAACATGTTCCAAATTATATATCTGAATGATTGCACTATCAACAGTCCCAAGAAAGAACTAACCAAAGCTGAAATTCTTAATATGGAGGCTTTGTGGAAGGATTAGATATTTGCATAGTTAAGTTGTCCTTCGTTTTTTATATAGCTACGGTTTTTCTTTCAAAATGAAGAATACCAACAAGAGGAAGTGTTGACAGCATCTTTACTTTTTTCCTCAAATTTCATTTTGTTTCTATTTCTTCCTTCTTTCTCTAAATTCCCAGGTACACCATAACACTCCATTCGCCTAATGGCTTTTAATTATTCTTCCTGTATCTTTTTTTTTTTAGCTAAGCTTGTACCATCATTGTTCATAAAAATAAAGCTAAGCTCGATTTGTCTATTGACTTAGCTCCATTTGTTAGTAGTGATCTATATTATTAACCTCTATTTTCAATTTGTATGAGCTAATTGAATTCATTCTGGAAGTTGATTGAAAGAATTGTTAAGATATAATCAAAACACTGTACGTCTTATCTTTCTCTATGAATAAATTACTTCTCTCTTTAAAAAAACATATTGCATCTGTATTTACTGGGTAAATTAATCAAGATACGCTGTTGTCAAAATCAAATTCTTCAAGATGTGTATCAGATGGGGCAACATTATAGTATTCAAATGATGGCTAACAGAAAACAAAAACAAGTAATACCAATAAAAATCAACATAAAGTTCTTAATCACTGTGAGAATAAAATCAGAAATGGATAGTAATATTAAAAGATATTTGTAGCACACAAATAATATGCCTCCTTTTGCTAATGGCAGCTTTTTAGATAAAGTTAGAGCACTATATAATGTTCCTCATTTTGTTTGCATAAAACAAAATGAATGTTTTATTACAAGTTAATAGTGCTCTAATCCTTTTTCAATTGTTTCTCATAGGGCTTCATTTCCAAATCTCTTAATATATTGGTAGTTTTCCTCTGAACTCATTTCAGCTTTTGCCCAGAGCTGGACACAATAATTCAATTGTAATTTAACCTACTGAAGTCCTAGATTAGTTATCATCAATTAGTACCCTAGGAAAACAGTGCAATGTGCCAAACCTCAATGTCAGGATTGACTTTTTTTCCACTTAAAAGCTGGCATCTTGCTTAACTTGGGAACATGCAAAATAGAATTGAGCTGTACAAAATCTGGATGCACTGCTTCCATTAATACAGCCCAAGGCCTATTTAGCTAGTTCATATTAATCTAGTGGTCCTTATGAGATATTCATCATATGCACTGTTACCAAATGGGTTTTCATGTTCTTGAAATGTACATTTTTTTATACTTGTGATTCAAAAACCTAAGTCTATTATTGGGTCAAATCTAACATAATCCTGCTGCATTTGATCCAATATTTAAACTTTTGAGAATCATTTGAATTGTGATTTATTTCTTAAGTTATTAGCCAGTATCCCTAGTTTGGGGTTATCTGCAGATTTGGTAAACATCTTTTTTATCCCATCTCCCAGGTGATTTTTAAAGACATTGAACACCATTGGGTTTAAGATGGATCCCTGAAAAACAAATTAAATTAAAGTGATAAATTAAACATTTAATTTTATACCCAAGATATTTTTTTGTTTTGCTTTTATGAACAGGAATTGTTTATTTTGTCACTGGGAATGAAGTCATTCACGAGAACTGAAAATCTCTAGAAGCAGACAACACAGCTCAAAGCCCTTCTTTCATATATAAAAGCTGAAGTGAACCTATGCTTTCTGGCCCATCACTAAACAGTTGCTCCCTGGTCTGCCTACAAAATTATGTGGAACAGGTGGCATTGGCAACCTTCAGTCTTAAGAGACTCTGGTATCGTGCTCTGGAAAGAGGTTCTAAAACAGGATCTAGTGTGACTAAAAAGGCCAATTCGAGAGTGGCAATCCCTTCCACACTGAGGGCAGATACATTCCATGCCCAGCCCCCAGATTTTGCTGGTTCCGGGACTGCCTCTTTGCCTCAGCCTGCCGAACAAGTGTCTCTTTGAATTGGAGAAGGTCGTGCTGCGTCTTTAGCCTCCAAGCTGAACGATTGGAGGTCAAGGTTTCCCAGTTGTTAATGTCCATTCCCAGGGCCTTTAGGTTCCTCTTGCAGATATCCTTATATCGCAGCTGTGGTCTCCTTCTGAGGCACTTTCTCTGCACTAATTTTCCATACAGGAGATCTTTCAGAATCGGACCATCAGCCATTCTCACGACATGTCCAAGACAGCATAGACGTCGCTGTTTCAATAGCGTATACATGCTAGAAATTCCAGCACGTTCCAAGACTGCGCTATTTGGAACTTTGTCCTACCAAGTGATACCAAGAATACATTGGAGACAGTGCATATGAAAGGTGTTCAACTTTCTCTCCTGCTGTGCTTAAAGGGTCCAAGACTCACAGCAGTACAAGAGTGTGCTCAGGACGCAGGCTCTATAGACATGGATCTCTGTATGTTTAATACAGGAACAAAAACACCTGTGTTAAACACTATGTCATAGATCTACACATTTCATATACTCAGGTATCATCTAAAAAAAAAAAGAACTTGATAGTAAATGAAGAAGATTAGCCCACTTAGAGAACGTATTATGGAGTAAAATGAGTACTTTAAGGCCTTTCTTGAGGCATTCATTTTACCTTTAAAACGCTAATACATCCCAACCCCCCAATGGATAGAAAATGTTGGATGCTTGGTGGAAATTCTGGGAGTCTTAAAAATGCTGGGGGAAGGTCATAGGTCTATGAGAAAACATGCTACAATCCCAATTGTGAAGGGATTGGGATTGTAGCCTACAATTGTGGGATTGTAGGCTACAATCCCAATTGTGAAGGCTTTCAGAAAAGATGTCTTTAGGTCTCATAGAAGAAGCCTAACACGGATTCTTAGATTATATATCCTAAAATGGATATCTAGGGTGGTGGTCTTAGGTGATTACATGACATCATGAGTAAGAGACATGTTGTGTTCTGCTATCAATTTGTGGCACAGAAGTTCCTTTGCACAAAACAGAAAAATGTTAAATACTGTTAGTTAAGCAAACAAGCATTTAAGGGAATCAAGTCAATTTTATCAAGTAACATTTGAAAAAAAAGTGTCGATTAAGTTTTTAGTCCATTACAGTAGTCCTTCCTCACCAAATATTTTCACTTGACTGGCACTTTCCTGAATTCTTCCGGAGAGAGTGGCAATTGAACAGACAAACTTCTTGCCATCATCAATAACTGTCACTGGAGAAATCAATAACGCATTTTTTGAACTCATTTGGATTCTGTCCTTGTACACAGTGAGATCGGCTGTATAGCCTTGAAGGTAATAGGATGGTTTCTTGATTAGGATCTCTTCATTTCCATTTTCTTTCTGCTAGAAATGGGAGATATGTCAATGATGCATTGCCAAGAAAAAACCTGAATTATCATCATTTCTTTCTTTTTAATGTAATAGAAGATGCTGATGCAATAGCAATTGTACACCTGGGATAGGTGAATCATTGATTCTCCCTTCCTTCCCATAAGAGCTACTAGCTATTGGGTAGACTATCTCTCTTTCCCATCATCTACAGTATATTTCACAATCTGTCTCAAGAACAGTCCCTTTCTGTTATAAGTTTCACTTTAGGACAAATCTCTTTTGTTACTTAATTCTGATAGAAAATAGATCTGGGACTGCAGAATGAAAAAAGAAAGCATTTTTTTTCCTTTTCAATATCTCCTCAGCAGCAATTATAAAGAATATTTACTTAGAAATAGAAATAAAATAGCAAGCTTCTCTAACAATAGTACTGAATAGTTTGCAAGTGTTACCTCTGACAATGCAGAAAGTTTTTTTTTCTTGAGAACCTGTGTCTCAGTGTGAGTCTCTCTGTGTGCGTGCCCACAAACTCAGAGACCACACAAACACACAATAGTCAGTGATGATCTAACAGTTTCCAAAATCTCAAGCTTCAGAAGCTGTAGAGGCTGAAGTGATGACTAATATTAATACTTGGCCCAAATTGAAAGTTCCCAGACATATTTTGCACTACTAAAGTTCTAAAAGTTCAAAGGACAAATCAAACCTAATGACAGAATGATTTGATTCAGCAATTTCACATAAATATTAAAACTGTATTGGGATAAAGTGGAAATTTGAAAACTGCCATGCAAGAATAAAATATTCTAGTCTCTATACTCAAAAATGCTTACCCAGGAAAGACAGAAATTATAGAATTGCCAGCTCATGCACAGGGGCATCTGAAGCAGATGGGCAAATATTATGTGTCAATAACATCAAATTAGCAGATATGACCAGAGTAACTGAAGCTCTATCTATTTTTATGTAACTTTGATGCATGTTTGATGCACATTAAAACAAAGGATGGGACTTTATTGCCTAAACACACCTGTTTTTTTAAAAGCTGTTGACCTCCCGCTCCCCCTCCCTTTGGATGACAAGCTCATGACAGTTGTATGATTATATGCTAATAAAGAATGGAGCTGAACTTTTTGGGCCCTTTAAATAATTGGGAGGGTTAAAAAAACCTCTTAAATTCTAAGCAGATTCAATGAAGAAGTTTATATAAATTTGGGTAGCTCAAAATAAAAATCTATTAGGAACAGCCATAACCATAGCACTAATATGCATGCTAGATAGTTTATATAAAATATTTTCAATAAACATATTTAGTGCTGCCAAGATAAATAACTGCAGTTTAAAATTACAGTTCCTTGAGAATGAGATGCTTTGATTCATATCAGATATCTCCGGCAGTTCTGGATAATCTATGAGGAACATGAGATCCTCAAGATTACAGATTTCCAAAGTCACAGCCTTCAGAGCAAACTAAGTTTTAATAATAATTTCCCAGCCATTTTAAAAAGCAAAAGAGCAAATAAGATATATTCTGACAGAGTTGGTGAAGCCGCTTTGGTTTTAGGTCTCCTTCTACCCTTATTTTATTGAGAAGAAGTTACTTACCAATAACCACGTTACAGAAGCATTTGTCAGGTTTATATAATGAGGCATACTGTTCAGGCATGGAATTTCTAAGGTCTGGTTGAGTAAAACTTGTAACACAGAAATCTTGTAAACTTTTATCAAGCAGGGAAAAAAAGTAAAATAAGAAGAATATTATGTAGACAATACCAATGTACAGTGCATGTACAGTGCAAGTCCTATTGTTTAATACATTCATCTGCATTGTGAATATAAAAGAAAAGTACTCCAAAATAAGAATAGATCTTTTTTTGAAAAATGGAAAACAGTTCATAGATAACTATAAAGAGAGGCCAGTGATTTCTTGATATTTCAAGATTTAAAATGTTTTGCTTTGAACAAATAACTTTAATTTTGTAGCTCTTTCATCTGCTACTGCCACAAGGACGTAAACAGAATTTATTTTGGGATTGTAAACATATTTTAGGCTCTAAAATAGATTTGTGCATACAATGAAACAGATAAATTAGAGCAGAATTCTTCTTCTTTATGAAGACAGAGTTTATTAAACAACATTAGAACCCAAAACACTATTCAGACATTATGCTTACAGTAACTCTAATTTAGTCTAGTTAGTGTTATAGGAATTGAATTTGGGCAATGTCCAAAATCCTTTTCCTTCCTCTAATATATTTGTAAAATTATCAGAAATATTTGCTTACAATTTTATGCTTTGTGTTAGTAAACACAATATTTCAAATTTTTCCACCAAATTGGCAGTTAAAGAAATTAAGTGGAAAGAAAGTTTCTTCAATAATGTATCAAGAGTAGGATTTCCCCTTTTCTGGTGACAGTAATGTTGCTTATAATGTCTTCCCCTGGGACTGAATAGGAAGACCAGGGGCTGCATACATCTAAAAAGGAAAACATTACATAATGTAATAAAATAGTGCAAAGCTAGTATTTCCTGCATGACAATCCTCTGAAATTTATGTTCTCTTTGAAAGGAATTTCAAAGCTAATTTTCTTTCATTAAATTGTATAAGAAACAGATGATTTTTTTAAAAAAAATCAGAGAATTTCTATGCCTAACGGTATTATCTAAAAGCTACTTAAACTTGTTCCAACTTTTGTGTTAAACTGGTTTGGAAGCAAAATAAGATTAGAAGCCTATAAAGAAACCTCATCTAGTTTCCAAGCAGACAAATGGAAAAGAATGAAGATCACTGGCTTACATTAAAGTTAGGAAGTGCTTGGTTAAATGACTCAATATTTAAGAAAAACCTTGCATTTTCATATTGGCAAATAAATCTTGTTGTCTTTATTTGTTGTTGATGCTTTATTTGTAATGCTTTTTCCCTTTACTTTTGGCTAGTTATCAGTCCCTAAAGATCTGGGGATGGATATTAATCCAGATGTAAGTCCTTGATTTACAACCATTCCTTTAGGGCAGGGGTCTGCAACCTTAAATACTCAAAAAGCCATTTGGAGCCTGTTAGGATATGGTGTGAGCCAAACAGGTTGTCCAGGCAATATATGTATTCAATGACTTTAACATGGATATGTGTTATGTGACTTTAAGTTTTACTGCTGAATCATTGTAATGCTGAGTCATGCTATAATTAGATAATCACTAGTTGTAAATGTATTTAAGAAGGAATCTGTAATGTAGTCAGTTGATAATATGCTACCATTGTGTGAGGAGTTGCTACCATTGTGCTACCATTGCTCTCAGCAATGTTTCTCTGTGCTCTACACTCTGCTGGTTGGGAACATAACAATATCCTTAACAGAACCATTTTCTACAGAAAAGAAAACAACGGGAGCCACAAAACCCTTCCCGTGCCTGACTATTTCTTGAGCGGCCACAAAACTATCATATGTAGTTGAATTAAATGTTCTGTTTTCTTCTGAAACTTTTCTTTTCTTGGATTTATCCATGGTTGGCCTATCCGGGTTGAAAAGCTCAATAAATTGTGTGCCAGCAGGTATTACACATTGGCTGTTGTGACGCATATTTTGAGTGACAGGGAGCCTCACCAGAGGGGTGAAAGAGCCACATATGGCTCCAGAGCCGCAGGTTGCTGACTCCTGCTTTAGGGATTGTTTGAAGTTATAACGGCACTGAAAATAGTGAGTTATGACCATTTTTCAAACTTATGACTATTGCAGCAACCCTGTGGTCACTTGATCAAAATTTGAATGCTTGGCAACTGGCCTGTATTTATGACTGTTGCAGTGTCCCAGGGTCATGTGATCACCTTTTGTGAACTTCTGACAAGGAAAGTCAAGGGGGAAACCAGATTCATTCTCATGTTACTAACTTAACAGTTGCACTGATTTCCTTAATAACTTGGCAAGAAAAATTGTATAATGGGCTAAAACTCACTTAACTGTCTTGCTTATCAACGGAAATTTTGGGCTCAAATGTGATAATAAATCATAGACTTCCTATCTTATCCTTTGGTACAATGTTATATTTTCTTACTGTTTAGTATTCCACTTCTTCCAGCTCAATTTTAAACATGTTCCATTCTGATTGGAAAGTTAAATTTAAATGAATCTGAATTTTTTTAAAAAAAAATTTTTTTAAAAAAATTCTCTTTACCAATAAGTGCCACAGAGAAGTGAAATGTAATGATGTTATTCAGTAGACAGGAATAAATGATTTGTGAACAATATTTTTGGGACTGCTTTACTTGTAATAATAGCACTGCTAATAGTCACAGTATATCAGAAAATGAAGAGATAAACATAGTGACAGGATATATATATATATCTCCCTCTGCAAGGGGAGATATATATATATATATATCTCCCTCTGCAAGGGAGATATATATATATATATATCTCCCTCTGCAAGGGAGATATATATATATATATATATATATATATATATATATATATATATATATATATATACGTTTTTAATATTTTTGCTGATAATACTATAAATAAAGGGAGGCTGTTATAGATCTATTTCGAGCTTATTTGCTCTCATCAGACAGTCATACCCTTACTGGGATTTGAACCTGGGCCGTCTGCCCAGGTTCAAATCCCAGTAAGGGTATGACTGTCTGATGAGAGCAAATAAGCTCGAAATAGATCTATAACAGCCTCCCTTTATTTATAGTATTATCAGCAAAAATATTAAAAACATAGAAAAATAGCTTGTCGGCTATATGATACTGTCTGGATGGCCCATGAGATTGGGCTGAAAGGCAAAAATTGGAGATTTGTGATATCTCCTCCATTCGTGGTAATCCAGGATGACTTAATACAAAAAAAAAAAAAACCATACATACATACATACATACATACATACATACATACATACATACATATATATATATATATATATAAATAATAGCAGGCAAGATGGTTCAATATTACAATGAAAGCCTTTTTCTGTAAATGCAAAATTGATACGTTTACTAATGATGCAGGATTTTGATCCCATCTCATAGCTGAACAAGACAACAAGAAGAGACCACCTGTTGCAACCGATAACCTTCCACCAACCAATACGCTCTCACAGAGTAGGCCTACTCATGGTACCATCATTAAAACAATGTTGTCTGGTGGTTCCAAGGGAGAGGGCCTTCTCTGTGGGGGCACCTACGCTTTGGAACAAAATACCACCTGGAATACGAATAATCCCAGATCTTCGCACTTTCCGACGTGCCCTGAAGACCTTTCTATTTCAACACGCAGGGCTAGCATAAACATCAAAATTCTATGCCAAGGTCTTAGTAGATACACCAAGTTGACTTAATTTATTATTTACTATTTATAAAATATATTTATATGTATATGAAATCTTAATCTGTTCACCGCCCTGAGTCCTTTGGGAGAAGGGCTGTATAGAAATTCAATAAATAAATAAAAAAAAGAAGAAGCAGAAATGTATATTCGGACCACTTACCAATTCCACTAGAATCTTTGCCCAGTTATTGGCATCAGCTTGATGTTCTTTTTTATAATCTATCAAGCTCATCCCAAAGGTGCTTTTTCAAGAGGACTTTCTTGTTTTTCTTTGAAGATGTTTCGCTTCTCAGCAAAAAAGTTTCTTCAACTCTGACTGAAAGTCCAGTTGCCTCTTGAAAAAGCATCTTTGGGACAATCATAACCTGGATGACTGAAAATCTCCATAGACATCAATTGATCAAACTGTTTCTGGCAATCACAACATAAAGTACTGTGTTTCCCCGAAAATAAAACCCTGTCTTATATTTTTTTGAACCCTGAAATAAGTGCTTGGCCTTATTGCTATGCACTCAAAAGCCCAATTTGGCTTATTATCTGAGGATGTCTTATTTTGGGGGAAACAGGGTATACATATTACAAACAAAATTGCATTTTTCTTTTTTTATATAAATGAATGCCTATGATAGCGTTGTCCTGCCTACTAGCATAAGCAACAGACTTCTCATAAACTAGGCAGCATGAAAGGAAATAGAATAAACAGACTAAATACTGGAACATCAGTTGAGAGCAGATGGTCATCTTAGACTGCATAAATAACAGCACACTATCAATAACTTAAAGTAGAAATTAAAATGAACAACTATAGAACTCATTAAGATATTAACAACTACCATCAAAACTGGTATAGAAAAACAAATTGAAATAAAGAAAATCAAAACTGTAAACCAAATTGTTGAAGCTAGCCAGAATAGGAAAATATGAAACTGAACTAGAATGAGCGATAAATATCTCCAGCCATCCCTTAACTACTTCAGAACAGAATATTCTCCAGCAAGGACTAAACTACAACACAGAGAATGCCAACCACTAAAATTCTTTGAATACTTACAGCATCATTCAAAACAACTGTCGATTTATTGAGAAGCAATAACATGTATTAAACCCCTGGTCAAATGGACATAGAATCATCAGGGTAGAAGAAAGAGAGATCTTAAAAACATTAAAAACTAACCAAATTATTTCAATACTTGTAATAAATTATGCACACAATTAACATTGACATAACATAGTGCATCCAAAACGCAAAACAAAAATGACAGAGAAACATACCACCTCACAAACACAGTGGAAAAACTGAACAACCAAGTCTAAAAAACCCTCAACAATATCAAATAAAGGACCTATCACAAAAGAATAATGTTGATGAAAAGCAACTGTGCACTAGTTAATGCCTTTTTCTATGGTTACCGTAAATACATAAACTTGGCAGAATTGTATTTCATTTCATAAGCAACTTTAACTAGGGAGCATGCCTTCTCTGTTGTAGCACCTAACTTCTGAAAAAAATCTGCCACAGTATTCAGATTACCACAGCTCTATAATATTTAGATTAAAAAAATAACCTTAGCTCTGAGATAGACTGATGTTGTTTCCATTTGGTGTCTAGATCTATCTTGGTGATGATATATGGTCCCGCAGTTAAACTAATCTGACTTTTTAAAACTATGTCCCAAATGTATTGGACAAAGGTGGTGCTGTGGACTTAAACTATCTTGATTTTAGCAAAGCTTTTGATACAGTTCCACATAATGAGTTCGTAAAAAAGAACCGTACAGACTAGGGATTAACTACTGGGTGTTTATAAGTGATATAAAACAGAAGGATTGTTAGGTAAGGCTCATCTTTTCGCTGATGACATGAAGGTGGGTGCTAGAATTGATGTTCCTGGGGATATTCGCAATAACCATTTTACCCAATTATCTAATTGGATGCCTGGTTATAATGATTATAAATTCTGATCTTAAGTTTTACAATATTTCCAATACCATCTGATATTGCCAGACTATAGGAACTCTTTTACTTAATAGCAAAAGCACTTAGATTCATATACCACTCCACAGTGCTTTACAGCCCTCTTTAAGCAGTTTACAGAGTCAGAATATTGCCCCCAACAATTTGGATCCTCATTTTACAACCTCAGAAGGATGGAAGGCTGAGCCAACCTTGAGCCAGTGGGAATCGAACTGCCGAACTGCTGGCAGCCAGCAGCCAGCAGAAGTAACCTGCAGTACTGCATTCTAACCACCGTGCCATTTAATACTAGACCGCTGGTCCCAGTTTTGTCTTAATGTCCCCACCCTCCACATTTGTAGCATTTTCTCTATAGTTTCTGCATAAGACTCATTTCCAATCCTTATCAGTTTATATCATTTACAACAAAACAGTTGTAACGAACGTACCTGCAATCAATAGAACCATAAAAATAAAAAGAGTAGAGCTTTAAATTTTATAGTATCCAAGTATCGCATTTACTGACATCAATCACATGATGTCAAGTGAGTTTTAAGGAGAATGAAAATCAGCAGCAATGACAATATAGAAAAATAAAAATGCTAATAATAAATTGATAATTTGACCTGTATAATGGCAACTCTGAGGGCCACAAGCAGGTTTCCCCCCTCAATTTAGATTTATGCTACATTACTTTTTTGCATATTTTTTCATTTTTTAAAAAAAATATTACTGTACTTACCTCTTTTCTTAATCAAAAGGCGTATTTTTGAGCTACTTGTTCCAATTGGAAATGTGGTAAAGATACATTCATAGGAGCCAGAGAGCTCAAGCGTGACATTCTTCAATTGTAGAATCCAGTTGTTGCATTCTAGGTTGTTTGCTACAGAATTAACCTGTTTGGAAGTCCTGATGAAGTTGATCGAACAATCATGGGAGCCTTTCTCAAAACTTGCTGAATTGTTGTAGGCTGCTTCAAAATAGTTTGTACCATAGAGAGGGTTATATACAGCTATTATTCTTGATAGACCACCAGCAGACTTAGACCACTGAATCTGTGTTACATGGGTTCCTTTTCTTTGCAAGATGCTGCATTTTAGAGTCACACTGCTACCAGCCAAAGCAGAGACAGTTTCTTCATTTGTAATTATAACCGCAGAATATCCTACAAATCAATATAGCGGGAATATTATCGCAGTCACGGATAATAGTCATTGCATTAACTTAGCCTTCCCCTGTTTGATTCTCTCATTGAAAAAAAATGCTCCATATCCTTATATTTATTATTTATAATTTAAAACAGTTATAAATAAATATCATGTAATATTTATATTATTTATAAGTAAGTATATTAAAGATTTTGGCTCTGAACAGAGGAAATAACTGTAAAGGACAATGGACCAAAATCACCCAATGACCATGTAAAAGAGTCATCAAAACATGAGCTACCCTATTGCTAATTCAGAGCCTTAGCCAACCCATGTTTTGAAAGATTGCACTGCCAATAATGGGTGGAAACCTGACAAAAACTAAATGAAAATTAAAAATTCAGTACAATTCATTAAAATCCTTCTCCCTGATCTATCACATTAGACTTTAATTTTGATGGCAAACTGTGCAGGTCCTCTGGAGTCACAACCAAGATTTTGAAAAAGATTGCATGCAGCCTTAGAATAATAGAATTCCCCCCCTCCCCAGATTTTTAAAAATTCCACCTTTATTATTTCTATAAATAGCTCAATGCAGTTACCTAATACTCCTTCTTCCTGTTATTTTCCACACAACAACAATCCTGGGAGGAGGGTTTTTTAGACTGAGAAAGAATCAGTCATCCAGCCTGCTTACAGTCTAAAGTAGGACTAGAACCAGTAGTGGGATTCAACTGGTTTGCACCACCTCAGCCGAACCGGTTGTTAAATTGCTGCCTTGCCCTCCCCTCCCCTCCCCTCCCCTCCCCACCCCTTCCAGAAGTCCCCCTGTGCCCCATTTTGGCTCCCAGGTAAGTGCATGGAGGACTACTAGGCCCCAAATGGGGCATGGGTGGGTACAGTGCCCTCCCCACAGCCCGTTTTTGTTCCTGGGGCTGCAGGGAGGCCTACCAGGCCTAAAATGGGGTGGGGGCGGCCCCCCGTGGCCCATTTTGGCTCCCAGGGGAGTGTAGGAGGCCGAGTGCCTGCCACACCCCCTGGCTAAACCCACCATTACCATGCCCACCCAGCTGGTCATTAGGGCACAGAACCATTTGTTAAATTATTTGAATCCCACCACTGACTAGAAGTCACAACTTCCTGCCTTCTAGTCTGGTCTCTTTTAATTAAACCAAATTAGCTTTGGAGTCTTAATATAAAATTCTGCTTTATTCTGAGCTTTAACATGATGGGACTGAATCTTTTACTAAAAATTTAAACAAGCAGGTGTATATTTCTAAACAAAAAGATATAAAAAGAGCAGTATAAGGAGGCCTGGAAATTCAAAGATTGATGTAGTTCGTTCAGCATCTTAGTTTTAGGAAGCTGTTCTACTTTTGGCAAAGTTTGGCACAGGCAATTCTTTCTTGTAAGTATCTTTGGTTCATAGGGAGGATCAAAGTGCAACACACAGGGCATTAAGAATAAATATTTTAATAGGTAACTTTTATTAATAGCTTTTTTATTTTAAAATGTGTTGCCACTCTTTGTACTTTCTCTTTCTAGGAATATTTTATTATCAGGCCAAAGTTGTTAAGACTGGCTGGCAGATGTCTGACTGTTTGGTCTGTATTCCGGCTAATATGCTATATAGAGAATCATCTGGTTACACTACCTGCTTGCCTTCTCATACATGAGCAGGAGATAAAATCAAACTGTTAGCATCAAAAACATTTTTCTTGCATTGATTTAGGTCACATCCCAAAATGATCTCCTGTTCATGCTCAATTAAATTGCATTGTGGAAAGGAGACTTCATGTAAGCTTCATTACAATAATGCAGTTAACACAGATGGACAGTTCATATTCTTATTTGAAAGACATGTTCTCTAACATTTAGGGCAGAAGCTACATTGACAAACCTACAGACAGGATTTCCTGATTGTCTCTTTAAGGTTCTCTCTGAGTCTAAATTTGCTTAGCTTATTCGGTTATCCACTAATGAACTGATAATGATTTCATTCTTTAATTACGAACATTAATAGTTTAATCCCACAGTACCAACAAACTTTTAATTCTTCACTTTTTAGAAAGCTCATAATGGAACTAAACTACTTTGGTTCTTAGAAGAACAAACAACTTATAAGAACAAAGATCCAGCAACTTTGAGACAGAAAATATAATTTTGTATTTCAACAAAAACAATAACCATGCACACTACCTTGTGCTCGAACAAGGAACTAGAAAAACAAATTCTACACCCAGATATCATCATTTTATGGAAAAAACTTACCATTGAGGATACATGCTAGGATCAGTAAATAAGACATCTGAAATCCCATCTTCCGATTGTATAAAAAATAAATTCTGTTAATAACAGTCTGTCTCAATATTCAACAACGGATAGTTTCATTCCTTCAACAGTGAGTATGCTTTTATACTTTCTTTTTTGCAGGTTTGAGAAGAAACAGACTTACAGGAAATGAAACCACCCACTGAGGGTGTTTTAAAAATGTAAATTTTTTTTGCCTTTTAAAAAAGAATAAATAAAACCTCATACTATATTAACTTGCTGTACTGCCCAAATATTATTGACACGCAGAGTTTAAGAATTCAGTTCTCATTAAAACATTCTATAGCAACCAGGGAAAATTGACACTAGAACTTAAAGTTCATTGAAAAATATATAATGATATAATAAGCGTGATAACAGTGCATGTTTGATCATTATTGATCAAACATGCCCCATTATTGATCAAACATGCCTCCCCCTTCATTTTTGTGGTAGACATTCAGCATTAGATACTTGACTCTACAGTGAGATCTAGATTAGACAACTTTGGGTAGATGAATTTGACTATTCATAGCAGTATTAAATCAAGAAAAACTTTACCAGGAAACTATAATGAAGTCCACCTTCTTGGAAGTTTTAGGAAGCGTTATCAATAGTGCACAAACATGATTATTAGGGATTCTTTACTCTTTATTCTTTACACTGATCTACTTTTGGTGAACAGAGGTAATACAATACCTGAACAAAACCAACAAATATCTGGTCACTGGTGAACCTGGATTGCATAGGTTTGGGACCAAATCTGGAAGAACTCTTGTTTTTATGAGTTGTTGAAAGAAAGTTGAGATAGCACTTTAAACAATCTAAAGCCTTATTACAAAGGAACAGGGAATCTCTGACCTGCTGGCCTATTTTAAACCATTAGCTCTTACATTATAGGGTATTAATTTTGTGACACAATTGTCTGTTTTCTGTATTGCTTTCTTCAGGTCTCCTCTCCTTAACCCTTCTCTCTTATCTGGAGGAGAGCAAGAAGTCAGCATAAACCCTATCTACATGACTCACTAGAAAAATAGCCCCATCACAGTTCTATTGATCCTATAACTATTCATCACAATTGGACATGACAGCACACACACAACATGATATATGCCATAAGCACAAGTGGTTTGATCTATCAGTCTCAGTAGTTCGGAGGTCATAAGTTCCTATCCTCAGAGAGGCATGCTGAAAACCATTATTCTTCTGCATTGGCTTTGAGTAGACCATATATGCTGACACTTGTCATACCACTGGGAATTTACAAGTCAGTGAAGATAAGAGAAGAATAATTTATCTTGCTTAAGCTACCACGCAGAGGATAAGTAATTACTTAGATGTGAGATAAAAGAAATCAGCAAAGGGGAATTTTCAAAATACATTTTGGATTGCCAGTATTATCTTTTTGAGTGGTTCTTGGTGCTCTCTGAGCTTGGTTGTGGGATTTTTGGTGGTTTTTTTTTTTGCAATTGTTTCATCACTCAAACTAGGTACAACCTCGGTGCTAGTGATTATCTTTTTGTTCATGCTTCTTTACAACAATCATGAAAGTGTATCAGTATCTGTCATGTAAGAGAGAATGCAGATTTTGTGTGTATTCCCTCTCTTTCTTTGCATTGCATTTCCTTATGATCTTGCAAAATCTATGCAAATCTAAAGTTCCAAAAGATCTTTTTATTGTCACTTTCTTATAAACACTGAATCAGTAAAACAAGAGTTTATTTGTTTATTTGTTTCCATGTAATGGAATAAAGCAAGGTCCCCAACCCCTGGTCCGGCACTGGGTCATGGCAGAAACTGGTCTGTGCAAACAAGAAAAACCCCATCCGTGGGATGCAGGCAGCACATGAAACCACACCTGCTCCAGTCGATGGAAAAACCTCTCTCCATGGAACCAGTCCCTGGTACCACAAAAAGTTGGGGGCTACTGGAATAAAGGATGTAATAAGGAATAGATCTAGTTCCCAAAACACCTGGGGATTTCTGAACTCAGAAATCACATTCCTCTACCCCCTTCTCTCTTTTTTTAGCCTTGTCAAAGATGGAGGTTTTTGTGGTTTTGGTTAGTTTATGTCTCCTCTCCAAAATAGTTTTATTTTCATTTCCATCTATTTTATCCCTCCTCCACATGTACTTCGGATTTAAGGATGGCTAAGAGCAAAGACAAGCTATCTCTTATTTCTTGCATTCTGCAACTAACCTTAACAATGTTAACATTTTCTGGCATGGATTAGCTTTCCTAATCTGTCTAATTAGAAAGACTTCACAATCAGACCTCACCTCCATATTAGTTCTTCAAATTTAGGGAGTAAAAATGGAATTGATATGGAAGCGTTCTGCGAAAGAAGGGTCCAATAATTTTTAAGTTTATATTTAGATGATCCCCACTAACAATAAATTATCTGGACAGTCAGTAGACTCCTACAGTGGGTCCTAATTCAGCATTTAGTGTTTGGTAAACAGAGGTTATTGCTAACATTCAAGTCTACATGTTTTTATTACAACATTTTCTAAAACCTACTGTACAGGTGTCAGAAGGGACAATAAATAAATAAATAAAACTTTCTTTCCTTTTGTTTAAAAATCTTACTAAGTCCATGACTTATGACCACAATTGAGCCAAAATTTATGTTGCTAAGTGAGAAATTTTTAAAGTGAGTTTTGACCCATTTTATGACTTCTTACCACTTTTGTTAAGTGAATCACTGCAGTTGTTAAATTAGTAACATGGTTGTTAAGTGAATCTGGCTTCCCCATTGACTTTGCTGGTCAGAAAGTTGCAACATGACCACAAGGTAATGCAACTGTCATAAATATGAACCAGTTGTCAAATATCCAAATATGTAAATCACATGACCATGGGGATGCTGCAACAATCATATGTGTGAAAAATGGTCATAAGTCACTTTTTTCAGTGCCGTTGTAACTTCAAATGGTCACTAAGATGTAGATTATGATTATAATTTTATTTCATACAACTATGTGGTCCTACTATAACCATAGTTTGAGGATTTGAGAATCAATTCTGTAGTTTCTAACCATAAAATATTATTTTTACCAATATTATATTGGTAACAGTGTGTAATTGGACTTTTTCACAGCGTTTAAAACCATTTAAAAATGCTGCAACAAAAATATCCTGCAAATAATTCAATATCACGATAATGTATTTATTACCCAGCATGTATTACTGCTTCCCAGAAAACAGTACTGAATAATTGCCAATAGGTGGCGATATAATATCATCCACTTTACATCTCTGGGGGGAAAAAAATCCTTAAAAAGCCAGAGCTGGTATATATTAACTTTGCCCAGGTTTAGAGAATAGCAACAGGACTTCTTTAGTTATATTCTGTTAATACTTTTACTTCCAAAGTAATAACCATGAATACTTTTGGGGGGGAAAATGCTTACCAATTCCTCTATTTTATCTTCAATTTAGGAACCAGATGAGGGGCAGTGGGAGGATGGTTTAGAGTTGGGAGACAAGGATACTTAAATTGATTGCCATACAATTCTATTTGAACAGTTTGGTTAAGATGAATCTAAGATCCCAGGAGGTCAGGCAGCAGCACAATAAAAGAGATCTTGGACTCTAGGGACAGTTTCAACTGTTTTCAAAGAAAGCTTTTTCTGAGAACTTGGCAAGAGCTGTTCCTGCTTGAGGCAAGAAATTATTCCCTTGCAGACAGATATGCTCTAAACATGCTTGACAGGAACTCAGCTTCTCACTGAAATTGGGGAGAAAAGAGTATACTTTGAAATGGAAATACTATTAAGTGATAAGAGTTTTTTAAAGGGTACCCTAAGTTTAATTCACAGCTTCTATTGTATAAACATCTACTCATACAGCGATCTTCTTTTTCTCTATATCTATTTATTTAATCACTATCATACATCCAAAATACATAACCACATATCTGCAGTTAACTAGAAACGGAATATATGAAACAAGGCAACAAAAATGGGAATGGGAATAGTGAGGACAAACTGGGTTAAAAGACAATTGAAGCACTGGTAAGGGGAGTATCAATTCATACCCATGAAAATGAATTATTTCAGAGAGAGAGAGAAAGAGAGATCCCTAAATATAAATATGAAGTGTAATCTAATAAATCATCAGCAATTCTAGATAATATGCCACTGGGTCCCACATTTTTTTTTATCCATTATTCTGCATGTGGTCAGCTAAAAGATTATCAAAAATACCTTAGATTGTAGCTGACATTACAGGCATCCCAGCTGGAGAGGTAGCATAGTCCACTTTATAAGAGTATATTATACTTTGGAGGATTTCCTGCACATCTATCCTTTAGAAAGCAAATTATAACTGAGTTAATTTCCTTTAACGTTCATCTTTAGATTCTAATCACTATATATTATGATACCTTCAGGCCTAGTATAATTTATACATACAGTCATCTAATTTTAATCTACAACTAATGATAAAAAAAGAATATATATAAATCACATTTATAAAATAACATGATCTATTTGGAAGTCAGTCACCTCGACTATAACTGTGAGTCTTAACACAGCCACTTAATCTGTCTTATTTTTATTTTATGGTGCTAGACAAACCAACAATAAAAAACAGCATTAAAGGGTCACCAAAATTTCTGACAGATATTGAGGGTCAATGTATTTCCCTTTAAAATTAAAATACCCTGTGAATTTGCTTGCAGGCCCCGGCACTATAGTGCAGTTTAGGAATTGTGGGGTGCCATGAAAAAAATTACAAAGACACTAAAGGTACCATGAACTGAGGAAGTTTGAGAAATTGTGGCTTAACTCAGACTGTAGTGAGGAATGCTGATTAGAATGGTGGTTTAACAATCTCTAGCAGGCTGTGAAAGAAAAGGCTAGAAGATTCTGAATGGTAACTCACTTGATAGTTGATTAGATAGGGAAAAAAAGATTTTCTGCCAAAATTGTCAATTTTGTTCTACGTATGAGCTCTGCATTTTATTTCTTAAATTAATCTTTTATTTGATCTCTATGTGATCAAGTTAATTCAATGATTGCCATTATCCTTTTAAGTCAGCTTTGAACAAACTGACAACAAATTGTCAGCCTTCTCTTCCTTGAACTAAAAGCGTGTTAATTCTGCTTCTCTATTGACATCTTGCATTTCAGCCCTCCCCTCTGTACTTTTGGGGACTGTTCTCTGAGCATCATTTATCATCAGAAGTTGTCAACTCTAGACAACCCCTTGATTCAGTAGAAAGCAGGGAATAATACCAATTTTTTGTTTTTTATCAGTTTATTTCAATACATTTTTTCTCACTATTTAGTAGGGGAAAAATCTATTCTTTTAGATGCCCCAAATATAGATTATATCTATATTTGGGACACTAGGTCGGATCTCCCTCTGACCTATTATTTAATTCAAACATGACTAATTTCCATGACTGGGATATGCTGTTACAGATAGTGAGTTGTGGTGAGTTAGTTACCTTAAGGATTAAGAGCTGTCTCCTTAAGAGATTGCATTGTGGGAGATGTAGTGACAGAATGCATTATGGGAAATGTAATCGAGGACATGTGACCATATCTGTGTGCCTGATTGGCCACTGAGGCTTTCTGCCTGAGTTTTAGAACTAAGGCCTAGCTATATGTTGAATTACCTCAGAAGAGAGAATATGCTTTCTGAACAGGGGGACAAACTATCATCCTTTTACACTAGGAAATGGGACAGATTATGAAATAAGGATGCATCTCAAAAATAAGGTGACTCACCATGATTTACCTTGACTGTAAGTCTGTGTTTGAGGATACCCTAATAAACGATCTGTATGAAACCTTTTTGCTAGAGTTTATCTACCTGTTCCCAGTGGAGCCAGAGGCCTGTGGAACAGAACAGTAAAAGGATGTAGATTGCCTGACCCCCTCCCTTTCTTTCTCTTGGAGCATTGATGGACATTCTGTTTGAGTGAACAAAAGAAACAAAAATGCATCTCTTCTCTGTGCACAACTTGTAAAAAGACTTTGTTTGCTTCTAATTGAGATCTTTGCTTAGCCACAAATGTGACAAAACCTGCTTTCCTTCTCTTTGCATTCCAAACTCCATTTGGATTTAACTGAGTAATTTATTCTGCTCAGCAGTGAAAGACAGTTCTTGTGCTAGCTAAGCAGATTGCCCTGCTATAAAGGGGGCCCAGGGTTGCACGTTTGAATCACCTTTGCAAAGTTTGTGTATATGTTGCAGACATCCAGCCCAATGGAGGTACTTCACTTGCCTGCCAGGAAAAAGACTATCATCACCTTGGCATGGGAAGACAAAATTGTCCATAAATACTGTATAGGGAACTACCAGCCGGCATTGGCAGTTAATCCTACCCTAGCCAATGTCGTAGGGCGCACCTTGCCACCACCCCCATTTATAAATCTCCTGAAGTCCAAAAGGATACAACAACATCCTGGAGAAGGATGGACCTGGCACATAGGGGAGTGCACAGGCCTAATCAGGCATAGATTATATGTTACGGAAGCTTCTTTTTGTAAATGCCATTAAAGGCGAACGATTGGAGCCAGCCGAGGAACTCGGTCATATGATCACATGGCTAAGCCCACAATCAATACAAGCAGTAAAGGAGGTCTACGCATCAAAAATGTACGAGCCAGTGGAAGCCCTCAGGCTATCATGGGAAACACTTGATCAGCAGTATGGGGCACCTACAATGATGGAGTCCTCATTCCTAGAGGAGGTCGACAACTTCCCTGCCATGGACCTCAGTAACCCTTAAGAACTATGGCACTTCTACGGTCTCCTTACACTGTTGCGGTCAGCACAAATGGATCCCACCTTGCCGGGACTTAGCTGTCTCAACCCGTATAAGACACAAAGTTCTATTGTTAAAAAACTACCAACGAAACTGATTGATGCATGGATCGACCTAGCTGATAATTGCAGGGCAAAGAACCTTGGCAGACAACCACCCTTCGCCGCTCTTCAAGAATTTGTTGCCCACATGTAGGCAGAAGAAGTACAATGATCCACGAAATAAATACTTTACAACACAAAGGACCTATGCCAGCAGAAAAACCAACCAAAGCCTTGGTCCGATCAAGAGCCCAGCGCAGGCCACAAGAGGAACAGCCTCTGTGTCAGTGTATAGCACAGAGATCATTCCCCTGTCAACGAGGAACTCCGATGTAAAGCCATTTAAGAGTGCTATACATTGACCTCAGAAAGCAAAGGAAGAACCTGTCTGTCCACTGCACAAGACCTCTCACACTCTGAATAAGTGCAGAGAATTTCGAAAGAAGTCCCTGGATGAAAGAAAGGCATTGATCAGGGAGTACAAAGTCTGCTTCAAATGCTGTGAGTCTACAGACCACAGGGCCAAAACTTGCACAGTTAAGGTGCTATGTTATCTATGTAAAAGTGACCAGCATCCAACCGCCCTGCATCTAGAGCATGAGTCGACACCATAGCCGACTCCTACTCCATGGTCGACTTCCACCTCTCCTATGAGTAATGAGTCTCAGAATGACAATGAAACGCACCCAGAAATGTCAACAAGTGTAAACTGCACTTCGGTATGCGGAGACTCACCGTCACCTCATTCATGCCATCTGATCTGCCAAGGTAAAGTCTATCCAGCTGGACACCCAGAAGAAACAGTGAAAACGTATGTGGTAGTAGACGCACAGAGCAACCAATCATTAGCCAAATCAGCTTTCTTGAACTGCTTTGACGATCAATCCAACAAAACACACTTCACAATATTGACATGTAAGGGAGTACGGCGCACAGTGGCAAGGAGAGCTACCGGATTCTGCATAGAATCAATAGATGGGAGTGCTAAATTCACATTGCCACCACTGTTAGAACGTGATGCTTTACCAGACAACCACAGTCAAATTGTGACACCAGAGGTAGTAAGCAATATACCTCACCTGAGACACATTGCTAATCTCTTCCCTGCCCTAGATCTTGAAACTGAAATCCTGCTCTTGTTGGGTGCGGATGCCCCCGAAGCCTTCCCTCCCCAGGCAGTGGTCAAAGGTCAGCCAGCTCTCCATGTGTCCTCAAGAGAGAACTTGGATGGGCCATCATAGGACCTATTTGTATTGACCGGCTATGAGACCCCCCCCCCCTGACTTCTACCAAGTAGTTCTAGACCAGTCACCGACCTGGAACTATTGCGAAGAAGACCTTGAAGACTGAACCTCAAGCTTTGCATGAATTGTGTCTACCCACAACGTGCATTGTTTGATGATATAATCTTGTTTACTTTAGACACTTAGATAGTTACATTACATTGTTTTCTGCTATGCCTTTGTTTGTCTTAGTTAAGTAGTTAGTTAGGAGTGGAATTTTACAATTCCAGGTGGGGAGTGTGCTGTTACAGATAGTGAGTTGTGGTGAGTTAGTTACCTTAAGGATTAAGAGCTGTCTCCTTAAGAGATTGCATTGAGGGAGATGTAGTGACAGATTGCATATGGGAAATGTAATCCAGGATATGTGACCATATCTGTGTGTCTGATTGGCCACTGAGGCTTTCTGCCTGAGTTTTAGAACTAAGGCCTAGCTATATGTTGAATTATCTCAGAAGAGAGAACATGCTCTCTGAACAGGGGGACAAACTATCATCCTTTTACACTAGGAAATGGGACAGATTATGAAATAAGGATGCATCTCAACATGACTCACCATGATTCACCTTGACTGTAAGTCTGTATCAGAAAGTATTTTCAGGATTGCTGTAGCCACTTGATCAGCTACAAACTGTATGGACTTAATCAAGCCATCTCCGGTCTGCAATTAACTGCAAGCCTTCCCTGCCCTAGTTAATTGCAGGTTAGCTTACCATATAAGCACGGACCTTTCTCATTGCTAGTTGGGCCTAGACACAGTTTTAGGCCTAAATGCAGACCTAGTGCTGAAGCACCTGGATGCAGACTTGGAAAAAGGGAGGAGAACTCTGCTGGGAAGCCCCGACGCCTGCAGCAGAGATAGCAGCGTAGAAGAAGCTATGCTACTCCCACGTAGCTATCTTGCAGCTGTGTGCTGAGATAGCCGGGAGCCTTTTGAAGTTTTTATCTTTGGCTTGCCTTTTGCTTTTTTTTTTTTTTTTATTGAAAAAGTTTTACAATACAGAATTTTTTTCATTTTCACCCCCCCCTTCCCAATCCCCCTACCCAACCCCTCCCATCCTCCCTTAACCCCAACCCCTTCCCTCCCCATCCCCCCCCTGATTTCCGCTACAAGTTAAAAAAAACCAAAATTTAGAACAAGGGAAAAAGAAAAGATTATTAAATATTCAAATTCTAAATTAAACAAATTTCAAAAGAGGAAAAGAAAGAGAAAGAAGGAAAGAAGGGAAAAAAAAGTAAAAAACAAAAACAAAAAACCAGACCTTAATATATTTAAACAATGTTATAATAAAAAAACCATTAATAACCATTATAATTAAGAACACCATTATAATTCTATCCTAACTACACCCCTTAACTAAAAAAAAACCCCCAAAAACATAAAACATATATATGCATATATATTTATAATCACGCAGTTATATCATTAAGAAAATTATCTTTTGTTTAATTCATTCCTCAGTCTGTATAATCCAAATTTCAATCTTCTCTTCAACTTGATTGAAGTCAAACATATTTCCTTACATAAATCCTGCTTCAATAATCTTCATCTTGCCGCTGCCCCCATCAGCAAAGTAAAACATTTCCCCACACAACCCCCCGAGTGACTTTATATGAATAATATCCAACCACGAAGATATTCACACCTCTAGGAAAATTCATTCAAGCTAACTTATACTATACCTAAAAATAGGCCTTTGCAGTCTTGACATTCATGCCTTGAAGAAAAAAAAAGAGAAAAAAAAAACCAACTAAGAGCTACATTCCCAGATGTTCCTTCAAAATTATTTCAAATCCTGCCACCCTTTGCAATTCAATCCTTCGGGTTATAGGATATTTTCAATTTCGTAGTCTTCTCCTAGAAAATAAATTCCACAAAAAATATATAATTGGGTAACCAGTGATCGCTGCTAATTTTGCAGCAATCTATCAGAACTCAGGATAACATGTCCAATCCAGGATAAACTTCATAGTAAAAAATTTTTATAATCCATTTTGATATATAAGTTTAAAGTTAGTCCAACTCAGAATGAACTTTTAACAAATTGTTGTACATCTTAAAAGAGTTTTTATAATCCATTTTTTCCAAATCTTTCAATGCTTTCTGATTCAGTATCAAACAATTCAGGATGCTCTTTAAATTTATCACCTGTGGGGACTTCCGGTGGCGCCTTCCTCGTTGGCGGCGAGCTTTTTATGCCCGCCGGCTTCTCGCCGTGTTAGAGCCGCCTTACAGCTGGCAGGCGGCTCGGAAAGCCTGCTCCTGGTCGGGAGGAGCTGGCAGAGCTTCTGGGGGTGAGGTAGAACCCCCCTGGGTTGCCCCAGGAATTTTTTTTGTCCTGGGGAGGGCTCAGAGGGATAGTTCCCTCCATACCCCCAGGGAATGCTCCGCGATGAGAGGATCCTCCACTAATTACCTAATTAGCGGAGCCAAACGCTGGGAGCAACACCACGATCGGAATGAGGATTGGAGTAAGCTAGAAAAGAGAAGGAGAATTTAAGCAAGTATGGATTCTTTTTTTTTTCAACGGATTTTTTTGGAGGAGGAGGGGGGAGGGGGGAAGGAGAGGAAGAAAAATGAAAGTTTTTAAGATGGCGACTGGCTCTGCTTGAAAGGGAAATGATAGCGGAAATGGAGCGCAGAGTTCAGTCCAGAAAGACTTTCAAAGGAATATTTTCTCATAGACAAAGAACTTAAGGAACAGAGGCTGATTTTAATAGATTTTTTCTGCTTTGTTTTGTTTTTTCTTTGTTGAAGTAAGAAGGATTTCCCTTTTTTTTCCTCTTTCTGGTCTTTTTTTAAAGTTAAGATGCCTAAACTTAAAGGAAGGGGGGGCTCCCCTCTGAATCAGATGAACAAAGTTGAAATGTCTCATTTGCAGAGACTTACCGAACAAGAGTTGAAAGAGATAATTACAAGGTCCTTAGAGAGTGTGGTGGATAAGATAAAAGGTTCACAGAAGGATCTTGAGGAACTGGTTTTTGGGAAATATGACCAATTAAATCAAATTATTGCTCAAGTAGCTTCAGATTTTTCAACTGCGGTGGCTGCAATGGGGAAGAAAATGATTGAGATGAGTAGTAAATTTGAATCTCAGATACAAGAGTTACACGCGAAACTTCTGGATGCAGAGGCCAAAAATCATAATATTCAGAATGATGTTATTATGCTTCAAATTAAGACCATGGAATCTGCAATTAGACTAAGAGGGATAAAAGAAAACAACAGAGAAAACTTAAGAACAACTTGTGCGAAGGCCTTTGCAGAATTATTAAAGTTACAAGATGAACTAATTTTGGGTTCCATAGTGAAAGTTTACAGAGTTAACTCACGTTTGGCCAAACAAAGGAATCTGCCCAGAGATGTCATAGTTTACTTCGCTGATAAAAGATTGAGAGATGATATTTTACAAAAGTCTTATTCTGATAGAGTCCAGGTAGAAGGTACACAAATCAGGATTTTCAAAGACCTACCATCGAAAGTCTTAAAGGACAGGAAAGATTTTGATTTTTTGGTCAAGGAACTGAAGAGAAGTAATATCCCATTTAGATGGGATTTTCCAGTTGGTATAATTGTTCGATATCAAGGTGTGAGACATTGTCTGAATACTATCGAAAAAGCAGAATATTTTTATCAAAATATCTATAAGGGAGCACCGAAATATTTCAAGAATAAAAAGTCAAAAACAGAGTTTATAAAATGTGAACAGAAAGAAGAAAATCAAGGTGTGCTAAAACAAAAAGGAGAATTTGGTGGTTGTCCAGAGGATTCTATTATGGATTTTTCTGATGAGAAAACTGAACACCTCAGTGCTCTTGGGGGACTACAGGACCTTGAACCGCTGGAGGAAGTTTTAAAAAATAAAGTTTTACTTCGAGATGACCAGCTGCAGAGGTCCAATATTCTTCAAGACATGGGGGGTGATGCTAACCGACAGGAACTAGAAGTCAATTAAGAAATCCGACTGGAAACCACAGGTGATAAATTCAAAGAGCATTGTGAATTGATTGATACTGAATCAAAAAGCATTGAAAGATTTGGAAAAAATGGATTACAAAAACTCTTTTAAGAAGTACAACAATTTGTTAAAAGTTCATTCTGAGTTGGACTAACTTTAAATTCATATATTAAAATGGATTATAAAAATTTTTACTATGAAGTTTATCCTGGATTGGACATGATATCCTGAGTTTTGATAGATTGCTGCAAAATTAGCAGCGATCATTGGTTACCCAATTATATATTTTTTGTGGAATTTATCTTCTAGGAGAAGACTATGAAATTGAAAATATCTTATAACCCGAAGGACTGAATTGCAAAGGGTGGCAGGATTTGAAATAATTTTAAAGGAACATCTGGGAATGCAGCTCTTAGTTGGTTTTTTCTTCTCCTTTTTTTTTTTTTTTCAAGACTTGAACGTTAAGGCTGCAAAAGCCTATTTTTAGGTATAGTATAAGTTAGCTTGAATGAATTTTCCTAGAGGTGTGAATATCTTCGTGGTTGGATTTTATCCATATAAAGTCACTCGGGGTTGTGTGGAGAAATGTTATATTTTGCTGATGGGGGCAGCGGTAAGATGAAGATTACTGAAGTAGGATTTATGTGAGAAAATATGTTTGACATCAATCAAGTTGAAGAGAAGATTGAAATTTGGATTATAGAGACTGAGAAATGAATTAATTAAAAGATAATTTTTTTATGATATAACTGTATGATTATAATTATATATGCATATATATTTCTTATGTTTTATGTTTTTGGGGGTTCTTCTTTAATTAAGGGGTGTAGTTAGGATAGAATTACAATGGCGTTTTTAATTATAATGACTATTAATGTTTTTTTTTTTACTATAATATTGTTTAAATATATTAATGTCTGGTTTTTTGTCTGTTTTTTTTCCCCTCTTTCCTTCTTTCTCTTTCTCTTCCTCTTTTGAAATTTGTTTAATTTAGAATTTGAATATGTTATAAGCTTTTTCTTCTTCCTATGTTTTAAATTTTGTTCTTTTTAACTTGTAGCGGAAGTCAGGGGGGGGGATAGGGAGGGAAGGGGTTGGGGTTGAGGGAGGAAGGGAGGGATTGGGGGGGGGACTGGGGAGGGGGGGGTGAAAATGGAAAAATTTCTGTATGTAAAACTTTTTCAATTAAAAAAAAAAATTTATCACCTGTGGTTTCCAGTCGGATTTCTTCATTGACTTCTAGTTCCTGTCGATTAGCATCACCCCCCATGTCCTGAAGAGTATTGAACCTCTGCTGCTGGTCATCTCGAAGTAAAACTTTGTTTTTTTAATCTTCCTCCAGCAGTTCAAGGTCCTGTAATCCCCCAAGATCACTGAGGTGTTCAGTTTTCTCATCAGAAAAATCCATAATAAAATCCTCTGGACAACCACCAAATTCTTCTTTTACTTTTAACACACTTTGATTTTGTTCTTTCTGTTCACATTTTGTAAACTCTGTTTTTGACTTTTTATTCTTAATATATTTCGGTGCTCCCTTAAAGATATTTTGATAAAAATATTCTGCTTTTTCAATAGTATTCAGACAATGTCTCACACCTTGATATCTAAAAATTATACCAACTGGAAAATCCCATCTAAATGGGATATTACTTCTCTTCAATTCCTTGACCAAAAAATCAAAATCTTTCCTGTCCTTCAAGACCTTCGATGGTAGCTCTTTGAAAATCTTGATTTGTGTACCTGCTACCTGCACTCTATCAGAATAAGACTTTTTGTAAAATATCATCTCTCAGTCTCTTATCAGTGAAGTAAACAACGACATCTCTAGGCAGATTCCTTTGTTTAGCCAAACGTGAGTTAACTCTGTAAACTTTCGCTATAGAACCCAAAATTAATTCATCTTGTAACTTTAATAATTCTGCAAAGGCCTTTGCACAAGTTGTTCTTAAGTTTTCTCTGTTGTTTTCTTTTATTCCTCTTAGTCTAATTGCAGATTCCATGGCCTTAATTTGAAGCATAATAACATCATTCTGAATGTTATAATTTTTGGCCTCTGCTTCCAGAAGTTTCGCTTGTAATTCTTGTATCTGAGATTCAAATTTACTACTCATCTCAATCACTTTCTTCCCCATTGCAGCCACTGCAGTTGAAAAATCTGAAGCTACTTGAGCAATAATTTGACTTAATTGGTCATATTTCCCAGAAACCAGTTCCTCGAGGTCCTTCTGTGATCCTTTTATCTTATCTACCACGCTCTCTAAGGACCTTGTAATTAACTCTTTTAACTCCTGTTCTGTAAGTCTCTGCAAATGAGACATTTCAACTTTGTTCATCTGATTCAAGGGGGAGCCCCCCCTTCCTTTAAGTTTAGGCATCTTTACTTTTAAAAAAAACCAAGAAAAAATCCTTCTTACTTCAATAGAAAAAAGAAAAGAAAAAAAAAACAGAAGAAATCTATTTAAATCAGCCTCTGTTCCTTTAAATTCTTTTTCTGTAACAAAATATTCCTTTCAAAGTCTTTCAAGACTAAACTCTGCGCTCCATTTCCGCTATCACTTTCCTTTCAAGCAGAGCCAGTCGCCATCTTAAAAACTTTCATTTTTCTTCCTCTCCTTCCCCCCTTCCCCCCTCCTCTTCCAAAAAATCCGTTGAAAAAAATCCATACTTGCTTAAATTTTTCTTCTCTCTTTTCCAACTTGCTCCAATTATCGCTTCGATTGTGGTCTTGCTCCCAACGTCTGGCTCCGCTAATTAGATAATTAGCGGAGGATCCTCTCGGCGCGGAGCATACCCTGGGGGTATGGAGGGAGCCATCCCTCTGAGCCCTCCCCAGGACAAGGAAAAATTCCTGGGGCGACTCAGTGAGTCTCAACCTCACCCCCAGAAGCTCTCCCTGCTCCTCCCGTCAAGGAGCAGGTTTTTTCGAGCCGCCTGTCTGTTGTAAGGCGGCTCTAACGCGCGAGAAACCGGCGGGCATGAAAAGCCCGCCGCCAACGAGGAAGGCGCCACCGGAAGTCCCTTTTGCTTTTGTTGAAGCATGCAAGCCAACATTTGAACATTTGCTGCTACATCGGAGGGATACGCTGGACAGTTTCCCTGCCAGAAACTTCAAGCCATGTTTGCTGTTTGGATTGCTTTTACAGGTGACTTTTACTTTGAAGACCATGCTGCTGGCCTTCTACCACCTCGATGATGTATCGACACTGAAGCCATTCAGTGTCTTGTTAGTTTTTCCCAAGGACTGGTTTTGGTATTGTGGAGAGGAATTTAGGGAGACGGCCTGGCTTCATTTAACCAAGATAAGACTTTGTTATTAATGTGCTTTTTTAAAGATACAGTGTTTTTAAAAAGTTTTGTAGTAAAGTATATTTTTATACAAGACTCCTCTGCTAGTCTTATTTCAGTCCTAGTGTGTTTGCTTGTGTGCTGGTTCACGATTCGGGGGCAAACCTCCCCCCATCCCAACAATTGGTAGCAGAGGATGGTTTACGGGCCTATGTGCACATGGCATACGCTAGACTGAAATGTCTGAAATAGAATTGAGTCAGGAAAAAGAGATGTTGACTAGGTCTGCAGTGAAAAGCATGGAGTCACAAAGTGGACTGTGTGGGTCTCAGGCCAAATTAGTTTTCGCTGAAAAACCGCAAACTCTAATTGACCAAGAGTGTAGTGGAGCTATAGGAGCAGAAGCCTTAGTTTTTAAAATACCTAAGGCAGTGAGTAAACCATCATCACCTGAGGAAGTAGAGACCAGAAGAACGCCACTTCAGGCCTTGAATACAAACTTAGAGGTGGATGATGAACTCAGGAAGGCAATCCTTCAAGCTTTAGGTTTGCCAGTAACAAGTGAGAACCTGATTGCTGATTTTAGCAAGTCGCTGATGAATCCAGCCTTGATGACAGCTAAAGGAAATAGGATCGAAGTTCCAGAAAACACCGGACCGGTAAGAGACTTTCAATCCTTTTCCAAAACCCCTACTGTGGACTCTAAGTTGAGAATGAGGGATAATAGATTGCCTGATTTGAATATCCCTGCTTCTTCATTAAACCAGCATGGCCAAGTTGATACAGCGCCACCTGCTGTCCAAACCATTATAAATCAGGCTATAAGAATTCTAGCTCCCTTGATGACATCTATGACTCCAGCTAAAAACTTGAAAGACTCTTATGTTGAGCGTAGGGTTGCAAACGTGATAGAAACGCTGACAACTATTTTAGGCGATAGTTCACAGGCTCAACGAACAGTAACTGCACGTGCCAATACACCCCTGATGTCTGTGACCAATTCAGCGCATGCCATGAGCGGGACGTACCCATCCGTGACAACACTGACATCCAGGGCGATTCCAGAGGCTGCCTTAACTGGAGACGGGAACCTAGGAACACGCCCCAAACTTCCTAGAGAGGACCACCAGAGAGGACCCTCGAACCTTTGTAATCAAACCGGAACAAGCTTTGCATCTGCACAACGCGAGGTTTTAATCCCTCCCATTGGGGAGGAACAATTGTTGGAATGCCAGTTGGAAGACACTGTGCTGTGTGCTTCCATTCCAATGCCTTATTGCCCGTTCCAGGACGGACCACACCTTGAACATCAATTAATGTCTATTTCTATGTTTAACAATGTACAGGTTCTTCCTCCTAATTTTAAAAGTTTAAGTGTGGGTGGAGGAAATTTTAAGGAATGAGTTAAGAGTATTCAAGTCATTTTAATGAAAGAGAATGTTTTATCGTTGTTGTTGAAACCCCCACCTAAACCATGGTCTTTGGAAGTTGACCTTTTACATCATAAGGCCTTTTGTATCCTATTGATGTCAATTGACCCTGCTTTATATCCCAGCATACCTCATAACCTGACTGTTACAGAAGTTTGGTCAAAACTGCATAAGTTATTTTGTTCTAAAAGCTCCCATGCCACTAACAGAATTTACAGAGAGTTTTATTCTGCAAGATTGAAGGCAGGAATAGATATTAATGAACACTTATGTAAATTGAACAGATTAAGGGAGGAGTTGATGTTGAGGAGGGGAAAAGGTATCTGAACAAACCCTCATTACTGTTATAATCAATTCCCTTGATTCTAGCTGGGATAATTTTATATTTCAATTGGATAATGTAAACTACAATAACCTACCTCTAGAAGTGTTATCTGGTAAATTAATAGCCGAAGATAACTTACGAAAATATAGGGCATCTTTCCACAGGAAGGAAAAACCCTTGAGAAAGCCCGATAGCTCAGATAAAGCATATGCTATTGGAGAATGCTTTAACTGTGGTTCCAGAGAACATTACAGAAAGGGCTGCCCGCAAAATGTAAATGCCAGGGCATGTTTAAAGACACCTTCTGGTAATAAATGTAAAAGGAGGTCATTCCCTCCAGGCAGAAAACCAAGTGGAGATGTTCCTAACCAGAGAAGGGGTAAATGGCCAAATAGAGGCAACAAAAGGAACAATCTTAGGTTTAATGCTAGTTTTCTAGGCATAGTAGAAACCAGAGAGTTGGAACTCACAAGGGAACAGCGTGAGCAACTATGGTTAATGGATAGTGGGGCTAGTAATCATGTTGTAAGTGACCAAAGATTGTTTGTTAATTTGAGAAGACATAAATCCATGGTTAAGGTTGCTAATGGTAAAAAGGTGAATGTTGTTGGCATTGGAGATGTTTATATTCCTGGGATAGGAGAAACTAATGATGCATTGTATATACCTGGGATAGATCATAATTTGCTAAGCATAATGAGGATATGTGAGAATCCTAGGATAGAGATTCTGTTTTCTGAAGGAACAGTTGTAATCACGAATAACAAATGTGTGATTGGGGAGGTGTTGAAGATAGGCGGCTTGCCTTACTATTCCCCCAGTGCAAATCTTCAGTGCTAGCAATTACACTATCTCAGCTGGTAGTAATAACGAACTCCAGCTAGAACTGGGTGGTGAGCATCAAGACTTTCAACAGAAGAAGTCCTGTAATAATGGTTGTAGAGTTAATAATAAAAATAAAAGGTTTGTAAGTTTTAATTTAGAGGCAAATAATAGGAAACCTGAAAAAGCTAATGCAATTTCAGTAGGTGAACCATTGCACAATGAATGTGCTTACCTAATGCATCGCAGGTTAGGTCATGTGAGTTTTCCTGTAGTGAAAAAGGTAGCCGAATACTCAATTGGTACCAAGATCAATGACGTAACACATTCCTGGACTGTTCAGTTTGCAGGAGTGCAAAGTCGAAAGGGAGACCTGCGCCCAAGGAGCCTCAGCGGTACTCCGAACGCGCGTTCCAGCTTGTCCATATGGATGTGGTAGGTCCACTCGCACCCTCCATTGGTAAGAGACAATACTTCCTTACCATAGTCAACAATTACACCAGATTTGGGTTCGTTTTTCTCTTAACGTCTAAAAACTAAATACTGGCTAGGTTTAAGGAGTTTTGTAGCCTGGTTGAAAACCAGTACAGAGTCAAGGTTAGGAAGATCTTAACCGACAGGGGGACTGAATTTAATTCTAGTCAGTTCTCCAACTGGTTGAGGAGTAAGGGTATAATACATTCACTCACTGTGCCTCACTCCGTGTTTCGAAGTAACATCGCGGAACATCGTAGCGGCGTATTGCAGACGATGATGCGGTACACCTTAGAGGACGCCGAATTAGATTTTGCATACTGGGCAGAAGCAGTTAATTATGTGAACTACACCCTTAATCGAGTGTGGTCTAGCATGGTGCAGAAGACCCTATACGAGGTGCTATATGGCCATAAGCCTAGGTTAGCACACCTCCATGTTTTTGGAGTGATGGCTGATGTTCATGTCCCGAAGGAGCTCCGGAGGAAAGGAGATCGGATCTCAGTCAGGCTGAGATTCGTTGGTTACGAGCAGGGCTCCAAGGCATATAGGTTTGCATGCCCAAATAGGAAGCTGATTATCGAGGTCTGCCACCTTTCATGAAGGGGCTAACTGGAGCAAGATCCATGCAAATGAGATCTTCACTCAGAACCCTTCCTGTAGTTTTGATAGCCAGGCGGAGGATGTATCAGAGGACCTACTGGATGATAGGGATACATCTGGTTCTGAAGAGCGTGCATCCCATGCACCCTTGAGAGGGATACTAAAGCATAAGATGGGGGCCTGGGAGGATAGGCACCCAGCTTTAGTGACGCGCAATGTAGATCACAAGGTAGATGACCCATCAGAGGATTCTGATGTGGACGATGCGCCTAGAGACAGACCGGTAAGACCTACCATAGGCAACAAACCTAAGAGGTATGATGACTTCATCACCTCAGTCAATCAAGTTTCGGCCACACCTCAGAAATATGAGGATGTGCTGGCCTTGCCTAATTACGAACGGCAGAAATGGCTTGCCGCCATGGATACGGAATTAGATAGCCTTAAGAAACTAGACGTATTCGTACCAACAAGGTTGCCCAAGGACAAGAGGGTGATCAGCACCAGGTGGCTTTATAAAAAGAAGCCCATTGAGAATGGTGGTTTTATATACAAGGCGAGATTAGTTGCACAGGGATTCTCGCAGAGATTCCCTGACGACTATGAGGTGCGCCCTGAGAGCGTAAAAACGGCTCTCACTATCGCTACCATGCGGGGTGAAAAAGTATATCAATTTGATATACAAACTGCTTATTTGCACACCCAACTAGACAAAGAGCTGTATGTGAGGATTCCTCAGGGAGTAAGCCATCAGGAAGACGATGTGTGGTTATTGAACAAGAGCCTATATGGCTTAAAACAATCTGGTAAGCGTTGGTATGAGTTTAAGCAAACAAAAAGTTTAAGACAGATGGGTTTTACACCAAGTTTTGTAGTAAAGTATATTTTTATACAAGACTCCTCTGCTAGTCTTATTTCAGTCCTAGTGTGTTTGCTTGTGTGCTGGTTCACGATTTGGGGGCAAACCTCCCCCCATCCCAACAGTCTGTGTTTGAGGATACCCTAATAAATGATCTGTATGAAACCTGTTTGCCAGAGTTTATCTGCCTGTTCCCAGTGGAGCCAGAGGCCTGGGGAACAGAACATGGGATTTTTTGAAACTGATTCCAACCTGAATGGAAAAAGCTACTCTATAATCTGGAAAGAATATTGTGGATCATTGAAGATGTTGTCTTCAGCAGTTATTTATTTAGCATATGTCATACAATATCAAGGAAATCTACACAATGCAGTCCTGACAGCCTAGATCAGGGGTCTGCAACCTTAAACACTCAAAGAGCCATTTGGACCTGTTTCCCACAGAAAAGAAAACATCAAGAGCCACAAAACCCTTCCCCATGCCTGACTATTTCTTGAGTGGCCACAAAACTAGCATATGTAGTTGAATTAAATGGTCCTCTTTTCTTCTGAAACTTTTCTTTTCTTGGATTTACCCACGGTTGGCGTACCGGGGGTTGAAAAGCTTAATAAATCACGTGCCGGAGGATGTCACACATTGGCGGTTGTGATGCATATTTTGAATGACAGGGAGCCACAACAGCGGGGTGAAAGAGCCACATGCAGCTCCAGAGCCGCAGGTTGCTGACCTCTGGCCTAGATTAATAGTTCATTCTGTCTGGCACTTGTGCACCTATCTTGGTGCCCTGCAGAGAGTAAACTAGCTTTACACCAACTAATTAGTGGCACTCAGATTGCTGTCTCTTCCAGGGTTCACCACCGATCTTGCCTCATCTCGCCTTGCCTTATGTTGCCTTGTGTCCAGCCAGATCCAGTGTTGGTTTCCTCTCTCTTGCACACACAAGTGCACTTAGGTTTTCATCACCAAAGTGATACCCGTTTATCTACTTACCATATTGCAGACTTTCAAACTGCCGGGTGGGTAGAAGCCATGGAACGAACCACCGCAGCTCATTCCATTTCACCCAGGTTTGACTTGCCAGAGTGCAAACCATTTCGGGCCACCAGTTCTAGCACCATTAAGCCGTGTCACCTTCAGCAGTAAGAAACAGGTTTTAAGCCATTCAAATAATGTTTAAGTTAATAAAAGCTAATTGTAATTCAATGCATTGTGAATAAGCCAATTCCTATGGCATCGTTTCTTAGAACCCTAAACATGTTTTCATAATCACAAATAAATCTACAATTTAAATCTACTTGAAAGTCTGAATCACAGGGGTCAGGAGAAGGAGCTGTGAGAATTAAGCCAAAAGTCAATAGTTGTCAAACTGGAGTTGGTAGTGATGTAAACATTTAGTCAGTTCAATCTCTGGGTGAAAAATCAATTAATTTTTGGGAATGATTGGAAGAAAAAGACATGGAAAGAATCCTTGTATGTATAAGTTTCAAGACACTGTCCCCTTTCTTTACTGGTGATAATATCAGCCTTAAAAAAAATGAGCAACCATCTCAACAAGTCTGTTCTATATGCATGTTTTATTCCAAGATTTAAATTCTAAAATTCTTTCTGCCATGTTCTTCCAAGCTTTATAATTAACTAATTGCAACTTTTGGTTCCCCCACCCCCACCCCATGGCTGAAATTTGGCATGTGGTTTGTGTTTAAGGAATAATCCTGTTTGATTCCAGGGTTATTTCCTGCTTTGTCAACTCCAACTCTCATACTAAGAGGCATTTGCATTCTCATACAGATGGTATTGTTGACAATAAACAATTTTGTTTGGCTTCTTCCTAATTACTTTATATTGCATAATTGTGACACTTCTGATGAAAACTGGTCTAGGGACTAAATTTAATCTTGTGAAGTAGGTGGTCTAAGATTTATTATGAGTCTTAGACACTGAAGCCTGATCAGAGTAAATTCTGATGCCATCTCACTCCTGTCACTAAAACTAGGTTTGGTATCTGATCCCTTAATTGGTGCTAATTCTCTAAAGCTACAATTTTATACATATTTGCTGGAATTTGGATAGTAATTCACACAGGGCAATGATATAGATACTGATCAGTCTCTAATGTTGCACAAGATGTTTTCCAATAAACTTTTAAACATTTATTATAATATTTCTCAATTTGCCAAATCAGGAAGACTGTGAGAATGCACATTCTTCCTATGGAGGAAAACACTAGTTACATTTCTATTGTACTGATTTGCAAGCCCAATGGCAGCAATTTAGAATTCATATCAATATTTGCTATTTTCCATTTCAGTAAAGGCTTGTTCAATATCAGTTAAGATATTAGTAATTGATTTTCATATTTTAATTTGCTCTTCATTTGATATATTGTTTAGACAACATGGAAATGTATAATTATTTAATTGTCAGGAATTGTGGAAGCTAGTGCCTGGCCCTTGAAAAATCAATGATATGGGAAATTAATCTCAATATGCTTCTGTATTGTAATCTTAAAATTGATTTTGAGCAGAGAAACATGCAGGATCTTTCTTTTCAAACAGATGTAGGACCAGAGAAATGCAATATTAAATTTGTAAAACTATATTGAGAATATTTTACATATTTTTCACTGCAAATGCAGAAACACTGAAATAGACCAGAGAGACTATCTCAGAACAAAAGGAATTTTACTGGATTGGTGACACAGGAAACAATAGTTAGTATTCACTCTGATATTTGAATGAATAAATAAAGGTGGTAGCAAAAATAATCCTCTTCTTTTACCAGAATACCATATTGGCATTGACTGATTTTATTAGATTTCCAAGCCAACTTTACATAGATATTGTATGCATACTATTGTTTCCCATGAAATGTTTTCTACCTTTAAAGATGAAATTAACAATTTTATTGATCATATTTCTTGATCCAAAGCATAAGGAAGAAGGCAAATTAATAGCAGCTACTATTGTTGTCCTATGAGGCAAATTCAGGTTTTTCCTTCCAAAATGCTCTTTAGTACAACTGTGTCAGTATTGTCTTGCCATTTTCAGCTTTATTCACAAGATGCTTGGGAATTTTTCTTGAGTACTTGAATACTTCTTGATATTTTTGACTTTGCTGTGGGAAGTGTTGAAAGACAATATCATTGGAATCACTATTTAGTGATTCAATTTTTCTATACTCTGACACTTCCCTGGATACTTATATTTCCCAATCTGAACAAAGCTCAACAGGAGTAATTCCCCCGTGATTTCTTCCCTAGAGTGTTAATTAAAGCAAGAGAGGCCAAAAGAGTAGATGATTCCTGGAAGGATAATTGTACATAGAAAAGCAAAACATTCACCCGCACACCATACATCTTATATCTCTAAATAAAGATTATTGCATTCTACTCAGGAGATTATCACAAACTTTGCTTCTTCATTGACAGAGTTCTTCAAAGTAAATTGCCTTTTGTCAGAAAGAATGAGAAGAAGAAAAAAATCTGAGCTATTATTTTTCATAGCATCTCACTTTGTCATACCAATAAACATAAAATATGTTCTTTCACTTACAGGTGAACTCTAGTATTAAATACATTTTTACTAAGTGCTGGGTTCAGTTATATGTTGATTTTTTTTTTTGAAATTCTATTCTGCCGTCTATAAATCACACTTATAATATTTTCTCATTTGGACTGAAGAGTTTGAGGTCAGATTGTACTGTAATATCAAAAAAGAGAGAGGGTGGTATGGTTTTTTTTCATAAAGTACCATAGATTGTTTGGTTTGGGACTGGAATTAGCTAATCATTTGTGGCTGATAAAATAAATTTTGGTATAAATAATATGTAAACCAGCGGTGGGTTTAAGCAGGTTCTGACCAGTTCTGGAGAAACAGTAGTAAAAATTCTGACTGGTCCAGCCCTCATCTATTCTCTGCCTCCCAAGTCCCAGCTGATCAGGAGAAAATAGGGATTTTGCAGTAATCTTGCATGCCCTGCCACGCCCACCAAGCCACACCCACCAAGCCATGCCATGCCATGCCCACCAAGCCACACCCACAGAACCGGTAGTAAAAAAATTTGAAACCCACCACTGATGTAAACCTGGCATTTTTTTCACTATCTACCTAGCTACCGGTACCTAGAAGTATTATTACGGTACCTTTGTGTAATCAGCTGCACATGTGATAATGTACTCCAGATATTACTCTAGCATAGCTTCTCATTAAAAACTACAGGAAACAAAGAAGTAGCAGGTAGATCTTTAGATACCTATTATTACTTGGTCTAATTCAAGATTGCTGAGAATTTAGAATTCCTTTACAATATAATGCATTTAAAGGAGGAAATGCATACCTTTTAAAAAAGGAAACAGCATTCACTGAAAACAGTTACTATTTCATGAAATTTCAGATCAAGGTATACTTGTAGTTTTTATAACAAATAAAACCCATTACAAGGAGCTTATTATATGGAAGATAATATCAATAAAGATGTTATAAAAAGATTACCTAATCAGATTCAATTCCAAATTTACTGGTATCAGAACACAAATTGATCTGGGTACTCAGGCCAACGTTTTTGTTTAAAGGTGATGGCAAAACCTGTTTAGTTCATCACCAGTCAGTTCACAAATAGTAGAATTATAAGTTTAATGTTTTTCTTTCCCACTATGGTTTATGACAAGACTAGAAATTATTTTTAAATGGGTTCTTATTCAGTCTGAGTAAAATATATCCTGTTCTGATATTTGAATATCTTGGACTGTTTCTGCTCTGCTTTCATACATTACTTCCTGTGGGGTGAATGATTAGCAATAATGTGCTTCTTTGGTCCCTGACATACATAAATGATTTTGTGAGCACATTGGATATATAACTCATGAATAATAGATTGGAATTGTGTAAAAATAGCACATTCTTCCTTCCTTTCTTAAGAAAGAATGGATTCAATAGGGATGCAAACAAATGAAAACAATTAAGCTGTATACTGCTGTTTCTGCCATGTATTTATTTAGCTACAATGAGCTTTTTAAGATTTCGAAGGAAACTATTTAAAAAAAATGGCACTTGCATGGTATTTCATCTCTGAATAGGGTTTCCATGCTGCCTGTTTTCATACTGTAAATCAGATTCTATTCATGGCATTTATTGTTTCTCTTCAGCATTAAATTTCCCAGAGTTCAGGGTTTTTTTAAAAAAACAATTCTTATTTTTATAGATACTGGATATCTGTAGCCAGTAAGAAAAGCCACAGTTATAGTTGGCATTTAAAGCTGCAAATTAGAATATTAGAGAAGGAATATACAATCTCTTAGTCAGCAAGGCCTGCTGTAATTTTTAAGATATCATTTAGCTGCCACAAAGATCATAATAAATGATAGCAAAATTGTTAAGATTGTTTCCCATTTATTCTGGCCCATCCCCATGATTTCTATATTTTATTTTACCTTTGTCTCTTTTTTTCCTTCAAGGGACCAGCACAGAACCACCAAACTTGCTTGCATGAAATAGATCAATAGGCTGTTTCATTCAAAAAATTCTTCTAAACATAGCTTTGTTTCACGTTCTGCAAATTATGCGGTATTAATTGGGGTTTAGCAATGGACGCGCTATGGATATCTGTACTCAGATTGGTTTATTCAGCAGCAGAGTTTTATCCTCCAGTATGTCTTAATAGCCTGTACACAAATAAGATTGATGCACAATTGCATGAGTCAATGTGCACTATTAGTTGGGATGATCTGATCTCCCTCCACATATTGGCTGCCTGTTTTTCGTTATATACCACCTCCAGAAGTAAGACTAAAAACTGCCCTCGTCCAAGAATACCTGAAAAGTATTGATAATTGCCAGCTGCCAATACTGAGCAATGTAGCCTGCCTGGAGCAAAACAGATTGAAATCCAGACATCCAGCTATTTATGTTGGTAAAGTACTTATAGAAGATGATTTTGACATACATAAGATGTAGATAGAAATTTGCTCCTCCCACCCTAATATTGAAGTTTGCCTTGCAACCTGAAAAAAACCACCTGGAATTGAGCAGCCTAGTGCGATATGGACAACACAGAACCAAATTTGCCCTGGCCATGGTAGTTGTGCTGACATCAAAGGTGGGCTTCAGCAGGTTCTGACCAGTTCTGGAGAACCGGTAGCGGAAATTTTGAGTAGTTTAGAGAACCAGTAGTAAAAATTCTGAATGGCCCGTACCATCTATTCTCTGCCTCCCGAGTCCCAGCTGATTGGGAGGAAATGGAGATTTTACAGTATCCTTCCCCTGCCACACCCACCAAGCCATGGCCACCAAGCCACACCCACAGAAATGGTAGTAAATTTTTTTGAAACCCATCACTGGTTGACGCCGTCTATAAGTGGGGCAAAATTGTGATTGTTAGGCCAAAAAACAAACTATCCAACATATAGTGACAAAGTGACAAAATAGAACCTAAAATAGGCACTTTGCTGATTCCTTAACTGTGACAAATGAAGCAAAAATTATATCTATAGTCTAAACATACATTTATAACATTTTAGATTTTATATATCATTTTTGATGTGATATTAACATGCTGGTACTTGTAAATACAGACTTCATAAGACATTTAAGAATGCTACAAACCACTTTAAGTCCAAATGTTTAGAACACCTTCAAAACCATTTGAGCTAAAATTAAAAATAATTTAAAAATGACATTTGCTAGGAAGCTCAAACTGCCATTACATCTTTAGGCACAAGACAGCCAACACCCTGAGTGTGATGTTCCTTGAGAAGCAGCCAAGATCAGGCTCCAGGAATTAATGTTTCATTTCCAGAAACTAAAATCAGGTACTCCTTCTTTGATAGTGCTGGTAATAGAAATTAGTACTGTCAAGGCAACATATAAATAAATACTTCTCCAATAACATCTTCAGGATTAGCTAGTGCTTGTAAGATTCTCATTAAGTCAATTATTAACATAGTTGGTCAATATGTATAAAATGTGAATGATCTTTACTACTGTTACCAAGGTAGTTATCCTATTCACACATTGATCAAAAACCAATTGCTTTAAGCATGTATTATATGATCAAGCTTTTAGTCACACCCTATTTTAAGAATTTGTAATTCCTAATACTTGGTATATTCCCATTACTTCCCAGGATTTTAATGGTATTCAATAATAATCCTTTGAGAGAGGATGAAATCTGAAGCTCAGTATTACAGTGAGTAATCTAAGATAGGACAAATGTCTATGAGCATCTGAAAATGTGGAAAGCTTAATCCACATCTTTCAACAAGTACAGTAATCTGTACAATGAAAATCTTACAAAATGCTCTGACATTTATGCAGCATCCTGAAAATTAATTGTGAGGGAATTTGGATTTGAAATCTGGATTTGAAAGACCTGCCAAAGATGGCATGGATAACAACATCGAACAATTTGTTAGTATCTATTCTCTGACAAAAACATCTGCATGTAGGCATAAATATTGTGATAGATATATTGAAAAAATATATCTATCACATCCATTTCAAAAGTCTATCCTAGGCTATGTTCTTTTGATAGCATTTATTATTTAAAACCCATGCTTTAAAGATACTTATTAAAGGGGCAGTATGTCCATATTTATTATCTTCTTTGACTATGTAATTTGCAAACTCTCAAGTTAAAAATAATGTTTAACAAAATAGATCTCTCACTTCATCTTAGAAATCTTAGAATGTGGGAATGTTTTACACATGCAGTTTATCCAACAGACGGATCAATTCTGTGTTAATGCCTGTTGGAATATTACATTTTTTCACTAGAGACCTAAAACAATGAGGTCAATTTTATAAGCAGAATACTTTATATCTTCCTCTTTGCATTTCCCAGTGAGTTATGGAGAAACTTCTCTTTTGATAATTGAAGGAAAGGAAAGCTTTGTCAAAGGAGTAAGAAAAACTTGCATTAAAACTGATAGCCTGTCAAATAAAATCTCTGTCTAGATTCCATTGAGAAACAATGAAAATATTTGGAAGGGTCATACATAAATAAATAATTCATCATGTCACATATATAATACTGTATGCCGACACTAGATTTTTGAAAGAAGCTATTCTAAGATAGCTTCTTGATATAAGTTAACAGATGGACTTGGTGCCTGTCTGGTGTCGTTAGAAAATAAATGAACAAAATCTCCTGAATGTAAGAAATATACAGTGAGCAAAATAAAAATAGCAGGCAATCAGAAAAAAGAAAAAGACAGACCTTCATCAATTAAATGAGACAGCTGAGGGTGACATGTAAGCTACAATTACTGATAAAAAGTTTATGACAGAAGCCTATAATCAGAACCTCTGAATAAGTCAAAGGCTGAAGTAGGAGACAACGTGAAAGAGTAAGACAGATTCTTTCTTTCAGGGTTAAACAAGAACTTAAAATTTGATTGCAGAATAGGAGATTCAACTCCAAAGAAGGATTCTCTGCATTCTAGCTGCAGAAGTCACTCATATTGAATCTTTCTTTAACTTATGGAATGGGTTACAATCTTCTAAAATAGTGGAAAGCAAAAGGGTCTTTTCAGAGTTGCAGTGCCTTTCTGCTACCTGCAGATCCGCTGATACCTAAAAACTGCTACTAACAATTCTCTGACATTAATACAAAGTGAAAAAAAATATATATCAAGAGCCACATCAGAGCTTGCTGAAGCAAGATCAGGCTTTAACAGAAAATCTTTTATACAGAAAGATTGGCAGAAGCATATAGTTCTTCCTTAGTATTTTTGTTGTTCATCACAATAAACAGTTTGTGATAACTCCTGATACAAGTTTTTCCTAGGTTCATAGCAACTGGATCACTGATATTACCGAGACCTATCCCTCATCTCCAGAAATGAAGGAGCTAAATCAGTGGAAAAATAGAATAGAATAGAATAGAATAGAATAGAATAGAATAGAATAGAATAGAATAGAATAGAATAGAATAGAATAGAATAGAATAGAATAGAATTTTTTATTGGCCAAGTGTGATTGGACACACAAGGAAATTGTCTTGGTGCATATGCTCTCAATGTACATAAAAGAAAAGATACATTCATCAAGAATCATAAGGTATAACGCTTAATGATAGTCATAGGGTACAAATAAGCAATCAGGAAACATCAATATCAATATAAATCATAAGGCTACAAGCAACAAAGTACACTCATACAGTCATAAGTGGAAGGAGATGGGTGATGGGAACGATGAGAAGATTAATAGTAGTGCAGATTTTGTAAATAGTTTGACTGTTGAAGGAATTATTTGTTTAGCAGAGTGATGGGGTTCGGGAAAAAACTGTTCTTGTGTCTAGTTGTTTTGTGTGCAGTGCTGTATAGGTCGTTTTGAGGGTAGGAGTTGAAACAATTTATGTTCTAAATTTTGTTGAAATTTAGAAGTTGAAACAGGATGTGACGGGTTTGTAAATATTTTCACAACCCTCCTTTTGACTTGTGCAGCATACAGGTCCTCAATAGAAGTCAGGTTGGTAGCAATTGTTTTTTCTGCAGTTCTAATTATCCTTTGAAGTTGCGGCTGTCTTGTTTTGAAAAAACAATGTAATAATATCTTGGCTGCTTTTTTCCTTTGCATTAAAAAATAATGCATACATAAACTGATGTAATTTGGTATGATTATGTGCACGATATGTTTTCTCTTCTAGAACTGCTAGATATTGAAAATGCCTAGTTTATTTTTCAATTAACTCCAGTTTTCATATTGTCTTCAAACATAACCACAAGCAGTAGTTGGTTTAATTATAGTGTATCTGAAAAAAAACAGGATAAGAAATCGTATTTATTCCAAATCAGACAAAGTAACACATTTCTGATATGCTAAATTGTGATAAAGTGTTTTGTCTTGAAATAAATGAACTAACAGTTGTAGAAAATTTCAATTTCAACAGAACAGTCTCTAAATAGTAATTTGCAATTTTGAAAAAGCATACTTAGAATCAGCAGGTGACGTCATCTCACCATTCTTCAATTTACACAGTTTTTTTCTCCAGTAAACTTTACAATACATTTTAGGCAATCCTACTTAGAAATAACCCCTTGATTTTTTCCTTGACCAATGGGTTTATGTAGGATTGCATTCATTAGTAATTCATTCCCCCTTTTTAACTGAGCAGTTCTTGGGGGACAAACAAAATGTAGCATATTTAAATAATGGAAACCAGGTGCTCTCTGCATGTGTGCTTGGAAAGAAGGAAGTGACTTGAGATGGATGAGTTTCTTCAAGATGCAACATAGAAGGAAGTGAGTCTTTTCTTAATAATAAGTATAATTTTTCAAGTACAATGACTGTTAATATTCTTAATTACTTGAGATTCTTTCAGAACTTTGCTTCTGTTCAAGAGCATATTCTTTAATAAGGGTCCTGCTGAATTCAAATCTCTACACTCTTTTTAAAATCTTTGAAGGATTTCTTAGCCTAAGGTGCTGTGTCAGTTTTCCCTTTGCCTTTTGACAGTTGGCTCAAGACATTTTTTCAGTCTGACAGTTCCCACAAAATTCACAGCACCTGAAGAGATTTCCACAAGCACCTTTCTCTCAGCGTACAATGCCATGGTAACAGTTAAAATGAAACAACTTAAAAAAAATAACAGTTTATCTCCCTTCCATGTGATTCAAAATATTACCTAGTCTTATGACATACTTTTCCTCAGATGTACCTTGTAGTATTTTGCAACTGTTTAACACATCTTAGTCAAATTTCAGTAAATGGCCCAAAGGACAATTTTTATTTCTTTTTTGTGACAGGGAACAATTTGATATCTGACCTGACTTACCATAACAAATAGCATTTTTGTTTAGCATCTTATGGATAGCTTGAAATGAAAATTATTAGTGTGCTTATATTGTAACATGATATGTTCTATATGTTAAATATTAGATCCATATAATTAGATAATCTATATTTTATTTTAATAAATTAGATATGAATTAGATTGTAATAAATAAACTAGATTATAATAAATTAGATTGCCCTTCTCAATATCAATATCTAGGATATTGCCACAGTAGTAAATAGCAAACATTGAGTGCTTGAAGTTGATTTTTTTAAAAATTAAAAGTGACTGGAATCTCAGAACATTTCTAAGTCATTCAAGTTCTTTGTTCTTTAATGGGATTTCATGAGACTTTTCAGATATGATTATATAATTTGGGTTGAATGTTTGTTTATTTATTTATTCATTTATTCACATGTTTAATGTTTTTGGCTGCATGAAATTGTGTGATATCACACAATTACTGATTTACTGAGTGCTGTAGATAATGCTGGGCAAAACTTAAATCTGTGAATTGCATGGAACTTAACTTGTTTTATATCTGGACCATTATAACAATCTTTTGGTAGGTCATTCCACTTTTAACTTTCCTCTTAGTCCAGGTCTAGAATACTGGTGTTTGCACTATCCTGGATTCTTTCCCAGGTTTTTTTTTAATACTTTCATATACTATAGAACTTTACACTGGTTCTGTGTAAGAACCATGGCCCAATATAAACTTTTAGCTTTGGACTTCACAGCCTTCTCCATCTCAGCTTCCTTCTCTAATTTCTTGATATATTTTTCTTTGGCTGTTTCCTTCACCTTCACAAACATTTTTTATTGTGCTTTCCTCAGACTTCAGGTAACAGTAATTTAAAAGTTTTAAAATTAGGGATCAGATGTTAAAAGTTTTTAACATCTGATCCCTAAGCTATGAAATCAGACTCCTAGTACTCTTTGGATAAAGGCCAATTTTAGCATATTTATCAAGCATTTAAAAGCACATTTGCATTGGACATACTGTATTATGTAACTGTTTACAGATTATTTAATTCAATTATTTTGTTAGTAATATTAGTAGGGTATGTACTAGTGTATTTAATTGGTTTTGGTTTTAAGTAATTGTAAATTGTATATTAGTACATTAGATGGTGTTTATTCCTTTGTTTTTAAAAGATATTGTGTAAAGACTTATATTTGCTGGATGTCCATGGCATTTTAGAGATTTAATTATCTTTGAAGTGGTTGCTTGTTACATTGCTTTTTGAAAAATCACTATTATTAAATATTATTGTAGAATTATGTTATGACTCACATTCAACACATTTCAGTGTGCCTATACTTTAAATACAGTTGTACAGTTGTATAATCCAGGATTCAGGATTATACATAATTATTGAAATGAATTGCTTTCCAAAATGATGACATGAGCTTCAGTAACAAAGAGAATTGTGGAATTCAGAGCTTCAGACCAGTAGAATGTATTATACTGGTGAAAAATATTGTTTTTAACAATTGTCTGTACTGTGTATAATATACTAGATCAGGGGTCTCCAACCTTGGCAACTTTAAGCCTGGAGGACTTTAAACCAGCTGGGGAATTCTGGGAGTTGAAGTCCGCCAGGCTTAAAGGTGCCAAGGTTGGAGACCCCTGTACTAGCTGGTATTATGTCACCACAGTATCTTACAGAAAATGCTCCTAGCAACTAACCATGCTTCTAGGTTTAAACTAAAAGGTAATAAAAAGTTTGCTAAAGCACATACTTAACCTTCAGTCCTGACAGCGTCCTCAATTTGGCTGTTCACCGCCCTGAGTCCGCAAGGAGAAGGGCGGTATATAAATCTAAATAAATAAATAAATAAATAAATAAGAAGCCAACTTTCATCTTGTCTTTAACCTTCAGCTAATGCAGGTGAGTCCCCAAGCAGTATGAAACAAAGCATTACATCTTAGAAGTTAAATATATAAATTTCCAATAACGGGGTTAAATGTGGGCGGTGGAGAGGATATTTACACTAAATGTGAATGAAGGGAATCTGTCCTGGAACTTTCTCTGCAGCACTTTGTTCTGAGGAATACAATCTCTTTACATTCTATTGTTACGAATTAAATTATTTTCAAACATTTGTCTCAGTTTTCTGTCCTTGGGATGTAGAAATTAAATTCAAAGTGATTTGATTGTAGCAATTACTTTCTTCTCTTTGAGCAATAGATATACTGCACTTTAACTGCACATTTTATTATATTCTTATTTTTAAAGGTTTTTCAGTGAAAGCAGACACAGACATGTACATGAAATACACCACAGTAAGAAGGAGCATTGATGTTCTTCTTCAATTAAAAAAAAGTATGAAGAAGATATATCTATTCAGAGCTAAATAATTCAAGTGATTTCATAACTGATTTATTAAGTGGAACTGCAAATTTATCTGCCTCTGTATTTCTCAATTTTAATGTATTCCTTTGTTTAAGGCCCTTAAAATATTTGTAATCTCATTTGCAATAAAGAATGACAATACAACCTTTCTATGATTCTTTCCTTCACTTATTCTGTGTCTAAAAACTTTATGTACTTCAGAGATTTTATTAAAGAACTCATAGGTGGAACACCTTAAATTTGTTAGTTATTTCTGTATTTCATAGTCCATATTCATGGACAATAGGAGGCCAGGTTTCTTAACAATAACCGAATTAAATAAGTATAAAAAATAAACTACAGTATTAAACTAAAAATGTCCATTAAAATGACATTTTAATGAGTTATTTTTTTTAAAAAAGAACCTGACAGTTACTGAAGAGACAGTTTATTCATTTTTATAGACTGATTTGTCTCACCATGAAATTATCTGAGAGAAGTCAAATTAAAAATATCTCCCACCCACAATCAAAGCTGAAAATTGCCTTCAGTCTTCCTGGTTCATGTACACTGGCACAAGGCATAATCTATAAAGCAGACAATAGCTCTAAATAGGATGAAAACTTAATTCATGTTAGTAAGTCATCATTATTCACATATTCTTTCTTTCTATATGTGTATGTATGCCTTCAAGTCAGTGTTCCCTATAGTTTTCTTGGCAAGTAATTTACTGTTACCTATCTCCTAGGTAATATTTACTATTACCTATTCCTAGGGCTGACAGTGAGTGAGTGGTTTATGTTCATGAGGGATGAGGTCACACAGTTGGCTTTGTGCCCAAGGCAGGCATTTTAGTTCAAATATTATGTTTTTTAGGTAATTTATTTTGAGATGTATTGGTCTGGATGGACCAATTCCATCCAGACCAATACAGGAATGTCAAACTCAATTTCATTGAGGACCGCATCAAGGTTGTGTTTGACCTTGGGGGGCCAGGATGGGCATGGCCAGATCAACATCACTCATGTTGGGGGTGCCTGTGGTGGCCCGAGCACTCTGTCAGTGAAAACAGAGCTCGGGAAGGCTGTGTGCAGCTCTCCTGACCTCTGTTTTCACTTGCATAGGGCTGTAGGAGGTTTCCACAGCTAAAAATGGAGCTCGGGTGGGCCACATGTAGTCCTTCTGAGCTCCGTTTTCACTGGCATCATGGACTGGTCCTTCACTGTTTCCAAGGTGGCCCCACGGGCCAGACCTAAGCACTCTGTGGGCCAGATCCAGCCTGCAGGTCTTGAGTTTGACACCCCTGTTCTAGGATATACCAAACGACATCAGTAGATTAATTTTGTAGAGTATAAATTAATCAAATCAATTTTTGTGAATTACCAAAACAACAACGACAACCATGATAATTCTCTTTCTGAAAACTTTTAGATGTGTTTGAATGCCCAAGTTGTTCAGTTCATGTTCATAAATTATTAAATACCTTTTCTTATATTTGGAGCTTTGCAGACTGAAACCATATCTTTTATTTCTACTTGTATTTCTGCTTTTATTGCAATTTAGTTCTAGATAAAGCCTGTAATTGCTCAATCAACAACCTGCATTGCGTTGATCCCCTACTGTGGCCCCAAGGCAACAGGCACATCTAGGTCTTTAGGCCCTTACAAAAAGATAGCAAGGTTGGGGCCAAACTTATATTGGGAGGCATGATGTTCCAGGGGCAGGAGCAAAAGCAGAGAAGGCCGTCCTCCAGGGTCTTGCCAGCCAGGATGCTCAGGCTGATGGGACCTGCATCATGCCTCTTCTGCTGGCATAGCACGCTGGGTTTTGTTTATTATTATTATTATCATGGAAAGTCCTTTAAAAGTAGCCCTATACATTATTATCAGAGAAGGCCTATTATTTATGCCTCCAAAATCATACCATTTTTGTGTAATTTGAAAGAAATAACATTTTGAAATCTCTTTTATGTGCAGTTATATCCCTCCTCCTCTTAATCTTCCTCTGAGAAAACATTAGGCTTCTAAATGCACCTTCAAGGGGAAAGACCTTTGTCAATTGCAGTTTTCCCTAGTAACTTCTTAATTTGCCTTGCTCTATAAGTTTTCATATTATCATTTACAATTGCTATAAAAACCAGTGAAGCAGCTGAAGTCCACAGTTTTACTCTTACTCTTAATTTACCTTATGGCTGCTTTAATATCATTGGTCTACGTAATTGAAAGTCATCCAGTTTTTCCAATTTAATACCACGAGACACCTTTAAAATATCAATTATATTTGTGAATAAATGATTGTTGTACTTCAAATAGCAATTGAAAGAGGAAGCTCCTAGATTAGTAATATTACTCCCCAGTAAATAGAAAATATAAAATTGACTAATCATTGCTAATGTGCATTCCCAATATTACTGAGTGCAAATGCAATATATGCAAAATTTTGTCACATGCCCCCTGTAAAGGGATTACTATTGGGCTGCTCTATTAAGATACATTTTCATAATATGCAGCATGAATCTTTTAAAATTATAAGATCATTACTCTGTATCCTAATTGTGTTCCAAAGGTGCTTTTCCAGGAGGCAATTGGACTTTCTTGTTTTTTTCTTTTGAAGACACAATACAAAGGGTGTTCATCCCAAATTATATAGCTAAAAGTCTGTAGAGATTCTCAGTCATCAGCCAGGTTATGGTTGTCCCACAGGTGTTTTTTTAGGAGGTATGAACACCCTATGAATGGTATGGGAATAGAAATGGATTTCCAGAGAAAAATTGCAGACTACAGGAACCAGGACCATTACTCAGGTGATCTTGAGGTCACAGATAAACCTCTAAGAGCTTCAACGACCCTCTAAAACAGTGATGGCTAACCTTTTCCAGACTGAGTGCCCAAAGTGATCATGCGCTCGTGCCCAAACCCTCAAAATGCTGCCCCCACACAGGCATGTAGCCCCCCCATACATGTATGCACAGCACCTTTGCACACACCCTTCCCCCCTGCATATGCGCACATGCCCCCATGCGCACCCTGCCCGCAAACATGCACACACGGGCTCACACTTGCCTCACCTCCACACATGCATGCATGGCCCTCTGCATGTGCCCCATTCCCGCACATGTGCAGTAGAGACCCAATAACCAGCTGTCTGATGGAAGGCATGCACGCATATGCGGTGGAGCTGAATTGGGGCAACGGTTCAAGTGCCCACAGAGAAGGCGCTGCATGCCACCTGTGGCTCATGTGCCATAGGTTTGCCCTCATGGCTCTAAAATGATGCAGAGTATTAGCTCTCTGTAAGGAATATAAATCTTTTCATTCCCCACTTTCCTGTCAGAGCTGAAGAAGCTTCTTGGATGAGAAATGAAATGTCTTCAAAAGAAAAAATAAGAAAGTCCTGAAAAAGCACATTTGGGACAAGCATGACCTGGATGACTAAGACTCTACAGACTTTTATCCTAATTGTGGAATAATAAAGAAGGAGGCAGTTGGCTTTGTTTGGCTGGATGTGTTGAAGCACAGACTGGATGGCTGCCTATCACTGATTTTTTAATATGATTTCCAGCAGTAAGCAGAGCATTGGGGATAATGGTCAAAACTGTTCTTTTGAATTCTATGGCTGTAATGTATCTACATATCAAGAGTCATCATTATATTAATAATTACTTACAACTAGTGAACAATAGAGAATCCCTGGTACAAAAGATATGTAGAAGCAAGACAAACTGAACTCTTAGGACTGAAAAACATTGAAATTATTATTCCCTGAATGAGTAAGTTATCGAAGACCATTCAAATAATTTGCTAAGCAGAAAAATCACCTCTGATTAGGTGATTGGTCACTATAGTTTCATAGACAATACAGTTCTATGAAACTTTTTTTTTAAAAAAATCTCTTTAAAGATGGAGAAAATTGTTACAATAATACTATAATACTTACAGACTGTATCACACTTGAAGCTGAAACTAGAATTCACATTTTTTTCCTAAATCAAGAAAGACACACAAACCAAAACAAATTCTATTTGCACTTTGGAGCATTTTGCATTAAAAAAAAGCGTCAGAGGTAATTTGATATCAGTCTACAACTCGTTAAAACAGTCCTGTCTTTTTCCAGGTTCACAATCCAAAAACTAATATCTGCAAACCAACCTGAAACAAAATTGACAAGTAAATTTACCATAGAATATCATATTCTTACTTCAGACTAACTTTTGATTAAAAAGACTTGAATTATGTTCCAAAGAAGGAATAATAAATCTTGTATCTG